>OX422184.1:6534624-7880595 GCA_949130485.1 Agelas oroides | reverse complement strand
AACGGCGTTTTGAACCTTTTCCCGCACTTAAATAGGCCTGCACGATTTTCAGAAGACTTCCACGGTGGTTAAAACGACGTTTACAAACCTTCACGGTACTTAAATATGCAAGCACGAGATTCACAAGACTTCCACGGTGGTTAAAACGGCGTTTGCAAACCTTCACGGTACTTAAACAGGCCAGCACGAGCTTCGGAAGACTTCAACGGTGTTTAAAAAGGCGTTTTGAATTCTTTCCCACACTTAAACAGGCCTGCACGAGCTTCAGAAGACTTGCATGATGGTCAGAAGAGGTCCAGGGTGGTTAAAAACGTTTACAAACCTTACCTGGTAACTTAAATATGCCAGTACGAGATTCAGAAGACTTTCACGGTGGTGAAAATGGCGTTTACAAACCTTCACCGTACTTAAATAAGCCAGCATGAGTTCGAGAAGACTTCCACGGTGGTTAAAGTAATCTTTACAAACTTTCACGGTACTTTAACAGGCCTGTACGAGATTCAGAAGACTTTCACGGTGGTGATAAAGGCGTTTACACACCTTCACGGTACTTAAACAGGCCTGCACGAGATTCATAAGACTTCCACGGTGGTTAAAAAGGCGTTTTGAATTCTTCCCCACACTTAAACAGGCCTGCACGAGCTTCAGAAGACTTGCATGATGGTTAAAACGGCGTTTTGAAACCATTCCAGCACGTAAATAGGCCTGGACCAGTTTCAGAAGAGGTCCAGGGTGGTTTAAAACGTTTACAAACCTTACCTGGTAACTTAAATATGCCAGTACGAGATTCAGAAGACTTTCACGGTGGTGAAAATGGCGTTTACAAACCTTCACCGTACTTAAATAAGCCAGCATGAGTTCGAGAAGACTTCCACGGTGGTTAAAGTAATCTTTACAAACTTTCACGGTACTTTAACAGGCCTGTACGAGATTCAGAAGACTTTCACGGTGGTGATAAAGGCGTTTACACACCTTCACGGTACTTAAACAGGCCTGCACGAGATTCATAAGACTTCCACGGTGGTTAAAAAGGCGTTTTGAATTCTTCCCCACACTTAAACAGACCTGCACGAGCTTCAGAAGACTTGCATGATGGTTTAAACGGCGTTTTGAAACCTTTCCCGCACTTAAATAGGCCTGCACCAGGTCCACGGTGGTTAAAACGGCGTTTACAAACATTCACGGTACTTAAACATGCCAGCACGAGATTCAGAAGACTTGCACGGAGGACAAAACGACGTTTACACACCTTCACGGTACTTAAACAGGCCTGCACGAGATTCAGAAGACCTCCACGGTGGTTCAAACGACGTGTTGAAACCTTCACTGTACTTAAAAAGGCCTGCACGAGATTCAGAAGACTTCCACGGTGGTGAAAATGGCGTTTTCAATCCTTTCCCACACTTAAACCCGCCAGCACGAACTTCGGAAGACTCCTACGGTGGTTAAAACGGCGTTTTGAAACCATTCCCGCACTTAAATAGGCCTGCACCAGTTTCAGAAGAGGTCCAGGGTGGTTAAAACGACGTTTACAAACCTTACCCGGTAACTTAAATATGCCAGTACGAGATTCAGAAGACTTTCACGGTGGTGAAAACGGCGTTTACAAACCTTCACGGTACTTAAATAAGCCAGCATGAGTTCCAGAAGACTCCCACGGTGGTTAAATTGATGTTTACAATCTTTCACGGTACTTAAACAGGCCTGCACGAGTTTCAGAAAACTTCCACGGAGGTGAAAACGACGTTTACAAACTTTCACGGTACTTAAACAGGCCTGCACGAGATTCAGAAGACTTCCACGGTGGTGATAAAAGCGTTTACACACCTTCACGGTACTTAAACAGGCCAGCACGAGCTTCGGAAGACTTAAACGGTGGTTACAAAGGCGTTTTGAATTCTTTCCCACACTTAAACAGGCCTGCACGAGCTTCAGAAGACTTGCATGATGGTTAAAACGGCGTTTTGAAACATTTCCCGCACTTAAATAGGCCTGCACCAGTTGCAGAAGAGGTCCACGGTGGTTAAAACGGCGTTTACAAACATTCACGGTACTTAAATATGCCAGCACGAGATTCAGAAGACTTGCACGGTGGTTTAAACGGCGTTTACAAAGCTTCGCGGTACTTCAACAGGCTAGCACGAGATCCAGAAGACCTCCACTGTGGTTAAAACGGCGTTTTGAATCCTTTCACGCCCCTAAACGGGCCTGCACGAGATTTAGAATACTTCCACAGTCGTGCAAACGGCGTTTACAAACCTTCACGATACTGAAACAGGCCATCACGAGCTTCAGAAGACTTCCACGGTGGTTAAAGTGATATTTACGAACCTTCACGGTACTTAAACAGGCCTGCACGAGATTCAGAAGACCTCCACGGTGGTTCAAACGACGTATTGAAACCTTCACTGTACTTAAAAAGGCCTGCACGAGATTCAGAAGACTTCCACGGTGGTGATAAATGCGTTTACACACCTTAACGGTACTTAAACAGGCCAGCACGTGCTTCAGAAGACTTCCATGGTGGTTAAAACGGCGTTTTGAACCTTTTCCCGCACTTAAATAGGCCTGCACGATTTTCAGAAGACTTCCACGGTGGTTAAAACGACGTTTACAAACCTTCACGGTTCTTAAATATGCAAGCACGAGATTCACAAGACTTCCACGGTGGTTAAAACGGCGTTTGCAAACCTTCACGGTACTTAAACAGGCCAGCACGAGCTTCGGAAGACTTCAACGGTGGTTAAAAAGGCGTTTTGAATTCTTTCCCACACTTAAACAGGCCTGCACGAGCTTCAGAAGACTTGCATGATGGTTAAAACGGCGTTTTGAAACCATTCCCGCACGTAAATAGGCCTGGACCAGTTTCAGAAGAGGTCCAGGGTGGTTAAAACGTTTACAAACCTTACCTGGTAACTTAAATATGCCAGTACGAGATTCAGAAGACTTTCACGGTGGTGAAAATGGCGTTTACAAACCTTCACCGTACTTAAATAAGCCAGCATGAGTTCCAGAAGACTTCCACGGTGGTTAAAGTAATCTTTACAAAACTTCACGGTACTTTAACAGGCCTGTACGAGATTCAGAAAACTTTCACGGTGGTGTAAAGGCGTTTACACACCTTCACGGTACTTAAACAGGCCTGCACGAGATTCATAAGACTTCCACGGTGGTTAAAGTGATGTTTACGAACCTTCACGGTACTTAAACAGGCTTGCACGAGTTTCAGAAAACTTCCACGGAGAACAAAACGTTTACGAACCTTCATGGTACTTAAACAGGCCTGCACGAGATTCAGAAGACTTCCACGGTGGTTAAAAAGGCGTTTTGAATTCTTCCCCACACTTAAACAGACCTGCACGAGCTTCAGAAGACTTGCATGATGGTTTTAAACGGCGTTTTGAAACCTTTCCCGCACTTAAATAGGCCTGCACCAGTTTCAGAAGAGGTCCAGGGTGGTTAAAACGACGTTTACAATCCTTACCCAGTAACTTAAATATGCCAGTACGAGATTCAGAAGACTTTCACGGTGGTGAAAACGGCGTTTACAAACCTTCACGGTACTTAAATAAGCCAGCATGGGTTCCAGAAGACTCCCACGGTGGTTAAATTGATGTTTACAAACTTTCACGGTACTTAAACAGGCCTGCACGAGTTTCAGAAAACTTCCACGGAGGTGAAAACGACGTTTACAAACTTTCACGGTACTTAAACAGGCCTGCACGAGATTCAGAAGACTTCCACGGTGGTGATAAATGCGTTTACACACTTTCACGGTACCTAAACAGGCCAGCACATGCTTCAGAAGACTTCCATGGAGGTTAAAACGGCGTTTGCAAACCTTCACGGTACTTAAAGAGGCCAGCACGAGCTTCGGAAGACTTCAACGGTGGTTAAAAAGGAGTTTTGAATTCTTTTCACGGTACTTAAACAGGCAAGCTTCAGAAAACTTCCACGGTGGTTAAAACGGCGTTTTGAAACCATTCCCGCACTTAAATAGGCCTTCACCAGTTTCAGAAGAGGTCCAGGGTGGTTAAAATGACGTTTACAAACCTTACCCGGTATCTTAAATATGCCAGTACGAGATTCAGAAGACTTTCACGGTGGTGAAAACGGCGTTTACAAACCTTCACGGTACTTAAACAGGCCTGCACGAGATTCAGAACACTTCCACGGTGGTGATAAAGGTAGCGATCTCCAACCCCTATGATTTTACGCTCTGTAGTATAAAAATTTATAATGCAAAAACTGATAATGAAGATGTCTTCGTTGGTTGATCACGAGAAAGCCCAGTCACTGCCCTTCGAAACAAAATTTGTTTCATGCAAATCGGGCGACTATTTCCGGAGTTACGCATTAACGATTTTTCTTACGTAAATCTACAATGGTTAACTAATGCGGAATAAAAATTGATAATAACTTGTATTGGATTTGTGGCACCGCCTACTGTTCATTTTGCGATGTGTTTCCGCAACTGGATAAGCTGTTTCTGAGCCGTTTGACTGCTCCAAGGTAAATCCAGGACCCTGATTTCAGATCTGGGAGTTGTTTGACATCAAAAAACATGGATCTGTCGGTGAGTTAAAAACAGCCCAAAATTCAACACAAAATGTTTAACGGTGGATTACTGCCCGTATTACAAGTAGATACAGGTTCGTTAGCACGAGCTTGATGTACCCAGGACTGCATGCAGTTAATATATGTCCCTTGTTACTCCGGATAGTTATTTAGATCCTGCTGACACTGAGTTGCTGAGATAATACTGTGCAAACAATAATTTCCACATGCCTAGCTTGTCCCTAGGCCCTAGCTGCACAGCTGGGCACTACGCAGGTCCCTGGAATCCGTGTTGAGACGGAAAAAGTAGTTGAGAGAGAAAATAGTGCAGTATTGACAATGCCAGATGCATGATGCTGTCAGAAATAAACAAAGGTCAATGTCTGCAAATATGAAGACTCTCAAGTCTTGGATTGAACTTAGAAAGCAAGTACTAGGGCTAAATTACCCATACAAAGAACTCTTCCTGAATCATAAGCAATTTTCAGTGGCTCAGCTACTCACTCATTTTAAGAAATTGACTTAACACAGCTCCAGCTCCACTTGATGGTCATGGTGAACCACAATTGGGCACAAGTGGTGTAATAAAGAGGGTGTACTGTATAATACTGGTATACAGCTCATATCTAGAATGCAGCTTAAGGAAGTGCGCAATGTATGAATGTACAATATGAGAAGGGTGTTCTTATGCTAGGACTTTCATGAAGATATAGCGAGAAAATAGGGATTTGTATGTTTCAATTTGAACTAATATTATTCCACTGTGTGGTGTAAATGTTGTCAAAAATAGTGAACAAAAAATAAGTTAGTGACATTTAGTAAAACTTCTGTACTGCAAGTGAGATATAGTGAGAATTAGTGGATAATGTCCAGGTATTTAATTGAAGCCATACAAGATTGCACATTTTAAATTAAAAATTTTTTGTAGCCTGTTTGTTGCAAGTTTCATGTTGATAGCTTGTTCAGAAGTGAAGATATTGAAAAAGAAAAAGGAGTGCTATTGCATGGTTACGGTGCCATGTTTTCTATGGAAAATCTGGACAACCAGACTTTTACATCTAAAAATCATAACTTAGGCAACAAATGAGATACAAGTGTCAAATTTGCACTAATATCAATCACTCTGGCTGCAAAAATTTTCTAAGCACTTTTCTTGTTGCATTTGTAAGGTTTTAATTTTAGTTGGAGATCGCTAATAAAGGCGTTTACACACCTTCACGGTACTTAAACAGGCCTGCACGAGATTCAGAAGACTTTCACGGTGGTGATAAAGGCGTTTACACACCTTCACGGTACTTAAACAGGCCTGCACGAGATTCAGAAGACTTCCACGGTAGTGATAAAATTCGTTTACACACCTTCACGGTACTTCAACGGTGGTTAAAACGGCGTTTCGAATCCTTTCCCGCAATTAAACAGGCCTGCACGAGTTCCAGAAGACTTCTACTGTCGTTAAAATGACGTGTTCAAACCTTCACAGTCTTCTGAATCTCGTGCAGGGTAACGTGAAGGTTTGTAAACGTCGTTTTCACCACCGTGGAAGTCTTCTGAATCTCGTGCAGGCCTGTTTAATTACCATGAAGGTTTGTAAATGTCGTTTTCACCACCGTGGAAGTGTTCTGAAGCTCGTGCAGGCCTGTTTAAGTACAGTGAAGGATTGTAAACGTCGTTTTCACCACCGTAGAAGTCTTCTGAAGCTCGTGCTGGCCTGTTAAAGTGCAGTGAAGGTTTGAACACGTCGTTTTAACCACCGTGGAAATCTTCTGGAACTCGTGCAGGCCTGTTTAATTGCGGGAAAGGATCCAAAACGCCGTTTTAACCACCGTTGAGGTCTTCTGAAGGTCGTGCTGGCCTGTTTAAGTATCGTGAATGTTTGAACACGTCGTTTTAACCACCGTTGAGGTCTTCCGAAGCACGTTCTAGCTTGTTTAAGTACCGTGAAGGTTTGTAAACTCCTTTTTCACCACCGTGGAAGTCTCCTGAAACTGGTGCAGGCCTGTTTAAGTACAGTGAAGGTGTGTAAACGCCGTTTTAACCATAGTGGAAGTGTTCTGAATCTCATACTGGCCTATTTAAGTAACGTGAAGGTTTTTAAACGTGGTTTTCACCACCGTGGAAGTCTTCAGAAACTCGTGCAGGCCTTTTTAAGCGTGGGAAAGAATTAAAACGCCGTTTTCACCACCGTGAAAGTCTTCTGAATCTCGTGCAGGCCTGTTTAAGTAACGTGAAGGTTTGTAAACGCCGTTTTCACTACCAGTCTACACGCAGGCCTCGAAATTTATTCCGCCCGCGTGACCGCGTGACGTCATCAAACCTGGTATGAATAAGTAATGAGCACAACGCACGGTGAACTTTCAAACACTGCATCTCCCAGTTAGCAAGCTTAATCGAGACGATACTTATGCGACGTGTTGAGAGATCTGTCTATTGTAAGTTCATGGTGCTTTTATTTCTGCTGGGTGCTTCGTATGGTGGTAGAGGTAGCGCTTGCTCGCAAGATTCAGGTTCAGATATGGGCCATCTTTGGTTTGCTGCACAAATAGGCGCAAAGTGGAGCTACAAGACGATCGTCGCAGCGTGAGTACATTACAATCAGCAGTATAACATACTCAAGCTAGAAGAAAAAAGCTCAAATTCCACGGGAAATATGAAGCGTACCGTTTTGGAAAAAATGGCCTCGTGGGATCAAACGTACAAACGGTACAGAACACACTATGAACACGCAGCCAACGCTGCCTATCTCTCCTAGCCATTTAATATAGCTTAAAAAAGGTCCAATTTTCATACCTATTAAACTTTCCGAGATATGAGCGCTTTTGCGAGTGCCCTCGAGACTGCTTTCAGCGGTGAGTGATTTTCAATTATTTGTACAAATAGGGGCAGAACGTCGAAGAACTCCGTAAATTTCTGTACACGTTCGTTATCACTTTGACTGCACGCTATTCGTATAACTAAGTGCTACTAGCAGTACAAAGCAAGTTATGGCTGAGCAAAATCGTAAACTGTTCAGTAATGTGCCAGGATTTCCCCGGGAATTTCGCGGACTTTTTGCCGCAAAACTGCTGTATTGCAACCTGTTGTGTAATCATAGTTTACACAAACTGTACTTTTAGTTGTCTGCTTGTAATTATTAATATCTGATTTTGGAGGTAGAATAAACTATATGAGAAGGCTGAGGTCTGCGTGTAGACTGTACCGTGGAAGTCTTCTGAAGCTCGTGCAGGCCTGTTTAAGTACAGTGAATGTTTGAACACGTCGTTTTAACTACCGTGGAAGTCTTCTGAACCTGGTGCTGGCCTGTTTAAGTACCATGAAGATTTGTAAACACCGTTTTAACCACCGTTCACGTCTTCCAAAGCTGATGCAGGCCTTTTTAAGTACCGTGAAGGATAGTAAATGCCGTTTGTACAACCATGGAAGTCTTCTGAAGCTCTTCCAGGCCTGTTTAATTACCGTGAAGGTTTGTAAATGTCATTTTCACCACCGTGGAAGTCTTATGAAGCTTGTGCAGGCCTGTTTAAGTACAGTGAATGTTTGAACACGTCTTTTTAACCTCCGTGGAAGTCTTCTGAATCTGCATGGTGCTGACTCGTTTAAGTACCAAGAAGATTTGTAAACGCCGTTTTAACCACCGTTCACGTCTTCTGAAGGTCGTGCTGGCCTGTTTAAGTATCGTGAATGTTTGAAAACGTCGTTTTACCACCGTTGAGATCTTCTGAAGCTCGTTCAGGCCTTTTTGAATACAGTTAAGTTTGCAAAACGCCGTTTCACCACCGTGGAAGTCTTCTGAATCTCGTGCTGGCATATTTAAGTACCGTGAAGGTTTGTTAACGCCGTTTTATCCACCGTGGAATTCTTCTGAAACTCGTGCAGGCCTGTTCAAGTGTGGGGAAATGATCCAAAAAGGCCGTTTTAACCACCGTTGAGGTTTTCCGAAGCTCGTGCTGGACTGTTTAAGTACCATGAAGGTTTGTAAATGCCGTTTTAACAACAGTGGAAGTCTTCTGAATCTTATGCTGGCCTATTTAAGTACCGTGAAGGTTTTTAATCGTCGTTTTCACCACCGTGGAAGTCTTTAGAAACTCGTGCAGGCCTTTTTAAGCGTGGGAAGGAATTGAAAACGCCGTTTTCACCACCGTAAAAGTCTTCTGAATTTCGTGCAAGCCTGTTTAAGTACCGTGAAGGTTTGTAAACGTCGTTTTCACCACTGTGAAAGTCTTCTGAAACTCGTTCAGGCCTGTTTAAGTGTGGGGAAGGGTTCAAAACGCCGTTTTAACCACCGTTGAGGTCTTCCGAAGCTCGTGCTGGACTGTTTAAGTAACGTGAAGGTTTGTAAATGCCGTGTTAACCACAGTGGAATTTTCTGAATCTTATGCTGGCCTACTTAAGTACCGTGAAGGTATTTAATCGTCATTTTCACCACCGTGGAAGTCTTCAGAAACGCGTGCAGGCCTTAAGTGTGGGTAGGAATTGAAAACGCCGTTTTCACCACCGTGAAAGTCTTCTGAATCTCGTGCAAGCCTGTTTAAGTACCGTGAAGTTTGTAAACGCCATTTTCACCACTGTGAAAGACTTCTGAAACTCGTTCAGGCCTGTTCCTGGTCGGAAAGGGTTCAAAACCCCGTTTTAACTACCGTTGAGGTCTTCCGAAGCTCGTGCTGGACTTTTAAGTACCGTGAAGGTTTGTAAATGCCGTTTTAACCACAGTGGAAGTCTTCTGATTCTCGTGCTGGCATTTTTAGGTACCGTGAAAGTTTGTAAACGTCGTTTTCACCACCGTGTAAGTCTTCTGAAACTCGTGCAGGCCTATTTAAGTGCGAGAAAAGCTTAAAAACGCCGTTTTAACCACCATGGAAGTCTTCTGAATCACGTACAGGCGTGTTTAAGTACCGTGAAAGTTTGTAAACGCCTTTTTTCACCACAGTGAAAGTCTTCTGAAACTTGTGCAGGCCTGTTTCAGGTTGAGAAAGGGTTCAAAACGCCGTCTTAACCACCGTTGAGGTCTTCCGAAGCTCATGCTGGACCGTGAAGGTTTCTAAACGCCGTTTTCACCACCGTGGAGGTCTTCTGAATCTCGTGCAGGCCTGTGTGATTACAGTGAAGGTTTGTAAACGTTTTCACCACCGTGGAAGTCTTCTGAAGCTCGTGTTGGCTTGTTTAAGTACAGTTCCACGGTGAAGAAAAAGGCGTTTACAACCTTCAGGGCACATAAACTGGCCAGCACGAGGCGTTTTGAATACTTTCCCGCAATTAAACAGGCCTGCACGAGTTCCAGAAGACTTCCAGGTCTGAATCTCGTGCAGGGCTGTTTAAGTAACGTGAAGGTTTGTAAACTTCGTTTTCACCACCGTGGAAGTCTTCTGAAGCTCGTGCAGGCCTGTTTAAGTGTGGGAAAGAATTCGAAACGCCGTTTTAACCACGGTTGAGGTCTTCCGAAGCTCGTACTGGCCTGTTTATAGGGTTCGCAACCCAAAAAAACTTTTATCTTACAAACTATTCCAAATATAACTTTCTGTAGTACCCGCCAGGTGCTGATTTAACCCTTTAACAACGAATGACGACTATAGTCGTCATCGAAATTCGGCCGCATGTTATCAGTTGGCGCAATCCGTTTTGAAGATAGGTTCTGCGCTAGCAGAAAGGGTGGGACAGGGGGAGGTGGGTGGGTGCACCGCTCTGGCTGACAGTGCATGGCGGCTGTTGCAGCTGGCTATAGAAAGGGCCTGGTCAGCACTGGATGGCCCGTTCTTCTGTTTTCTTGTACAAACGAGCGTAGAAAACGGTGCTTTTACCTTGTATGGAATCCATTTCTGGCTTTTTAGGCAGCTTTCAGTCTGGAGGAGCGTTCTCTGGTCGGAGGGCCCTGACTATTGAACGCTCGGTAATGAGTAGGTGTGGTCAGGGTCATGAACCTGCAAAGAACTTCTGAAAGAAGCTGTGGATCAAGTTTCTTGAGCTAACTCCTGGCAGAAGTGGAAATACAGGTGAAAGAAGGTTGGACTAGTCTGCACAAGACCATTAGGGAAATTAATTTAGTATTTAAAGGGCTAAGAACGCGCAGTATCTTTTTCCAAATCTCCTTTATTGCGCTACAAACGCGCATACAATATTTTGTGACTACGCCTCCCTGCGCGGGGAAAGTGGGACTACGCATTTCCTATGACGCAATGCTACAAAATATTGATGCTATTGAGCGATTGACAGACCGTGACATGCAGGTGTGTGGTTCTCGTGAGGTCGAAGCAATTGCCGTGAACATTGGGCACCATGACTTGCTGTAAGTGCAATAGGACTGGTACATGCAAGAATTGTAGCTGTGCAAAGAAAAATTCAAGGTGTACAAACTGTCTTCCGTGTCGCCTGAATAAGTGTGTGAACATATCTAGTTCAAGCACAGATGATATAGATAATATACCAGAAACTCTGGGTGACTTTGAAAGCCCTGAAAGTGTATCTGAAATCTCTGATGGTGAAAGCGTCCTGCTCGATCCGACCAATCAACAGTTTCCAACTAATGCCCACCATGCAACTAATGCCCACCATGACGATCAATGCAAATTACCTGATCCATCTCCCATAGCTGATCCCTCTTTCTCATGGGGCAATCTTGACAGTGAGTCTATTATTGCTCATATGAACGAAGCTTATGATGAGGTGGTGCATTGGAAGACGAATCTATTCCTAGTTCCCTTTGGCTCGGTGGGGAAAAGCTTTATAACTGAAGTAGCAAGGTTGTATAGAGCTGTTGCCACCAGCTCTGCACTGGAAAGCATTGCACTCAAGGCTTCTACAGTACTAACTGCTCTTGCTTTGCAGAAACCTTATCCTAAATCAAAGGCCAAGGTTCATGTGAAGTGCCTCGAAAGACGAATGCAATCTTGGTCCGATGGTAGGATACTTGACCTCCTAGCCGAAGGACGAACCATTCAGAAGAGAACCTTCAAAGGTTTAGTCACTTCAGCCGGAAGAAAAGCACCTTCACTGGCGAGATCATTTGCGAAACGAATGTTTCAAGGAAAGTGCTATTCGGCATTCCAACTTCTTGAAGAAGAGAGTGGTTCTGCCGGTGTCTTGGGTGAGGATGATGCGCTGCCATCTGGTCAAACAGTGTCTGAAGCTTTGAGGAGTAAACACCCAGATGCTCAAGGGCTAAAACAGAAGCCCTACTCTTACCAGACACCCTCCCTCCTTTACCTGACCAGGTCATCTTCGAATGCATTGATGCTGACCTGATTCGTCATGCCGCTAAACAAACAAAGGGCTCTGCAGGCCCTTCTGGACTGAATGCTCACGCTTGGAGACGCATGTGTTGCTCATTTAAAGAGGCATCTGACGGTTTATGTCATTCTCTTGCCCTCCTCGCCCGTCGTTTATGTACACAATTCATTCATCCCTCGATCCTAGCTCCTCTACTGGCATGTCGCTTAGTCGCTCTTGACAAAAATCCTGGTGTGCGTCCCATAGGTGTCTGTGAAGTCGCCCGAAGAATCATCTCAAAAGCAATCCTCTTTGTCATTAAAGGAGACATTCAAGATTCTGCCGGATCACGTCAACTTTGTGGTGGACAGATCGCAGGTATCAAAGCTGCGGTGCACTCAGTCAGAAAGCTCTTTGAGAATGATACAACAGAGGCCATCCTCCTGGTCGATGCCAGCAATGCTTTTAACAGCCTAAACAGAGCCAATGCTCTGATGAACATCCGAACTGTCTGTCCAGCTTTTTCCACAATCCTGATCAACATATACCGCGAAAGCACTGAGCTTTTTCTTGGTGCCAACACTCTGCTCTCCCAAGAGGGTACAACACAAGGGGATCCCCTTGCTATGCCATTCTATGCTCTAGCTACGCGACCTTTAATAGACTCATTGTCCAGGGACACACCTGAGCTAAGACAAATCTGGTATGCAGATGATGCTTCGGCTGGAGGAAAACTTACAAATCTCAAGAAATGGTGGGACAACCTGTCACGTGTGGGTCCTTCCTTTGGATATTTTGTCAATCCACAGAAGACATGGCTAGTCACCAAAGACAATTTCCTTTCATCTGCATCTGAGATGTTTGAGGACACCATGGTTAATATTACCACCGATGGACGATCAGTTCTTGGTTCTCCTGTCGGCAAACCTGAATACATAGCTGATTTTGTCTCTCAAAAAGTCATGCAATGGGTTGGCGAGATTGAGAAACTTGCCGAAATTGCCGACAGCCAACCGCATGCAGCCTATGGTGCAATCACGCATGGCCTGTCCAGTAAATGGTCTTTTCTTTCCAGAACAACCCCTGACATTGATCACCTGCTCGTTCCTATTGAAACTTCGATCCGTACCATACTATTGCCCAAGCTCACTGGTCAGGATGCCCCTAATGATGTAGAACGATGTCTGTTCTCATTACCTGCTCGCTTGGGAGGTCTTAATATTACAGACCCATCATCGTTTGCCAACGAGCAATTTAATGCCTCACAACAAGTAACAAAACCACTTGTCGACCTGATCCTCTCTGATGACCAAAGCTATCCTTATGAAGTCCTTGCTGAGCAAATCGAAGTGAAGTGCACCATCAAAGCAAGAAGACGCCAAATGGGCCTGGATGCTGCTCATGTGATACGTGAGTCCCTCACACCACCGTTACAACTAGCAATGGATCTTGCACAAGAAAAGGGAGCCTCCAGTTGGCTTACTGCCCTCTCACTGGAGGAGCATGGATTCACTCTGCATAAATCTGCTTTCCGAGATGCCTTGGCCCTGAGGTATGGTTGGGTTCCATCACACATTCCATCTCATTGTGTTTGTGGTCAATCTTTTTCCGTGCAGCATGCCCTCTCTTGTCCGAGAGGAGGGTTTCCTTCTATCAGGCATAATGAGCTGCGTGACCTCACTGCCTCTGTTTTGAAAGAAACCTGTCACGGGGTTGCTACTGAACCATCCCTGCAACCAATCACAAGCGAAACCTTTAATGCAGCCACTGTAAACACACAAGAGGGCGCCCGGTTGGACATAGTAGCCAACGGCTTTTGGGGAGGTGCCTTTGAAAGAGCCTTTTTTGATGTCAGGGTTTTTAACCCATTTGCTCCTTCAAACCGCCATTCCTCTTTAGCCTCTTCCTACCGTCATCATGAAAGCTTGAAGAAGAGACACTATGAACGACGTGTTCGGGAAGTGGAACACTCCTCTTTCACCCCACTTGTTTTCTCCCTTACCGGCGGTCTTGGCCCTGCTGCCACTGCTTTCTATAAACGCCTATCATCACAACTTTCAGATAAATGGAAGCAACCATACAGCTCCACAATTGGTTGGCTACGCTGCAGAATCTCGTTTTCACTACTCAGATCCTCGATAATGTGTCTCAGAGGTGCAAGATCATCTCACACCTTTAACAGCCATCTTGCAGCCTCTGTTGACCTCACCATCTCTGACTCTAATCTGTCGCTATGAACTAACGTCATAACTGTTGTCCACCTATCAATAACTTAGTTAAATTGGTTGCTGTTTACACTCAACTTTTCTACACCTTACATGTTTCCTTTATTATATATATATTTTTTGTGTTATGAGCTAGTCTCGTTTTTTTTGTTTAAAAATAAATAAAAATTTTTAAAAATGCTACAAAATTGAATTTTTGGCGCGAGTTTCCATCGACGGAGGAATGAGTAAGCGAACAGGAGTCTGAGGAGTTGAGAAAGGTGAGTAGGCCACGCCCTCCAATGACAAGATGGCATAAATTGGGTAACAGTAATAATTCAAAATATTTTAAGAGGTCAACAAATGCCTGCATAAATACAGAAACTCAGACTAAAAGAAACAGGTTCATTCAGAGCAGCATATTCAGGAATAGTAGAAACTGCTGCTGTGATAGAAATTCTAGAGACCAAGTCCTTGCTGCAGTCACCTATAAGGGATAAACCAATAATTAACTATCTTTCATTTTTACAGTATAGACAAGTATGACCAGCACAGTGCAGTTTGGCTATTGGGGCAAAGCCCAGAAAGCAGGCATCACACCAGATCTTCTACTAAATCTGTTACAAGTCCAAGAAACAACTGGACTATCTACCCATCCCAAGCTTGAACCACATCCAACCTTCAGTATCCTGATCGAACTCCTGGAATATGCTGTGGAACTTGAAAGCCTCTACCAAGGTATTTCTACCAAGTCAGTTCTAAAGATCTGGATTGACCATCTTTATCCAGCTTGCTCATTGTCCCGGGCAGATCGTCTAGAAAGAACCATCAGAAATATAGCCCAGCCAGTCCAACGTATTCGTTCCAGCAGTACCAACAATTCCGAATATCTGAACAGAAAATGGAAACCTAAAACCACATTCCAACCAGGTAAAACATACACTTTAGCTTTAGGATAGTCGCAAATAAGTCTTATGTCCTCCCGGCCATTGGTGGTCCAACTTGCTTGCTGACATCAAAATTTCAGACCTGGTTAGAGAAAGCCAGCTGGTAGATGTGAACAGATTCAGAACCCTGTTTTGCCTGCTGAATTGGCTTAGAAAATTAATACAGGTACACTACAATGAACATTCCTGAGCCAATTAACCATCATAATGATGATAACAGTACAGAGATGAAGTTTAAATTGGATTGATACCAGAAGCTGAACCTGCATGTTTGAAGTCCAAGTGAATCTCGTAAGGAAAGCTAAAAAAGCACCACTTCAGTCTGCTCAATTGGCTTCAGAAATGTACTTCACTCAAGCACACTAAATTTAAACGGATTTCTGAATGAAATCTTACTAGTGCAGTGTCGTGAAGGAGCACCCATGTACGTTTTAAGGTTCTCACTAGGCAAAGGGCACTGTGCCCTTTGGGGGCTCTAATGTGCCCTTTGGGTCTGCCCCAAAACCAACAATGTGCCCTTTGGGTCCACCCCTAAACCAACATATTTTAACTACAGTTTATATCTATGTAGCGCAGCATCAAACTCACTT
The DNA here is from genome assembly GCA_949130485.1 of Agelas oroides. NCBI lineage: Eukaryota > Metazoa > Porifera > Demospongiae > Agelasida > Agelasidae > Agelas > Agelas oroides. The sequence continues at coordinate 7,865,100 of OX422184.1, read as the reverse complement.
CGACTTGGAATTCAGTATAGACATCAGTGAAGTTCCATTGTAATGTGCTGTCAATCGGGAGTCAATTTCTGCGTAAAAATACTCGTCGAATGTCATCAAAAGTGCTATCGAAGTTGCCAAACCAAAAGCAACTTTCTAGGATACAAGTTTGACAAGCACGTTAATTTTTTACAGCTGAACAAATTTTGTGACCAAAATCTGACCGGAAACAATTTTTTTATAATTACGTCACCACCAGGAAACTTTCAGACCAACCCACGAAATACGCATCGACGATTTGGACGTGAGTCCAGTGCTACGTTGAACGCATCAAATCGTTCTTTGCTGTGTTTTCGTATTCTGAGTTGCAAACCCTACTGTTTAAGTACCGTGAAGGTTTGCAAACGTCGTTTTCACTACCGTGGAAGTCTTCTGAATCTGGTGCTGGCCTGTTTAAGTACCATGAAGATTTGTAAACGCCGTTTTAACCACCGTTCACCGTCTGCTGAAGGTCTTGCTGGCCTGTTTAAGTATCGTGAATGTTTGAACACGTCGTTTTATCCACCGCTAAGGTCTTCCGAAGCACTTGCTAGCCTGTTTAAGTACCATGAAGATTTGTAAACGCCGTTTTCACAACCGTGGTAGTCTTCTGAAGCTCTTGCAGGTGTGGGAAACGATTCAAAACGCGGTTTTAACCATCGTTGAGGTCTTCCAAAGCACGTGCTAGCCTGTTTAAGTACACTGTAAAAAAAAAAAAGGTTACTTTAACCATATCTGTAGGTTATCTCAGTTGCACCAGAGTGATGTATGTATACATTATCAGAAGTACCAGGAATGCTTCTAAAATAGGTTCTTGAAATTCCATTCAAGAGCTTCTTTTTTAGTTTCTTCTATCAGAAGTCCTATTTGGCTACAATACTGGCACTTCTACCAAAAGTATGTAACCAAGCCCTTTCCAGAAATGCTAATTGATAGGTGTTCGGAAAACAAGACTGGTTTAATTAATGAAGAAGCTTCTCAACGTTTTGATTGCAAGGTCTTCAGAAGACCTGTTTGGAAGCATTCCTTGAACTTTATGATGTGTACACCACACATGCAACTGAGATAACTGAAATATGGTTGAAATAACCCAAATGTTCTGACAGTGTACCGTGAAGGTTTGTAAACTCCTTTTTCACCACCGTGGAAGTCTTCTGAATCTCGTGCAGGCCTGTTTAATTACCGTGAAGGATTGTAAACGATGTTTATACAACCGTGGAAGTCTTCTGAAACTCGTGCAGGCCTGTTTAAGTACAGAGAAGGTTTTTGAACACGTCGTTTTAACCACCGTGGAAGTCTTACGAATCTCGTGCTGGCCCATTTAAGTACCGTGAAGGTTTGTAAACGCCGTTTTCACCACCGTGGAAGTCTTCTGAATCTCGTGCTGGCCTGTTTAAGTACCGTGAAGCTTTGTAAACGCCGTTTTCACCACCGTGGAGGTCTTCTGAATCTCGTGCTGGCATATTTAAGTACCGTGAAGGTTTGTAAACGTCGTGCTAACCACAGTGGAAGTCTTCTGAAAATCGTGAAGGCGTGTTTAAGTGCGGGAAAAGTTTCAAAACGCCGTTTTAACCACCATGGAAGTCTTCTGCAGCCTGTGCAGGACTGTTTAAGTACCGTGAAGGTGTGTAATCGCCGTTTTCACAACGGTGGAAGTCTTCTGAAGCTCGTGCAGGCCTGTTTACGTACCGTGATGGTTTGTAAACGCCGTTTTCACCATCGTGGAAGTCTTCTGAATCTCGTGCTGGCATATTTAAGCACCGTGAAGGTTTTAAATCCTCGTTTTAACCACCGTGGAAGTCTTCTGTAGCTCGTGCTGGCATATTTAAGTACCGTGAAGGTTTGTAAACGTCGTGGAAGTCTTCTGAAACTCGTGCAGGCATGTTTAAGTGCGGGAATTGTTTCAAAACGCCATTTTAACCACCATTGAAATCTTCTGAAGCTCGTGCAAACCTGTTGAAGTACCGAGAAGGTTTGTAAACGATATTTTCACAACCGTGGAAGTCTTCAGAATCTCGTGCAGGCCTGTTTAAGTGCGGTAATTGTTTCAAAACGCCGTTTTAACTGCAGTGAAGGTTGTAAACGCCGTTTTCACCATAGTGGAAGTCTTCTGAATCTCATGCTGGCTTCTTTAAGTACCGTGAAGGTTTGTAAACATCATTTTCAATACCGTGGAAGTCTTCTGAAGCTCGTGCTGGCATATTTAAGTACAGCGAAGATTTGTAAACGCCGTTTTCACCACCGTGGAAGTCTTCTGAATCTCGTGCAGGCCTGTTTAAGTACCGTGAAGGTTTGTAAACACCACTGTGGAAGTCTTCTGAATCTCGTGCTGGCATATTTAAGTACCGTGAAGGTTTATAAAGGTCGTGTTAACCACAGTGGAAGTCTTCTGAAACTCGTGCAGGCCTGTTTAATTGCGGGAATTGTTTCAAAACGCCGTTTTAACCACCATGGAAGTCTTCTGAAGCTGGTGCAAACCTGTTTAAGTATCGAGAAGGTTTGTAAACGACATTTTCAACACCGTGGAAATCTTCTGAATCTCGTGCAGGGCTGTTTATGTACCGTAAAGGTTTGTAAACGTCGTTTTCACCACCGTGGAATTCTTCTGAAACTCGTTCAGACCTTTTTAAGTGGGATACGCTAAATTCACCCGGTGTCATGAAAATATACACACCCCGTAAATATGGGCATCCCGGGGTTCCCATTTTCACATGATTTTAGGCATCCCGTCGTGATTATAGGAACCCCCTTCAGCACGCAAACGGCGGGAAGGTTATGATGACACGTATACAGCACTGGCGGTACGGTCAGTTGTCAAAACATGTCAGGCGCAGAATGGCCAAGTATAAAGTGGCAAATTCAGGAAGTATACAGCATATACCCGGAGAGATAGAAGAGAAATGGGAGACCAAGAGATCAGTGAAGACCTTCACTCTGATGAGCAAAGCGCCGATGGGAGATTCGCATTCACAGCCATTTACAACTACCTGCGCTATCAGCAGTAGCCTGAAGGAGCATCGAAGCTGGAGAAAAACTCGCTGCGAAGGAGATCCAAGTATTTCATGCTGCAAAATGAGGATCTGTACTATATTGGTGGAGGTGAGCTGTAATAATTCAACCCCTGTAAAAGTATGCATGCACATACGAATACATTTGCTATAGCTACAAAAGCGCCTTATACATGAAGTGACTACCAAAGTTCAATATGTTGTTCTACAGGCAAAGCAGCTTCATCCACTCCAAGATTAGTAGTGGAGGATACAGAGCAAAGGAAGAGGATCATTGCAAGTATCCACAATGCAAGCCACCTAGGTCTTAACAGAACTAATCACATGGTGGCCAGCAATGTTCGCACCTATGTAAGTTTATGAACGGCCTGGGTACAAGGCTAGTCTGCTTTCTGTGTTTGCACTATTTCAGGTGCTATATAATTTACTGAATGATCCCTTGTAGGTGGAATCCTGTGATCGTTGCCAGTGTGGCAACAAGAAGCTCAAGAAAGCTGTGGGGGGGCTGCATCCAATCCCTGTAAAACCCAGTCTTTTCTGTCAGCTTGGAATGGATATGATAGGCCCAATGCCTGAGACGCCACGAGGCAACAAGTATGTAGTCACACTGACTGACTACTTTTCCAAGTGGGCAGAAGCAGCACCACTCCCATCAAAGCATGCTGAAGGTGTTGCCAGATTCATCTATTCTGTAAGTATTCACATGTCTGAAGAAGTAAACTGACAACTATAAGAATAACATTTTGTGCTTTCTGCAGGTGATCTGCAGATTCGGAAGCCCTGAGACTCTGATAACAGATCAAGGAAGAGAGTTTGTAAACGAGCTTTCTGCAGAGTTGTATACCATCACCAACACTGACCACAGGATCACAAGCGCATATCATCCACAGGTATATACCCCGGTATTAACAATACAGTGTAGTGCCAAAGAGACCTATTTAACAAAAAATTTTTTGCAGACAAACGGACTTACAGAGCGCTTTAATCAGACGCTGTCACAGTGCTTGGCAAAAGTGTGTAACGAAGACCAAACAAACTGGGATGAGAAGCTAGACACAGTGCTGATGGGCTATCGAGCCTCCCGCCAGGCATCAACCAAGCATTCTCCATACTACATGCTGTTTCAGCAGCATATGAGGCTCCCGATTGATGCAGAGGTCCTATCTCCATCCAATACACCTGATGAGAATGCACCAGATGTCGACACTGCTGTCCAAGCACTGATCAAGTCAAGGGAGAAAGTGTTCAAAAAGGCAGATAGCAACATCTTGTCAGCTCAGAAGAAACAAAAAGAAACCTACGACAGAAAGCATCAGCCAGAAGAAATAGCAGCCGGAACAGAGGTCTTACTGGAGAACACAGCTCAAAAGCAGAGGAAGGGTGGCAAACTAGAACCTGCATGGCTTGGGCCATATGTTATCCACCGGTGCATTGGAAAAGGGCTTTATGAGCTAAGCAGAGATGGGAAGGTGGTGAAGAAAAAAGCAAATATAGCTCGGCTCAAGATCTATGTGAAGAGGGCTAGTGAAGATGACATTCAGACTGGTGGTCCTGCAGCAAAGAAGAGCAAGGTACATCATATAGGGGATAGCTTTAAACATAGTGATGGAGAGTCAAAGCCAAGGAAAATATGTAGGAAAGCCTAAAGAGAGAAATTTAAACTTCTGTACCTCATTGTTACATTTTAACTATACCTTCTTCTCTAATAGATTCTAACACTAAAGCACTGAAATGATATTGTTCTTTTACAGGCATCTGAGTATTGGATTAGAGACCTTATGTTAACAAGGAAGGATAAGGTGATCATTGAAAAAGGGGGAAAGCTAACTGATGTCCACATGAATGCTGCACAAAAGATGTTGGGTGAGCAGTTCCCACAACTTCAGAGTCTGCAGTCCACTCTGCTTTCACAGACTAGCTCTTTTGAACCAGTGTCTGAATGCGGTGGATTTTATCCTGAAGGTATGTGTTGATACAGTTAGATTACCAATTTTGTTACCAAACATGCCTGCTGGATAACTTTGTGTCCAATGTTGATAAGCATTGTTTCTATCCTTCTTGTACATGCAGCTGTACAGATATTATTTGTTCCAGAAAGACAGCACTGGGTGGCAACAGCTTATCACGATGGCGAAGTCCATATTTATGACAGCTGCTTTCCTGGATACCTGTGTCCAAGCACAGAGGAGCAACTGGTTCGACTTTATCATCCTGCAGTGAGAGGGGGCACTCTCATGGTTACAGCCAACTCCATTCAACAGCAGGAAGGTAGCACTGATTGTGGTGTCTTCAGTGTTGCACTGTGCGATGGGCGATGACTTTGGGGGAGTCATATTTGAGCAGAATGGCATGCGGAGGCACTTACTTGAGTGTTTTGAACGTAGGCAGCTTTCGACTTTCCCCATAGCCCTTGGTGCTGTGAACAGGAACCTGCAAAGCACCTGTTTGTACATGTGTATTGTGTCTGCCAGCTGCCCGAGTCTTACGACTCAAATATGATACAGTGTGACAAATGTAGTTTGTGGTACCATTTTAAGTGCATGAATCTACGTTCTGACTCTACTGTACCTGACACTTGGTATTGTTCAACCTGTAACTAACTTTTAGTTATATATTTTTTATAATTGTTATATAAAATTTATGCTAGGATGTTTTGAAGTCAAAATGCAGTGTGGTTGTGTGGTCAATAACATTAGCTAGCTAGAAAGCCTATTTTCACGTAAGTATAGGCACCCAGATGTCTACATTTACGTGAAAAAGTTTTACCGTGTGCCTAATGTTACATAGGTATACCTAGCTATGTATCCAGCTACTCGTGGGCAAATTTCGTGGGAGACCTATTGTCACATAGGGATGTCTATAAACATAGTTAACACGGGCAAAATTTCACTGTTTGCACGGGATGCCTATTTTCACAGTGGGATGCCCATATTCACTGTGAAAATAGGCATCCGGATGCCTATAGTTACGTGAATATAGGCATCGGGGTGCTTAATTTTACGTGAAAATGGGCATCCGGGATGCCCATTTTTGGGGGTGCCCATATTCACTTGACACCGGTTTGAAACCTTATGAATAATTAATCAGTACGTTTAACCCCTTTGATACGAGTAAGCACAATGTCGTAAAGAAAGCTACATCAGTCACAGAGCAAGATTCTCTTGCCATGTGTTGGTCTTCTCCATCTGCTGCAATACTGCCACTGCGATAGCAGGTAAGTCTATTCCGGGAGGTGCTTTGAAATAGCCATTTTGAAGCCTCCTCAGGGGAGTTAAGGACTGGATCCACATGATAACAGCAAAAATGATGCAGGATTTCAACTGCTATTGTAGCTTAGATGTGAATCACAAACTCTTGCTTCTATTCATAATTAAAGTTGTATACCTTTGTACATTACACAACAAGATAATTAGCCCCGCCCACTTCGTTGTTTACATGTTGTGGCGGCCAACGCCCACCTGGTTCAGCAATATAAACGCTTAAATGCGGAATTTTTCCCGCGGATGAATGCTGACTTTCTCATCGTCTTGGTAAGTTACTCGGTTGGTACTCTTAGTACACCAGTTGGCAAACGAGTTCGACTTGTGCAACGGTCGTAAAGCCCTAACTTCCTGTCAAAAACAGCTACATCCGGTCGCTATTAGCGACGATATCTCGGTGACGTTAGGTGGGTGACTCTTGCCAACTCGAATACAAGTACAAGTCAACAGGGCAAGTATCTCACCTTTGACAAGACCTACATCCGACAGGTGGAAAAATTCCGCCTGGGCTTGCTTCCGGTTTTGTCTTCTCCCAGTCGGTCATTTCACCGCGAAGAGGCATAATTACATTCTTGTCACATGATTCGCGCGTGAATGGGCAGTGGAGCCAAGGTATAAGAAGTGAGTTGGTACTTCGGCTTGCTGATGATGTAGCTAGCTTGGATCCACAACTAGCTAGTGAGATGAAAGCCAGACCCTCGTTTGCTGGCATGCATGACTGCTGATTGTGATCTCGGATATAGGAAGGGTATAGACGTCTAGTAGTCGCGCATACTCGCGGCTAAGAGTCTCTGTAGCCTGACGGAGTCTAGTAGAAGTGAATTGCGCATGCAAAGCAACTCATGAGCTGTATATCTGTTAGATTTACTAATGGGTCTCGGGGTTTTCAGCATCAACTTGGAGCCTTTGTGTAACAGATTGTGCAGCTGGAGTTTGTTATTTATCAGTATTTAGTGCATATATAAAATCACAGCCACAGCCAGTCAAGCTGTCGTATGATGCCCTTGTTACTGTTTGGAATAGGTGTTGAAGTTGCATTCAGTCTCACAGGTGTTGAAAGAGCCCCAGAGTGATGCTGTAGAACTGAAACCCTGGATGACAATCTCTGACCTTTACTGTAGATTAACTGTCAAGTTTATACATATTCAATCAATGACTAATCCTTTAACATCTTCATGACTTACTGTTATGCTGTTTACCAGTTTGAATGCTTATACCATGGCTAATGGAGGCCTATACTATATACTAAGCTACAATCTAGAAACCCTAAAAGAAGGCCTTTCTCGTGACTATCATATCAATGCTAACATAAGTCTTAACCACAACTGTGAATAATTACTTACAGCTGTGAATAATCTCATGACAGTTTTGATAAGAGGCGTGCGCGGGCAAAACAGTACCCAGTCCTTAACTGCCCTTTAAACACCGTGGAAGTCTTCTGAAACACGTGCAGGCCTGTTTAAGTGCGGGAAAAGTTTCAAAACGCCGTTTTAACCACCGTGGAAGTCTTCTGAAGCTCGTGCAGGCATATTTAAGTACCGTAAAGGTTTGTAAACGCCGTTTTAACAACCGTGGAAGGCTTCTGAAGTTCTTGCATGCCTGTTTAAGTACCGTGATGGTATGTAAACGCCGTTTTCACCACCGTGGAAGTCTTCTGAAACTCGTGCAGCCCTGTTTAAGTGCGGGAAATGTTTCAAAACGCCGTTTTAACCACCGTGGAAGTCTTCTGAATCTCGTGCTGGCATATTTAAGTACCGTGAAGGTTTGCAAACGTCGTTTTCACTGCCGTGTAAGTCTTCTGAATCTCGTGCTGGCCTGTTTAAGTACCGTGAAGGTTTGTAAACGCCGTTTTCACCACAGTGGAAGTCTTCTGAATCTCGTGCTGGCACATTTAAGTACAGTGATGGTTTGTAAACGTCATTTTAACCACCGTGGACGTCTTCTGAAACTCATGGAGGCCTATTTAAGTGCGGGAAATGTTTCAAAACGCCGTTTTAACCACCTTGGAAGTCTTCTGAAGCTCGTGCAGGCCTGTTTAAGTACCGTGAAGGTTTGGAAACGCTGTTTTCCCCGCCGTGGAAGTCTTCTGAATCTCTTGCTGGTATATTTCATTACCGTGAAGGTTTGTAAACCTCGTTTTCACCACCGTGGAAGTCTTCTGAAACTCGTGCAGGCCTGTTTAATTGCGGGAAATGTTTCAAAACGCCGTTTTAACCAACATGGAAATCTTCTGAAGCTCGTGCAGTCCTATTTAACAACAGTGAAGGTTTGTAAACGCCGTTTTAACCATAGTGGAGGTCTTCTGAATCTCATGCTGGGTTATTTAAGTACCGTGAAGGTTTGCAAACGTCGTTTTCACTGCCGTGTAAGTCTTCTGAATCTCCTGGCCTGTTTAAGTACCGTGAAGGTTTGTAAACGCCGTTTTCACCACAGTGGAAGTCTTCTGAATCTCGTGCTGGCACATTTAAGTACAGTGATGGTTTGTAAACGCCGTTTTCAACACCGTGGAAGTTTTCTTAAACTCGTGCAGGCCTATTTAAGTGCGGGAAAGGTTTCAAAACGCCGTTTTAACCACCTTGGAAGTCTTCTGAAGCTCGTGCAGGCCTGTTTAAGTACCGTGAAGGTTTGTAAACGCCGTTTTCAACACCGTGGAAGTTTTCTTAAACTCGTGCAGGCCTGTTTAAGTGTGGGAAAGATTCAAAACGCCGTTTTAACCACCATTGAGGTTTTCCGAAGATCGTGCTGGCCTGTTTAAGTACCGTGAAGGTTTGTAAACTTTTTACCACCGTGGAAGTCTTCTGAATCTCGTGCAAGGTTGTTTAAATGTCTTGATGGTTTGTAAACGTCGTTTCTACCACCGTGGAAGTCTTCTGAAACTCATGCAGGCCGGTTTAAGTGCGGGAAATGTTTCAAAACGCCGTTTTCACCACCGTGGAAGTCTTCTGAAGCTCTTCCATGCCTGTGTAATGCCTTCTGACTACCCGCTCTGGTTTGCGCAGTCATACACCAATATAGACTTGACTGAATAATATCTCCTCTCAGAGAAGAGGGTGATCATTTATATAGGCACATAAGGTTAGACTGGTAAGTACTGGTTACAAAACAGGTAAGGGTTGTCACAGAACAGGTAAGGGCCGTTTACAAGAACAGGTATGGCAACATGTACAGGGACAGACAGTCTGACATCAATTATATTATACATGTGCTATTGTCTTCATTGTTCACTTGTTACACTACTCCCTCTCCTAGTTTGATGCATCCTTGCATCAAGTGTCGGAATCAGAGGAATAACAGTCTGGATAACTGATGACTGTTCCATATCGGTCTGGAGGCTGTCGTCTCCGGCTTGATCGTCGAAGGGGTGGGTCTGGTGCTGGGGAGGTTGAGACAGTAGGTGGTATATTCTGTTGAGGTACTGCTGGGTCTGTAGCCTGAGATGTGGTGTCTGACACAGCATTTTCATTCTGTTGGTCAGTATTTTCATCTTGTTGGTGCTGATTAGAGGTGTGAACTGATTCATTCTGTGTTGGAACTGGGCTGCTTCCAAATAGGTCTTTGTTAAAGGGAGGAAAGTATGGCTTCAGGCGATTATAATGCACAACTAATCGTTTGCGGGGTGACATGTTACTTTGAATACGATATACAGTGCTGTTGATGACTTTCACAATAGTGAATGGTCCCTGCCAGGGCCGATGAAACTTTCGGCAGTGGCCTTTTGGTACAGCAGGACAATGCAGCCATACCCTGTCTCCAACATCATACATGGCGCCATGTGCATCTCGGTCATAAAGATCTTTATGCCGGTTTTGTTCCTTTAGCATGTGCTGACGAACTGTGTTATACGATTGTTGGAGTTGTTCACGCAACTGCTTCTGGTACTGACTGAGACTGTTGTAAGTTACTACCGGGAGATTGAACTCAAGATCAATTGGTAGTTGAGCAGACCGCCCAAACATGAGAGAAAAGGGGGTTGCTGCAGTTGTCTCCTGTATACTGGTCCTATAGGCCAGCATTAGCATGGGCAGTTGCAGATCCCAAGTTCTTTGATCTTTGTCAACTGATGTACTGAGCATGTTTAGTAGGGTTCTGTTAAATCTTTCGATCATTCCATCAGACTGAGGATGGTAAGGGCTGGTTCTGGTTTTCTTGATGTCCAGAAGTGAGCAGATCTCCTTAATTAACCCTGATTCAAAATTTCGACCCTGGTCCGTGTGGAGGTATTTGGGAACACCAAAGCGTGAAATAAACTCTTGGACCAGGATGTTGGCAACAGTTGTAGCTTCCATGTTTCTCATGGGATACGCCTCCTTCCATTTGGTGAAATAATCACCAATTACCAGGATGTATTTATTTCCACATTCTGTTTCTGGTAATGGGCCCAGGATATCCATTGCGATCTGTTCAAGTGGGTACTTGGCTGGCTCAATTTGCAAGGGAGCTTTGCGCTTTTTTGGTTCGGATTTCCTGGCTGCACATATCTGGCAAGTTTTGCACCACTCTTTGACATCTCGTCTCTGGCCAACCCAGTAGAATCTGGTGCGCACTCTTTCAAGTGTTTTCTTTGCTCCCAGGTGGCCACCTGTAGTAGCATTATGCAGCTTGGTCAGTACCTCTGTCACCAACTGCTGTGGGAGGACAAGCTGCAGTTTCTTGTGAAGTCCCTTACCAGGGACATCTTCCCAACGACGATAGAGAATGCCATCTTTCAGCAGCAAATAACGCCGTTGTGTCCACAACGATTGTAGTTGAATACTACTACCTTTCGGGACACAGTATGGCACAGACTTTGAAGAGAGCCAGGTGATCATCTGGCTAAGAGCGGCATCAGCAGCCTGTGAGGACTTTAGCTCCTCCACACTCCAACTTGAGGCCCAGGAATCACTTGGTGATATTGTAGACACTTCCGCTATGTCTTCGTCTTCCTCAAGTTGTGTACGGGTAGCTGTCTCCTCGTCATCTGTTTCTCTGTAACCACACTGTCGGCAGGGTAGTCGGGAAAGTGCATCCGCATTGGAGTGTTTTGAGCCTGGCCGGTGTATCACTTTAAAATTGTATTCAGCTAGGGTTTCCAGCCAGCAGGCAACTTGTCCTTCAGGGTCCCGGAAGTTGCGAAGCCACCTGAGAGAGTTGTGGTCTGTTCTGGCAATGAATGTGCGACCAAACAGGTAAGGACGAAAGTGGCGCACCCCCCAAACCAATGCAAGCAGCTCTTTTCTAGTTGCACAATAATTTCTCTCAGCTTTTGTCAGTGCTCTACTCGCATAGGCTACCACCTGCTCATGACCATCAACTTGTGATAGAACAGCTCCTAGGCCATTTTCACTGGCATCTACGTCAAGGATGAAATCCTGGCTGAAGTTTGGGAGCCTCAGAATTGGAGCAGAAATCAAGTGGTGCTTCAACAACTTGAAAGCTTGCTCACACTCATCTGTCCAAGCCCAGGCTTTCTTCTTTTCAGAGAGATGATGAAGGGGTGAGGCTATCTTTGCAAACCCTCTGACAAACCTCCGGTAGTATGAAGCTAAGCCCAGGAATTGCTTCAGCTCTTTTGCATTTGAGGGAGTCGTCCAATCTGGAATGCACTGGATTTTTGCCGGATCTGTCTCAACCCCTTCACTAGACACCACATGCCCTAAATAATGCACACTTTTCTTCATCAAATGACATTTGCTTGGTTTCACTTTTAATCCAGCCTGCCGTAACCTTGTGAGTACATCAGCAAGTCTAGTCAGGTGCTCTTCAACTGTCGTGCTAAAAACAATAATGTCATCTAGGTAGACCAGACAGGTAGACCAGTGAAGACCCCGCAAGACATGTTCCATCAGACGTTGAAATGTTCCCGGTGCCTTACATAGCCCAAAGGGCATAACACGAAATTGGTAGAGAGCATCAGGAGTGGCAAAGGCTGTTTTCTCTCTGTCAACTGGGTCAACTTCCACCTGCCAATAACCGCTTGCAAGATCGAGTGTTGAGAACCATTGGGATCCTCCCAGAGTGTCTAATGTGTCATCAATCCTAGGCAAGGGATGTGCATCCTTTTTGGTGAGATCATTCACTTTCCTGAAATCGATGCAAAATCTTGTGGTGCCATCTTTTTTCTTGACCAGGACAACTGGTGAGGACCAGGGCCCTTTGGATGGTTCAATGATTCCATTTCTCAGCATCTTGTCAACATGTTGTTGGACCACTTCTCATTGATGGAATGGTAGTCTCCTTGGTGGTTGACGCACAGGTGCAGCATCACCCACGTCAATCTGGTGTTGGACAATGGTAGTGCGCCCCAAGTCATCATCGCTGACAGACAGCACATCAGTGAACTCACGCAGCAGTGCCTCAAGCTCCCTCTTTTCTGTTTGGTGTAACCCAGCTGTGTCGTCAGTCAACTGTGCAATGGCTCGTTCCACATCAGAGGGCTTAGGTTTTTGTGGCTTCTGCTCCAAGGATAGACAGTCAAGGGTGCACATGGAGTCAGGCTGGTCCAGTGGTACAAGTTTCCCTACTTTCTCATTTTGGTGGATCACTACAGGGGCAGGAGAAGGGTTGAGTACTCGCACTAAGGTCTTTTGGTCACCTGTAAGGGTCAGAGAATGTGCAATTAGAACACCATGCTTTTCAATAAACTTTGGAGCAGGCTCCAAAATAGCCATACCCTGGTCAGCGACTGTGGATAGAGAGAGGGGAAGTTGCACTTCCGAGTTTCCTGGCAGTACAGTAGTTTCTGGAAAGAAGACGTGACAGATTGACGGACTGGATCCGGAGCTCCCCTGGACTAGAAATTGTGTAGTCTGTCCCCCGGCCAGTAGTGCCCGGTTGTGCAAGTCAATGATGCACTTGTTCTCTAGCAGGAAGTCTGCTCCAATGATACACTCTTGGGTTATTTCACTTGTCACCAAACATGGGTAATTAGCTTTCACACCAGCAACTTGCAGGGAGACAGTTGTTTGCCCTAAAAGGTCCAGAGTTTCTCCGTTCGCAACCAATACCGGTAGGCCAGGAGTGTCCAAGCTGCATGGTTTGGTGCAAGCTGCTTTCCAGACATCTTCACGTAGAATAGTCACAGCTGACCCGGAATCAATTAACATCTTGGTAGGTCGGCCTTCAACAACCCCATCAACTATTAGTGCAGAGTTATTGGTTGCAGTGATTGACCTGTAACTTCTTTCTGGGCGGCCGGCTTCTGTCTGAGAGTGAGGGCAGTTCCGACGAACATGACCACGCTTGCCACACTTCCAGCATATTGGACCACTCTTCCCTCGCTGATCCTGCCGCCGCTGCAGTTCACCTCGGCTTCGATCGCTCCGAAATTGGGCTAACTCAGAAGAGAGGCGGCGTAACTCTTTTGACAGTTCGTCAAGTCTAGGATCGAAAGTTCCACAAGCTCGCTCCCGCGACATTGCGTTTGAGGCTGCTGTATCAGCTTGCGTTCCCTCTTCCTCGCCACGTTGCTGTAAAGCCATAGCCGCGGCGTCTCTGCGGTGAATCTCCTTGTACAGGCGCTGTTGCGCCGTCTCCACCGACTGCTGCTGGACAGCGAGGCTAAGAGCGGCATCAAGCATAGCCGGCATCTTGCGCATCAGCCTGAGCTGTACAGAGGCCGACGATACTCCTTGAATGAAGTGATTTCTGAGTACTTCACCCCGTTGATCTGCTGTCCAGTTCGGGTATGCTTTGTCTGCCAATACCCTTAGTGCTCCAGCATATTGGACCAGCTGTTCTCCTGGTTGTTGCCTACGGGTCTGCAGCCGACGTTGCCACTCCAACTCGTTTCCCTTCGGTGAAAACTGCTGCTTGAGGCTTTCTGTAATGATGTTGAAGTCCGTCGACTCCGCTAAACCGAGTTGCAATACAACTCGGAAGGCTGTATCATCCAGAAGTGGAAGCAGCTCCGTCGCCCACTGGTCCTCAGGTATTCCAGTCTGCCGCACATAAAGTTCGAACCGCTTCAGCCATAGATCCAAATCAGCTGACGCAGTATATCTCGGTGGAGGGCGGAGGCTTACACGGACGAAGCGAGCGGGTTCTGTAGGCGCCCCTTCTCCTTCACTGTCAGACGACATCCCACTCCTGACACCAATGTAACGCCTTCTGACTACCCGCTCTGGTTTGTGCAGTCATACACCAATATAGACTTGACTGAATAATATCTCCTCTCAGAGAAGAGGGTGATCATTTATATAGGCACATAAGGTTAGACTGGTAAGTACTGGTTACAAAACAGGTAAGGGTTGTCACAGAACAGGTAAGGGCTGTTTACAAGAACAGGTATGGCAACATGTACAGGGACAGACAGTCTGACATCAATTATATTATACATGTCCTATTGTCTTCATTGTTCACTTGTTACACCTGTTTAAGTACCGTGATGGTATGTAAACGCCGTTTTCACCACCGTGGAAGTCTTCTGAAACTCGTGCAGGCCTGTTTAGGTGTGAGAAAGGATTCAAAACGCCGTTTTAACCACCGTTGTGGTCTTCCGAAGCTCGTGCTGGCCTGTATAAGTATCATGAAGGTTTGTAAACGTCGTTTTCACCACCGTTGAAGTCTTCTGAAACTCGTGCAAGGCTGTTTAAGTATCTTGAAGGTTTGTAAACGTCGTTTTCACCACCGTGGAAGTCTTCTGAAACTCGTACAGGCCTGTTTAAGTGCGGGAAAAGTTTCAAAATGCCGTTTTAACCACCACGGAAGTCTTCTGAAGTTCGTGCAGGACTGTTTAAGTACCGTGAAGGTTTGTAATCGCAGTTTTCACAACCGTGGAACTCTTCTGAAGCTCGTGCAGGCCTATTTTATGTACAGTGAAGGTTTCAACACGTCGTTTTAACCACCGTGGAAGTCTTCTGAAACTCGTGCAGGCCTTTTTAAGTACAGTGAAGGTTTCAACACGTCGTTTTAACCACCGTGGAAGTCTTCTGAATCCCGTGCTGGCCCGTTTAAGTACCGTGAAGGTTTGTAAACGCCTTTTTCACCAGCGTTTAAGTCCTCTGAATCTCGTGCAGGGCTGTTTATGTACCGTGAAGGTTGGCCTTTTTTACTTACAGTGAAGGTTTCAACACGTCGTTTTAACCACCGTGGAAATCTTCTGAATCTCGTGCAGGGCTGTTTATGTACCGTAAAGGTTGCTAAACGTCGTTTTCACCACCGTGGAAGTCTACTGAAACTCGTGCAGGCCTTTTTACGTGTGGGAAAGGATTGAAAACGCCGTTTTCACCACCGTGGAAGTCTTCTGAATCTCGTGCTGGCATATTTAAATACCGTGAGGGTTTGTATACGCCGTTTTAACGACTGTGGAATTCTTCTGAAACTCGTGCAAGCCTGTTTAATTGCAGGAAATGTTTCAAAACGCCGTTTTAACCAACATGGAAGTCTTCTGAAGCTCGTGCAGTCCTGTTTAACAACAGTGAAGGTTTGTAAACGCCGTTTTAACCATAGTGGAGGTCTTCTGAATCTCATGCTGGGTTATTTAAGTACCGTAAAGGTTTGTAAACGCCGTTTTCACCACAGTGGAAGTCTTCTGAATCTCGTGCTGGCACATTTAATTACAGTGATGGTTTGTAAACGTCATTTTAACCACCGTGGACGTCTTCTGAAACTCGTGGAGGCCTATTTAAGTGCGGGAAAGGTTTCAAAACGCCGTTTTAACCACCTTGGAAGTCTTCTGAAGCTCGTGCAGGCCTGCTTAAGTACCGTGAAGGTTTGTAAACGCCGTTTTCACCACCGTAGAAGTTTTCTTAAGGCCTGTTTAAGTCTGCGAAAGATTCAAAACGCCGTTTTAACCACTGTTGAGGTTTTCCGAAGCTCGTGCTGGCCTGTTTTTAAGTGTCTTGATGGTTTGTAAACGTCGTTTTCACCACCGTACAAGTCGTTTTAACCACCGTGGAAGTGTTCTGAATCTCGTGCTGGCCTGTAAGTACCGTGCAGGTTTGTAAACGCCGGTTTCACCACCGTGGAAGTCTTCTGAATCTCGTTCGGGCATACTTAAGTACCTCAGGTGCATTAAGGACTGACTACTTTCCTTAAAACTGTGAGGCAGTGTAAATCACACTGGATTCATACTATGATCTTGATACTTGGTGAGAGCTTACTTGCCATCAAACTCTATCTAATTATGACGTCATTTTTGACCACGCCCACATCCTTCTCCTAAGTGAAGAGAAAATATGTCGTCGGAAAGATTGCAAAACCCGGAGCAGTTCCCACCAGTACTGGGGCCTCTATTTTTGCTACAGCCAAGAGCAACAACAGTAGTAACTAGATCCCACTGGGGATCCAGAAATTTCTACCTGTAGGGAAAATACAAGAGTTTGTGTCTCACTGATTCAATAAATTTGCATTTTACGATCACAAATAGATAGATAAACTTTTATTTGGACAGGAATGCCTCATCAGCTCAGTGGCCGGTCTTCCCGAGGGTCCTGAGTACGCCATAGCTCTTTCAAATCTTCATCCTTCTTGTTCCCCAGGGAGATTCTGTAAGAACATACGACGGTGAAACCAACCAATGCAGTAAACTTGGATTTTCGGTGTGGAACTGCTCCGGGTAAGCGTCACTTTCACGAAGGGCAGCACCGAAGTTAACGCTTTATAGTGCTGGCTCCGCGATTCAATTGTAGGCGAAGACTGTTCTTTTCTACACTGAAATACCCTCCATCGTAGGTGCCAACTAGCGACTTACACACTGGATGGTCGATACTTTGATGGCAGAAATAGGCACTGAACTTAGCTACATCGATCGCTAGTTTCCGAGGATCAATAATACACTTCCGTAATCTTCTTCGCATTACGTAAAACCATTTAGTCACGCCTTAATGCACCTGAGACCGTGAAGGTTTGTAAACGTCGTATTAACCACAGTGGACGTCTTCTGAAACTCCTGTTCAAGTGCGGGAAATGTTTCAAAACGCCGTTTTAACTCACCGTGTAAGTCTTCTGCAGCCTGTGCAGGCCTGTTTAAGTACCGTGAAGGTTTGTAAACGTCATTTTAACCACCGTGGAAGTCTTCTGACTCTCATGTTGGCCGGTTTAAGTACTGTGAAGGTTTGTAAACGCCGTTTTCACCACCGTTGAAGTCTTTGGAATCTCATGTTGGCCCGTTTAAGTACCGTGAAGGTTTGTAAACTCCGTTAAGTCTTCTGAATCTCGTGCTGGCATATTTAATTACCGTGAAAGTTTGTAAACGTCGTTTTAACCACCGTGGAAGTCTTCTGAATCTCATGTTGGCCGGTTTAAGTACAGTGAAGGTTTATAAACCCACCGTGGAAGTCTTCCGAAAGTCGTGGAGGCCTGTTTAAGTGTGCGAAAGGATTCAAAACGCCATTTTAAGCACCGTGAGGTCTTCCGAAGCTCGTGCTGGCCTGTTTAAGTTCCGTGAAGGTTTGTAAACGCCTTTTTCACCACCGTGGAAATCTTCTAAAACTCGTGCAGGGCTGTTTAAGTATCTTGAAGGTTTGTAAACGTCGTTTTTACGACCGTGGAAGTCTTCTGCAACTCGTGCAGGCCTTTTTAAGCGTGGGAAAGGATTGAAAACGGTGTTTTCACCAACGTGGAAGTCTTCTGAAGCTCGTACAGGACTTTTTAAGTACAGTGAAGGTTTCAACACGTCGTTTTAACCACCGTGGAAGTTCTCTGAATCTCGTGCAGGGTTTAAGTATTTTGAAGGTTTGTAAACGTCGTTTTTACGACCGTGGAAGTCTTCTGAAACTCGTGCAGGCCTTTTTAAGCGTGGGAAAGGGTTGAAAACGCTGTTTTCACCAACGTGGAAGTCTTCTGAAGCTCGTACAGGACTTTTTAAGTACAGTGAAGGTTTCAACACGTCGTTTTAACCACCGTGGAAGTTCTCTGAATCTCGTGCAGGGCAGTTTAAGTATCTTGAAGGTTTGTAAACGTCGTTTTTACGACCGTGGAAGTCTTCTGAAACTCGTGCAGGCCTTTTTAAGCGTGGGAAAGGATTGAAAACGCCGTTTACACCAACGTGGAAGTCTTCCGAAGCTCGTACAGGACTTTATAAGAACAGTGAAGGTTTCAACACGTCATTTTAACCATCGTGGAAGTGTTCTGAATCTCGTGCTGGCCTGTAAATACCGTGAAGGTTTGTAAACGCCGGTTTCACCACCGTGGAAGTCTTCTGAATCTCGTGCGGGCATATTTAAGTACCGTGAAGGTTTGTAAACGTCGTGTTAACCAAAGTGGAAGCCTTCTGGACTCGTGAAGGCCTATTCAAGTGCGGGAAATGTTTCAAAACGCCGTTTTAACCACCATGGAAGTCTTCTGCAGCCTGTGCAGACCTGTTTAAGTATCGTGAAGTTGTGTAATCGCGGTTTTCACAACGGTGGAAGTCTTCTGAATCTCGTGCTGGCATGTTTAAGTACCGTGAAGGTTTGTAAACGTCGTTTTAACAACCGTGGAAGTCTTCTGAAGCTCGTGCTGGCCTGTTTATGTACAGTGAAGGTTTGTAAACGTCGTTTTAACCACCGTGGAAGTCTTCTGACTCTCATGTTGGCCCGTTTAAGAACTGTGAAGGTTTGTAAACACCGTTTTCACCACCGTTGAAGTCTTCTGAATCTCGTGCTGGCCTGTTTAAGTACCGTGAAGGTTTGTAAACTCCGTTAAGTCTTCTGAATCTCGTGCTGGCATATTTAATTTCAGTGAAGGTTTGTAAACGTCGTTTTAACCACCGTGGAAGTCTTCTGAATCTCATGTTGGCCTGTTTAAATACAGTGAAGGTTTGTAAACCCACCGTGGAAGTGTTCTGAAACTCGTGGAGGCTTGTTTCAGTGTGGGAAAGGATTCAAAACGCCATTTTAACCACCGTGAGGTCTTCCGAAGCTCGTGCTGGCCTGTTTAAGTTCCGTGAAGGTTTGTAAACGCCTTTTTCACCACAGTGGAAGTCTTCTGAATCTCGTGCAGGGCTGTTTAAGTATCTTGAAGGTTTGTAAACGTCGTTTTTACGACCGTGGAAGTCTTCTGCAACTTGTGCAGGCAAGTTTAAGTGCGGGAAAAGTTTCAAAACGCCGTTTTCACCACCGTGGAAGTCTTCTGAATCTCGTGCTGGCCTGTTTAAATACAGTGAAGATTTGTAAACGCCGTTTTCGTCGACTTGGAAGTCTTCTGCATCTCGTGCTGGCATATTATGTACCGTGAAGGTTTGTAAACGTCGTTTTAACCACCGTGGACCTCTTCTGAAACACGTGCTGACCTATTTAAGCGCAAAAAATGTTTCAAAACGCCGTTTTAACCACCGTGGAAGTCTTCTGAAGCTCGTGCTGGCCTGTTTAAATACAGTGAAGATTTGTAAACGCCGTTTTCACCACCGTGGAAGACTTCTGAAACACGTGCAGGCCTATTTAAGTGCGGGAATAGTTTCAAAACGCCGTTTTAACCACCGTGGAAGTCTTCTGAAGCTCGCGCTGGCCTGTTTAAGTACCGTGAAGGTGTGTAAACGCCTTTTTCAACACCGTGGAAATCTTCTGAACCTCGTGCATGGATGTTTATGTACCGTGAAGGTTTGTGACGTCATTTTCACCACCGTGAAATTCATCTGAAACTCATGCAAAGTGTGGGAAAGAATTGCAAACGCCGTTTTCACCACCATGGAAGTCTTCTGAAGCTCGTGCAGGCCGTTTTAAGGACAGTGAAAGTTTCAACACGTCGTTTTCACCACCGTGGAAGTCTTCTGAATCTCGTGCAGGCCTTTTTCAGGGTGGTGAAAACGACGTGTTGAAACTTACAGTGAAGGTTTCATCACGTCGTTTTAACCACCGTGGAAGTCTTCTGCAGCCTGTGCAGGCCTGTTTAAGTACAGTGAAGTTGTGTAATCGCGGTTTTCGCAACGGTGGAATCTTCTGAAGGTCGTGCAGGCCTGTTTAAGTACCGTGAAAGTTTGTAAATGTCGTTTTAACCACCGTGGAAGTCTTCTGAAAATCGTGCAGTCCTATTTAATTGCGGGAAACGTTTTCACAACCGTGGAAGTCTTCTGAAGCTCGTTCAGGCCTGTTTAACTACACTGAAAGTTTGTAAACGCCGTTTTAACCATAGTGAGTCTTCTGAATCTCATGCTGGCATATTTAAGTATCGTAAATGTTTGTAAACGTCGTTTTCACCACCGTGGAAGTCTTCTAAAACTCGTGCAGGGCTATTTAAGTGCGAGAAAAGTTTCAAAACACCGTTTTAACCACCGTGGAAGTCTTCTGAAGCTCGTGCAGGCCTTTTTTATGTACAGTGAAGGTTTCAACACGGCGTTTTAACCACCGTGGAAGTCTTCTGAATCTCGTGCTGGCCTGTTTAAGTACCGTCAAAGGTTTGTGAAAGCCGTTTTCACCACCGTGGAAGTCTTCTGAATCTCATGCTGTTATATTTAATTACCGTGAAAGTTTGTAAACGTCGTGTTAACCACAGTGGAAATCTTCTGAAACTCGTGAAGGCCGGTTTCAAAACGCCGTTTCAACCACCATGGAAGTCTTCTGCAGCCTGTGCAGGCCTGTTTAAGTACCGTGAAGTTGTGTAATCGCGGTTTTCAAAACGGTGGAAGTCTTCTGAATCTCGTGCTGGCATATTTAAGTACCGTGAAGGTTTGTAAACGTCGTTTTAACCACCGTGGAAGTCTTCTGAAGCTTGTGCTGGCCTGTTTAAGTACAGTGAAGGTTTTAATACGTCGTTTTAACCACCGTTGAAGTCTTCTGAATGTCGTGCAGGGCTGTTTAAGTATCTTGAAGGTTTGCAAACGTCGTTTTTACCACCGTGGAAGTCTTCTGAAGCTCGTGCTGGCCTTTTTAAGTACAGTGAAGGTTTCAACACGTCGTTTTAACCACCGTGGAAGTTCTCTGAATCTCGTGCAGGCCATTTTAAGAACAGTGAAGGTTTCAACACGTCGTTTTAACCATCGTGGAAGTGTTCTGAATCTCGTGCTGGCCTGTAAGTACCGTGAAGGTTTGTAAACGCCGGTTTCACCACCGTGGAAGTCTTCTGAATCTCGTGCTGGCGTATTTAAGCACCGTGAAGGTTTGTAAACGTCGCTTTAACCACCGTGGAAACTCGTGCAGACCTGTTTTAGTGCGGGAAATATTTCAAAACGCCGTTTTAACCACCATGGAAGTCTTCTGAAGCTCATGCAAGCCTGTTTAAGTACCGTGAACGTTTGTAAACTCCGTTTTCACCGCCGTGGAAGTCTTCTGAATCTCGTGCAGGGCTGTTTAAGTATGTTGAAGGTTTGTAAACGTTTTTACCACCGTGGAAGTTTTCTGAAACTCGTGCAGGCCTTTTTATGTGTGGGAAAGGATTGAAAATGCACCGTGGAAGTCTTCTGAAGCTCGTGCAGGCCTTTTTTAAGTACACTGAAGGTTTCAACACGTTTTAACCACCGTGGAAGTCCTCTGAAGCTCGTGCAGGCCTTTTTTAAGTACACTGAAGGTTTCAACACGTCGTTTTAACCACCGTGGAAGTCTTCTGAATCTCGTGCAGGCCTTTTTAAGTACAGGGTTAGGGACTGGTAAATGGCGTCGTTTTGAGTCAAGCTGTAGCTAGGGTTTTTATTTTCTTGATATTACTGATTCCTGTATAAAGGATATAACCAGAGATGTCGAGAACGAGGGATTGTTGCCACTGCAACCGGGGTGGTCGGTGCAGAAACTGCTCCTGTCAAAAGAACGGTAGCCAGTGCTCGAGCGGTCTGCCATGACGGCTTGGTAAGTGTGAAAACCAGGGGGTCACTGTCAATATAGGGATGAATATAGACCCTCCAAATGGCGATGAACATACCGCTCATACCACCACTCTCACCTTGCATAGCTTGGATAGCGTGGACGACAACAGCACTGGAATTGCCAAAGTTGTGAGTAGAGGCAGGGTGGTAAAAGGGAGGCAGATTGACCTAGATCCCACTCACAGTGACGGTTCCACAGCCTTGTCCCACGATCATATTTCCACTCACTGTGTGAATGGTAGTGATGGAAATCATGGTGCGTCTGTCCTGAGGCATGTGGTGTGTGAGCTTCCACCTTATGAAGAAGCTGCTGCTCCAAATTTTCATTGGGGCGAAATTGATGGTGAGACCTTCTCCCACTCAATTGAATGCTGCTACGCAGAGGTTGTGCACTGGAAAAGGAATCTTTTCAAAATACCATCAGGAAAAGCTGGCAAGGCATTTGTGAGGGAATTGTCTCGATTATTCCGTGTTTTTGGTGATTGCTCAGCCTTGGACTGTGTTGCCCTGAAAGCTGCAATGGTTTTGCCAGCTCTTCTTCTCCAAAGGCCTCATGTCAAATCAAAAGCCAAAGACCATTCCACCCACTTGGAAGGTAGATTAAAACTATGGGAAAAGGGGGACATCAACTCACTGGTGATTGAAGCTCGTACCATCCAGCGCCAATGGGAAAAACGAACCACAATGACAAACGAAGCAAAATAAGAAGGCCAAATGGCTCACACTTTCTCTAACTTGATGATGGAGGGAAAGGTGAAAGCTGCCTTAGGATCCTAGCACAAGACGGCAATTGTGGTATGCTCCCCTTGAATAATGAAGTGCTTGAAGCCCTTAGGGAGAAACACCCAGCAAGGAAACCTGTAGTACCATCAGCATTAATCACGTCCAATTCTCGCAGTCAAGAACCATCACACTTCATCTTATATGATCAACATGATGGCCAGCTGATGTGCAAAACTGCACTGAAGACAGATGGGGCAGCTGGCCCCTCAGGCCTTGATGCAGCAGGATGGAAACGTCTCTCTCTGCACATCCTTTCAGTATGCCTCCACAGATCTCTGTGATGCCATGGCTTCCACCACAAGGAGAATCTGCTGCTCCTTCGTAGATCCAAAGAGCCTCTCTGCATTCGTTGCTTGTGGACTTGTAGCCTTGGATAAATGCCCTGGGGTGAGGCCTATCGGCATAGGAGAAACAGCAAGACGTATTATTGGGAAGGCAATCCTGACCACTGTCTGAGATGACATCCAGGAAGCTGCTGGCCCACTTCAGCTATGTGCTGGACAAGAAGCTGGATGTGAGGTAGCAGTGCATGCCATGCATCAGATGTTCGAGTCTCCAGACGTTGAAGCAGCAATCCTTGTCGATGCCTCAAATGCATTTAACTCCCTCAACAGAGAAAATGCACTGAGGAGCATCCAGTATCATTGCCCCCCTTTCAACTGTACTGATTAATACCTACCGCGAAGATGTACAGCTGTTCATTGATGGAGAAACAATGATTTCCGAAGAAGGGACAACTCAGGGAGATCCCCTAGCCATGGCCATGTATGCCATAGGTATCCTTCCACTAATCCAGAGTTTATCAAATGAAAATACTAAACAAGTGTGGTATGCGGATGATTCAGCAGCCTGTGGAGACCTGACAAACCTTAGATTCTGGTGGAACCATCTTGTCAAAGTTGGACCTAACTATGGATATCAATTAATGCATCAAAAACATGGTTGGTAGTGAAAGAGGGCAAATTTGACGACGCCATATCTGCTTTTGAGGGGACTGGGGTAAACATCACTCTGGAAGGGAAGCGGCATTTGGGAGGAGCTGTGGGCACTAGATCGTTCATTGACAGCTATGTCCAGAAGTTGGTTTCAGAATGGGTCAGAGAGTTGGAGCGACTGTCCTCTTTTGCCATCAGCCAGCCTCATGCCGCTTACGCCGCATTCACGCATGGCTTCACAAGCAAGTGGACCTTCCTTGTCAGAACCACCCCTGATATTGGCAGCCTCTTGAAACCATTAGACGACATGATAAGGCTCAAATTCCTGCCTGCTCTTACCGGCCAAAATGCTCCAAACAACACAGAACGAGATCTCTTGGCCCTGCCTGCACGCCTGGGTGGCATTGGCATCATCGACCCAACTCAACTAAACAGCATCACACTATACCACCTCAAAGAATGTTTCAAGGTATCTCTCATCTTACAGCAATCCACCTCCTACCCAGCCTACTGCAAAGAGCTGCAGAGGAAAGCCAAATTGGATGCCTACCAGGCTAAGAGACAACATGAAACAACATGCGCCAATGACTTGTTTAACAAGATTCCTCACAATCAGCAGAGAGCTCTGGAGGCTTCTAAAGAGAAGGGCGCATCAAGCTGGCTCTCATCCCTCCCTATTGCAGAACATGGCTTTGCTCTACATAAAGGAGCTTTTAGAGATGCCCTCTGTCTCAGGTATGGGTGGCGACCACCACACCTGCCATCAAACTGTGTCTGTGGCAAGCAATACACCATTGAACATGCCCTGAGCTGTGCCTGTGGTGGTCTTCCTTCAATTAGGCACAATGAACTTCGGGACATAACAGCACAACTCCTTACTGAAACATGCCATGGTGTTGGAATCGAACCACCCCTACAGCCACTAGAGGATGAACAGCTCAGGCACAGAACAGCTAACAGAGAGGATGGTGCTCGTCTTGACATTGTAGCAGAGAACTTCTGGGGACGCGACCGACAAAATGCATTTTTTGATGTCAGGGTATTTAACCCATACGCACCGAGTCACCGCGGCACCACTCTGGTTCAATGCTACCAGCTGGGTGATGGTATGAGGACCTTGATCCTCTGATGCACATAATGGCAGAGCGCAGTGGTGAGAAGCTGAGTTTGCAGCGAATCCAAAATAGAGTTCTGCTGTAAGGCTGGTCACGTTTCTCTGCGATGGGGGTGGCAATCCGTTTGTAGACCACAGTTGCAATTGGGCCCATTCCTCCAGACATTAGTGGTGAAAAGGAGCCATGCTCTACTTCTCTCACTCTCTCCTCATATGCGCGCTTCTTTTCTTGCTCATTTCTTCGGTATGATTGGGTAAGCCATTGACCTCACCTGCTCAGGGGAGTTAAGGACTGGGTCCACATGAAAACAGCAAAAATGATGCAGGATTTCAACTGCTATTGTAACTTAGATGTGAATCACAAACTCTTGCTTCTATTCATAATTAAAGTTGTGTACCTTTGTACATTACACAACAAGATAATTAGCCCCGCCCACTTCGTTGTTTACATGTTGTGGCGGCCAACGCCCACCTGGTTCAGCAATATAAACGCTTAAATGCGGAATTTTCCCCGCGGATGAACGCTGACTTTCTCATCGTCTTGGTAAGTTACTCGGTTGGTACTCTTAGTACACCAGTTGGCAAACGAGTTCGACTTGTGCAACGGTCGTAAAGCCCTAACTTCCTGTCAAAAACAGCTACATCCGGTCGCTATTAGCGACGATATCTCGGTGACGTTAGGTGGGTGACTCTTGCCAACTCGAATACAAGTACAAGTCAACAGGGCAAGTATCTCACCTTTGACAAGACCTACATCCGACAGGTGGAAAAATTCCGCCTGGGCTTGCTTCCGGTTTTGTCTTCTCCCAGTCGGTCATTTCACCGCGAAGAGGCATAATTACATTCTTGTCACATGATTCGCGCGTGAATGGGCAGTGGAGCCAAGGTATAAGAAGTGAGTTGGTACTTCGGCTTGCTGATGATGTAGCTAGCTTGGATCCACAACTAGCTAGTGAGATGAAAGCCAGACCCTCGTTTGCTGGCATGCATGACTGCTGATTGTGATCTCGGATATAGGAAGGGTATAGACGTCTAGTAGTCGCGCATACTCGCGGCTAAGAGTCTCTGTAGCCTGACGGAGTCTAGTAGAAGTGAATTGCGCATGCAAAGCAACTCATGAGCTGTATATCTGTTAGATTTACTAATGGGTCTCGGGGTTTTCAGCATCAACTTGGAGCCTTTGTGTAACAGATTGTGCAGCTGGAGTTTGTTATTTATCAGTATTTAGTGCATATATAAAATCACAGCCACAGCCAGTCAAGCTGTCGTATGATGCCCTTGTTACTGTTTGGAATAGGTGTTGAAGTTGCATTCAGTCTCACAGGTGTTGAAAGAGCCCCAGAGTGATGCTGTAGAACTGAAACCCTGGATGACAATCTCTGACCTTTACTGTAGATTAACTGTCAACATATTCACTCAATGACTAATCCTATCTTCATGACTTACTGTTATGCTGTTTGCCAGTTTGAATGCTTATACCATGGCTAATGGAGGCCTATATACTAAGCTACAATCTAGAAACCCTAAAAGAAGTTGCATTCCTTTCTCGTGACTATCATATCAATGCTAACATAACCACAACTGTGAATAATTACTTACAGCTGTGAATAATCTCATGACAGTTTTGATAAGAGGCGTGCGTGGGCAAAACAGTACCCAGTCCTTAACTGCCCTTTAAACACCGTGGAAGTCTTCTGAAACACGTGCAGGCCTGTTTAAGTGCGGGAAAAGCTTCAAAACGCCGTTTTAACCACCGTGGAAGTCTTCTGAAGCTCGTGCAGGCCTTTTTTAAGTACAGTGAAGGTTTCAACACGTCGTTTTAACCACCGTGGAAGTCTTCTGAAACTCATGCAAGCCTTTTCAAGTACAGTGAAGGTTTCAACACGGCGTTTTAACCACCGTGGAAGTCTTCTGAATCTCGTGCTGGCCAGTTTAAGTACCGTTAAGGTTTGTAAACGTTGTTTTAACCACCTTGGAGGTCTTCTGAAGCTCGTGCTGGCCTGTTTAAGTACCATGAAGGTTTGTAAACGTCGTTTAAAACACCATGGAAGTCTTCTGAAACTTGTGCAGGCCTGTTTAAGTGCGGGAAAAGTTTCAAAACGCCGTTTTAACCACCGTGGAAGTCTTCTGAAACTCGTGCAGGCCTTTTTAAGTACAGTGAAGGTACGGCGTTTTAACCACCGTGGAAGTCTTCTGAATCTCGTGCTGGCCTGTTTAAGTACCGTGAAGGTTTGTAAACGCCTTTTTCACCAGCGTGGAAGTCCTCTGAATCTCGTGCAGTGCTGTTTATGTACCGTTAGAAGACTTCCACGGTGGTGAAAATGATGTTTACAAACCTTCACGGTACTTAAACAGGCCAGCACGAGATTCAGAAGTCTTCTACGGTGGTTAAAACGGCGTTTTGAAACTTTTCCCGCACTTAAATAGGCCTGCATCGAGTTTTAGAAGACTTCCACGGTGGTGAAAACGACGTTTACAAACCTTCATAATCTCGTGCTGGCATATTTAAGTACCGTGAAGGTTTGTAAACGTCGTTTTAACCACCGTGGAAGTCTTCTGAAATTCGTGTAGGCCTATTTCACTGCGGGAAGTTTCAAAACGCCGTTTTCACTACCGCGGAAGTCTTCTGAAGCTCGTGCTGGCCTGTTTAAGTACCGTGAAGGTTTGTAAACGTAATTTTCAACACCGTGGAAGTCTTCTAAATCTCGTGCTGGCATATTTAAGTACCGTGAAGGTTTGTAAACGTCGTTTTAACCACCGTGGAAGTCTTCTGAAAATCGTGCAGGCCTATTTAAGTGCGGGAAGTTTCAAAACGCCGTTTTCACCACCGTGGAAGTCTTCTGAAGCTCGTGCTGGCCTGTTTAAGCACAGTGAATGTTTGTAAACATCGTTTTAACCACCGTGGAAGTCTTCTGGAACTCGTGCTGGCTTTTTAAGTGTGGGAAAGGATTGAAAGCGCCGTTTTCACCACTGTGGAAGTCTTCTGAAGCACCTGCAGGCCTATTTAAGTGCGGGAAAAGTTTCAAAATGCCGTTTTAACCACCATGGAAGTCTTCCGAAGCTCGTGCAGGCCTGCTTAAGTACCGTGAAGGTTTGTAAACGCCTTTTTCAACACCATGGAAATCTTCTGAATCTCGTGCAGGGCTGTTTATGTACCGTAAAGGTTTGTAAACGTCGTTTTCACCACCGTGGAATTCTTCTGAAACTCGTACAGACCTTTTTAAGTGTGGGAGGACTGTTTAAGTACTGTGAAGGTTTGTTTTCCACTACTGTGGAAGTCTAGCTTCTGAAGCTCGTGCAGGCCTGTTTAAGAATAGTGAAGGTTTCAACACGTCGTTTTAACCACTGTGGAAGTGCTCTGAATCTCGTGCTGGCCTGTAAGTTTTGTAAACGTTGGTTTCACCACCGTGGAAGTCTTCTGAATCTTGTGCTGGCATAAACATCGTGTTAACCACAGTGGAAGTCTTCTGAAACTCGTGAAGGCTGTTTAAGTGCGGGAAATGTTTCAAAACGCACCATGGAATTCTTCTGCAGCCTGTGTAGTTGTGTTTTCGCAATGGTGGAAGTCTTCTGAAGATCGTGCAGGCCTGTTTAAGTACAGTGAAGGTTTGTAAATGCCGTGTTCACCACCGTGGAAGTCTTCTTAATCTCGTGCTGGCATATTTAAGCACCGTGAAGGTTTGTAAACGTCGCTATAACCACCGTGGAAGTCTTCTGAAACTCGTGCAGACCCCGTTTTAGTGCGGGAAATATTTAAAAACGCCGTTTTAACCACCATAAAGCTAGTGAAGGCCTGTTTACGCTCCGTGAGGGTTTGTATACGTAGTTTTCAACACATAAACAGGCCTGCACGAGCTTCAGAAGACTTCAACGGTGGTGAAAACGACGTTCCCAAACCTTCACGGTACTTTAACAGCTCTGCACGAGCTTTAGAAGACCTCCACAGTGGCTAAAACAATGTTTTGAATCTTTCCCCGCACTTAAACAGGCCTACACTAGATTTAGAAGATCTCTTCAGTACCGTGAAGGTTTGGAAACCTGGTTTTCACCACCGTGGAAGTCTTCTGAAGCTCGTGCAGGCCTGTTTATGTACCGTGAAGTTCAAGCCAGTTTAATGACCGTTATGGTTTGTAAACGTAGTTTTCACCACTGAAGAGATCTTCTAAAGCTAGTCTTCTCAAACTCGTTCAGGCCGGTTTATGTACCGTGAAGGTTTGTAAACGCCGTTTTACCCACCGTGGAAGTCTTCCGAAGCTTGTAAACGTAGATTTCACCATCGCTGATGTTTTCTGAAGCTCGTTCAAGCCTGTTTATGTACCGTGAAGGTTTGTAAACATAGTTGTCACCAATGGAGAGATTTTGAAGCTCGTGTAGGCCTGTTTAAGTGCGGGGAGAGATTCAAAACGTCGTTTTAGCCACCCTTGAGGTCTTCTAAAGCTCGTGACGTCCTGTTTAAGCACCGTAGAGGTTTTGTTTTCACCGCCGTGGAAGTCTCCTGAATCCTGTGCAGGCGTATTTAAGTACCGTGAATGTTTGTACGTCGTTTCTTCCACCGGGGAAGTCTCCTGAAACACTTGCAGGCGTGTTTACGCACTGTGAAGGTTTTTTAAATATAGCTTTTACCACTGTAGAGATCTTCTGAAGCTCGTGTAGGCCCGGTTTAAGTACATAGAAAGATTAAAAACGTCGCTTTAGCTAACGTGGAGGTCTTCTAACGCTCGTGCAGGCCTGTTTAAGTACCGTAAAGGTTTGTAAACGTCGTTTTCACCGCCGTGGAAGTCTCCTTAAACTCGTGCAGGCCTGCTTAATTACCATGAAGTTTTGGAAACGTGGCTTTCACTACTGTGTATGTCTTCTGAAGCACGTGCAGGCCTGTTTTAGTACCGTTGTCATGTGAATATGGGGACCCCCGATTTTGGGGACCCAGTCCCCAAAACTAGATGGATATGGGGACCCTCATCCCCATATCTATGGTAGATATGGGGACCCCTACCTATATAGAAATTTTTGTGTTGTGCTACAGCTATGGCCATGCCTAATAATGTGAAAGTCAACATATCTATGATCTGAAAAGCGGAAGGAAAAGACACAGCAGTTAAGTTAATGCACTACAAAACCAACTGTTCTTCACTATTTTTGGGATGGACGTCTTCTGCAACTGTTGGTCTTCGATCACAAATCTACGTGTTGCAAAGGTCGTTTTTTTTTTCTAGCCAAGAGAAAAGGATGCAGGTTTATATCATAGTATATAATCGCTAGCCGATGCCGCAAGTCGCAGATCCGCTTCGCTAATTTTGCAAGTGAAGGGTCAATGGCCAGCCTAACAGTGACATAAAACATGCCACCAGTATAATAGTTTTTAGTATCTCCTGCATGCACCTTGAAAAACTGGGACCTTTTCCAACGAGCTCGCATTTCTCGAGTACTTCGGAGTATTTTCCATCCTTGATATACCCATAGATCTGGCAATATGTGAATTTTCCCTAACTTTTTCAGCTTCCATTGCTACTTGTAGCTTTGGAGGTCATGACTTGTTTCCTACAGCCTACAGATTTATAATCCTTAGGATCAATCGCAGTGCAACCGTTGACATAAATTGACAGCGGGGGTCCCTAAATCTACACGGGGGTCCCCAAACTCACGTAGATTTAGGGACGGGGGGTCCCCATATCTACGGGGTCCCCAAATCTATATGACACTGTGAATGTTTGTAAACACCGTTTTACCCACCGTGGAAGTCTTCTGAAGCTCTTGCAGGCCAATTTTAGCACAGTGAATGTTTGTAAACGCCACCGTGGAAGTCTTCTGAAGCTCGTGCAGGCCTAAGAGAGAAACCAGAAGTATCACAATCTTCTACAGCAAGTGTTTGTTTTGATCAGCAGAATGATGACGGAAAATGCCTCTAACCTCTCACTTCATAAGGTAAAGCAGGATATTCTGATAGTATTTCATGCAAGGGAAATTCTGATACCAGAGAATAGATCAAATGCTTCTGTGAATCAAGCAGGCCTGCTGACACTTATCTTTCCCTTATCGTGGAGACATTAGCTTGATTGTTGGAATGACACTGCGATTGGAATAGCCCTGCTTTACCTTAATCATGCTTGTGATTATCCTGACATTTTTGCCAAGTTGAGGGCATCATCACATAGATTTTTTGACAATGTCAAAGTTATGAGTCGATGTGTGTACAGAAAACTATGAAAAACTTTATATGGATATGAAACAACTAGTCTTGCTGGGCACACCTATATATAGTTACTGATTTCTGTGCAGTTAGGGGGTTTGCTATACATCTCCAATAGCATTTCAAGTCACTCCACTCACGCAGTGGGGACAGCCAGTGACATAGCCTCGTTCCCAGGCCCAGTTCAGGCCCGTTTGAAATATCGGAGCCCGTTCAAAAAATCGGAGAAAAGGGCCTGGTATCCACTGTTTGTGCATGCGCTTAATTTCCCAACATTCCGGGAATTCCGGATAATACCGTGTTACCTCCGTGTGCCGTGATGTCAGGTAGGTGTATTTGGCCATATATTTAATCGTACACTGCTGACAATGGCTATATATTTGTGTCCAAGGCCTGGATTCTGCCGTGTTGTATGCCTTCCTGTGACTTCGAGGCGAAGCGACGGCGCTAAAACACGAAAAGAAAGCATCTGTGAAGCATTTATGCTGGCTGCTTATGGGTTTTGGCAAGTGATAATTCGTTTTACGAAGATATAGCTTACATTTGTAGTGTGAAGATGGTCCTGCGTCGACAGCGCAGTCCAACAATAAGCGCTGGGGTCAGAAGGCCTGGGCAAAGGGCTAGGAGAGCAGCGCTCACCTCTTCGGCGATATAATATAAAAGCTGAGATGTAACGTCATAGTTCATAACCACATGATATTGGCCGTCATTTGACACACCCTTGCACAATTTCACGTGAGCTTTACGCACTAATTAAGCGCATGTGCGAACAGTGGATACCAGGCCCTTTTCTCCAATTTTTCGAACGGGCCTGGGGACGAGGCTACCAGTGACACTATGGAATACTGAGGGGACAAAAGTCGATGGATAAGGTGTTGTCTTTGAGTCCATAAGACTAGGGCCCGCAGACTATTATTTTTAGACAGGGTTCAAGAACTTAGTCGCCAAAATGATGGAAAGTTAATGACAGGGTTGTACCCATTCTGGTAGGTAATATGCCTGTGAAGACCAGTGAGACAGTTGGGTGTTTTGCTTTGCGTTCCCTCATAGAGCAACTGGCATGCACTATTTTGTACATCATACTGTAGGTTAAAACATCGACCAACTTCGTTTACCAAACATTGATTCCTACCAAAAGTTGCAGCATGTAAACAGGGAACATAAAAGCAGAGCTATCACAGTCTTACAGAAGCAGTTGCATTGGCCAGCTGAATGACGTCATTGGGTAATACGAAATGGCTCTTAAATTCTCATCTCATTTATGTTTGTGACAACATGATGAATTTAGCCAATGAAAATGCCATATCAATTTCTAGAAATATGTTAATTCTGCTAATCAAAACTAACAGTTGCTGTGCGATTGTGATACTTCTGCTATTAGGTTCCTCTCTTACACACTGTGATGACTTGAATGATTTGGTTCTTTATCGTAATGTGTGATCCACCAGCAACATCAAACCTCGTAAACATTACTCAACATTCAAAGTCTCTTTAACCCATGATGTTTACCACTACAGACTGGTCAATCTTTACTGATTGTTTAGAAAACAGTTGATTCCAAGAGTTTGGATCGCAGAGTAAAATGACAATGCTTAAAATCAAGTATTGATGCCAATGGTAGCTATGCCATACAAAATAGTGTATGCCAGATAGCTGGATGGAAGCCAAAGGCAACAGACCCAACGTTTCAGTGCTGTATTTAGTAAGTAGATTATCAGCAGGCCTTGAAAGTGTTACTTTGCTGATAGAAAAGTTCAACCTCTCACTTTGTGTGGGCAAATCACGACTTTTTACACAGTCTTGTCAACTTCAGACGTCAAGGAACAACACACCGGGCAAACTCAGCGACTTTCTCGGATCTTGACAGGCATATTACGTCATTCCAATTACGTACAGCTACCAGAATGGGTACAACCCTGCCATTAATTTTCCATCGTTTTGCGACTAAGTTCTCAAACCTTGTCCAAAAAAAAAAATCCGCCCTCCACGGTGGCTAAAACGACGTTTTGAATATTTCTCCGCACTTAAACAGGACTACACGAGCTTCAGAGACTTCTACAGTGGTGAAAACTACCTTTACAAACCTTCACGGGTCTTAAACAGGCCTGCACAAGCTTCAGAAGACTTTTACGGTAGGTAAAACGGTGTTTACAAATGGGATTCGTCCTGCATGTCATTATAACCAACTTAAACCAAGTGTGTGTGTGGCAAGTCATTCAACGTAGACCATGCTTTGAACTGCTCAAAAGGAGGGTTTCCAACGATACGCCATAATGAGATACGCGACTTCACGGCAAAACTCTTGACAGAAGTGTGCCACGACGTGTGTGTGGAGCCTCCACTTCAAACCCTCTCAGGTCAAAGCGAAAGGATTCTGGGGAACACCACATCAGTGTGCCTTCTTTGATGTCAGGGTTCTCAACCCAAACTCAGAATCATACCGTGACCTTGAGATGGCGACATGCTATAGAAACGCCGCTAATATGAAAATCGTGTCCGCGAGGTAGAACATGGATCTTTCTAAGGCACATTACAGCAGAACGTAGCAGGGAAAATGAAAGGTGGAATCTTAGCCAGCCCATTACGTTACTGCATGGTTGTTCTCTCTTGGCTGCAATGAGGGTAGTTAGTCACTTGTATCGCTCTACCATAACTGTTCATCTTTCAAAATACCCTCTGAACCTATTAATTCTTTTATCCTTTGTTTTTCTTCTTCTCAGAGTTCTGTATATACACGTAAGCTGCTTGCTTGTTGTTACTTTGTATTATCAGGGGTTGCTTAAAAAAAGGGAAGGCCTGTTTAAGTACCGTATAAATTGGTAAACCTTGTTGGAAGTCTTCTGAACGCTCCGTGAAGGTTTGTATACATAGTTTTCTCCACCATGTAAGTCTTCTTAAGCTCGTTCAGACGAGTTTAAGTGCCGTGAAGGTTTATTCAACGTCATTTGCACCACCGTGGAAGTCTCGTGCAGGCCTGTTTCAGTACCGTGAAGGTTTGTAAACGACTTTATCACCATCGTGGAAGTATCCTGAAACTCGTGCAGACCGGTTTACGTATCGTGAAGGTTTGTGAACGCCGTTTTACCCACTGTGTAAGTGGCTAGTGCAGGCCCGTTTACGTACCGTGAAGGTTTTAGAACGTAGTTTTTCACCACCGTAGAAATCTTCTCAAGCTCGTCGAGACCTGTTTAAGTGCGGGGAAAGATTTAAAACGTCGTTTTAGCCACCGTGGAGGTCTTCTAATGCTCGTAAAGGCCTGTTTAAATACCGTGAATGTTTTGAACGTCGTTTTCACTACCGTGGATATCTCCTGAAACTCGTGCAGTGCGGTTTAAGTAACGTGAAGGTTTGTAAACGAAGTCTTCTGAAGTTCGTGTAGGCCTGTTTAATTATTGTTATTATTGTAGCTTTACAGAATGGAACGACATTACAGAAATACGTCGCCGATGCAAAGGATGTACTACAGTGTGAACTAAACAAAGTGAAACACAACAAACAATGGCATAAATTACTTTATAAAGTTAACCAAGGATTAATTCAATTTCATGACCTGACATGGATTATCCAAATAAAAGTTCTTGAATCGGTTAGTTTTCACAAACGGCTGAACGAGTTCTGAGTGAATGAGTTCCAGAGTAAGTTGGTGAGCTTGAATATAGTTAATATGGTGCATTTAAATCCAAGTTAAATTTTTTTTTTTATACCTGAACCTGGTACTCTGTTTTTTGTGCTGTTGTAGCAGTTGTTGTTATTTTTTGCGTTGTGTATCGTAATTACTGTCTTCCTTTATTCCCTTTCCATTTATGTTCTTGTTGCTATCTGTACCTGGGGGAGCACTTATTATAGGCCCGGTCCTCTTGTGCAACCCTTTCTGTCAGAGATAAAACATTAGTCATCATGAGAGGGAGCAAGTGTAATTTTAAAGGCCGAGCAAGTGTAATTTAAAAGCCGACTTTTGTAATCGGTATAGTAACCGTTTAGAATAAATTTCGTTGCTCGACACTGGATTTGTTCCAAAATTTTTATATCTTTAATCAAGACAGGTCTCCAACTCTGAGAACGTAGAGAAGTTGTGAGCGGACCAAGGAATGATGCAGTTGGTTTCCGAGAAAGTTCTACGGAGCAGACCAAGAGATTTGAGCAATACTTGAGATCGTAAGACATAGTGATGCGTGATGAGTACGTGAAGTGATTTCGCAATTGTTGATGTAGTAGGAAAAGAGGTTGGAACTGCTATAATCGTTTGAACTGAAGGACAACAGCGAGCATTTGAAGAGCAGCTTCCACTCAGAACTCCAGTTGGAGAGGTCAGAATGTAAAAGTTGACAGTCAAGAGATGATATGGGGGACAGACATTTGTCATCTGAGTGGTGAGGAAGGACATTGATGAATAGTAAGAATAGAAGAGGCACGAGAATGCTTCAGAGAGGACAGGCAGTATAGAGGAGTTGGAACCGTTGATGGATACGTGTTGGACTCTGTTGTTAAAGTACTCACGGAACCACTTCCGTAAATTGCCAGTAATACCGATTTTCCAAATCTTTGAGAGTAATTCGTGGGGGCACCGAGTCAAATGCCTTTTTATAATCCAAGTACGTATACAACATCACAAGCGTCTTACTGTTGAGAATGCGGTGGACACTGTCCTTGTGTGGTGGAGTGGTATTTGAGGAAGCCAAACTGGGATGATGATAATAATACCATGGGATAAGACTAACTTGCTTGTTTGTCACAGATGAGGCGTTCAAGAACTTGTGAGGTAATGCATTGGAGTGACACAGGTCGGTAGTTGTTAGCATGCTTGGAGATGCTCAAATGGTGTAGAGGAATATGAACCAATACGGTCAACGCCCATTGACTTAGCTGGATCGAGTGATGACAGAGCTGAGAATACATCAAGTTCGGTAAATGAAATGTCAAGATTTGGAAGAACCTCGTTCCAAGCGTCTTAGTTGTTTAGAAAATGGAAACGGTTAGCTTTGTCGCCGATAGTATGTTATTAGCCCGTCGCTATAGGCAAACATTGACCCCGATGCCATTACGCATCCTGATCTGCGAATTGAATGGGAAAAACTTCTTGGGGAGCAAGTCGATCTGGGTTCCGAGCAGTATGCCGGACTTGTTCAACAGCGAGGCCACCCTACCGATTGTCGCGTGTCGGACGAACTGCTCGTCGCAACAGTGCGAACAGTCGTCGCAGCAGTACGAGACCTATTGAACTGAGGAAAATTGGATGAACTGTTTCTAGAAGCATCTAAGCTACTCGACGTTGAACCGCGCGGCAATTCAATGGTTGTAAAGCCATCGGGTAAACAGCATGTCGACGTTGAACCGCTCGACAAGCCAGTGGTTGAAAAGCCACCGGGCAAACGTCGATTTCGTAAAAGACCCACACGTACCGAAGAAGACGCTACAAAACACTGAGTGGGCTCAAAGCATTTGGCGTGAATGGGCTACTCACAGGCTGGAGCAGCCGCTGAGCGCTGAAAATTGCGGGTTCTGTGTCTCCTTTTGCAAAGCCACCCTCCATTCCTGGTATTCATTTTGGCAGTGCTACTAACTTCGCAATCAACTTGAACTTTGGACACTCTAGGGCAGTTCAAGCCTGTTGCTGTTACTTTGCACGATTGGTCTTGCTAGGTTTCATATTATGAAGTTTAATGTCATTAGTGGTCATGCTAGTAAGACACCTGAAACCAGGTTTCTTCACCAGTAAGACACCTGATTAGTGTGTGCTACATCAAAGCCTGAATATTCATAAATTTTCTAATTTTGCAAACTTCTCATCTCTATACTGTCGCACTTGCATCATGTGACAAAACCAGTCTCATACTACAAGCTCAGGGTGTGAGGAGAGCCTGGGTAGGAGACTGATACACTTTATTTCCAGTGTAATTGCAAAATATAAACAAACAAGCTGTGCATATGAATATTCTTTACAGGCTAAATGGGAAAATAACCACATAATTATATTCATGTCAACTTTATGGTTTGTATTTTGCAAGGTCAATGCAAACAGCAGTGAATACAGACACCCCTTCTCAGAGACTACGCACTAGCCTCGTTCCCAGGCCTACCCCGTTTTTTGTGTTTCGGTTTAATATAATGCATGGAAACGGGGAAGGCCTGGGAACACTTGTCACGTGAATGACGTCTGGTGGACGCGAGGTGGACGTAGGGGGGGCGGTGCCCAACTACAAATCCGTGTGCAATAAACCATAGAGCGAGTTTCTTACCGGTGAAGTCAAGTACTGTCGATCTCGTGAACGTCTGGGGTCCGGGCTATCGTTGGGAATGTCGTTATGTACAGACTTGCTCATGAGAAAAAAATTACGGGTTTACCCCAAATTTAGATTTTAACCCTCTCTTTACAAGATTTAACTTCACCGAATTTCTGCATACAAGCGATCATTCAGAGAGAATATAGCACGTCAAGGGAAAAGAGAACAAGTAAGCATGGTATCAGTATAGTATTAAAGCTAGTCAGTATTAAATATCACAGAAGGGATGCATTTCTAGCGGCTGTATAGCTAGGGGCAAACAGACTGACATTTCACAGCAGCCCTCACACCGTATTAATCAAGGTGATCAGTATAGAGGCCTAAGTTTTGTGTACTCTGTGTAGCAAAAAGTTTTGAATTGTATTTTCTATTTCTATCTATGACTGATAAAAACTCTTGTGTTTGGTGCATAATTACCAAACCTGCTGTGCACTGCTGCAGTGTGCATTTGTGCACTACGCTGCTGTACACTGCAATATAACTATCCACCAAAGCTCATGTAGGCCTGTTTAAGTGCGGGGAAAGATTCAAAACATCGTTTTAGCCACCGTGGAGTTCTTCTAATGCTTGTGAAGGCTTGTTTTGTACCGTGAAGGTTTCTAAACACCGTTTTACCCACCGTAGAAGTCTTCTGAAGCTCGTGCAGGCCTGTTTAAGTAACTTGGAAGTTTGTAAACGTAGTTTTCACCACTGTAGAAGTCTCTGATGATCTTACAGGCCTGTTTAAGTATCGTGAAGGTTTGTAAACGTAATTTTCACCATTGTAGAAGTCTCTGATGACCTTGCAGGCCTGTTTAAGTATCATGAAGGTTTATAAACGTATTTTTCACCATTGTAGAAGTCTCTGATGCTCGTGCAGGCCTGTTTAAGTACCGTGAAGGTTTGTAATCGTAGTTTTCACCACTGTAGAAGTCTCTGATGATCGTGCTGACCTGTTTAAGAACCGTGAAAGTTTGTAAACGTAGCTTTCACCACTGTAGAAGTCTCTGATGATCGTGCTGACCTGTTTAAGAACCGTGAAAGTTTGTAAACGTAGTTTTCACCACTGTAGAAGTCTCTGATGCTCGTGCAGGCCTGTTTAAGTACCGTGAAGGTTTGTAAACGTAGTTTTCACCACTGTAGAAGTCTCTGATGCTCGTGCAGGCCTGTTTAAGTAGCGTGAAGGTTTGTAAACGTAGTTTTCACCATTTTAGATGTCTCTGAAAGTCATGTAGGCCAGTTTAAGTGCGGGGAAAGATTCAAAACGTCGTTTTAGCCACCGTGGACGTCTTCTAATGCTCGTGAAGGCCTGTTGAAGTTCCGTGAAGGTTTGTAAACACCGTTTGACACACCGTGGAAGCCTTCTGAAGTGCATGCAGGCCTGTTTAAGTACTGTGAAGGTTTGTAAACGTAGTTTTCACCACTGTAGAAGTCTCTGATGATCGTGCAGGCTTATTTAAGTACCGTGAAAGTTTGTAAAAGTAGTTTTCACCACTGTAGAAGTCTCTGATGCTCGTGCAGGCCTGTTTAAGTACCGTGAAGGTTTGAAAACGTAGTTCACACCATTGTAGAAGTCTCTGAAGCTCATGTAGGCGAGTTTCAGTGCGGGGAAAGATTCAAAACGTCGTTTTAGCCACCGTGGACGTCTCCTAATGCTCGTGAAGGCCTGTTTAAGTACCGTGAAGGTTTGTAAACGTAGTTTTCACCACTGTAGAAGTCTTCTGAAAAACGTGTTGGCTTGTTTAAGTGCGGGGAAAGATTCAAAACGTCGTTTTACCCACCGTGGACGTCTTCTAATGCTCGTGAAGGCCTGTTGAAGTTCCGTGAATGTTTGTAACCGCCGTTATACACACCGTGGAAGTCTTCTGAAGCTAATGCAGGCCTGTTTAAGTACTGTGAAGGTTTGTAAACGTAGTTTTCACCACTGTGGAAGCCTCTGAAGCTCATGTAGGCCTGTTTAAGTGTGGGAAAAGATTCAAAACATCGTTTTAGCCACCGTGGAGGTCTTCTAATGCTCGTGAAGGCTTGTTTAAGTACCGTGAAGGTTTCTAAACACCGTTTTACCCGCCGTGGAAGTCTTGTGAAGCTCGTGCAGGCCTGTTTAAGTACCGTTGTCATAGTGTTCAGTGTCCCCCCCAAAATTGTCCCCCCGGACATTATTCACTGGTGAATATTGTCCCCCCGGACATTATTCACTAGTGAATATTGTCCCCCTAGGACATTATTCACCGGTGAATAATGTCCCCCCTCAGTGAATATTGTCCCCCCTAGAACTAGGTTGCAAACTGTCATCTGTGGGAATTCAGGCACTAGTAGGGGGAAGATGAGTAAGCAAGCAAGTAATTTGGAGTGGCCTCACAATCCACACATGCCTGCGAGACTATGGAGCCATGCGTATACAGCGTTCTTGGAACACACTCAATTTATGCATAGATGTGGAGTGGGATGATTTATGCAGTGTCTCCTACACTCTTACCCTGGACATTCTTACCCCAGCATTGGTCGCGTGCAGGGAAAGAACCCTGAAAGGTAAGCTTCTGTGAATGACAAACACAAGTCCAGAAGGCCTGGGTACGAGGCTAAGCGTATCTAGTCTCGCAGTTGGGTCCGGCCACACGAGACTTTAAAGCGTATCCTTGCGAGCTGTATTTCACCTCCGATTGTGGGTCGCGCTGCTGTTGTCAGGTCCATGCACGTTCCCGCCGCTGCCAGTTGTAATGCTCTCAACTTAGCAAATAAAAATGCCAGACCACCTTCCCCGCAGACCACCTTGAAAGCGCATACACGAGGGGGGACATTATTCACTAGAGGGGACATTATTCACCGGTGAATAATGTCCGGGGGGACAATATTCACTAGTGAATAATGTCCGGGGGGACATTATTCACGGGGGGACATTATTCACTCCGACACCGTGAAAGTTTTTAAACGTAGTTTTCACCACTGTACAAGTCTGTAATGATCTTGCAGGCCTGTTTAAGTACGGTGAAGGTTTGTAAACGTATTTTTCACCATTGTAGAAGTCTCTGAAGCTCATGTAGGCCAGTTTAAGTGCGGGGAAGGATTCCAAGCGTCGTTATAGCCACCGTGGACGTCTTCTAATGCTCGTGAAGGCCTGTTTAAGTACCGTGAAAGTTTGTAAACGTAGTTTTTACCACTGTCTGATTATCGTGCAGGCTTGTTTAAGTACCGTGAAAGTTTGTAAACATAGTTTTCACCACTGTAGAAGTTCTGATGCTCGTGCAGGCCTGTTTAAGTACCGTGAAGGTTTGTAAACGTAATTTCACCGTTGTGAAGCTCGTGTAGGCCTGTTTAAGTGTGCGTTAAAACGTCGTTTTACCCACCGTGGACGTCTTCTAATGCTCGTGAAGGCCTGTTGAAGTTCCGTGAATGTTTGTAAACGCCGTTATACACACCGTGGAAGTCTTCTGAAGCTAATGCAGGCCTGTTTAAGTACTGTGAAGGTTTGTAAACGTAGTTTTCACCACTGTGAAAGACTCTGAAGCTCATGTAGGCCTGTTTAAGCGCGGGGAATGATTCAAAACATCGTTTTAGCCACCGTGGAGGTCTTCTAATGCTCGTGAAGGCTTGTTTAAGTACCGTGAAGGTTTCTAAACACCGTTTTACCCACCTTATTCACCTCTCTGTAGAAGTCTCTTATGCTCGTGCAGGCCGGTTTAAGAACCGTGAAGCTTTTTGTAAACGTACTTTTCACCATTTTAGAAGTCTCTGAAGCTCATGTAGGCCAGTTTAAGTGCGGGGAAAGATTCAAAACGTCATTTTAGCCACCGTGGACGTCTTCTCATGCTCGTGAAGGCCTGTTTAAGTACCGTGAAGATTTGTAAACGTAGTTTTCACCACTGTGGAACCCTCTGAAGCTCTTGTAGGCCTGTTTAAGTGCGGGGAAAGATTCAAAACAGGTTTGTAAACGTAGTTTTCACCACTGTAGAAGTCTCTGATGATCTTGCAGGCCTGTTTAAGTACCGTGAAGGTTTGTAAACGTAGTTTTCACCACTGTAGAAGTCTTCTGAAGAACGTGTTGGCTTGTTTAAGTGCGGGGAAAGATTCAAAACGTCGTTTTACCCACCGTGGACGTCTTCTAATGCTCGTGAAGGCCTGTTGAAGTTCCGTGAATGTTTGTAACCGCCGTTATACACACCGTGGAAGTCTTCTGAAGCTAATGCAGGCCTGTTTAAGTACTGTGAAGGTTTGTAAACGTAGTTTTCACCACTGTGAAAGAATCTGAAGCTCATGTAGGCCTGTTTAAGTACGGGGAAAGATTCAAAACATCGTTTTAGCCACCGTGGAGGTCTTCTAATGCTCGTGAAGGCTTGTTTAAGTACCGTGAAGGTTTCTAAACACCGTTTTACCCACCGTAGAAGTCTTGTGTAGCTCGTGCAGGCCTGTTTAAGTACCGTGAAAGTTTGTAAACGTAGTTTTTACCACTGTGGAAGTCTCTGCTGATCGTGCAGGCCTGTTTAAGTACCGTGAAAGATTTTAAACGTAATTTTCACCTCTGTAGAAGTCTCTGATGCTGGTGCAGGCCGGTTTAAGTACCGTGAAGCTTTTTGTAAACGTAGTTTTCACCATTTTAGAAGTCTCTGAAGCTCATTAAGCCAGTTTAAGTGCGGGGAAAGATTCAAAACGTCATTTTAGCCACCGTGGACGTCTTCTAATGCTCGTGAAGGCCTGTTTAAGTACCGTGAAGGTTTGTAAACGTAGTTTCACCGCTGTTGGAGTCTTCTGAAGAACATCTTGGCCTGTTTAAGTGCGGGAAAAGATTCAAAACGTCGTTTTAGCCACCGTGGTGAAACCTACGTTTACAAACCTTCAAGGTACTTAAACAGGCCTTCACGAGCATTAGAAGACGACCACTGTAGAAGTCTTCTGAAGAACGTGTTGACCTGTTTAATTGCGGGGAAAGATTCAAAACGTCGTTTTATCCACCGTGGACGTCCTCTAATGCTCGTCAAGGCCTGTTGAAGTTCCGTGAATGTTTGTAACCGCCGTTATACACCCGTGGAAGTCTTCTGAAGCTAATGCAGGCCTGTTTAAGTACTGTGAAGGCTTGTAAACGTAGTTTTCACCGCTGTGGAAGCCTCTGAAGCTCATGTAGGCCTGTTTAAGTACCGTGAAGGTTTGTATACGTAGTTTTCACCACTGTAAAAGTCTTCTGAAGAACGTGTTGACCTGTTTAAGTGCGGGGAAAGATTCAAAACTTCGTTTTAGCCACCGTGTACGTCTTCTAATGCTCGTATAGGCCTGTTTAAGTACCGTGAAGGTTTGTAAACTTACTTTACACCATATTAGTTGTCTCTGAAGCTCATGTAGGCGAGTTTCAGAGCAGGGAAAGATTCAAAACGTCGTTTTAGCCACCGTGGACGTCTTCTAATGCTCGTGCAGGCCTGTTAAAGTACCGTGAAGGTTTCTAAACGTAGTTTACACCATATTAGACGTCACTGAAGCTCATGTAGGCGAGTTTCAGTGCGGGGAAAGATTCAAAACGTCATTTTAGCCACCGTGGACGTCTTCTAATGCTCGTGAAGGCCTGTTGAAGTTCCGTGAATGTTTGTAAACGCCGTTATACACACTGTAAAAGTCTTGTGTAGCCCCTGCAGACCTGTTTAAGTACCGTGAAAGTTTGTAAGTGGAAGTCTCTGATGATCGTGCAGGCCTGTTTAAGTACTGTGAAAGTTTGTAAACGTAGTTTTCACCACTGTGGAACCCTCTGAAGCTTATGTAGGCCTGTTTAAGTGCGGGGAAAGATTCAAAACAGGTTTGTAAACGTAGTTTTCACCACTGTAGAAGTCTCTGATGATCTTGCAGGCCTGTTTAAGTACCGTGAAGGTTTGTAAACGTAGTTTTAACCACTGTTGAAGTCTTCTGAAGAACGTGTTGGCTTGTTTAAGTGCGCGGAAAGATTCAAAACGTCGTTTTACCCACCGTGGACGTCTTCTAATGCTCGTGAAGGCCTGTTGAAGTTCCGTTAATGTTTGTAAACGCCGTTATACACACCGTGGAAGTCTTCTGAAGCTAATGCAGGCCTGTTTAAGTACTGTGAAGGTTTGTAAACGCAGTTTTCACCACTGTGGAAGTCCCTGAAGCTCATGTAGTCCTGTTTAAGTGCGGGGAAAGAATTCAAATCATCGTTTCAGCCACCGTGGCGGTCTTCTAATGCTCGTGAAGGCTTGTTTAAGTACCGTGAAAGTTTCTAAACACCGTTTTACCTACCGTAGATGTCTTGTGTAGCTGGTGCAGGCCTGTTTAAGTACCGTGAAAGCTTGTAAACGTAGTTTTTACCACTGTGGAAGTCTCTGATGATCGTGCAGGCCTGTTTAAGTACCGTGAAAGACTTTAAACGTAATTTTCACCTCTGTAGAAGTCTCTGATGCTCGTGCAGGCCGGTTTAAGTACCGTGAAGGTTTGTAAACGTAGTTTTCACCATTTTAGAAGTCTCTGAAGCTCATGTAGGCCAGTTTAAGTGCGGGGAAAGATTCAAAACGTCATTTTAGCCACCGTGGACGTCTTCTAATGCTCGTGAAGGCCTGTTTAAGTACCGTGAAGGTTTGTAAACGTAGTTTTCACCACTGTAGAAGTCTTCTGAAGAACGTGTTGACCTGTTTAAGTTCGGGGAAAGATTCAAAACGTTTTAGCCACCGTGGACGTTTTCTAATGCTCGTGAAGGCCTGTTGAAGTTCCGTGAATGTTTGTAATCGCCGTTATACACACCGTGGAAGTCTTCTGAAGCTAATGCAGGCCTGTTTAAGTACTGTGAAGGTTTGTTAACGTAGTTTTCACCACTGTGGAAGTCTCTGAAGCTCATGTAGACCTGTTCAAGTGCGGGGAAAGATTCAAAACATCGTTTTAGCCACCGTGGAGGTGTTCTAATACTCGTGAAGGCTTGTTTAAGTACCGTGAAGGTTTCTAAACACCGTTCTACCCACCGTAGAAGTCTTGTGTAGCCCGTGCAGACCTATTTAAGTACCGTGAAAGTTTGTAAGTGGAAGTCTCTGATGATCGTGCAGGCCTGTTTAAGTACTGTGAAAGTTTGTAAACGTAGTTTTCACCACTGTGGAACCCTCTGAAGCTCATGTAGGACTGTTTAAGTGCGGGGAAAGATTCAAAACGTCGTTTTAGCCACCGTGGTCGTCTTCTAATGCTCGTGAAGGCCTGTTTAAGTACCGTGAAGGTTTGTAAACGTAGTTTTCACCACTCTAGAAGTCTTCTGAAGAACGTGTTGACCTGTTTAAGTGCGGGGAAAGATTCAAAACGTCGTTTTAGCCACCGTGGACGTCTTCTAATGCTCGTGAAGGCCTGTTGAAGTTCCGTGAATGTTTGTAATCGCCGTTATACACACCGTGGAAGTCTTCTGAAGCTAATGCAGGCCTGTTTAAGTACTGTGAAGGTTTGTTAACGTAGTTTTCACCACTGTGGAAGTCTCTGAAGCTCATGTAGACCTGTTCAAGTGCGGGGAAAGATTCAAAACATCGTTTTAGCCACCGTGGAGGTGTTCTAATACTCGTGAAGGCTTGTTTAAGTACCGTGAAGGTTTCTAAACACCGTTCTACCCACCGTAGAAGTCTTGTGTAGCCCGTGCAGACCTATTTAAGTACCGTGAAAGTTTGTAAGTGGAAGTCTCTGATGATCGTGCAGGCCTGTTTAAGTACTGTGAAAGTTTGTAAACGTAGTTTTCACCACTGTGGAACCCTCTGAAGC
Organism: Agelas oroides; assembly: GCA_949130485.1. Taxonomy (NCBI): domain Eukaryota; kingdom Metazoa; phylum Porifera; class Demospongiae; order Agelasida; family Agelasidae; genus Agelas; species Agelas oroides. Next base: position 7,820,128 of record OX422184.1, on the reverse strand, counting down.
TCATGTAGGACTGTTTAAGTGCGGGGAAAGATTCAAAACGTCGTTTTAGCCACTGTGGTCGTCTTCTAATGCTCGTGAAGGCCTGTTTAAGTACCGTGAAGGTTTGTAAACGTAGTTTTCACCACTCTAGAAGTCTTCTGAAGAACGTGTTGACCTGTTTAAGTGCGGGAAAAGATTCAAAACGTCGTTTTAGCCACCGTGGACGTCTTCTAATGCTCGTGAAGGCCTGTTGAAGTTCCGTGAATGTTTGTAAACGCTGTTATACACACCGTGGAAGTCTTCTGAAGCTCATGCAGGTCTGTTTAAGTACTGTGAAGATTTGTAAACGTAGTTTTCACCACTGTGGAAGCCTCTGAAGCTCATGTAGGCCTGTTTAAGTGCGGGGAAAGATTCAAAACAGGTTCGTGCAGGCCGGTTTAAGTTCCGTGAAAGTTTGTAAACGTAGTTTTCACCATTTTAGAAGTCTCTGAAGCTCATGTAGGCCAGTTTAAGTGTGGGGAAAGATTCTAAACGTCATTTTAGCCACCGTGGACGTCTTCTAATGCTCGTGAAGGCCGGTTTAAGTGCCGTGAAGGTTTGTAAACGTAGTTTTCACCACTGTGGAAGCCTCTGAAGCTCATGTAGGCCTGTTTAAGTGCGGGGAAAGATTCAAAACAGGTTCGTACAGGCCGGTTTAAGTACCGTGAAAGTTTGTAAACGTAGTTTTCACCATTTTAGAAGTCTCTGAAGCTCATGTAGGCCAGTTTAAGTGTGGGGAAAGATTCTAAACGTCATTTTAGCCACCGTGGACGTCTTCTAATGCTCGTGAAAGCCGGTTTAAGCGCCGTGAAGGTTTGTAAACGTAGTCTTCACCACTGTAGAAGTCTTGTGAAGAACGTGTTGGCCTGTTTAAGTGCGGGGAAAGATTCAAAACGTCGTTTTACACACCGTGAACGTCTTCTAATGCTCGTGAAGGCCTGTTGAAGTTCCATGAATGTTTGTAAACACTGTTATGCACACCGTGGAAATCTTCCGAAGCTCATGCAGGTCTCATTGGTAACTGTGCAAATTTGTAAACGTAGTTTTCACTGCTGTGGAAGCCTCTGAAGCTCATATAGGCCTATTTTAGTGCAGGGAAAGATTCAAAACAGATTTGTAAACGTATTTTTCACCATTGTAGAAGTCTCTGAAGCTCGTTGAGGCCAGTTTAAGTGCGGGGAAAGATTCAAAACGTCATTTTAGCCACCGTGGACGTCTTCTAATGCTCGTGAAGGCCTGTTTAAGTACCGTGAAAGTTTGTAAACGTAGTTTTTACCACTGTCTGATTATCATGCAGGCTTGTTTAAGTACCGTGAAAGTTTGTAAACATAGTTTTCACCACTGTAGAAGTCTCTGATGCTCGTTCAGGCCTGTTTAAGTACCGTGAAGGTTTGTAAACGTAGTTTTCACCACTCTAGAAGTCTTCTGAAGAACGTGTTGACCTGTTTAAGTGCGGGAAAAGATTCAAAACGTCGTTTTAGCCACCGTGGACGTCTTCTAATGCTCGTGAAGGCCTGTTGAAGTTCCGTGAATGTTTGTAAACGCTGTTATACACACCGTGGAAGTCTTCTGAAGCTCATGCAGGTCTGTTTAAGTACTGTGAAGATTTGTAAACGTAGTTTTCACCACTGTGGAAGCCTCTGAAGCTCATGTAGGCCTGTTTAAGTGCGGGGAAAGATTCAAAACAGGTTCGTGCAGGCCGGTTTAAGTTCCGTGAAAGTTTGTAAACGTAGTTTTCACCATTTTAGAAGTCTCTGAAGCTCATGTAGGCCAGTTTAAGTGTGGGGAAAGATTCTAAACGTCATTTTAGCCACCGTGGACGTCTTCTAATGCTCGTGAAGGCCGGTTTAAGTGCCGTGAAGGTTTGTAAACGTAGTTTTCACCACTGTGGAAGCCTCTGAAGCTCATGTAGGCCTGTTTAAGTGCGGGGAAAGATTCAAAACAGGTTCGTACAGGCCGGTTTAAGTACCGTGAAAGTTTGTAAACGTAGTTTTCACCATTTTAGAAGTCTCTGAAGCTCATGTAGGCCAGTTTAAGTGTGGGGAAAGATTCTAAACGTCATTTTAGCCACCGTGGACGTCTTCTAATGCTCGTGAAAGCCGGTTTAAGCGCCGTGAAGGTTTGTAAACGTAGTCTTCACCACTGTAGAAGTCTTGTGAAGAACGTGTTGGCCTGTTTAAGTGCGGGGAAAGATTCAAAACGTCGTTTTACACACCGTGAACGTCTTCTAATGCTCGTGAAGGCCTGTTGAAGTTCCATGAATGTTTGTAAACACTGTTATGCACACCGTGGAAATCTTCCGAAGCTCATGCAGGTCTCATTGGTAACTGTGCAAATTTGTAAACGTAGTTTTCACTGCTGTGGAAGCCTCTGAAGCTCATATAGGCCTATTTTAGTGCAGGGAAAGATTCAAAACAGATTTGTAAACGTATTTTTCACCATTGTAGAAGTCTCTGAAGCTCGTTGAGGCCAGTTTAAGTGCGGGGAAAGATTCAAAACGTCATTTTAGCCACCGTGGACGTCTTCTAATGCTCGTGAAGGCCTGTTTAAGTACCGTGAAAGTTTGTAAACGTAGTTTTTACCACTGTCTGATTATCATGCAGGCTTGTTTAAGTACCGTGAAAGTTTGTAAACATAGTTTTCACCACTGTAGAAGTCTCTGATGCTCGTTCAGGCCTGTTTAAGTACCGTGAAGGTTTGTAAACGTAATTTCACCGTTGTGAAGCTCGTGTAGGCCTGTTTAAGTGTGCGTTAAAACGTCGTTTTACCCACCGTGGACGTCTTCTAATGCTCGTGAAGGCCTGTTGAAGTTCCGTGAATGTTTGTAACCGCCGTTACACCAAAAACACCATACCACCTCCGGACCTGCAGATTGTGTTCATCAGACACTGTTGAAACTGAATTTCATTTTGTTATGTTGTGTCCAGCTTTAGATCATTTACGTTCTACATTTTTCAGTTGCCTATCCGACTTAGATAACTCTTTTACCTCCCTTACCCTTATTGATAAATTTAAGTACATCCTTAGCGCAAATAATCATTGTAGAATAATTGGGAAACATTTGTATAACGTGTATAAAACTTGAATCCAGCTTTTAAATCTGTAATAACTGTATACTTAACCATTATTTTGTACCCGTTTGTAGTGACTCATAGGCCTAATCAGACCGGGCATCTCGCGTGTCACTCAAATAAAATATTTCATTCATTCATTCATTCATATACACACCGTGGAAGTCTTCTGAAGCTAATGCAGGCCTGTTTAAGTACTGTGAAGGTTTGTAAACGTAGTTTTCACCACTGTGGAAGCCTCTGAAGCTCATGTAGGCCTGTTTAAGTGCGGGGAAAGATTCAAAACATCGTTTTAGCCACTGTGGAGGTCCTCTAATGCTCGTGAAGTCTTGTTTAAGTACTGAGAAGGTTTCTAAACACCGTTTTACCCACCGTAGAAGTCTTGTCACGGTAGCCCGTGCAGACCTGTTTAAGTACCGTGAAAGTTTGTAAGTGGAAGTCTCTGATGATCGTGCAGGTCTGTTTAAGTACTGTGAAAGTTTGTAAACGTAGTTTTCACCACTGTGGAACCCTCTGAAGCTCATGTAGGCGAGTTTCAGTGCGGGGAAAGATTCAAAACGTCGTTTTAGCCACCGTGGACGTCTTCTAATGCTCGTGAAAACCTGTTGAAGTACCGTGAAGGTTTCCAAACATCGCTTTACCCACCGTAGAAGACTTGTGAAGCTCGTGCAGTCCTGTTTAAGTACCGTGAAAGTTTGTAAACGTAGTTTTCACCATTGTAGAAGTCTCTGATGCTCGTGCAGGCCTGTTTAAGTGCCGTGAAGGATTGTAAACGTAATTTCACCGTTGTGAAGCTCGTGTAGGCCGATTAGAAGTCTCTGAAGCTCATGTAGGCTAGTTTCAGTGCGGGGAAAGATTCAAAACGTCGTTTTAGCCACCGTGGACGTCTTCTAATGCTCGTGAAGGCCTGTTGAAGTCCCGTGAAAGTTTGTAAACACCGTTTTACACACCGTGGAAGCATTCTCAAGCTCATGCAAGCCTGTTTAAGTACTGTGAAGGTTTGTAAACGTAGTTTTCACCACTGTGGAAGCCTCTGAAGCTCAAGTAGGCCTGTTTAAGTGCGGGGAAAGATTCAAAACATTGTTTTAGCCGCCGTGGAGGTCTTCTAATGCTCGTGAAAGCTTGTTTAAGTACCGTGAAGGATTCTAAACACCGTTTTACCCACCGTAGAAGTCTTGTGAAGCTCGTGCATGCCTGTTTCAGTACCGTGAAAGTTTGTAAACGTAGTTTTCACCACTGTACAAGTCTCTGATGATCTTGCAGGCCTGTTTAAGTAACGTGAATGTTTGTAAACGTATTTTTCACCGTTGTAGAAGTTTCTGAAGCTCGTGTAGGCCAGTTCAAGTACCGTGAGGGTTTATAAACTTTATTTCATCATTGTGAAGCTCGTTTAGGCCTGTTTAAGTGTGGGGAAAGATTCTAAACGTCGTTTTAGCGACCGTGGACTTCTTCTAATGCTGGTAACGGCCTGTTTATGTACCGTGCAGGTTTGTAAACGTAGTTTTCACCACTTTAGAAGTCCTCTGAAGAACGTGATGGCCTGTTTAAGTGCGGGGAAAGATTCAAAACATCGTTTTAGCCGCCGTGGAGGTCTTCTAATGCCCGTGAAGACTTGTTTAAGTACCGTGCAGGTTTCTCAACACCGTTTTACCCACCGTAGAAGTCTTGTGAAGCTCGTGCAGGCCTGTTTAAGTACCGTGAAAGTTTGTAAACGTAGTTTTCACCACTGTACAAGTCTCTGATGATCTTGCAGACCTGTTTAAGTTCCGTGAAGGTTTGTAAACGTATTTTAAACCATTGTAGAAGTCTCTGAAGCTCGTGGAGGCCAGTTTAAGTGCGGGGAAGGATTCAAAACGTCGTTTTAGCCGCCGTGGAGGTCTTCTAATGCTCGTGAAGGCTTGTTTAAGTACCGTGAAGGTTTCTAAACACCGTTTTCCCCACCGTAGATGTCTTGTGAAGCTGGTGCAGGCCTGTTCAAGTAACGTGAAAGTTTTTAAACGTAGTTTTCACCACTGTACAAGTCTCTGATGATCTTGAAGACCTGTTTAAGTACCGTGAAGGTTTGTAAACGCATTTTTCACCATTGTGGAAGTCTCTGAAGCTCGTGGAGGCCAGTTTAAGTGCGGGGAAGGATTCAAAACGTCGTTTTAGCCACCGTGGACGTCTTCTAATGCTCGTGAAGGCCTGTTTAAGTACCGTGAAAGTTTGTAAACGTAGTTTTTACCACTGTCTGTTTATCGTGCATGCTTATTTAAGTACAGTGAAAGTTTGTAAACATAGTTTTCACCACTGTAGAAGTCTCTGTTGCTCGTGCAGGCCTGTTTAAGTACCGTGAAGGTTTGTAAACGTAATTACACCATTGTGAAGCTCGTGTAGGCCTGTTTAAGTGTGCGTTAAAATGTCGTTTTACCCACCGTGGACGTCTTCTAATGCTCGTGAAGGCCTGTTTAAGTACCGTGAAAGTTTGTAAACGTAGTTTTTACCAGTGTCTGATTATCGTGCATGCTTATTGAAGTACAGTGAAAGTTTGTAAACATAGTTTTCACCACTGTAGAAGTCTCTGTTGCTCGTGAAAGCCTGTTGAAGTACCGTGAATGTTTCTAACCGCCGTTATACACACCGTGGAAGTCATCTGAATCTAATGCAGTCCTGTTTAAGTACTGTGAAGGTTTGTTAACGTAGTTTTCACCACTGTGGAACCTTCTGAAGCTCATGTAGGCCTGTTTAAGTGCGGGGAAAGATTCAAAACGTCGTTTTAGCCAACGTGGTCGTCTTCTAATGCTCGTGAAGGCCTATTTAAGTACCGTGAAGGTTTGTAAACGTAGTTTTCACCACTGTAGAAGACTTCTCAAGAACGTGTTGGCTTGTTTAAGTGCGGGAAAGATTCAAAACGTCGTTTTACCCACCGTAGACGTCTTCTAATACTCGTGAAAGCATGTTGAAGTTCCGTGAATGTTTGTAAACGCCGTTATACACACCGTGGAAGTCTTCTGAAGCTAATGCAGGCCTGTTTAAGTATCTGTGAAGGTTTGTAAACGTAGTTTTCACCACTGTGGAAGCCTCTGAAGCTAATGTAGGCCTGTTTAAGTGCGGGGAAAGATTCAAAACATCGTTTTAGCCACCGTGGAGGTCTTCTACTGCTCGTGAAGTCTTGTTTAAGTACCGTGAAGGTTTCTAAACACCGTTTTGCCCACCGTGGAAGTCTTGTGTAGCTCGTGCAGTCCTGTTTAAGTACCGTGAAGGTTTGTAAACGTAATTTCACCATTGTGAAGTTCGTGTAGGCCTGTTTAAGTGTGCGTTAAAACGTCGTTTTACCCACCGTGGACGTCTTCTAATGCTCCTGAAGGCCTGTTGAAGTTCCGTGAATGTTTGTAAACGCCGTTATACACACCGTGGAAGTCTTCTGAAGCTAATGCAGGCCTGTTTACTGTGAAGGTTTGTAAACGTAGTTATCACCACTGTGGAAGCCTCTGAAGCTCATGTAGGCCTGTTTAAGTGCGGGGAAAGATTGAAAACATCGTTTAAGCCGCCGTGGAGGTCTTCTAATGCTCGTGAAGGCTTGTTTAAGTACCGTGGAAGTTTCTAAACACCGTTTTACCCACCGTAGAAGTCTTGTGTAGCCCGTGCAGACCTGTTTAAGTACCGTGAAAGTTTGTAAGTGGAAGTCTCTGATGATCGTGCAGGCCTGTTTAAGTACTGTGAAAGTTTGTAAACGTAGTTTTCACCACTGTGGAACCCTCTGAACCTCATGTAGGCCTGTTTAAGAGCGTGGAATGATTCAAAACAGGTTTGTAAACGTAGTTTATACCACTGTGGAAGTCTCTGATCATCGTGCAGGCCTGTTTAAGTACCGTGAAGGTTTGTAAACGTAGTTTTCACCATTTTTGAAGTCTCTGAAGCTCATGTAGGCCAGTTTAAGTGCGGGGAATGATTCAAAACGTCGTTTTAGCCACCCTAGACGTCTTCTAATGCTCGTGAAGGCCTGTTGAATTTCCGTGAAGGTTTGTAAGCACCGTTTTACACAGCGTGGAAGCCTTCTGAAGTTCATGCAGGCCTGTTTAATTACTGTGAAGGTTTGTAAAAGTAGATTTCACCACTGTAGAAGTCTCTGATGATCGTGCTGACCTGTTTAAGAACCGTGAAAGTTTGTAAAAGTGGTTTTCACCACTGTAGAAGTCTCTGAGCTCGTGCAAGCCTGTTTAAGTACCGTGAAGGCTTGTAAACGTAGTTTACACCATATTAGAAGTCTCTGAAACTCATGTAGGCTAGTTTCAGTGCGGGGAAAGATTCAAAACGTCGTTTTAGCCACCGTGGACGTCTTCTAATGCTCGTGAAGGCCTGTTTAAGTACCTTGAAGGTTTGTAAACATAGTTTGCACCACTGTAGAAGTCTTCTGAAGTACGTGTTGGCCTGTTTAAGTGCGGGGAAAGATTCAAAACGTCGTTTTAGCCACCGTGGACGTCTTCTAATGCTCGTGAAGGCCTGTTGAAGTCCCATGAAGGTTTGTAAATACCGTTTTACACACCGTGGAAGCCTTCTGAAGCTCATGTAGACCTGTTTATGTACTGTGAAGGCTTGTAAACGTAGCTTTCACCACTGTGGAAGCCTCTGAAGCTCATGTAGGCCTGTTTAAGTGCGGGGAAACATTCTAAACACCGTTTTGGCCACCGTGGAGGTCTTGTGAAGCTCGTGCAATCCTGTATAAGTACCGTGAAAGTTTGTGAACGTAGTTTTCACCACTGTAGAAGTCTCTGATCATCTTGCAGGCCTGTTTAAGAATCGTGAATGTTTGTAAACGTAGTTTTCACCCTGAAGCTCACGTAGGCCATTTTAAGTGCGGGGAAAGACTCAAAACGTCGTTTTAGCCACCGTGGACGTCTTCTAATGTTCGTGAAGGCCTGTTGAACTTCCATGAAACTTTGTAAACACGGTTTTACACACCGTGGAAGCATTCTGGAGCTCATGCAAGCCTGTTTAAGTACTGTGAAAGTTTGTAAACGTAGTTTTCACCACTGTGGAAGCCTCTGAAGCTCATGTAGGCCTGTTTAAGTGCGGGGAAAGATTCAAAACATCGTTTTAGCCGCCGTGGAGGTCTTCTAATGCTCGTGAAGGCTTGTTTAAGTACCGTGAAGGTTTCTAAACACCGTTTTACCCACCGTAGAAATCTTGTGAAGCTCGTGCAATCCTGTTTAAGTACCGTGAAAGTTTGTGAACGTAGTTTTCACCACTGTAGAAGTCTCTGATCATCTTGCAGGCCTGTTTAAGAATCGTGAATGTTTGTAAACGTAGTTTTCACCCTGAAGCTCACGTAGGCCAGTTTAAGTGCGGGTAAAGACTCAAAACGTCGTTTTAGCCACCGTGGACGTCTTCTAATGTTCGTGAAGGCCTGTTGAACTTCCATGAAACTTTGTAAACACGGTTTTACACACCGTGGAAGCATTCTGGAGCTCATGCAAGCCTGTTTAAGTACTGTGAAAGTTTGTAAACGTAGTTTTCACCACTGTGGAAGCCTCTGAAGCTAATGTAGGCCTGTTTAAGTGCGGGGAAAGATTCAAAACATCGTTTTAGCCGCCGTGGAGGTCTTCTAATGCTCGTGAAGGCTTGTTTAAGTACCGTGAAGGTTTCTAAACACCGTTTTACCCACCGTAGAAGTCTTGTGAAGCTCGTGCAGGCCTGTTTCAGTACCGTGAAAGTTTGTAAACGTAGTTTTCACCACTGTACAAGTCTCTGATGATCTTGCAGGCCTGTTTAAGTACCGTGAAGGTTTGTAAACGTATTTTTCACCGTTGTAGAAGTTTCTGAAGCTCGTGTAGGCCAGTTCAAGTACCGTGAGGGTTTATAAACGCAATTTCACCATTGTGAAGCTCGTTTAGGCCTGTTTAAGTGTGGGGAAAGATTCTAAACGTCGTTTTAGCCACCGTGGACGTCTTCAAATGCTGGTAATGGCCTGTTTATGTACCATGCAGGTTTGTAAACGTAGTTTTCACCACTTTAGAAGTCCTCTGAAGAACGTGTTGGCCTGTTTAAGTGCGGGGAAAGATTCAAAACATCGTTTTAGCTGCCGTGGAGGTCTTCTAATGCTCGTGAAGGCCTGTTGAAGTTCCGTGAATGTTTGTAACCGCCGTTATACACACCGTGGAAGTCTTCTGAAGCTAATGCAGACCTGTTTAAGTAGTGTGAAGATTTGTAAACGTAGTTTTCACCACTGTGGAAGCCTCTGAAGCTCATGTAGGCCTGTTTAAGTGCGGGGAAAGATTCAAAACAGGTTTGTAAACGTAGTTTTCACCACTGTAGAAGTCTCTGATGATCTTGCAGGCCGGTTTAAGTACCGTGAAGGTTTGTAAACGTAGTTTTCACCACTGTAGAAGTCTTGTGAAGAACATGTTGGCTTGTTTAAGTGCGGGGAAAGATTCAAAAAGTCGTTTTACCCACCGTGGACGTCTTCTAATGCTCGTTAAGGCCTGTTGAAGTTCCGTGAATGTTTGTAAACGCCGTTATACACACCGTGGAAGTCTTCTGAAGCTAATGCAGGCCTGTTTAAGTACTGTGAAGGTTTGTAAACGTAGTTTTCACCACTGTGAAAGACTCTAATGATCGTGCAGGCTTGTTTAAGTATCGTGAAGGTTTGTAAACGTAGTTTATACCATATTAGAAGTCTCAGAAGCTCATGTAGGCGAGTTTCAGTGCGGGGAAAGATTCAAAACGTCGTTTTAGCCAACGTGGACGTCTTCTAATGTTCGTGAAGGCCTGTTTAAGTATCGTGAAGGTTTGTTAACGTAGTTTTCACAATTTTAGAAGTCTCTGAAGCTCATGTAGGCCAGTTTAAGTGCGGGGAAAGATTCAAAACGTCATTTTAGCCACCATGGACGTCTTCTCATGCTCGTGAAGGCCTGTTTAAGTACCGTGAAGGTTTGTAAACGTAGTTTTCACCACTGTAGAAGTCTTCTGAAGAACGTGTTGGCCTGTTTAAGTGCGGGGAAAGATTCAAAACGTCGTTTTAGCCACCGTGGACGTCTTCTAATGCTCGTGAAAGCTTGTTGAAGTACCGTGAATGTTTGTAAACACCGTTATACACACCGTGGAAATCTTCTGAAGCTCATGCAGGCCTGTTTAAGTACTGTGAAGATTTGTCAACGTAGTTTTCACCACTGTGGATGCCTCTGAAGCTCATGTAGGCCTGTTTAACTGCGGGGAATGATTCAAAACAGGTTTGTAAACGTAGTTTTCACCACTGTAGAAGTCTCTGATGATCTTGCAGGCCTGTTTAAGTACCGTGAAGGTTTGTAAACGTAGTTTTCACCACTGTAGAAGTCTTCTGAAGAACGTGTTGGCTTGTTTAAGTGCGGGGAAAGATTCAAAACGTCGTTTTACTCACCGTGGACGTCTTCTAATGCTCGTGAAGGCCTGTTAAAGTTCCGTGATTGTTTGTAAACGCCGTTATACACACCGTGGAAGTCTTCTGAAGCTAATGCAGGCCTGTTTAAGTACTATGAAGGTTTGTAAACGTAGTTTTCACCACTGTGGAAGACTCTGAAGCTCAAGTAGGCCTGTTTAAGTGCGGGGAAAGATTCAAAACATCGTTTTAGCCACCGTGTACGTCTTCTAGTGCTCGTGAAGACCTGTTGAAGTTCCGTGAATGTTTGGAAACACCGTTATACACCGTGGAAGTCTTCTGAATCTCATGCAGGCCTGTTTAAGTGCGGGGAATGATTCAAAACGTCGTTTTAGCCACCGTGGACGTCTTCTAATGCTCGTGAAGGCCTGTCGAATTTCCGTGAAGGTTTGTAAGCACCGTTTTACACAGCGTGGAAGCCTTCTGAAGTTCATGCAGGCCTGTTTAAGTACTGTGAAGGTTTGTAAACGTAGTTTTCACCACTGTAGAAGTCTCTGATGATCGTGCTGACCTGTTTAAGTACCGTGAAGGTTTGTAAACATAGTTTGCACCATATTAGAAGTCTCTGAAGCTCATGTAGGCTAGTTTCAGTGCTGGGAAAGATTCAAAACGTCATTTTAGCCACCGTGGACGTCTTCTAATGCTCGTGAAGGCCTGTTTAAGTACTGTGAAGGTTTGTAAACGCAGTTTTCTCCACTGTGGAAGCCTCTGAAGCTCATGTAGGCCTGTTTAAGTGCGGGGAAAGATTCAAAACATTGTTTTAGCCACCGTGGAGTTCTTCTACTGCTCGTGAAGGATTGTTTAAGTAACGTGAAGGTTTCTAAAGACCGTTTTACCCACCGTAGAAGTCTTGTGTAGCCCGTGCAGACCTGTTTAAGTACCGTGAAAGTTTGTAAGTGGAAGTGTCTGATGATCGTGCAGGCCTGTTTAAGTACTGTGAAAGTTTGTAAACGTAGTTTTCACCACTGTGGAACCCTCTGAAGCTCATGTAGGCCTGTTTAAGTGCGGGGAAAGATTCAAAACGTCGTTTTAGCCACCGTGGTCGTCTTCTAATGCTCGTAAAGGCCTGTTTAAGTACCGTGAAGGTTTGTAAACGTTGTTTTCACCACTGTAGAAGTCTCTGATGATCTTGCAGGCCTGTTTAAGTACCGTGATGGTTTGTAAACGTAGTTTTCACCACTGTAGAAGTCTTCTGAAGAACGTGTTGGCTTGTTTAAGTGCGGGAAAGATTCAAAACGTCGTTTTACCCACCGTGGACGTCTTCTAATATCGTGAAAGCCTGTTGAAGTTCCGTGAATGTTTGTAAACGCCGTTATACACACCGTGGAAGTCTTCTGAAGCTAATGCCGGCCTGTTTAAGTACTGTGAAGGTTTGTAAACGTAGTTTTCACCACAGTGGAAGCCTGTGAAGCTCATGTAGGCCTGTTTAAGTGCGGGGAAAGATTGAAAACATCGTTTTAGCCACCGTGGAGATCTAATGCTCGTGAAGGCTTGTTTAAGTACCGTTGTCACTGGATATTTTGTATCCCCCGAAATATTGTATCCCCATGCAAAATGTCACTGGATATATTGCACCCCCCTAGGATATTTGGTGTCCCCCTCACACTCAGTATATTTTGTATCCCCATGCAAAATATCCTAGTATTTTTTGTACCCCTTCTATGTTAATGATTACCATATTGCATGTTACACTGTTTCCATGTGGCATTGTTGGTTAACATGTTCAAAGACTGAAGAATGTGGAAAAATGTCAAACAAGCTTAAGTATAGTAATAATTGCATATCTACTTACAAGTATATTAACAGCATGTCTACTTAGTACAAGTACAATAACAGCATGTCTACTTCACAAGCATCACATGCATTGAATCATCTCATCTAGAGAGTCTGGTCTACCATAGTAGCAGTATACAGGAATGAGAATGTTTGCAAGCATACTTCGCTTGACTTTCTTTTTTGTCTGTGGAAAAGGTGAGAGGACTTTCATCTCGAAACACTGCACGAGGTGGCTTCGCATAATTATATTCATGTCCACAGCTTCATATTTTGGTAAACAGCATGTAATTAGCTGAGTGAACACTGTTGCAAAAGCCAGCTGTCATAGGATATTTGGCATGTCCACAGCTTCATATTTTGGCGTACGTTTCGGCTTCCTTCTCTCCTCCGTCCTTGCCGTCCTGAGTGTCAGCGTCCGCTGACTCGGGCTCCGAGATGATGGTAGGTAGCTGACTCATAATACTGAGCTGAATTTGAGTTTATCGGGCGACACAGCTCCTTAAATACAGATGGCATCTTTCCAGAAACTTCTACCGGAGGTGTCAAGGTTCAAAAACGGTACAGCAGGCTCACTCTCATTGGCTAGCTTCTTCGTTTGTTCAATTTAGTCCGTACCGTTACGGGATACAAAATTTCCTAGGGGATACATTTGGGGGTACCGTATATCCTGAGGATATTTCGTGCGGGGGTACGTAATATCCTGGGATATTATGTACGGCGATACAAAAAACCGGGGATGCTAAATATCCTATGACACCGTGAATGTTTCTAAACACCGTTTTATCCACCGTAGAAGTCTTGTGTAGCTCGTGCAGGCCTGTTTAAGTACCGTGAAGGTTTGTAAACGTAATTTCACCATTGTGAAGCTCGTGTAGGCGTGTTTAAGTGTGCGTTAAAACGTCGTTTTACCCACCGTGGACGTCTTCAAATGCTCGTGAAGGCCTGTTGAAGTTCCGTGAATGTTTGTAACCGCCGTTATACACACCGTGGAAGTCTTCTGAAGCTAATGCAGGCCTGTTTACTGTGAAGGTTTGTAAACGTAGTTTTAACCACTGTGGAAGCCTCTGAAGCTCATGTAGGCCTGTTTAAGTGCGGGGACAGATTCAAAACATCGTTTTAGCCACCGTGGCGGTCTTCTAATGCTCGTGAAGGATTGTTTAAGTACCGTGAAGGTTTCTAAACACCGCTTTACCCACCGTAGAAGTCTTGTGTAGCTCGTGCAGGCCTGTTTAAGTACCGTGAAGGGTTGTAAACGTAATTTCACCATTCTGAAGCTCATGTAGGCCTGTTTAAGTGTGCGTTAAAACGTCGTTTTACCCACCGTTGACGACTTCTAATGCTCGTGAAGGCCTGTTGAAATTCCGTGAATGTTTGTAACCGCCGTTATACACATCGTGGAAGTCTTCTGAAGCTAATGCAGGCCTGTTTAAGTACTGTGAAGGTTTGTAAACGTAGTTTTCACCACCGTGGAAGCCTCTGAAGCTCATGTAGGCCTGTTTAAGTGCGGGGAATGATTCAAAACATCGTTTTAGCCACCGTGGAGGTCTTCTAATGCTCGTGAAGGCTTGTTTAAGTAACGTGAAGGTTTCTAAACACCGTTTTACCCACCGTAGAAGTCTTGTTTAGCCCGTGCAGACCAGTTTAAGTACAGTGAAAGTTTGTAAGTGTAAGTCTCTGATGATCGTGCAGGCCTGTTTAAGTACTGTGAAAGTTTGTAAACGTAGTTTTCACCACTGTGGAACCCTCTGAAGCTCATGTAGGCCTGTTTAAGTGCGGGGAAAGATTCAAAACGTCGTTTTAGCCACCGTGGTCGTCTTCTAATGCTCGTGAAGGCCTGTTTAAGTACCGTGAAGGTTTGTAAACGTAGTTTTCACCACTGTAGAAGTCTTCTGAAGAACGTGTTGACCTGTTTAAGTGAGGGGAAAGATTCAAAACGTCGTTTTAGCCACCGTGGACGTCTTCTAATGCTCGTGAAGGCCTGTTGAAGTTCCGTGAATGTTTGTAAACACTGTTATACACACCGTGGAAGTCTTCTGAAGCACATGCAGGTCTGTTTAACTACTGTGAAGATTTGTAAACGTAGTTTTCACCACTGTGGAAGCCTCTGAAGCTGATGTAGGCCTGTTTAAGTGCGGGGAAAGATTCAAAACAGGTTTGTATACATAGTTTTCACCACTGTAGAAGTCTCTGATGATCTTGCAGGCCTGTTCAAGTACCGTGAAGGTTTGTAAACGTAGTTTTCACCACTGTACAACGTGTTGGCTTGTTTAAGTGCGGGGAAAGATTCAAAACGTCGTTTTACCCACCGTGGACGTCTTCTAATGCTCGTGAAGGCCTGTTGAAGTTCCGTGAATGTTTGTAAACGCCGTTATACACACCGTGGAAGTCTTCTGAAGCTCATGCAGGCCTGTTTAGGTACTGTGAAGGTTTGTAAACGTAGTTTTCACCACTGTGGAAGCCTCTGAAGCACATGTAGGCCTGTTTAAGTGCGGGGAAAGATTCAAAACATCGTTTTAGCCACCGTGGAGGTCTTCTAATGCTCGTGAAGGCTTGTTTAAGTACCGTGAAGGTTTCTAAACACCGTTTTACCCACCGTAGAAGGCTTGTGTAGCTCTTGCAGGCCTGTTTAAATACCGTGAAAGTTTGTAAACCTAGTTTTTACCACTGTGGAAGTCTCTGATGATCGTGCAGGCCTGTTTAAGTAACGTAAAAGTTTTAAACGAAATTTTCACCTCTGTAGAAGTCTCTGATCCTCGTGCAGGCCGGTTTAAGTACCGTGAAGGTTTGTAAACGTACTTTTCACCATTTCAGAAGTCTCTGAAGCTCATGTAGGCCAGTTTAAGTGCGGGGAAAGATTCAAAACGTCATTTTAGCGACCGTGGACGTCTTCTCATGCTCGTGAAGGCCTGTTTAAGTACCGTGAAGGTTTGTAAACATAGTTTTCACCACTGTAGAAGTCTTCTGAAGAACGTGTTAAAGATTGAAAACGTCGTTTTAGCAACCGTGGACGTCTTCTAATGCTCGTGAAGGCCGGTTGAAGTTCCATGAATGTTTGTAAACACTGTTATACACACCGTGGATATCTTCCGAAGCACATGCAGGTTTCATTAAGAACTGTGCAGATTTGTAAACGTAGTTTTCACCGCTATGGAAGCTTCTGAAGCTCATATAGGCCTATTTAAGTGCAGGGAAAGATTCAAAACAGGTTTGTAAACGTAGTTTTCACCACTGTAGAAGTCTCTGATGATCTTGCAGGCCTGTTTAAGTACCGTGAAGGTTTGTAAACGTAGTTTTCACCGCTGTAGGAGTCTTCTGAAGAACGTGTTGGCCGGTTTAAGTGCGGGGAAAGATTCAAAACGTCGTTTCAGCCACCGTGTACGTCTTCTAATTCTCGTGAAGGCCTGTTGAAGTTCCGTGAATGATTGGAAACACCGTTATACACCATGGAAGTCTTCTGAATCTCATGCAGGCCTGTTTAAGTGCGGGGAAGGATTCAAAACATCATTTTAGCCACCGTGGACGTCTTCTAATGCTCGTGAAGGCCTGTTTCAGTACCGTGAAATTTTGTAAACGTAGTTTTTACCACTGTAGAAGTCTCTGATGATCGTGCTGACCTGTTTAAGTACCGTGAAGGTGTTTAAACGTATTTTTCACCATTGTAGAAGTCTCTGAAGCTCCTGGAGGCCAGTTTAAGTGCGGGGAAGGATTCAAAAACGTCGTTTTAGCCACCGTGGACGTCTTCTAATGCTCCTGAAGGCCTGTTGAAGTTCCGTTAATGTTTGTAACCGCCGTTATACACATCGTGGAAGTCTTCTGAAGCTAATGCAGGACTGTTTAAGTACTGTGAAGGTTTGTAAACGTGGTTTTCACCACTGTGGAAGCCTCTGAAGCTCATTTAGGCCTGTTTAAGTAAGGGGAAAGATTGAAAACATCGTTTTAGCCACAGTGGAGGTCTTCTAATGCTCGTGAAGGCTTGTTTAAGTACCGTGGAGGTTTCTAAACACCGTTTTACCCACCGTAGAAGTCTTGTGTAGCCCGTCCAGACCAGTACCGTGAAAGTTTGTAAGTGGAAGTCTCTGATGATCGTGCAGGCCTGTTTAAGTACTGTGGAAGTTTGTAAACGTAGTTTTCACCACTGTGGAACCCTCTGAACCTCATGTAGGCCTGTTTAAGTGCGGGTAAAGATTCAAAACGTCGTTTTAGCCACCGTGGTCGTTTTCTAATGCTCGTGAAGGCCTGTTTAAGTACCGTAAAGGTTTGCAAACGTAGTTTTCACCACTGTAGAAGTCTTCTGAAGAACGTGTTGACCTGTTTAAGTGCGGGCAAAGATTCAAAACGTCGTATTAGCCACCGTGGACGTCTTCTAATGTTCGTGAAGGCCTGTTGAAGTTCCGTGAATGTTTGTAACCGCCGTTATACACACCGTGAAAGTCTTCTGAAGCTAATCCAGGCCTGTTTAAGTACTGTGAAAGTTTGTAAACGTAGTTTTCACCACTGTGGAAGACTCTGAAGCTCATGTAGGCCTGTTTAAGTGCGGGGAAAGATTGAAAACATCGTTTTAGCCGCCGTGGAGGTCTTCTAATGCTCGTGAAGGCTTGTTTAAGTACCGTGGAGGTTTCTAAACACCGTTTAACACACCGTAGAAGTCTTGTGTAGCCCGTGCAGACCGGTTTAAGTACCATGAAAGTTTGTAAGTGGAAGTCTCTGATGATCGTGCAGGCCTGTTTAAGTACTGTGAAAGTTTGTAAACGTAGTTTTCACCACTGTGGAACCCTCTGAAGCTCATGTACGCCTGTTTATGTGCGGGGAAATATTCAAAACGTCGTTTTAGCCACCGTGGTCGTCTTCTAATGCTCGTGAAGGCCTGTTTAAGTACCGTGAAGGTTTGTAAACGTAGTTTTCACCACTGTAGAAGTCTTCTGAAGAACGTGTTGGCCTGTTTAAGTGCGGGAAAAGATTCAAAACGTCGTTTTAGCCACCGTGGACGTCTTCTAATGCTCGTGAAGGCCTGTTGAAGTTCCGTGAATGTTTGTAAACACTGTTATACATACCGTGGAAGTCTTCTGAAGCTCATGCAGGTCGGTTTAAATACTGTGATGATTTGTAAACGTAGTTTTCACCACTGTGGAAGCCTCTGAAGCTCATGTAGGCCTGTTTAAGTGCGGGGAAAGATTGAAAACATCGTTTTAGCCGCCGTGGAGGTCTTCTAATGCTCGTGAAGGCTTGTTTAAGTACCGTGGAAGTTTCTAAACACCGTTTTACCCACCGTAGAAGTCTTGTGTAGCCCGTGCAGACCTGTTTAAGTACCGTGAAAGTTTGTAAGTGGAAGTCTCTGATGGTCGTGCAGGCCTGTTTAAGTACTGTGAAAGTTTGTAAACGTAGTTTTCACCACTGTGGAACCCTCTGAAGCTCATGTACGCCTGTTTATGTGCGGGGAAATATTCAAAACGTCGTTTTAGCCACCGTGGTCGTCTTCTAATGCTCGTGAAGGCCTGTTTAAGTACCGTGAAGGTTTGTAAACGTAGTTTTCACCACTGTAGAAGTCTTCTGAAGAACGTGTTGACCTGTTTAAGTGCGGGAAAAGATTCAAAACGTCGTTTTAGCCACCGTGGACGTCTTCTAATGCTCGTGAAGGCCTGTTGAAGTTCCGTGAATGTTTGTAAACACTGTTATACATACCGTGGAAGTCTTCTGAAGCTCATGCAGGTCGGTTTAAATACTGTGATGATTTGTAAACGTAGTTTTCACCACTGTGGAAGCCTCTGAAGCTCATGTAGGCCTGTTTAAGTGCGGGGAAAGATTCTAAACAGGTTTATAAACGTAGTTTTCAACACTGTAGAAGTCTTCTGAAGAACGTGTTGGCTTGTTTAAGTGCGGGGACAGATTCAAAACGTCGTTTTACCCACCGTGGACGTCTTCCAATGCTCGTGAAGGTCTGTTGAAATGCAGTGAATGTTTGTAAACACTGTTATACACACCGTGGAAGTCTTCTGAAGTGAATGCAGGTCTGTTTAAGTACTCTGAAGGTTTGTAAACGTAGTTTTCACCACCGTGGCACCCTCTGAAGCTCATGTAGGCCTGTTTAAGCGCGGGGAAAGATTTAAAACGTCGTTTTAGCCACCGTGGTCGTATTCTAATGCTCGTGAAGGCCTGTTTAAGTACCGTGAAGGTTTGGAAACGTAGTTTTCACCACTGTAGAAGTCTTCTGAAGAACGTGTTGACCTGTTTAAGTGCGGGTAAAGATTCAAAACGTCGTTTTAGCCACCGTGGACGTCTTCTAATGCTCGTGAAGGTCTGTTGAAATGCCGTGAATGTTTGTAAACACTGTTATACACACCGTGGAAGTCTTCTGAAGCTCATGCAGGTCTGTTTAAGTACTGTGAAGATTTGTAAACGTAGTTTTCACCACTGTGGAAGCCTCTGAAGCTCATGTAGGCCTGTTTAAGTGCGGGGAAAGATTGAAAACATCGTTTTAGCCGCCGTGGAGGTCTTCTAATCCTCGTGAAGGCTTGTTTAAGTACCGTGGAGGTTTCTAAACACCGTTTTACCCACCGTAGAAGTCTTGTGTAGCCCGTGCAGACCTGTTTAAGTACCGTGAAAGTTTGTAAGTGGAAGTCTTCTGAAGCTAACACAGGCCTGTTTAAGAACTGTGAAGGTTTGTAAACGTAGTTTTCACCACCGTGGAACCCTCTGAAGCTCATGTAGGCCTGTTTAAGCGCGGGGAAAGATTTAAAACGTCGTTTTAGCCACCGTGGTCGTATTCTAATGCTCGTGAAGGCCTGTTTAAGTACCGTGTAGGTTTGGAAACGCAGTTTTCACCACTGTAGAAATTTTCTGAAGTACGTGTTGACCTGTTTAAGTGCGGGGAAAGATTCAAAACGTCGTTTTAGCCACCGTGGACGTCTTCTAATGCTCGTGAAGGTCTGTTGAAATTCCGTGAATGTTTGTAAACACTGTTATACACACCGTGGAAGTCTTCTGAAGCTCATGCAGGTCTGTTTAAGTACTGTGAAAATTTGTAAACGTAGTTTTCACCACTGTGGAAGCCTCTGAAGCTCATGTAGGCCTGTTTAAGAGCGTGGAATGATTCAAAACAGGTTTGTAAACGTAGTTTTCACCATTGTAGAAGTCTTCTGAAGAACGTGTTGGCTTGTTTAAGTGCGGGGAAAGATTCAAAACGTCGTTTGAGCCACCGTGGACGTCTTCTAATGCTCGTGAAGGCCTGTTGAAGTTCCGTGAATGTTTGTAAACGCCGTTATACACACCGTGGAAGTCTTCTGAAGCTAATGCAAGCCTGTTTAAGTACTGTGAAAGTTTGTAAACGTAGTTTTCACCATTTTAGAAGTCTCTGAAGCTCATGTAGGCCAGTTTAAGTGCGAGAAAAGATTCAAAACGTCATTTTAGCCACCGTGGACGTCTTCTCATGCTCGTGAAGGCCTGTTTAAGTACCGTGAAGGTTTGTAAACGTAGTTTTCACCACTGTAGAAGCCTCTGAAGAACGTGTTGGCCTGTTTAAGTGTAGAAGTCTCTGATCCTCGTGCAGGCCTGTTTAAGTACCGTGAAGGTTTGTAAACGTACTTTTCACCATTTTAGAAGTCTCTGAAGCTCATGTAGACCAGTTTAAGTGCGGGGAGAGATTCAAAACGTCTTTTCAGCCACTGTGGACGTCTTCTAAAGCTCGTGAAAACCTGTTTAACTACCGTGAAGGTATGTATGCACCGTTTTACACACCGCTGAAGCTCGTGTAGACCAGTTAAAGTACCGTGAAGGTTTTTAAACGTTATTTCACCATTGTGAAGCTCGTGTAGGCCTGTTTTAAATGTGCGGAAAGATTCAAAACGTCGTTTTAGCCACCGTGGACGTCTTCTAATGCTCATGAAGGCCTGTTGAAGTTCCGTCAATATTTGTAAACACTGTTATACACACCGTGGAAATCTTCCGAAGCTCATGCTGTCTAATTAAGAATTGTGCAGATTTGTAAACTTATTTTTCACCGCTGTGGAAGCCTCTGAAGCTAATATAGGCCTACTTAAGTGCAGGGAAAGATTCAAAACAGGTTTGTAAACGTAGTTTTCACAACTGTAGAAGTCTCTGATGATCTTGCAGGCCTGTTTAAGTACCGTGAATGTTTGTAAACGTAGTTTTCACCGCTGAAGGAGTCTTCTGAAGAACGTGTGGGCCTGTTTCAGTGCGGGAAAAGATTCAAAACGTCGTTTTAGCCACCGTGGACGTCTTCTAATGCTCGTGAAGGCCTGTTGAAGTACCGTGAAAGTTTGTAAACGTAGTTTTCACCACTGTAAAAGTCTCTGATGCTCGTGCAGGCCTGTTTAAGTACCGTGAAGGTTTGTAAACGTAGTTTTCACCATTTTAGAAGTCTCTGAAGCTCATGTAGGCCAGTTTAAGTGCGGGGAATGATTCAAAACGTCGTTTTAACCACCGTGGACGTCTTCTAATGCTCGTGAAGGCCTGTTGATGTTCCGTGAATGTTTGTAAACACCGTTTTACACACAGTGGAAGTCTGCTGAAGCTCATGCAGGCCAATTTAAGTACTGTGAAAGTTTGTAAACGTAGTTTTTACCACTGTAGAAGTCTCTAATGATCGTGCAGGCTTGTTTAAGTACCGTGAAAGTTTGTAAACGTAGTTTTCACCACTGTAGAAGTCTCTGATGCTCGTGCAGGCCTGTTTAAGTACCGTGAAGGTTTGTAAACGTAGTTTATACCATATTAGAAGTCTCAGAAGATCATGTAGGCGAGTTTCAGTGCGGGGAAAGATTCAAAACGTCGTTTTAGCCACCGTGGACGTCTTCTAATGTTCGTGAAGGCCTGTTTAAGTACCGTGAAGGTTTGTTAACGTAGTTTTCACCATTTTAGAAGCCTCTGAAGCTCATGTAGGCCAGTTTAAGTGCGGGGAATGATTCAAAACGTCGTTTTAGCCACCGTGGACGTCTTCTAATGCTCGTGAAGGCTTGTTGAATTTCCGTGAAGGTTTGTAAGCACCGTTTTACACAGCGTGGAAGCCTTCTGAAGTTCATGCAGGCCTGTTTAAGTACTGTGAAGGTTTGTAAACGTAGTTTTCATCACTGCAGAAATCTCTGATGATCGTGCAGCCTTGTTTAAGTGCGGGAAAAGATTCAAAACGTCGTTTTAGCCACCGTGGACGTCTTCTAATGCTCGTGAAGGCCTGTTGAATTTCCGTGAAGGTTTGTAAGCACCGTTTTACACAGCGTGGAAGCCTTCTGAAGTTCATGCAGGACTGTTTAAGTACTGTGAAGATTTGTAAACATAGTTTTCATCACTGCAGAAATCTCTGATGATCGTGCAGCCTTGTTTAAGTGCGGGAAAAGATTCAAAACGTCGTTTTAGCCACCGTGGACGTCTTCTAATGCTCGTGAAGGCCTGTTGATGTTCCGTGAATGTTTGTAAACACCGTTTTACACACAGTGGAAGTCTTCTGAAGCTCATGCAGGCCAATTTAAGTACTGTGAAAGTTTGTAAACGTAGTTTTTACCACTGTAGAAGTCTCTAATGATCGTTCAGGCTTGTTTCAGTACCGTGAAAGTTTGTAAAAGTAGTTTTCACCACTGTAGAAGTCTCTGATGCTCGTGCAGGCCTGTTTAAGTACCGTGAAGGTTTGTAAACGTAGTTTATACCATATTAGAAGTCTCAGAAGCTCATGTAGGCGAGTTTCAGTGCGGGGAAAGATTCAAAACGTCGTTTTAGCCACCGTGGACGTCTTCTAATGTTCGTGCAGGCCTGTTTAAGTACCGTGAAGGTTTGTTAACGTAGTTTTCAGGCCTTCACGAGCATTAGAAGACGTCCACGGTGGCTAAAACGACGTTTTGAATCATTCCCCGCACTTAAACTGGCCTACATGAGCTTCAGAGACTTCTGTAAACACTGTTTTACACACAGTGGAAGTCTTCTGAAGCTCATGCAGGCCAATTTAAGTACTGTGAAAGTTTGTAAACGTAGTTTTTACCACTGTAGAAGTCTCTAATGATCGTGCAGGCTTGTTTCAGTACCGTGAAAGTTTGTAAAAGTAGTTTTCACCACTGTAGAAGTCTCTGATGCTTTTGCAGGCCTGTTTAAGTACCGTGAAGGTTTGCAAACGTAGTTTATACCATATTAGAAGTCTCAGAAGCTCATGTAGGCGAGTTTCAGTGCGGGGAAAGATTCAAAACGTCGTTTCAGCCACCGTGGACGTCTTCTAATGCTCGTGAAGGCCTGTTCAAGTCCCGTGAAGGTTTGTAAACACCGTTTTACACACCGTGGAAGCCTTCTGAAGCTCATGGAGGCCTGTTTAAGTACTGTGAAGGTTTGTAAACGTAGCTTTCACCACTGCGGAAGACTCTGAAGCTCATGTAGGCCTGTTTAAGTGCGGGGAAATATTCAAAACATCGTTTTAGCCACCGTGGAGGTCTTCTAATGCTCGTGAAGACTTGTTTAAGAACCGTGAAGGCTTCTAAACACCGTTTTACCCACCGTACACAGAAAAAAACTGGTGTGCTATTTGGGTAAAACTGGTGTGCCAAATAAGCACAGAGTGTGCTATTGTATATCTTTAACACACTAAACGGTCAAATCCAGCACTGGAGTGTGCTAAAATGGCATGTTCTGCTGTGCTACATAACATATTAGCACATGCAAGCACTAATTTCCCTATTAGCACCCTCGGTTTGACACACCACATGTGCTAGTTCCTCATCACCAAAACTGTATGACACACTACATGTGCTAGTTCCTCATCACCAAAACTGTATGACACACCACGTGTGCTAGTTTCTCATCATGATCAGCACACTAACACAACAACTGCATGGGACACACTTGTGATAGTTTGTGTATATGATCAGACTCTGATGCTTGTCATGCAATCGAAATATTGGTATAATATGTGATTGATTGTGATTGTACACACCAAATGGAACTGTTTGATACCCATTTTGTATAGTTTGGTCAAGTATTAGCTGTTCCAGGCCTGAAATTGTTAGTTACAAGTAACCGATATGTGCAAGTGGTAAAATCACAACCGCACCTGGACTATTTTTGAACAACTCATACCAAAATGAAAACAAACATCAGATTATGAATGTACACATCAAATGGAACTGTTTGATACCCATTTTGTATAGTTTAGTCAAGTATTAGCTGTTCCAGGCCTGAAATTCTTAGTTACAAGTACCCGATATGTACAAGTGGTAAAATCACAACCGTACCTAGACTCTTTTTGAACCGCTCATACCAAAATGAAAACAAACATCAGATTATGAATGTACACATCAAATGGAACTGTTTGATACCCATTTTGTATAGTTTGGTCAAGTATTAGCTGTTTCGGGCCTGAAATTGTTAGTTACAACTAACCGATACGTTGGTAAAACCACAACCGTACCTAGACAATTTTCAGAACACTTACTCCAAAATGAAAACAAACATCAGATTATGAATGTACACACCAAATGGAACTGTTTGATACCCATTTTGTCTGGCTTGGTCAAGTATTGTCTGTTTCAGGGATGATATTGTTAGTTACAAGTAACTGATATGTACAAGTGGTAAAACCACAACCGTACCCAGACAATTTTCAGAACACTTACTCCAAAATGAAAACAAACATCAGATTATGAATGTACACATCAAATGGAACTGTTTGATACCCATTTGGTATAGTTTGGTCAAGTATTAGCTGTTCCAGGCCTGAAATTCTTAGTTACAAGTAACTGATATGTACAAGTGGTAAAATCACAACCGCACCTAGACTATTTTCAGAACACTTACTCCAAAATGAAAACAAACATCAGATTATGAATGTACACACCAAATGGAACTGTTTGATACCCATTTTGTCTGGCTTGGTCAAGTATTGTCTGTTTCAGGGATGATATTGTTAGTTACAAGTAACCGATATGTACAAGTGGTAAAACCACAACCGTACCCAGACAATTTTCAGAACACTTACTCCAAAATGAAAACAAACATCAGATTATGAATGTAAACATCAAATGGAACTGTTTAATACCCATTTTGTATAGTTTGGTCAAGTATTAGCTGTTTCGGGCCTGAAATTGTTAGTTACAAGTAACCGATATGTACAAGTGGTAAAATCACAACCGCACCTAGACTATTTTCAGAACACTTACTCCAAAATGAAAACAAACATCAGATTATGAATGTACACACCAAATGGAACTGTTTGATACCCATTTGGTATAGTTTGGTCAAGTATTAGCTGTTTTGGGCCTGAAATTGTTAGTTACAAGTAACCGATATGTACAAGTGGTAAAATCACAACTGTACCTAGACTCTTTTTGAACCACTCATACCAAAATGAAAACAAACATCAGATTATGAATGTACACATCAAATGGAACTGTTTGATACCGATTTTGTATAGTTTGGTCAAGTATTGGCTGTTCCAGGCCTGAATTAAATTGTTAGCCGATATGTACAAGTGGTAAAATCACAACCGTACCTGGACTCTTTTTGAACCACTCATACGAAAATGAAAACAAACATCAGATTATGAATGTACACATCAAATGGAACTGTTTGATACCCATTTTGTATAGTTTGGTCAAGTATTAGCTGTTTCAGGCCTGATTCATATTACATACAAGACTTAAAAAACATTAAAAATGTAAAATGATGTAGGGATGGCATGCCAAAAAGTATGCAAACAAGGTAGGGATAATGCATGAAAGCAAAGGTCAACATATTGGCAAAACCCCATCCCTACATCTTTTTCACACTGCAGTTAGACAGTGCATGGGGGTCTTCCTAAAACGTACCACAAGTTCACTCCAACCTTTACTGGCAAGTTCATGGCTGTAGCCTCATTCTCAGGCCACTTCCTAGCTCCACCCACATGGCCTGGGAATGAGGAGCATGATCCAGCATTTGTGATAGCTAGGTATGTTTGCCTTGTACGTAGCTCTCAGATAGCTACCAAGTAGCTCTCAAGCACGCTGTCTAACTGCAGTGTGAAAAAGATGTAGGGATGGGGTTTTGCCAATATGTTGACCTTTGCTTTCATGCATTATCCCTACCTTGTTTGCATACTTTTTGGCATGCCATCCCTACATCTTTTTACATTTTTAATGTTTTTTAAGTCTTGTTTCTGTACTTTTTTGATGTTAATCTCAGTTACAGTTAGACCTAAGCCTAAGAAGAATATTTCAAGTGTAACCATAACACCAGAACTTGAAAAGGCATTGACAGTTTAGTAGTAGTTCCAGGCATGTAATAATAATGTGTAATATAGCCAGCTAGAACCTGATGAAGGGCCAACCGCTCTCCCTACCAAACTGTGTGAAACCAATTTCATGATTCAGTTGTCATGACGACTGACCAGCTGCAGCACAGAAAACTGACAACTGACCATCCTAGCTTTACAGTTCACTAAAGCTCTGAGTAGGCTATTTTTAGTGTAGCTACAAGTAGGTAGCGCCTTACCTACGTGGTGTTCATAAGCCTTGCCCAATGCCGCGGGGGAAAAGACCGTGCCAGCATAGATAATAGAGCTACGAACAGGGATTGGAAACGGTAATAATTTTACGTCGAATCATCGTTTCGGTCACGTGATCTGACGCACACTGCATTGGCAGTAGACGACTGTGCGAGAGCGGCGGTTATGTGCGTTTCTTCTTTCCCCCGAAGGTCGAGTGGTTTCTGGCAGACTGCTATTGCGATGGAGGGATATTCACGAGTGCTGAAAATTATCAGCAGGCCTGAAGACGACTAAGACAGATTGATACGTCCTCTGCATGAGCTGGAGGCACCTGTTCAGAAAGCTGGAGAAAACTGCACACAATTACTGCAGCTCCATTGTTTTGTCAGGATTACATTGACCTATGTACTGCTAATACTGTACCATCAGACTTTACCTAAACCAGGGTACAGATCTCTCTAGAAAACTACAAGAGTTTTCACATTATTTACACTTTTCAAGGCCTCCCATCAAACTGTGTACTGTATCACAAAGAAATAAGCCACTCAGTTACATTCTTTGCTAATGGTTACACTTTATGACAGCTTGCATCATTGGGTAGCCCTGTTTATTTTCCAGAAAAAACTACGAAACTATTATTTTAGCATTTCTACATTGCATAAAAATCAATTCACAACTGTGCATAGTACAATTTTCGACCAGAATATTGTAGATACCGTGGTATATCAGTAAATGCACAAGAACCTCTAGTGCGATGACCCGCGCGGGAGATAAACGATCGTACACCGGTTAGTGGGCACCGCCTTATAACTGAAACACCCGGAACGAGGATTCAACGTGACGTCATCGGCGTTTTGCCCGAGTTTGCCTGTAAATTTTTTGTCCGTTTCCAATCCCGTTTCAGTGCTCTATTATCTATGGTGCCAGCCATGACTGCCCGCTGGCCATTTCGCCTGTGTACTAGTCTCGCTTCCAGACCAATGACTGTGGTCTTTGGTCTGGGAACGAGACTTCGTGTGCGCATGCGTACAAAATTATAAAATGGCGTCCTAAGCAACGGACAGCAGCCTCAGAGTGTTGTGAATGGCTCTTATTGACCAGGGTGAATTTGAAGCTATGAAGACGCTGAGTGGTCGTAGAGCTCCGCGCTGTGATAAGCATCAGTTTCGTGCTAAAATGACGGTGAGTATTTAAACAGTTTGCGAGTTATCGTTGTTTGAACAAAAGTCGTAACAAGAAAGAAAGAAAGAAAGAAAGAAGAATACGAAAAATGGCACTTTTGCTATCGCACACTTTTACGTTTAGCTGTCTTCCGTGAGGCTTTTGGGCAACTATATGAGTCTTGCTGATCACAAAGCCACTCAAAGAGGAAGCGTGGATGCTTAAATAAACTTTTTGCGTGTTTGTGGTGAAGTTATACGGGTTTTGCTTAAGTATTGCATATATTGCGCGTCGGCGCCATCCCTACATAGAGAGTCTACCGACTCTCTGATATGAACATACATGATCATGCAATAACTTTTCCAACTCCTGTAGCTTTAGTCTGGAGAGAACAACCATCATGACAGGTAGTTGCGTGTATGTAGAGTCTGTTTTGTTACAGAAACTTATACTTAGAAGTACAGGAGCCAGCCTCGCAAACAGGGTGGGGCTAATAATGACAGGGGCGTGGC
The DNA here is from genome assembly GCA_949130485.1 of Agelas oroides. Classification (NCBI taxonomy): domain Eukaryota; kingdom Metazoa; phylum Porifera; class Demospongiae; order Agelasida; family Agelasidae; genus Agelas; species Agelas oroides. The sequence continues at coordinate 7,792,750 of OX422184.1, read as the reverse complement.
TCAGTCCATGTACGCGTGCGCAACATGGCACGCGCGCCATTTCGCATTTTCTCACTTCGATCGTACACTTCAAGTTCGTCTTCTTTGATATGATCCGTTCGTGAAAATTCCCCAGGCAACAAAATGGTACCTGAGCTTAGTGGAGGAGAGGGCTTACATGTTCGATGTCCCACGGGAGCGAATGTCTTTCGGTGACAAGGAGTGCGGAGCGGTTACATCGCTGAGACTTCACACCACCGTGGTAAGAAGTGGCTGAAAGTCAATGAATTTATAAATGTACTTTTTTTTACTACATATAAAATAGCTAAAGTAGCTATTTCCGCGTAAGGAAACATATAGCTAGCTATAGAGTTGTACTGCAGTAGTAAAGTCGCTAAAGAAATATTGTTGAATGTGTCATTTCTTTCTTTCTACCTTATACCTCCCTGCTTGTTCCCTTCTCATCCTTCCACCAACTACCAGACTCGCTAGACCAGTTAGTCTTCCTCTATACTGATCTTGTCTGAGAGATCGTGGTGGTGATAGGTACACAGAGTGAGTCTGCGGCCTTCCCAAAGACATGTTCTGAAGGGAGGTTCTGGAGGCTGTATATGCACAGAGAGGAAAGGTACGAGATACGGAGAACAAAAGCTTTTATTTAAAAGCCCCAGATGATTAATTCACATCACTTGTATATCCATACACAGGACCTTTGTCTCCAGGCTATTAATGCCTCATTGTTCAGAAGTACCCAGGCCACAAGGTTCGATCTCCACGCTGCCCTGCAAGTGGTTTAAACTGCTGGTAAGTAAGCTTGTACTATATACTTACTACAACTGCAGTTGTCTGAATTTGCATTTAGGTCTTCCTCCTTAATTTGTTCTGCACTGGATTGGGGGTGGGGGAGCCATAGTACATTTCTTAATGAGGTGCGGAGAACATAAGTTGTACACAAGGCCTTGTATTTTCTGAAATGTACCTGCTGAGTGGATGACTCTTCTGGTTGGGAATTGTCCAGTGCTTGCGTTTAAATTTGCAAACCTGGTTTGTATCATGACCATCTTCCACTATGCCTTCCAGGCCTGTTTACTTCTCCTCACTACTGTACACCAACTGACTACAGAGCCCCCAGCTGCTTGAAGAGGCTCATAGCCAAGTGAGTGGTTACAATGTTTAATACATCTAGCCTTATCCCTGGTGATTACGTTCAGGGATTTCCATGTATGCATGAATAACAACAAACAAGATGAGCCTTTCTGAGATGCTGACTGTGTGATTTCTTCACATACCCCAGTAGAGGAATTGCATTTGAAATGATAGCTGCCACACTTTCGAAATATTTTCAGTACACATGCTGCCATGTTGGAAGGCAATTGAAGGAAAGCAATTATACAAAAATTACATTTCTACAGACCTGTTTCGGGCGTTTAACTTCAACTTTAGACTATGCAAAGGGTTAGTGAAGACAATTAACACACCTCTGTGAGAAATGAATGCTACTGGTAGGAGCATTGCTAGGGCGGGAAGTTCAATGCGCTAGTATGATAATCACTACTGTTTTGTCCTCCAAGATGCCCCACATGACTTGTATAATGGAATAATAGAATGATTGCAGTTCCTCTATCGCATGACCTGACTAGTATATGAATAATTATTGCATGTGCTATTCTTTCACAGATGGATGTTAACAATTGAACTCAACTAACTGATTGATAGGTACATAAAATGTATATTATATGCATAGTTGAATGCCATTTTTGTATGTATAGAGTATATTGACACATTTTTGTACAATGTAGTACTTCAATCACATACGTATTTGTATAAAATGCTGTAACGTAAGTTATAGCATAACTATTGTTTGCTTGTTTTAGTATATTCATGTTTTCAACTCAGTGTATGTCACAATCATATTTTGCTTACAGTCAAGAGTGTTTCATTGGAAATTCCATGTAAAAGCTCCACCCACTAAGTGAGGGGTCAGCTGCATGTCAGTTGACACACTGCTAATTTTGCACACCAATTTTGACACATTGGTAGAATAACACACTTGTTATTTAGCACACTTGCTGAATAGTACACTAGTAATTTGGCACACTGTCCATTTGACATGCGTGTAGGTGTGTCAAAACTGGAGACATCACTTTTGACACACTTTTTGTGTCAGATTAGCACACTTTTTTTTTTCTGTGTAGAAGTCTTGTGAAGCTCATGCAGGTCTGTTTAAGTACCGTGAAAGTTTGTGAACGTAGTTTTCACCACTGTAGAAGTCTCCGATGATCTTGCAGGACTGTTTAAGTACTGTGAATGTTTGTAAACATAGTTTACACCCTGAAGCTCACGTAGGCCAGTTTAAGTGCGGGAAAAGACTCAAAACGTCGTTTTACCCACCGTGGACGTCTTCTAATGTTCGTGAAGGCCTGTTGAAGTTCCATGAAAGTTTGTAAACACGGTTTTACACACCGTGGAAGCATTCTGAAGCTCATGCAGGCCTGTTTAAGTGCTGTGAAGGTTTATAAACGTATTTTTCACCACTGTGGAAGCCTCTGAAACTCATATAGGCCTGTTTAAGTGCGGGGAAAGATTCAAAACATCGTTTTAGCCACCGTGGAGGTCTTCTAATGCTCGTGAAGGCTTGCTTAAGTACCGTGAAGGTTTCTAAACACCGTTTTACCCACCGTAGAAGTCTTGTGTAGCTCGTCCAGACCTGTTTAAGAACAGCGAAAGTTTGTAAACGTAGTTTTTACCACTGTGGAAGTCTTCTGAAGAACGTGTTGGCCTGTTTAAGTACCGTGAAGGTTTATAAACGTAGTTTTCACCATTTTAGAAGCCTCTGAAGCTCATACAGGCCAATTTAAGTGCGTGGAAAGATTCAAAACGTCATTTTAACCACCGTGGACGACTTCTCATGCTCGTGAAGGCCAGTTTAACTACCGTGAAGGTTTGTAAACGTAGTTTTCACCACTGTAGAAGTGTTCTGAAGAACTTGTTGGCTTGTTTAAGTGAGTGGAAAGATTCAAAACGTCGTTTTAACCACCGTGGACGTCTTCTAATGCTCGTAAAGGCCTGTTGTAATTCCGTAAATGTTTGTAAACACCGTTATACACACCGTGGAAGTATTCTGAAGCACGTGCAGGCCTGTTTAAGTACCGTGAAAGTTTGTAAACGTAGTTTTCACCACTGTAGAAGTCTTCTGAAGAACTTGTTGGCTTGTTTAAGTGAGTGGAAAGATTCAAAACGTCGTTTTAACCACCGTGGACGTCTTCTAATGCTCGTAAAGGCCTGTTGTAATTCCGTAAATGTTTGTAAACACCGTTATACACACCGTGGAAGTATTCTGAAGCACATGCAGGCCTGTTTAAGTACTGTGAAGGTTTGTAAACGTAGTTTTCACCACTGTGGAAGCCTCTGAAGCTCATGGAAGCCTGTTTAAGCGGGGAAAGATTCAAAACATCGTTTTAGCCACAGTGGAGGTCTTCTAATGCTCGTGAAGGCCTGTTTTAGTACCGTGAAAGTTTGTAAACGTAGTTTTCACCACTGTAGAAGTCTCCGATGATCGCGCTGACCTCTTTAAGAACCGTGAAAGTTTGTAAACGTAGTTTTACTGTGGAAGCCTCTGATGATCGTGCAGGCCTGTTTAAGTTCCGTGGAGGTTTGTAAACGTAGTTTTCACCGCTGTAGAGTCTTCTGAAGAACGTGTTGGCCTGTTTAAGTGCGGGGAAAGATTCAAAACGTCGTTTTAGCCACCGTGGATGTCTCCTAATGCTCGTGAAGGCCTGTTGAAGTTCCGTGAATGATTGTAAACACCGTTATACACACCGTGGAAGACTTCTGAAGCTAATGCAGGCTTGTTTAAGTACTGTGAAAGTTTTTAAGCGTACTTTTCACCACTGTAGAAGACTCTGATACTCGTGCAGGCTTGTTTAAGTACTGTGAAGGTTTGTAAACATAGTTTTAACCGCTGTGGAAGTCTCTGGTGATCGTGCAGGCCTGTTTAAGTACCGTGAAAGCTTTTAAACGTACTTTTCACCACTGTAGAAGACTCTGATACCCGTGCAGGCCTGTTTAAGTATTGGGAAGGTTTGTACATGTAGTTTTTCCCACTGTACAAGTCTTCTGAAGAACGAGTTGGCCTGTTTAAGTGCGTGGAAAGATTCAAAACATCGTTTTAGCCACCGTGGAGGTCTTCTAATGCTCGTGAAGGCTTGTTTAAGTACCGTGACGGTTTGTAAACACCGTTTTACCCACCGTCGAAGTCTTGTGAAGCTCGTGCAGGACTTATTAAGTACCGTGAAGGTTTGTAAACGTAGTTTTCACCACTGTACAAGTCTTCTGAAGAACGTGTTGGCTTGTTTAAGTGCGGGGAAAGGTTCAAAACGTCGTTTTAGCCACCGTGGACGTCTTCTAATGCTCGTGAATGCCTGTTGAAGTTCCGCGAATGTTTGTAAACACGTCATAAACACCGTGGAAGTCTTCTGAAGCTCATGCAGGCCTGTTTAAGTACCGTGAAGATTTGTAAACGTGATTTTCCCCACTGTGGAAGCCTCTGAAGCTCATGTATATAGGCCTGTTTAAGTGCGCGGAAAGATTCAAAACATCGTTTTAGCCACCGTGGAGGTGTTCTAACGCTCGTGAAGGCTTGCTTAAGTACCGTGAAGGTTTGCAAACGTAGTTTTCACCACTGTAGAAGTCTTCTGAAGAACGTGCTGGCTTGTTCAAGTGCGGGGACAGATTCAAAACGTCGTTTTAGCCACCGTGGACGTCTTCTAATGCTCGTGAAAGCTTGTTGAAGTACCGTGAATGTTTGTAAACACCGTTATACACACCATGGAAGTCTTCTGAAGCTCATGCAGGCCTGTTTAAGTACTGTGAAGGTTTGTAAACGTGGTTTTCACCACTGTGGAAGCCTCTGAAGATCGTTTATATAGGCCTGTTTAAGTGTGGGGAAGGATTCAAAACATCGTTTTAGCCACCGTGGAGGTCTTCTAATGCACGTGAAGACTTGTTTAAGTACCGTGAAGGTTTCTAAACACCGTTTTACCCACCGTAGAAGTCTTGTGAAGTTCGTGCAGGACTGTTTAAGTACCGTGAAGGTTTGTAAACGTAGTTTTCACCACTGTACAAGTCTTCTCAAGAACGTGTTGGCCTGTTTAAGAGCGGAGAAAGATTCAAAACGTCGTTTTAGCCACCGTGGACGTATTCTAATGCTCCTGTTTAAGTACTGTGAAGGTTTGTAAACGTAGTTATCACCACTGTGGAAGCCTCTGAAGCTCATGTAGGCATGTTTAAGTGCGGGAAAATATTCGAAACATCGTTTTAGCCACCGTGGAGGTCTTCTAATGCTCGTAAATGCTTCTTTAAGTACCATGAAAGTTTCTAAACACCGTTTTACCCACCGTAGAAATCTTGTGAAGTTCGTGCAGGCCTGTTTAAGCACCGTGAAAGTTTGTAAACGTAGTTTACACCACTGTAGAAGTCTCTGATGCACGTGCAGGCCTGTTTAAGTACCGTGAAGGTGTGTAAACGTAGTTTTCACCATTTTCGAAGGCTCTGAAGCTCATGTAGGCCAGTTTAAGTGCGGGGAAAGATTGTTTTAGCCACCGTGGACGTCTTCTAATGCTCGTGAAGTCCTGTTTAAGTATCGTGAAGGTTTGTCAACGTATTTTTCACCATTGACGAAGTCTCTGAAGCTCGTGTTGGCCAGTGTGGTTACGGGATACAGTTTGTTCATTAATATTCATGAAAGTTATTACCTTCCTTTACTTCGTGCAGGATCCAGGCATGCATGCGTTTAATTTTACCGCTAAGAAAGTTACATAAGCCTGTAACAGCTGTGCTGGTTGGGTGGCCCGTGGGCGGAGCAGGCAATTTGATAGCAGTGCCTGCGGCTGCGGTTAACAGTCCGCATACGAGTACTGACTTCGGCGTCAGTTATTTCCTGTTGGAAAAACATCTTACCGTATATTACACTGTATTCGAATTCTACGAGGACAGATGCAGGGCGGCTCGAAGAGTTTTCGCCGAGACGACTTACCGTTTTTGATATACGCCTAGATTTAGTCGCTTGGTCGGTCGAAAACCACCTGGGTTTTGGATAGAAACGCGTGTCACTCGCTTCCCCTGGCACACAGCAACGAAGTCGCTCCGAGCCGCCCTCAAGTAAGTTGAGTATTACCCGTAGGTGTTGAAAAGTTGTACCTGCAATCCTCTCCGAAGACAAAATCTGACGCCGAATTTGCGGCCGAAAGTCACGAACTTTGTCGTCGCCGCTCGCCTTAGTACGTTGTACATAAGAATTAATACTATACTGGTTAAATGGCACTCATAGTTCTGTTATATGTCGCTTCTATTGCGTGCTGTAACTGGTTACTGCACGGAGAAAAGGAAGGTAATATTTTCTCATGAATATTAATGAGCAAACTGTATCCCGTAACCTTAAGGACGGGGAAAGATTCAAAACACCGTTTTAGCCACCGTAGACGTCTTCTGATGCCCGTGTAGACCTGTTTAAGGACCGTGAAGGTTTGTAAGCACCGTTTTACCCACCGATGAAGCTCGTGTAGACCAGTTGAAGTACCGTGAAGGTTTGTAAACGTATTTTTCACCATTGTAGAAGTCTCTGAAGCTCGTGTTGGCCATTTTAAGTGCGGGGAAAGATTCAAAACGTAGTTTTAGCCAACGTGGACGTCTTCTAATGCTCGTGAAGGCTTGTTTAAGTACCGTGAAAGTTTTTAAACACCGTTTTACCCACCGTCGAAGTCTTGTGAAGCTCGTGCAGGCCAGTTTAAGTACTGTGAAAGTTTGTAAACGTAGTTTTCACCACTGTAGAAGTCTCTGATGCACGTGCAGGCCTGTTTAAGTACCGTGAAGGTTTGTAAGCAGTCGTTTTACACACCGCTGAAGCTCGTGTAGGCCAGTTGAAGTACCGTGAAGGTTTGTAAACGTATTTTTCACCATTGTAGAAGTCTTCTGAAGAACGTGTTGGCTTGTTTAAGTTCGGGGAAAGATTCAAAACGTCGTTTTAGCCACCGTGGACGTCTTCTGATGCTCGTGAAGGCCTGTCGAAGTTCCGGGAATGTTTGTAAACACCGTTATACACACCGTGGAAGTCTTCTGAAGCTCGTGCAGGCCTGTTTAAGTACCGTGAAAGATTGTAAACGTAGTTTTCACCACTGTAGAAGTCTCTGCATGATCGTACAGGCCTGTTTAAGCACCGTGAAAGTTTGTAAACGCTGTTTTCACCACTGTAGAAGTCTCTGATGCACGTACAGGCCTGTTTAAGTACCGTGAAGGTTTGTAAACGTACTTTTCACCATTTTTGAAGTCTCTGAAGCTCATGTAGGCCAGTTTAAGTGCGGGGAACGATTCAAAACATCGTTTCAGCCACCGTGGACGTCTTCTAATGCTCGTGAAGACCTGTTTAAGTACCGTGAAAGTTTGTAAACGTGTATTTATCACCATTGTAGAAGTCTCTGAAGCACGTGTTGGCCAGTTTAAGTGCGGGGAAAGATTCAAAACGTCGTTTCAGCTACCGTGGTTGTCTTCTAATGCTCGTGAAGGCATGTTTAAGTACCGTGAAGGTTTGTAAGCACCGTTTTACACACCGCTGAAGCTCGTGTAGGCCAGTTGAAGTACCGTGAAGGTTTGCAAACGTAGTTTTCACCACTGTAGAAGTCTTCTGAAGAACGTGTTTGCCTGTTTGAGTGCGGGGAAAGATTCAAAACGTCGTTTTAGCCACCGTGGACGTCTTGAAGGCTTGTTTAAGTACCGTGAAAGTTTGTAAACACTGTTTCACCCACCATAGAAGTCTTGTGAAGCTCGTGCAGGCCTGCTTAAGTACCGTGAAAGTTTGTAAAAGTAGTTTTCACCATTTTTGAAGTCTCTGAAGCTCATGTAGGCCAGTTTAAGTGCGGGGAAAGATTGTTTTAGCCACCGTGGACGTCTTCTAATGCTCGTAAAGGCCTGTTTAAGTACCGTGAAGGTTTGTAAACGTATTCTCCACCATTGTAGAAGTCTCTGAAGCTCGTGTTGGCCAGTTTAAGGGCGGGGAAAGATTCAAAACATCGTTTTAGCCATCGTGGACGTCTTCTGATGCCCGTGAACACCAGTTCAAGTACCGTGAAGGTTTGTAAGCACCGTTTTACACACCGCTGAAGCACGTGTGGGCCAGTTGAAGTACCGTGAAGGTTTGTGAACGTATTTTTCACCATTGTAGAAGTCTCTGAAGCTCGTGTTGGCCAGTTTAAGTGCGGGGAATGATTCAAAACGTAGTTTTAGCCACCGTGGACGTCTTCTAATGCTCGTGAAGGCTTGTTTAAGTACCGTGAAAGTTTGTAAACGTAGTTTTCACCACTGTAGGAGTCTCTGATGCACGCTGGCCTGTTTAGGTACCGTGAAAGTTTGTAAGCACCGTTTTACACACCGCTGAATCTCGTGTAAGCCAGTTGAAGTACCGTGAAGGTTTGTAAACGTATTTTTCACCATTGTATAGAAGTCTTCTGAAGAACGTGTTGGCTTGTTTAAGTGCGGGGAAAGATTGAAAACGTCGTTTTCGCCACCGTGGACGTCTTCTGATGCTCGTGAACGCCTGTCGAAGTTCCGGGAATGTTTGTAAATACCGTTATACACACCGTGGAAGTCTTCTGAAGCTCAAGCAGGCCTGTTTAAGTATCGTGAAGGATTGTAAACGAGGTTTTCACCACTTTGGAAGCCTCTGAAGCAAATGTAGGCCTGTTTAAGTGCAGGAAAACATTCGAAACATCGTTTTAGCCACCGTGGAGGTCTTCTAATGCTCGTGAAGGCTTGTTTAAGTACCGTGAAAATTTCTAAACACCGTTTTACTCACCGTATAAGTCTTGTGAAGCTCGTGCAAGCCCGTTTTAAGTACCGTGAACGTTTGTAAACGTAGTTTTCACCACTGTAGAAGTCTCTGCATGATCATACAGGCCTGTTTAAGTACCGTGAAAGTTTGTAAACACCGTTTCACCCACCGTAGAAGTCTTGTGAAGCTTGTGCACGCCTGTTTAAGTACCGTGAAAGTTTGTAACCGTAGTTTTCACCACTGTAGAAGTCTCTAATGCTCGTCCAGGCCTGTTTAAGTACCGTGAAGGTTTGCATACGTAGTTTTCACCATTTTAGAAGTCTCTGAAGCTCATGTAGGCCAGTTTAAGTGTGGGGAAAAATTCAAAACGTCGTTTTAGCCACCGTGGACGTCATCTAATGCTCGTGAAGGTCTGTTGAAGTTCCATGAAAGTTTGTAAACACCGTTTTACACACCGTGGAAGTCTTCTGAAGCTCATGCAGGCCTGTTTTAGTATTGCGAAGGTTTGTAAACGCAGTTTTCACCTCTGTGGAAGCCTCAGAGGCTTCTGAAACTCGTGCAGGCCTGTTTAAGTACCCTGAAGGTTTGTAAACGTAGTTTTCACCATTGTGAAGGCTCTGAAGCTCGTGTAGGCCAGTTTAAGTGCGGGGAAAGATTCAAAACATCGTTTTAGCCACCATGGGCGTCTTCTAATGCTCGTGAAGACCTGTTTGGGTACCGTTTGTAAACACCGTTTTACACACCGCTGAAGCTCGTGTAGACCAGTTGAAGTACCGTGAAGGTTTGTAAACGTAATTTCACCATTGTGAAGCTCGTGTAGGCTTGTTTAAGTGAGCGGAAAGATTTAAAACGTCGTTTTAGCCACCGTGGACGTGTTCTAATGCTCGTGAAGGCCTGTTTAAGTACCGTGAAGGTTTGTAAACCTAGTTTTCACCACTGTAGAAGTCTTCTAAAGAACGTGTTGGCCTGTTAAAGTGCTGGGAAAGATTCAAAACGTCGTTTTAACCACAGTGGACGTCTTCTAATGCTCGTGAAGGCTTGTTTAAGTACCGTGAAAGTTTCTAAACATCGTTTTACCCACCGTAGAAGTCTTGTGAAGCTCGTGCAGGCCTGTTTAAGTACCGCGAAAGTTTGTAAACGTAGTTTTTACCACTGTAGAGGACTCTGATGATCGTGCAGGCCTGTTTAAGTACCGTGAAAGTTTGTAAACGTAGTTTGCACCACTGTAGAAGTCCTCTGAAGTACGTGTTGGCATGCTTAAGTGCGGGGAAAGATTCAAAACATCATTTTAGGCACCGTGGACGTCTTCTAATGCTCGTGAAGGCCTGTTGAAGTTCCGTGAAGGTTGTAAACACCGTTTTAAACACCGTGGAAGCCTTCTGAAGCTCATGCAGGCCTGTTTAAGTACTGGGAATGTTTGTAAACGTTGTTTTCACCACTGTGGAAGCCTCTGAAGCGCATGTAGGCCTGTTTAAGTGCGGGGAAAGATTTAAAACATCGTTTTAGCCACCGTGGAGGTCTTCTAATGCTCGTGAAGGCTTGTTTAAGTACCGTGAAGGTTTCTAAACACTGTTTTACCCACCGTAGAAGTCTTGTGAAGCTCGTGCAGGCCTGTTTAAGTACCGTGAAAGTTCGTAAACGTAGTGTTTACCACTGTAGAAGTCTTCTGAAGCTAATGCAGGCCTGTTTAAGTACTGTGAAGGTTTGTTTTCACCACTGTGGAAGCCTCTGAAGCTGATGTAGGCCTTTTAAGAGCACAGAAAGATTCAAAACATCGTTTTATCAGAGCGGGAAACGGGATTGGCAACGGATCACGTGACTACATTGAGCGCTGTATTAACGTGGTGATCAATCACTGTTGCGCTTGCCTTTGTGGAAATTTGCACCTTTGGGGTGTCGTTTTTGTGAATCTGTGGAAGGAGAGAGAGAGAGAGCCAAGGAGAACCAAGAGTGAGCACGAAGGTATGGTTGTGTTGACTTAGAGAGCGTTGCTAGTACTAGTTATTGATTGTACGTCCGTAGATGGTGGGCAGTAATTAGAGGCTTTGCTTTTACTTCAATTTGGATGGAACAGTACAAGCAGACCATGAAGAAAGGATTACAGCGTTCCAAAGCCTTGCGACGAGAAGTCTGTGAAAAAAATGAATAACTTCATGTATACCTGTTTACTATTAGATATAGAAGACAGTACAACAATATTATTTATCAACAATGTTGTAATAATGTTGAATAATGATAATTAATAAGAAATTACACAACCAGTTTTGTTGTTCTTTTCTCCTCGTATTTTCGATGCACACTCAGTCTGAATTTTCTCCCCATACTCTCTTCTAATTGGGATAAAGATAGGTTGTGTAAAAAGGTTAAGGTCATTTTGTTCTCCTTCTTATGAAGGTGCTGGTTAGTAGGTTTTCCCCTGGACCTCCTGAATGCTCTTGGGGTGAATAAAAGGGATAGAATGGCTTTCAAGTAACAGTATACAAGTTAAAGTTTTGCATGGTGTAGTTAAATTTTGTGGTCAGCCTGAAATGGATGAATAGTCTGCCTAGTTACCATGAAAGGGGAGACAGTGAGGTGTTTTGGCTCTGTACCTGCTGACTTCCAACCATGAGATTTGAATGGAGTATGTAACTTTTACTTTAAAGACAGATGGTTGCTCTATTGCATGATGTGTGTTTGGAGTGGATGAACCTTGTTCTTTGTCACTTAGGTGCCTTTATTACCAGCGTTATTAGGATGATCAATACAGCTTCAGGCCTACAGTATATATAGTATATAGGCATATGATATCCCGATGCTATGTATACATCATTTTTATTTTTACACAACCTATCTTTATCCCAATTAGAAGAGAGTATGGGGAGAAAATTCAGACTGAGTGTGCATCGAAAATACGAGGAGAAAAGAACAACAAAACTGGTTGTGTAATTTCTTATTAATTATCATTATTCAACATTATTACAACATTGTTGATAAATAATATTGTTGTACTGTCTTCTATATCTAATAGTAAACAGGTATACATGAAGTTATTCATTTTTTTCACAGACTTCTCGTCGCAAGGCTTTGGAACGTTGTAATCCTTTCTTCATGGTCTGCTTGTACTGTTCCATCCAAATTGAAGTAAAAGCAAAGCCTCTTAAATTTACAAAAAGGCTCAAGCATTCTAAGCAAAACTCTACTGCTAACGTACACCAATAAAACAATACATCATCGTTTTGGCACACTGAATCCACAATTTGTTTCTTTTGTGTGCTTGCTACGCTGGACTTCAGGTGCTTGCGGACTTCTAGTTCCATTGAATGGAACAGCATGTATGTGTTGTCATTCACATGCGTTGTCATTCACATGCGTTGTCATTCACATGGGTTCACATGCGTTAGTCCTCCAAGATCAATAAGTTTTGTCCAGTCCTCTGTATTGGACAATTGCTCATCTTGTTCATCTGTGGTTAAATCACCCAGACAAAGGAGTAACTCCTTTTTTTGAGGATGATTGGATGACTTCACTCTTGCTGTTAAAGCATGACACACATACCCTGAAACATATCGTAGCACATTTGACTCTTGGTAGCTAATGACAGCTGAGGGATCACTTTGCTCTGCACTTCTTTTTGGGAGAGGGAATTGTTCCTGAATCAACTGCCGAAAGACCACATCTGTGGCGTACTGGTAGAATGTGGGTGATGCAACTGAGTTGACATATCTTATTCTACAGTAACAGCATGCTGTGACTTTGAACTTACCAAGTGGACTCTGTGGAATGCAGGCACTTGACATCTTGTGCATTTACTATTGCTTACTAGCTTGCTGTCACACTAACTCGAAAATCGCTCCAATACACTTACAACTCGGAATACGCGACGCGTAACTGCTGGGAGAATCCCAACGGGCGTTTTATTTCCCCCAAAACAGGAAGTCAATAATTGTAAATTAACAACACATCCGGTTATCTTTGAAAGTACATCCGCCGAAACGATGACGGAGGTGCAAAGTAGTGTGAATTACTGCTCGTTGCCAATCCCGTTTCCCGCTCTATTATCTACGGTTTTATCCACCGTGGAGGTCTTCTAATGCTCGTGAAGGCTTGTTTAAGTAGCGTGAAAATTTCTAAACACCGTTTTACTCTCCGTAGAAGTCTTGTGAAGCTCGTTCAGGCCTGTTTAAGTATCGTGAAAGTTTGTAAACGTAGTTTTCACCACTGTAGAAGTCTCTCCATGATCGTACAGGCCTGTTTAAGCACCGTGAAAGTTTGTAAACGTAGTTTTCACCACTGTAGAAGTAGCGATGTCGGGGTGAAAATCAAAATTCGTTTATCACAACAACAACCTTTATTTTCGAAAAGAGCATAAAATGGCGATTCCAACGGTACCCATATCAATGAGATTGGGTGAATACAGCAAGCGGTACGGTCTTCGAAATGTAACCGGTTTGTCAAATTTTTTCTACGTCATTTTAGCGCAATATTCCGGTCACTACCTTTCCGGAAGCCGCTGTAAGCCCGATCAGAACGAAACTCGCTGTGAAGGATAGTCTGTACCTATTCAGTCCAATGAAGGTTGTGGCTTTTAGATATCTAGTATAATCCTTGCACTAGGCTTGATAAATGTTTAAAAAACGGCATTTTGTGGCCATAAATAGTTGCATTTCCGGGGAAGTTGGAGCAAGGTTCCAATCAAAAACCTGTACCATCCCATTGGACAACTACTCTAGTATACAGAACTGGTTGTGATTTGTTGAATATTGAAGTAACTGTGAGCAGCATCACAAAATGTCTTAATACTTCAAAAATTTGCAGAAAAGTAGCGAGATGTGACAAAAAATTGTGTGTAGTTTTGATCGAGGCAGATATTTTTAACAAAGCTGTGCAAGGAAATATACCCAAGCCTCTAAAGAACCTCTATATCAAATTTGATATGAATACATTAAGACATTGTGGAGAAATGGCCTGTGTAGAAGAATATTTACATACTTTTGGAAACTCTGACATCACTAGTAGAAGTCTCTGATGCACGTGCAGGCCTGTTTAAGTACCGTGAAGGTTTGTAAACGTAGTTTTCACCATTTTCGAAGTCTCTGAAGCTCATGTAGGCCAGTTTAAGTGCGGGGAAAGATTGTTTTAGCCACCGTGGACGTCTTCTAATGCTCGTGAAGGCCTGTTTAAGTACCGTGAAGGTTTGTCAACGTATTTTTCACCATTGTTGAAGTCTCTGAAGCTCGTGTTGGCCACTTTAAGGGCGGGGAAAGATTCAAAACATCGTTTTAGCCACCGTGGACGTCTTCTGATGCCCGTGAAGACCTGTTCAAGTACCGTGAAGGTTTGTAAGCACCGTTTTACACACCGCTGAAGCTCGTGTAGGCCAGTTGAAGTACCGTGAAGGTTTATAAACGTATTTTTCACCATTGTAGAAGTCTCTGAAGCTCGTGTTGGCCAGTTTAAGTGCGGGGAAAGATTCAAAACGTAGTTTTAGCCACCGTGGACGTCTTCTAATGCTCGTGAAGGCTTGTTTAAGTACCGTGAAATTTTTTATACACCGTTTTACCCACCGTCGAAGTCTTGTGAAGCTCGTGCAAGCCTGTTTAAGTACCGTGAAAGTCTGTAAACGTAGTTTTCACCACTGTAGAAGCCTCTGATGCACGTACAGGACCCTGTAAGTACCGTGAAGGTTTGTAAGCACCGTTTTACACACCGCTGAAGTTCGTGTAGGCCAGTTGAAGTACCGTGAAGGTTTGTAAACGTATTTTTCACCATTGTAGAAGTCTTCTGAAGAACGTGTTGGCTTGTTTAAGTGCGGGGAAAGATTCAAAACGTCGTTTTCGCCACCGTGGACGTCTTCTGATGCTCGTGAAGGCCTGTCGAAGTTCCGGGAATGTTTGTAAATACCGTTATACACACCGTGGAAGTCTTCTGAAGCTCAAGCAGGCCTATTTAAGTACCGTGAAGGATTGTAAACGTAGTTTTCACCACTGTGGAAGCCTCTTAAGCTCATGTAGGCCAGTTTAAGTGCGAGAAAACACTCGAAACATCGTTTTAGCCACAGTGGAGGTCTTCTAATGCTCGTAAATGCTTCTTTAAGTACCATGAAAATTTCTAAACACCGTTTTACTCACCGTACAAGTCTTGTGAAGCTCGTGCAGGCCTGTACCGTGAAAGATTGTAAACGTAGTTTTCACCACTGTAGAAGTCTCTGCATCATCGTACAGGCCTGTTTAAGCACCGTGAAAGTTTATAAACGTAGTTTTCAAAACTGTAGAAGTCTCTGATGCACGTGCAGGCCTGTTTAAGTACCGTGAAGGTTTGTAAACGTACTTTTCACCATTTTCGAAGTCTCTGAAGCTCATGTAGGCCAGTTTAAGTGCGGGGAACGATTAAAAACATCGTTTCAGCCACCGTGGACGTCTTCTAATGCTCGTGAAGACCTGTTTAAGTACCGTGAAGGTTTGTAAACGTATTTATCACCAATGTAGAAGACTCTGAAGCTCGTGTTGGCCATTTTAAGTGCGGGGAAAGATTCAAAACGTCGTTTTAGCCACCGTGGACGTCTTCAAATGCTCGTGAAGGCATGTTTAAGTACCGTGAAAGTTTATAAGCACCGTTTTACACAACGCTGAAGCTCGTGTAGGCCAGTTGAAGTACCGTGAAGGTTTGCAAACGTAGTTTTCACTACTGTAGAAGTCTTCTGAAGAACGTGTTGGCCTGTTTAAGTGCGGGGAAAGATTGAAAACGTCGTTTTAGCCACCGTGGACGTCTTGAAGGCTTCTTTAAGTACCGTGAAGGTTTGTAAACACTATTTCACCCACCGTAGAAGTCTTGTGAAGCTCGTGCAGGCCTGTTTAAGTACCGTGAAAGTTTGTAAACGTAGTTTTCACCACTGTAGAAGTCTTGTGAAGCTCGTGCAGTCCTGTTTAAGTACCGTGAAAGTTTGTAAACGTAGTTTTCACCATTTTTGAAGTCTCTGAAGCTCATGTAGGCCAGTTTAAGTGCGGGGAAAGATTATTTCAGCCACCGTGGACGTCTTCTGATCCCCGTGAAGACCTGTTTAAGTACCGTGAAGGTTTGTAAGCACCTTTTACACACCGCTGAAGCTCGTGTAGGCCAGTTGAAGTACCGTGAAGGTTTGTAAACGTATTTTTCACCATTGTAGAAGTCTCTGAAGCTCGTGTTGGCCAGTTTAAGTGCAGGGAAGGATTCAAAACGTAGTTTTAGCCACCGTGGACGTCTTCTAATGCTCGTGAAGGCTTGTTTAAGTACCGTTGTCATAGGCGCGAATGACTCCCGTCGTATGTGACTCCCGGTCACTGGTGCCTAGGCGTGAATGACTCCCGGTCACTGACGCCTGGGCGTGGATGACTCCCCGAACATTTTTGCCTAGGCGTGAATGACTCCCCCCGGATGCGAATGACTCCCCTAGGTAACTCACGCCTACGTATCAATTTTCGGGGAGTCACTCACGCCTAGGTATAATTGTCTCATGCACACACGGAGATATCTTAAAACGATGTTAATGCATATGATATAGCTACATAATTTTACAATGACAACAAATCTGGCTAAAATTAGAATAATAACAGTATATTACACTACAACACATTATGCTACTCGCTGTCTCTTGGCTGCAGGAAACTTCGATTGAAACTCAATTGGCTTTTCAGGCTGAATGTCCAGTTGCTGCTGTG
The DNA here is from genome assembly GCA_949130485.1 of Agelas oroides. Lineage (NCBI taxonomy): Eukaryota > Metazoa > Porifera > Demospongiae > Agelasida > Agelasidae > Agelas > Agelas oroides. The sequence continues at coordinate 7,776,274 of OX422184.1, read as the reverse complement.
TGCAATAGCCACACTTCCACACCTTTGGAATATCTCTCTCTTTTTTGATTCCCATGCAAGAGTAGTGGTACCATCCTTCGCATGCTTCGCATTGGACCATGTTTGTGTCATAGTGGTCTGGCATACGACACACGCAGTGCACTGTCACATGTATTGTGTTCACATGTGGTCGGAGAGCTATTTGCGGAGGCAGTGTTGCCTTTTCTTGCTGTGGAAACTGAGGGAAAGGCATCATGTTTCTCTTGGTAAGGCATTTGAACAGGTGTCCCCGCATCTGTGTTTGGATGAACACTGCTCTGCTTGGGTCTTGACCCCTGCAGATCTCAGTGGCAAAGGCAATGGCAAATAGCCCACAATCTCTATATCCATTCTGCTGCTGAACAGGCAAGACTTTTACTGAAATTGTGGAGTGATTATTTGGTGCTCGATGAATCTGCGCCATCTGGAGGATCATAGATCTGTTGATAGGTATTTGCATTGCCAGACTGTCCATCACCAATACTTCTCCCCTTTTGGCTCCAACGTTAGAGGTGCACACCCAGTGGTTTTGTCCTAAACAAGAACACCGTATAGTTTGAAGTACGTAGAGAGACACATTAAAATATTATATCCTGGTTTCAGAGCTCATGCAGACTTACCCTAACCTTTATGAGGGCAGTCTGGAGGGTCTGGTTAAACCTTTCCGTGAGGCCATTGCTCTGTGGGTGGTAGGCTGATGTGACACGGTGTTCAGTCCCTGTCAACTGCAGCAGTTCCTCCTTCACCTTGTTCACAAACTCCCTCCCTTGGTCTGAGATGATGACCTCACAACAGCCAAATCTGTAGGTAGTAATTTGAAATGGACAGTTTAGTACATAGTTTTACATGGCTCAAGATCATGTGCTAATGTTGGAAACCAACCTGCAAAACAGCTCATAAAGAAATAGAGCCACTCCAGGTGCTGTCTTGTCAGGAAGGGGAGCTGCTTCTGGCCACTTGCTGAAGTAGTCCACAAGGGTAACAATATACCTGTTTCCTTTCTTTGTCAGAGGCAGTGGCCCAATCATATCTATCCCTACCTGCATGTAGAGAGATAAAATCAACACATTTGTGAATGTAGCTAGATATATACATGCAGCAGTCAAAATAACAATTAACTCACTTGATGCCAGACTTTGGCTGCGACAGGAATTGGGTGCAGCTTTACATTGCTTTTAACAAACTTTGCATTCATCCGCTGACACTTGTCACAGTTTTGCACAAACTGCCTGATTTCTTCGTTCATGTTGCGCCAGAAGAAGCGTGATGTGATCTTTTCCACTGTCTTGTCTCTGCCTAGATGACTACCTACATCGATATAGATGAAACACAAAAGGAATACTTTGCATGACGTGGACAATCATGATGTAGCTACAGCGAATATACATCTGGCAACTTATCATACCTGCAACTCCAGAATGGCATGATTCAAGAATGCGACCCTTTTCCTCCACTGATCTGACGCAGATGCGCCAGTGATCTTCCTTCTCGCTTCCACCATTCTTCCTGTAGTGTAGCACGCCATCTTCTATCTTGAAATTGTTTCTACATTTTCGCCTCAGATTCGCCTTGTCCACCTTTGAGAATCCGTCGGGATAAGTTCCTCGTAATAGGTACTCCTCCACCACACTCAGCTCTGTCTGAAACTCTTCCATACTCGGAAAATGACACCTCATCACTGCCCGTCTGTTTTGTAGCGGCCGCATCATCCACGTTCGGTACGGCCGTACGGGAGTCATTCCCACCAGGGGGGAGTCACTTCCGCCTTAGGCGTCAATGACCGGGGAGTCACTCACGCCGGGGAGTCATTCACGCCTCTGACACCGTGAAATCTTTTATACACCGTTTTACCCACCGTCGAAGTCTTGTGAAGCTCGTGCAGGCCAGTTTAAGTACCGTGAAAGTTTGTAAACGTAGTTTTCACCACTGTAGGAGTCTCTGATGCACGCTGGCCTGTTTAAGTACCGTGAAAGTTTGTAAGCACCGTTTTACACACCGCTGAAGCTCGTGTAGGCCAGTTGATGTACCGTGAAGGTTTGTAAACGTAGTTTTCACCATTGTATAGAAGTCTTCTGAAGAACGTGTTGGCTTGTTTAAGTGCGGGGAAAGATTCAAAACGTCGTTTTAGCCACCGTCGACGTCTTCTGATGCTCGTGAAGGCCTGTCGAAGTTCCGGGAATGTTTGTAAATACCGTTATACACACCGTGGAAGTCTTCTGAAGCTAAAGCAGGCCTGTTTAAGTATCGTGAAGGATTGTAAACGTGGTTTTCACCACTGTGGAAGCCTCTGAAGCTCATGTAGGCATGTTTAAGTGCGAGAAAACATTCGAAACATCGTTTTAGCCACCGTGGAGGTCTTCTCATGCTCGTGAAGGTTTGTTTAAGTACCGTGAAAATTTCTAATTAACACCGTTTTACTCACCGTAGAAGTCTTGTGAAGCTCGTGCAAGCCTGTTTAAGTACCGTGAACGTTTGTAAACGTAGTTTTCACCACTGTAGAAGTCTCTGCATGATCGTACAGGCCTGTTTAAGTACAGTGAAAGTTTGTAAACACCGTTTCACCCACCGTAGAAGTCTTGTGAAGCTTGTGCAGGCCTGTTTAAGTACCGTGAAAGTTTGTAAACGTAGTTTTCACCACCGTAGAAGTGTCTAATGCTCGTCCAGGCCTGTTTAAGTACCGTGAAGGTTTGTATACGTTGTTTTCACCATTTTAGAAGTCTCGGAAGCTCATGTAGGCCAGTTTAAGTGCGGGGAAAGATTCAAAACGTCGTTTTAGCCACCGTGGACGTCATCTAATGCTCGTGCAGGCCTGTTTAAGTACCGTGAAGGTTTGTAAACGTAGTTTTCACTGCTGTAGAAGTCTTCTGAAGAACGTGTTGGCCTGTTTAAGTGCTGGGAAAGATTCAAAACGTCATTTTAGCCACTGTGTACGTCTTCCAATGCTCGTGAAGGCCTGTTGAAGTTCCGTGAAAGTTTGTAAACACCGTTTCGACCACCGTAGAAGTCTTGTGAAGCTTGTGCAGGCCTGTTTAAGTACCGTGAAAGTTTGGAAACGTAGTTTTCACCACCGTAGAAGTGTCTAATGCTGGTCCAGGCCTGTTTAAGTACCGTGAGGGTTTGTATACCTTGTTTTCACCATTTTAGAAGTCTCTGAAGCTAATGTAGGCCAGTTTAAGTGCGGGGAAAGATTCAAAACGTCGTTTTAGCCACCGTGGACGTCATCTAATGCTCGTGAAGGCCTGTTTAAGTACCGTGAAGGTTTGTAAACGTAGTTTTCACCACTGTAGAAGTCTTCTGAAGAACGTGTTAGCCTGTTTAAGTGCGGGGAATGATTCAAAACGTCATTTTAGCCACTGTGTACGTCTTCCAATGCTCGTGAAGGCCTGTTGAAGTTCCGTGAAAGTTTGTAAACACCGTTTTACACACCGTGGAAGTCTTCTGAACCTCTTGCAGGCCTGTTTCAGTACTGGGACGGTTTGTAAACGCAGTTTTCACCTCTGTGCAAGCCTCTGAAGCTCGTGCAGGCCTGTTTAAGTACCCTGAAGGTTTGTAAACGTAGTTTTCACCATTGTGAAGTCTCTGAAGCTCGTGTAGGCCAGTTTAAGTGCGGGGAAAGATTCAAAACATCGTTTTAGCCACCGTGGACGTCTTCTAATGCTCGTGAAGAGCTGTTTGGGTACCGTTAAAGTTTGTAAACAACGTTTTACACACCGCTGAAGCCCGTGTATACCAGTTTAAGTACCTTGAAGGTTTGTAAACGTTATTTCACCATTGTGAAGCTCGTGTAGGCTTGTTTAAGTGAGCGGAAAGATTTAAAACGACGTTTTAGCCACCGTGGAGGTCTTCTAATGCTCGTGAAGGCCTGTTTAAGTACCGTTAAGGTTTGTAAACATATTTTTCACCACTGTAGAAGTCTTCTGAACAACGTGTTGGCCTGTTAAAGTGCGGGGAAAGATTCAAAACGTCGTTTTAGCCACCGTGGAGGTCTTCCAATGCTCGTGAAGGCTTGTTTAAGTACCTTGAAGGTTTCTAAACACCGTTTTACCCACCGTAGGAGTCTTGTGAATCTCGTGCAGGCCTGTTTAAGTACCGTGAAAGTTTGTAAACGTAGTTTTTACCAGTGTAGAGGACTCTGATGATCGTGCAGGCCTGTTTAAGTACAGTGAAAGTTTGTAAACGTTGTTTTCACCACTGTAGAAGTCCTCTGAAGCGCATGTAGGCCTGTTTAAGTGAGGGGAAAGATTTAAAACATCGTTTTAGCCACCGTGGAGGTCTTCTAATCCTCATGAAGGCTTGTTTAAGTATCGTGAAGGTTTCTAAACCCTACCGTAGAAGTCTTGTGAGGCTTGTGCCGGCCTGTTTAAGAACCGTGGAAGTTTGTAAACGTAGTTTTTACCGCTGTAGAAGTCTCTGATTATCGTGGAGGCCTGTTTAAGTGCCGTGAAGGTTTCTAAACACTGTTTTACCCACCGTAGAAGTCTTGTGAAGCTCGTGCAGGCCTGTTTAAGTACCGTGAAGGTTCGTAAACGTAGTTTTTACCACTGTAGAAGTCTTCTGAAGCTAATGCAGGCCTGTTTAAGTACTGTGAAGATTTGTTTTCACCAATGTGGAAGCCTCTGAAGCTGATGTAGGCCTGTTTAAGAGCGCGAAAAGATTCAAACCATCGTTTTATCCACCGTGGAGGTCTTCTTATGCTCGTGAATGCTTGTTTAAGTACCGTGAAGGTTTCTTAACACCGTTTTACCCACCGTAGAAGTCTTGTGAAGCTCGTGCAGGACTGTTTAAGTACCGTGAAAGTTTGTAAACGTAGTGTTTACCACTGTAGAAGTCTCTGATGATCGTGCAGGCTTCTTTAATTACCGTGGAAGTTTGTTTTCACCACTGTAGAAGTCTCTGATGCTCGTGAAAGCCTGTTTAAGTACCGTGAAGGTTTGTAAACACCGTTTTACACACCGCTGAAGCTCGTGTAGGCCAGTTGAAGTACCGTGAAGGTTTCTAAACGTAGTTTTCACAATTTTAGAAGTCTCTGAAGCTCATGTAGGCCAGTTTAAGAGCGGGGAAAGATTCAAAACGTCGTTTTAGCCACCGTGGACGTCTTCTAATGCTCGTGAAGGCCTGTTGATGTTCCGTCAAAGTTTGTGAACACCGTTTTACACACCGTGGAAGTCTTCTGAAGCTCATGCAGGTCTGTTTAAGTACTGTGAAGGTTTGTAAACGCAGTTTTCACCACTGTGGAAGCCTCTGAAGCTCATGGAAGCCTGTTTAAGTGCGGTGAAAGATTCAAAACATTGTTTTAGCCACCGTGGAGGTCTTCTAATGCTCGTGAAGGCTTCTTTAAGTACCGTGAAGGGTTCTAAACACCGTTTTACCCACCGTAGAGGTCTTGTCGAAGCTCGTGCAGGCCTGTTTAAGTACCGTAAAAGTTTGTAAACACCACTGTAAAAGTCTCTGATGATCGTGCAGGCTTGTTTAAGTACCGTGAAAGTTTGTAAACGCAGTTTTCACCACTGTAAAAGTCTCTGATGCTCGTGCAGGCCTGTTTAAGTACCGTGAAGGTTTCACCATTGTGAAGCTCGTGTAGGCCTGATTAAGTGAGTGGAAAGAAGCTCGTGTAGACCAGTTTAAGTACCGTGAAGGTTTGTAAACGTAATTTCACCATTGTAGAAGTCTTCTGAAGTACGTGTTGGCCTGTTTAAGTGCGCGAAAAGATGCCACCGTGGACGTCTTCTAATGCTCGTGAAGGCCTGTTGAAGTTCCGTGTTTAACTACTGTGAAGGTTTGTAAACGTTGTTTTCACCACTGTGGCAGCCTCTGAAGCTCATGTAGGCCTGTTTAAGTGCGGCGAAAGATTCAAAACATCGTTTTAGCCACCATGGAGGTCTTCTAATGCCCGTGAAGACTTGTTTAAGTACCGTGAAGGTTTTTAAACACCGTTTTACCCACCGTAGAAGTCTTGTGAAGCTCCTATAGGCCTGTTTAAGTACCGTGAAGGTTTGCAAACGTATTTTTCACCATTGTAGCAGTCTCTGAAGCTCGTGTAGGCCAGTTTATGTGCGGGGAAAGATTTAAAACGTCGTTTTAGCCACCGTGGAGGTCTTCTAATGCTCGTGAAGGCCTGTTTAAGTACCGTGGTGGTTTGTAAACGTAGTTTTCACCACTGTAGAAGTTTTCTGATGAACTTGTTGGCTTGTTTAAGTGCGGGAAAAGATTCAAAACGTCGTTTTAGCCACCGTGGACGTCTTCTAATGCTCGTGAAGGCCTGTCGAAGTTCCGTGAATGTTTGTAAACACCGTTTTACACACCGGGGAAGTCTTCTGAAGTTCATGAAGGCCTGTTTAAGTACTGTGAAGGTTTGTAAACGTAGTTTTCACCACTGTAGAAGTCTCTGATGATCCTGCATGTCTGTTTAAGTACCGTGAAGGTTTGTAAACGTAGTTTTCACAACTGTGGAAGCCTCTGCAGCTCATGTAGGCCAGTTTAAGTGCGGGGAAGATTCAAAACATCGTTTTAGCCACCGTGGAGGTCTTCTAATGCTCGTGAAAGCTTGTTTAAGTACCGTAAAGGTTTCTAAACTCCGTTTTACCCACTGTAGAAGTCTTGTGAAGCTTTTGCCGGCCTGTTTAAGTACCGTGAAAGTTTGTAAACGTACTTTTTACCACTGTAGAAGTCTCTCATGATCGTGCAGGCCTGTTTAAGTACCGTGAAGGTTTCTAAACGTATTCTTCACCATTGTAGAAATCTCTCAAGCTCGTGTAGGCCAGTTTAAGTGCCGGGAAAGATTCAAAACATCGTTTTAGACACCGTGGACGTCTTCTAATGCTCGTGAAGACCTGCTTAAGGACCGTGAAGGTTTGTATACGTAATTTCACCATTGTGAAGCTCGTGTAGGCCTGTTTCAGTGCGCGGAAAGATTTAAAACGTCGTTTTAGCCACCGTGGACGTCTTCTAATGCTCGTCAAGGCCTGTTTAAGTACCATGAAGGTTTGTAAACGTACTTTTCACCACTGTAGAAGTCTTCTGAAGAAAGTGTTGGCCGGTTTAAGTGCGGGGACAGATTCAAAACTTCGTTTTAGCCACCGTGGACGTCTTAGCCACCGTGGACGTCTTCTATTGCTCGTAAAAACTTGCTTAAGTGAAGGTTTGTAAACACCGTTTTACACACCGCTGAAGCTCGTGTAAGCCAGTTGAACTACCGTGAAGGTTTCACCATTGTGAAGCTCGTGTAGGCCTGATTAAGTGAGTGGAAAGATCTAAAACGTCGTTTTAGCCACTGTAGACGTCTTCTAATGCTCGTGAAGGTCTGTTGAAGTTCCGTGAACGTTTGTTTTTACCACTGTGGAAGCCTGTGAAGCTCATGTAGGCCTGTTTAAGTGCAGGGAAAGATTCAAAACATCGTTTTAGCCATCGTGGAGGTCTTCTAATGATCGTGAAGGCATGTTTAAGTACCATGAAGGTTTCTAAACACCGTTTTACCCACCGTAGAAGTCTTCTGAAGCTCGTGCAGGCCTGTTTAAGTACCGTGAAAGTTTGTAAACACCACTGTAGAAGTCTCTGATGATCGTGCAGGCTTGTTTAAGTACCGTGAAAGTTTGTAAACGTAGTTTTCACCACTGTAGAAGTGAGAGTATCCGCTCAGGCAAAGTGCTTGTACAGTCAACCCACGCAGGCCCGCAAACCCGTCCGCACAGGATCTCCACCTAGCTACCACAGTGTATTTAATTGCGAGAGGAAGGACAGCTTTAATCAAAAGGACCCCGTGTTTATCCATCTCCACATAGATACATGTATATAAACTATAAAGCCCTTCTCCTACATGTAACACAGCCCCTGATCCAGCCCGTAGAGAAACCTACAGCATGCACACAGAGAGGTTTTAATATCTGAGCTTACTGTTATAACTAGGTCACAAGCAAGCCTTCCACAGCTTAGTCGAATACATCTTTACAACCCCCAGCCCCATTCCCATTTTCCAAAGTTAACCATAGGATACCCCCTTGGTGAAGAGATAATTGAGCCGGAGACTGAGGTGGTGGATAGTGAGAGTATCCGCTCAGGCAAAGAGCTTGTACAGTCAACCCACCCAGGCCCGCAACCCCGTCCGCAGGGGATCTCCACTTAACTACCATAGTGTATTTAATTGCGAGAGGAAGGACAGCTGTTGTCAAAAAGACCCCGTCTTTATCCATCTCCACATACTCAAGTGTGAATGAGCTTGACACCCGTAGCGGAACTGTGAGTGAGCCTCACAGTAGTAATGTTAATTTTAGTGAGCCTCGGACGCATAGCGTAACTGCGAGTGAGCCTCACAGTGGTTAGTCAAGTGTGAGAGAGCCTCACACTCGTAATGCCAATATGAGTGAGCCTCAAAGATAACACCGAACAGCCCCCAGCCCAACCCTAGCCATAGCTCAGCCTTACGGAACCGACTATAACCCTAGGCGTACCGTTACTATAGCAAAGCACACGCCATAACTAGCGTAAAGATGCCGTTACTAGGGTAAGTATGCCGTTACTAAGAGATGCACGGTCCCATTTAAAGCCCCACGACCGCGTCTCACACACAAACTAGTATAGTACTCACCGCGAAAAAGTCGCCACAGCACAGACCCGAGTGTCTAGCAAAAGAGACTTCAGTACCTACCATCGAACAAGCCTCCCAGACGCACGGAACGACAGCGAGTCAGCGAGAGACAGTACGTTGGTTCGCCCATCCCCCTAGTTAGTGTTATGATAACTCCACCCATTTAGCCCCACCCCCAATTTGCTTAGTAATTAGAATATTCTTAGCTGTATGAATGTCAACCGAGAGCTAGACTCCTCACTCAAAGCAAGCCTTAGGCGGGGAGTGGTCCCGCTCTTTCCGTAGTAGGCCACGGGTCGGGAGTTCAAAGGGACCGAAACCTGTGGTCATGCGAGGACCGGAAAGGGTACTCCCCTGAGGACCAGTATTTGTTTTTTGAGCATTTCTCCCAAAAAACGGTAACTAACCGCACCATCCATTTGAGCCATAAATGCCCCACCCATTTAAGTCATAAAATGCCCCATCCATTTAACCCATAAATGCCCCATCCCCATCTCCCTTTATGTTTTAACTTCACACTTTATGTATGTGTGAAATTTTGAACATCGATGTGCCAGCGGTGTTGGTGCTCCCCCACTCGACACACAACCTCTGATGCTCATGCAGGCCAGTTTAAGTACCGTGAAGGTTTGTAAACGTAGTTTTCACCATTTTAGAAGGCTCTGAAGCTCATGCAGGCCAGTTTAAGTGCGGGGAAAGATTCAAAAACGTCGTTTTAGCCACCGTGGACGTCTTCTAATGCTCGTGAAGGCCTGTTGAAGTTCCGTGAATGTTTGTAAACACCGTTATACACACCGTGGAAGTCTTCTTAAGCTCATGCAGGCCTGTTTAAGTACTGTGAAGGTTTGTAAACGTGGTTTTGACCACTGTAGAAGTCTCTGAAGCTCGTGTAAGCCAGTTTAAGTGCGGGAAAAGCTTCAAAACATCGTTTTCGCATCCGTGGACGTCATCTAATGCTCGTGAAGGCTTGTTTAAGTACCGTGAAGGTTTGTAAACGTAGTTTTCACCACTGTGGAAGCCTCTGAAACTCATGTAGGCCTCTTTAAATGCGGGCAAAGATTCAAAACATCGTTTTAGCCACCGTGGAGGACTTCTAATGCTCGTTAAGGCTTGTTTAAGTACCGTGAAGGTTTCTAAACACCGTTTTACCCACCTAGAAGTCTTGTGAAGCTCGTGCAGGCTTGTTTAAGTACCGTGAAAGCTTTTAAACGTAGTTTTTACCACTGTAGAAGTCACTGAAGATCGTTGAGGCCTGTTTAAATACCGTCAAAGTTTGTAAACGTAGTTTTCACCACTGTAGAAGTCTCTGATGCTCATGCAGGCCTGTTTAAGTACCGTGAAGGTTTGTAAACGTAGTTTTCACCATTTTAGATGCCTCTGAAACTCATGTAGGCCAGTTTAAGTGCGGGGAGAGATTCAAAACATCGTTTTAGCCACCGTGGACGTGTTCTAATGCTCGTGAAGGCCTGTTTATGTACCGTGAAGCTTTGTAAACGTAGTTTTCACCACTGTGGAAGTCTTCTGAAGAACGTGTTGGCTTGTTTAAGTGCGGGGAAAGATTCAAAACGTCGTTTTAGTCACCGTGGATGTCTTCTAATGCTCGTGAAGGCCTGTTAAAGTTCCATGAAGGTTTGTAAACGTAGTTTTCACCACTGTAGAAGTCTTCAGAAGGTGTTGGCTTGTTTAAGTGCGGGGAAAGATTCAAAACATCGTTTTAGCCACCGTGGAGGTCTTCTAATGCTCGTGAAGACTTGTTTAAGTACCGTCAAGGTTTCTAAACACCGTTTTACCCACCGCAGAAGTCTTGTGAAGCTCGTGCAGGCCTGTTTAAGTACCGTGAAAGTTTGTTTTCACCACTGTAGAAGTCTCTGGTGCTCGTGCAGACCTGTTTAAGTACCGTGAAGGTTTGTAAATGCAGTTTTCACCATTTTAGAAGTCTCTGAAGCCCATGTAGGCCAGTTTAAGTGCGGGAAAATATTCAAAACGTCATTTTAGCCACCTTGGACGTCTTCTAATGCTCGTGAAGGCCTGTTGAAGTTCCGTGAAGGTTTGTAAACACCGTTTTACTCACCGTGGAAGCCTTCTGAAGCTCATGCAGGCCTGTTTAAGTACTGTGAAGGTTTGTAAACGTAGTTTTCACCACTGTGGAAGCCTCTGAAGCTCATGTAGGCCGGTTTAAGTACCGTGAAAGTTTGTAAACGTTGTTTTTACCACTGTTGAAGTGTCTGATGATCTTGCAGACCTGCTTAGGTACCGTGAAAGTTTGTAAAGACCGTTTTACACACCGCTGAAGCTCATGTATGCCAGTTGAAGTACAGTGAAGGTTTGTGAACATAATTTCACCATTGTGAAGCTCGTGTAGGCCTGTTTAAGTGAGCGGAAAGATTTAAAACCTCGTTTTAGCCACCGTGGTGGTCTTCTAATGCTCGTGAAGGCTTCTTTAAGTACCGTCAAGGTTTCTAAACACCGTTTTACCCACCTAGTGGTCTTGCGAAGCTCGTGCAGGCCTGTTTAAGTACCGATGAAAGTTTGTAAACGTAGTTTTTACCACTGTAGAAGCCTCTGGTGCTCGTGCAGGCTTGTTTAAGTACCGTGAAGGTTTGTAAACGCCGTTTTCTCCATTTCAGATGTCTCTGAAGCCCATGTAGGCCAGTTTAAGTGCGGGAAAATATTCAAAACGTCATTTTAGCCACCTTGGACGTCTTCTAATGCTCGTGAAGGCCTGTTGAAGTTCCGTGAAGGTTTGTAAACACCGTTTTACACACCGTGGAAGCCTTCTGAAGCTCATGCAGGCCTGTTTAAGTACTGTGAAGGTTTGTAAATGTAGTTTTCACCAATGTGGAAGCCTGTGAAGCTCATGTAGGCCTGTTTAAGTACCGTGAAAGTTTGTAAACGTTGTTTTTACCACTGTTGAAGTGTCTGATGATGTTGCAGACCTGCTTAGGTACCGTGAAAGTTTGTAAACACCGTTTTACACACCGCTGAAACTCGTGTATGCTAGTTGAAGTACCGTGAAGGTTTGTAAACGTAATTTCACCATTGTGAAGCTCGTGTAGGCCTGTTTAAGTGAGCGGAAAGAATTAAAACCTCGTTTTAGCCACCGTGGTGGTCTTCTAATGCTCGTGAAGGCTTCTTTAAGTACGGCCTGTTTAAGTACCGTGAAGGTTTGTAAACGTAATTTTCACCATTTTCGAAGTCTCTGAAGCTCATGTAGGCCAGTTTAAGTGCGGAGAAAGATTCAAAACGTCGTTTTAGCCATCGTGGACGTCTTCTAATGCTCGTGAAGGCCTGTTTAAGTACCGTGAAGTTTTGTAAACGTAGTTTTCACCACTGTGGAAGTCTTCTGAAGAACGTGTTGGCTTGTTAAGTGCGGGGAAAGGTTCAAAATGTCGTTTTAGTCACCGTGGATGTCTTCTAATGCTCGTGAAGGCCTGTTGAAGTGCCGTGAAGGTTTGTAATCGTAGTTTTCACCACTGTAGAACTCTTCAGAAGAACGTGTTGGCTTGTTTAAGTGCGGGGAAAGATTCAAAACATCGTTTTAGCCACAGTGGATGTCTTCTAATGCTGGTGAAGGCCTGTTGAAGTTCCGTGAATGTTTGTAAACACTGTTATACACACCGAGGAAGTTTTCTGAAGCTCATGCAGGTCTGCTTAAGTACTGTGAACATTTGTAAACGTAGTTTTTACCACTGTGGAAGCCTCTGAAGCTCATGTAGGCCTGTTTAAGTGCGGGGAAAGATTCAAATCAGGTTAGTCTTCTGAAGCTCATGCAGGTCTGCTTAAGTACTGTGAACATTTGTAAACGTAGTTTTTACCACTGTAGAAGTCTCTGATGATCTTGCAGGCCTGTTTAAGTACCGTGAAGGTTTGTAAACGTAGTTTTCACCACTGTAGAAGTCTTCTGAAGAACGTGTTGGCTTGTTTAAGTGCGGGGAAAGATTCAAAACGTCGTTTTAGTCACCGTGGATGTCTTCTAATGCTCGTGAAGGCCTGTTGAAGTTCCGTGAAGGTTTGTAAACGTAGTTTTCATCACTGTAGAAGTCTTCAGAAGTTGTGTGTCGAGTGGGGGAGCACCAACACCACTGGCACATGGATGTTCAAAATTTCAAACATACGGAGATGGGGATGGGGCATTTATGGCTTAAATGGATGGGGCATTTATGGCTTAAATGGATGGGGCATTTATGGCTTAAATGGGTGGGGCATTTATGACTTAAATGGGTGGGGCATTTATGACTTAAATGGGTGTGGCATTTATGACTTAAATGGGTGGGGGCATTTATGGCTCAAATGGATGGGGCGGTTAGTTACTGTTTTTGGGAGATATGCTCAAAAAAAATACTGGTCTTCAGGGGAGTACCCTTTCCGGTCCTCGCATGACCACGGGTTTCGGTCCCTTTGAACTCCCGACCCGTGGCCTACTACAGAAAGGGCGGGACCACTCCCCGCCTAAGGCTTGCTTTGAGTGAGGAGCCCAGCTCTCGGTTGGCATTCACACGGCTAAGAATATTCTAATTACTAAGCAAATTGGGGGTGGGGCTAAATGGGTGGAGTTATCATAACACTAACTAGGGGGATGGGCGAACCAACGTACCGTCTCTCCGCTGACTCGCTGTCATTCCGTGCGTCTGGGAGGCTTGTTCGGCGGTAGGCATTTCTGTACTGAAGACTCTTTCGCTGGACACTCGGGTCTGTGCTGTGGCGACTTTTTCGCGGTGAGTACTATACTAGTTTGTGTGTGAGACGCGGTCGGGGGGCTTTAAATGGGAGCGTGCTTCTCTTAGTAACGGCATACTTGCCCTAGTAACGGCATCTTTACGCTAGTTATAGCGTGTGCTTTGCTATAGTAACAGTACGCCTAGGGTTATAGTCGGTTCCGTAAGGCTGAGCTATGGCTAGGGTTGGGCTGGGGGCTGTTCGGTGTTATCTTTGAGGCTCACTCATATTGGCATTACGAGTGTGAGGCTCTCTCACACTTGACTAACCACTGTGAGGCTCTCTCACAGTTGCGCTATAGGTGTGAGGCTCACTAGAATTAACATTACGAGTGTGAGGCTCTCTCACACTTGATTTGTCACTGTGAGGCTCACTCACAGTTACGCTATGCGTCCGAGGCTCACTAAAATTAAGTTTTCACCACTGTAGAAGTCTTCAGAAGAACGTGTTGGCTTGTTTAAGTGCGGGGAAAGATTCAAAACATCGTTTTAGCCACCGTGGAGGTCTTCTAATGCTCGTGAAGGCTTGTTTAAGTACCGTCATGGTTTCTAAACACAGTTTTACCTACCGCAGAACTCTTGTGAAGCTCGTGCAGGCTTGTTTAAGTACCGTGAAAGTTTGTAAAGGCAGTTTTCACCAGTTTCTGAAGCCCATGTAGGCCAGTTTAAGTGCGGGAAAATATTCAAAACGTCATTTTAGCCACCTTGGACGTCTTCTAATGCTCGTGAAGGCCTGTTGAAGTTCCGTGAAGGTTTGTAAACGTAGTTTTCACCACTGTAGAAGTCTTCAGAAGAACGTGTTGGCTTGTTTAAGTGCGGGGAAAGATTCAAAACATCGTTTTAGCCACCGTGGGGGTCTTCTAATGCTCGTGAAGGCTTGTTTAAGTACCGTCATGGTTTCTAAACACAGTTTTACCCTCCGCAGAAGTCTTGTGAAGCTCGTGCAGGCTTGTTTAAGTACCGTGAAAGTTTGTAAACGCAGTTTTCACCATTTTAGAAGTTTCTGAAGCCCATGTAGGCCAGTTTAAGTGCGGGAAAATATTCAAAATGTCATTTTAGCCACCTTGGACGTCTTCTAATGCTCGTGAAGGCCTGTTGAAGTTCCGTGAAGGTTTGTAAACACCGTTTTACACACCGTGGAAGTCTTCTTAAGCTCATGCAGGCCTGTTTAAGTACTGTGAAGGTTTGTAAACGTAGTTTTCACCACTGTGGAAGCCTCTGAAGCTCATGTAGGCCTGTTTAAGTACCGTGAAAGTTTGGATTTTACCACTGTTGAAGTGTCTGATGATCTTGCAGACCTGCTTAGGTACCATGAAAGTTTGTAAACACCGTTTTACACACCGCTGAAGCTCGTGTATGCCAGTTGAAGTACCGTGAAGGTTTGTAAACGTAATTTCACCATTGTGAAGCTCGTGTAGGCCTGTTTAAGAGAGCGGAAAGATTTAAAACCTCGTTTTAGCAACCGTGGTGGTCTTCTAATGCTCGTGAAGGCTTCTTTAAGTACCGTCAAGGTTTCTAAACACCGTTTTACCCACCTAGTGGTCTTGCGAAGCACGTGCAGGCCTGTTTAAGTACCGGTGAAAGTTTGTAAACGTAGTTTTTACCACTGTAGAAATCTCTGAAGCTCGTGCAGGCCTGTTTAAGTACCGTGGAAGATTGTAAACGTAGTTTTCACCACTGTAGAAGTCTCTGATATTCTTGCAGACCTATTTAAGTACTGTGAAGGTTTGTAAACGTAGTTTTTACCATTTTAGAAGTCTCTGAAGCTCATGTAGGCCAGTTTAAGTGCGGGGAATGATTCAAAGCGTAGTTTTAGTCACCGTGGACATCTTCTAATGCTCGTGAAGGCCTCTTGAAGTTCCGTGAAGGTTTGTAAACGTAGTTTTCACCATTGTAGAAGTCATCTGAAGAACGTGTTGGCTTGTTTAAGTGCGGGGAATGATTCAAAGCGTCGTTTTAGTCACAGTGGACGTCTTCTAATGCTCGTGAAGGCCTCTTGAAGTTCCGTGAAGGTTTGTAAACGTAGTTTTCACCATTGTAGAAGTCTTCTGAAGAACGTGTTGGCTTGTTTAAGTGCGGGGAAAGATTCAAAACGTCGTTTTAGCCACCGTGGACGTCTTCTAATGCTCGTGAAGGCCTGTTGAAGTTCCGTGAATGTTTGTAAACACCGTTATACACACCGTGGAAGTCTTCTGAAGCTCATGCAGGCCTGTTTAAGTACTGTGAAGGTTTGTAAACGTAGTTTTCACCACTGTGGAAGCCTCCGAAGCTCATGTAGGCCTGTTTAAGTGCGGGGAAAGATTCAAAACGTCGTTTTTACCACCAATAGTCAGTTTTTGGAGTCTTCATCTGTTCACTGTCCGTAAAATTGGGGATTTTCCCCATTTCCTGTCGGCATTGACATCCAATAATCAGTTTATAATTAAGTTAGTTAAGATGTTGCCTGGCGGAGCCCCACATGTGGTGGTCGGAACTTTGAAGATAAGCTTAGATCGACTTAAAATGAAAAAAAAGAAAAAAAAGAAGGAGTTCAGTAGAGTGCTGTAGTGTCAGTAGCTGTGAGTAGTGCGTAGTTCCTGCTTGTGAAAGCAAGCTTGTGTCTAGAAGCAGCAGAAAGGCCACAGTGGCCAAGACTGTACTCATTGGGCAGGCCCAGGTCTTGCGATCGTATGTCAAGCCTAGTAGGTGATCGTGGCCCGGTGCTTCGAGTGCTGGGCTGGGCTTTAACTAAAATGCGCAATATATCATTGGTACTACGTTGCCATTGACAGGAAAGCTGAACGGTGTTTGTGTGTGGAACAGAGCCGTGAGTTGTTTAGCGACATAAGGGGGAGAGGTGGGGCTAGTAATGCTTGCTTGCACTCGTGAATGAGCCCCTCCCGTAGACAAGCTGTGAATTTTTTGAAATGTGCATTCATTTTGGTGCAGTCAAAGTTGTCCATTCCAGGAGTAGTGACAAACATGAGTCTAGCCTGACTTTGGGAGTAGCTCTGAACAAAAGCTGGCACAGAATGATTTGAGATACATTGGTGGTTAGGACGCTACCTACAGTGAGAATGTAGATGCATCCATCGAGTGGCAATTTTGGCTCATGAATATATTAATCAGCTACTAAAACCCATTTTTTAAAATAGGCAACGCAAGATTGCCCTAAACCAAACCCTAACCCTGAAACTAGGAGCAGCACTGGTCCTGACTGTAACCCAGGTTTATGTTTTCGTACCCTCCGACGAGTGACTTCCCCCGCCACGTTAAGTGCGGGGAAAGATTCAAAACATCGTTTTAGCCAACGTGGAGGTCTTCTAACGCTCGTGCAGGCCTGTTTAAGTACCGTGAAAGTTTGTAAACGTAGTTTTTACCACTGTAGAAGTCTCTGATGATCGTGCATGCCTGTTAAAGTACCGTGAAGGTTTGTAAACGTAGTTTTCACCACTGTGGAAGTCTTTCGAAACTCGTGCAGGCCTGTTTAAGTACCGTGAAAGTTTGTAAACGTAGTTGTTACCACTGTAGAAAAGTCTCTGATGATCGTGCGTGCCTGTTTAAGTACAACACGTTCTTCAGAAGACTTCTACAGTGGTGAAAACTACGTTGACAAACTTTCATGGAACTTCAACAGGCCTTCACGAGCATCAAAGTCTTCCACAGTGGTGAAAACTACGTTTACAAACCTTCACGATACTTAAACAAGATTGCACGAGCATCAAAGACTTCCACAGTGGTGAAAACTACGTTTACAAACCTTCACGGTGGCTTCTTTAAGTGCGGGGAAAGATTCAAAACATCGTTTTAGCCACCGTGGAGGTCTTCTAATGCTCGTGAAGGCCTGTTTAAGTACCGTGAAGGTTTGTAAACGTAGTTTTCACCACTGTAGAAGTCTTCTGAAGAACTGTTGGCCTGTTTAAGTGCGGGGACAGATTCAAAACGTCGCTTTAGCCACTGTGGACGTCTTCTAATGCTCGTGAAGGCCTGTTGAAGTTCCGTGAATGTTTGTAAACACCGTTATACACACCGTGGAAGTCTTCTGAAGCACATGCAGGCCTGTTTGAGTACTGTGAAGGTTTGTAAAGGTAGTTTTCACCACTGTGGAAGCCTCTGAAGCTCATGTTGGCCTGTTTAAGTGCGGGGAAAGATTGAAAACGTCGTTTTAACCACCGTGGACGTCTTCTAATGCTCGTAAATGCCTGTTTAAGTACCGTGAAGGTTTGTAAACGTAGTTTTCACCACTGTAGAAGTCTTCTAAAGAACGTGTTGGACTGTTTAATTGCGGGGACAGATTCAAAACGTCGTTTTAGCCACCGTGGACGTCTTCTAATGCTCGTGAAGGCCTGTTGAAGTTCCGTGAATGTTTGTAAACACCGTTATACACACCGTGGAAGTCTCACGGTACTTAAACAGGACTTCACACAACTCCACATGGTGAAAGTCGGGTAACAATTTCTGCTAAATTCTCGCCTGAAAATGTCACCACTGCAAGTGAGAGAAATTCTACACACCTACCATTTTTTCACACAGTGGGCTGCTATTGTGTGGGCTGGAAAGGTTTCAGCAATTGTGGGGAGTGGGCGGATATTTGACACTGGGCCCTTTTTGTGAGACTATGGTATACCATGAATAAGCATTAGAAGAGTCCATCGAAGATTCAAAACATCGTTTTAGCTACCGTGGAGGTCTTCTAATGCTCGTGAAGGCCTGTTGAAGTTCCGTGAATGTTTGTAAACACCGTTATACACACCGTGGAAGTCTTCTGAAGCTCATGCAGGCCTGTTTGAGTACTGTGAAGGTTTGTAAAGGTAGTTTTCACCACTGTGGAAGCCTCTGAAGCTCATGTAGGCCTGTTTAAGTGCGGGGAAAGATTGAAAACGTCGTTTTAACCACCGTGGACGTCTTCTAATGCTCGTAAAGGCCTGTTTAAGTACCGTGAAGGTTTGTAAACGTAGTTTTCACCACTGTAGAAGTCTTCTGAAGAACGTGTTGGCCTGTTCAAGTGCGGGGACATATTCAAAATGTCCTTTTAGCCACCGTGGACGTCTTCTAATGCTCGTAAAGGCCTGTTGAAGTTCCGTGAAGGTTTGTAAACATAGTTTTCACCACTGTAGAAGTCGTCTGAAGCTCATGTAGGCCTGTTTAATTGCGGCGAACAATTCAAAACATCGTTTTAACCACCGTGGAGGTCTTCTAATGCTCGTGAAAGCTTGTTTAAGTACCGTGCAGGTTTCTAAACACCGTTTTACCCACAGAAGAAGTCTTCTGAAGCTCGTGCAGGCCTGTTTAAGTACCGTGGAAGCTTGTAAACGTAGTTTTCACCACTGTAGAAGTCTCTGATGATCTTGCAGGCCTGTTTAAGTAACGAGAAGGTTTGTAAACGTATTTTTCATCAGTGTAGAAGTCTCTGAAGCTCGTGTAGGCCAGTTTAAGTGCGGGGAAAGATTGAAGACGTTGTTTTAGCCACCGTGGACGTCTTGTAATGCTCGTTAAGGCCTGTTGAAGTTCCATGAAGGCTTGTAAACGTAGTTTTCATCACTGTTGAAGCCTTTGAAGCTCATGTAGGCCTGTTTAAGAGCGGGGAAAGATTCAAAACACCGTTTTTGCCACCGTGGATGGACTCTTCTAATGCTCGTGAAGTCCTGTTTAAGTACTGTGAAGCTTTTTAAACCCCGTTATACACACCGTGGAAGTCTTCTGAAGCTCATGCAGGCCTGTTTGAGTACTGTGAAGGTTTGTAAATGTAGTTTTCACCACTGTGGAAGCCTCTGAAGCTAATGTAGGTCTGTTTAAGTGCGGGGAAAGATTCAAAACATCGTTTTAGCCACCGTGGAGGTCTTCTAATGCTCGTGAAGGCCTGTTGAAGTTCCGTGAATGTTTGTAAACACCGTTATACACACCATGGAGGTTTGTAAACGTAGTTTTCACCACTGTGGAAGCCTCTGAAGTTCATGTAGGCCTATTTAAGTGCGGGGAAAGATTCATAACGTCGTTTTAGCCAACGTGGACGTCTTCTAATGCTCGTAAAGGCCTGTTGAAGTTCCGTGAAGGTTTGTAAACGTAGTTTTCATCACTGTGGAAGCCTCTGAAGCTCATGTAGGCCTGTTTAAGTGCGGGGAAAGATTCAAAACGTCGTTTAAGCCTCCGTGGACGTCTTTTAATGCTTGTGAAGTACTGTTCAAACTCCGCTACACTGATGAAAAATACGTTTACAAACCTTCTCGTTACTTAAACAGGCCTGCAAGATCATCAGAGACTTCTACAGTGGTGAAAACTACGTTTACAAGCTTCCACGGTACTTAAACAGGCCTGCACGAGCATCAGAAGACTTCTACAGTGGTGAAAACTACGTTTACAAACTTTCACGAAGTCTCTGAAGCTCGTATTAAGTGCGGGGAAAGATTGAAGACGTTTTAGCCACCGTGGACGTCTTGTAATGCTCGTGAAGGCCTGTTGAAGGTCCGTGAAGTCCGTACTGTGAAGGTTTGTAAACGTAGTTTTCACCACTGTGGAAGCCTCTGAAGCTCATGTAGGCCTGTTTAAGTGCGGGGAAAGATTCAAAACGTCGTTTTAGCCACCGTGGACGTCTTCTAATACTCGTAAAAGCCTGTTGAAGTTCCGTGAAGGTTTGTAAACGTAGTTTTCACCACTGTAGAAGTCTTCTGAAGAACGTGTTGGTCTGTTTTAGTGTGGGGAAAGATTCAAAACGTCGTTTTAGCCACCGTGGGCGTCTTCTAATGCTCATGAAGGCGTGTTGATGTTCCGTGAAAGTTTGTAAACACCGTTATACACACCGTGGAAGTCTTATAACGGTGTTTACAAACATTCACGGAACTTCCACAGGCCTGCACGAGCAATAGGAGACGTCCACGGTGGCAAAAATCATGTTTTGAATCTTTCCCCGCACTTAAGCTGGCCTACACGAGCTTCAGAGACTTCTACAGTGGTGAAAACTACCTTTACAAACCTTCACGGTACTTAAACAGGCCTGCATGAGCTTCAGACACACCGTGGAAGTCCTCTGAAGCTCATGCAGGCCTGTTTGAGTATTGTGAAGGTTTGTAAACGTAGTTTTCACCACTGTGGAAGCCTCTGAAGCTAATGTAGGCCTGTTTAAATGCGGTTAAAGATTCAAAACATCGTTTTAGCCACGGTGGAAGTCTTCTAATGCTCGTGAAGGCCTGTTTAAGTACCGTGAAGGTTTGTAAACGCAGTTTTCACCACTGTAGAAGTCGTTTTTGCCACCGTGGATGGACTCTTCTAATGCTCGTGAAGTCCTGTTTAAGTACCGTGAAGCTTTTTAAACCCCGTTATACACACCGTGGAAGTCTTCTGAAGCTCATGCAGGCCTGTTTGAGTACTGTGAAGGTTTGTAAACGTAGTTTTCACCACTGTGGAAGCCTCTGAAGCTCATGTAGGCCTGTTAAATTGCGGAGAAATATTCAAAACGTCGTTTTAGCCACCGTGGACGTCTTTTAATGCTCGTGAAGACTTGTTCAAATTCCGTGAAGGTTTGTAAACGTAGTTTTCACCACTGTAGAAGTCTTCTGAAGAACGTGTTGGTCTCTTTTAGTGCGGGGAAAGATTCAAAACATCGTTTTAGCCACCGTGGAGGTCTTTTAATGCTCGTGAAGGCCTGTTGAAGTTCCGTGAATGTTTGTAAACCCTGTTATACACACCGTGGAAGTCTTCAGAAGCTCATGCAGGCCTGTTTAAGTACTGTGTAGGATTGTAAACGTAGATTTCACCACTGTGGAAGCCTCTAAAGCTCATGTAGGCCTGTTGAAGTGCGGAGAAATATTCAAATGGATGTATTCAGTAGAGTGCTGCTTGAGATCTTTTGCCCAGGGGGCGGATCATAGGGCTGCAGGGAGTTGTAGGGGAAGGGGGTTGCTGCCGACATACTTTTCCTGGCCCGGACACAGACTGAACACCTTACACAGTTGCCAAACTGCAGAGCTAACCTGCAGAGGGTCATTCTAGACTACGGAGGCATCCGGAAAATGT
Organism: Agelas oroides; assembly: GCA_949130485.1. Taxonomy (NCBI): domain Eukaryota; kingdom Metazoa; phylum Porifera; class Demospongiae; order Agelasida; family Agelasidae; genus Agelas; species Agelas oroides. Next base: position 7,754,971 of record OX422184.1, on the reverse strand, counting down.
GTAGCTGATGACTGACAACGTCGTTTTAGCCACCGTGGACGTCTTTTAATGCTCGTGAAGGCTTGTTCAAATTCCGTGAAGGTTTGTAAACGTAGTTTTCACCACTGTAGAAGTCTTCTGAAGAACATGTTGGCCTGTTTAAGTGCGGGGACAGATTCAAACCGTCGTTTTACCACCGTGGACATCTTCTAATGCTCGTAAAGGCCTGTTGAAGTTCCGTGAAGGTTTGTAAACATAGTTTTCTCCACTGTAGAAGTCTTCTGAAGCTCATGTAGGCCTGTTTAATTGCGGGGGAAAATTCAAAACATCGTTTTAACCACCGTGGAGGTTTTCTAATGCTCGTGAAAGCTTGTTTAAGTACCGTGAAAGTTTCTAAACACCGTTTTACCCACAGAAGAAGTCTTCCGAAGCTCGTGCAGGCCTGTTTAAGTACCGTGGAAGCTTATAAACGTAGTTTTCACCACTGTAGAAGTCTCTGATGATCTTGCAGGCCTGTTTAAGTAACGAGAAGGTTTGTAAACGTATTTTTCATCAGTGTAGAAGTCTCTGAAGCTCGTGTAGGCCAGTTTAAGTGCGGGGAAAGATTGAAGACGTTGTTTTAGCCACCGTGGACGTCTTGTAATGCTCGTGAAGGCCTGTTGAGGTTCCGTGTAGGCTCGTAAACGTAGTTTTCACCACTGTTGAAGCCTTTGAAGCTCATGTAGGCCTGTTTAAGTGCGGGGAAAGATTCAAAACATCGTTTTAGCCACAGTGGAGGTCTTCTAATGCTCGTGAAGGCCTGTTGAAGTTCCGTGCATGTTTGTAAACATCGTTATACACACCGTGGAAGTCTTCTGAAGCTCATGCAGGCCTGTTTAAGTACTGTGAAGGTTTGTAAACATAGTTTTCACCACTGTGGAAGCCTCTGAAGCTCATGTAGGCCTGTTAAAGTGCGGAGAAATATTCAAAACGTCGTTTTAGCCACCGTGGACGTCTTTTAATGCTCGTGAAGGCTTGTTCAAATTCCGTGAAGGTTTGTAAACATAGTTTTCACCACTGTAGAAGTCTTCTGAAGAACGTGTTGGTCTGTTTTAGTGCGGGGAAAGTTTCAAAACGTGGTTTTAGCCACCGTGGGCGTCTTCTAATCCTCGTGTAGGCCTGTTGATGTTCCGTGAAAGTTTGTAAACACCGTTATACACACTGTGGAAGTTTTCAGAAGCTCATGCAGGCCTGTTTAAGTACTGTGAAGGTTTGTAAACGTAGTTTTCACCACTGTGGAAGCCTCTGAAGCTCATGTAGGCCTGTTAAAGTGCGGAGAAATATTCAAAACGTCGTTTTAGCCACCGTGGACGTCTTTTAATGCTCGTGAAGGCTTGTTCAAATTCCGTCAGAAGACTTCCACGGTGTGTATAACGGTGTTTACAAACTCTCACGGAACATCAACAGGCCTACACGAGCATTAGAAGACGCCCACGGTGGCTAAAACAACGTTTTGAATCTTTCCCCGCACTAAAACAGACCAACACGTTCTTCAGAAGACTTCTACAGTGGTGAAAACTACGTTTACAAACCTTCACAAGCTCATGCAGGCCTTTTTAAGTACCGTGAAGGTTTGTAAAGGTAGTTTTCACCACTGTGGAAGCCTCTGAAGCTCATGTAGACCTATTTAAGTGCGGGGAAAGATTGAAAACGTCGTTTTAGCCACCGTGGACGTATTTTAATGCTCGTGAAGGCTTATTCAAGTTCCGTGAAGGTTTGTAAACGTAGTTTTCACCACTGTAGAAGTCTTCTGAAGAACGTGTTGGTCGGTTTTAGCTCGGGGAAAGATTCAAAACGTCGTTTGAGCCACCGTGGGCGTCATCTAATGCTCGTGTAGGCCTGTTGATGTTCTGTGAAAGTTTGTAAACACCGTTATACACACCGTGGAAGTCTTCTGAAGCTCATGCAGGCCTTTTTAAGTACCGTGAAGGTTTGTAAAGGTAGTTTTCACCACTGTGGAAGCCTCTGAAGCTCATGTAGACCTATTTAAGTGCGGGGAAAGATTCAAAACGTCGTTTTAGCCACCGTGGACGTCTTTTAATGCTCGTGAAGGCTTGTTCAAGTTCCGTGAAGGTTTGTAAACGTAGTTTTCATCACTGTAGAAGTCTTCTGAAGAACGTGTTGGTCTGTTTTAGTTCGGAGAAAGATTCAAAACGTGGTTTTAGCCACCGTGGGCGTTTTCTATAATGCTCGTTAAGGCCTGTTGATGTTCCGTGAAAGTTTGTAAACACCGTTATACACACCGTGGAAGTCTTCTGAAGCTCATGCAGGCCTGTTTAAGTACCGTGAAGGTTTGTAAAGGTAGTTTTCACCACTGTGGAAGCCTCTGAAGCCCATGTAGACCTCTTTAAGTGCGGGGAAAGATTCAAAACGTCGTTTTAGCCACCGTGGACGTCTTCTAATACTCGTAAAAGCCTGTTGAAGTACCGTGAAGGTTTGTAAACGTAGTTTTCACCACTGTGGAAGCCTCTGAAGCTCATGTAGGCCTGTTTAAGTGCGGGGAAAGATTCAAAACGTCGTGACGAGCATTAGAAGACCTCCACGGTGGCTAAAACGATGTTTTGAATCCTTCCCCGCACTTAAACAGGCCTACATTAGCTTCAGAAGACTTCTACAGTGGTGAAAACTACGTTTACAAACTTTCACGGAGTTTGAACAGGCCTTCACGAGCTTTAAAAGACGTCAACGGTGGCTAAAAAGGCCTGTTGAAGTTCCGTGAATGTTTGTATATACCGTTATACACACCGTGGAAGTCTTCAGAAGCTCATGCAAGCCTGTTTAAGTACTGTGAAGGTTTGTAAACGTAGTTTTCACCACTGTGGAAGCCTCTGAAGCTCATGTAGGCCTGTTTAAGTGCGGGGAAAGATTCAAAACATCGTTTTAGCCACAGTGGAGGTCTTCTAATGCTCGTGAAGGCCTGTTGAAGTTCCGTGCATGTTTGTAAACATCGTTATACACACCGTGGAAGTCTTCTGAAGCTCATGCAGGCCTGTTTAAGTACTGTGAAGGTTTGTAAACATAGTTTTCACCACTGTGGAAGCCTCTGAAGCTCATGTAGGCCTGTTAAAGTGCGGAGAAATATTCAAAACGTCGTTTTAGCCACCGTGGACGTCTTTTAATGCTCGTGAAGGCTTGTTCAAATTCCGTAACGGTGTTTACAAACATTCACGGAACTTCAACAGGCCTTCACGAGCATTAGAAGACCTCCACGGTGGCTAAAACGACGTTTTGAATCTTTCCCCGCACTAAAACAGACCAACACGTTCTTGAGAAGACTTCTACAGTGGTGAAAACTACGTTTGCAAACCTTCACATACACACCGTGGAAGTCTTCAGAAGCTCATGCAGGCCTGTTTAAGTACTGTGAAGGTTTGTAAACGTAGTTTTCACCACTGTGGAAGCCTCTGAAGCTCATGTAGGCCTGTTGAAGTGCGGAGAAATATTCAAATGGATGTATTCAGTAGGGTGCTGCTTGAGGTCTTTTGCCCAGGGGGGCGGATCATAGGGCTGCAGGGAGTTGTAGGGGAAGGGGGTTGCTGCCGACATCCTTTTCCTGGCCCGGACACGGACTGAACACCTTACACAGTTGCCAAACTGCAGAGCTAACCTGCAGAGGGTCATTCTAGACTACGGAGGCATCCGGAAAATGTGTAGCTGATGACTGACAACGTCGTTTTAGCCACCGTGGACGTCTTTTAATGCTCGTGAAGGCTTGTTCAAATTCCGTGAAGGTTTGTAAACGTAGTTTTCACCACTGTAGAAGTCTTCTGAAGAACGTGTTGGCCTGTTTAAGTGCGGGGACAGATTCAAAACGTCGATTTAGCCACCGTGGACGTCTTCTAATGCCCGTAAAGGCCTGTTGAAGTTCCGTGAAAGTTTGTAAACATAGTTTTCTCCACTGTAGAAGTCTTCTGAAGCTCATTTAGGCTTGTTTAATTGTGGGGAAAAATTCAAAGCATCGTTTTAACCACCGTGGAGGTTTTCTAATGCTCGTGAAAGCTTGTTTAAGTACCGTGAAAGTTTCTAAACACCGTTTTACCCACAGAAGAAGTCTTCCGAAGCTCGTGCAGGCCTGTTTAAGTACCGTGGAAGCTTGTAAACGTAGTTTTCACCACTGTAGAAGTCTCTGATGATCTTGCAGGCCTGTTTAAGTAACGAGAAGGTTTGTAAACGTATTTTTCATCAGTGTAGAAGTCTCTGAAGCTCGTGAAGGCCAGTTTAAGTGTGGGGAAAGATTGAAGACGTTGTTTTAGCAACCGTGGACGTCTTGTAATGCTCGTGAAGGCCTGTTGAAGTTCCGTGCAGGCTTGTAAACGTAGTTTTCACCACTGTTGAAGCCTCTGAAGCTCATGTAGGCCTGTTTAAGTGCGGGGAAAGATTCAAAACATCGTTTTAGCCACCGTGGAGGTCTTCTAATGCTCGTGAAGGCCTGTTGAAGTTCCGTGAATGTTTGTAAACACCGTTATACACACCGTGGAAGTCTTCAGAAGCTCATGCAGTCCTGTTTAAGTACTGTGAAGGTTTGTAAACATAGTTTACACCACTGTGGAAGCCTCTGAAGCTCATGTAGGCCTGTTAAAGTGCGGAGAAATATTCAAAACGTCGTTTTAGCCACCGTGGACGTCTTTTAATGCTCGTGAAGGCTTGTTCAAATTCCGTGAAGGTTTGTAAACGTAGTTTTCACCACTGTAGAAGTCTTCTGAAGAACGTGTTGGTCTGTTTTAGTGCGGGGAAAGATTCAAAACGTCGTTTTAGCCACCGTGGGCGTCTTCTAATGCTCGTATAGGCCTGTTGATGTTCCGTGAAAGTTTGTAAACACCGTTATACACACCGTGGAAGTCTTCTGAAGCTCATGCAGGCCTGTTTGAGTACTGTGAAGGTTTGTAAACGTAGTTTTCACCACTGTGGAAGCCTCTGAAGCTAATGTAGGCCTGTTTAAGTGCGGGGAAAGATTCAAAACATCGTTTTAGCCACCTTGGAGTTCTTCTGATGCTCGTGAAGGCCTGTTGAAGTTCCGTAAATGTTTGTAAACACCGTTATACACACTGTGGAAGTCTTCAGAAGCTCATGCAGGCCTGTTTAAGTACTGTGAAGGTTTGTAAACGTAGTTTTCACCACTGTAGAAGCCTCTGAAGCTCATGTAGGCCTGTTAAAGTGCGGAGAAATATTCAAAACGTCGTTTTAGCCACCGTGGACGTCTTTTAATTCTCGTGAAGGCTTGTTCAAATTCCGTGAAGGTTTGTAAATATAGTTCTCACCACTGTAGAAGTCTTCTGAAGAACGTGTTGGTCTGTTTTAGTGCGGGGAAAGATTCAAAACGTCGTTTTACCACCGTGGGCGTCTTCTAATGCTCGTGTAGGCCTGTTGATGTTCCGTGAATGTTTGTAAACACCGTTATACACACCGTGGAAGTCTTCAGAAGCTCATGCAAGCCTGTTTAAGTACTGTGAAGGTTTGTAAACGTAGTTTTCACCACTGTGGAAGCCTCTGAAGCTCATGTAGGCCTGTTAAAGTGCGGGGAAATATTCAAAACGTCGTTTTACAACCGTGGACGTTTTATAATGCTCGTGAAGTCTTGTTCAAATTCTGTGAAGGTTTGTAAACGTAGTTTTCATCACTGTAGAAGTCTTCCGAAGAACGTGTTGGTCTGTTTTAGTGTGGGGAAAGATTCAAAACGTCGTTTTAACCACCGTGGGCGTCTTCTAATGCTCGTGAAGGCGTGTTGATGTTCCGTGAAAGTTTGTAAACACCGTTATACACACCGTGGAAGTCTTCTGAAGCTCATGCAGGCCTGTTTAAGTACCGTGAAGGTTTGTAAAGGTAGTTTTCACCACTTTGGAAGCCTCTGAAGCTCATGTAGACCTATTTAAGTGCGGGGAAAGATTCAAAACGTCGTTTTAGCCACCGTGGACGTCTTCTAATACTCGTAAAAGCCTGTTGAAGTTTAACCACAAAATTTTCAACAGACGAAATCACGTTCTTAGACCTATGCTTATACAAAGGGGAGAGATTTACCAAGGAAGGCATCCTGGATATCAAAACCCATATTAAGCCCACCAATACCCAACAGTATGTACATGCCTCATCTGCCCACCCCCCTGGAACGGGCCGGGGTATCATCAAAGGAGTAATACTTAGATACCTCCGAACAAACTAAAACGAAGCTACATTCACAACGCACAAAGAGAAGCATGTCGAAAATATGAAAAATAGAGGATACAGACAAGAGACCATAGACGAGAGCATCAGAGGGATTAAATTCCCTGACAGACAAGAAACGCTAGCAAGCAAACCACACGCTGGAGGTGAACGCCTAACTTTCACTACTACATATTCACCACATCTACCAACACACCGCCAAAGAAGATTGCTTGTTAAACACTGGCACCTCATCGAGAAATCCCCGCTACTTTCTAGACTTTTCCCAAATAGACCCACGGTAGCCTTCAGAACCCATAAGAGCATCAGAAAACAGCTTACCCGAGCAAGACTAGAGGACTCAAAGATCGTATATAAAATTGACCGAGACCTCACTCTCCTTTGTGAACCCCTACCTGCCCTGAATGCACCCCCACTAATCAAAAGATGCAGTATTAACTGCTTGACATGCAGATCCCTCGATACCAAACCTTATATTAAGAGCACCTCCAAAGGTACATACCACAACCTCAGGATTACAAACACCATTAGCTGTAAAACAAGGAATGTCATCTATGTAATAACATGCACTAGATGTAAAGTCCAATATGCAGGAATGACCACACAACCCTTACACAATAGATTCAGTAACCATTTGAGAGAAATGTTCACCAAAAGACCAACTAACTGGGTACAAACTCGCCTGTATAGACATGTCCAACAGAACCACCACACCCCCTTGGACATCCAAGTCCAGCCAGTTGAATGCACAGAAGATCGGAGAAGTCTGAAGAAGAGAGAAAGTGCTTGGATCAAGGCCTTAAGAACAATAGAACCCTACGGACTAAATATCATCCCATAGCCTCCCTACACCTACTGCCATTGCTCCCGCTTTGTTGTCCATCCAAAGTTCAAATCCTAGAATATACCTCCCTTATTATTTTTTGTTTGTATTTTAAATCCCTTTAGGCCTTTTACATGCTGTATCCCTTAGGCCTTACATAGTTTACGATAGCATGCTGTTGCCATGGCAAACACGCTGTCACTAGATACACGCCGTTGCTAGTTACCACACACACTGTTACTAAACAAACCTGTATTTAAGCGCTGTTTCATTTCATTGTACTTACCCTTGAAAAAGCTCTCCATAGATGAGCGAAACGTCGGGCTTCTAAGCAGTAAATAAAATTTTGCCAAACCCCTCCTACTGTCCTCATCAATACCGCAGCGCCGCAGTATGATGTCACTTTTGAAACTACTGCACTATACTATTCGCCCCCGCACCCTGAGATACGCACTTCGTTCCAGGGAGATCTATACCGAGGAACCGATTACATCCCCGGAGATACTGTCAGAGCCCCCCCAGACGCAGGATGACAGCAGCCACAGCACACAAGAGAGACCGAACGCCAATTCAGGCTGGTACTCTTGGTAACCCCGTACATGCCCCGTATAAGTAGTATAGAATCTGTTAACCATAATCCTTCCCCCTTACTGTTTAGCCCCACACCCACTGCAAGCCCAGCCCATCCCCCTACCCTTGATTCCCCCCAGGACCAGCCACCTCCCCCTCCTCTTAGCCCCACTAACAGTCTAACCTCTTCCCATAACACTAGCCCCCAGCATGAAGAATCCCTATCTGGATCTATTGAACTATTCAGCCCCACCCCCAGCATAATCCAGAACAAGTGGCCATCACCCCCCCCCCTCTCCCTCAACGATCCCCACGCATTAGGAGAAGACAGAATTTACACAATTATGTGAGCCTTGCCTCAACAAATGGGAGTTACGATGTGCGTAGCAGTGTTGGCGCTCCCCCACCCAACACCCCAACTCCACGGTGGTAAAAACGACGTTTTGAAGCTTTCCCCGCACTTAAACAGGCCTACATGAGCTTCAAAGGCTTCAACAGTGGTGAAAACTACCTTTACAAACCTTCACAGCACTCAAACAGGCCTGCATGAGCTTTAGAAGACTTCCACGGTGTGTATAACGGTGTTTAAAAACATTTATGGAACTTCAACTGGCCTTCATGTGCATTAGAAGACGTCCACCGTGGCTAAAACGACGTTTTGAATCTGTCCCCGCACTTAAACAGGCCAACACGTTCTTCAGAAGACTTCTACAGTACTACGTTTACAAACCTTCACGGTACTTAAACAGGCCTTCACGAGCGTTAGAAGACTTCCACCGTGGCTAAAACGATGTTTTGAATCTTTCCCCGCACTTAAACAGGCCTACATTAGCTTCAGAGGCTTCCACAGTGGTTAAAACTACGTTTACAAACCTTCACAGTACTCAAACAGGCCTGCATGAGCTTCAGAAGACTTCCACGGTGTGTATAACGGTGTTTACAAACTTTCACGGAACATCAACAGGCCTTCACGAGCACTAGGAGACATCCACGTTGGCAAAAACGATGTTTTGAATCTTTCCCCGCACTTAAGCTGGCCTACACGAGCTTCAGTGACTTCTACAATGGTGAAAATAAAATCACAAACCTTTACGGTACTCAAACAGGTCTGCAAGATCATCAGAGACTTCTACAGTGGTTAAAACTACGTTTACAAACCTTCACGGTACTTAAACCGGCCTGCACGAGCTTCACAAGACTTCTACGGTGGGTAAAACGGTGTTTAGAAACCTTAAAGGTACTTAAACAAGCCTTCACGAGCATTAGAAGATGTCCACGTTGGCTAAAACGACGTTTTGTATCTTTCCCCGCACTTAAAGAGGCCAACACGTTCTTCAGAAGACTTCTACAATTGTATAAACAAACCTTCACGGTACATAAACAGGCCTTCACGAGCATTAGAAGACGTCCACGGTGGCTAAAACGAAGTTTTGAATCTTTCCTCGCACTTAAAATGGCCTACATGAGCTTCAGAGACTTCTAGGAAAGATTCAAAACATCGTTTTAGCCACCGTGGCGGTCTTCTAATGCTCGTGAAGGCCCGTTGAAGTTCCGTGAATGTTTGTAAACACTGTTATACACACCGTGGAAGTGTTCTGAAGCTCAAGCAGGCCTGTTTATGTACAGTGATGGTTTGTAAACGTATTTTACACCATTGTCTGCACTTAAACAGGCCTACATTAGACTCAGAGACTTCCACAGGGTGAAAACTACGTTTACAAACCTTCACAGTACTCAAACAGGCCTGCATGAGCTTCAGAAGACTTCCACGGTGTGTATAACAGGGTTTACAAACATTCACGGAACTTCAACAGGCCTTCACGAGCATTAGAAAACGTCCACGGTGGCTAAAACGACGATTTGAATCTTTCCCCGCACTTAAACAGGCCAATACGTTCTTCAGAAGACTTCTACAGTGGTGAAAACTACGTTTACAAACCTTCACGGAATTTCAACAAGCCTTCACGAGCATTAAAAGACGTCCACGGTGGCTAAAACGACGTTTTGAATATTTCCCCGCACTTTAACAGGCCTACATGAGCTTCAGAGGCTTCCACAGTGGTGAAAAGCACGTTTACAAACCTTCACAGTACTTAAACAGGCCTGCATGAGCTTCTGAAGACTTCCACGGTGTGTATAACGGTGTTTACAAACATTCACCGAACTTCAGGCCTTCACGAGCATTAGCAGACCTCCACGGTGGCTAAAATGATGTTTTGAATCTTTCCCCGCACTTAAACAGGCCTACATGAGCTTCAGGGGCTTCCACTGTGGTGGAAACTACCTTTACAAACCTTCACAGTACTCAAAGATGCCTTCAAGAGGATTAGAAGACGTCCACGGTGGATAAAACGACGTTTTGTATCATTCCCCGCACTTAAACAGGCCTTCACGAGCATTAGAAGACGTCCACGGTGGCTAAAACGACGTTTTGAACTTTTCCTCGCACTTAAACAGGCCAACACGTTCTTCAGGAGACTTCTACAGTGATGTAAACTACGTTTACAAACCTTCACGGAACTTCAACAGGCCTTCATGAGCATTAGAAGACTTCCACGGTCGCTAAAACGATGTTTTGAATTTTTCCCCGCACTTAAACAGGCCTACATTACCTTCAGAAGACTTCTACAGTGGTGAAAACTACGTTTACAAACCTTCACAGTACTCAAACAGGCCTGCATGAGCTTCAGAAGACTTCCACGGTGTGTATAACGGGGTTTAAAATGATTCACGGTACTTAAACAGGACTTCACGAGCATTAGAAGAGTCCATGCACGGTGCCAAAAACGGCGTTTTGAATCCTTCCCCGCACTTAAACAGGCCTACATGAGCTTCAAAGGCTTCAACAGTGGTGAAAACTACGTTTACAAGCCTTCACGGAACTTCAACAGGCCTTCACGAGCACTACAAGACGTCCACGGTGGCTAAAACAACGTCCTCAATCTTTCCCCGCACTTAAACTGGCCTACACGAGCTTCAGAGTCTTCTACACTGATGAAAAATACGTTTACAAACCTTCTTGTTACTTAAACAGGCCTGCAAGATCATCAGAGACTTCTACAGTGGTGAAAACTATGTTTTCAAGCTTCCACGGTACTTAAACAGGCCTGCACGAGCTTCGGAAGACTTCTTCTGTGGGTAAAACGGTGTTTAGAAACCTTCACAGTACTTAAACAAGCTTTCACGACCATTAGAAAACCTCCACGGTGGTTAAAACGATGTTTTGAATTTTCCCCCGCACTTAAACAGGCCTACATGAGCTTCAAAGGCTTCAGCAGTGGTGAAAACTACCTTTACAAACCTTCACAGTACTCATACAGGCCTGCAGGAGATTTAGAAGATTTCCACGGTGTGTATAACAGTGTTTAAAAACCTTCACGGTACTTAAACAGGACTTTACGAGGAGTAGAAGAGTCCACTGTGGCAAAAACGACGTTTTGGATCTTTCCCCGCACTTAAACAGGCCAACACGTTCTTCTGAAGACTTCTACAGAGGTGAAAACTACGTTTACAAACCTTCAAGGTACTTCAACACTCCTTCACGAGCATTAGAAGACGTCCACGGTGGCTAAAACGACGTTTTGAAGCTTTCCCCGCACTTAAACAGGCCTAAACGAGCTTCACAATGGTAAAATTACGTTTACAAACCTGCACGGTACTTCAACTGGCTTACACGAGCGTCAGCGGTGTGGTAAACGGTGTTTACAACCTTCACGGTGCTTAAACAGGCCTTCTCGAGCATTAGAAAACCTCCACGGTGGTTAAAACGATGTTTTGAATTTTTCTCCGCAAGTAAACAGGCCTACATGAGCTTCAGAAGACTTCTACAGTGGAGAAAACTATGTTTACAAACTTTCACGGAACTTCAACAGGCTTTTACGGGCATTAGAAGACGTCCACGGTGGCTAAAACAACGTTTTGAATCTTTCCCCGCACTTACACAGGCCAACACGTTCTTCAGAAGACTTCTACATGCAGTGGTGAAAACTACGTTTACAAACCTTCACGGTACTTAAACAGTACTTCACGAGCATTAGAAGACGTTCACGGTAGGTAAAACGACGTTTTCAATCTTTCCCCGCACTTAAACAGGCCTACATGAGCTTCACAGGCTTCCACAGTGGTGAAAACTACGTTTACAAACCATCACAGTACTTAAACAGGCCTGCATGTGCTTCAGAAGACTTCCACGGTGTGTATAACGGTGTTTACAATCTTTCACGGAACTTCAACAGGCCTTCACGAGCATTACAAGACGTCCACGGTGGCTAAAGCAACGTCTTCAATCTTTCCCCGCACTTAAACTGGCCTACACGAGCTTCAGAGACTTCTACACTGATGATAAAAATACATTTGCAAACCTTCTCCTTACTTAAACAGGCCTGCAAGATCATCAGAGACTTCTACAGTGGTGAAAACTACGTTTACAAGCTTCCACGGTATTTAAACAGGCCTGCATGAGCTTCGGAAGACTTCTTCTGTGGGTAAAACGGTGTTTAGAAACCTTCAAGGTACTCAAACAAGCTTTCACGAGCATTAGAAAACCTCCACGGTGGTTAAAACGATGTTTTGAATTTTTCCCCGCAATTAAACAGGCCTACATGAGCTTCAGAAGACTTCTACAGTGGAGAAAACTATGTTTACAAACCTTCACGGAACTTCAACAGGCCTTTACGAGCATTAGAAGACGTCCACGGTGGCTAAAACGATGTTATGAATCTTCCGCACTTAAACAGGCCTACATGAGCTTCAGAGGCTTCCACTGTGGTGAAAACTACCTTTAGAAACCTTCACAGTACTAAAAGAGACCTGCATGATCTTCAGAAGACTTGCACGGTGTGTATAACGGTGTTCAAAAACCTTCACGGTACTTAAACTGGATTTCACGAGCATTAGAAGGGTCCACGGTGGTAAAAGCGACATTTTGAAGCTTTCCCCGCACTTAAACAGGCCTACATGAGCTTCAAAGGCTTCAACAGTGGTGAAAACTACCTTTACAAACCTTCACAGTAGTCAAACAGGCCTGCAGGAGCTTTAGAAGACTTCCACGGTGTGTATAACGGTGTTTAAAAACCTTCACGGTACTTAAACAGGACTTTACGAGCATTAGAAGAGTCCACTGTGGCAAAAACGACGTCAATGGTGAAATTACGTTTACAAACCTTCACGGTACTTCAACTGGCTTACACGAGCGTCAGCGGTGTGGTAAACGGTGTTTACAACCTTCACGGTGCTTAAAAAGGCCTCCACGAGCATTAGAAGACGTCCAAGGTGGCTAAAACGATGTTTTGAATCTTTCCCCGCACTTACACAGGCCAACACGAGCTTCAGAGACTTCTATAATTATGTTTACAAACTTTCACGGTACTTAAACAGGTCTGCAAGATCATCAGAGACTTCTACTGTGGTTCAAACTACGTTTACAAACATTCACGGTACTTAAACTGGCCTGCACGAGCTTCACAAGACTTCTACGGCGGGTAAAACGGTGTTTAGAAACTTTCACGGAACTTCAACAGGCCTTCAAGAGGATTAGAAGACGTCCACGGTGGATAAGACGACGTTTTGTATCATTCCCCGCACTTAAACAGGCCAACACGTTCTTCAGAAGGCTTCTACAGTGGTGAAAACTGCGTTTACAAACCTTCACGGTACATAAACAGGCCTTCACGAGCATTAGAACACGTCCACGGTGGCTAAAACGACGTTTAGAATCTTTCCCCGCACTTAAACAGGCCAACACGTTCTTCAGCAGACTTCTACAGTGGTGAAAACTACGTTTACAAACCTTCATAGTAGTCAAAGATGCCTTCAAGAGGATTAGAAGACGTCCACGGTTGATAAAACGACGTTTTGTATCATTCCCCGCACTTAAACAGGCCAACACGTTCTTCAGAAGGCTTCTACAGTGGTGAAAACTGCGTTTACACACCTTCACGGTACATAAACAGGCCTTCACGAGCATTAGAAGACGTCCACGGTGGCTAAAACGACGTTTTGAGTCTTTCCTCGCACTTAAACAGGCCAACACGTTTTTCAGCAGACTTCTACAGTGCTGAAAACTACGTTTACAAACCTTCACGGAACTTCAACAGGCCTTCACGAGCATTAGAAGACCTCCACGGTGGCTAAAACGATGTTTTGAATCTTTCCCCGCACTTAAACAGGCCTACATTAGCTTCAGAGGCTTCCACAGTGGTGAAAACTACGTTTACAAACCTTCACAGTACTCAAACAGGCCTGCATGAGCTTCAGAAGACTTCCACGGTGTGTATAACGGGGTTTAAAATGCTTCACGGTACTTAAACAGGACTTCACGAGCCTTAGAAGAGTCCATGCACGGTGCCAAAAACGGCGTTTTGAATCTTTCCCCGAACTTAAACAGGCCTACATGAGCTTGAAAGGCTTCAACAGTGGTGAAAACTACGTTTACAAGCCTTCACGGAACTTCAACAGGCCTTCACGAGCACTACAAGACGTCCACGGTGGCTAAAACGTCTTCAATCTTTCCCCGCGCTTAAACTGGCCTACACGAGCTTCAGAGACTTCTACACTGATGAAAAACACGTTTACAAACCTTCTCGTTACTTAAACAGGCCTGCAAGATCATCAGAGACTTCTACAGTGGTGAAAACTAGGTTTACAAGCTTCCACGGTACTTAAACAGGCCTGCACGAGCTTCGGAAGACTTCTGTGGGTAAAACGGTGTTTAGAAACCTTCACGGTACTTAAACAAGCTTTCACGAGCATTAGAAAACCTCCACGGTGGTTAAAACGATGTTTTGAATTTTTCCCCGCAAGTAAACAGGCCTACATGAGCTTCAGAAGACTTCTACAGTGGAGAAAACTATGTTTACAAACCTTCACGGAACTTCAACAGGCCTTTACGAGCATTAGAAGATGTCCACTGTGGCTAAAACGACGTTATGAATATTTCCCCTCACTTAAACAGGCCTACATGAGCTTCACAGGCTTCCACAGTGGTGAAAACTACGTTTACAAACCATCACAGTACTTAAACAGGCCTGCATGAGCTTCAGAAGACTTCCAAGGTGTGTATAACGGTGTTTACAAACTTTCACGGAACTTCAACAGGCCTTCACGAGCATTACAAGACGTCCACGGTGGCTAAAACAACGTCTTCAATCTTTCCCCGCACTTAAACTCGCCTACACGAGCTTCAGAGACTTCTACACTGATGAAAAATACATTTGCAAACCTTCTCCTTACTTAAACAGGCCTGCAAGATCATCAGAGACTTCTACAGTGGTGAAAACTACGTTTACAAGCTTCCACGGTACTTAAACAGGCCTGCATGAGCTTCGGAAGACTTCTTCTGTGGGTAAAACGGTGTTTAGAAACCATCACGGTACTTAAACAAGCTTTCACGAGCATTAGAAAACCTCCACGGTGGTTAAAACGATGTTTTGAATTTTTCCCCGCAATTAAACAGGCCTACATGAGCTTCAGAAGACTTCTACAGTGGAGAAAACTATGTTTACAAACCTTCATGGAACTTCAACAGGCCTTTACGAGCATTAGAAGACGTCCACTGTGGCTAAAACGACGTTATGAATATTTCCCCGCACTTAAACAGGCCTACATGAGCTTCACAGGCTTACACAGTGGTGAAAACTACGTTTACAAACCATCACAATACTTAAACAGGCCTGCATGAGCTTCAGAAGACTTCCACGGTGTGTATAACGGTGTTTAAAAACCTTCACGGTACTTAAACTGGCTTTCACAAGCATTAGAAGGGTCCACGGTGGTAAAAACGTTTTGAAGCTTTCCCCGCACTTAAACAGGCCTACATGAGCTTCAAAGGCTTCAACAGTGGTGAAAACTACCTTTACAAACCTTCACAGTAATCAAACAGGCCTGCAGGAGCTTTAGAAGACTTCCACGGTGTGTATAACGGTGTTTAAAAACCTTCACGGTACTTAAACAGGACTTTACGAGCATTAGAAGAGTCCACTGTGGCAAAAACGACGTCAATGGTGAAATTACGCTTACAAACCTTCACGGTTCTTCAACTGGCTTACACGAGCGTCAGCGGTGTGGTAAACGGTGTTTACAACCTTCACGGTGCTTAAAAAGGCCTTCACGAGCATTAGAAGACGTCTAAGGTGGCTAAAACGATGTTTTGAATCTTTCCCCGCACTTACACAGGCCAACACGAGCTTCAGCGGAACTTCAACAGGCCTTCAAGAGCATTAGAAGACGTCCACGGTGGATAAGACGACGTTTTGTATAATTCCCCGCACTTAAACAGGCCAACACGTTCTTCAGAAGGCTTCTACAGTGGTGAAAACTGCGTTTACAAACCTTCACGGTACATAAACAGGCCTTCACGAGGATTAGAAGAGTCCACGGTGGCTAAAACGACGTTTTGAATCTTTCCCCGCACTTAAACAGGCCAACACGTTCTTCAGCAGACTTCTACAGTGGTGAAAACTACGTTTACAAACCTTCACGGAACTTCAACAGGCCTTCACGAGCATTAGAAGACCTCCACTGTGGATAAAACGATGTTTTGAATCTTTCCCCGCACTTAAACAGTCCTACATGAGCTTCAGGGGCTTCCACTGTGGTGAAAACTACCTTTACAAACCTTCACAGTACTCAAAGATGCCTTCAAGAGGATTAGAAGACGACCACGGTGGATAAAACGACGTTTTGTATCATTCCCCGCACTTAAACAGGCCAACACGTTCTTCAGAAGGCTTCTACAGTGGTGAAAACTGCGTTTACACACCTTCACGGTACATAAACAGGCCTTCACGAGCATTACAAGACGTCCACGGTGGCTAAAACGACGTTTTGAGTCTTTCCTCGCACTTAAACAGGCCAATACGTTCTTCAGCAGACTTCTACAGTGCTGAAAACTACGTTTACAAACCTTCACGGAACTTCAACAGGCCTTCACGAGCATTAGAAGACCTCCACGGTGGCTAAAACGATGTTTTGAATCTTTCCCCGCACTTAAACAGGCCTACATTAGCTTCAGAGGCTTCCACAGTGGTGAAAACTACGTTTACAAACCTTCACAGTACTCAAACAGGCCTGCATGAGCTTCAGAAGACTTCCACGGTGTGTATAACGGGGTTTAAAATGCTTCACGGTACTTAAACAGGACTTCACGAGCCTTAGAAGAGTCCATGCACGGTGCCAAAAACGGCGTTTTGAATCTTTCCCCGAACTTAAACAGGCCTACATGAGCTTGAAAGGCTTCAACAGTGGTGAAAACTACGTTTACAAGCCTTCACGGAACTTCAACAGGCCTTCACGAGCACTACAAGACGTCCACGGTGGCTAAAAAGTTTTCAATCTTTCCCCGCGCTTAAACTGGCCTACACGAGCTTCAGAGACTTCTACACTGATGAAAAACACGTTTACAAACCTTCTCGTTACTTAAACAGGCCTGCAAGATCATCAGAGACTTCTACAGTGGTGAAAACTAGGTTTACAAGCTTCCACGGTACTTAAACAGGCCTGCACGAGCTTCGGAAGACTTCTGTGGGTAAAACGGTGTTTAGAAACCTTCACGGTACTTAAACAAGCTTTCACGAGCATTAGAAAGCCTCCACGGTGGTTAAAACGATGTTTTGAATTTTTCCCCGCAAGTAAACAGGCCTACATGAGCTTCAGAAGACCTCTACAGTGGAGAAAACTATGTTTACAAACCTTCACGGAACTTAAACAGGCCTTTACGAGCATTAGAAGACGTCCACTGTGGCTAAAACGACGTTATGAATATTTCCCCTCACTTAAACAGGCCTACATGAGCTTCACAGGCTTCCACAGTGGTGAAAACTACGTTTACAAACCATCACAGTACTTAAACAGGCCTGCATGAGCTTCAGAAGACTTCCACGGTGTGTATAACGGTGTTTACAAACTTTCACGGAACTTCAACAGGCATTCACGAGCATTAGAAAACGTCCACGGTGGCTAAAACAATCTTTTGAATCTTTCCCCGCACTTAAACAGGTCAACATGTTCTTCAGAAGACTTCTACAGTGGTGAAAACTACGTTTACAAACCTTCACGGAATTTGAACAAGCCTTCACGAGCATTAAAAGACGTCCACGGTGGCTAAAACGACGTTTTGAATATTTCCCCGCACTTCAACAGGCCTACATGAGCTTCAGAGGCTTCCACAGTGGTGAAAGGAACGTTTACAAACCTTCACAGTACATAAACAGGCCTGCATGAGCTTCAGAAGACTTCCACTGTGTGAATAATGGTGTTTACAAACCTTCACGGAACTTAAACAGGCCTTTACGAGTGTTAGAATACGTCCACGGTGGCTAAAACGACGTTATGAATCTTTCCCAGCACTTAAACAGGCCTACATGAGCTTCAGGGGCTTGCACTGTGGTGAATACTACCTTTACAAACCTTCACAGTACTCAAAGATGCCTTCAAGAGGATTAGAAGGCGTCCACGGTGGATAAAACGACGTTTTGTATCATTCCCCGCACTTAAACAAGCCAACACGTTCTTCAGAAGGCTTCTACAGTGGTGAAAACTGCGTTTACAAACCTTCACGGCATATAAACAGGCTTTGACGATCATTAGAAAACGTCCACGGTGGCTAAAACGGGGTTTAAAATGCTTGACGGTACTTAAACAGGACTTCACGAGCCTTAGAAGAGTCCATGCACGGTGCCAAAAACGGTGCCAAAAACGGCGTTTTGAATCTTTCCCCGAACTTAAACAGGCCTACATGAGCTTGAAAGGCTTCAACAGTGGTGAAAACTACGTTTACAAGCCTTCACGGAACTTCAACAGGCCTTCACGAGCACTACAAGACGTCCACGGTGGCTAAAACGTCTTCAATCTTTCCCCGCGCTTAAACTGGCCTACACGAGCTTCAGAGACTTCTACACTGATGAAAAACACGTTTACAAACCTTCTCGTTACTTAAACAGGCCTGCAAGATCATCAGAGACTTCTACAGTGGTGAAAACTAGGTTTACAAGCTTCCACGGTACTTAAACAGGCCTGCACGAGCTTCGGAAGACTTCTGTGGGTAAAACAGTGTTTAGAAACCTTCACGGTACTTAAACAAGCTTTCACGAGCATTAGAAAGCCTCCACGGTGGTTAAAACGATGTTTTGAATTTTTCCCCGCAAGTAAACAGGCCTACATGAGCTTCAGAAGACCTCTACAGTGGAGAAAACTATGTTTACAAACCTTCACGGAACTTCAACAGGCCTTTACGAGCATTAGAAGATGTCCACTGTGGCTAAAACGACGTTATGAATATTTCCCCTCACTTAAACAGGCCTACATGAGCTTCACAGGCTTCCACAGTGGTGAAAACTACGTTTACAAACCATCACGGAATTTGAACAAGCCTTCACGAGCATTAAAAGACGTCCACGGTGGCTAAAACGACGTTTTGAATATTTCCCCGCACTTCAACAGGCCTACATGTGCTTCAGAGGCTTCCACAGTGGTGAAAGGAACGTTTACAAACCTTCACAGTACATAAACAGGCCTGCATGAGCTTCAGAAGACTTCCACTGTGTGAATAATGGTGTTTACAAACCTTCAC
The DNA here is from genome assembly GCA_949130485.1 of Agelas oroides. Classification (NCBI taxonomy): domain Eukaryota; kingdom Metazoa; phylum Porifera; class Demospongiae; order Agelasida; family Agelasidae; genus Agelas; species Agelas oroides. Next base: position 7,735,835 of record OX422184.1, on the reverse strand, counting down.
GGAACTTAAACAGGCCTTTACGAGAGTTAGAATACGTCCACGGTGGCTAAAACGACGTTATGAATCTTTCCCCGCACTTAAACAGGCCTACATGAGCTTCAGGGGCTTGCACTGTGGTGAATACTACCTTTACAAACCTTCACAGTACTCAAAGATGCCTTCAAGAGGATTAGAAGGCGTCCACGGTGGATAAAACGACGTTTTGTATCATTCCCCGCACTTAAACAGGCCAACGCGTTCTTCAGAAGGCTTCTACAGTGGTGAAAACTGCGTTTACAAACCTTCACGGCATATAAACAGGCTTTCACGATCATTAGAAAACGTCCACGGTGGCTAAAACGACGTTTTGAATCTTTCCTCGCACTTAAACAGGCCAACACGTTCTTCAGCAGACTTCTACAGTGGTGAAAACTACGTTTACAAACCTTCACGGAACTTCAACAGGCCTTCACGAGCATTAGAAGACCTCCACGGTGGCTAAAACGATGTTTTGAATCTTTCCCCGCACTTAAACAGGCCTACATTAGCTTCAGAGGCTTCCACAGTGGTGAAAACTACGTTTACAAACCTTCACAGTACTCAAACAGGCCTGCTTGAGCTTCAGAAGACTTCCACGGTGTGTATAACGGGGTTTAGAAAGCTTCACGGTACTTAAACAGGACTTCACGAGCCTTAGAAGAGTCCATGCACGGTGCCAAAAACGGCGTTTTGAATCTTTCCCCGCACTTAAACAGGCCTACATGAGCTTCAAAGGCTTCAACAGTGGTGAAAACTACGTTTACAAGCCTTCACGGAACTTCAACAGGCCTTCACGAGCACTACAAAACGTCCAAGGTGGCTAAAACGTCTTCAATCTTTCCCTGCACTTAAACTGGCCTACACGAGCTTCAGAGACTTCTGCACTGATGAAAAATAAGTTTACAAACCTTTCTCGTTACTTAAACAGGCCTGCAAGATCATCAGAGACTTCTACAGTGGTGAAAACTAGGTTTACAAGCTTCCACGGTACTTAAACAGGCCTGCACGAGCTTCGGAAGACTTCTTCTGTGGGTAAAACGGTGTTTAGAAACCTTCACGGTATTTAAACAAGCTTTCACGAGCATTAGAAATCCTCCACGGTGGTTGAAACGATGTTGTGAATTTTTCCCCACAATTAAACAGGCCTACATGAGCTTCAGAAGACTTCTACAGTGGAGAAAACTATGTTTACAAACCTTCACGGAACTTCAACAGGCCTTTACGAGCAATAGAAGACGTCCACTGTGGCTAGAACGACGTTATGAATATTTCCCCGCACTTAAACAGGCCTACATGAGCTTCACAGGCTTACACAGTGGTGAAAACTACGTTCACAAACCATCACAATACTTAAACAGGCCTGCATGAGCTTCAGAAGACTTCCACGGTGTGTATAACGGTGTTTACAAGCTTTCACGGAACTTCAACAGGCCTTCACGGGCATTACAAGATGTCCACGGTGGCTAAAACAACGTCTTCAATCTTTCCCCGCACTTAAACTGGCCTACACGAGCTTCAGAGACTTCTACACTGATGAAAATTACGTTTACAAACATTCTCGTTACTTAAACAGGCCTGCAAGATCATCAGAGACTTCTACAGTGGTGAAAACTACGTTTACAAGCTTCCACGGTACTTAAACAGGCCTGCACGAGCTTCGGAAGACTTCTTCTGTGGGTAAAACGGTGTTTAGAAACCTTCACGGTATTTAAACAAGCTTTCACGAGCATTAGAAAACCTCCACGGTGGTTAAAACGATGTTTTGAATTTTTCCCCGCAATTAAACAGTCCTACATGAGCTTCAGAAGACTTCTACAGTGGAGAAAACTATGTTTACAAACCTTCACGGAACTTCAGCAGGCCTTTACGAGCATTAGAAGACGTCCACGGTGGCTAAAACGTTATGAATCTTCCGCACTTAAACAGGCCTATATGAGCTTCAGAGGCTTCCACTGTGGTGAAAACTACCTTTAGAAACCTTCACAGTGCTCAAAGAGGCCTGCATGAGCTTCAGAAGACTTCCACGGTGTGTATAACGGTGTTTAAAAACCTTCACGGTAATTAAACTGGATTTCACGAGCATTAGAAGGGTCCACGGTGGTAAAAACGACATTTTGAAGCTTTCCGCGCACTTAAATACGCCTACATGAGCTTCAAACGCTTCAACAGTGGTGAAAACTACCTTTACAAACCTTCACAGTACACAAACAGGCCTGCAGGAAATTTAGAAGATTTCCACGGTGTGTATAACGGTGTTTAAAAACCATCACGGTACTTAAACAGGACTTTACGAGCATTAGAAGAGCCCACTGTGGCAAAAACGACGTTTTGAATCTTTCCCCGCACTTAAACAGGCCAACACGTTCTTCAGAAGACTTCTACAGTGGTGAAAACTACGTTTACAAACATTCACACTCCTTCACAAGCATTACAAGACCTCCACGGTGGCTAAAACAACGTCAATCTTTCCCCGCACTTAAACTGGCCTACACGAGCTTCAGAGACTTCTACACTGATGAAAAATACGTTTACAAACCTTCTCGTTACTTAAACAGACCTGCAAGATCATCAGAGACTTCTACAGTGGTGAAAACTACGTTTACAAGCTTCCACGGTACTTAAACAGGCCTGCACGAGCTTCAGAAGACCTCCACGGTGGTTTAAACAATGTTTTGAATCTTTACCCGCACTTAAGACTTCTGCAATGGTGAAAATATGTTCACAAACCTTTACGGTACTCAAACAGGCCTGCAAGATCATCAGAGACTTCTACAGTGGTTAAAACTACGTTTACAAACTTTCACGGTACTTAAACCGGCCTGCACGAGCTTCACAAGACTTCTACGGTGGGTAAAACGGTGTTTAGAAACCTTAACGGTACTTAAACAAGCCTTCACAAGCATTAGAAGACGTCCACTGTTGCTAAAATGACGTTTTGTATCTTTCCCCGCACTAAAAGAGGCCAACACGTTCTTCAGAAGAATTCTACAATTGTATAAACCTCGTTTACAAACCTTCACGGTACATAAACAGGCCTTCACGAGCATTAGAATACGTCCACGGCGACTAAAACGAAGTTTTGAATATTTCCCCGCACTTAAAATGGCCAACACGTTCTTCAGAAGACTTCTACAGTGGTGAAAACTACGTTTACAATCCTTCACGGTATTTCAACAGGCCTTCACGAGCATTAGAAGACGTCCACGGTGGCTAAAACGATGTTTTGAATCTTTCCCCGCACTTAAACTGGCCTACATGAGCTTCAGAGCCTTCTACAATGGTGTAAAATACGTTTACAAACCATCACAGTACATAAACAGGCCTGCATGAGCTTCAGAAGACTTCCACGGTGTGTATAACTGTGTTTACAAATATTCTCGGAACTTCAACAGACCTTCACGAGCATTAGAAGACCTCCACGGTTGCTAGAACGATGTTTTGAATCTTTTCCCGCACTTAAACAGGCCTACATTAGCTTCAGAGGCTTCCACAGTGGTGAAAACTACGTTTACAAACCTTCACAGTACTGAAACATGCCTGCATGAGCTTCAGAAGACTTCCACGGTGTGTATAACGGTGTTTAAAAACCTTCACGGTACTTAAACTGGCTTTCACGAGCATTAGAAAGGTCCACGGTGTTAAAAACGACGTTTTGAACCTTGAGACTTCTACACTGATGAAAAATACGTTTACAAACCTTCTCGTTACTTAAACAGGCCTGCAAGATCATCAGAGACTTCTACAGTGGTGAAAACTACGTTTACAAGCTTCCACGGTACTTAAACAGGCCTGCACGAGCTTCGGAAGACTTCTTCTGTGGGTAAAACGGTGTTTAGAAACCTTCACAGTACTTAACCCATTACACCCGATAGCGGCCAAATGCGCCCGCGAAATTTCTTGACCATTACACCCGATAGCGGCCAAATGCGCCCGCACTTCGCTTCCGCTATTTATCGTGATCGCTGCGCCTTTTTGGACTTAGAGTTCGTTATTACGTGTAACAGGAAGTCAATCTAAGCATAATTAGCTGCTGTGTCCTATAGGGACTTCCCCTGAAAATCGCGTTCGAAGTTTGCCTGCCGATCGTAGTTGGCCACAGTACAGCTTATATCCACACGCTACATGTTCTATCGTCTAGATACTATCTAATCGTGTCAACGACAGTTGAAACGTACCTTCGCTGGAAATCTCTGCCAACTTTTGCCGTGTATTATCGGTCATTTTCAAGTACACAGCGGGTACCTACGTTTCCACCGTTGTAGCTTCTTCGGACTTCACTAGCAGGTCTTCTGACTACATTCTGAGTAAAGCACGTTTGTTTTCAACTAAGCTAAGCCTAACTATCATTGCCTGAACTCAGCTATTTTAAAAGATATAACGTAATGAATCAACACTACACAAAATCGCCATTTTTTATTAGCTTCTCTCGTAACCACGAGATCGATTTCTGCGCATGCGCGTCGGGCTAAAAGGGTTAAACAAGCTTTCACGAGCATTAGAAAACCTCCACGATGGTTAAAACGATGTTTTCAATTTTTCCCCGCAATTTAACTGGCCTACATGAGCTTCAGAAGACTTCTACAGTGGAGAAAACTATGTTTACAAACCTTCACGGAACTTCAACAGGCCTTTACGAGCATTAGAAGACGTCCACGGTGGCTAAAACGACATTTTGAATCTTTCCCCGCACTTAAACAGGCCTACATGAGCTTCAGAGGCTTCCCCTGTGGTGAAAACTACCTTTACAAACCTTCACAGTACTCAAAGAGGCCTGCATGAGCTTCAGAAGACTTCCACGGTGTATATAACGGTGTTTAGAAACCTTCAAGGTACTCAAACAAGCTTTCACGAGCATTAGAAAACCTCCACGGTGGTTAAAACGATGTTTTGAATTTTTCCCCGCAATTAAACAGGCCTACATGAGCTTCAGAAGACTTCTACAGTGGAGAAAACTATGTTTACAAACCTTCACGGAACTTCAACAGGCCTTTACGAGCATTAGAAGACGTCCACGGTGGCTAAAACGACATTTTGAATCTTTCCCCGCACTTAAACAGGCCTACATGAGCTTCAGAGGCTTCCCCTGTGGTGAAAACTACCTTTACAAACCTTCACAGTACTCAAAGAGGCCTGCATGAGCTTCAGAAGACTTCCACGGTGTATATAACGGTGTTTAAAAACCTTCATGGTACTTAAACTGGCTTTCACGAGCATTAGAATGGTCCACGGTGGTAAAAACGACGTTTTGAAGCTTTCCCCGCACTTAAACAGGCCTACATGAGCTTCAAAGGCTTCAACAGTGGTGAAAACTACCTTTACAAACCTTCACAGTACTCAAACAGGCCTGCAGGAGCTTTAGAAGACTTCCACGGTGTGTATAACGGTGTTGAAAAACCTTAACGGTACTTAAACAGGACTTTACGAGCATTAGAAGAGTCCACTGTGGCAAAAACGACATTTTGAATCTTTCCCCGAACTTAAACAGGCCAACATGTTCTTCTGAAGACTTCTACAGTGGTGAAAACTACGTTTACAAACCTTCACGGCACTTCAACACTCCTTCACGAGCATTACAAGACGTCCACGGTGGTTAAAACAACGTCTTCAATCTTTCCCCGCACTTAAACTGTCTTACACGAGATTCAGAGACTTCTACACTGATGAAAAATACGTTTACAAACCTTCTCGTTACCTAAACAGGCCTGCAAGATCATGAGAGACTTCTACAGTAGTGAAAACTACGTTTACGAGCTTCCACGGTACTTAAACAGGCCTGCACGAGCTTCAGAAGACTTCATCTGTGGGTAAAACGATGTTTAGAAACCTTCACGTTACTTAAACAAGATTTCAAGAGCATTAGAAGACCTCCACATTGGTTAAAACAATGTTTTGAATCTTTCCCCGTACTTAAGCTGGCCTACACGAGCTTCAGAAACTTCTACAATGGTGAAAATACGTTCACAAACCTTTACGGAACTCAAACAGGCCTGCAAGATCATCAGAGACTTCTACAGTGGTTAAAACTACGTTTACAAACTTTCACGGTACTTAAACCGGCCTGCACGAGCTTCACAAGACTTCTACGGTGGGGAAAACGGTGTTTACAAACCTTCACGGTGCTTCAACAGGCCTTCACGAGCATTAGAAGACGTCCACTGTGGCTAAAACGATGTTTTGAATCTTTCCCCGCACTTAAACTGGCCTACATGAGCTTCAGAGACTTCTACAATGGTATAAAATACGTTTACAAACCATCACAGTACATAAACAGGCCTGCATGAGCTTCAGAAGACTTCCACGTTGTGTATAACAGTGTTTACAAACATTCTTGGAACTTCAACAGACCTTCACGACCATTAGAAGACCTCCACGGTGGCTAAAAGGATGTTTTGAATCTTTCCCCGCACTTAAAGAGGCCTACATTAGCTTCAGAGGCTTCCACAGTGGTGAAAACTACGTTTACAAGCTTTCACGGTACTTAAACAGGCCTGCACCAACTACACAAGACTTCTACGGTAGGTAAAACGGTGTTTAGAAACTTTCACGGTACTTAAACAAGCTTTCACGAGCATTAGAAGACCGCCACGGTGGCTGAAACGATGATTTGAATCTTTCCCCGCAATTAAACAGGACTACATGAGCTTCAGGGACTTCCACAGTGGTGAAAACTACGTTTACAAACCTTCACAGTACTTAAACAGGCCTGCATTAGCTTCAGAAGACTTCCACGGTGTGTATAACGGGGTTTACAAACATTCACGGAACTTCAACAGGACTTCACGAGCATTAGACGACGTCCACGGTGGGTAAAACGACGTTTTGAATCTTTCCCCGCGCTTAAACAAGCCAACACGTTCTTCAGAAGACTTCTACAGTGGTTAAAACTACGTTTACAAACCTTCACGGTGCTTAAACAGGCCTGCAAGATCATCAGAGACTTCTACAGTGGTGAAAACTACGTTTACAAACCTGTTTTGAATCTTTCCCCGCACTTAAACAGGCCTACATGAGCTTCAGAGGGTTCCACAGTGGTGAAAACTACGTTTACAAACTTTCACAGTACTCAAACAGGCCTGCATGAGATTCAGAAGATTTCCACGGTGTGTATAACGGGGTTTACAAACATTCACGGAACTTCAACAGGACTTCACGAGCATTAGACGACGTCCACGGTGGGTAAAACGACGTTTTGAATCTTTCCCCGCGCTTAAACAAGCCAACACGTTCTTCAGAAGACTTCTACAGTGGTTAAAACTACGTTTACAAGCTTTCACGGTACTTAAACAGGCCTGCACCAACTACACAAGACTTCTACGGTAGGTAAAACGGTGTTTAGAAACTTTCACGGTACTTAAACAAGCTTTCACGAGCATTAGAAGACCGCCACGGTGGCTGAAACGATGATTTGAATCTTTCCCCGCAATTAAACAGGACTACATGAGCTTCAGGGACTTCCACAGTGGTGAAAACTACGTTTACAAACCTTCACAGTACTTAAACAGGCCTGCATTAGCTTCAGAAGACTTCCACGGTGTGTATAACGGGGTTTACAAACATTCACGGAACTTCAACAGGACTTCACGAGCATTAGACGACGTCCACGGTGGGTAAAACGACGTTTTGAATCTTTCCCCGCGCTTAAACAAGCCAACACGTTCTTCAGAAGACTTCTACAGTGGTTAAAACTACGTTTACAAACCTTCACGGTGCTTAAACAGGCCTGCAAGATCATCAGAGACTTCTACAGTGGTGAAAACTACGTTTACAAACCTGTTTTGAATCTTTCCCCGCACTTAAACAGGCCTACATGAGCTTCAGAGGGTTCCACAGTGGTGAAAACTACGTTTACAAACTTTCACAGTACTCAAACAGGCCTGCATGAGATTCAGAAGATTTCCACGGTGTGTATAACGGGGTTTACAAACATTCACGGAACTTCAACAGGACTTCACGAGCATTAGACGACGTCCACGGTGGGTAAAACGACGTTTTGAATCTTTCCCCGCGCTTAAACAAGCCAACACGTTCTTCAGAAGACTTCTACAGTGGTTAAAACTACGTTTACAAACCTTCACGGTGCTTAAACAGGCCTGCAAGATCATCAGAGACTTCTACAGTGGTGAAAACTACGTTTACAAACCTGTTTTGAATCTTTCCCCGCACTTAAACAGGCCTACATGAGCTTCAGAGGGTTCCACAGTGGTGAAAACTACGTTTACAAACTTTCACAGTACTCAAACAGGCCTGCATGAGATTCAGAAGATTTCCACGGTGTGTATAACGGGGTTTACAAACATTCACGGAACTTCAACAGGCCTTCACGAGCATTAGAAGACGTCCACGGTGGCTAAAACGACGATTTGAATCTTTCCCCGCACTTAAACAGGCCAACACGTTCTTCAGAAGACTTCTACAGTGGTGAAAACTTCGTTTACAAACTTTCACGGAGTTTGAACAGGCCTTCACGAGCATTAAAAGACGTCCACGGTGGCTAAAACGACGTTTTGAGTCTTTTCCCGCACTTAAACAGGCCTACATGAGCTTCAGAGGCACGTTTACAATTCTTCACGGAACTTCAGCAGGCTTTTACGAGTGTTAGAAGACGTCCACGATGGCTAAAACGACGTTTTGAATACTTCCCCGCACTTAAATAGGTCTACATGAGCTTCAGAGGCTTCCAAAGGGGTGAAAACTACCTTTAGAAACCTTCACGGTACTTAAACAGGCCTGCATGAGCTTCAGAAGACTTCCACGGTGGCTAAAACGATGTTTTGAATCTATTCCCGCACTTAAACAGGCCTACATTAGCTTCAGAGGCTTCCACAGTGGTGAAAACTACGTTTACAAACCTTCACAGTACTCAAACAGGTCTGCATGAGCTTCAGAAGACTTCCACGGTGTGTAATAACGGGGTTTAAAAAGCTTCACGGTACTTAAACAGGACTTCACGAGCATTAGAAGAGTCCATGCACGGTGGCAAAACGGGGTTTTGAATCATTCCCCGCACTTAAACAGGCCTACATGAGCTTCAAAGGCTTCAACAGTGGTGTAAACCACGTTTACAAGCCTTCACGGAACTTCAACAGGCCTTCACGAGAATTACAAGACGTCCACGGTGGCTAAAACAACGTCTTCAATCTTTCCCCGCACTTAAACTGGCCTACACGAGCTTCAGAGACCTCTACATTGATGAAAAATATGTTTACAAACCTTCTCCTTCCTTAAACAGGCCTGCAAGATCATCAGAGACTTCTACAGTGGTGAAAACTACGTTTACAAGCTTCCACGGTACTTAAACAGGCCTGCACGAGCTTCGGAAGACTTCTTCTGTGGGTAAAACGGTGTTTAGAAACATTCACGATACTTAAACAAGCTTTCACGAGCATTAGAAAACCTCCACCGTGGTTAAAACGATGTTTTGAATTTTCCCCCGCAATTAAACAGGCCTACATGAGCTTCAGAAGACTTCTACAGTGGTGAAAACTATGTTTACAAACCTTCACGGATCTTCAACAGGCCTTTACGAGCATTAGAAGATGTCCACGGTGGCTAAAACGACGTTATGAACCTTTCCCCGCACCTAAACTGGCGTATATGAGCTTCAGAGGCTTCCACGGTGTGTATAACTGTGTTTAAAAACCTTCACGGTACTTAAACTGGCTTTCACAAGCATTAGAAGGGTCCAAGGTTGTAAAAACGTTTTGAAGCTTTCCCCGCACTTAAACAGGCCTACATGAGCTTCAAAGGCTTCAACAGTGGTGAAAACTACCTTTACAAACCTTCACAGTACTCAAACAGGCCTGCAGGAGCTTTAGAAGACTTCCACGGTGTGTATAACGGTGTTTTGAATCTTTCCCCGCACTTACACAGGCCAACACGAGCTTCAGAGACTTCTTTCACGGTACTTAAACAGGCCTGCAAGATCATCAGAGACTTCTACAGGGGTTAAAACTACGTTTACAAACTTTCACGGTACTTAAACTGGCCTGCACGAGCTTCACAAGACTTCTACGGTAGGTAAAACTGTGTTTAGAAACCTTCATGGAACTTCAACAGGCCTTCAAGAGGATTAGAAGACGTCCACGGTGGATAAAACGACGTTTTGTAGCATTCCCCGCATTTAAACAGGCCAACACGTTCTTCAGAAGGCTTCTACAGTGGAGAAAACTATGTTTACAAACCTTCACGGAACTTCAACAGGTCTTTACGAGCATTAGAAGACATCCACGGTGCCTAAAACGACGTTATGAATCTTCCGCACTTAAACAGGCCTACATGAGCTTTAGAGACTTCCATTGTGGTGAAAACTACCTTTACAAACCTTCACAGTACTCAAAGAGGCCTGCATGAGCTTCAGAAGACTTCCACGGTGTGTATAACGGTGTTTAAAAACTTTCACGGTACTTAAACTGGATTTCACGAGCATTAGAAGGGTCCACGGTTGTAAAAGCGACATTTTGAAGCTTTCCCCGCACTTAAACAGACCTACATGAGCTTCAAAGGCTTCAACAGTGGTGAAAACTACCTTTGCAAACCTTCACAGTACTCAAACAGGCCTGCAGTAGCTTTAGAAGACTTCCACGGTGTGTATAACGGTGTTTAAAAACCTTCACGGTACTTAAACAGGACTTTACGAGCATTAGAAGAGTCCACTGTGGCAAAAACGACGTCAATGGTGAAATTACGTTTACAAACCTTCACGGTACTTCAACTGGCTTACGAGCGTCAGCGGTGTTGTAAACGGTGTTTAGAACCTTCACGGATCTTCAACAGGCCTTTACGAGCACTAGAAGATGTCCACGGTGGCTAAAACGATGTTATGAACCTTTCCCGGCACCTAAACTGGCCTATATGAGCTTCAGAGGCTTCCACTGTGGTGAAAACTACCTTTACAAACCTTCACAGTACTCAAAAAGGCCTGCATGAGCTTCAGAAGACTTCCACGGTGTGTATAACTGTGTTTAAAAACCTTCACGGTACTTAAACTGGCTTTCACAAGCATTAGAAGGGTCCAAGGTGGTAAAAACGTTTTGAAGCTTTCCCCGCACTTAAACAGGCCTACATGAACTTCAAAGGCTTCAACAGTGGTGAAAACTACCTTTGCAAACCTTCACAGTACTCAAACAGGCCTGCAGGAGATTTAGAAGACTTCCACGGTGTGTATAACGGTGTTTAAAAACCTTCACGGTACTTAAACAGTACTTTACGAGCATTAGAATAGTCCACTGTGGCAAAAACGACTTTTGAATCCTTACCCGCACTTAAACAGGTCAACACGTTCTTCAGAAGACTTCTACAGTGGTGTTTACAAACCTTCACGGTACTTCAACACTTCTTCACGAGCATTAGAAGACGTCCACGGTGGCTAAAACGACGTTTTGAAGCTTTCCCCGCACTTAAACAGGCCAACACGAGCTTCACAATGGTGAAATTACGTTTAAAATCCTTCACGGTACTTCAACTGGCTTACACGAGCGTCAGCGGTGTGGTAAACGGTGTTTACAACCTTCACGGTGCTTAAACAGGCCTTCACGAGCATTAGAACACATCCACGGTGACTAAAACGATGTTTTGAATCTTTCCCCGCTCTTAAGCTGGCCTATACGAGCTTCAGAGTCTTCTACAATGGTGAAAACTACGTTTACAAACTTTCACGGAACTTCAACAGGCCTTTACGGGGATTAGAAGACGTTCACGGTGGCTAAAACGACGTTTTGAATCTTTCCCCGCACTTACACAGGCCAACACGAGATTCAGAGACTTCTACAATTATGTTTACAAACTTTCACGGTGCTTAAACAGGCCTGCAAGAAAATCAGAGACTTCTACAGTGGTTAAAACTACGTTTACAAACTTTCACGGTACTTAAACTGGCTTGCACGAGCTTCACAAGAGTTCTACGGTGGGTAAAACGGTGTTTAGAAACTTTCACGGAACTTCAACAGGCCTTCAAGAGGATTAGAAGACGTCCACGGTGGGTAAAACGATGTTTTGTATCATTCCCCGCACTTAAACAGACCAACGCGTTCTACAGAAGGCTTCTACAGTGGTGAAAACTGCGTTTACAAACATTCACGGTACATAAACAGGCCTACACGAGCATTAGAAGACGTCCACGGTGGCTAAAACGACGTTTTGAATCTTTCCCCGCACTTAAACAGTCCAACACGTTCTTCAGCAGACTTCTACAGTGGTGAAAACTACGTTTACAAACCTTCACGGAATTTCAACAGGCTTTCACGAGAATTAGAAGACCTCCACGGTGACTAAAACGATGTTTTGAATCTTTCCCCGCACTTAAACAGGCCTACATTAACTTCAGAGGCTTCCACAGTGGTGAAAACTACGTTTACAAACCTTCACAGTACTCAAACAGGCCTGCATGAGCTTCAGAAGACTTCCACGGTGTATAACGGGGTTTAAAAAGCTTCACGGTACTTAAACAGGACTACACGAGCATTAGAAGAGTCCTTGCACGGCGGCAAAAACGGCGTTTTGAATCTTTTCACGCACTTAAACAGACCCACATGAGCTTTAAAGGCTTCAACAGTGGTGAAAACCACGTTTACAAACCTTCACGGAACTTCAACAGGCCTTCACGAGCGTTACAAGACGTCCACGGTGGCTAAAACAACGTGTTCAATCTTTCCCCGCACTTAAACTGGCCTACACGGGCTTCAGAGACTTCTACACTGATGAAAAATACGTTTGCAAACCTTCTCGTTACTTAAACAGGCCTGCAAGATCATCAGAAACTTCTAGAGTGGTGAAAACTACGTTTACAAGCTTCCACGGTACTTAAACAGGCCTGCACGAGCTTCGGAAGACTTCTGTGGGTAATACGGTGTTTAGAAACCATCACGGTACTTAAACAAGCTTTCACGAGCATTAGAAAGCCTCCACGGTGGTTAAAACGATGTTTTGAATTTTTCCCCGCAATTAAACAGGCCTACATGTGCTTAAGACTTCCACAGTGGAGAAAACTATGTTTACAAACCTTCACGGAACTTCAACAGGTCTTTACGAGCATTAGAAGACATCCACGGTGCCTAAAACGACGTTATGAATCTTCCGCACTTAAACAGGCCTACATGAGCTTTAGAGACTTCCATTGTGGTGAAAACTACCTTTACAAACCTTCACAGTACTCAAAGAGGCCTGCATGAGCTTCAGAAGACTTCCACGGTGTGTATAACGGTGTTTAAAAACTTTCACGGTACTTAAACTGGATTTCACGAGCATTAGAAGGGTCCACGGTTGTAAAAGCGACATTTTGAAGCTTTCCCCGCACTTAAACAGACCTACATGAGCTTCAAAGGCTTCAACAGTGGTGAAAACTACCTTTGCAAACCTTCACAGTACTCAAACAGGCCTGCAGTAGCTTTAGAAGACTTCCACGGTGTGTATAACGGTGTTTAAAAACCTTCACGGTACTTAAACAGGACTTTACGAGCATTAGAAGAGTCCACTGTGGCAAAAACGACGTCAATGGTGAAATTACGTTTACAAACCTTCACGGTACTTCAACTGGCTTACACGAGCGTTAGCGGTGTTGTAAACGGTGTTTACAACCTTCACGGTGCTTAAACAGGCCTTCACGAGCATTAGAAGACGTCCACGGTGGCTAAAACGATGTTTTGAATCTTTCCCCGCACTTACACAGGCCAACACGAGCTTCAGAGACTTCTACAATTATGTTTACAAACTTTCACGGTACTTAAACAGGCCTGCAAGATCATCAGAGACTTCTACAGGGGTTAAAACTACGTTTACAAACTTTCACGGTACTTAAACTGGCCTGCCAGAGCTTCACAAGACTTCTACGGTAGGTAAAACTGTGTTTAGAAACCTTCATGGAACTTCAACAGGCCTTCAAGAGGATTAGAAGACGTCCACGGTGGATAAAACGACGTTTTGTATCATTCCCCGCACTTAAACAGGCCAACACGTTCTTCAAAAGGTTTCTACAGTGGTGAAAACTGCGTTTACAAACCTTCACGGTACATAAACTGAGCATTAGAAGACGTCCACGGTGGCTAAAACGACGTTTTCAATCTTTCCCCGCACTTAAACAGGCCAACACGTTCTTCAGCAGACTTCTACAGTGGAGAAAACTATGTTTACAAACCTTCACGGAACTTCAACAGGCCTTTACGAGCATTAGAAGACGTCCACGGTGGCTAAAACGACGTTATGAATCTTTCCCCGCATGTAAAGTCCGGTTTAAGTACCGTGAAGGTTTTTAAACACCGTTATACACGCCGTGGAAGTCTTCTAAAGCTCCTGCAGGCCTGTTTGAGTACAGTGAAGGTTTGTAAAGGTAGTTTTGACCACTGTTGAAGCCTTTGAAGCTGATGTAGACCTGTTTAAGTGCGGGGAAAGCTTCAAAACGTTTTTACCACCGTGGACACTTCTAATGCTCGTGAAATCCAGTTTAAGTCCCGTGAAGGTTTTTAAACAACTTTATACACACCGTGGAAGTCTTCTGAAGCTCATGCAGTCCTCTTTGAGTACTGTGAAGGTTTGTAAAGGTAGTTTTCACCACAGTGGAAGCCTCTGAAGCTCATGTAGGCCAGTTTAATAGCATTACAAGACGTCCACGGTGGCTAAAACAACGTCTTCAATCTTTCCCCGCACTTAAACTGGTCTACACGAGCTTCAGAGACTTCCACACTGACGAAAAACACGTTTACAATCCTTCTCGTTACTTAAACAGGCCTGCAAGATCATCAGAGACTTCTACAGTGGTGAAAACTACGTTTACAAGCTTCCACGGTACTTAAACAGGCCTGCATGAGTTTCAGAAGACTTCTTCTGTGAGTAAAGCGGTGTTTAGAAACCTTTACGGTACTTCAACAAGCTATCACGAGCATTAGAAGAACTCCACGGTGGTTTAAACAATGTTTTGAATCTTTCCCCGTACTTAAGCTGGCCTACATGAGCTTCAGAGACTTCTACAAAGGTGAAAATACGTTCACAAACCTTTACGGTACTCAAACAGGCCTGCAAGATCATCAGAGACTTCTACAGTGGTTAAAACTACGTTTACAAACTTTCACGGTACTTAAACCGGCCTGCACGAGCTTCACAAGACTTCTACGGTGGGTTAAACTGTGTTTAGAAACCTTAACGGTACTTAAACAAGCCTTCACAAGCATTAGAAGACGTCCACGGTGGCTAAAATGACGTTTTGTATCTTTCCCCGCACTTAAAGAGGCCAACACGTTCTTTAGAAGACTTCTACAATTGTATAAACCTCGTTTACAAACCTTCACGGTACATAAACAGGCCTTCACGAGCATTAGAATACGTCCACGGCGGCTAAAACGAAGTTTTGAATCTTTCCCCGCACTTAAAATGGCCAACACGTTCTGCAGAAGACTTCTACAGTGGTGAAAACTACGTTTACAAACTTTCACAGAGTTTGAACAGGTCTTCACGAGCATTAAAAGACGTCCACGGTGGCTAAAACGTTTTGAATCTTTCCCCGCACTTAAACAGGCCTACATGAGCTTCAGAGGCTTCCACAGTGGTGAAAACTACGATTACAAACCTACCCTTCTAATGCTCGTGAAAGCCAGTTTAAGTACCGTGAAGGTTTTTAAACACACACCGTGGAAGTCTTCTGAAGCTCATGCAGGCCTCTTTGAGTACTGTGAAGGTTTGTAAAGGTAGTTTTCACCACAGTGGAAGCCTCTGAAGCTCATGTAGGCCTGTTTAAGTGCGGGGAAAGATTCAAAACATCGTTTTAGCCACCGTGGACCAATTCTAATGCTGGTAAAGGCCTGTTGAAGTTCCGTGAAGGTTTGTAAACGTAGCTTTCACCACTGTAGAAGTCTTCTGAAGCTCATGTAGGGGGAAAGATTCAAAACATCGTTTTACCCACCGTGGAGGTCTTCTAATGCTCGTGAAAGCGTGTTTACAGTACGGTGAAGGTTTCTAAACACCGTTTTAAACACCGTAGAAGTCTTCTGATGCTCGTGCAGGTCTGTTTCAGTATCGTGAAAGTTTACACCATTGTAGAAGTCTCTGAAGCTCATGTAGGCCAGTTTAAGTGCGGGGAAAGATTCAAAACATCGTTGTAGCAACCGTGGACGTCTTCTAATGCTCGTGAAGGCCTATTTAAGTACCGTGAAGGTTTGTAAACGTAGTTTTCACCACTGTAGAAGTCTTCTGATGAACGTGTTGGCCATTTTAAGTGCGGGGAAAGATTCAAAACTTCGTTTTAGCCGCCGTGCACGTCTTCTAATGCACGTGAAGGCCTGTTTATGTACCGTGAAGGTTTGTAAACGTAGTTTATACAATTGTAGAAGTCTTCTGAAGAACGTGTTGGCCTCTTTAAGTGTGGGGAAAGATACAAAACGTCGTTTTAGCCACCATGGACGTCTTCTAATGCTTGCGAAGGCTTGTTTAAGTACCGTTAAGGTTTCTAAACACCGTTTTACCCACCGTAGAAGTCTTGTGTAGCCCGTGCAGACCTGTTTAAGTACCGTGAAAGTTTGTAAGTGGAAGTCTCTGATGATCGTACAGGCCTGTTTAAGTAACGAGAAGGTTTGTAAACGTATTTTGCATCAGTGTAGAAGTCTCAAGCTTCAAAACGTCGTTTTTACCACCGTGGACCTTTCTAATGCTCGTGAAAGCCAGTTTAAGTACCGTGAAGGTTTTTAAACACCGTTATACACACCGTGGAAGTCTTCTGAAGCTCATGCAGGCCTGTTTCAGTACTGTGAAGGTTTGTAAACGTAGTTTTCACCACTGTGGAAGCCTCTGAAGCTAATGTAGGCCTGTTTAAGTGCGGGGAAAGATTCAAAACATCGTTTTAGCCACCGTGGAGGTCTTCTAATGCTCGTGAAGGTCTGTTGAAGTTCCGAAAATGTTTGTAAACACTGTTATACACACCGTAGAAGTCTTCTGAAGCTCATGCAGGCCTGTTTATGTACTGTGATGGTTTGTAAACGTATTTTGCACCATTGTAGAAGTCTCTGAAGCTGATGTAGGCCTGTTTAAGTGCGGGGAAAGATTCAAAACATCGTTTTAGCCACCGTGGAGGTCTTCTAATGCTCGTGAAGGTCTGTTGAAGTTCCGAAAATGTTTGTAAACACTGTTATACACACCGTGGAAGTCTTCTGAAGCTCATGCAGGCCTGTTTATGTACTGTGATGGTTTGTAAACGTATTTTGCACCATTGTAGAAGTCTCTGAAGCTCATGTAGGCCTGTTTAAGTGCGGGGAAAGATTCAAAACATCGTTTTAGCCACCGTGGACGTCTTCTAATGCTCGTGAAGGCCTGCTGAACTACCGTGAAGGATTGTAAACGTAGTTTTCACCACTGTAGAAGTCTTCTGAAGAACGTGTTGGCCATTTTAAGTGCGGGGAAAGATTCAAAACTTCGTTTTAGCCGCCGTGGACGTATTCTAATGCTCGTGAAGGCCTGTTTATGTACCGTGAAGGTTTGTAAACGTAGTTTATACAATTGTAGAAGTCTTCTGAAGAACGTGTTGGACTCTTTAAGTGCGGGGAAAGATACAAAACGTCGTTTTAGCCACCGTGGACGTCTTGTAATGCTTGTGAAGGCTTGTTTAAGTACCGTTAAGGTTTCTAAACACCGTTTTACCCACCGTAGAAGTCTTGTGAAGCTCGTGCAGGCCGGTTTAAGTACCGTGAAAGTTTGTAAACGTAGTTTTCACCACTGTAGAAGTCTCTGATGATCTTGCAGGCCTGTTTGAGTACCGTGAACGTTTGTGAACGTATTTTCACCATTGTATAAGTCTCCGAAGCTCGTGTAGGCCAGCTTAAGTACGGGGAAAGATTCAAAACATGGTTTTTGCCACCGTTCACGTCTTCTAGTGCTCGTGAAGGCCTCTTGAAGTTCCTTGAATGTTTGTAAAAACCGTTATACACACTGTGGAAGCCTCTAAATCTCATGTAGGCCTGTTTATGTGCGGGGAAAGATTCTAAACGTCGTTTTAGCCACCGTGGACGTCTTTTAATGCTCGTGAAGGCCAGTTCAAACTCCGTGAAAGTTTTAAACGTAGTTTTCACCACTGTAGAAGTCTTCTGAAGGACATGTTGGAATGTTTATGTGCGGGGATAGATTGAAAACGTCGTTTTAGCCACCGTGGACATTTTCTAATGCTCGTGAAGGCCTGTTGAAAGTTTGTAAACACCGTTATACACACCGTGGAAGTCTTCTGAAACTCATGCAGGCCTGTTTAAGTACTGTGAAGGTTTGTAATCGTAGATTTCACGAAAACTACGTTTACAAACATTTCACGGTACTTAAACACCACTTCACGAGCATTAGAAGACGTCCACGGTGGGTAAACGACGTTTTGAATCTTTCCCCGCACTTAAACAAACCAACATGAGCTTGAGAGGCTTCCGCAGTGGTGACCACTGTAGAAGCCTTCTGAAGAACGTGTTGGCATGTTTATGTGCGGGGAAAGATTCAAAACGTCGTTTTAGCCACCATGGACGTTTTCCAATACTCGTAAAGGCCAGTTGAAGTTCCATGAAGGTTTGTAAACGTATTTTGCACCATTGTAGAAGTCTCTGAAGCTCATGTAGGCCAGTTTAAGTGCGGGGAAAGATTCAAAACATCGTTTTTGCCACCGTGGACGTCTTCTAATGCTCGTGAAGGCCTGTTTAAGTACCGTCAAGGTTTGTAAACGTAGTTTTCACCACTGTAGAAGTCTTCTGAAGAACGTGTTGGCCATTTTAAGTGCGGGGAAAGATTCAAAACTTCGTTTTAGCCGCCTTGGACGTCTTCTAATGCTCGTGAAGGCCTGTTTATGTACCTTGAAGGTTTGTAAACGTAGTTTATACAATTGTAGAAGTTTTCTGAAGAACGTGTTGGCCTCTTTAAGTGCGGGTAAAGATACAAAACGTCGTTTTAGCCACCGTGGACGTCTTCTAATGCCCGTGAAGGCTTGTTTAAGTACCGTTAAGGTTTCTAAACACCGTTTTACCCACCGTAGATGTCTTGTGAAGCTCGTGCAGGCCGGTTTAAATACCGTGAAAGTTTGTAAACGTAGTTTTCACCACTGTAGAAGACTCTGATGATCTTGCAGGCTTCTTTAAGTACCGTGAAGGTTTATGAACGTATTTTTACCATTGTAGAAGTCTCTGAAGCTCGTGTAGGCCAGCTTAAATGCGGGGAAAGATTCAAAACCTGATTTTGGCCACCGTGGACGTCTTCTAGTGCTCGTGAAGGCCTATTGAAGTTCCGTGAATGTTTGTAAACACCGTTATACACACCGTGAAAGTCCTCTGAAGCTCATGCAGGCTTGTTTGAGTACTGTGAAGGTTTGTAAACGTAGTTTTCACCACTGTGGAAGACTCTGAAGCTCATGTAGGCCTGTTTAAGTGCGGGGAAAAGTTCAAAACATCGTTTGAACCACCGTGGAGGTCTTCTAGTGCTCGTGAAAGCTTGTTTAAGTACCGTGAAGGTTTCTAAACACTGTTTTCCCCACCGAAGAAGTCTTCTGAAGCTCGTTCAGGCCTATTTAAGTACCGTGGAAGCTTGTAAACGTAGTTTTCACCACTGTAGAAGTCTCTGATGATCTTGCAGGCCTGTTTAAGTAAAGAGAAGGTTTGTAAACGTATTTGTCATCTGTGTAGAAGTCTCTGAAGCTCGTGTAGGCCAGTTTAAGTGCGGGGAAAGATTGAAGACGTTGTTTTAGCCACCGTGGACGTCTTCTTTAGCTCGTGAAGGCCTGTTGAAGTTCCGTGAAGGTTTGTAAACGTAGTTTTCACGACTGTAGAAGCCTTTGAAGCTCATGTAGGCCTGTTTAAGGACGGGGAAAGATTCAAAACGTCGTTTTTGCCACCGTGGACTCTTCTAATGCTCGTGAAGGCTTGTTTAAGTACCGTTAAGGTTTCTAAACACCGTTTTACCCACCGTAGAAGTCTTGTGAAGCTCGTGCAGGCCGGTTTAAGTACCGTGAAAGTTTGTGAACGTATTTTCACCATTGTAAAAGTCTCCGAAGCTCGTGTAGGCCAGCTTAAGTGCGGGGAAAGATTCAAAACTTGGTTTTTGACACCGTGGACGTCTTCTAGTGCTCGTGAAAGCCTGTTGAAGTTCCTTGAATGTTTGTAAACACCGTTATACACACTGTGGAAGCCTCTAAAGCTCATGTAGGCCTGTTTAAGTGCGGGGAAATATTCAAAACGTCGATTTAGCCACCGTTGACGTCTTTTAATGCTCGTGAAGGCCTGTTCAAACTCCGTGAAGGTTTGTAAACGTAGTTTTCACCACTGTAGAAGTCTTCTGAACAACGTGTTGGCATGTTTATGTGCGAAGATAGATTGAAAACGTCGTTTTAGCCACCGTGGACGTCTTCTAATGCTCGTGAAGGCCTGTTGAAAGTTTGTAAACACCGTTATAAACACCGTGGAAGTCTTCTGAAGCTCATGCAGGCCTGTTTAAGTACTGTGAAGGTTTGTAATCGTAGTTTGCACCACTGTGGAAGCCTCTCAAGCTCATGTAGGCCTGTTTAAGTGCGGGGAAAGATTCAAAACGTCGTTTAACCACCGTGGACGTCTTCTAATGCTCGTGAAGTGGTGTTTAAGTACCGTGAAATCTTTGTAAACGTAGTTTTCACCACTGTAGAAGTCTTCTGAAGAACGTGTTGGCATGTTTATGTGCGGGGAAAGATTCAAAACGTCGTTTTAGCCACCGTGGACGTCTTCCAATACTCGTGAAGGCCTGTTTAAGTACCGTCATGGTTTGTAAACGTAGTTTTCACCACTGTAGAAGTCTTCTGAAGAACGTGTTGGCCTCTTTAAGTGCGGGGAAAGATACAAAACGTCGTTTTAGCTACCGTGGACGTCTTCTAATGCCCGTGAAGGCTAGTTTAAGTACCGTTAAGGTTTCTAAACACCGTTTTACCCACCGTAGAAGTCTTATTGTGAAACTCGTGCAGACCGGTTTAAATACCGTGAAAGTTTGTAAACGTAGTTTTCACCACTGTAGAAGACTCTGATGATCTTGCAGGCCTGTTTAAGTACCGTGAAGGTTTGTGAACGTATTTTTACCATTGTAGAAGACTCTGAAGCTCGTGTATAGGCCAGCTTAAATGCGGGGAAAGGTTCAAAACCTGATTTTTCCCACCGTGGACGTCTTGTAGTGCTCGTGAACGCCTGTTGAAGTTCTGTGAATGTTTGTAAACACCGTTATACACACCGTGGAAGTCCTCTGAAGCTCATGCAGGCCTGTTTGAGTACTGTGAAGGTTTGTAAACGTACTTTTCACCACTGTGGAAGACTCTGAAGCTAACGTAGGCCTGTTTAAGTTCGGGGAAAGATTTAAAACATCGTTTTAGGCACGGTGGAAGTCTTCTAATGCTCGTGAAAGCCTGTTGAAGTTCCGTGAATGTTTGTAAACACCGTTATACACACCGTGGAAGTATTCTGAACCTCATGCAGGCCTGTTTGAGTACTGTGAAGGTTTGTAAAGGTAGTTTTCACTACTGTGGAAGACTCTGAAGCTCATGTAGGCCTGTTTAAGTGCGGGAAAAAATTCAAAACATCGTTTTAACCACCGTGGAGGTCTTCTAATGCTCGTGAAAGCTTGTTTAAGTACCGTGAAGGTTTCTAAACACTATTTTACCCACCGAAGAAGTCTTCTGAAGCTCGTTCAGGCCTATTTAAGTACCGTGGAAGCTTGTAAACGTAGTTTTCACTACTGTGGAAGTGTCTGATGCTCGTGCAGGCCTGTTTAAGTACCGTGAAGTCTTGTAAACATAGTTTTCACAGTTTTAGAAGTCTCTGAAGCTCATGTAGGCCTGTTTAAGTGCAGGGAAAGATTTAGTACGTCGTTTTAGCCACCGTGGACGTCTTTTAATGCTCGTGAAGGCCTGTTCAAATTGCGTGAAGGTTTGTAAACGTAGTTTTCACCACTGTAGAAGTCTTCTGAAGAACGTGTTGGCCTGTTTAAGTGCGGGGAAAGATTGAAAACGTCGTCTTAGCCACCGTGGACGTCTTCTAATGCTCGTAAAGGCCTGTTGAAGTTCCGTGAAGGTTTGTATACGTAGTTTTCACCACTGTAGAAGTCTTCTGAACAACGTGTTGGCCTGTTTAAGTGCGGGGAAAGATTCAAAACGTCGTTTTAACCACCGTGGACGTCTTCTAATGCTCGTGAAGGCCTGTTGAAGTTCCGTGAAGGTTTGTAAACGTAGTTTTCACCACTGTAGAAGTCTTCTGAAGGTCATGTAGGCCTATTTAAGTGCGGGGAAAGATTCAAAACGTCGTTTTAGCCACCGTGAACGTCTTCTAATGCTCGTGAAGGCCTGTTGAAGTTCCGTGAAGGTTTGAAAACGTAGTTTTCACCACTGTAGAAGTCTTCTGAAGCTCATGTACGCCTGTTTAAGTGCGGGGAAATATTCAAAACGTCGTTTTACCACCGTGGACGTCTTTTAATGCTCGTGAAGTCTTGTTCAAATTCCGTGAAGGTTTGTAAACGTAGTTTCACCCACCGTATAAGTCTTCTGATGCTCGTGCAGGCCTGTTTAAGTAGCGTGGAAGCTTGTTTTCACCACTGTAGAAGTGTCTGATGATCTTGCAGGCCTGTTTAAGAACCGTGAAGGTTTGTAAAGATAATTTCACCATTGTGAAGCTGGTGTAGGCCTGTATAAGTGCGCGGAAATATTCATAACGTCGTGTTAGCCACCGTGGGCGTCTTCTAATGCTCGTAAAAGCCTGTTGAAGTTCCGTGAAGGTTTGTAAACGTAGATTTCACCACTGTAGAAGTCTTCTGAAGCTCATGTAGGCCTGTTTAAGTGCAGGGAAAGATTCAAAGCATCGTTTTCACCAACGTGGTGGTCCTCTAATGCTCGTGAAAGCTTGTTTAAGTGCCGGTAAGTTTCTAAACTCCGTTTTACACACCGTATAAGTCTACTGAAGCTCATGCAGGCCTGTTTAAGGAGCGTGGAAGCTTGTTTTTACCACTGTGGAAGTCTCTGATGATCTCGCTGGCCTGTTTAAGTACCATGAATGCTTGTAAACGTAGTTTTCACCACTTTAGAAGTCTCTGAAGCTCATGTAGGCCTCTTTAAGTGCGGAGAAAGATTCAGAACGTCGTTTTAGCCCCCGTGGACGTCTTTTAATGCTCGTGAAGGCCTGTTCAAATTCGGTGAAGGTTTGTAAACGTAGTTTTCACCACTGCAGAAGTCTTCTGAAGAACGTGTTGGCCTGTTTAAGTTGGGGGGAAGATTCAAAACGTCGTTTTAGCCACCGTGGGCGTCTTCTAATCATCGTGAAGCCCTGTTGAAGTTCCGTGAATGTTTGTAAACACCGTTATACACACCGTGGAAGTCTTCTGAAGCTCATGCAGGCCTGTTTAAGTACTGTGACGGTTTATAAACATAGTTTTCACCACTGTGGAAGCCTCTGAAGCTCATGTAGGCCTCTTTAAGTGCGGGGAAAGATTCAAAACATCGTTTCAGCCACCGTGGACGTCTTTTAGTGCACGTGAAGGCCTGTTTAAACTCCGTGAAGGTTTGTAAACGTAGTTTTCACCACTGCAGAAGTCTTCTGAAGCTCATGTAGGCCTGTTTAAGTGCGGGGAAAGATTCAAAACATCGTTTTAACCAACGTGGATGTCTTCTAATGCTCGTGAAATCTTGTGTAAGTACCGTGAAGGTTTCTAAACTCCGTTTCACCCACCGTATAAATCTTCTGATGCTCGTGCAGGCCTGTTTAAGTAGCGTGGAAGCTTCTTTTCACCACTGTAAAAGTCTCTGATGATCTTGCAGGCCTGTTTAAGTACCGTGAAGGGTAATTTCACCATTGTGAAGCTCGTGTAGGCCTGTAAAAGTGCGCGGAAAGATTTAAAACGTCGTTTTTGCCACAGTGGACGCCTTCTAATGCTCGTGAAGGCCTCTTGAAGTTCCGTGAATGTTTGTAAACCCCGTTATACACACCGTGGAAGTCTTCTGAAGCTCATACAGGCCTGTTTGAGTACTGTAAAGGTATATAAACGTTTTCACCACTGTGGAAGCCTCTCAAGCTCATGTAGGCCTGTTTAAGTGCGGGGAAAGATTCAAAACGTCGCTTTTGCCACCGTGGACTTCTTCTAATGCTCCTGAAGACCTGTTGAAGTTCCGTGAATGTTTGTAAACACCGTTATACACACCTTGGAAGTCTTCAGAAGCTCATGCAGGCCTGGCCTGTTTAAGTACTGTAAAGGTTTGTAAACGTAGTTTTCACCACTGTGGAAGCCTGTGAACCTCATGTAGGCCTGTTTAAGTGCGGGGAAAGATTCAAAACGTCGTTTTAGCAACCGTGCACGTCTTTTAATGCTCGTGAAGGCCAGTTCAAACTCTGTGAAGGTTTGTAAACGTAGTTTTCACTACTGTAGAAGTCTTCTGAAGAACGTGTTGGCCTGTTTAAGTGCGGGGAAAGATTCAAAACATCGTTTTAACCACCGTGGAGGTCGTCTAATGCTCGTGAAAGCTTGTTTAAGTACCGTGAAGGTTTCTAAACTCCGTTTCACCCACCGATTAAGTCTTCTGATGTTCGTGCAGGCCTGTTTAAGTAGCGTGAAAGCTTGTTTTCACCACTGTAGAAGTCTCTGATGATCTTGCAGGCCTGTTTAAGTACCGTGAAGGTTTGTAAAGGTAATTTCACCATTGTGAAGCTCATGTAGGCCTGTATAAGTGCGCGGAAAGATTTAAAACGTCGTTTTAGCCACAGCGGACGCATTCTAATGCTCGTGAAGGCCTGTTGAAGTTCCGTGAATGTTTGTAAACCCCGTTCTACACACCGTGGAAGTCTTCTGAAGCTCATGCAGGTCTATTTGAGTACTGTGAAGGTTTGTAAAGGTAGTTTTCACCACTGTGGAAGCCTCTGAAGCTCATGTAGGCCTGTTTAAGTGCGGGGAAAGATTCAAAACGTTGTTTTAGCCGCCGTGGACGTCTTTTAATGCTCGTGAAGGCCTGTTCAAACTCCGTGAAGGTTTGTAAACGTAGTTTTCACCACTGTAGAAGTCTTCTGAAGAACGTGTTGGCCTGTTTAAGTGGGGATAAAGATTCAAAACGTCGTTTTTGCCACCGTGGTCGTCTTGTAATGTTCGTGGAGACCTGTTTAAGTACCGTGAATGTTTGTAAACACAGTTATACACACCGTGGAAGTCTTCTGAAGCTCATGCAGGCCTGTTTGAGTACCGTGAAGCTTGTAAGAGGTAGTTTTCTCAACTGTGGAAGCTTCTGAAGCTCATGTAGGCCTGTTTAAGTACGGGGAAAGATTCAAAACGTCATTTTAGCCACCGTGGACATCTTCTAATGCTCGTAAAGACCTGTTTAAGTTCCGTGATGGTTTGTAAACGAAGTTTTCATCACTGTAGAAGACTTCTGAAGCTCATGTAGGCCTGTTTAAGTGCGGGGAACGATTCAAGACGTCGTTTCAGCCACCGTGGACGTCTTCTAATGCTCGTAAAGGCCTGTTGAAGTTCCGTGAAGGTTTGTAAACGCAGTTTTTACCACTGTAGATGTCTTCTGAAGCTCATGTATGCCTGTTTAATTGCGGTGAAAGATTCAAAACATCGTTTTAACCACCGTGGAGGTCTTCTAATGCTCGTGAAAGCTTGTTTAAGTACCGTGAAGGTTTCTAAACTCCGTTTCACCAACCGTATAAGTCTTCTGATGTTCGTGCAGGCCTGTTTAAGTAGCGTGGAAGCTTGTTTTCACCACTGTAGAAGTCTCTGATGATCTTGCATGCCTGTTTAAGCACCGTGAAGGTTTGTAAAGGTAATTTCACCATTGTGAAGCTCGTGTAGACCTGTATAAGTGCGCGGAAAAATTTAAAACGTCGTTTTAGCCTCAGCGGACGCCTTCTAATGCTCGTGAAGGCCTGTAGAAGTTCCGTGAATGTTTGTAAACCCCGTTATACACACCGTGGAAGTCTTCTGAAGCTCATGCAGGTCTGTTGAAGTACGGGGAAAGATTCAAAACGTCGTTTTAGCCACCGTGGACGTCTTTTAATGCTCGTGAAGGCCCGTTCAAACTCCGTGAAGGTTTGTAAACACCACTGTAGAAGACTTCTGAAGCTCATGTAGGCCTGTTTAAGTACTGGGAAAGATTCAAAACGTCCTTTTAGCCACCGTGGACGTCTTTTAATGCTCGTGAAGGCCTGTTCAAACTCCGTGAAGGTTTGTAAACGCAGTTTTCACCACTGTAGAAGACTTCTGAAGCTCATGTAGGCCTGTTTAAGTACAGGGAAAGATTCAAAACGTCGTTTTAACCACCGTGGAGGTCTTCTAATGCTCGTGAGAGCTTGTTTAAGTACCGTGAAGTTTTCTAAACTCCGTTTCACCCACAGTATAAGTCTTCTGAAGCTCATGCAGGCCTGTTTAAGTAGCGTGGAAGCTTGTTTTCACCACTGTAGAAGTCTCTGATGATCTTGCAGGCCTGTTTAAGTACCGTGAAGGTTTGTAAAGGTAATTTCACCATTGTGAAGCTCGTGTAGGCATGTATAAGTGCGCGGAAAGATTTATTACGTCGTTTTAGCCAAAGTGGACGCCTTCTAATGCTCGTGAAGGCCTGTTGAAGTTCCGTGAATGTTTGTAAATCCCGTTGTACACACCGTGGAAGTCTTCTCAAGCTCATGCAGGCCTGTTTCAGTACTGTGAAAGTTTGTAAACGTAGTTTTCTCCACTGTGGAAGGCTCTGAAGCTAATGTAGGCCTGTTTAACTGCGGGGAAAGATTCAAAACATCGTTTTAGCAACCTGGGTGGTCTTCTAATCCTCGTGAAGGCCTGTTGAAGTTCCGTGAATGTTTGTAAACACCGTTGTACACGCCGTGGAAGTTTTCAGAAGCTCATGCAGGCCTGTTTAAGTACTGTGAAAGTTTGTAAACGTAGTTTTCACCACTGTGGAAGACTCTGAAGCTCATGTAGGCCGCTTTAAGTGTGGGGAAAGATTCAAAACATTGTTTTAGCCACCGTGGACATCTTTTAATGCTCGTGAAGACCTTTTCAAACTCCGTGAAGGTTTGTAAACGTAGTTTTCACCACTGTAGAAGTCTTCTGAAGAACGTGCTGGCGTGTTTAAGTGCGGGGAAAGATTCAAAACGGCACTTTTGCCTCCGTGGACGTCTTCTAATGATCGTGAAGACCTGTTGAAGTTCCGTGAATGTTTGTAAACACCGTTATACACACCGTGGAAGTCTTCTGAAGCTCATGCAGGCCTGTTTAAGTACTGTGAAGGTTTGTAAACGTAGTTTACACCACAGTGGAAGCCTCTGAAGCTCATGTAGGCCTGTTTAAGTGCGGGGAAAGATTCAAGACGTCGTTTCAGCCACCGTGGATGTGTTCTAATGCTCGTAAAGGCCTGTTGAAGTTCCGTGAAGGTTTGTAAACGCAGTTTTCACCACTGTAGATGTCTTCTGAAGCTCATGTAGGCCTGTTTAAGTGCGGGGAAAGATTCAAAACATCGTTTTAACCACCGAGGAGATCTTCTAATGCTCGTGAAAGCTTTTGTAAGTACCGTGAAGATTTCTAAACTCCGTTTCACCCACCGTATAAGACTTCTGATGCTCCTGCAGGCCTGTTTCAGTAGCGTGAAGGTTTGTAAAGGTAATTTCACCATTGTGAAGCTCGTGTAGGCATGTATAAGTGCGCGGAAAGATTTAAAACATCGTTTTAGCCACAGTGGACGCCTTCTAATGCTCGTGAAGGCCTGTTGAAGTTCCGTGAATGTTTGTAAACTCCGTTATACACACCGTGAAAGTCTTCTAAAGCTCATGCAGGCCTGTTTGAGTACTGTGAAGGTTTGTAAACGTAGTTTTCACCACTGTGGAAGGCTCAGAAGCTAATGTAGGCCTGTTTAAGTGCGGGGAAAGATTCAAAACGTTTTTGCCACCGTGGGCGTGTTGTAATCCTCATCAACACCTGTTTAAGTACCGTGAATGTTTGTAAACACCGTTATACACACCGTGAAAGTCTTCTGAAGCTCATGCAGGCCTATTTGAGTACTGTGAAGGTTTGTAAAGGTAGTTTTCACCACTGTGGAAGCTTCTGAAGCTCATGTAGCCCTGTTTAAGTACGGGGAAAGATTCAAAACGTCGTTTTAGCCACCGTGAACGTCTTTTAATGCTCGTGAAGGCCTGTTCAAACTCCGTGAAGGTTTGTAAACGTAGTTTTTACCACTACAGGCCTGCATGAGCTACAGAAGACTTCCACGGTGTGTATAACGGTGTTTACAAACATTCACGGAACTTCAACAGGTCTTCACGAGCATTAGAAGTCGTCCACGGTGGCAAAAGCGACGTTTTGAATCTTTCCCCGCACTTAAACAGTCCTACATGAGCTTGAGAGTCTTCCACAGTGGTGAAAACTACGCTTACAAACCTTCACAGTACTTAAACAGGCCTGCATGAGCTTCAGAAGACTTCCACGGGGTGTATAAGGGTGTTTACAAACTTTCACAGAACATCAACAGGCCTTCACGAGCATTAAAAGACGCCCACGGTGGCTAAAATGACGTTTTGACTCTTTCCCCCCCACTTAAACAGGCCAAAACGTTCTTCAGAAGACTTCTACAGTGGTGAAAACTACGTTTACAAACCTTCACGGAGTTTGAACAGGCCTTCACGAGCATTAAAAGACGTCCACGGTGGCTAAAACCACGTTTTGAATCTTTCCCCGCACTTAAACAGGCCTACGTGAGCTTCAGAGGCTTCCACAGTGGTGAAAACTACGTTTACAAACCTTCACAGAACTTAAACAGGCCTGCATGAGCTTCAGAAGACTTATATGGTGGGTGAACCGGAGTTTAGAAACCTTCACGGTACTTAAGCAAGCTTTCACGAGGATTAGAAGACCTCCACGGTGGTTAAAACCATGTTTTGAATCTTTCCCCGCACTTAAACAGGCCTACATGAGCTTCAGAGGCTTCCACAGTGGTGAAAACTACGTTTACAAACCTTCACAGTACTTAAACAGGCCTGCATGAGCTTCTGAAGACTTCCTCGGTGTGTATAACGGTGTTTACAAACATTCACGGAACTTCAACTGGCCTTCACGAGCATTAGAATACCTACACGGTGGCTGAAACGATGTTTTGAATCTTTCCCCGCACTTAAACGGGCCTACATTAACTTCAGAGGCTTCCACAGTGGTGAAAACTACGTTTACAAACCTTCACGGAGTTTGAACAGGCCTTCACGAGCATTAAAAGACGTCCACGGTGGCTAAAACGACGTTTTGAATCTTCCCCCGCACTTAAACTGGCCTACGTGAGCTTCAGAGGCTTGCACAGTGGTGAAAACTACGTTTACAAACCTTCACAGTACTTAAACAGGCCTGCATGAGCTACAGAAGACTTCCACGGTGTGTATAACGGTGTTTACAAACATTCACGGATCTTCAACAGGTCTTCACGAGCATTAGAAGACGTCCACGGTGGCAAAAGCGACGTTTTGAATCTTTCCCCGCACTTAAACAGGCCTACATGAGCTTCGGAGGCTTCCACAGATTTGAAAACTACGTTTACAAACCTTCACAGTTCTTAAACAGGCCTGCATGAGCTTCAGAAGACTTGCACGGTGTGTATAACGGTGTTTACAAACATTCACGGAACTTCAACAGGCCTTCACGAGCATTAGAAGACCTCCACGGGCGAATTTTTTTTTTGGACGAGGTTTGAGAACTTAGTCGCAAAACGATGGAAAATTAATGACAGGGTTGTACCCATTCTGGTAGCTGTACGTAATTGGAATGACGTAATATGCCTGTCAAGATCCGAGAAAGTCGCTGAGTTTGCCCAGTGTGTTGTTCCTGGCCGTCTGAAGTTGACAAGACTGTGTCAAAAGTCGTGATTTACCCACACAAAGTGAGAGGTTGAACTTAGAAGCATTTTCTATCAGCAAAGTACCGCTTTTCAAGGCCTGCTGATAATTTGCTTACTAAATACAGCACTGAAATGTTGGGTCTGTTGCCTTTGGCTTCCATCCTACTATCTGGCATAGCTACCATTGGCATCAATACTTGATTTTAGCATTGTAATTTTACTCTGCGATCTGAACTCTTGGAATCAACTGTTTTGTAAGCATCAATAATCACACGTTACGATAAAGGCCGGACTAAATCATTCAAGTCATTACAGTGTGTAAGAGAGGAACCAGAAGTATCACAATCTTCTACAGCAAGTGTTTGTTTTGATCAGCAGAATGATGACGGAAAATGTCTCTAACCTCTCACTTCTTAAGGTAAAGCAGGATATTCTGATAGTATTTCATGCAAGGGAAATTCTGATACCAGAGAATAGATCAAATGCTTCTGTGAATCAAGCAGGCCTGCTGACACTTATTTCCCTTGCTAAACTCCACAGTATCGTGGAGACATTAGCTTGATTGTTGGAATGACACTGCGATTGGAATAGCCTTGCTTTACCTTAATCATGCTTGTGATTACTGACATTTTTGCTATGTTGAGGGCATCATCACATTTTGACAATGTCAAAGTTATGAGTCAATGTGATGAACAGAAAAACTATGAAAAACTTTGCTGTCATACACTGGACACACAGGGTATGAAACGACTAGTCTTGCTGGGCACACCTATATATATATAGTTACTGATTTCTGTGCAGATAGGGGGTTTGATATACATCTCCAATAGCATTTCAAGTCACTCCACTCACGCAGTGGGGACAGCCAGTGACACTATGGAATACTGGGGGGACAAAAGTCGATGGATAAGGTGTTGTCTTTGCATCCATAGACTAGGGCCCGCCGACTATTATTTTTTAGACAGGGTTCAAGAACTAAGTCGCCAAAATGATGGAAAGTTAATGACAGGGTTGTACCCATTCTGGTAGGTAATATGCCTGTGAAGATCAGAGAAAGTCGCTGGCTGCGTGTTAATACCCAGTGAGTTGTCCTTTGCCCATCTCAAGGTGGGTCAAAAGTCATCATTCACCCACACAAAGTGAGAGGTTAGACGAGGTTAGACTTAGAGACATTAGTACAACCTTCCTATCTAAATTCTGGCTGCCAAAATGATACTATTACTACTGTGAGACTGTTGGGTGTGTTGCTTTGCGTTCCCTCATAGAGCAACTGGCATGCACTATTTTGTACATCATACTGTAGGTTAAAACATCGACCAACTTCGTTTACCAAACATTGATTCCTACCAAAAGTTGCAGCATGTAAACAGGGAACATAAAAGCAGAGCTATCACAATCTTACAGAAGCAGTTGCGTTGGCCAGCTGAATGACGTCATTTGGTATATAATACGAAATGGCTTTTAAATTCTCATTTCATTTATGTTTGTGACAACATGATGAATTTAGCCAATGAAAATGCCATATCAAATATGTTAATTCTGCTGATCAAAAACTAACGTTTGCTGTGCGATTGTGATACTTCTGCTATTAGGTTCCTCTCTTACACACTGATGACTTGAATGATTTGGTTCTTTATCGTAATGTGTGATCCACCAGCAACATCAAACCTCAAACATTTACTCAACATTCAAAGTCTCTTTAATTAACCCATGATGTTTACCACTACAGACTAGTCAATCTTTACTGATTATTGATGTTTACAAAACAGTTGATTCCAAGAGTTCAGATCGCAGAGTAAAATGACAATGCTAAAATCAAGTATTGACGCCAATGGTAGCTATGCCATACAAAATAGTGCATGCCACATAGTAGGATGGAAGCCAAAGGCAACAGACCCAACGTTTCAGTGCTGTATTTAGTAAGCAAATTATCAGCAGGCCTTGAAAGCGGTACTTTGCTGATAGAAAAGTTCAACCTCTCACTTTGTGTGGGTAAATTACGACTTTTGACACAGTCTTGTCAACTTCAGAGGTCAAGGAACAACACACCAACTTTCAGCGACTTTCTCGGATCTATATCTTGACAGGCATATTACGTCATTCCAATTACGTCCAGCTACCAGAATGGGTACAACCCTGTCATTAATTTTCCATCGTTTTGCGACTAAGTTCACAAACCTCTTCCAAAAAAAAATTCGCCCTCCACGGTGGCAAAAGCGACGTTTTGAATCTTTCCCCGCACTTAAACAGGCCTACATGAGCTTTGGAGTCTTCCACAGTGGTCAAAACTACGTTTACAAACCTTCACAGTACTCAAACAGGCCTGCATGAGCTTCTGAAGACTTCCACGGTGTGTACAACGGGGTTTACCAACATTCACGGAACTTCAACAGGCCTTCACGAGCATTAGAAGGCGTCCACTGTGGCTAAAACGACGTTTTAAATCTTTCCGCGCACTTATACAGGCCTATACGAGCTTCACAATGGTGAAATTACCTTTACAAACCTTCACGGTACTTAAACAGGCCTGCAAGATCATCAGAGACTTCTACAGTGGTGAAATCAAGCTTCCACGCTACTTAAACAGGCCAGCACGAGCTTCAGAAGACTTATACTGTGGGTAAAACGGAGTTTAGAAAACTTCACGGTATTTAAACAAGCTTTCACGAGCATTAGAAGACCTCCACGGTGGTTTAAACGACGTTTTGAATCTTTCCCCGTACTTAAACAGGCCTACATGAGCTTCAGAAGTCTTCTACAGTGGTGTTTACAAACCTTCACGGAGTTTGAACGGGCCTTCACGAGCATTAAAAGACGTCCACGGTGGCTAAAACGACGTTTTGAATCTTTCCCCGTACTTAAACAGGCCTACATGAGCTTCAGAAGACTTCCACAGTGTGTATAACGGTGTTTATAAACATTCACGGTACTTAAACAGGCCTTCACGAGGATTACAAGACGCCCACGGTGGCAAAAGTGTTTTGAATCTCTACTCGCACTTAAACAGGCTAACACGTTCTTCAGAAGACTTCTACAGTGGTGAAAACTACGTTTACAAACCTTCACGGAGTTTGAACAGGCCTTCACGAGCATTAAAAGACGTCCACGGTGGCTAAAACGACGTTTTGAATCTTTCCCCGCAGTTAAACAGGCCTACATGAGCTTGAGAGACTTCCACAGTGGTGAAAACGTTTACATACCTTCACAGTACTTAAACAGGCCTGTATGAGCTTCAGAAGACTTCCACGGTGTGTATACCGGTGTTTACAAACATTCACGGACCTTCAACAGGCCTTCACGAGGATTAGAAGATGCCCACGGTGGCTAAACCGACGTTTTGAATCTTTCCCCCAACATAAACAGGCCAACACGTTCTTCAGAAAACTTCTACAGTAGTGAAAACTATATAACGGTGTTTACAAATATTCACGGAACTTCAACAGGTCTTCACGAGCATTAGAAGGCGTCCACTGTGGCTAAAACGTTTTAAATCTTTCCGCGCACTTATACAGGCCTATACGAGCTTCACAATGGTGAAATTAACTTTACAAACCTTCACGGAACTTAAACAGGCCTGCAAGTTCATCAGACACTTCTATAGTGGTGAAAAGAAGCTTCTACGCTACTTAAACAGGCCTGCACGAGCATCAGAAGACTTATACGGTGGGTGAAACGGAGTTTAGAAACCTTCACGGTACTTAAACAAGCTTTTACGACCTCCACGGTGGTTAAAACGATGTTTTGAATCTTTCCCCGCACTTAAACACGCCTACATGAGCTTCAGAAGACTTCTACAGTGGTGAAAACTACGTTTACAAACCTTCACGGAACTTCAACAGGCCTTTACGAGCAGTACAAGATGTCCACGGTGGCTAAAACGATGTCTTGAATCTTTCCCCGCACTTAAACAGGCGTACATGAGCTTCAGAGGCTTCCACAGTGGTGAAAACTACGTTCACAAACCTTCACAGTACATAAACAGGCCTGCATGAGCTTCTGAAGACTTACACGGTGTGTATAACGGTGTTTACAAACATTCACGGAACTTCAACAGGTCTTCACGAGCATTAGAAGACTTCCCCGGTGGCAAAAGCGACGTTTTGAATCTTTCCCCGCACTTAAACAGGCCTACATGAGCTTGAGAGTCTTCCACAGTGGTGAAAACGTTTACATACTTTCATAGCACTTAAACAGGCCTGCATGAGCTTCAGAAGAATTCCACGGTGTGTATACCGGTGTCTACAAACATTCACGGACCTTCAACAGGCCTTCACGAGGAGTAGAAGACGCCCACGGTGGCAAAAACGACGTTTTGAATCTTTCCCCGGCCTTAAACAGGCTAACACGTTCTTCAGAAGACTTCTACAGTGGTGAAAACTACGTTTACAAACCTTCACGGAGTTTGAACAGGCCTTCACGAGCATTAAAAGACGTCCACGGTGGCTAAAACGACGTTTTGAATCTTTCCCCGCACTTAAACAGGCCTACATGAGCTTCAGAGCCTTCCACAGTGATGAAAACTACGTTTACAAACCTTCACAGTACTCAAACAGGCCTGCATGAGCTTGAGAAGACTTCCACGGTGTGTACAACGGGGTTTACAAACATTCACGGAACTTCAACCGGCCTTCACGAGCATTAGAAGGCGTCCACTGTGGCTACAACGATGTTTTAAACTTTCCGCGCACTTATACAGACCTACACGAGCTTCACAATGGTGAAATTACCTTTACAAACCTTCACGGTACTTAAACAGGCCTGCAAGATCATCAGAGACTTCTACAGTGGTGAAAACAAGCTTCCACGCTACTTAAACAGGCCTGCACGAGCTTCAGAAAACTTATACGGTGGGTAAAACGGAGTTTAGAAAACTTCACGTTACTTAAACAAGCTTTCACGAGCATTAGAAGACCTCCACGGTGGTTAACACGATGTTTTGAATCTTTCCCCGCACTTAAAAAGGCGTACATGAGCTTCAGAAGTCTTCTACAGTGGTGCAAACTACGTTTAAAAACCTTCACGGAACTTCAACAGGCCTTTACGAGCATTAGAAGATGTCCACGGTGGCTAAAACGACGTTTTGAATCATTCCCCGTACTTAAACAGGACTAAATGAGCTTCAGAAGCTTCCACAGTGGTGAAAACTACCTTTACAAACCTTCACAGTACTTAAACAGGCCTGCATGAGCTTCAGAAGACTTCCACGGTGTGTATAACGGTGTTTACAAACATTCACGGAACTTCAACAGGCCTTCACGAGCATTAGAAGACCTCCACGGTGGCTAAAACGATGTTTTGAATCTTTCCCCGCACTTAAACAGGCCTACATTAGCTTCATGAGCCTTCCACAGTGGTGAAAACTACGTTTACAAACCTTCACAGTACTTAAACAGGCCTGCATGAGCTTCTGAAGCCTTCCACGGTGTGTATAACGGTGTTTACAAACATTCACGGAACTTCAACAGGTCTTCACGAGCATTAGAAGACGTCCACTGTGGTAAAACCGACGTTTTGAATCTTTCCCCGCACTTAAACAGGCCTACATTAACTTCAGAGCCTTCCACAGTGATGAAAACTACGTTTACAAACCATCACAGCACTCAAACAGGCCTGCTTGAGCTTCAGAAGACTTCCACGGTGTGTACAACGGGGTTTACAAACATTCACGGAACTTCAACAGGCCTTCACGAGCATTAGAAGGCGTCCACTGTGGCTAAAACGACGTTTTAAATCTTTCCGCGCACTTATACAGGCCTATACGAGCTTCACAATGGTGAAATTACCTTTACAAACCTTCACGGTACTTAAACAGGCCTGCAAGATCATCAGATACTTCTACAGTGGTGAAAACAAGCTTCCACGCTACTTAAACAGGCCTGCACGAGCATCAGAAGACATATACACAGCAAAAAGAACGGTATGAAGTTCATACCAAAAGAGTATGACCTTCATCCCAACGAATTTCATACCTATGGTATGAATTGAGCGAGTATGACTTTCATACTTTCAGCGGTGCGTAGTTCATACCGCGGATGGGAGAAGACGTTCGTCATACCGAAGCAGCGTGTGAACTTCATACCCCGCTGCACGCGGTGTTATTAGGTCAAAGGTCAAAAGCGTCGGTGGATGAGAAATCTATTTATGCGTTTAAGAAATTTTATATTCTGCATGCAGTGCAGTGCAGTCGATGCAACATAGCCATGCAGCAGTGATCCCCTAGCCTCGTTCCCAGGCCCGCGCCCTGCTTCCCGTCGCTTGCAGTACGGTTAAGCGGGAGAGGGCCTGGTACATTTCCTCACGTGAGTGACGTCATGGGTAGAAAGGCGGTAGAAAGACTTTAATTGAACGTGGGCGAGCACGACTAAATTGCTCACTGATTGCTGGTGTGTGTCTTCACTGTTTTGGCTTGGTAAAACTCTCTGTCCTCCCGACTGTCTCGTGAATAGCGACATAAAAGCGCCTTCGTGCGCTGCTACCGTTCGACTCGGAATAGTCGCGCTCCAGTGCGTGCGTGCGATCGAAGTTTTTTGTGGTTTACATGACGCCCACGTTCGTATAATTTGCCCTGTCCGTGACGTCACTCACGTGAGGAAATGTACCAGGCCCTCTCCCGCTTAACCGTTCTGCAAGCGACGGGACGCTGGGCGCGGGCCTGGGATCGAGGCTAGTGATCCCCGTGTCTCAAGACAGATTTCTTATGCAGGTAAGTCGATAGCTGATGAGAAATTCTGTTGAAATTTTGATTTATCTGTGTACCTACTTAGGGGTGGATAGGAATTGTGCTTAAACATGCATGGTTAATTTGCTACACACTAGCAAATGTAATGAATGTTCCCATGCTTCCATCCTCCCACGAGGGTTGTCATTTTTATGGGCACCATAGTCACATGGAGTTGATTGATACCTAGTTTGTACTATTTGAAGTAGTTTTGGTCTCGTAGGTTTGAAAAAGCTAAGGCGATTGAGCATCGAGTTGATATTCGGTTGGGTGTAAACTACAATTTCCCGTTCCAGTCCAGCACACAGTGTGCCAGACTTACAAACCAATTTGATATTATGAATATACAGGTAGAGTGGAGTTGATTGATACCTAGTTTGTCCTGTTTGAAGTAGTTTTGGTCTCATAGGTTTGAAAAAGCTAAGGCGATTGACCATCGAGTTGATATTCGGTTGGGTGTAAACTACAATTTCCCGTTCCAGTCCAGCACACAGTGTGCCAGACTTACAAACCAATTTGATATTATGAATGTACAGGTAGAGTGGAGTTGATGGATACCTAGTTTGTCCTATTTGAAGTAGTTTTGGTCTCATAGGTTTGAAAAAGCTAAGGCGATTGACCATCGAGTTGATATTCGGTTGGGTGTAAACTACAATTTCCCGTTCCAGTCTAGCACACAGTGTGCCAGAGTTACAAACCAATTTGATATTATGAATGTACAGGTAGAGTGGAGTTGATTGATACCTAGTTTGTCCTGTTTGAAGTAGTTTTGGTCTCGTAGGTTTGAAAAAGCTAAGGCGATTGAGCATCGAGTTGATATTCGGTTGGGTGTAAACTACAATTTCCCGTTCCAGTCCAGCACACAGTGTGCCAGACTTACAAACCAATTTGATATTATGAATATACAGGTAGAGTGGAGTTGATTGATACCTAGTTTGTCCTGTTTGAAGTAGTTTTGGTCTCGTAGGTTTGAAAAAGCTAAGGCGATTGACCATCGAATTGATATTCGGTTGGGTGTAAACTACAATTTCCCGTTCCAGTTCAGCACAGTGTGCCAGACTTACAAACCAATTTGATATTATGAATGTACAGGTAGAGTGGAGTTGATGGATACCTAGTTTGTCCTATTTGAAGTAGTTTTGGTCTCATAGGTTTGAAAAAGCTAAGGCGATTGACCATCGAGTTGATATTCGGTTGGGTGTAAACTAAAATTTCCCGTTCCAGTCTAGCACACAGTGTGCCAGAGTTACAAACCAATTTGATATTATGAATGTACAGGTAGAGTGGAGTTGATTGATACCTAGTTTGTCCTATTTGAAGTAGTTTTGGTCTCGTAGGTTTGAAAAAGCTAAGGCGATTGAGCATCGAGTTGATATTCGGTTGGGTGTAAACTACAATTTCCCGTTCCAGTCCAGCACACAGTGTGCCAGACTTACAAACCAATTTGATATTATGAATATACAGGTAGAGTGGAGTTGATTGATACCTAGTTTGTCCTGTTTGAAGTAGTTTTGGTCTCGTAGGTTTGAAAAAGCTAAGGCGATTGACCATCGAATTGATATTCGGTTGGGTGTAAACTACAATTTCCCATTCCAGTTCAGCACACAGTGTGCCAGACTTACAAACCAATTTGATATTATGAATGTACAGGTAGAGTGGAGTTGATGGATACCTAGTTTGTCCTATTTGAAGTAGTTTTGGTCTCGTAGGTTTGAAAAAGCTAAGGCGATTGAGCATCGAGTTGATATTTGGTTGGGTGTAAACTAAAATTTCCCGTTCCAGTCTAGCACACAGTGTGCCAGAGTTACAAACCAATTTGATATTATGAATGTACAGGTAGAGTGGAGTTGATTGATACCTAGTTTGTCCTATTTGAAGTAGTTTTGGTCTCGTAGGTTTGAAAAAGCTAAGGCGATTGAGCATCGAGTTGATATTCGGTTGGGTGTAAACTACAATTTCCCATTCCATTCCAGCACACAGTGTGCCAGACATACAAACCAATTTGATATTATGAATGTACAGGTAGAGTGGAGTTGATTGATACCTAGTTTGTCCTATTTGAAGTAGTTTTGGTCTCGTAGGTTTGAAAAAGCTAAGGTGATTGACTATCGAAATGATATTCGGTTGGGTGTAAACTGCATTTTTCCGTTCCATTCCTATGGTTCCTACCGTGTCTGATTTTTAATCTATTTATTCATCTTTACTGTTTCTCCTTACAGGACCAAATGGGCAAAGGTAGACAACCTGGGTGTTGTCTGTGGAAGACTGAAGTTGCTGTTGTTATGGAGATATTGGACTGAGTCTATTTGGTTGTTGACAGCAATGTTTTTGTTTTTTGTATGTTCAGTTCCTGTCATCATTTGATCATTCTGTCATGCATTGATAAACTTTGGGCCGAACCATAAGTTCTGGGTTACTACCACTGTCAGTGCATGAGACGGTCCCCAACAAGTCAGCTCCACCTTCGTGCGTGGTGTGCGTGCGCAATTGTTTGAACTTTGACCTTGAGCGTGCTCGCGCTCGAAATGTGATACTTTTGAAAATGAAGCACGAGTGAAGGAAGGAGGTGTGCCACGGAACTCAGTCTGAACAGGACAACGGTGAGCAGTGTTTCTCGCAATAACTTATCTTGCTAGTATGTAGAAAGCTGGGAAATATGTCAGAATAGTATACAGTCACTTGTAGCCCAGTCTCATATGCTGTATATGAAGCTCTTAAAAACGCTCTTCATGGTGTGGATTTTGAGTTTTAGTACATGTGGTGCTGGACTTCTGATGTCATCTCCCTCCTTGTATATATAGATGGAGGTGAGCCTGGGATATTGTTACAAATTGTGACATATGAATTCATCCTGTCATTCTTCCTCATTATGGCACTCAGACTGTGTATCACGGAACAAGAGCAAAGCAGGTACAGTACACTTGAACACACATACATACAGACATAAGTACACCTATCTTTCCGTCTGACAGTGTACCCGCAACTTTTCTGTCGAGTCTATATCGAAGAGCAAGAGCCAGTGAAGAATTAAAGGTACAGTTCCCTTTTGTCTCGTACTGCACCCTCATTTTTCTGTCGCATAGTGTAACCTCGTTCTTTCTGTCCCATACTCCAATTCCACATTCTTTCTGTTTCATAGTACACTTCCTCCCTCTTTGATATTGTTCTCTCCCCACGCACGTACACACAAAGGTAGACAGAAGCCAGCCTGATGTATTGCCACAGTGAATATTTGCTCCTTACATTCTTCCTCACCACTTTTACATCCAGGGTCTATCACAGAACAAAAGCCAAGTAAAGAATTAGAGGTACAGTTCTTTCTCTCTCATAGTGCACCCTTGTCCTTTCTGTCCCATAACTGTACCCACATTCTTTGCATGATATTCTTACCCCTCGTATATACACACTGGGTAGATAGAGGCCAGCCTGGGTACAATCTACAATGATAACCTCTTCCTTTCTTATTACTCCCACGTTCAGAGTCAAACACGGAAAGTGAGCCAAACAAAGAATTAGAGGTAGATGTTCCTTCCTCGTTTTCTCTCTTCCCTCCTCTGCACACACACACTCACACAGACACAGAACAATAACAAAGTGAAGAAGTACAGGTACGGCATGCACATGTATACTTATACACACACATAAACCTGTGTTTTGTTTCTCCACTATACCCTACTCTCTCCTTTCCCAGAGCCCATACATGCACTTTCCCTTTTATTTCTGCCCAATGATATACTACTGTCTTGTTTCCCCACAGATGCAGATATCTATGCTGCAGAAAGTACAAAAGCAACAGGTGACTTGATACTTGAACTAAGTAGATGCTATATACTAAGGTTTACTTGCTTTTGCTGTCAGTGCATTTCCTTGTGTGCATTATAATCTGTTTTTCCACAATACTGTCATTCAACAGCAAGGACAAGCTGAATGTACAATGCATAGGTTATACTGCTATAAGCAGCATGACAATCATACCAATTCATGGATGTAAATCATACTA
Organism: Agelas oroides; assembly: GCA_949130485.1. NCBI lineage: Eukaryota > Metazoa > Porifera > Demospongiae > Agelasida > Agelasidae > Agelas > Agelas oroides. Next base: position 7,695,314 of record OX422184.1, on the reverse strand, counting down.
TCTACTCGTGTGATGATCATACCCTTTTTGGTATGAAATTCATACCGTTTTGGTATGATATTAATACTGTTTTTGGTATGAAATCCATACCATTTTTGGTATGAAATTCTTACCGTTTTTGGTATGCTCAGTGTAAAAAGGGAAATCATACCTATTTTGGTATGAACTTCATACCATTGTTGTAAAACGGAGTTTAGAAAACTTCATGGTACTTAAAGAAGCTTTCACAAGCATTAGAAGACCTCTACGGTGGTTAAAACGACGTTTTGAATCTTTCCCCGTACTTAAACAGGCCTACATGAGCTTCAGAAGTCTTCTACAGTGGTGAAAACTACGTTTACAAACCTTCACGGAGTTTGAACAGGCCTTCACGAGCATTAAAAGACGTCCACGGTGGCTAAAACGACGTTTTGAATCTTTCCCCGTACTTAAACAGGCCTACATGAGCTTCAGAAGCTTCCACAGTGGTGAAAAATACCTTTACAAACTTTCACAGTACTCAAATAGGCCTGCATGAGCTTCAGAAAACTTCCACGGTGTGTATAACGGTGTTTACAAACATTCACGGTACTTAAGCAGGCCTTCACGAGGATTACCAGACGCCCACGGTGGCAAAAACGTTTTGAATCTTTCCTCGCACTTAAACAGGCCAACACGTTCTTCAGAAGACTTCTACAGTGGTGAAAACTACGTTTGCAAACCTTCACGGAGTTTGAACAGGCCTTCACGAGCATTAAAAGACGTCCACGGCGGCTAAAACGACGTTTTGAATCTTTCCCCGCACTTAAACAGGCCTACATGAGCTTCAGAGGCTTCCACGGTGGTGAAAACTACGTTTACAAACCTTCACAGTGCTCAAATAGACCTGCATGAGCTTCAGAAGACTTCCACGGTGTGTATAACGGTGTTTACAAACATTCACGGAACTTCAACAGGCCTTCACGAGCATTAGAATGCGTCCGCTGTGGCTAAAACGACGTTTTAAATCTTTCCGCGCACTTATACATGCCTACACGAGCTTCACAATGGTGAAATTACCTTTACAAACCTTCACGGTACTTAAACAGGCCTGCAAGATCATCAGAGACTTCTACAGTGGTGAAAACAAGCTTCCACGCTACTTAAACAGGCCTGCACGAGCATCAGAAGACTTATACGGTGGGTGAAACGGAGTTTAGAAACCTCCACGGTACTTACACAAGCTTTCACGAGCATTAGAAGACTTCCACGGTGGTTAAAACGATGTTTTGAATCTTTCCCCGCACTTAAACAGGCCTACATGAGCTTCAGAAGACATCTACAGTGGTGAAAACTGCGTTTACAAACCTTCACTGAACTTCAATAGGCCTTTACGAGCATTAGAAGACGTCCACGGTGGCTGAAACGACGTCTTGAATCTTTCCCCGCACTTAAACAGGCCTACATGAGCTTCAGAGGCTTCCACAGTGGTGAAAACTACGTTTACAAACCTTCACAGTACTTAAACAGGCCTGCATGAGCTTCAGAAGACTTCCACGGTGTGTATAACGGTGTTTACAAACATTCACGGAACTTCAACAGGCCTTTACGAGCATTAGAAGATGTCCACGGTGGCTAAAACGACGATTTGAATCTTTCCCCTACTTAAACCGGCCTACATGAGCTTCGGAAGCTTCCACAGTGGTGAAAACTACCTTTACAAACCTTCACAGTACTCAAACAGGCCTGCATGAGCTTCAGAAGACTTCCACGGTGTGTATAACGATGTTTACAAACATTCACGGTTCGTAAACAGGCCTTCACGAGGATTACAAGACGCCCACGGTGGTAAAAACGCTTTGAATCTTTCCTCGCACTTAAACAGACCAACACGTTCTTCAGAAGACTTCGACGCTCATATAGGCCTGTTTAAGTGAGGGAAAAGATTCAAAACATCGTTTTAGCCACCGTGGAGATCGTGAAGGCCTGTTTAAGTACCGTGAATGTTTGCAAACACCGTTATACACACCGTGGAAGTCTTCTGAAGCTCATTCAGGCCTGTTTAAGTACTGTGAAGGTTTGTAAACGTAGTTTTCACCACTGTGGAAGCCTCTGAAGCTCATGTAGGCCTGTTTAAGTGCGGGGAAAGATTCAAAACATCGTTTTAGCCACCGTGGAGGTCGTGAAGGCTTGTTTAAGTATGGTAAAGGTTTCTAAACACCGTTTTACCCACCGTGGGAGTCTTCTGTAGCTTGTTCAGGCCTGTTGAAGTACCGTGGAAGTTTGGAAACGTAGCTTTCACCACTGTAGAAGTGTCTGATGATCTTGCAGGCCTGTTTAAGTATCGTGAAGTTTTGTAAACGTATTTTTCACCATTGTAGAAGATTCTGAAGCTCGTGTAGGCCAGTTTAAGTTCGGGGAAAGATTCAAAACATCGTTTTACCCACCGTGGACGTCTTCTAATGCTCATGAAGGCCTGTTTAAGTACCGTGATGGTTTGTAAACACCGTTTTACACACTGCTGAACCTCGTGTAAGCCAGTTAAAGTGCCGTGAAGGTTTATAAACGTAATTTCACCATTGTGAAGCTCCAGTAGGCCGGTTTAAGTGGGGGGAGAGATTCTAAACCTCGTTTTAGCCACCGTGGACGTCTTCTTATGCTGGTATTTGCCTACTTAAGTACCGTGAAAGTTTGTAAACGTAGTTTTCACCACTGTAGAGGTCTTCTGAAGCTCATGTAGGCCTGTTTAACTGCGGGGAAGGATTCAAAACATCGTTTTAGCCACCGTGGAGGTCTTCTAATGGTCGTGAAGGCTAGTTTAAGTACCGTGAAGATTTCTAAACACAGTTTTACCCACCGTAGAAGTCTTGTGAAGCTCGTGCAGGCCTGTTTAAGTACCGTGAAGGTTTGTAAACGCATTTTGCACCATTGTAGAAGTTTCTGAAGCTCGTGTAGTCCAGTTTAAGTGCGGGGAAGGATTCAAAACATTGTTTTAGCCACCGTGGACGTCGTGAAGGCCTGTTTAAGTACCGTGTAGGTTTGTAAACACCGATTTACACACCGCTGAAGCTCGTGTAAGCCAGTTGAAGCACCGTGAAGGTTTATATATAAAACGTGATTTCACCATTGTGAAGCTCGTGTAGGCCTGTGTAAGTGCGGGGAGAGATTCAAAACGTCGTTTGCACCACCGTGGACGTCTTCTAATGCTCGTGAAGGCCTGTTGAAGTTCTGTGAATGTTTATAAACAACGTTTTACCCACGGTAGAAGTCTTCTGAAGCTAGTGCAGTCCTGTTTAAGTACCGTGGAAGTTTGTAAACGTAGTTTTCACCACTGTAGAAGTCTCTGATGATCTTGCAAGCCTGTTTAAGTACCGTGAATGTTTGTAAACACCGTTACACACACCGTGGAAGTCTTCTGAAGCTCATGTAGGCCTGTTTAAGTGCGGGGAAAGATTCAAAACATCGTTTTAGCCACCTTGGAGGTCTTCTAATGCTCGTGAAGGCTCGTTTAAGTACCGTGAAGGTTTCTAAACACCGATTTACCCAACGGAGAAGTTTTGTGAAGCTCATGCAGGCCTGTTTAGGTGCAGTGAAAGTTTGTAAACGTAGTTTTCACCACCTTAGAAGTCTTCTGAAGAACGCGATGGCCTGTTATGTGCGGGGAAAGATTCAAAACGTTTTAGCCACCGTGGACGTCTTCTAATGCTCGTGAAAGCCTGTTGAAGTTCCGTGAAGATTTGTAAACCTTGTTTTCACCATTTTAGTAGTCTTCTGAAGAACGTGATGGCTTGTTTAAGTGCGGGGAAAGATTCAAAACGTCGTTTTAACCACCGTAGACGTCTTCTAATGCTCGTGAAGTCCGGTTTCAGTACCGTGAAGGTTTGTAAACGTAGTTTTCACCGCTGTAGAAGTCTTCTGAAGAACGTGTTGGCCTGTTTAAGTGCGGGGAGAGATTCAAAACGTCGTTTTAGCCACCGTGGACGTCTTCTAATGCTCGTAGAGTCCTGTTGAAGTTCCGTGAATCTTTATAAACACCTTTATACACACCGTGGAAGTCTTCTGAAGCTCATGCAGGCCTGTTTAAGTACTGTGATTGTTTGTAAACGTAGTTTTCACCACTGTGAAACCCTCTGAAGCTCATGTAGGCCTGTTGAAGAGCGGGGAAAGATTCAAAACGTCGTTTTAGCCACCGTGGAGGTCTTCTAATGCTGGTGAAGGCTTGTTGAAGTACCGTGATGGTTTCTAAACACAGTTTTACATCCCGTAGAAGTCTTCTGAAGCTCGTACCGGCCTGTTTAAGTACCGTGGAAGTTTGGAAACGTAGTTTTCACCACTGTAAAAGTCTCTGATCATCTTGCAGGCCTGTTTAAGTACCGTGAAGGTTTGTAAACGTATTTTTCACCATTGTAGAAGTTTCTGAAGCACGTATAGGCCAGTTTAAGTGCGGGGGTAGATTCAAAACATCGTTTAAGCCACCGTGGACGTTTTCTAATGCTCATGAAGGCCTGTGTAAGTAGCGTGAAGGTTTGTAAACACCGTTTTACACACCGCTGAAGCTCGTGTAAGCCAGTTGAAGTACCGTGAAAGTTTATAAACGTAATTTCACCGTTGTGAAGCTCGTGTAGGCCTGTTTAAGTGCGGGGAAATATTCTAAACGTAGTTTTAGCCACCGTGGACGTCTTCTAATGCTGGTAATGGCCTGTTCAAACTCCGTGAATTTTTGTAAACGTACTTTTCACCACTTGTGAAGTCGTCTGAAGAACGTGTTGGCTTGTTTATGTGCGGGGAAAGATTCAAAACGTTGTTTTAGCCACCGTCGACGTCTTGTAATGCTCGTGAAGGCTCGTCTAAGTACCGTGAAGGTTTGTAAACACCATTTTACACACCACTGAAGCTCGTGTAAGCCAGTTGAAGTACCGTGAAAGTTTATAAACGTAATTTCACCATTGTGAAGCTCGTGTAGGCCTGTTTAAGAGCGGGGATATATTCTAAACGTCGTTTTAGCCACCGTGAACGTCTTCTAATGCTGGTAATGGCCTGTTCAAACTCCGTGAAGTTTTGTAAACGTGGTTTTCACCACTGTAGAAGTCTTCTGAAGAACGTGATGGCCTGTTTAAGTGCGGGGAAACATTCTAACCGTCATTTTAGCCACCGTGGACGTCTTCTATTGCTCGTGAAGGCCTGTTTAAGTACCGTGAAAGTTTGTAAACACCGTTTTACACACCGCTGATGCTCTAGTAACCCAGTTGAAGTGCCGTGAAAGTTTATAAACGTAATTGTGAAGCTCGTGTAGGCCTGTTTATGTGCGGAGAAAGATTCAAAACGTCGTTTTAGCCACCGTGGACGTCTTCTAATGCTCGTGAAGGCTTTTTAAGTACCGTGAAGGTTTGTAAACGTAGTTTTCACCACTTTAGAAATCTTCTGAACAACGTGATGGCCTGTTTTAAGTGCGGGGAAAGATTCAAAACGTCGTGTTAGCCACCGTGGACGTCTTCTAATGCTCGTAAACACTTGTTGAAGGCCCATGAATGTTTGTAAACACCGTTATACACACCGTGGAAGTCTTTTGAAGCTCATGCAGGCCTGTTTATGTAGGTGAAGGTTTGTAAACGTAGTTTTCACCACTGTGGAAGCCTCTGAAGCTTATGCAGGCTTGTTTAAGAACTGTGAAGGTTTGCAAGCGTAATTTTCACCAGTATGGAAGTCTCTAAAGCTCATGTAGGCCTGTTTAAATGTGGGGAAAGATTGAAAACATCGTTTTAGCCACCGTGGAGGTCGAGAAGGCTTGTTTAAGTACCGTGAATGTTTGTAAACACCGTTATACACACCGTGGAAGACTTCTGAAGCTCATGCAGGCCTGTTTTAGTACTGTGAAGGTTTGTAAACGTAGTTTTCACCACTGTGGAAGCCTCTGAATCTCATGTAGGCCTGTTTAAGTGCGGTGAAAGATTCAAAACATCGTTTTAGCCACCTTAGAGGTCTTCTAATGCTCGTGAAGGCTTGTTTAAGTACCGTAAAGGTTTCTAAACATCGTTTTACCCAACGTAGAAGTCTTGTGAAGCTCGTTCAGGCCTGTTTAGGTACAGTGAAAGTTTGTAAACGTAGGTTTTACCACTGTAGAAGTCTTCTGAAGAGAGTGTTGGCCTGTTTAAGTGCGGGGAAAGATTCAATCCGTCGTTTTAGCCACCGTGGACGTCTTGTAATGCTTGTGAAGGTCTGTTTAAGTGCAGTGAATGTTTGTAAACGTAGTTTTCACCACTGTAGATGCCTCTGATGATCTTGCAGGCCTGTTTAAGGACCGCGAAGGTTTGTAAACGTATTTTTCACCACTGTAGAAGTTTCTGAAGCTCGTGTAGGCCAGTTTATGTGCGCGGAGAGATTCAAAACATCGTTTTTGCCGCCGTGGACGTCTTCTAATGCTCGTGTAGGTCTGTTTAAGTACCGTGAAGGTTTGTAAACACCGTTTTACACACCGCTGAAGCTCTAGTAACCCATTTGAAATGCCGTGAAGGTTTATAAACGTAATTTCACCATTGTGAAGCTCGTGTAGGCTTGTTTATGTGCGGGTAAAGATTCAATACGTCGCTTTATCCACCGTGGACGTCTTCTAATGCTCATGAAGGCCTGTTGAAGTTCCGTGAAGGTTTGTAAACACCGTTATACACACCGTGGAAGTCTTCTGAAGCTCATGCAGGACTGTTTAAGTACTGTGAAGGTTTGTAAACTTAGTTTTCACCACTGTGGAAGCCTCTGAAGCACATGTAGGCCTGTTGAAGTGCGGCGAAAGATTCAAAACATCGTTTTAGCCACCGTGGAGGTGTTCTAATGCTCGTGAAGGCCTGTTCAAATTTCGTTAAGTTTTGTAAACATAGTTTTCATAGTTTTCTTCAGAAGAACGTGTTGGCCTGTTTAAGTGCGGGGAATGATTCAAAACTTCGTTTCAGCCACCGTGGACGTCTTGTAACGCTCGAGAAGGCTCGTTTAAGTGCCGTGAAGGTTTGTAAACACCGTTATACACACCCTGGAAGTCTTCTGAAGCTTATGCAGGCCTGTTTAAGTGCGGTGAATGTTTGTAAATGTAGTTTTCACCACTGTAGAAGTCTTCTGAAGAACGTGTTGGCCTGTTTAAGTGCGGGGAGAGATTCAAAACGTTTTAGCCACCGTGGACGACTTCTAATGCTCGTGAAGTCCAGTTGAAGTTCCGTGAATGTTTATAAACAACGTTTTACCCACCGTAAAAGTCTTCTGAAGCTCGTGCAGTCCAGTCTAAGTACCGTGGAAGTCGGTAAACGTAGTTTTCACCACAGTAGAAGTCTTCTGAAGAACGTGTTGGCTTGTTTATGTGCGGGGAACGATTCAAAACGTCGTTTTAGCCACCGTGGACGTCTTCTAATGCTCGTGAAGGCTCGTTTATGTACCGTGAAGGTTTGTAAACACCGTTATACACACCGTGGAAGTCTTCTGAAGCTCATGCAGGCATGTTTAAGTACTGTGAAGGTTTGTAAACGTAGTTTTCACCACCATGGAAGCCTCTTAAGCTCATGTAGCCCTGTTTAAGTGCGGTGAAAGATTGAAAACATCGTTTTAGCCACCGTGGAGGTCTTCTAATGCTCGAGAAGGCTCGTTTAAGTACCGTGAAGGTTCCTAAACACCGTTTTACCCAACTTTGAATTCTTGTCGTGCAGGCCTGTTTAGGTACAGTGAAAGTTTGTAAACGTAGTTTTCACTACAGTAGAAGTCTTCTGAAGAACGTGTTGGCCTGTTTAAGTGTGGGGAGAGATTTAAAACGTCGTTTTAGCTACCGTGGACGACTTCTAATGCTCTTTAAGTCCAGTTGAAGTTCCGTGAATGTTTAGAAACAGCGTTTTACCAACCGTAAATGTCTTCTGAAGCTCGTGCAGTGCTGTCTAAGTACCGTGGAAGTTTGTAAACGTAGTTTTCATCACAGTAGAAGTCTCTGATGACCTTGAGAGCCAGTTGAAGTACCGTGAAGGTTTATAAACTTAATTTCACCATTGTGAAGCTCGTGTAGGCCGGTTTAAGTGCGGGGAAAGATTCAAAACATCGTTTTAGCCACCGTGGAGGTCTTCTAATGCTCGTGAAGCCTTGTTAAATACCGTGAAGGTTTCTCAACACCGTTTTACCCAACGTAGAAGTCTTGTGAAGCTCGTGAAGGTGTTTAGGTACAGTGAAAGTTTGTAAACGTACTGTAGAAGTCTTCTGAAGAACGTGTTGGCCTGTTTAAGTGCGGGGAAAGATTCAAAACGTCGTTTCAGCCGCCGTGGATGTCTTCTTATGCTCGTGGAGGTCTGTTTAAGTACCGTAAAAGTTTGTAAACGTAGTTTTCACCACTGTAGAAGTCTTCTGAAGAACGTGTTGGCCTGTTTCAGTGCGGGGAGAGATTTAAAACGTCGTTTTAGCCACCGTGGACGACTTCTAATGCTCGTGAAGTCCAGTTGAAGTTCCGTGAATGTTTATAAACAACGTTTTACCCACCGCAAAAGTCTTTTGAAGCTCGTGCAGTCCTGTCTAAGTACCGTGGAAGTTTGTAAACGTAGTTTTCACCACAGTAGAAGTCTTCTGAAGAACGTGTTGGCTTGTTTATGTGCGGGGAAGGATTCAAAACGTCGTTTAAGCCACCGTGGACGTCTTCTACTGCTCGTGAAGGCTCGTTTAAGTGCCGTGAAGGTTTGTAAACACCGTTATACACACCGTGGAAGTCTTCTGAAGCACATGCAGGCCTGTTTAAGTACTGTGAAGGTTTGTAAACGTAGTTTTCACCACTGTTGAAGACTCTGAATCTCATGGTGGCCTGTTTAAGTGCAGGGAAAGATTTTAAGCATCGTTTAAGCCACCGTGGAGGTCTTCTAATGCTCGTGAAGGCTTGTTTAGTACCGTTAAGATTTCTCAACACCGTTTTACCCAACGTAGAAGTCTTGTGAAGCTCGTGAAGGCCTGTTTAGGTACAGTGAAAGTTTGTAAACGTAGTTTTCACCACTGTAGAAGTTTTCTGAAGAACGTGTTGGCCTGTTTAAGTGCGGGGAAAGATTCAAAACGTCGTTTTAGACGTCGTGGACGTCTTCTAATGCTCGTGAAGGCCTGTTTAAGTACCGTGAAGGTTTGTAAACGAAGTTTTCACCACTGTAGAAGGCTTCTGTAGAACGTGTTGGCCTGTTTAAGTGCAGGGAGAGATTCAAAACGTCGTTTTAGCCGCCGTGGACGTCTTCTAATGGTCGTGAAGGCCTGTTTAAGCACCGTGAAGGTTTGTAAACGTAGTTTTCACCACTGTAGAAGTCTTCTGAAGAACGTGTTGGCCTGTTTAAGTGCAGGGAGAGATTCAAAACGTCGTTTTAGCCACAGTGGACGACTTCTAATGCTCGTGAAGTCCAGTTGAAGTTCCGTGAATGTTTGTAAACAACGTTTTACACACGGTAAAGGTCTTCTGAAGCTCGTGCAGTCCTATGTAAGTACCGTGGAAGTTTGTAAACGTAGTTTTCACCGCAGCAGAAGTCTCTGATGACCTTGCGAGCCAGTTGAAGTGCTGTCAAGGTTTATAAACTTAATTTCGCCATTGTGAAGCTCGTGTAGGCCGGTTTAAGTGCGGGGAAAGATTCTAAACGTCGTTTTAGCCACCGTGGACGTCTTCTAATGATGGTAATGGTCTGTTTAAGTAGCGTGAAGGTTTGTAAACGTAGTTTTCACCACAGTAGAAGTCTTCTGAAGAACGTGTTGGCTTGTTTATGTGTGGGGAAGAATTCAAAACGTTGTTTTATCGACCGTGGAGGTCTTCTAATGCTCGTGAAGGCTCGTTTAACTACCGTGAAGGTTTGTAAACACCGTTATACACACCGTGGAAGTTTTCTGAAGCTCATGCTGGCCTGTTTAAATACTGTGAAGGTTTGTAAACGTAGTTTTCACCACCGTGAAAGCCTCTTAAGCTCATGTAGGCCTGTTTAAGTGCGTGGAAAGATTGAAAACATCGTTTTAGCCACCGTGGCGGTCTTCTAATGCTCGAGAAGGCTCGTTTAAGTACCGTGAAGGTTCCTAAACACCGTTTTACCCAACGTCGAATTCTTGTCGTGCAGGCCAGTTTAGGTACAGTGAAAGTTTGTAAACGTAGTTTTCACCACTGTGGAAGTCTTCTGAAGAACGTGTTGGCCTGTTTAAGTGCGGGGAAAGATTCAAAACGTCGTTTTAGCCACCGTGGTCGTCTTCTAATGCTCGTGAAGGCCTGTTGAAGTTCCGTGAATGTTTGTAAACACCATTATACACACCGTGGAAGTCTTCTGACGCTCATGCAGGCCTGTTTAAGTACTCTGAAGGTTTGTATACGTAGTTTTCACCACTGTTGAAGACTCTGAAGCTCATGGAGGCCTGTTTAAGTGCGGGGAAACATCGTTTTAGCCACCGTGGAGGTCCTCTAATGCTCGTGAAGGCTTGTTTAAGTTCCGTGAAGGTTTCTCAACACTGCTTTACCCAACGTAGAAGTCTTGTGAAGCTCGTGAAGGCCTATTTAGGTACAGTGAAAGTTTGTAAACGTAGGTTTCACCACTGTAGAAGTCTTCTGAAGAACGTGTTGGCCTGTTTAAGTCCGGGGAAAGATTCAAAACGTCGTTTTAGCCACCGTGGACGTCTTCTAATGCTCGTGAAGGCCTGTTTAAGTACCGTGAAGGTTTGTAAACGTAGTTTTCACCACTATAGAAGTCTACTGAAGAACATGCTGGCCTGTTGAACTGCGGGGAGAGATTCAAAACGTCGTTTTAGCCACCGTAGACGTCTTCCAATACTCGTAAAGTCCTGTTGAAGCTCCGTAAATGTTTATAAACAACGTTTTACCCACCGTAGAGGTCTTCTGAAGCTCGTGCAGGCCTGTTTAAGTACTGTGAAGGTTTGTAAATGTAGTTTTCACCACTTTAGAAGTCTTCTGAAGAACGTGATGGCCTGTTTAAGTGAGGGGAATGATTCAAAATGTCGTTTTAGCCACCGTGGACGTCTTCTAATGCCTGTGAAGGCCTGTTTAAGTACCGTGAAGATTTGTAAACGTAGTTTTCACCACTTTAGAAGTCTTCTGAAGAGCGTTATGGTCTGTTTAAGTGCGGGGAAAGATTCAAAACGTTGTTTTAGCTACCGTGGACGTCTTCTAATGCTCGTGAAGGCCTGTTGAAGGTCCGTGAATATTTGTAAACACCGTTATACACACCGTGGAGGTCTTCCTAAGCTCACGCACACCTGTTTAAGTACTGTGAAGGTTTGTTTTCACGACTGTGGAAGCCTCTCAAGCTCATGTAGGCCTGTTTAAGTGCGGGGAAAGATTCAAAACATTGTTTTAGCCATCGTGGTGATCGTGAAGGCTTGTTTAAATACCGTGAATGTTTGTAAACGTCTTCTTCTGCTGGTATTGGCCTACTTAAGTACCGTGAAAGTTTCTAAACGTAGTTTTCACCACTGTAGAAGTCTTCTGAAGAACGTGTTGGCTTGTTTATGTGCGGGGAAAGATTCAAAACGTTGTTTAAACCACCGTGGAAGTCTTGTAAGGCTCGTCTAAGTAGCGTGAAGGTTTGTAAACACCGTTATACACACGGTGGAAGTCTTCTGAAGTTCATGCAGGCTTGTTTAAGTACTGTGAAGGTTTATAAACGTAGTTTTCACCACTGTGGGAGCCTCTGAAGCTCATGTAGGCCTGTTTAACTGCGGGGAAATATTCAAAACATCGTTTTAGCCACCGTGAAGGTCTTCTAATGGTCCTGAAGGCTAGTTTAAGTACCGTGAAGGTTTCTAAACACCGTTTTACCTACCGTAGAAGTCTTGTGAAGCTCGTGCAGGCCTGTTTAAGTACCGTGAAGGTTTTTAAGCGTAGTTTTCACCACTTTAGAAGTCTTCTGAAGAACGTGATGGCCTGTTTAAGTGCGGGAAAAGGTTCAAAACGTCGTTTTTTGCCACCGTGGACGTCTTCCAATGCTCGTTAAGGCCTGTTGAAGTTACGTGAAGGTTTGTAAACGTAGTTTTCACCACTGTAGATGTCTTCTGAAGAACGTGTTGGCTTGTTTGTGTGCGGGGAAAGATTGAAAACGTTTTAGCGACCGTGGACGTCTTGTAATGCTCGTGAAGGCTCGTCTAAGTACCGTGAAGGTTTGTAAACACCGTTATACACACCGTGGAAGTCTTCTGAAGTTCATGCAGGCTAGTTTAAGTACCGTGAAGGTTTCTAAACACCGTTTTACCCACCGTAGAAGTCTTGTGAAGCTCGTGCAGGCCTGTTTAAGTACCGTGAAGGTTTGTAAACGTATTTTTCACCATTGTAGAAGTTTCTGAAGCTCGTGTAGTCTAGTTTAATTGCGGGGAAGGTTTCTAAACACCGTTTTACCCACCGTAGAGGTCTTGTGAAGCTCGTGCAGGCCTGTTTAAGTACCGTGAAGGTTTGTAAACGTATTTTTCACCATTGTAGAAGTTTCTGAAGCTCGTGTAGTCCAGTTTAAGTGCGGGGAAAGATTCAATACATCGTTTTAGCCACCGTGGACGTCGTGAAGGCCTGTTTAAGTACCGTTTAGGTTTGTAAACACCGATGTACACACCTTCTGAAGCTCGTGTAAGCCAGTTGAAGCACCGTGAAGGTTTATATATAAAACGGAATTTAACCATTGTGAAGCTCGTGAAGGCCTGTGTAAGTGCGGGGAGAGATTCAAAACGTCGTTTGAGCCACCGTGGACGTCTTCTAAAGCTCGTGAAGGCCTATTTAAGTACCGTGAAGGTTTGTAAGCGTAGTTTTCACCAATTTAGAAGTCTTCTGAAGAACTTGATGGCCTGTTTAAGTGCGGGAAAACATTCAAAACGTCGACGTCGTTTTAGCAACCGTGGACGTCTTCTAATGCTCGTGAAGGCCTGTTGAAGTTTCGTGAAGGTTTGTAAACGTAGTTTTCACCACTGTAGATGTCTTCTGAAGAACGTGTTGGCCTGTTTAAGTGCGGGGAGGGATTCAAAACGTCGTTTTTGCCACCGTGAACGTCTTCTAATGCTCGTGAAGGCCTGTTGAAGTTTCGTGAAGGTTTGTAAACGTAGTTTTCACCACTGTAGATGTCTTCTGAAGAACGTGTTGGCCTGTTTAAGTGCGGGGAAAGATTCAAAACGTCGTTTTAGCCACCGTGGACGTCTTCTAATGCTCGTGAAAGCTCGTTTAAGTACCGTGAAGGTTTGTAAACACCGTTGTACACACTGTGGAAGTCTTCTGAAGTTCATGCGGGCTTGTTTAAGTACTGTGAAGGTTTGTAAACGTAGTTTTCACCACTGTGGGAGCCTCTGAATCTAATGTAGGCCTGTTTAACTGCGGGGAAAGATTCAAAACATCGTTTTAGCCACCGTCAAGGTCTTCTAATGGTTGTGAAGGCTAGTTTAAGTACCGTGAAGGTTTCTAAACACCATTTTACCCACCGTAGAAGTCTTGTAAAGCTCGTGCAGGCCTTTTCAAGTACCGTGAAGGTTTGTAAACGTGTTTTTCACCATTGTAGAAGTTTCTGAAGCTCGTGTAGTCCAGTTTAAGTGCGGGGAAATATTCAAAACAACGTTTTAGCCACCGTGGACGTCGTGAAGGCCTGTTTAAGTACCGTGTAGGTTTGTAAACACCGATTTACACACCGCTGAAGCTCGTGTAAGCCAGATGAAGCACCGTGAAGTTTTATATATAAAACGTAATTTCACCATTATGAAGCTCGTGTAGGCCTGTGCAAGTGAGGGGAGAGATTCAAAACGACGTTTGAGCAGCCGTGGACGTCTTCTAATGCTCGTGAAGGCCTGTTTAAGTACCGTGAAGGTTTGTAAGCGTAGTTTTCACCACTTTAGAAGTCTTCTGAAAAACGTGATGGCCTGTTTAAGTGCGGGAAAAGATTCAAAACTTCGTTTTAGCAACCGTGGACGTCTTCTAATGCTCGTGAAGACCTGTTGAGGTTTCGTGAAGGTTTGTAAACGTAGTTTTCACCACTGTAGAAGGCTCTGATGATCTTGCAGGCCTGTTTCAGTACCGTGAAGGTTTGTAAACGTATTTTTCACAACTGTAGAAGTCTTCTGAAGAACGTGTTGGCCTGTTTAAGTGCGGGTAAAGATTAAAACCGTCGTTTAAGCCACCGTGGACGTCTTCTAATGCTCGTGAAGGCCTGTTTAAGTACAGTGTAGGTTTGTAAACGTCTTTTCACCACTGTAGATGTCTCTGATGATCTTGCAGGCCTGTTTAAGTACCGTGAAGGTTTGTAAACGTATTTTTCACCATTGTAGAAGTTTCTGAAGCTCGTGTAGGCCAGTTGAGGTACCGTGAGGGTTTATAAACGTAACTTCACCATTGTGAAGCTCTTTTAGGCCAGTTTAAGTGCGGGGAAAGATTCAAAACAGCGTTTTTGACAACGTGAACGTCTTCTAATGCTCGTGAAGGCCTGTTTAAGTACCGTGAAGGTTTGTAAACACCGTTTTACACACCGCTGAAACTCGTGTAACCCAGTTGATGTGCCGTGAGGGTTTATAAACGTAATTTCACCATTGTGAAGCTCGTGTCGGCCTGTTTACGTGCGAGGAAAGATTCAAAACGTCGTTTTAGCCACCGTGGACGTCTTCTAATGCTCGTGAGGCCTGTTTAAGTACCGTGAAGGTTTGTAAACGTGGTTTTCACCACTTTAGAAGTCTTCTGAAGAACGTGATGCCTGTTTAAGAACCGGGCGAGATTGAAAACGTTGTTTTCGTCACCGTGGACGTCTTGTTATGCTGGTGAAGGCCTGTTGAAGGTCCGTAAATGTTTGTAAACATCGTTATACACACCGTGGAAGTCTTCTGAAGCTAATGCAGGCCTGTTTAAGTACTGTGAAGGTTTGTAAACGTAATTTTCACCACTGTGGAAGCCTCTGAATCTTATGTAGGACAGTTTAAGTGCAGGGAAAGATTCAAAACGTCGTTTTAGCAACCGTGGACGTCTTCTAACGCTCGTGAAGGAATGTTGAAGGTCCGTGAATGTTTGTAAACACCGTTATACACCCCATGGAAGTCTTCTGAAGCTCATGCTGGCCTGTTTAAGTAGGTGAAGGTTTGTAAACGTAGTTTTCACCACTGCGGAAGCCTCTAAAGCTCATGTAGGCCTGTTTAAGTGCGAGGAAAGATTCAAAACATCGCTTTAGCCACCGTGGAGGTCGTGAAGGCTTGTTTAAGTACCATGAATGTTTGTAAACACCGTTATACACACCGTGGAAAACTTCTGAAGCTCATGCAGGCCTGTTTAAGTACTGTGAAGGTTTGTAAACGTAATTTTCACCACTGTGGAAGCCTCTGAAGCTTATGTAGGACTGCTTAAGTGCGGGGAACGATTCAAAACGTCGTTTTAGCAACCGTGGACGTCTTCTAACGCTCGTGAAGGGATGTTGAAGGTCCGTGAATGTTTGTAAACACCGTTATACACCCCATGGAAGTCTTCTGAAGCTCATGCAGGCCTGTCTAAGTAGGTGAAGGTTTATAAACGTAGTTTTCAACACTGTGGAAGCCTCTAAAGTTCATGTAGGCCTGTTTAAGTGCGGGGAAAGATTCAAAACATCGCTTTTGCCACCGTGGACGTCTTCTAATGCTCGTTAAGGCCTGTTTAAGTACCGTGAAGGTTTGTAAAAACCGTTTTACACACCGCTGAAGCTCTAGAAACCCAGTTGAAGTGCCGTGAAGGTTTATAAACGTAATTTCACCATTGTGAAGCTCATGTAGGCTTGTTTATGTGCGGGGAAAGATTCAAAACGTCGCTTTATCCACCGTGGACTTCTTCTAATGCTCGTGAAGGCCTGTTTAAGTTCCGTGAAGTTCCGTGAAGGTTTGTAAACACCGTTATACTCACCGTGGAAGGCTTCTGAAGCTCATGCAGGCCTGTTTAAGTACCGTGAAGGTTTCTAAACGTAGTTTTCACCATTATGGAAGTCTCTGAATCTCATGTAGGCCTGTTTAAGTGCGGGGAAAGATTCAAAACATTGTTTTAGCCACCGTGGAGGTCTTCTAATCACCGTGAAGGCTCGATTAAGTACCGTGAAGGTTGCTAAACATCGTTTTACCCAACGTAGAAGACTTGTGAAGCTCGTGCAGGCCTTTTTAGGTGCAGTGAAAGTTTGTAAACGTAGTTTTCACCACTGTAGATGTCTCTGATGATCTTGCAGGCCTGTTTAAGTACCGTGAAGGTTTGTAAACGTATTTTTCCCCATTGGAGAAGTTTCTGAAGCTGGTGTAGGCTAGTTGAAGTACCGTGAGGGTTTATAAACGTAATTTCACCATTGTCAAGCTCGTTTAGTCCGGTTTAAGTGCGGGGAAAGATTCTAAACGTCGTTTTAGCCACCGTGGACGTGATCTAATGCTGGTAATGGCCTGTTTAAGTACCGTGAAGGTTTGTAAAAGTAGTTTTCACCACTTTAGAAGTCTTCTGAAGAACGGGTTGTCCTGTTTAAGTGGGGCGAAATTTTCAAAACATCGTTTTAGCTACCGTGGACGTCTTCTAATGCTCGTGAAGGCCTGTTTAAGTACCGTGAACGTTTGTAAACGTAGTTTTCACCACTATAGAAGTCTTCTGAAGAACATGTTGACCTGTTGAAGTGCGGGGAGAGATTCAAAACGTCGTTTAGGCCACCGTAGACGTCTTCCAATACTCGTAAAGTCCTGTTGAAGCTCCGTGAATATTTGTAAACACCGTTATACACACCGTGGAGGTCTTCTGAAGCTCATGCAGGCCTGTTTAAGTAGTGTGAAGGTTTGTAAACGTAATTTTCACCACTGTGGAAGCCTCTGAAGCTTATGTAGGACTGCTTAAGTGCGGGGAACGATTCAAAACGTCGTTTTAGCAACCGTGGACGTCTTCTAACGCTCGTGAAGGGATGTTGAAGGTCCGTGAATGTTTGTAAACACCGTTATACACCCCATGGAAGTCTTCTGAAGCTCATGCAGGCCTGTCTAAGTAGGTGAAGGTTTATAAACGTAGTTTTCAACACTGTGGAAGCCTCTAAAGTTCATGTAGGCCTGTTTAAGTGCGGGGAAAGATTCAAAACATCGCTTTTGCCACCGTGGACGTCTTCTAATGCTCGTTAAGGCCTGTTTAAGTACCGTGAAGGTTTGTAAAAACCGTTTTACACACCGCTGAAGCTCTAGAAACCCAGTTGAAGTGCCGTGAAGGTTTATAAACGTAATTTCACCATTGTGAAGCTCATGTAGGCTTGTTTATGTGCGGGGAAAGATTCAAAACGTCGCTTTATCCACCGTGGACTTCTTCTAATGCTCGTGAAGGCCTGTTTAAGTTCCGTGAAGTTCCGTGAAGGTTTGTAAACACCGTTATACTCACCGTGGAAGGCTTCTGAAGCTCATGCAGGCCTGTTTAAGTACCGTGAAGGTTTCTAAACGTAGTTTTCACCATTATGGAAGTCTCTGAATCTCATGTAGGCCTGTTTAAGTGCGGGGAAAGATTCAAAACATTGTTTTAGCCACCGTGGAGGTCTTCTAATCACCGTGAAGGCTCGATTAAGTACCGTGAAGGTTGCTAAACATCGTTTTACCCAACGTAGAAGACTTGTGAAGCTCGTGCAGGCCTTTTTAGGTGCAGTGAAAGTTTGTAAACGTAGTTTTCACCACTGTAGATGTCTCTGATGATCTTGCAGGCCTGTTTAAGTACCGTGAAGGTTTGTAAACGTATTTTTCCCCATTGGAGAAGTTTCTGAAGCTGGTGTAGGCTAGTTGAAGTACCGTGAGGGTTTATAAACGTAATTTCACCATTGTCAAGCTCGTTTAGTCCGGTTTAAGTGCGGGGAAAGATTCTAAACGTCGTTTTAGCCACCGTGGACGTGATCTAATGCTGGTAATGGCCTGTTTAAGTACCGTGAAGGTTTGTAAAAGTAGTTTTCACCACTTTAGAAGTCTTCTGAAGAACGGGTTGTCCTGTTTAAGTGGGGCGAAATTTTCAAAACATCGTTTTAGCTACCGTGGACGTCTTCTAATGCTCGTGAAGGCCTGTTTAAGTACCGTGAACGTTTGTAAACGTAGTTTTCACCACTATAGAAGTCTTCTGAAGAACATGTTGACCTGTTGAAGTGCGGGGAGAGATTCAAAACGTCGTTTAGGCCACCGTAGACGTCTTCCAATACTCGTAAAGTCCTGTTGAAGCTCCGTGAATATTTGTAAACACCGTTATACACACCGTGGAGGTCTTCTGAAGCTCATGCAGGCCTGTTTAAGTAGTGTGAAGGTTTGTAAACGTAGTTTTCACGACTGTGGAAGCCTCTCAAGCTCATGTAGGCCTGTTTAAGTGCGGGGAAAGATTCAAAACATCGTTTTAGCCATCGTGGTGATCGTGAAGGCTTGTTTAAGTACCGTGAATGTTTGTAAACACCGTTATACACACCGTGGAAGCATTCTGAAGCTCATGCAGGCCTGTTTAAGCACTGTGAAGATTTGTAAACGTAGTTTTCACCACTGTGGAAGCCTCTGAAGCTCATGTAGGCCTGTTTAAGTTCGGGGAAAGATTCAAAACATCGTTTTACCCACCGTGGAGGTCTTCTAATGCTCATGAAGGCCTGTTTATGTACCGTGATGGTTTGTAAACACCGTTTTACACACCGCTGAAGCTCGTGTAAGCCAGTTGAAGTACCGTGAAGGTTTATAAACGTAATTTCACTATTGTGAAGCTCGTGTAGGCCTGTTTAAGTGCGGGAAAGATTCTAAACGTCGTTTTAGCTACCGTGGACGTCTTTTAATTCCGGTATTGGCCTGCTTAAGTACCGTGAAAGTTTGTAAACGTAGTTTTCACCACAGTAGAAGTCTTCTGAAGAACGTGTTGGCTTGTTTATGTGCGGGGAAAGATTCAAAACGTTGTTTTAACCACCGTGGACGTCTTGTAATGCTCGTGAAGGCTCGTCTAAGTACCGTGAAGGTTTGTAAACACCGTTATACACACCGTGGAAGTCTTCTGAAGTTCATGCGGGCTTGTTTAAGTACTGTGAAGGTTTGTAAACGTAGTTTTCACCACTGTGGGAGCCTCTGAAGCTCATTTAGGCCAGTTTAACTGCGGAGAAATATTCAAAACATCGTTTTAGCCACCGTGAAAGTCTTCTAATGGTCCTGAAGGCTAGTTTAAGTACCGTGAAGGTTTCTAATTAAAACAACGTTTTACCCACCGTAGAAGTCTTGTGAAGCTCGTGCAGGCCTGTTTAAGTACCGTGAAGGTTTATAAGCGTAGTTTTCACCAATTTAGAAGTCTTCTGAAGAACGTGATGGCCGGTTTAAGTGCGTGAAAAGGTTCGAAACGTCGTTTTAGCAACCGTGCACGTATTGTAATGCTCGTGAAGGCATGTTGAAGTTTCGTAAAGGTTTGTAAACGTAGTTTTCACCACTGTAGATGTCTTCTGAAGAACGTGTTGGCCTGTTTAAGTGCGGGGAGGGATTCAAAACGTCGTTTTTGCCACCGTGGACGTCTTCTAATGCTCGTGAAGGCCTGTTGAAGTTTCGTGAAGGTTTGTAAACGTAGTTTGCACCACTGTGGAAGACTCTGAAGCTCATGTAGGCCTGTTTAACTGCGGGGAAAGATTCAAAACATCGTTTTAGCCACCGTGAAAGTCTTCTAATGATCGTGAAGGCTAGTTTAAGTACCGTGAAGGTTTCTAAACACCGTTTTACCCACCGTAGAAGTCTTGTGAAGCTCGTGCAGGCCTGTTTAAGTACCGTGAAGGTTTGTAAACGTATTTTTCACCATTGTAGATGTTTCTGAAGCTCGTGTAGTCCAGTTTAAGTGCGGGGAAAGATTCAAAACATCGTTTTAGCCACCGTGGAAGTCGTGAAGACCTGTTTAAGTACCGTGTAGGTTTGTAAACACCGATTTACACACCTTCTGAAGCTCGTGTAAGCCAGTTGAAGCACCGTGAAGGTTTATATATAAAACGGAATTTAACCATTGTGAAGCTCGTGAAGGCCTGTGTAAGTGTGGGGAGAGATTCAAAACGTCGTTTGAGCCACCGTGGACGTCTTCTAAAGCTCGTGAAGGCCTGTTTAAGTACCGTGAAGGTTTGTAAGCGTAGTTTTCACCAATTTAGAAGTCTTCTGAAGATCGTGATGGCCTGTTTAAGTACGGGAAAACATTCAAAACGTCGACGTCGTTTTAGCAACCGTGGACGTCTTCTAATGCTCGTGAAGGCCTGTTGAAGTTTCGTGAAGGTTTGTAAACGTAGTTTTCACCACTGTAGATGTCTTCTGAAGAACGTGTTGGCCTGTTTAAGTGCGGGGAGAGATTCAAAACGTCGTTTTTGCCACTGTGGACGTCTTCTAATGCTCGTGAAGGCCTGCTGAAGTTTCGTTAAGGTTTGTAAACGTAGTTTTCACCACTGTAGATGTCTTCTGAAGAACGTGTTGGCCTGTTTAAGTGCGGGGAAAGATTCAAAACGTCGTTTTAGCCACCGTGAAAGTCTTCTAATGGTCCTGAAGGCTAGTTTAAGTACCGTGAAGGTTTCTAATTAAAACAACGTTTTACCCACCGTAGAAGTCTTGTGAAGCTCGTGCAGGCCTGTTTAAGTACCGTGAAGGTTTATAAGCGTAGTTTTCACCAATTTAGAAGTCTTCTGAAGAACGTGATGGCCGGTTTAAGTGCGTGAAAAGGTTCGAAACGTCGTTT
Source organism: Agelas oroides (assembly GCA_949130485.1). Lineage (NCBI taxonomy): Eukaryota > Metazoa > Porifera > Demospongiae > Agelasida > Agelasidae > Agelas > Agelas oroides. The sequence continues at coordinate 7,674,715 of OX422184.1, read as the reverse complement.
TAGCAACCGTGCACGTATTGTAATGCTCGTGAAGGCATGTTGAAGTTTCGTAAAGGTTTGTAAACGTAGTTTTCACCACTGTAGATGTCTTCTGAAGAACGTGTTGGCCTGTTTAAGTGCGGGGAGGGATTCAAAACGTCGTTTTTGCCACCGTGGACGTCTTCTAATGCTCGTGAAGGCCTGTTGAAGTTTCGTGAAGGTTTGTAAACGTAGTTTGCACCACTGTGGAAGACTCTGAAGCTCATGTAGGCCTGTTTAACTGCGGGGAAAGATTCAAAACATCGTTTTAGCCACCGTGAAAGTCTTCTAATGATCGTGAAGGCTAGTTTAAGTACCGTGAAGGTTTCTAAACACCGTTTTACCCACCGTAGAAGTCTTGTGAAGCTCGTGCAGGCCTGTTTAAGTACCGTGAAGGTTTGTAAACGTATTTTTCACCATTGTAGATGTTTCTGAAGCTCGTGTAGTCCAGTTTAAGTGCGGGGAAAGATTCAAAACATCGTTTTAGCCACCGTGGAAGTCGTGAAGACCTGTTTAAGTACCGTGTAGGTTTGTAAACACCGATTTACACACCTTCTGAAGCTCGTGTAAGCCAGTTGAAGCACCGTGAAGGTTTATATATAAAACGGAATTTAACCATTGTGAAGCTCGTGAAGGCCTGTGTAAGTGTGGGGAGAGATTCAAAACGTCGTTTGAGCCACCGTGGACGTCTTCTAAAGCTCGTGAAGGCCTGTTTAAGTACCGTGAAGGTTTGTAAGCGTAGTTTTCACCAATTTAGAAGTCTTCTGAAGATCGTGATGGCCTGTTAAAGTACGGGAAAACATTCAAAACGTCGACGTCGTTTTAGCAACCGTGGACGTCTTCTAATGCTCGTGAAGGCCTGTTGAAGTTTCGTGAAGGTTTGTAAACGTAGTTTTCACCACTGTAGATGTCTTCTGAAGAACGTGTTGGCCTGTTTAAGTGCGGGGAGAGATTCAAAACGTCGTTTTTGCCACTGTGGACGTCTTCTAATGCTCGTGAAGGCCTGCTGAAGTTTCGTTAAGGTTTGTAAACGTAGTTTTCACCACTGTAGATGTCTTCTGAAGAACGTGTTGGCCTGTTTAAGTGCGGGGAAAGATTCAAAACGTCGTTTTAGCCACCGTGGACGTCTTCTAACGCTCGTGAAAGCTCGTTTAAGTACCGTGAAGGTTTGTAAACACCGTTGTACACACTGTGGAAGTCTTCTGAAGTTCATGCGGGCTTGTTTAAGTACTGTGAAGGTTTGTAAACGTGGTTTTCACCACTGTGGGAGCCTCTGAAGCTCATGTAGGCCAGTTTAACTGCGGGGAAAGATTCAAAACATCGTTTTAGCCACCGTGAAGGTCCTCTAATGTTCGTGAAGGCTAGTTTAAGTACCGTGAAGGTTTCTAAACACCGTTTTACCCACTATAGAAGTCTTGTGAAGCTCGTGCAGGCCTGTTTAAGAACCGTGATGGTTTGTAAACGTATTTTTCACCATTGTAGAAGTTTCTGAAGCTCGTGTAGTCCAGTTTAAGTGCGGGGAAAGATTCAAAACATCGTTTTTGCCACCGTGGACGTCGTGAAGGCCTGTTTAAGTACCGTGTAGGTTTGTAAACACCGATTTACACACCGCTGAAGCTCGTGTAAGCTAGTTGAAGCACCGTGAAGGTTTATATATAAAACGTTATTTCAACATTGTGAAGCTCGTGTAGGCCTGTGTAAGTGCGGGGAGAGATTCAAAACGACGTTTGAGCCGCCGTGGATGTCTTCTAATGCTCGTGAAGGCCTGTTTAAGTACCGTGAAGGTTTGTAAGCGTACTTTACACCACTTTAGAAGTCTTCTGAAGAACGTGATGGCCTGTTTAAGTGCGGGAAAAGATTCAAAACGTCGTTTTAGCAACCGTGGACGTCTTCTAATGCTCGTGAAGGCCTGTTGAGGTTTCGTGAAGGTTTGTAAATGTAGTTTTCACCACTGTAGATGTCTTCTGAAGAACGTGTTGGCCTGTTTAAGTACCGTGGAACTTTGGAAACGTAGTTTTCACCACTGTAGAAGTCTCTGATGATCTTGCAGGCCTGTTTAAGTACCGTGAAGGTTTGTAAACGTATTTTTCACAACTGTAGAAGTCTTCTGAAGAACGTGTTGGCCTGTTTAAGTGCGGGTAAAGATTAAAACCGTCGTTTTAGCCACCGTGGACGTCTTCTAATGCTCGTGAAGGCCTGTTTAAGTACAGTGTAGGTTTGTAAACGTCTTTTCACCACTGTAGATGTCTCTGATGATCTTGCAGGCCTGTTTAAATACCGTGAAGGTTTGTAAACGTATTTTTCACCATTGTAGAAGTTTCTGAAGCTCGTGTAGGCCAGTTGAAGTACCGTGAGGGTTTATAAACGTAACTTCACCATTGTGAAGCTCTTTTAGGCCAGTTTAAGTGCGGGGAAAGATTCAAAACAGCGTTTTTGACAACGTGAACGTCTTCTAATGCTCGTGAAGGCCTGTTTAAGTACCGTGAAGGTTTGTAAACACCGTTTTACACACCGCTGAAACTCGTGTAACCCAGTTGAAGTGCCGTGAGGGTTTATAAACGTAATTTCACTATTGTGAAGCTCGTGTCGGCCTGTTTACGTGCGGGTAAAGATTCAAAACGTCGTTTTAGTCACCGTGGATGTCTTCTAATGCTCGTGAGGCCTGTTTAAGTGCCGTGAAGGTTTGAAACGTAGTTTTCACCACTTTAGAAGTCTTCTGAAGAACGTGATGCCTGTTTAAGAACCGGGCGAGATTGAAAACGTTGTTTTCGTCACCGTGGACGTCTTGTTATGCTGGTGAAGGCCTGTTGAAGGTCCGTAAATGTTTGTAAACATCGTTATACACACCGTGGAAGTCTTCTGAAGCTAATGCAGGCCTGTTTAAGTACTGTGAAGGTTTGTAAACGTAATTTTCACCACTGTGGAAGCCTCTGAATCTTATGTAGGACTGTTTAAGTGCGGGGAAAGATTCAAAACGTCGTTTTAGCAACCGTGGACGTCTTCTAACGCTCGTGAAGGAATGTTGAAGGTCCGTGAAGTTTGTAAACACCGTTATACACCCCATGGAAGTCTTCTGAAGCTCATGCAGGCCTGTTTAAGTAGGTGAAGGTTTGTAAACGTAGTTTTCACCACTGTGGAAGCCTCTAAAGCTCATGTAGGCCTGTTTAAGTGCGAGGAAACATTCAAAACATCGCTTTAGCCACCGTGGAGGTCGTGAAGGCTTGTTTAAGTACCGTGAATGTTTGTAAACACCGTTATACACACCGTGGAAGACTTCTGAAGCTCATGCAGGCCTGTTTAAGCACTGTGAAGGTTTGTAAACGTAGTTTTCACCACTGTGGAAGCTTCTCAAGCTCATGTAGGTCTGTTTAAGTGCGGGGAAAGATTCGAAACATCGTTTTAGCCACCGTGGAGGTCTCCTAATGCTCGTGAAGGCTCGTTTAAGTACCGTGAAGGTTTCTAAACATCGTTTTACCCAAGGTAGAAGTCTTGTGAAGCTAGTGGAGGCCTGTTTAGATGCAGTGAAAGTTTGTAAAATTAATTTTCACCACTATAGAAGTCTTCTGAAGAAGGTGTTGGCCTGTTTAAGTGCGGGGAAAGATTCAAACCGTCGTTTTAGCCACCGTGGGCGTCTTCTAATGCTCGTGTAGGCCTGTTTAAGTACCGTGAAAGTTTGTAAACAATGTTTTACACACCGCTGAAGCTCTAGCAACCAAGTTGAAGTGCCGTGAAGGTTTATAAACGTAATTTCACCATTGTGAAGCTCGTGTAGATCTGTTTATGTGCGGTGAAAGATTCAAAACGTCGTTTTAGCCACCGTGGACGTCTTCTAATGCTCGAGAAGTCCTGTTTAAGTACCGTGAAGGTTTCTAAACATCGTTTTACCCAACGTAGAAGTCCTGTGAAGCTCGTGAAGGCCTGTTTAGGCACAGTGAAAGTTTGTAAACGTAGTTTTTGCCACTGTAGCTGTCTCTGATGATCTTGCAGGCCTGTTTAAGTACTGTGAAAATTTGTAAACGAAGTTTTCACCACTGTATAAGTTTCTGAAGCTCGTGTAGGCCAGTTTATGTGCGCGGAAAGATTGAAAACATCGTTTTTGCCACCGTGGACGTTTTCTAATGCTCGTGAAGGCCTGTTTAAGTACCGTGAAGGTTTGTAAAAACCGTTTTACACACCGCTGAAGCTCTAGTAACCCAGTTGAAGTGCCGTGAAGGTTTATAAACGTAATTTCACAATTGTGAAGCTCGTGTAGGCTTGTTTATGTGCGGGGAAAGATTCAAAACGTCGCTTTATCCACCGTGGACGTCTTCTAATGCTCGTGAAGGCCTGTTTAAGTACCGTGAAGGTTTGTAAACGTAGTTGTCACCACTTTAGAAGTCTTCTGAAGAACGTGATGACCTGTTTAAGGGCGGGGAAAGATTCAAAACATCGTTTTAGCCACCGTGGACGTCTTCTAATGCTCGTGAAATCCTGTTGAAGTTCCGTGAAGGTTTGTAAACACCGTTATACACACCGTGGAAGTCTTCTGAAGCTCATGCAGACCTGTTTCAGTACTGTGAAGGTTTGTAAACGTAGTTTTCACCACTGTGGAAGACTCTGAAGCTCGTATAGGCCAGTTTAAGTGCGGGGAAAGATTCAAAACATCGTTTTTGACACCGTGGACGTCTTCTAATGCTCTTGAAGGCCTGTTGAAGTTCCGTGAAGGTTTGTAAACGTAGTTTTCGCCAGTGTAGATGTCATCTGAAGAACGTGTTGGATGGTTTAAGTGCAGGGAGCGATTCAAAACGTCGTTTTAGCCACCGTGGACGTCTTCTAATGCTCGTGAAGTCCTGTTGATGTTTCGTGAATGTTTATAAACACCGTTTTACCCACCGTGGAAGTCTGCTGAAGCTCATGCAGGCCTATTTAAGTACTGTGAAGATTTGTTAAACGTAGTTTTCCTTCTGAAGCTCATGTAGGCCTGTTTAATTATTATTATTATTATTATTATTATTATTATTGCTTTACAGCACAGTGAAGATTTGGACAGGGTGAATGAAGAACAGAAGTTGGTGCTGAATGAAGATGAAGTTAGAGATTGTACCGTGCTGAAGGACTACTATGGATAAAGAATAGCAGCCTGGACAAAAAACACAAACAAGCTAGTGATGACAAACAATAATTATAGTTTACAAATTATTTATAAATTAAAATCAAAGTTGAAGTTAGTCACGTTGTTTTTCTGTGGTGGCTGAAGAACTTGCACATGCTTGTTACTCAATTTGAAAGTTCGACTTTGGAACAAGAGAACATTTGCTGCATGGGCAGCAGAAATGGTATGTGCATGTAATTTCGCTGTCGAAGTTATGAACAAAGGAGAGCCAGAAGATGTCTTTGAGCTTGCGCTTTATTGTGTCATAGCTGGAATCCAAGTCTATAGATGGGAGGGAGTTCCACAGGAGAGGAAGCCTACTGAAATAGAAGTTTTTGTGTCTGGTAGTTTTTACAATAGGCTGAATGAGTTTCCTGTGGCTGCCTGATCTTGTAGGGTTAGTACTAAAAGAAATATATTGTAGGATGTCGAAAGAACTGCATTGGAGTCTCGACTGCTTTAAGCTTCTGACAAAAAAGAATATGTCTTGGAATTCAAAGGTCATCATAAGAGGGAGCAGATGTAGTTTCATGAGACGACTCTTGTAATCAAGCGAATTGTCGTTAAGGATGAATTTAGTAGCCCTGCGTTGGATTTGTTCTAAGCTTTTGATATCTTTGATTAAGGCTGGTTTCCAGATCTGGGAGCCATAGAGTAGCTGTGAACGAACCAGTGAGATGTATAAACGTTTCCTAGTTACAATATTATTGGTTGCTGAAAAGGATCTGCGAAGCAGACCGAGAATTCGATAGGCATTGCAAGTGATTTGAGTTATGTGCTTCGACCAAGAGAGATCATGAGACATAGTGATGCCTAAATCCTTATGATAAGAACATGCTACAACTTCGCAGTTGTTGATGTAGTAGGGGAGGAGACTGCTGGCATTCCTTGAGGAGCCTGACGTGAAAGATATTAGTGAGCACTTCGACTCATTGAAGAGAAGACTCCAATCTGAACTCCAAGTGGATAATTGATCTAGATCAGATTGTAGGAGTTGGCAGTCCAAAATAGAAGAAATGGGAGACAAACATTTGGTGTCATCAGCAAACAGTAATATCAGTGAGTGACGAACATATTGAGGTAGATCATTGATAAATATTAAAAATAATAGAGGTCCAAGTATGCTGCCCTGGGGAACCCCGGAGAGGACTGGCAGTATTGCAGAGTTGCAGCCATTTATTGAAACGTGTTGGACTCTATTTGTCAGGTATTCACGGATCCACAGCCAAACACTTCCAGTAATACCGATATTCCAGATTTTTGAGAGTAGTTTATGGTGGGGCACTGTATCGAAGGCCTTTTTGAAATCTAAGTAAATGACGTCACAAGCATCGTTGCTGTTGAGAATGTGATAAACTCTGTCCAAAAATACTAGAAGTTGCTGAGTGGTGGACCGATGTTTGAGAAAACCAAACTGGAACTGAGAAATTATGTCGTTAGAGATAATGAATTTGCATAGATAGTTATATATCAAGCGTTCAAGGACTTTTGAGGCTATGCATAGAAGTGACACTGGTCGGTAGTTGTTGACTGAGGTTCTTTCTCCAGATTTGAAAATAGGAGTTATAGAATGATGTTTCCATTCCGAAGGAATAGCATGGTTAAGGATGCTTAGAGAGAACAAGTGGTGAAGGGGGATATAGAGAGCTGGAGCACAATGCTTGAGAAGTTTAGAACCAATGCAGTCGACGCCCATTGATTTGGCTGGATCTAATGAAGATAGAGCCGAAAAGACTTCAAGTTCTGTGAAAGAAATGTTTGCAATAGAAGGGTAGGACACAATAGGCTCGGAAGAGGGTAGGGGCAGGGTACCAGTTGGACTGGGATTATACACTGAGTGGAAGAAGGAGTTGAACAAATTGGCTTTCTCTAGGTCCGAGGTAGCACTAGCCGAGTTGAGAAAAACAGTGGATGGAATAGAGCTGTTATTAGAAAGTGAGCGAATATAATCGTAGATTTTTGAATTACAGTTACCGGCACAGTTTGCACTGTAAGGGTTAATAACTAGCACCGTTTATTGAACGAGCCTGTACACGACCTGTACACGATGCCACCAAAGAAGAAGGCAGCTAGCTCATGCGACCTCTGTTGTCGCCCCATTGTTGACAGTAAAGAAGACTGTATTCAGTGCGAGGGCCAGTGTAGGCTGACATTTCACCGTTACTGTGCAGGCGTCTCTGCTACTCACTACAAACAATTCAACTCTACCGGCCGCCCCTTTGTGTGTATGGTCTGTAACCAGCAACTTCAAAACGAGTGAGTCTCACAACTGGCTGCCGAGCTAGAGAGTCTTAAAGCTGAACTTACCGCCACGAAAGAACAGCTAGCAAGAGAGAGGCTACCTTGTGAGAATTGCTCCTTAGCGTCTTCTAACGACCCGGAGACTGAACAGCAGCCCGAAGGCTGTGCTAACACGGCTCTACAAAGCAACGCTGAGTGGAGCTCAATGGTGAAGATAAAGACCAAGACAAAGCCTAGCATCGCTTCCAAGTCTGCCAGCTACCCTGAAAGAGTCAAGTTGGTAAGCCCTGACGAACGTAGATTCAATGTAATAATCTATGGTATCAAAGAGTGTAAGAAGGGTACTCCAAGGCATGTGAGAACGAGCAATGATATGAAGTCTGTAAGTGAAATAATTCAGGGCATTTGCCCCGACATTCCAAGCCAAGCAATTCGTGACAGTGTGAAGTTGGGTAGGTACACCGAGGGTCGTAACCGCCCCTTGCTGGCTAAACTCAATCGCTCTTGTGATGTGCTGAGCATTTTGGCCAGTCGGCAGAAATTAGTTCAGTCTGAGACTCCTGGAGTCTTTATTAAACCCCATCAGTCCCCCCTTGAAAGGTCCACTGAAGCTACTTTGTTACGTCAAAGGAAGCTACTTATCGAATCGGGCACAGGCAAAAAAGACATTAGAATTCGTGGCAACAGCATTTTCGTCAGGAAGATAAAATATGGCTCAGCTAATGCTTCCGAATTCAAGCTTCATACCCCTGTCACTCCTTCAGACTCAGAGGAAACCAGCGACAATACTTTACTCTCTGAACCCAGTATGGCTTCTGCTATTCAACCTATTGTTTCCTCTGACAATCATGACCCTCCCAACGTGGTTCCGGTTACAGCCTCTGATTGACTATGCAGCCCCAGCCACAATTCTAGAATTGACTCATTCAATAATCCGATCACATGTTGCTACTACAATGCAAGAAGCCTTGTTAATAAATTGTCCAAATTCCAATCTCTAATTTATTCATCCAATTACGATATTGTCCTTGTATCTGAAACATGGCTATCCGATTCCATCTTTGACCAGGAAATTTTACCCACCAATTACTGTATTTTCCGTAAAGACAGACATTCTCGTGGTGGCGGGTAAAGATTCAAAACATCGTTTTAGCCACCGTGGAGGTCGTGAAGGCTTGTCTAAACATCGTTTTACCCAACGTAGAAGTCTTGTGAAGCTCGTGCAGGCCTGTTTAGGTACAGTGAAAGTTTGTAAACGTAGTTTTTACCGCTGTAGAAGTCTCTGATAACCGTGCAGGCCTGTTTAAGTACCGTGAAGATTTGTAAATGTATTTTACCACATTGTAGAAGACTCTGAAGCTCGTGTAGGCAAGTTTAAGTGGGGGGAAAGATTCAAAACGTCGTTTTAGCCACCGTGGACGTCTTCTAATGCTCGTGAAGTCCTGTTGAAGTTCCGTGAAGGTTTGTAAACACCGTTTTACACACCGCTGAAGCTCGTGTAAACCAGTTAAAGTACCGTGAAGGTTTATAAACGTAATTTCACCATTGTGAAGCTCGTGTAGGCCTGTGTAAGTGCGGGGAAAGATACAAAACATCGTTTTAGCCACATCTTCTAATGCTCGTGAAGGCCTGTTTAAGTACCGTGAATGTTTGTAAACGTAGTTTTCACCACTGTAGACGTCTCTGATCATCTTGCAGGCCTGTTGAAGTTCCGTGAAGGTTTGTAAACGTAGTTTTCACCACTGTAGAAGTCTTCTGAAGAACGTGTTGGCTTGTTTATGTGCGGGGAAAGATCAAAAACGTCGTTTTAGCCACAATAGACGTCTTGTAATGCTCGTAAAGGCTCATTTAAGTACCGTGAAGGTTTGTAAACACCGTTATAGACACCGTGGAAGTCTTCTGAAGCTCATGTATTCCTGTTTAAGTGCGGGGAAAGATTCAAAACATTGTTTTAGCCACCGTGGAGGTCTTCTAATGCTCGTGAAGGCTCGTTTAAGTGCCGTGAAGGTTTCTAAACACCGTTTTACCCAACGTAGAAGTCTTGTGAACCTCGTGCAGGCTTGTTTAGGTACAGTGAAAGTTTGTAAACGTATTTTTCACCACTGTAGAAGTCTTCTGAAGAACGTGTTGGTTTGTTTATGTGCGGGGAAAGATCCAAAACGTCGTTTTAGCCACAATAGACGTCTTATAATGCTCGTAAAGGCTCATTTAAGTACCGTGAAGGTTTGTAAACACCGTTATAGACACCGTGGAAGTCTTCTGAAGCTCATGTATTCCTGTTTAAGTGCGGGGAAAGATTCAAAACATTGTTTTAGCCACCGTGGAGGTCTTCTAATGCTCGTGAAGGCTCGTTTAAGTGCCGTGAAGGTTTCTAAACACCGTTTTACCCAACGTAGAAGTCTTGTGAAGCTCGTGCAGGCTTGTTTAGGTACAGTGAAAGTTTGTAAACGTATTTTTCACCACTGTAGAAGTCTTCTGAAGAACGTGTTGGCTTGTTTATGTGCGGGGAGAGATTCAAAACGTCGTTTGAACCACCGTGGACGTCTTGTAATGCTCGTAAAGGCTCGTTTAAGTACCGTGAAGGTTTGTAAACACCGTTATACACACCGTGGAAGTCTTCTGAAGCTCCTGTATGCCTGTTTAAGTGCGGGGAAAGATTCAAAACATCGTTTTAGCCACCGTGGAGATCTTCTAATGCTCGTGAAGGCTCGTTTAAGTGTCGTGAAGGTTTCTAAACACCGTTTTACCCAACATAGAGGTCTTGTGAAGCTCGAGCCGGCCCGTTTAGGTACAGTGAAAGTTTGTAAACGTACATAGTTTTCACAACTTTAGAAGTCTTCTGAAGAACGTGATGGCCTGTTTAAGTGCGGGGAAAGATTCAAAACGTCGTTTTAGCAACCGTGGACGTCTTCTAATTCTCGTGAAAGCCGGTTGAAGTTCCGTGAAGATTTGTAAACGTAGTTTTCACCACTTTAGAAGTCTTTTGAAGAACGTGCTGTCCTGTTTAAGTGGGGGGAAATATTCAAAACAACGTTTTAGCCACCGTGGACGTCTTCTAATGCTCGTGAAGGCTTGTTGAAGTTCCGTGAAGGTTTGTAAACGTAGTTTACACCAATGTAGAAGTCTTCTGAAGAACGTGTTGGCTTGTTTAAGTGCGGGGAAAGATTCAAAACGTCGTTTTAGCAACCGTGGACGTCTTCTAATGCTCGTGAAGGCCTGTTGAAGTTCCGTGAATGTTTGTAAACGTAGTTTTCGCCAGTGTAGATGTCATCTGAAGAACGTGTTGGATGGTTTAAGTGCAGGGAGCGATTCAAAACGTCGTTTTAGCCACCGTGGACGTCTTCTAATGCTCGCGAAGGCCTGTTTAAGTACAGTGTAGGTTTGTAAACGTCTTTTCACCACTGTAGATGTCTCTGATGATCTTGCAGGCCTGTTTAAGTACCGTGAAGGTGTGTAAACGTATTTTCCCCATTGGAGAAGTTTCTGAATCTCGTGTAGGCTAGTTGAAGTACCGTGAGGGTTTATAAACGTAATTTCACCTTTGTCAAGCTCGTTTAGGCCTGTTTAAGTGCGGGGAAAGATTCTACACGTCGTTTTAGCCACCGTGGGCATGTTCTAATGCTGGTAATGGCCTGTTTAAGTACCGTGAAGGTTTGTAAACACCGTTTTACACACCGCTGAAACTCGTGTAACCCAGTTGAAGTGCCGTGAGGGTTTATAAACGTAATTTCACTATTGTGAAGCTCGTGTCGGCCTGTTTACGTGCGGGTAAAGATTCAAAACGTCGTTTGAGTCACCGTGGATGTCTTCTAATGCTCGTTAGGCCTGTTTAAGTGCCGTGAAGGTTTGAAACGTAGTTTTCACCACTTTAGAAGTCTTCTGAAGAACGTGATGCCTGTTTAAGAACCGGGCGAGATTGAAAACGTTGTTTTCGTCACCGTGGACGTCTTGTTATGCTGGTGAAGGCCTGTTGAAGGTCCGTAAATGTTTGTAAACATCGTTATACACACCGTGGAAGTCTTCTGAAGCTAATGCAGGCCTGTTTAAGTACTGTGAAGGTTTGTAAACGTAATTTTCACCACTGTGGAAGCCTCTGAATCTTATGTAGGACTGTTTAAGTGCGGGGAAAGATTCAAAACGTCGTTTTAGCAACCGTGGACGTCTTTTAACGCTCGTGAAGGAATGTTGAAGGTCCGTGAAGTTTGTAAACACCGTTATACACCCCATGGAAGTCTTCTGAAGCTCATGCAGGCCTGTTTAAGTAGGTGAAGGTTTGTAAACGTAGTTTTCACCACTGTGGAAGCCTCTAAAGCTCATGTAGGCCTGTTTAAGTGCGAGGAAACATTCAAAACATCGCTTTAGCCACCGTGGAGGTCGTGAAGGCTTGTTTAAGTACCGTGAATGTTTGTAAACACCGTTATACACACCGTGGAAGACTTCTGAAGCTCATGCAGGCCTGTTTAAGCACTGTGAAGGTTTGTAAACGTAGTTTTCACCACTGTGGAAGCTTCTCAAGCTCATGTAGGTCTGTTTAAGTGCGGGGAAAGATTCGAAACATCGTTTTAGCCACCGTGGAGGTCTCCTAATGCTCGTGAAGGCTCGTTTAAGTACCGTGAAGGTTTCTAAACATCGTTTTACCCAAGGTAGAAGTCTTGTGAAGCTAGTGGAGGCCTGTTTAGATGCAGTGAAAGTTTGTAAAATTAATTTTCACCACTATAGAAGTCTTCTGAAGAAGGTGTTGGCCTGTTTAAGTGCGGGGAAAGATTCAAACCGTCGTTTTAGCCACCGTGGGCGTCTTCTAATGCTCGTGTAGGCCTGTTTAAGTACCGTGAAAGTTTGTAAACAATGTTTTACACACCGCTGAAGCTCTAGCAACCAAGTTGAAGTGCCGTGAAGGTTTATAAACGTAATTTCACCATTGTGAAGCTCGTGTAGATCTGTTTATGTGCGGTGAAAGATTCAAAACGTCGTTTTAGCCACCGTGGACGTCTTCTAATGCTCGAGAAGTCCTGTTTAAGTACCGTGAAGGTTTCTAAACATCGTTTTACCCAACGTAGAAGTCCTGTGAAGCTCGTGAAGGCCTGTTTAGGCACAGTGAAAGTTTGTAAACGTAGTTTTTGCCACTGTAGCTGTCTCTGATGATCTTGCAGGCCTGTTTAAGTACTGTGAAAATTTGTAAACGAAGTTTTCACCACTGTATAAGTTTCTGAAGCTCGTGTAGGCCAGTTTATGTGCGCGGAAAGATTGAAAACATCGTTTTTGCCACCGTGGACGTTTTCTAATGCTCGTGAAGGCCTGTTTAAGTACCGTGAAGGTTTGTAAAAACCGTTTTACACACCGCTGAAGCTCTAGTAACCCAGTTGAAGTGCCGTGAAGGTTTATAAACGTAATTTCACAATTGTGAAGCTCGTGTAGGCTTGTTTATGTGCGGGGAAAGATTCAAAACGTCGCTTTATCCACCGTGGACGTCTTCTAATGCTCGTGAAGGCCTGTTTAAGTACCGTGAAGGTTTGTAAACGTAGTTGTCACCACTTTAGAAGTCTTCTGAAGAACGTGATGACCTGTTTAAGGGCGGGGAAAGATTCAAAACATCGTTTTAGCCACCGTGGACGTCTTCTAATGCTCGTGAAATCCTGTTGAAGTTCCGTGAAGGTTTGTAAACACCGTTATACACACCGTGGAAGTCTTCTGAAGCTCATGCAGACCTGTTTCAGTACTGTGAAGGTTTGTAAACGTAGATTTCACCACTGTGGAAGACTCTGAAGCTCGTGTAGGCCAGTTTAAGTGCGGGGAAAGATTCAAAACATCGTTTTTGACACCGTGGACGTCTTCTAATGCTCTTGAAGGCCTGTTGAAGTTCCGTGAAGGTTTGTAAACGTAGTTTTCGCCAGTGTAGATGTCATCTGAAGAACGTGTTGGATGGTTTAAGTGCAGGGAGCGATTCAAAACGTCGTTTTAGCCACCGTGGACGTCTTCTAATGCTCGTGAAGTCCTGTTGATGTTTCGTGAATGTTTATAAACACCGTTTTACCCACCGTGGAAGTCTGCTGAAGCTCATGCAGGCCTATTTAAGTACTGTGAAGATTTGTTAAACGTAGTTTTCCTTCTGAAGCTCATGTAGGCCTGTTTAAGTGCGGGTAAAGATTCAAAACATCGTTTTAGCCACCGTGGAGGTCGTGAAGGCTTGTCTAAACATCGTTTTACCCAACGTAGAAGTCTTGTGAAGCTCGTGCAGGCCTGTTTAGGTACAGTGAAAGTTTGTAAACATAGTTTTTACCGCTGTAGAAGTCTCTGATAACCGTGCAGGCCTGTTTAAGTACCGTGAAGATTTGTAAATGTATTTTACCACATTGTAGAAGACTCTGAAGCTCGTGTAGGCAAGTTTAAGTGGGGGGAAAGATTCAAAACGTCGTTTTAGCCACCGTGGACGTCTTCTAATGCTCGTGAAGTCCTGTTGAAGTTCCGTGAAGGTTTGTAAACACCGTTTTACACACCGCTGAAGCTCGTGTAAACCAGTTAAAGTACCGTGAAGGTTTATAAACGTAATTTCACCATTGTGAAGCTCGTGTAGGCCTGTGTAAGTGCGGGGAAAGATACAAAACATCGTTTTAGCCACATCTTCTAATGCTCGTGAAGGCCTGTTTAAGTACCGTGAATGTTTGTAAACGTAGTTTTCACCACTGTAGACGTCTCTGATCATCTTGCAGGCCTGTTGAAGTTCCGTGAAGGTTTGTAAACGTAGTTTTCACCACTGTAGAAGTCTTCTGAAGAACGTGTTGGCTTGTTTATGTGCGGGGAAAGATCAAAAACGTCGTTTTAGCCACAATAGACGTCTTGTAATGCTCGTAAAGGCTCATTTAAGTACCGTGAAGGTTTGTAAACACCGTTATAGACACCGTGGAAGTCTTCTGAAGCTCATGTATTCCTGTTTAAGTGCGGGGAAAGATTCAAAACATTGTTTTAGCCACCGTGGAGGTCTTCTAATGCTCGTGAAGGCTCGTTTAAGTGCCGTGAAGGTTTCTAAACACCGTTTTACCCAACGTAGAAGTCTTGTGAACCTCGTGCAGGCTTGTTTAGGTACAGTGAAAGTTTGTAAACGTATTTTTCACCACTGTAGAAGTCTTCTGAAGAACGTGTTGGTTTGTTTATGTGCGGGGAAAGATCCAAAACGTCGTTTTAGCCACAATAGACGTCTTATAATGCTCGTAAAGGCTCATTTAAGTACCGTGAAGGTTTGTAAACACCGTTATAGACACCGTGGAAGTCTTCTGAAGCTCATGTATTCCTGTTTAAGTGCGGGGAAAGATTCAAAACATTGTTTTAGCCACCGTGGAGGTCTTCTAATGCTCGTGAAGGCTCGTTTAAGTGCCGTGAAGGTTTCTAAACACCGTTTTACCCAACGTAGAAGTCTTGTGAAGCTCGTGCAGGCTTGTTTAGGTACAGTGAAAGTTTGTAAACGTATTTTTCACCACTGTAGAAGTCTTCTGAAGAACGTGTTGGCTTGTTTATGTGCGGGGAGAGATTCAAAACGTCGTTTGAACCACCGTGGACGTCTTGTAATGCTCGTAAAGGCTCGTTTAAGTACCGTGAAGGTTTGTAAACACCGTTATACACACCGTGGAAGTCTTCTGAAGCTCCTGTATGCCTGTTTAAGTGCGGGGAAAGATTCAAAACATCGTTTTAGCCACCGTGGAGATCTTCTAATGCTCGTGAAGGCTCGTTTAAGTGTCGTGAAGGTTTCTAAACACCGTTTTACCCAACATAGAGGTCTTGTGAAGCTCGAGCCGGCCCGTTTAGGTACAGTGAAAGTTTGTAAACGTACATAGTTTTCACAACTTTAGAAGTCTTCTGAAGAACGTGATGGCCTGTTTAAGTGCAGGGAAAGATTCAAAACGTCGTTTTAGCAACCGTGGACGTCTTCTAATGCTCGTGAAAGCCGGTTGAAGTTCCGTGAAGATTTGTAAACGTAGTTTTCACCACTTTAGAAGTCTTTTGAAGAACGTGCTGTCCTGTTTAAGTGGGGGGAAATATTCAAAACATCGTTTTAGCCACCGTGGACGTCTTCTAATGCTCGTGAAGGCCTGTTGAAGTTCCGTGAAGGTTTGTAAACGTAGTTTACACCAATGTAGAAGTCTTCTGAAGAACGTGTTGGCTTGTTTAAGTGCGGGGAAAGATTCAAAACGTCGTTTTAGCAACCGTGGACGTCTTCTAATGCTCGTGAAGGCCTGTTGAAGTTCCGTGAATGTTTGTAAACACCGTTATACACACCGTGGAAGTTTTCTGAAGCTCATGCAGGCCTGTTTAAGTACTGTGAAGGTTTGTAAACGTAGTTTTCACCACTTTGGAAGCCTCTGATGCTCATGTAGGCTTGTTTAAGTGCGGGGAATGATTCAAAACATCGTTTTAGCCACCGTGGAGGTCTTCTAATGCTCGTGAAGTTTTGGTTAAGTACCGTGAAGGCTTCTAAACACCGTTTTATCGAACGTAGAAGTCTTGTGAAGCTCGTGAAGGCTAGTTTAGGTACAGTGAAAGTTTGTAAACGTAGTTTTCACCACTGTAGATGTCTCTGATGATCTTGTAGGCCTGTTTAAGTACTGTGAAGGTTTGGAAACGTATTTTCCCCATTGTAGAAGTTTCTGAATCTCGTGTAGGGTAGTTGAAGTACCGTGAGGGTTTATAAACGTAACTTCACCATTGTGAAGCTCTTTTAGGCCAGTTTAAGTGCGGGGAAAGATTCAAAACAGCGTTTTTGACAACGTGAACGTCTTCTAATGCTCGTGAAGGCCTGTTTAAGTACCGTGAAGGTTTGTAAACGTAGTTTTCTCCACTTTAGAAGTCTTCTGAAGAACGTGTTGTCCTGTTTAAGTGGGGGGAAATTTTCAAAACATCGTTTTAGCCACCGTGGACGTCTTCTAATGCTCGTGAAGGCCTGTTGAAGTTCCGTGAAGGTTTGTAAACGTAGTTTTCACCACTGTAGAAGTCTTCTGAAGAACGTGTTGGCCTGTTTAAGTGCGGGGAAAGATTCAAAACGTCGTTTTAGCAACCGTGGACGTCTTCTAATGCTCGTGAAGGCCTGTTGAAGTTCCATGAATGTTTGTAAACATCGTTATACACACCGTGGAAGTCTTCTGAAGCTCATGCAGGCCTGTTTAAGTACTGTGAAGGTTTGTAAACGTAGTTTTCACCACTTTGGAAGCCTCTGAAGATCATGTAGGCTTGTGTAAGCGCGGGGAAAGATTCAAAACATTGTTTTAGCCACCGTGGAGGTCTTCTAATGCTCGTGAAATCTTGTTTAAGTACCTTGAAGGCTTCTAAACACCGTTTTACCCAACGTAGAAGTCTTGTGAAGCTCGTGCAGGCTTGTTTAGGTACAGTGAAAGTTTGTAAACGTAGTTTTCATCACTGTAGATGTCTCTGATGATCTTGCAGGACTGTTTAAGAACCGTGAAGGTTTGTAAACGTATTTTTCCCCATTGGAGAAGTTTCTGAAGCTCGTGTACGCTAGTTGAAGTACCGTGAGGGTTTATAAACGTAATTTCACCATTGTCAAGCTCGTTTAGGCCTGTTTAAGTGCGGGGAAAGATTCTAAACGTCGTTTTAGCCACCGTGGACGTGTTCTAATGCTGGTAATGGCCTGTTTAAGTACCGTGAAGGTTTGTAAACGTAGTTTTCACCACTTTGGAAGTCTTCTGAAGAACGTGTTGTCCTGTTTAAGTGGGGGGAAATTTTCAAAACATCGTTTTAGCCACCGTGGATGTCTTCTAATGCTCGTGAGGCCTGTTGAAGTTCCGTGAAGGTTTGTAAAAGTAGTTTTCACCACTGTAGAAGTCTTCTGAAGAACATGTTGGCTTGTTTAAGTGCGGGGAAAGATTCAAAACGTTGTTTTAGCAACCGTGGACGTCTTCTAATGCTCGTGAAGGCCTGTTGAAGTTCCGTGAATGTTTGTAAACACCGTTATACACACCGTGGAAGTCTTCTGAAGCTCATGCAGGCCTGTTTAAGTACTGTGAAAGTTTGTAAACGTAGTTTTCACCACTTTGGAAGCCTCTGAAGCTCATGTAGGCTAGTTTAAGTGCGGGGAAAGATTCAAAACATTGTTTTAGCCACCGTGGAGGTCTTCTAATGCTCGTGAAGTCTTGTTTAAGTACCGTGAAGGCTTCTAAACACCGTTTTACCCAACGTAGAAGTCTTGTGAAGCTCGTGCAGGGTTGTTTAGGTACAGTGAAAGTTTGTAAAAGTAGTTTTCACCACTGTAGATGTCTCTGATGATCTTGCAGGCCTGTATAAGTACTGTGAAGGTTTGTAAACGTATTTTCCCCATTGGAGAAGTTTCTGAAGCTCGTGTAGGCTAGTTGAAGTACCGTGAGGGTTTATAAACGTAATTTCACCATTGTGAAGCTCGTTTAGGCCTGTTTAAGTGCGGGGAAAGATTGTAAACGTCATTTTAGCCACCGTGGACCTGTTCTAATACTGGTAATGGCCTGTTTAAGTGCCGTGAAGGTTTGTAAACGTAGGTTTCACCACTTTAGAAGTCTTCTGAAGAACGTGATGGCCTGTTTAAGGGTGGGGAAAGATTCTAAACGTCGTTTTAGCCACCGTGGACATCTTCTAATGCTCGTGAAAGCCTGTTGAAGTTCCGTGAAGGTTTGTAAACACCGTTATACACACCGTGGAAGTCTTCTGAAGCTCATGCAGGCCTGTTTAAGTACCGTGAAGGTTTGTAAACGTAGTTTTCACCACTGTGGAAGCCTCTGAAGCTCATGTAGGCCTGTTTAAGTACCGTGAAGGTTTGTAAACGTAGTTTTCACCACTTTAGAAGTCTTGTGAAGAACGTGATGGCCTGTTTAAGGGTGGGGAAAGATTAACAACGTCGTTTTAGCCAACGTGGACGTCTTCTAATGCTCGTGAAAGCCTGTTGTAGTTCCGTGAAGGTTTGTAAACACCGTTATACACACGGTGGAAGTCTTCTGAAGCTCATGCAGACCTGTTTAAGTACCGTGAAGGTTTGTAAACGTAGTTTTCACCACTGTGGAAGCCTGTGAAGCTCATGTAGGCCTGTTTAAGTGCGGGGAAAGATTCAAAACATCGTTTTAGCCACCGTGGAGGTCTTCTAATTCTCGTGATGTCTTGTTTAAGTACTGTGAAGGTTTCTAAACACCGTTTTACCCAACGTAGAAGTCTTGTGTAGCCCGTGCAGGCCAGTTTAGGAACAGTGAAAGTTTGTAAACGTAGTTTTCACCACTGTACGATGATCTTGCAGACCTGTTTAAAAGTACCGTGAAGGTTTGTAAACGTATTTTAAACCATTGTAGAAGTCTCTGAAGCTCGTTGAGGCCAGTTTAAGTGTGGAGAAAGATTCAAAACGTCGTTTGAGCCACCGTGGACGTCTTCTAATGCTCGTGAAGTCCTGTTTAAGTAGCGTGAAGGTTTGTAAACGTAGTTTTCACCACTTTGCATGGAAGTCTTCTGAAGAACGTGATTGCCTGTTTAAGGGTAGGGAAAGATTCAAAACGTCGTTTTAGCCACCGTGGACGTCTTCTAATGCTCGTGAAAGCCTGTTGAAGTTCTGTGAAGGTTTGTAAACACCGTTATACACACCGTGGAAGTCTTCTGAAGCTCATGCAGGCCTGTTTAAGTACTGTGAAAGTTTGTAAACGTAGTTTTCACCACTTTGGAAGCCTCTGAAGCTCATGTAGGCTTGTTTAAGTGCGGGGAAAGATTCAAAACATCGTTTTAGCCACCATGGAGTTCTTCTAATGCTCGTGAAGTCTTGTTTAAATACCGTGAAGGTTTTTAAACACCGTTTTACCCAACGTAGAAGTCTTGTGAAGCCCGTGCAGGCCTGTTTAGGTACAGTGAATGTTTGTAAACCTGGTCTTTACTACTGTAGAAGTCTCTGATGCTCGTGCAGGCCTTTTAAAGTACTGTGCACCCATAGCTTTTTGAAACCTGGGAAACCAAAATGAACTCAGAGTGGGCAAATTTAGTATCATTAGACTCCATTCAACATGAACAGTCTTATTTTGAAGTTGGATTGGGTGTCCAGTTGAGTTTGGATTGGAATGGAATAGGGAGAACCAATGTTTCACCTTACCGAACACTGTTCACCCATAGCTTTTTGAAACCTGGGAAATCAAAATGAACTCAGAGTGGGCAAATTTAGTATCATTAGACTCCATTCAACATGAACAGTCTTATTTTGAAGTTGGATTAGGTGCATGCCCATTTGAATTTGGATTAGGTTTCCTGTTAAGTTTGGATTGGAAGTGAAGTTCGGATTGAAATGCATGCATAAACTGTAATACTTAGACTGTCTGTTTCAAAATTAGTCTAGGTTATCATTTTGTTGTCAGTTTATGAAGTACACTTTCATACAATACACCTGGGAGTGTAACTGTAACAATTCACTTGTAACTGCAACTACTGATGAGTGAAACCAATGTGACAGTCTCACTTGGCATAGGTGCAAATTTGTCCCTACCCAGCAAGTAATGTTTAACAGCACTGAGCATTGCTTATCCCAACACTTACAGGTTCACATTAACAACTGCAGGTAACTACAGCAACCAAAGTGGTGTTTCTACACTCAGAGCTATTGAAAGTACAACACACCTGGTGTCAAAACAACCACACATTTTTAACAGTGTGATGATCGTGCAGGCCTGTTTAAGTACCGTGAAAGTTTGTAAACGTGGTTTTCACCACTGTAGTAGTCTCTGATGCTCGTGCAGGCCTTTTAAAGTACTGTGAATGTTTGTAAACGTATTTTTCCACATTGTAGAAGACTCTGAAGCTCGTGTAGGCAAGTTTAAGTGCGGGGAAAGATTCAAACCATCGTTTTAGCCACCGTGGAGGTCTTCTAATGCTCGTGAAGGCTTGTTTAAGTACCGTGAAGGTTTCTAAACATCGTTTTACCCAACGTAGAAGTCTTGTGAAGCTCGTGCAGGCCTGTTTAGGCACAGTGAAAGTTTGTAAACGTAGTTTTCCACATTGTAGAAGACTCTGAAGCTCGTGTAGGCAAGTTTAAGTGCGGGAAAAGGTACAAAACATCGTTTTAGCCACCGTGGACGTCTTCTAATGCTCGTGAAGGCCTGTTTAAGTACCGTGAAGTTGTGTGTCGAGTGGGGGAGCACCAACACCGCTGGCAAATCGATGTTCAAAATTTCACACATACATAAAGTGTGAAGTTAAAACATAAAGGGAGATGGGGATGGGGCATTTATGGCTTAGATGGATGGGGCATTTTATGGCTTAAATGGGTGGGGCATTTATGGCTTAAATGGATGGGGCGGTTAGTTACTGTTTTTGGGAGATATGCTCAAAAAAAAATACTGGTCTTCAGGGGAGTACCCTTTCCGGTCCTCGCATGACCACAGGTTTCGGTCCCTTTGAACTCCCGACCCGTGGCCTACTACAGAAAGGGCGGGACCACTCCCCGCCTAAGGTTTGCTTTGAGGAGCCCAGCTTTTGGTTGGCACATAGTGCTATGGGCATTCACAGTGCTATAAATATTCAAATTACTAAACAAATTGGGGGTGGGGCTTAATGGGTGGAGTTATCATATTAACTTATAATAACTAGAGGGATGGGCGAACGGTTAACGTACGGTACGGGATTCTGGCTCGCTATCGTGTCGTCTTGGTGGAACGTCTGGGAGGCTTGTTCTTCGCTGGTAGGCGCTCCTGTACCGAAGATAATTCGGGTCTGTACTGCGGCGACCATCTCACGGTGAGTATTATTAGTTGTTTGTGTGTGATACTCGGTCGACGGGCTTTAAATGGGAGCGTGCTTCTCTTAGTAACGGCGTACCTATCCTAGTAACGGCATTGTTACGCTAGTTATGGCGTGTGCTTTACTATAGTAACGGTACGCCTAGGGGTGTAGTCGGTTCCATAAGGCTGAGCTAGGGCTAGGGCTGGGTTGGGGCTGCTCTGTGTTATCTGCGAGGCTCACAGTGTGAAGCTCATTCACATTAAAAATTACGAGTGTGAGGCTCACTCACACTTGAGTTACTACTGTGAGGCTCACTCACAGTTACGCTACGGGTGTGAAGCTCATTCACACTTGAGTTACTACTGTGAAGCTCACTCACCGTTATGTTACGAGTGTGAAGCTCATTCACATTTTTAAATTATGAATGTGAAGCTCATTCACACTTCAGTTACATGTACTACTGTGAGGCTCATTCACCGTTACGAGTGTGAGGCTCACTCACACTTGAGTTACTACTGTGAGGCTCACTCACAGTTACGCTACGGGTGTGAAGCTCATTCACACTTGAGTTACTACTGTGAAGCTCACTCACAGTTACGCTACGGGTGTGAAGCTCATTCACACTTGAGTTACTACTGTGAGGCTCACTCACAGTTACGCTACTGTAGAAATCTCTGACGATCTTGCAGGCCTTTTTACGTACCGTGAAGTTTTGTAAACGTATTTTTCACCATTGTAGAAGTTTCTGAAGCTCGTGTAGGCCAGTTTAAGTGCGGGGAAAGATTCAAAACGTCGTTTTAGCCACCGTGGACGTCTTGTAAAGCTCGTGAAGGTTCGTTTAAGTACCGTGAAGGTTTGTAAACACCGTTATACACACCGTGGAAGTCTTCTGAAGCTCATGTAGGCCTGTTTAAGTGCGGGTAAACATTCAAAACATCGTTTTAGCCACCGTGGAAGTCTTCTAATGCTCGTGAAGGCTCGCTTAAGTGCCGTGAAGGTTTCTAAACACCGTTTTACCCAACGTAGAAGTCTTGTGAAGCTCGAGCAGGCCCGTTTAGGTACAGTGAAAGTTTGTAAACGTAGTTTTCACAACTTTAGAAGTCTTCTGAAGAACGTGAAGGCTTGTTTAAGTGCGGGGAAAAATTCAAAACGTGGTTTTAGCCACCGTGGACATCTTCTAATGCTCGTGAAGGCTTCTTTAAGTACTGTGGAAGTTTGTAAACGTAGTTTTCACCACTGTAGAAATCTCTGACGATCTTGCAGGCCTTTTTACGTACCGTGAAGTTTTGTAAACGTATTTTTCACCATTGTAGAAGATTCTGAAGCTCGTGTAGGCCAGTTTAAGTGCGGGGAAAGATTCAAAACGTCGTTTTAGCCACCGTGGACGACTTGTAAAGCTCGTGAAGGTTCGTTTAAGTACCGTGAAGGTTTGTAAACACCGTTATACACACCGTGGAAGTCTTCTGAAGCTCATGTAGGCCTGTTTACGTGCGGGTAAACATTCAAAACATCGTTTTAGCCACCGTGGAAGTCTTCTAATGCTCGTGAAGGCTCGTTTAAGTGCCGTGAAGATTTCTTAACACCGTTTTACCCAACGTAGAAGTCTTGTAAAGCTCGAGCAGGCACGTTTAGGTACAGTGAAAGTTTGTAAACGAAGTTTTCACAACTTTAGAAGTCTTCTGAAGAACGTGAAGGCTTGTTTAAGTGCGGGGAAAAATTCAAAACGTGGTTTTAGCCACCGTGGATATCTTCTAATGCTCGTGAAGGCCTGTTTAAGTACCGTGAAGGTTTTGTAAACACCGATTGACACACCGCTGAAGCTCGTGTTTGGCAGTTGAAGTACCGTGAGGGTTTATAAACGTAATTTCACCATTGTGAAGTTCGTGTAGGCCTGTTTAAGTGCGGGGAAAGATTCTGAACGTCGTTTTAGCCACCGTGGACGTCTTCTAATGCTGGTAATGGCCTGTTTATGTACCGTGAAGGTTTGTAAACCTAGTTTTCACCACTTTATAAGTCCTCTGAAGAACGTGATGGCCTGCGTAAGTGCGGGGAAAGATGCAAAACGTCGTTTTAGCCACTGTGGACGTCTTCTAATGCTCGTGAAGGCCTGTTGAAGTTCCGTGAAGGTTTGTAAACGTAGTTTTCACCACTGTAGAAGTCTTCTGAAGTACGTGTTGGCTTGTTTAAGTGCGGGGAATGATTCAAAACATCGTTTTAGCCACCGTGGCGGTCTTCTAATGCTCGTGAAGTCTTGTTTAAGAACCGTGAAGGCTTCTAAACACCGTTTTACCCTACGTAGAAGTCTTGTGAAGCTCGTGCAGGCTTGTTTAGGTACAGTGAAAGTTTGTAAACGTAGTTTTCACCACTGTAGATGTCTCTGATGATTTTGCAGGCCTGTTTAAGTACCGTGAATGTTTGTAAACGTAGTTTTCACCACTGTAGAAATTTCTGAAGCTCGTGTAGGCCAGTTTATGTGCGGGGAAAGATTCAAAACATCGTTCTTGCCACCGTGGACGTCTTCTAATGCTCGAGAAGGCCTGTTGAAATTTCGTGAAAATTTGTAAACGTAGATTTCACCACTGTAGATGTCATCTGAAGGACGTGTTGGATGGTTTAAGTGCGGGGAGAGATTCAAAACGTCGTTTTAGCCACCGTGGACGTCTTCTAATGCTCGTGAAGTCCTCTTGAAGTTCCGTGAATGTTTATAAATACCGTTTTACCCACCTTAGAAGTCTTGTGAAGCTCGTGCAGGCCTGTTGAAGTACCGTGCAAGTTTGTAAACGTAGTTTTCACCACTGTAGAAGTCTCTGATGATCTTGCAGGCCGGTTTAAGTACCGTGAGGGTTTATAAACGTAATTTCACCATTGTGAAGCTCGTTTAGGCCTGTTTAAGTGCGGGGAAAGATTCCAAACGTCGTTTTAGCCACCGTGGACGTCTTCTAATGCTGGTAATGGCCTGTTTATGTACCGTGAACGATTGTAAACGTAGTTTTCACCACTTTAGAAGTCCTCTGAAGAACGTGATGGCCTGTTTAAGTGCGGGGAAAGATTGAAAACGACGTTTTAGCCACCGTGGACGTCTTCTAATGCTCGTGAAGGCCTGTTGAAGTTCCGTGAAGGTTTGTAAACGTAGTTTTCACCACTGTAGAAGTCTTCTGAAGAACGTGTTGTCTTGTTTAAGTGCGGGGAAAGATTCAAAACGTCGTTTCAGCCACCGTGGACGTCTTCTAATGCTCGTGAAGGCCTGTTGAAGTTCCGTGAATGTTTGTAAACAACGTTATACACACTGTGGAAGTCTTCTGAAGCTCATGCAGGCCTGTTTAAGTATGTGAAGCATTGTAAACGTAGTTTTCACCACTGTGGAAGCCTGTGAAGCTCATGTAGGTCTGTTTAAGTGCGGGGAAATATTCAAAACATCGTTTTATCCACCGTGGAGATCTTCTGATGCTCGTGAAGTCTTGTTTAAGTACCGTGAAGGTTTCTTAACACCGTTTTACCCAACGTAGCAGTCTTGTGAAGCTCGTGCAGGCCTGTTTAGGTACAGTGAAAGTTTGTAAATGTAGTTTTCACCACTGTAGAAGTCTCTGATGCTCGTGCAGGCATTTTTAAGTACCGTGAAAGTTTGTAAACGTGGTTTTCACCACTGTAGAAGTCTCTGATGCTCGTGCAGGCCTTTTCAAGTACCCTGAAGGTTTGTAAACGTATTTTTCCACATTGTAGAAGACTCTGAAGCTCGTGTAGGCAAGTTTAAGTGAGGTGAAAGATACAAAACATCGTTTTAGCCACCGTGGATGTCTTCTAATGCTCGTGAAGGCCTGTTTAAGTACCGTGAAGTCTTGTAAACTCCGTTTTACACACCGCTGAAGCTGGTGAAAGCCAGTTGAAGTGCCGTGAAGGTTTATAAACGTAACACCATTGTGAAGCTCGTGTAGGCCTGTTTATGTGCGGGGAAAGATTCAAAAATCGTTTTAGCCACCGTGGACGTCTTCTAATGCTCGTGAAAGCCTGTTTATGTACCGTGAAGGTTTGTAAATGTAGTTTTCACCACTTTAGAAGTCTTCTGAACAACGTGATGGCCTGTTTAAGTGCGGGGAAAGATTCAAAACGTCGTTTTAGCCACCGTGGACGTCTTCTAATGCTCGTGAAGGCCTGTTTAAATACCGTGAAGGTTTGTAAACACCGCTTTGCACACCGCCGAAGCTCGTGTAAGCCAGTTGAAGTGCCGTGAAGGATTATAAACGTAATTTCGCCATTGTGAACCTCGTGTATGCCTGTTGAAGTGCGGGCAAAGATACAAAACGTCGTTTTAGCCACCGTGGACGTCTTCTAATGCTCGTGAAGTCCTGTTGAAGTTCCGTGAATGTTTATAAACACCGTTTTACCCACCTTAGAAGTCTTGTGAAGCTCGTGCAGGCCTGTTGAAGTACCGTGCAAGTTTGTAAACGTAGTTTTCACCACTGTAGAAGTCTTCTGAAGACCGTGTTGTCCTGTTTAAGTGTGGGGAAGATTCAAACCGTCGTTTTAGCCACCGTGGACGTCTTCTAATGCTTGTGAAGGCCTGTTTAAGTACCGTGGAAGTTTGTTAACGTAGTTTATACAATTGTGAAGCTCTTGTAAGCTTGTTTATGTCCGGGGAAAGATTCAAAACGTCGCTTTATCCACCGTGGACGTCTTCTAATACTCGTGAAGGACTGTTTAAGTAGCGTGAAAGTTTGTAAACGTAGTTTTCACCACTTTAGAAGTTCTCTGAAGAACGTGATGGCCTGTTTAAGGGTGGGGAAAGATTCAAAACGTCGTTTTAGCCACCGTGGACGTCTTCCAATGCTCGTGAAAGCCTGTTGAAGTTCCGTGAAGGTTTGTAAACTCCGTGATACACACCGTGGAAGTCTTCTGAAGCTCATGCAGGCCTGTTTAAGTACCGTGAAAGTTTGTCAACGTAGTTTTCACCACTGTGGAAGCCTCTGAAGCTCATGTAGGCCTGTTTAAGTGCGGGGAAAGGTTCAAAACATCGTTTTAGCCACCGTGCAGGTCTTCTAATGCTCGTGAAGGCTCGTTTAAGTACCGTGAAAGTTTCTAAACATCGTTTTACCCAACGTAGAAGTCTTGTGAAGCTCGTGCAGGCCTGTTTAGGTACAGTGAAAGTTTGTATACGTAGTTTTTACCACTGTAGAACTCTTCTGAAGAACGTGTTGGATGGCTTAAGTGCGGGGAAAGATTCAATCCGTCATTTTAGCCACCGTGGACGTCTTCTAATGCTCGTGAAGGCCTGTTTAAGTACCGTGAAAGTTTGTAAACGTAGTTTTCACCACTGTAGATGTCTCTGATGATCTTCCAGGCCTGTTTAAGTGCCGTGAAAGTTTGTAAACGTACTTTTCACCACTGTAGAAGTTTCTGAAGCTCGTATAGGCCAGTTTATGTGCGGGGAAAGATTCAAAACATCGTTCTTGCCACCGTGGACGTCTTCTAATGCACGTGAATGCCTGTTTAAGTACCGTGAAGGTTTGTAAACACCGTTTTACACACCGCTGAAGCTCTAGTAACCCAATTGAAGTGCCGTGAAGGTTTATAAACGTAATTTCACCATTGTGAAACTCGTGTAGGCTTGTTTATGCGCGGGGAAATATTCAAAACGTCGTTGTAGCCTCCGTGGACGTCTTCCAATGTTGGTAATGGCCTGTATAAGTACCGTTAAGGTTTGTAAACGTAGTTTTCACCACTTTTGAAGTCTTCTGAAGTACGTGATGGCCTGTTTATATGCGGAGAAAGATGCGAAACGTCGTTTTAGCCACCGTGGACGTCTTCTAATGCTCGTGAAGGCCTGTTGAAGTTTTGTGAAAGTTTGTAAACGTAGTTTTCACCACTGTAGATGTCATCTGAAGAACGTTTTGGATGGTTTAAGTGCGGGGAGAGATTCAAAACGTCGTTTAAGCCACCGTGGACGTCTTCTAATGCTCATGAAGTCCTGTTGAAGTTTCATGAATGTTTATAAACACCGTTTTACCCACCTTAGAAGTCTTGTGAAACTCGTGCAGGCCTTTTGAAGTACCGTTGT
Organism: Agelas oroides; assembly: GCA_949130485.1. Classification (NCBI taxonomy): domain Eukaryota; kingdom Metazoa; phylum Porifera; class Demospongiae; order Agelasida; family Agelasidae; genus Agelas; species Agelas oroides. The sequence continues at coordinate 7,647,560 of OX422184.1, read as the reverse complement.
TGTTTGTAAACGTAGTTTTCACCACTGTTGATGCCTCTGAAGCTAATGTAGGCCTGTTTAAGTGCGGTGAAAGATTCAAAACAGCGTTTTAGCCACCTTAGAGGTCTTCTAATGCCTTTACTACTGTAGAAGTCTCTGATGATCGTGCAGGCCTGTTTAAGTACCGTGAAAGTTTGTAAACGTGGTTTTCACCACTGTAGTAGTCTCTGATGCTCGTGTAGGCCTTTTAAAGTACTGTGAATGTTTGTAAACGAATTTTTCCACATTGTAGAAGACGCTGAAGCTCGTGTAGGCAAGTTTAACTCTTTGCACGCGAAGTGCAGATTTATATGCATACGTGATTAATTTAGCCTACGCGAAGTGCACATAAATCTGCACGGGATCTTGGGAAAAGCAGAACCGCGCAATAGTAAAGCCAAACAAGAAGTTAGGGTAAATCCCTGTCTATTGAGTAGTAATAAGTCTAGGCCACACCTTTTGCACTTACGTTGATCTCATAAAAGGCAGGAAGGGGCGGTGCTAGTTCGTGAGTGATCGTGAATTTGACCAAGGGCTGTTAAACACGAAGCTTTCTCTTCAACACGGGGAGCAAACGGCCTCCAGTTTTCACTCAAGGTTGGAGTACTACCTTAGATAACTTGGAAATCGGCTGAATCTGTCAAGGCTGTAGGTGACAAGTGAGAAAATCGGCGCCGTTTCGAATCGCTGGTCAGCTACGATGTAAAGCCGCAGATAATGGCTTCAAACAAGTACAAATTGCTTACCTAGCACTGATCAGCTATTTAGATAAACTAGTCCAGCCTAGTTACACGCTGTCTATGCAAATCAGCCCACTGGGACTGCCCAGGGCCGTGCTAGGCAACGCTTTCCACTTTGACCTCAGACTGATAACATTAATTTCCGCGTTAATAAACAGTAATGTACAAACCATTTCCGCGTGCAAAGAGTTAAGTGCGGGAAAATATTCAAACCATCATTTTTCCCACCGTGGAGGTCTTCTAATGCTCGTGAAAGCTTGTTTAAGTACCGTGAAGGTTTCTAAACATCGTTTTACCCAACGTAGAAGTCTTGTGAAGTTCGTGCAGGCCTGTTTAGGCAAAGTGAAAGTTTGTAAACGTAGTTTTCCACATTGTAGAAGACTCTGAAGCTCGTGTAGGTAAGTTTAAGTGCGGGAAAATGTACAAAACATCGTTTTAGCCACCGTGGACGTCTTCTAATGCTCGTGAAGGCCTGTGTCAGTACCGTGAATGTTTGTAAACGTAGTTTTCACCACTGTAGATGTCTCCGATCATCTTGCAGGCCTGTTTATGTACCGTGAAGGTTTGTAAACGTATTTTTCACCATTGTAAAAGGTTCTGAAGCTCGTGTAGACCAGTTTAAGTGCGGGGAAAGATTCAAAACGTCGTTTTAGCCACCGTGGACGTCTTGTAAAGCTCGTGAAGGTTCGTTTAAGTACCGTGAAAGTTTGTAAACACCGTTATACACACCGTGGAAGTCTTGTGAAGCTCATGTAGGCCTGTTTAAGTGCGGGTAAACATTCAAAACATCGTTTTAGCCGCCGTGGAAGTCTACTAATGCTCGTCAAGGCTCGCTTAAGTGCCGTGAAGGTTTCTAAACACCGTTTTACCAAACGTAGAAGTCTTGTGAAGCTCGAGCAGACCCGTTTAGGTACAGTGAAAGTTTGTAAACGTAGTTTTCACAAGTTTAGAAGTCTTCTGAAGAACGTGAAGGCTTGTTTAAGTGCGGGGAAAATTTCAAAACGTGGTTTTAGCCACCGTGCACGTCTTCTAATGCTCGTGAAGGCTTCTTTAAGTACTGTGGAAGTTTGTAAACGTAGTTTTCACCACTGTAGAAATCTCTGACGATCTTGCAGGCCTTTTAACGTACCGTGAAGTTTTGTAAACGTATTTTTCACCATTGTAGAAGTTTCTGAAGCTCGTGTACGCCAGTTTAAGTGCGGGTAAAGATTGTTTTAGACACCATGGAGGTCTTCTAAAGCTCGTGAAGTCTTCTTTAAGTACCGTGAAGGCTTCTAAACACCGTTTTACCCAACGTAGATGTCTTATGAAGCTCGTGCAGGCTTGTTTAGGTACAGTGAAAGTTTGTAAACGTAATTTTCACCACTGTAGATGTCTGATGATTTAGCAGGCCTGTTTAAGTACCGTGAATGTTTGTAAACATAGTTTTCACCACTGTAAAAGTTTCTGAAGCTCGTGTAGGCCTGTTTATGAGCGGGGAAAGATTCAAAACATCGTTCTTGCCACCGTGGACGTCTTCTAATGCTCGAGAAGGCCTGTTGAAATTCCGTGAAAGTTTGTAAACGTAGTTTTCACCACTGTAGATGTCATCTGAAGAACGTGTTGGATGGTTTAAGTGCGGGGAGAGATTCAAAACGTCGTTTTAGCCATCGTGGACGTCTTCTAATGCTCGCGAAAGCCTGTTGAAGTTCCGTGAATGTTTGTAAACACCGTTATACACACTGTGGAAGTCTTCTGAAGCTCATGCAGGCCTGTTTAAGTACTGTGAAGGTTTGTAAAGGTAGTTTACACCACTGTGGAAGCCTGTGAAGCTCATGTAGGCCTGTTTAAGTGCGGTGAAAAATTCAAAACATCGTTTTAGCCACCGTGGAGATCTTCTGATGCTCGTGAAGTCTTGTTTAAGTACCGTGAAGGTTTCTAAACACCGTTTTACCCAACGTAGAAGTCTTGTGAAGCTCCTGCAGGCCTGTTTATGTACAGTGAAAGTTTGTAAACGTAGTGATGTGAAAGATACAAAACATCGTTTTAGCCACCGTGGAGGTCTTCTAATGCTCGTGAAGTCTTGTTTAAGTACCGTGAAGGTTTCTAAACACCGCTTTACCCGACGTAGAAGTCTTGTGATGCTCGTGCATGCTGGTTTAGGTACAGTGAAAGTTTGTAAACGTAGTTTTCACCACTGTAGATGTCTCTGATGATCTTGCAGGCCTGTTTAAGTACCGTGAAGGTTTGTAAATGTATTTTTCACAATGGTAGAAGTTTCTGAAACTCGTGTAGGCCAATTTAAGTTGGGGGAAAGATTCAAAACATCGTTTTTGACACCGTGGACGTCTTCTAATGCTCGTGAAGGCCTGTTTAAGTACCGTGAATGTTTGTAAACGTAGCTTTCACCACTGTAGATGTCTCAGATCATCTTGCAGGCCTGTTTAAGTTCCGTGAAGGTTTGTAAACGTATTTTTCATCATTGTAAAAGATTCTGAAGCTCGTGTAGGCCAGTTTAAGTGCGGGGAAAGATTCAAAACGTCGTTTTAGCCACCGTGGTCGTCTTGTAAAGCTCGAGAAGGTTCGTTTAAGTACCGTGAAGGTTTGTAAACACCGTTATACACAACGTGGAAGTCTTCTGAAGCTCATGTAAGCCTGTTTAAGTGCGGGTAAACATTCAAAACATCGTTTTAGCCACCGTGGAAGTCTTCTAATTCTCGTGAAGGCTCGTTTAAGTGCCGTGAAGATTTCTTAACACCGTTTCACCCAACGTAGAAGTCTTGTGAAGCTCGAGCAGGCCCGTTTAGGTACAGTGAAAGTTTGTAAACGTAGTTTTCACAACTTTAGAAGTCTTCTGAAGAACGTGAAGGCTTGTTTAAGTGCGGTGAAAAATTCAAAACGTGGTTTTAGCCACCGTGGACGTCTTCTAATGCTCGTGAAGGCCTGTTTAAGTACCGTGAAGGTTTTGTAAACACCGATTGACACACCGCTGAAGCTCGTGTATGCCAGTTGAAGTGCCGTGAGGGTTTGTAAACGTAATTTCACCATTGTGAAGTTCGTGTAGGCCTGTTTAAGTGGGGGGAAAGATTCTAAACGTCGTTTTAGCCACCGTGGACGTCTTCTAATGCTGGTAATGGCCTGTTTAAGTACCGTGAAGGTTTGTAAACGTAGTTTTCACCACTTTATAAGTCCTCTGAAGAGCGTGATGGCCTGTGTAAGTGCGGCGAAAATGCAAAACGTCGTTTTAGCCACTGTGGACGTCTTCTAATGCTCGTGAAGGCCTGTTGAAGTTCCTTGAAGTTTTGTAAACGTAGTTTTCACCACTGTAGAAGTCTTCTCAAGAACGTGTTGGCTTGTTTAAGTGCGGGGAAAGATTCAAAACATCATTTTAGCCACCGTGGCGGTCTTCTAATGCTCGTGAAGTCTTGTTTAAGAACCGTGAAGGCTTCTAAACACCGTTTTACCGAACGTAGACGTAGTTTTCACCACTGTAGATGTCTCTGATGATCTTGCAGGCCTGTTTAAGTACCGTGAATGTTTGTAAACGTAGTTTTCACCACTGTAGAATTTGCTGAAGCTCGTGTAGGCCAGTTTATGTGCGGGGAAAGATTCAAAACATCGTTCTTACCACCGTGGACGTCTTCTAATTCTCGAGAAGGTCTGTTGAAATTCCGTGAAGGTTTGTAAACGTAGTTTTCACCACTGTAGATGTCATCTGAAGAACGTGTTGGATGGTTTAAGTGCGGGCAAAGATACAAAACGTCGTTTTAGCCACCGTGGACGTCTTCTAATGCTCGTGAAGTCCTGTTGAAGTTCCGTGAATGTTTATAAATACCGTTTTACCCACCTTAGAAGTCTTGTGAAGCTCGTGCAGGCCTGTTGAAGTACCGTGCAAATTTGTAAACGTAGTTTTCACCACTGTAGAAGTCTCTGATGATCTTGCAGGCCGGTTTAAGTACCGTGAGGTTTTATAAACGTAATTTCACCATTGTGAAGCTCCTTTAGGCCTGTTTAAGTGCGGGGAAAGATTCTAAACGTCGTTTTAGCCACTGTGGACGTCTTCTAATGCTGGTAATGGTCTGTTTATGTACCGTGAATGATTGTAAACGTAGTTTTCACCACTTTAGAAGTCCTCTGAAGAACGTGATGGCCTGTTTAAGTGCGGGGAAAGATTGAAAACATCATTTTAGCCACCGTGGACGTCTTCTAATGCTCGTGAAGGCCTGTTGAAGTTCCGTGAAGGTTTGTAAACGTAGTTTTCACCACTGTAGAAGTCTTCTGAAGAACGTGTTGTCTTGTTTAAGTACGGGGAAAGATTCAAAACGTCGTTTTAGCCATCGTGGACGTCTTCTAATGCTCGTGAAGTCCTGTTGAAGTTCCGTGAATGTTTATAAATACCGTTTTACCCACCTTAGAAGTCTTCTGAAGCTCGTGCAGGCCTGTTGAAGTACCGTGCAAATTTGTAGACGTAGTTTTCACCACTGTAGAAGTCTCTGATGATGTTGCAGGGCGGTTTAAGTACCGTGAGGGTTTATAAACGTAATTTCACCATTGTGAAGCTCCTTTAGGCCTGTTTAAGTGCTGGGAAAGATTCTAAACGTCGTTTTAGCCACTGTGGACGTCTTCTAATGCTGGTAATGGTCTGTTTATGTACCGTGAACGATTGTAAACGTAGTTTTCACCACTTTAGAAGTCCTCTGAAGAACGTGATGGCCTGTTTAAGTGCGGGGAAAGATTGAAAACGTCATTTTAGCCACCGTGGACGTCTTCTAATGCTCGTGAAGGCCTGTTGAAGTTCCGTGAAGATTTGTAAACGTAGTTTTCACCACTGTAGAAGTCTTCTGAAGAACGTGTTGTCTTGTTTAAGTACGGGGAAAGATTCAAAACGTCGTTTTAGCCACCGTGGACGTCTTCTAATGCTCGTGAAGGCCTGTTGAAGTTCCGTGAATTTTTGTAAACACCGTTATACACACTGTGGAAGTCTTCCGAAGCTCATGCAGGCCTGTTTAAGTACTGTGATGGTTTGTAAACGTAGTTTTCACCACTGTGGAAGCCTGTGAAGCTCATGTAGGCCTGTTTAAGTGCGGGGAAAGATTCAAAACATCTTTTTATCCACCGTGGAGATCTTGTGATGCTCGTGAAGTCTTGTTTAAGTACCGTGAAGTTTTCTAAACACCGTTTTACCCAACGTAGAAGTCTTGTGAAGCTTGTGCAGGCCTGTTTAGGTACAGTGAAAGTTTGTAAATGTAGTTTTCACCACTGTAGAAGTCTCTGATGCTCGTGCAGGCCTTTTTAAGTACCGTGAAAGTTTGTAAACGTGGTTTTCACCACTGTGGAAGTCTCTGATGCTCGTGCAGGCCTTTTTAAGTACCCTGAAGGTTTGTAAACGTATTTTTCCACATTGTAGAAGACTCTGAAGCTCGTTTAGGCAAGTTTAAGTGAGGTGAAAGATACAAAACATCGTTTTAGCCACCGTGGATGTCTTCTTATGCTCGTGAAGGCCTGTTTAAGTACCGTGAAGGCTTGTAAACTCCGTTTTACACACCGCTGAAGCTGGTGAAAGCCAGTTGAAGTGCCGTGAAGGTTTATAAACGTAACACCATTGTGAAGCTCGTGTAGGCCTGTTTATGTGCGGGGAAAGAATCAAAACGTGGTTTTAGCCACCGTGGACGTCTTCTAATGCTCGTGAAGGCCTGTTTATGTACCGTGAAAGTTTGTAAACGTAGTTTTCACCACTTTAGAAGTCTTCTGAACAACGTGATGGCCTGTTTAAGTGCGGGGAAAGATTCAAAACGTCGTTTTAGCCACCGTGGACGTCTTCAAATGCTCGTGAAGGCCTGTTTAAGTACCGTGAATGTTTGTAAACACAGCTTTACACACCGCTGAAGCTCGTGTAAGCCAGTTGAAGTGCCGTGAAGGATTATAAATGTACGTGCTGTTGGGGAGGAGTGTAAAGAGTTTGGAGAGGGAAGTGGGAGATAGAGTGGATGAGTGTGTTATGGAGGAATTGAGGAAGTGGTGGCAGAGGAGGAAGGAACTGGTTTACGGTGGAAGTCCCCATGAACCTGGACCCCTATAACCCCCAAACTCGGCCCCCCTTAACCATCAATAACCATGTCATGGTAGTCATAATTATTCAATTACCCAGTTTGTATCGAGTGCTGTATCTGTACTACATCTGTGCTGTACTAGTATTGCTACTACCATGCTCATGTACCTGTGATGGCCCAAACGGGCTCAACTATTCCAATTAAATCATTTCACCATTGTGAACCTCGTGTATGCCTGTTTCAGTGCGGGGAGAGATTCAAAATGTCGTTTTAACCACCGTGGACGTCTTCTAATGCTCGTGAAGTCCTGTTGAAGTTCCGTGAATGTTTATAAATACCGTTTTACCCACCTTAGAAGTCTTGTGAAGCCCGTGCAGGTCTGTTGATGTACCGTGGAAGTTTGTAAACGTAGTTTTCACCACTCTAGAAGTCTTCTGAAGAACGTGTTGTCCTGTTTAAGTGCGGGGAAGATTCAAACCGTCGTTTTAGCCACCGTGGACGTCTTCTAATGCTTGTGAAGGCCTGTTTAAGTACCGTGGAAGTTTGTAAACGTAGTTTTCACCACTGTAGAAGTCTTCTGAAGAACGTGTTGGCTTGTTTATGTGCGGGGAAAGATTCAAAACGTTGCTTTAGCCACCGTGGACGTCTTCTAATGCTCGTGAAGGCTCGTTTAAGTACCGTGAATGTTTGTAAACACCATTATACACACCGTGGAAGACTTCTGAAGCTCATGCATGCTTGTATAAGTACAGTGAAGGTTTGTAAACATTGTTTTCACCACTGTGGAAGCCTCTGAAGCTCATGTAGGCCTGTTTAAGTGCGGGGAAAGAATCGAAACATCGTTTCAGCCACCGTGAAGGTCTTCTAATTCTCGTTAAGGCTCGTTTAAGTACCGTGAAGGTTTCTAAACACCGTTTTACCCAACGTAGAAGTCTTGTGAAGCTCGTGCAGGCCTGTTTAGGTACATTGAAAGTTTGTAAACGTATTTTTCACCGTTGTAGAAGTTTCTAAAGTTCGTGTAGGCCAGTTTAAGTGCTGGGAAAGATTCAAAACATCGTTTTATCCACCGTGGACGTCATTAAGGCCGGTTTAAGTACCGTGAAGTCTTGTAAACACCGTTATACACACCGTGGACGTCTTCTGAAGCTCATGCAGACCTGTTTAAGTACCGTGAAGGTTTGTAAACGTAGTTTTCACAACTGTGGAAGCCACTGAAGCTCATGTAGGCCTGTTTAAGTGCGGTGAAAGATTCAAAACATCGTTTTAGCCACCTTAGAGGTCTTCTAATAATCGTGAAAGCTTGTTTAAGCACGGTGAAAATTTCTAAACATCGTTTTACCCAACGTAGAAGTCTTGTTAAGCTCGTGCAGGCCTGTTTATGTACAGTGGAAGGTTGTGAACGTAGTTTTCACCACTGTAGAAGTCTTCTGAAGAACGTGTTGGCCTGTTTAAGTGCGGGGAAAGATTCAATCCGTCGTTTTAGCCACTGTGGACGTCTTGTAATGCTCGTGAAGGCCTGTTGAAGTACCGTGAAAGTTTGTAAACGTATTTTTCACCATTTTGGAAGTTTGTGAAGCTCGTGTAGGCCAGTTTAAGTGCGGGGAAAGATTCAAAACATCGTTTTAGCCACCGTGGAGGTCTTCTAATGCTCGTGAAGGCTCGTTTATGTACCGTGAAGGTTTCTAATCATCGTTTTACCCAACGTAGAAGTCTTATGAAGCTCGTGCAGGCCTGTTTAGGTACAGTGAAAGTTTGTATACGTAGTTTTTACTACTGTAGAAGTCTTGTGAAGAACGTGTTGGATGGCTTAAGTGCGGGGAAATATTCAATCCGTCATTTTAGCCACCGTGGACGTCTTCTAATGCTCGTGAAGGCCTGTTTAAGTACCGTGAAAGTTTGTAAACGTAGTTTTCACCACTGTGGAAGCCTCTGAAGCTCATGTAGGCCTGTTTAAGTGCGGGGAAAGATTCAAAACATCGTTTTAGCCACCGTGGAGGTCTTCTAATGCTCGTGAAGGCTCGTTTATGTACCGTGAAGGTTTCTAATCATCGTTTTACCCAACGTAGAAGTCTTGTGAAGCTCGTGCAGGCCTGTTTAGGTACAGTGAAAGTTTGTATACGTAGTTTTTACTACTGTAGAAGTCTTGTGAAGAACGTGTTGGATGGCTTAAGTGCGGGGAAATATTCAATCCGTCATTTTAGCCACCGTGGACGTCTTCTAATGCTCGTGAAAGCCTGTTTAAGCACCGTGAAAGTTTGTAAACGTAGTTTTCACCACTGTAGATGTCTCTGATGGTCTTGCAGGCCTGTTTAAGTGCCGTGAAAGTTTGTAAACGTACTTTTCACCACTGTAGAAGTTTCTGAATCTCGTGTAGGCCAGTTTATGTGCGGGGAAAGATTCAAAACGTCGTTTTAGCCACCGTGGACGTCTTCCAATGCTCGTGAAGTCCTGTTGAAGTTTCGTGAATGTTTATAAACACCGTTTTACCCACGTTAGAAGTCTTGTGAAGCTCGTGCAGGCCTTTTGAAGTACCGTGGTTGTTTGTAAACGTAGTTTTCACCACCGTGCAAGCCTGTGAAGCTCATGTAGGCCTGTTTAAGTGCGGTGAAAGATTCAAAACAGCGTTTTAGCCACCTTAGTGGTCTTCTAATGCCTTTACTACTGTAGAAGACTCTGATGATCGTGCAGGCCTGTTTAAGTACCGTGAAAGTTTGTAAACGTGGTTTTCACCACTGTAGTAGTCTCTGATGCTCGTGTAGGCCTTTTAAAGTACAGTGAATGTTTGTAAGCGAATTTTTCCACATTGTAGAAGACTGAAGCCCGTGTAGGCAAGTTTAAGTGCGCAGCATTGTAAAAGATTCTGAAGCTCGTGTAGACCAGTTTAAGTACGGGGAAAGATTCAAAACGTCGTTTTAGCCACCGTGGACGTCTTGTAAAGCTCGTGAAGGTTCGTTTAAGTACCGTGAAGGTTTGTAAACACCGTTATACATACCGTGGAAGTCTTCTGAAGCTAATGTAGGCCTGTTTAAGTGCGGGTAAACATTAAAACATCGTTTTAGCCACCGTGGAAGTCTTCTAATGCTCGTGAAGACTCGCTTAAGTACCGTGAAGGTTTCTAAACACCGTTTTACCCAACGTAGAAGTCTTGTGAAGCTCGAGCAGGCCCGTTTAGGTACAGTGAAAGATTGTAAAAGTAGTTTTCACAACTTTAGAAGTCTTCTGAAGAACGTGATGGCCTGTTCAAAACGTGGTTTTAGGCACCGTGGACGTCTTCTAATGCTCGTGAACGCTTCTTTAAGTACTGTGGAAGTTTGTAAACGTAGTTTTCACCACTGTAGAAATCTCTGACGATCTTGCAGTCCTTTTTACGTACCGTGAAGTTTTGTGAACGTATTTTTCACCATTGTAGAAGTTTCTGAAAGCTCGTGTAGGCCAGTTTAAGTGCGGGGAAAGATTGTTTTAAAGCTCGTGAAGTCTTGTTTAAGTACCGTGAAGGCTTCTAAACACCGTTTTACCCAACGTAGAAGTCTTGTGAAGCTCGTGCTGGCTTGTTTAGGTACAGTGAAAGTTTGTAAACGTAATTTTCACCACTGTAGATGTCTCTGATGATTTTTCAGGCCTGTTTAAGTACCGTGAATGTTTGTAAACATAGTTTGCACCACTGTAGAAGTTTCTGAAGCTCGTGTAGGCCTGTTTATGTGCGGGGAATGATTCAAAACATCGTTCTTGCCACCGTGGACGTCTTCTAATGCTCGAGAAGGCCTGTTGAATTTCCGTGAAAGTTTGTAAACGTAGTTTTCACCACTGTAGATGTCATCTGAAGAACGTGTTGGATGGTTTAAGTGCGGGGAGAGATTCAAAACGTCGTTTTAGCTATCGTGGACGTCTTCTAATGCTCGCGAAAGCCAGTTGAAGTTCCGTGAATGTTTGTAAACACCGTTATACACACTGTGGAAGTCTTCTGAAGTTCATGCAGGCCTGTTTAAGTACTGTGAAGGTTTGTAGAGGTAGTTTACACCACTGTGGAAGCCTGTGAAGCCCATGTAGGCCTGTTTAAGTGCGGGGAAAGATTCAAAACATCGTTTTAGCCACCGTGGAGGTCTTCTGATGCTCGTGAAGTCTTGTTTAAGTACCGTGAAGGTTTCTCAACACCGTTTTACCCAACGTAGAAGTCTTGTGAAGCTCGTGCAGGCCTGTTTAGGTAAAGTGAAAGTTTGTAAACGTAGTGAGGTGAAAGATACAAAACATCGTTTTAGCCACCGTGGATGTCTTCTAATGCTCGTGAAGGCCTGGAAGTTTGTAAACGTAGTTTTCACCACTGTAGAAGTCTCTGATTATCTTGCAGGCCTGTTTAAGTACCGTGAAGGTTTGCAAACGTATTTTTCACCATTGTAGAAGTTTCTGAAGCTCGTGTAGGCCAGTTGAAGTTCCATGAGGTGTTATAAACGTAATTTCACCATTGTGAAGCTCTTTTAGGCCAGTTTAAGTGCGGGGAAAGATTCTAAACGTCGTTCTAGCCACCGTGGACGTGTTCTAATGCTGGTAATGGCCTGTTTAAGCTCCGTGAAGGTTTGTAAACGTAGTTTTGACCACTTTAGAAGTCCTCTGAAGAACGTGATGGCCTATTTAAGTGCGCGGAAAGATTTAAAACGTCGTTTCAGCCACCGTGGAAGTCTTCCAATGCTCATGAAGGCCTGTTGAAGTTCCGTGAAGATTTGTAAACATAGTTTTCACCACTGTAGAAGTCTTCTGAAGAACGTGTTGGCTTGTTTAAGTGCGGGGAAAGATTCAAAACGTCGTTTTAGCAACCGTTGACGTCTTCTAATGCTCGTGAAGGCCTGTTGAAGTCCCGTGAATGTTTGTAAACACCGTTATACACACCTTGGAAGCCTTCTGAAGCTCATGAAGGCCTGTTTAATTACTGTGGAGGTTTGTAAACGTAGTTTTCACCACTTTGGAAGCCTCTGAAGCTCATGTAGGCTTGTTTAAGTGCTGGGAAATATTCAAAACATCGTTTCAGCCACCGTGGAGGTCTTCTAATGCTCGTGAAGTCTTGTTTAAGTACCGTGAAGGTTTCTAAACACCGTTTTACCCAACGTAGAAGTCTTGTGAAGCTCGTGCAAGCTTGTTTAGGTACAGTGAAAATTTGTAAACGTAGTTTTCACCACTGTAGATGTCTCTGATGATCTTGCAGGCCTGTTTAAGTGCCGTGAAGGTTTGTAAACGTAGTTTTCACAATGGTAGAAGTTTCTGAAGCTCGTGTAGGCCAATTTAAGTGGGGGGAAAGATTCAAAACATCGTTTTTGACACCGTGGACATCTTCTAATGCTCGTGAAGGCCTGTTGAAGTTCCGTGAAGGTTTGTAAACGAATATAGTTTTCACCACTGTAGATGTCATCTGAAGAACGTGTTGGATGGTTTAAGTGCGGGGAGTGATACAAAACGTCGTTTTAGTCACCTTGGACGTCTTCTAATGCTCGTGAATTCCTGTTGAAGTTCTGTGAATGTTTATAAACACCGTTTTACCCACCTTAGAAGTCTTGTGAAGCTCGTGCAGGCCTGTTGAAGTACCGTGGAAGTTTGTAAACGTAGTTTTCACCACTGTAGAAGTCTTCTGAAGAACTGTTTAAGTGCGGGGAATATTCAAACCGTCGTTTTAGCCACCGTGGACGTCTTCTAATGCTTGTGAGGGCCTGTTTAAGTACAGTGAGGGTTTGTAAACGTAATTTTCACCACTGTAGATGTCATCTGAAGAACGTTTTGGATGGTTTAAGTGCGTGGAGAGATTCAAAACGTTGTTTTAGCCACAGTGGACGTCTTCTAATGCTCGTGAAGTCCTGTTGAAGTTTCGTGAATGTTTATAAACACCGTTTTACACACCTTAGAAGTCTTCTGAAGCTCGTGCAGGCATGTTGAAGTACCGTGGAAGTTTGTAAAAGTCTCTGACGATCTTGCAGGCCTGTTTAAGTACCGTGAAGGTTTGTTAACGTATTTTTCACCATTGTAGAAGTTTCTGAAGCTCGTGTAGGCCAGTGGAAATGCCGTGAGGGGTTATAAACGTAATTAGCTCTTTTAGGCCTGTTTAAGTGCGGGGAAAGATTGTAAACGTCGTTCTAGCCACCGTCGACGTGTTCTAATGCTGGTAATGGCCTGTTTAAGCACTGTGAAGGTTTGTAAACGTAGTTTTCACCACTTTAGAAATCGTCTGAAGAACGTGATGGCCTATTTAAGTGCGTGGAAAGATTCAAAACGTTTCAGCCACCGTGGACGTCTTCTAAAGCTCGTGAAAGCCTGTTGAAGTTCCGTGAAGATTTGCAAACGCAGTTTTCACCACTGTAGAAGTCTTCTGAAGAACGTGTTGGCTTGTTTAAGGGCGGGGAAAGATTCAAAACGTCGTTTTAGCCACCGTGGACGTCTTCTAATGCTCGTGAAGGCCTGTTGAAGTTCCGTGAAGGTTTGTAAACGTAGTTTTCACCACTTTAGAAGTCCTCTGAAGAACGTGATGGCCTATTTAAGTGCGTGGAAAGATTCAAAACGTTTCAGCCACCGTGGACGTCTTCTAAAGCTCGTGAAAGCCTGTTGAAGTTCCGTGAAGGTTTGCAAACGCAGTTTTCATCACTGTAGAAGTCTTCTGAAGAACGTGTTAGCTTGTTTAAGTGCTGGGAAAGATTCAAAACGTCGTTTTAGCCACCGTGGACGTCTTCTAATGCTCGTGAAGGACTGTTGAAATTCCGTGAAGGTTTGTAAACGTAGTTTACACCACTGTAGATGTCATCTGAAGAACGTGTTGGATGGTTTAAGTGCGGGCAAAGATACAAAACGTCGTTTTAGCCACCGTGGACGTCTTCTAATGCTCGTGAAGTCCTGTTGAAGTTCCGTGAATGTTTATAAATACCGTTTTACCCACCTTAGAAGTCTTGTGAAGCTCGTGCAGGCCTGTTGAAGTACCGTGCAAATTTGTAAACGTAGTTTTCACCACTGTAGAAGTCTCTGATGATCTTGCAGGCCGGTTTAAGTACCGTGAGGGTTTGTAAACGTAGTTTTCACAACTTTAGAAGTCCTCTGAAGAACGTCATGGCTTGTTTATGTGCGGGGAAAGATTCAAAACGTCGTTTTAGCCATCGTGGACGTCTTGTAATGCTCGTAAAGGCTCGTTTAAGTACCATGAAGGTTTGTAAACACTGTTATAAACGCCGTAGAATTCTTCTGAAGCTCATGTATGCCTGTTTAAGTGCGTGGAAAGATTCAAAACATCGTTTTAACCACCGTGGAGTTCTTCTAATGCTCGTGATGGCTCGTTTAAATGCCGTGAAATTTGCTAAACGCCGTTTTACCCAACGTAGAAGTCTTGTGAAGCTCGAGCAGGCCCGTTTTAGGCACAGTGAAATTTGTAAACGTTGTTTTTACAACTTTAGAAGTTCTCTGATGAACGTCATGGCCTGTTTAAGTGAGGGGAAAGATTCAAAACGTGGTTTTAGCAACCGTGGACGTCTTCTAATGCTCGTGAAAGCCTCTTGAAGTTCCGTGAAGTTTTTTATACCAGCAAAGAGATGACGCATGCAGTAATCAAACAGCGGAGACAGTCAGGCGCCGTGGACAGGAGATTTTCAACGGTTGCGAAATGCCGCGTTGTGCGCTAGCCGCTATTACATTCCCATCCCATTCGCCGCTAACAAGTTGCACAGCAAGCCCTCCTTGGACGTCTACCCTAACCGCCTCCGGCCGCCTCCCTTCAATTGCTCCAGTCGGTAGTGGTATGTGTAGTAACCTCATTCCCAGGCTTGGGGGCGAGGCTGGTATGGCCCCAATTAGCGCACGTCACATTTAGCGACAAGGCTGAGCCATTGGCCCGCTACACGCGAGACCTTAGTTGTTATTTTCATATTGACGGCACCATAATTGCCTTGTCTTGGCTAGTGCCTTCCGCACTCCAACCACCTTAGCTTGGCATTAAACCTTATGTACTAGGGTATCCCCCACGTCACACACACCATGAAAGAATAATAATAAATAAATAAATAAAAAATCATAGTTCAAGAGCTAGGATGGTATAGCCAATGACTCAATCCTAATTCACCTCTGCGCCATCAGCTCATAGCCCTCGCGTAGTCCTTATCATAAAGTTAGGCCAAGGGCTGAGTAGCCAAATGTTGCTGCCTTATCCTTGTCAGTTAGGGTGTCCTTAACGCCCACGGCACTATGGCCACTAGGCTACATCCTAAGTGGTCTGCTCGTGTGGTCTTCGTACCTGCCTCACCAGGCTCCATAGTGCCCATAGCAATTCACCTAACACGGGCGCTGCTGTCCCTCCCCCCGGGACTTACTAGGGATAATGCGGTATGCTAGCTACACTGTAACCACTGCTGAGCCTTGTTATGTCATGGCACACAGCACCATGACTGCCAGCTCTTGTGGATCACCTACCCCACCGTAACTACCAGATATTACCCAATCCCCGCTTCACCAGAACAGACAGACTATATGAGTAAGTAGCACTGGCTATGCCACAACATGCCTAAGCCCTTTGCAGCACCATAACTGCCAGGTTATACCTAAGCGCCTGCTGCAGGAGATCGGTTAGGCTAGCTCGAATTGCATGCTGCACTTCAACTGCCAGACCGTCCTTGTCGCAATAACAACCCAGGCAAACACACTGGAGGCGAGGCTCTGGAATATAATGCTCCAACGTTCTTGATTATAGGACGCGTCAGTGCTCACAGAATTCTCCTCTGTGTCATTATGCTTAAAATTATGCTCACTTAAAGTTTCAGAATTGTGCAATCATGCTTGTGGTTTATCACATTCTACTGTCATATAAAAAAAATAAATACAGTGCTTTGCAAGTCGGTTGTCACAGACTAACAGTCGTTGGCAACACACCTAAGGCTTCGTGGTTTTCTTATTTGGTTTGTAGGCTATGAATATTGATTATTGCTGCACATGCGAGCGCACGTGTACAAGTAAGGTACAAGTAAGGTACAAGTAACTATACGCGCGCTGTGTTTCGTGTCTCAGTGTCGACTGTTGATGTGTTGTGCCTGACCACTGCTGACGGAACTATGCATACTCAAGGCTGCAGTTACTACTATGGTCCTCTGTATGCGCAAGGGCTAGCGCCAGACTACCTGCCAGGACGTCACCAGGCCGCATCCCAAAGGCAAGCTGTGACTGGCACTGGCACCAGGCCATCATCCTCGCAGAATGAGCCTAGTTTTCTAGCCAGTGTTACTTTGAAAGTTATTAATCCAGCAAATAAAAAGGACACGAAAAATTTTGTATTGAGACCTTCATGTGACATAGAGACCCCACAAAAGCTTAGAGAGGAGATTGTGAAACAATATGGGGACCAAGTGCCACATACCAATGATTTTGAAGTTGGGTATTTTCGAGGACAACAGAAGGTATGGATAATGACTGATGATGACCTGAATGATGCATGGAGCACACTTTCTAAAGGTACTGGTTCCTTGTGGTGCCATGGAGTAAGGAAGTCAGCCAAGCAGCTAGATTCTTCTGGTGAAGAATCTGACATACCGGATGAACCTCCTTTAAAGAAGGCAAAAACACGTAAGAGTGTATCTGCCTCTGAGGACAAAAAACGGAGAGTTGAAGATGTGAAACAAAAACTTGTTGACAAACATGGTGGTGAATATTCAACTATGCAATACCGACTTTGGGCTGAAATGGTGGCTATAGGTTCTCACAGTTCATTAGATACTCCACCATGTGTTCCCATGTTTACTGGTGGTCGAACAAAGGCCAAACAAAACTCTGCAAATACAGATATGACAACAGTATTTACCAGTATGGCTGAGGCTGTTATTGGAGCTCTGAAGCCCACCCCTCCTCCAAAACCTGGGTCAACTACTCCAGTTTCTGGTGTAAACGGTTCTGCAATTGGCTACCCCTCACCAGGGAAAATAGCTGACATTCGATCTAAGTACATACAGCAACTACGTGAGTTGCATGCACTGTTTGAGATGGGAGCACTTACTGACAAGGAATTTACTGATCAGAAACTACCAATACTTGACCAGTTAAAGAAGTTTCAGCCATGAGTAACCCTTTCTTTTTGACATTTCATCAATTACTTACATGTGAATTATTACTGGTACCCTGCGTGATGAATGTATGCACTACAATTTTCTTTTGTTACACTACAAAAAGCCATGTGTATGATTGTTTCTGGTGTTGTTGTAGCTTTTACAACTGCATCATTTGCCTTCAAGTATCCTTTCACTTCTGCAAACAATTCTTCAATGGGGGTTAGGTCAGGGCTATAAGGTGGTAGAAAACGTAGCAGGGCGCCAACACCATTGATCATCTCGGCTGCCTCCTCACATTTGTGTACAGAGGCATTGTCCAGGATGACTATGGAGTTGGGATTGGAGCCATTGAATGGCATGAGTAGCGGTAGCAAACACTTCCGTGTGAAGTCTAGAAAGATTTCTCCATTCACACTGCCTTCATGAATGTAGATGTCTTCAACACCATCTGTGCTCATTATGGCAATAACTGAGTATCTCTTTCCAGAGAGCTTAAAGGTATGGTCAATAGGTGGAATACCACGAATACCATAGCCATAGTCCCTGATCAACTTCCGCCTGTCACATCCAGTCTCATCAATCCAAAGAAACATCTCAGGGTCATACGTTGTCATTTCAGCCATAAACTTCCCCCTATTCTCTTCATTTCTTTGCATTGCAACATGTCTTATCTTTTGACGTGTTATGCCTAATCTCTTAAGTGTTCGACAAATTGTGGAACAGTCAACTTCTGTGCCAGTGGTCATCATCAGTTTGCGCTGTAACTCATGAAGATAGATCCCTGGGTTGGTAAGTACTAAATTAACAAGTGTCAGCTCATCAAAGTCAGTTAACAACCTTGCAGGACCATTCCTGTGATCTTGAGGGATGACATCACCTGTGTTCAAAAACCTTGCAACATATCTGTGCACAGTTCTGGAACTGATGAACAGCAGAATGGCTACTTCATCTATGCTCTTCTTTAGGAACACGTGCAGCCATACAACACGCCAACGCAAATCAGTTGAGTACGACTTAGGCATAGCTGTGGTCAGTCTTTGCACGAAACGCGTAGTAATACAAATAGCTTACGTAGTGCAAATTCAAATCTGCACATAGTGGATATTCATAACTAATTACGTTAGATTTCAATATTCATAAACCACAGTACATGAAGCCTTAGGAGTATCGCTAACAGCTGTGACAACCGACTTGCAAAGCACTGTAAATAAAAAAGACAAAAACAGAGAGAACTCCTTGCAATGTAGAGCCCACTAGCTCGAACTGTACTCAGCAATCACCTGAGCCGGCACTGCTTTGGCATGTTTCAATCGCCACATTGGTGCAGGTACAGTGAGAGTGCATTGTTCGATTATTTAAGTCGCTAGTACACTGGACAGCTCAGCCTTGGATCAGTACATCCAGATTCCAAGGACAGACATGGTGGACGTCCTGAATCTCATAATTCAAAGGGTGGCCTAACATTGAGTGTGGACCTACGGGAAGCCACTAGCGGCAGGAGATCTGGACAGCAGCTATGCATTTAAGTAGCTCTTAGGTACTTCCCTGACCATAATGTTGAATTTAACTTTGATCACGAAGTTGGAGATCGTGTCTTGAGCTTAATAGTGGAAGGCACACCAGTGATTCAGGCCAATCAGACTGTCCCATGTGCTACAGCAGCTACCAACCCGAATACTGCCGGTCATAGCCAACCCTACTATAAGCCAATTGGCAGTAATGTGAAGGTTGTGAAAGCCAAGATGAGTAAACTCCACAATGGAAAAGTGGAGTTTGAAAAACTTGAACAGACACATGTCAGCCTTGATGACTGCACTGCTAATGTCAACACTGTGACATGTGCTATCCAGTCCAAGTGGGGAAGTGAATACGTTGTTGTCACTGGAGACGGCCTGGAGGTTGACGACAGCTCAGACACCCAAGGTACTGGTACAGTACCTTACTTCATGAAATAAAAATAGGTTTTCAACAATTATATATGTTTCTAAAATTAAGTATTGCCATGTCAATCAATCATTCATGTACCACTATTATTTACAGTAAAATTTTGGCGAGTTCCTACGAGAAACTTTTATGCTATTCAGCGTCCTGATTTTCAACGTAAAGGAAAAGGGAAAAAACCAAAGCAATCTCACATTGTCATTGACAGTAGTTCTGACACAGATGATTTTCTACCAAGTATTGACATGTCCAAAAAGATACGTCGCAGCATGCTCCGAGTTGACAACCATCAAGGATGAAATCCAAGCTATCCACCAAGATATGCAGTGTCTGTTTCAGATAGACAAGCGCATGAAAATTCCCACAGCCCTGTATCAGAAGCTGGCTGAAGCTTTCAAGTGCAACATTTGTCACCGTGCTCCCATTGCTCCCCCAGTGATATTTGCACGGTGTTGCAAAGCAATTGTAGGCTGCCAGATATGCGTAGATACATGGTTTACGGGTGATGAAGGAATAAGCAAGAAGTACCCACTATGTGGAACCGACAGGGCACTCCCGGATACCATGCGACTGCATGGATTAGATGACTTCCTGGTTGATCCTCAGAACGAACATGACAACATGTAGTGTAGTCTTGTGTAGAGTTGTGTTGATTCCAGTCTGAAAGCCAAGATACATCTCGATTCAGAATCATCTTCTCCAAACATTGTTATTGTGATCAGCATGTGTGTTTGTACTGCATATCAGATACTATCTTCAAATTACAAAGGGTGAGCAGTCAGTGGGATAATTGGTAAGGGAGGTTGTGATGTTAGTGGGAAGGTAAGAGGAAGTGTTGATGAAATTTGTTTAGAAACTTTTCAAGTCATTGCCTTCACACTTATGTAAGGAGTGTCTACCACATCAGTTTTATGAGTTCAAAGTTCAGATATGCTCTCTTATTACACTCATGCATGTGCAAGTGGTTAGTGAAAGGCAAGAAGGGGGCCCACAAGAAAATATATTTGAAAGTATGTTGTCAGAACTGAGCTTTTTGGCTGCAGTCAGTATTGAAGTGTTGGGTATGATTGACACTCCATGTCATTCGTTTAGCTGAAGCTGCAATTCACTTCCCATTCAACTCACTCTGTTGTAGGCCACATTCGAACTTAATCATTCCAGGCAACTTTGCCATTCCATGTCAATTCTATATAATTCCATACCATTGGATTTTAATTTCCTTATTACAGAAGTCTACACACACAGCATCGCACACTGCACACTCCAGTGTAACTCACACACACACCTCATACCAATAGCAATGCACATAACACTGCATCCACCAGGCTGTGTCCCATTCCTGTGTCACATGTCCTCAACATTGCGTACCGAGCTAAGTCTACTAGGCCAATGTCACGCACCCACAGTATTGCGTACTGCTAGGCTATGTCACATACTGATAGCATTGCACACTTTGCTACATCCACTAGCAGGGCAAACTTCGCTACATCCACTAGCCTATGTCACACACTCGCAGCATTGCACACTTCGCTGCATCTTCTAGGCCAAGTCACGGACCCATAGCACTACATACTATGCTACATCCACGAGGGCACTGTCATGTGCCACAGCATTGCATACTGTGTCAAACACCTACAGCATTGCACACTGCATTGTCCACTAGGCTACGTCACATACCCACAGCATTGCACACTTAGCACGTGCTGACAGCATTACATTAGATGCTACATTCACTAGGGCACTGTCACGTGCTGACAGCATTACATAATGCGCTAGGGTACTGTCACGTACTGACAGCATTACATAATGTGCTACTTTCACAAGGGTACTTTCGTGGGCTGACAGCATTACATACGCTCACCAGGCACTGTCATTTGCTGACAGCATTACAGAATGCGCTTGCCTTCACTAGGGCACTGTCACGTGCCGATAGCATCACATATGTACTACATTCACTAGGGCACTGACAGCGTTACATAATAGCCTCGTTCCCAGGCCCGCGCCCAGCTTCCCGTCGCTTGCAGTACGGTTAAGCGGGAGAGGGCCTGGTACATTTTCTCACGTGAGTGACGTCACGGGTAAAAAGGCGGTAGAAAGACTTTAATTGAACGTGGGCGAGCACGACTAAATTGCTCACTGATTGCTGGTGTGTGTCTTCACTGTTTTGGCTTGGTAAAACTCTCTGTCCTCCCGACTGTCTCGTGAATAGCGACATAAAAGCGCCTTCGTGCGCTATCTTTCGACTCGGAATAGTCGCGCTCCAGTGCGTGCGTGCGAGCGAAGTTTTTTGTGGTTTACATGACGCCCACGTTCGTATAATTTGCCCTGTCCGTGACGTCACTCACGTGAGGAAATGTACCAGGCCCTCTCCCGCTTAACCGTACTGCAAGCGACGGGAAGCTGGGCGCGGGCCTGGGAACGAGGCTAGTTACATAATGCGCTACGTTCACAAGGGTACTGACAGCATTACATAATGTGCTACTTTCACAATGGTTCTTTCGTGTGCTGACAGCGTTACATAATGCACAACGTTCACTAGGGCACTGTCATATGCTGATAGCATTACATAATGAACAACGTTCACTAGGGCACTGTCACATGCTGACAACATTACATAATACACTATGTTCACCAGGGCACTGTCACATGCTGACAGCATTACATAATACACTATGTTCACGAGGGCACTGTCACATGCTAACAGCATTACATAATGCGTTCACTAGGGCACTGTCACATGCTAACAGCATTACATAATGCGTTCACTTGGGCACTGTCACGTGCTGACAGCATTACATAATGCGCTACATACGCCAAGCCACGCCTCGTACCTACAGCATTGTACCCCAATAGGCTGCAGGTCAACACCTCAGACCCTCAGCATTACTGCATCCATTAGGTCGTGGCACAGCATTGCGTACAGCACCGCACACTGCAACTTTTCCCCTACTGCATTGCATACTACTCTATATCCACAAGGCCGTATCACACGCCCACAACATGGCAGACTACAGCATATCCTCCAGGTCATGCCTCATATCCGTACTCACATTATAGCCACAAAGCTATGTCACATGCCCAAACCATTGAACGCTGTAGAATAACCCACAGACCCACAGCATTGCATACCACATTACATGGCCGCGTCCTGGGCCCATAGCATTGCAAACCGCAGCATAGCCTCCAAGTCATGCATCGTACCAATAGCAGTGCATGCTGCGCCATATCCACAAGACAGTGGCACTCATCCACAACATGGTAGACAGAGCTCTGTACTCTGTATTATCGCCACGAGGCTGTGTCACACGCCCAAACTATTGAACATTGTAGCATAACCCCCAGATCACACTTCAGACCAACAGCATTGTATTCCGCACTACATCTACTTGGGCGGATCCTGTGCCCATAGCATCGCAAACCGCAACAGAGCCTCCAAGTCATACCTATAGCATTGCGCGCTGCACGATATTCACTAGGCCATGTCACATGCCCACGGCAGCGCACCCTGCAGCATAACTCCCAGGTCACTTTGGCATAGGCCGTGTTATTTTCTCATGGCATCGCACACTGCAGTGGCACCTCACGTCAATACACCGCATCCTGCTCGCAATCTCTGGGACCGCCATGCTTTCTAGGTTATCCCTTATGCTTACCATAACCAGGCGGCCTAATACAAACCATAGCCGCATGGCAGTGCCCAGGGCACACTGCACCTTAACTACAAGGTTTTTCCGAACTGGTCTGACCTGATGCCCGTAGCACACACAATGTGCTCTATGCCGGGATAACGTGCCGCATTACATGACTAGATAATATCGCACAGCCTAACTCTTACAGGAACCATTTCTCATAACCACAGATTGGTGTACTGCAGCATAGCATCCAGACAGTCTCCACATACTGGTAGTTACAACCTAGCACATATCATAATTATAACTTTTAATACTATGGAAGTCAAATTTCAAAAAAACCTTTACTTCAGTGGTAACCATAACTACAACATAACCACACAAAGCCTAAGGCTATCCATTGCTTTAAGTAGGAATCTGTTGCTACAATATAAGAGTACACAGTGCATAGTCTTGACCTTTCCTTCGTCCGAGATTCGTATTTTAGCAAAAATGGGTTATAGAGTTAATACAATATGGTACATTTGATTTGCTATGTATTATCAAGTCGATATGAACATATTACATATTAGTTAAAGTACCGTAGTATCTGGTTTATAGTATTTGAATTTTTATGCAGTGCTTGAGCTAGTTTTGTGTAAGTTCTGCCTTCTGGAAATGGAATTCTGGAAGAATTCTGCTTAAGGTTACGGGATACGGAAGTGGGCGTGGTCAGCGGTCCAGATGGACCACCTCTCGGTGGCTGCGTACGTTAGGCTACAGCTGCAAAACACGAAGGATGAGTCGAGAGGCACGACACAAACTTCCACAGTGAGAAGCAATGAGAGATCTCTAAGGGTCGGTCGTGCACGCGTGGTCAAAGTTCGCGAATTTTCCAGCCAAATTCCGCTTCCGCAAACAACAGGAAGGGAGGAACGGCAACGCACAGAAGGACAATTCTTAACATTTTCTAGGTCCGGACGAAGGCGTTTTTGAAAAATACCTCTCGCTTTTTAAGAAACAGTCTGTTTTCCGCTGAACTCGACGTACCACACAATTATTAACTTCTGTATACTTACGACAGCTGACGCTATCCCAAAAAGCTCTCCGTCCGGACCTGCATTGTCCATTTTTTTAGCACTTAGGACGTTAAACCGCTTCATATACATAGCTGCTGAACTCTACATTTGGCTGGAAAAATACATACCTAGTCGTGGCTGTTTCAAGTGAAAATTGTAACGTGCGTACGTAAATTTAGAATATACGGTAACTACGCGCGCGCGAGCGGTATCCCGTAACCTTAACAGATCATCTCCCCGATATGGGATTTTGAGTACGAATATAACCCGGAATTTTTGACTTTGGAATGGGCGATGGCGACAACAATGACTCTCTGATGCTTTTTCACAACTGCAAAACGGTTACTTTTGCCCTTTGATTCGCCCACACAAAATACTATAAAGTATTAGGGAACCTTTATGCCATACAAGCTTGAACTTGCACAGTGTGGAATTGATATGGAATTTTGGAATTCCACATACAACTCCAATTCCATTCTTGATATGAATACACATTCACTGACTGCTCTAAGTACAAACTCCAGAATCATTCCGACCCCAGCATTTCAATTCAAATGCCTTGGTGGGAGGATATAAAGCATAGCTTATAATAATGCAAGGCAGTTAATGTAACCAAATTTAGCAACATCTAAGTCATGTGATATGACGAATTAAATCCAGTAATCCGGTCCAACAGTTCAGTGCACAATCCAGTCCAGACACAACGTTAACCCTATTAGCTACAAGATGTTTACTTACAAATAAATATCATTAATACTATATGAAGAAATTTATTTTGCAATCAAAGTCTGAATGGAAAGTAATCATTTCTATTTCTGTCTCCCTTGTTCCTCAGAACTGGCAATTTAACTTCATATAGAAGACAGTAATGGACGGGTATTTATGAAGAGGAGCTTCAGAATGATGTTATGGGCATGGGAATTAATATACTGCAGATTAGCTTTACAAAGGGAGTCAGTGAGTAGTTACTTGTCAGTACTGTGGGAAGGGCATGAGCGAACCCTATAGGGGGAGAGATGATATAAAAGCTCAACATAGTTAACCGATTACAAGCTAAGTTCATTGGAATGCAATTAACCTCAAACGCGGGTAATTTTGGTGTCACGGGAGGTCAACATTATAAAAACTTATATCTAAAATTTTAAGCATCTGAGATCTGAAACAAAACTCTATAGACGGAGGAATACAGTTGGAGAAAGGTTCTACGCGGTTAATTTGTACATAGGTAAGTTGTTACGAAGCATACAGTACCGGTTTGCGGAGAAGGCTTACTTGTTGATAGTTGTGAGTAGCGTCTTTGGCTTTTCTCGTTGACAGCAAGGCGCAATCACAGAGCTGCTTTGATATATATGAAGCCTAAGGCCCGCTGCACCTTCGTAGGTAGCGTTGTATCTCTGCTTACAGGCGTTGAGAAGAAAACGTGGCTAATAACCAACTTTCGCGATCGAGCCGATCAACGACCGTCATGGCTTCTAGCGTTTACTACGCTCCGCCCCTTGAGGACTTCTTGACCAAACCCCACATATTACTAGGGGAGGCCCCAACCTAACCACAGACCGGATATCAAAGCTGTTGCTAATAGCCTACGGCTGTGATAAAACTCAACTGCAGCTGTGACGCGTATACGCGTCTACCGCGTATAATGCATTGTTCCATGGTGACGCATATACGCGTCTATCGCGTATAATCGGTTAATGTCTGACCAAGGACTGAACGCCACATAAAAGGTAGCTGCAGCTCTTCATTTGGCAATACAAAGCTAATGGTGGGGAACCACTCACCGTGTCTACCTTCAGTCCACCTGACATGACATCGTGCACTGCATGTGACGAGATCTCCCAGACCCCCATTCTCCCCCACCACGAAGCTAGGTAATCAATAATCAATGTATGCATACATGGGAAGATCTTGAGGTCAAAGGTCACTAATCAAGTGCAGCTGGATACTCCTGGAGGGTAGCCTCCTTCCAAATCCCCATTCACGTGTGGGGGAGAGCCTGGGAACAAGACTACCTGGAGGTTGCAGGCAAATCCAATTTCCTGTCAGATAAAAGGAAAAAGGAATTCATCATTCTGAATTCCTTTTATGCTTTCTTCAGATAAATGAAAAAGGAATGCATGATTTAGAATTCCTTTTTTTGTTTCCTTTAGAAAAAGGAAAAAGGAATGCATGATTTTGAATTCCTTTTTTGCTCCCTTCAGAAAAGGAACAAACCATTCTGAATTCCTTTTGTGCTTTCTTCAGATAAATGAAAAAGAAACGCGCGTTTCTGAATTGTTTTTCTTTTTGCAGCGGAAAGGAAAAAGGAAGTATGCCACCCGAGTTTGATTTTTCATTTCCTGGTAGGTCAAAGTACGATGAAATCAGCTGAAATTCTTTTTCTAGAAAATTGATTTTTTAGTTGGACGAAAAGTGCACGCACCCTTCTTTACAGGCTAAATGGAAAATAACCACGTAATTATTTTACGTTACAACTTTTTGGTTTGTATTTTGCAAAGTCAATGCAGACATCCTTCTCAGAGACTACATATGAGTTCTCCTCTAGCACTCGTTTCTTTTTTTTATTTATTTTTTATATTGAACAATGATTGTAATTCAATACATTGCATAGCAAAGAGTCAGTGGCCAATTTTTTTTGGCATGAAATCATAAAAATTTCAGATTTACTGCATTGGACCAAAGTGGCCAACTGAAATTTGGGTTTTTGTTGTTCACACTCTCCCGCTGAACAAGCATGACTAGCTGTTCACCTGAAATTCAGCCATTAACATTTCCAAGACCCTCAGTTGGACCAAAGTGGCCAACTGAATCCTAAATTTTAGTCACTAAGAGATCAAAACGGCAGTGTTGGACCAAAGTAGCCAACCAATTTCTAGATATCTGCTACTCAGAAATTCAAAATGCACCATTAGTGGCCAACTGAATTTTGAATTTCAGTAGTATAGAACTGTACTTGGCCAAAGCAGCAAAAAAAGCTATTCAGTATTGCAAAACGTGCTGTTGGACCGAAGTGGCCAACTGCCATTCAGAATTGCAAAATGTGCTGTTGGACTAAAGTGGCCAACTGCCATTCAGAATTGCAACTGCCATTAAGAATTGTAAAATGTCCTCTTGGACCAAAGTGGCCAACTGCCATTCAGGTTTGAAGTGGGTGTCAGAAGGAATATTGGATTCATTAAATGTGACTTGTAATTGCTCCCATGCACAGCGTTTGGGACCCATTCCATTCCATTTCTAGACTGCTGCACAACCTGTCACCACTGATGCAGCAAATTACCCAACCGCCAAAGAAAAAGGGAAGGCCTCTAAATGTGTGAGATATTAATCTGATTGCATGTAAGGTGATCTGTAAGGCGGGTAACTGCCCAGGAAATTTGATACTAGCGATTAAGCAACAAACATAATAAAGCTTGAACAAATGTATTGTTGGCGTAACTTAGTACTGTAAAGTGTGCAGCATTTCCAGCTGTCGTCATAGAACAAACAATATTTGTGGTGGACAGGTCTGAGCTAGATCTCAAGCAGAATTTCACAGACCATATAGCTTATCATGTTTGGTGCTGATATGGAACCCAACCATGCAGCGTGCCATGCAAGCGTGCCTTGCAGTCATCCCTGGAGAAGACATGTATTGATTTACCTGTGTAGTATAGTTCATGACCTAATAGCTGCCCAACTATTGTCCCAACTGTTTTGGCAGAGGCAGTGCAGGGACCCCCCTTTATGCTATAAAGGGGAGCTGCATCTCCCTTCCAGCCTGCAGGCTGTAACTATATGCTTCTTGAGCAATATCTGCTTGCTCTGGGACTGTGGTCCCATTATAGGGATAAATATCCTCTGCTTGCTGTGGGACAGCGGCCCCATTATAGTGATAAATATCCTGTAGCGGCTGCAAGTACCTCTGCTTGCTGTGGGACGGCGGTCCAGGGTTTTACCCAAGGTTACTCCTCTGCTTGCTGTTGGCCAGCGGACCCATTGTGAAGGTATCCTAGAGCCACTGCAAATTACGGCACGAGATACTGACTCCAACGTGTATGAGCTCCCTGTGGCACTGTTGTAGCTTTGAGCACGTACTCCTTTTGGGGGGAAGAGCCCTCCAAATCTTACCTTGGAGGGGCCGCCCCTTAGGTGGACCCTCCTATTACCCCCAAAAGTATAAATAGAGAATACTCAGTGTCTAATACATCTAGTTCTCCAGGTATACACACGTGCAGTTATATGTCAACTTGAGATTACATTGCGCTACTTGTGAGTATGAGATGAGCACACAGATTGTGGGTCAAGCTGTGTTGGTTAAAAGGTTTCACTTACGCATGCACTTTCAGGACTTTCATAGTTGCAGTTAGTATTATAGAAATAATCATAATATTATATAATCTACATTGTAAAGGTCGATACGTACGTTACAAGAATACGAATATTCATGAAATTGCCTCCTGTTACCAAAATTAATACCTCAGTCTTAAGTTTTGGCCCCTGGTCCCTGAAATTCTGTATTAGTTGTGGCCATAGCAATGCTTACACGAAAGGCGTTCGCAACGGTGCTCGGTTTTATGTCGGTAAGTTTGAAGTCCAGCGACTCACAACCCGGTCGCGACAATTCCACTAACGGCTCAGCCATTTCGGCTCGGTGTCTCCCAACTCTCTTCAGTCGACTCACGCAAGTATCAAGCACTCAGCAGCAACACCAGACACACCTTGTTCTGTAGCATTTGGCGCCAAACACGTTTCGTTCTCAGTCCATGTAACATATGGTGGGATTGAGAGCGAGACACGGTCTCCTTTATTACACCTTGAATTAGATTGACAGAGCCAGCGCTGCAACGGAGTAAGGCTACACTACCAGGTATTCACTCATTGATTTCCAAGAGGGTCGTGGAAGAACGCAAAAGTCATCAGCAGATACAGGGATTTTCCAAGTTCTTGCAACAGCGCATACCGTCAAAGATTACGCGCATGCGTTCAATTCTGCATGCCGTTGAATTCAAATTTGAGACCAAGGATGCTCGTTCAAGCTACTAAGCATCGCGAAGCAGCGCCTACAGCGATGATCTCAGGTGGAGCCTTGTTTGGCAGAGAGAGGCTATGAACCTGTCCATCTGTACTTCCCTGAGGTAGATCCCAATATCAAATAAGTTTATATGACAAAGAACTGTGCTGGTTCGGTCAGTTTTCGAGAAGCTCGTTCGGATGGATAGGGTTTCTTGGCTACGTCTCCCGTTGTTCTGAATAGCGTTGTAATCCTGGAAACGGTGGACGGATCAACACACAAGTTACCAGCTACTTCTCGTACAGACTGGTTCATACCCTCTCTCTGCCAAACAAGGCTCCACCTGAGATCATGGCTGTAGGTGCTACTTCGTGATGCTTCGCAGCTTGAACGAGCAGTGGCCATTGTCCCAACAAGTTGTCCTCAAATTTGAATTCAACGCCAGAATTCAACGCATGCGCGTAATCTTTGACGGTATGCGCTGTTGGAGAATCCCTGTAAGCGAAGAGTTGAAGGCTCTGTAACCCCGGGATCCGAGGGCTTAGCGCTCGAAGTGTCAGCAAGACCTGGATAGAGTTGTATCTTCCAGTGTTGCTAAGGTGTGTTAATTATTCCCTCTTGCACTAGTCGCAAGCCAGACCCTTGTTCTGCGGCGCTGGAAGCGATCGGCTCTTCGGAACAGTGACCCTTTGTCTCTGCACGAAGTTCATTGGTAAACATTGCATGCGCGAGTGGGTGGAGTCGAACCTTTGAACCTTGAAGCAAACTGTTTTGAGTGAACTCCATCCAAAAAGGGTGGGTCAGAAGAGGGTGACCACTCTTGTGCACTCCCTCTTGCAAGAGAATATGGGCATATGCTAAGACTCCAACAAAGAACAGCTGTTGCTGAAATTTATACCTGCACAAAGTAGCTACCATAACGGTCTAACATGCTTCTGAATCAGTAAACTCTGGAACTGTTCATAACTTCACATACACATACACATATAATATTATCCCCGATGCATGTCCCACTAATTTTGTGCACACAATACTTATTTTTGCAACAGGTAGCTAATCCCATAACACTGAACTTTGTCCCATAAACCTGTTAAATTTACTGTGATTTGGTGATTTTTTCATTAAAGCTAAGCTATTATTTTGATGTATACGTTCACCAATACTCGCTCTGTCACAAATAGTCAGAAGGCTAATGCGTAGCTACCAGATGGTATATCATACCAGTGAGTAGGTATCAGAACACTGAGTTAGACAAGTAACTAGTCCTACATATGGAAGAAAAACGATGGTAGGTGTATTGGCATCTCAAGGGTTTCGTACCGGTTCTCATCGTGTGAGCCAATCACTTGCACGAGTCAACCCTGTGTCTCATGACAGAAGAAGAACCAGGACAGAGCGCCAGACAAACCCAATTCCATACAGTTCAAAGTACTTTGGAAACAAAGTACATATTGATCAAAACGAGAAGCTGGTCTTATTTGGGGTAACCCATGTGTGTGCTGTTGATGGTACTCTGGAATGATAGTTGGTTTTGCAACCTTTCCAGTAAAGAACAATTCTCTTGTGTATGAGCATCTTTACAGGTGAGTGATGCAACGTATTGTTGTTGTCCTTTATATTAATCAGGCATGTCCCATACCCAGGCTTCCCACACTCATAAAGCCTGGGTACGAGGCTAGAGAGTGAGGGTTGTGGGTAACTGGAAACTATTTCACTTCAATAGACAGAGGATCAGCATCAGCAGTTGTAGGCATTTTCAAATCAGTTGGATTGAAAACGTGTTTATTAAGAGTGTTATTGACCACCTCAGGAAGGGCATTATATATACCTAATTAATGACACCACTCGAACCAGGTTGTCTAAGTGCATGGTTGTTTTCTGTGGGACCAGGTACGGACTGATCAGGGGAAAGAATGGAACCTCTCTTTGTTTATCAACGACTCTCTTTCGCACCTGCGAAATGACTGCTCCAAACCACCACCCTTGCAATCCACATCTAAGCAGGTACAGGTACAACAGCCAACAGTTAGTATTCTAGTGAATTTCATCAGATGCTATACTAACTGTCTCATCACAGAATCACATGGTGGAACGCATTTGGGTGGAAGTGAATGCACGGGTGAACTATCCCATCAAAACTGTACTTATTGACATGATGGAGGGGGGGGACTTCTCTCTTGATGATGATGGTGACAGATTTTGTGTGTCCTGGTTTTCCATTAAAGTTGCAGCAGTTGGAATTCAGCTTTTTGTTGCATCATGGAATGAGCATCCAATACCAGGTAAGATAAGTTACATGTAGCCTCGGTCCCAGGCCTCCCCCGTTTTACCGCATTCACAATAATACACGGGAGCGGAAGACCGGTCTTCCGCTCTTTGTGAACGCAAACGGAAGGTAAAACGGGGAGGCCTGGGAACTAGGCTAAGCTACATGTAAGTCAAGTCTAAACCGCACCCAAAGATGCCTACAGAACCATGGGTTTAGTGTTGTAGATGTGACTTAGCTGAAACGCTTGCAGTTTGATACTATAATTATACATGTACATCTCTATATAGTATCAAACAATTTCACAAAGCTTTATCAGAAGGCTCTTATCAAACAGTTATTAGCTAGAAATGTTATCACCTAAATAAGTTTCAGCCTCATGTCAACATGGCTATTGCTGGGTTGAGCTATAGATAGGCCTTGGTTGGCAACGGATCGTACAATTTCTCTTGAAATGCATGAATGGGCTTAGAAAGTGGGAGGCGGCATGGTGTTGCAAGACACTTATTCAACCTGACCTAACCTTAGGATCCATGACCATTGCCCTGTCGGTGATTTGTTGCTCTTCCAACACCAAGGGTGAAACAAAGCCCATGTCCCTTTTTTTTGTTGTTGTTTCCAGTTACCAAGAATGGTTGTCAACGTGGAGTACCAAGGATGCGCATGCTTGGTAACAACCACGCCAAAGCTATTGACCAGAGACTGCTACCCAGCGCTACAGAAGCTGTTCAACAGTATCAGCGGCAAGGAGGTCAGCTAACTGATCCCTGGCAAGTGGGAAAGGATCCACTGGAGGGAAATGCTTATAAGTACGGAGTGAGGCAAACAGCTTTTTCAGAAAAGTATCCCTCTTTTCAGGATATTTTTTCTAAGTTAGTGAATGGTGATCAGACCACTTTCAAGCATGCTTTAAAGTTTTATGTTGATATTACGCATCGCATTTCCACTACATGAGATGCATTACCTGTTGTTTCCTGTTAATAATCATCATTGGTCATTGCTACCTAATCTAGAGCATGTCTACATGGGAGGATTATGGAAAGAGGTCGTAATTTCTAAGTGAAACTTAACTTCATATACAAGACAGTAATGGGACGGGTATTTAAGAAGAGGAGCTTCAGAATGATGTTAATGGGCATGGGAATTAATATACTGCAGATTAGCTACATGTATCTTTACAAAGGGAGTCAGTGAGTAGTTACTATAAGAGGAGTTGTTATGGATGATGTCGGAAGGGCATGAGTGAACCCTATAGGGGGAGAGATGATATAAAAGCTCAACATAGTTAATGTCTGACCAAGGACTGAACGCCACATAAAAGGTAGCTGCAGCTCTTCATTTGGCAATACAAAGCTAATGGTGGGGAACCACCCACTGTGTCTACCTTCAGTCCACCTGACATGACATCGTGCACTGCATGTGACGAGATCTCCCAGACCCCCATTCTCCCCCACCACGAGGCTAGGTAATCAATAATCAATGTATGCATACATGGGAAGATCTTGAGGTCAAAGGTCACTAATCAAGTGCAGCTGGATACTCCTGGAGGGTAGCCTCCTTCCAAATCCCCATTCACGTGTGGGGGAGAGCCTGGGAACAAGGCTACCTGGAGGTTGCAGGCAAATCCAATTTCCTGTCAGATAAAAGGAAAAAGGAATTCATCATTCTGAATTCCTTTTATGCTTTCTTCAGATAAATGAAAAAGGAATGCATGATTTTGAATTCCTTTTTTGCTCCCTTCAGAAAAGGAACAAACCATTCTGAATTCCTTTTGTGCTTTCTTCAGATAAATGAAAAAGAAACGCGCGTTTCTGAATTCTGTTTTTCTTTTTGCAGCGGAAAGGAAAAAGGAAGTATGCCACCCGAGTTTGATTTTTCATTTCCTGGTAGGTCAAAGTACGATGAAATCAGCTGAAATTCTTTTTCTAGAAAATTGATTTTTTAGTTGGACGAAAAGTGCACGCACCATGAAGTTACCACATAATTGTATTCATATGCACAGCTTGTTTGTTTATATTTTGCAAGGTCAAGCAAATAGCTAGCCTCGTTCCCAGGCTCTCCCCGCGCACGAACGAAAAATCGAAAGGAAAGGGGAGAGCCTGGTAAAATTTATCACGTGAGAAACGTCATAGGTAGAGAGAACTTAATTACATGTGGGCAAACGAATGAACTCGCCCACGCTGCATGGACAGAATACAGTTGCGATAGCTTTATGGCCGACAGAATGGGACTAGACGGCACTATGCTGGAAAGCTATGGTAAGCGTACACAGACCCATACATTCGAAAATCACGCTAACCTACTCGCTTACCTGGCAAACTGACCGCTTTACACCCCGGAGAATGGCTTTCAAGGCGCTATTAAACGCCAAGGCGGCCCTTTCCTGGGCTTTGTTCAAGTTTTCTCTGCCGCTTATTATTCGAAAAAACTGCCAGAACGGGCTCCTACTAAAAAAACAGCTACGTGTACTGTCGATTATCGATCAACTACGTGCGTGGGCACACCGACGATCCGCCTACGCTCAATTAAGTCCTCTCTACCCTTCTCTCTACCCCTACGTCACTCACGTGATAAATTATCCCAGGCCCTCTCCCGCTTTTCCGTACTGCAAGCGACGGAAAGCTGGGCGGGGCCTGGGAACGAGGCTAGCAAATAACAGTACTGTAATATCGTGGGTTCAATAGTGGCAAAGGAATCTACTCGTATACAACACAACGCATTTATACAAAAATTAGAACAAAGACGCAGAAAGGCCTACCGTAGATTTCAATTGCGTTCGAACGCCTGCGGCGTTGAGTGCGATAGTTGCGTAACGTAGGCTAATTGAGCGCGCGTGCCCAGCCCAGAAGATGGACAAGTCTCGCTCTTTGCATAATCAAAGAGAGTTTGGGTATACATTTACACCTTTACTTCAAGTGTTAGGCATCCCATCCATAATCCTGTACTATCATCTCCAAGCTGGATGAAGCTTGCATTTGACTGATATTCACTTGTTTAACTGATGTCATAGACTTAGAACTCAACTTGAAGCAACATACTTATGTTCAGCATACAAGTATCGTGGGTTACACAAGGTGTACTGGTTATAGAGCAATGAACATAAATCATGGCATATAAATTTTTGAAAAATAACTGAGAAACTATTGATGTGGGGGAACTGAGTTTTCAGAACAATTTTTGGTTAAGTTTTAAATTACGTAGAAAGAGGGTTATCGTGATTATGCGGTGGGCACGGGGAACTCCCATGTGAGGTTTATGACGTAACCTCATGGAACTATGTGAACTTAGACGATCCCGTTTCTGAAGAGGTGTACGGTGGTTAAAACGACGTTTAGAAACCTTCACGGTACTTAAATAAGCCAGCATGAGTTCCAGGAGACTTCCACGTTGGTGATAAAGGCGTTCACACACTTTCACGGTACTTACGGCACGAGATTCAGATGACTTCCACGGTGGTGATAAAGGCGTTTACACACCTCCACGGTACTTAAAGACGCCTGCACGATTTTCAGAAGACTTCCACGGTGGTTAAAACGGCGTTTTGAAATCATTCCCGCACTCAAATAGGCCTGCACCAGTTTCAGAAGAGGTCCACGGTGGTTAAAACGTTTACAAACCTTCATGGTACTTAAATAAGCCAACATGAGTTCCAGAAGATTTCCACGGTGGTTAAAGCGATGTTTACAAACCGTCAAGGTACTGAAACAGGCCTGCACGAGTTTCAGAAAACTTCCACGGAAGTGATAAAGGCGTTTACACACCTCCACGGTACTTAAACAGGCCTGCACGAGATTAAGAAGACCTCCACGGAGGTGATAAAGGCGTTTACACACCTCCACGGTACTTAAACAGGTCAGCACGTGCTTCAGAAGACTTCCATGGTAGTTAAAACGGCGTTTTGAAACTTTTCCCGCACTTAAAAATAGACCTGCACGATTTTCAGAAGACTTCCACGGTTGTAAAAACGACGTATACAAACCTTCACGGTACTTAAACAACCCTGCACGAGATTCAGAAGACTTCCACGGTGGTGAAAAAGGCGTTTACAAACCATCACGGTACTTAAACAGGCCAGCACGAGCTTCGGAAGACCTCAATGGTGGTTAAAACGGCGTTTTGAAACCTTTCCCACACTTAAAGGCGCCTGCAAGAGCTTCAGAAGAGGTCCACGGTGGCTAAAAGGACGTTAAAAAACCTTCACGGTACTTAAATAAGCCAGCATGAGTTCCAGAAGACTTCCACGGTGGTGATAAAGGCGTTTACACACCTTCACGGTACTTAAACAGGCCTGCACGTGGTTCAGAAGACTTCCATGGTGGTGTAAACGGCGTTATCAATCCTTTCCCACACTTAAAAAGACCTGCACGAGTTTCAGAAGACTTCCACGGTGGTTAAAGCGATGTTTACAAACCTTCACGATACTGAAACAGGCCTGCACGAGTTTCAGAAGACTTCCACGGAGGTGATAAAGGCGTTTACACACCTCCATGGTACTTAAACAGGCGAGCACGTGCTTCAGAAGACTTCCATGGGGCGTTTTGAAACTTTTCCCGCACTTAAATAGACCTGCACGATTTTCAGAAGACTTCCACGTTGGTTAAAAGGATGTTTACAAACCTTCACGGTACTTAAATATGCCTGCACGTGATTCAGAGGACTCACGGTATGTGCTGTATTTATAAAAGGCTGCACGAGATTCAGAAGACTTCCACAGTGGTTAAAATGGCGTTTTCATTCCTTTCCAACACTTAAAAAGGCCTGCACGAGTTTCAGAAGACTTCCACGGTTGTAAAAACGACGTATACAAACCTTCATGATACTTAAACAACCCTGCACGAGATTCAGAAGACTTTCACAGTGGTTAAAACGGGGTTTTCAATCGTTTCCAACACGTAAAAAGGCCTGCACGAGTTTCAGAAGACTTCCACGGTTGTAAAAACGACGTATAGAAACCTTCAAGATACTTAAACAACCCTGCACGAGATTCAGAAGACTTCCACGGTGGTGAAAAAGGCTTTTACAAACCTTCACGGTACTTAAACAGGCCAGAACGTGCTTCAGAAGACTTCCATGGTGGTGAAAACGGCGTTATCAATCCTTTCCCACACTTAAACAGGCCGGCACGAGATTCAGATGACTTCCACGGTGGTTAAAACGATGTTTACAAACCTTCACGGTACTGAAACAGGCCTGCACGAGATTCAGAAGACTTCCACGGAGGTGTAAAGGCTTTTACACACCTCCACGGTACTTAAACAGGCCAGCACGTGCTTCAGAAGACTTCCATAGTGGTTAAAACGGCGTTTTGAAACTTTTCCCGCACTTAAATACACCTGCACGATTTTCAGAAGACTTCCACCGTGGTTAAAAGGACGTTTACAAATCTTCACGGTACTTAAATATGCCAGCACGAGATTCAGAAGACTCCCACGGTGGTGAAAACGTGTTGAAACCTTCACTGTATTTAAAAAAGGCTGCACGGGATTCAGAAGACTTCCACGGTGGAGAAAACGACGTGTTGAAACCTTCACTGTACTTTAAAGGCCTGCACGAGTTTCAGAAGACTTCCACGGTTGTAAAAACGACGTATACAAACCTTCAAGATACTTAAAGAACCCTGCAAGAGATTCAGAAGACTTCCACGGTGGTGAAAAAGGCGCTTACAAACCTTCACGGTACTTAAACAGGCCAGCACGAGCTTCGGAAGACCTCAATGGTGGTTAAAACGGCGTTTTGAATCCTTTCCCATACTAAAACAGGCCTGCACCAGCTTAAGAGTTGCACGGTGGTTAAAACGACGTTTTGAAACACTTCCCGTACTTAAATAGGCCTGCACCAGTCTCAGAAGAGGTCCACGGTGGTTAAAACGTTTACAAACCTTCACGGTAATTAAATAAGCCAGCATGAGTAACAGAAGACTCCCACGGTGGTTAAAACGGCGATTTCAATCCTTTCACACACTTAAACAGGCCTGCACGAGCTTCAGAAGACTTCCACGGTGGTTAAAACTGCGTTTTGAAACCATTCCCGCACTTAAATAGGCATGCACCAGTTTCAGAAGAGGTCCAGTCGGTGTCTAAAACCGCGTTTACAAACCTTCACGGTACTTAAATATGCCAGCACGAGATTCAGAAGACTTCCACGGTGGTGAAAACGGCGTTTACACACCTCCACGGTACTTAAACAGGCCAGCACGTGCTTCAGAAGACTTTCATGGTGGTTAAAACGGCGTTTTGAAACTTTACCCGCACTTAAATAGACCTGCACGATTTTCAGAAGACTTGTACGGTGGTTAAAACGGCGTTTTAAACAATTCTCGCACTTAAATAGGCCTGCACCAGTTTCAGAAGTGGTCCACGGTGGTTAAAACCACGTTTACAAACCTTCACGGCATTTAAATATGCCAGTACGAGATTCAGAAGACTTCGACGGTGGTGAAAACGGCGTTTTCAATCCTTTCCCACACTTAAAAAGACCTGCACGAGTTTCAGAAGACTTCCACGGTGGTTAAAGAGGTGTTTACAAACCTTCACGGTACTGAAACAGGCCTGCACTAGTTTCAGGAGACTTCCACGGAGGTGATAAAGGCGTTTACACACGTAAACAGGCCTGCACGAGATTCAGAAGACTTCCACGGAGGTGATAAAGGCGTTTACACACCTCCATGGTACTTAAACAGGCCAGCACGTGCTTCAGAAGACTTCCATGGTGGTTAAAACAGCGTTTTCAAACCATTCCCGCACTTAAATAGGCCTGCACCAGATTTAGAAGAGGTCCACGGTGGTTATAACGACGGTTACAAACCTTCACGGTACTTGAATAAGCCAGCATGAGTTCCAGAAGACTCCCACGATTGTTAAAATGGCGATTTAAATCCTTTCGCACACTTAAACAGGCCTGCACGAGCTTCAGAAGACTTCCACGGTGGTTAAAACGGCGTTTTGAAACCATTCCCGCACTGAAATATGCCTCCACCAGTTTCAGAAGAGGTCTACGGTGTTTAAAACCGCACAAACCTTCACGGTATTTAAATATGCCAGCACGAGATTCACAAGAAGTCCACGGTGGTGAAAACGGCGTTTTCAATCCTTTCTCACACTTAAAAAGACCTGCACGAGTTTCAGAAGACTTCCACGGTTGTGAAAACGATTAAGATACATAATCAGCCCTGTACGAGATTCAGCAAACTTCCACGGATGTGAAAACAACGTTTACAAAGCTTCACGGTACATAAACAGGCTTGCACGAGATTCAGAAGACTGCCACGGTGGTTAAAACGGAGTTTTGAATCCTTTCCCACACTGAAATAGGCCTGCACCTGTTTGAGAAGAGGTCAACGTTGGTTTTAACCACGTTTACAAACCTTCACGGTATTTAAATATGCCAGCACGAGATTCAGAAGACTTCCACGTTGGTGAAAACAGCCCTGCACGAGTTTCAGAAGACTTCCACGGTTGTAAAAGCTACGTTTACAAACCTTTAAGATACTTAAACAGCCCTGCACGAGATACAGAAGACTTCCACGGAGGTGAAAAAGGCGTTTACAAACCTTCACGGTACATAAACAGGCCAGAACGAGCTACGGAAGACCTCAATGGTGGGTAAAACGGCGTTTTGAATCCTTTCCCACACTTAAACATGCCTGCACGAGCTCCAGAAGACTTCCACGGTTGTCACAACGGCGTTTTGAAATCATTACCGCACATAAATAGGCCTGCACCAGTTTCAGAAGAGGTCCGCGGTGGTTGAAACGACGTTTACAAACCTTTACTGTGCTCAAATAAGCCAGCATGAGTTCCAGAAGACCTCCACGGTGGTTAAAACGTGGTTTTGAATCCTTTCCCACACTTAAACAAGCCTGCACGAGCTTGAGAAGACTTCCACGGTTGTTAAAACGGCGTTTTGAAACCTTTCCCGCTCTTAAATAGGACTGCACCAGTTCCAGAAGACTTCCACAGTGGTTTAAGACGATGTTTACTAACCTTCACGGTACTTAAACAGGCCTGCTCGAGTTTCAGAAAACTTCCACGGAGGTGAAAACGACGTTTACAAACCTTCGCTGTACATAAACAGGCCTGCACGAGATTCAGAAGACTTAAGTCCACGGTGGTGATAAAGGCGTTTACACACCTTCACGGTAATTAAACAGGACTGCACAAGATTCAGAAGACTTCCACGGTGGTGATAAAGGCGTTTACATACCTCGACGGTACTTAAACAGGCCAGCACGTGCTTCTGAAGACTTCCATGGTGGTTAAACGGCGTTTTGAAACTTTTCCGGCACTTAAATAGACCTGAACGATTTTCAGAAGACTTCCACGGTGGTCAAAACGGCGTTTACCAAAGCTTCACGTTACTTAAACAGGCCAGCATGAGATTCAGAAGACTCCCGCGGTGGTGAAAACGACGTGTTGAAACCTTCACTGTACTTTAATAGGCCTGCACGAGATTCAGAAGACTTCCACGGTGGTTAAAACGGCGTTTTGAATGCTTCCCGAACTTAAATAGGCCTGCACCAGTTTCAGAAGAGGTCCACGGTGGTTAAAACGACGTTTACAAACCTTCACGGTACTTAAATAAGCCAGCATGAGTTCCAGAAGACTTGCATGGTGGTTAAAGCGATGTTTACAAACCTTCACGGTAAATAAACAGGACTGCACGTACTTCCACGGTAGTGATAAAGGCGTTTACACACCATCATGTTACTTAAACAGGCCTGCACGAGATTCAGAAGACTTCCACGGTGGTGATAAAGGCGTTTACACACCTTCACGGTACTTGAACAGGTCAGCACGTGCTTCAGAAGACTTCCATGGTGGTTAAAACGACGTTTTGAATCCTTTCCCACACTTAAAAAGGCCAGCAAATGCTTCAGAAGACTTCCATGGTGGTTTAAACGGCGTTTTGAAACTTTTCCCGCACTTAAATAGGCCTGCACGATTTTCAGAAGACTTCCACGGTGGTTAAAACGACGTTTACAAACCTTCACGGTACTCCAGCACAAGATTCAGAAGACTTCCACGGTGGTGAAAACGGCGTTTACAAACCTTCACGGTACTCCAGCACAAGATTCAGAAGACTTCCACGGTATTTAAAACGGCGTTTTGAAAGCTTTCCCGCACTTTAATAAGCCTGCACCAGTTTCAGATGAGGTCCAGGGTGGTTAAAACGACATTTACAAACCTTCACGGTACTTAAATAAGCAAGCATGAGTTCCAGAGGACTTCCACGGTGGTTAAAGCGATGTTTATAAACCTTCACGGTACATAAACAGGCCTGCACGTGATTCAGAAGACTTCCACGGTGGTGATAAAGGCGTTTACACACCATCACGTTACTTAAACAGGCCTGCACGAGATTCAGAAGACTTCCACGGTGGTGATAAAGGCGTTTATACACCTTCACGGTACTTAAACAGGTCAGCACGTGCTTCAGAAGACTTCCATGGTGGTTAAAACGGCGTTTTGAATCCTTTCCCACACTTAAACAGGC
This sequence comes from Agelas oroides, assembly GCA_949130485.1. Classification (NCBI taxonomy): domain Eukaryota; kingdom Metazoa; phylum Porifera; class Demospongiae; order Agelasida; family Agelasidae; genus Agelas; species Agelas oroides. The sequence goes on along the minus strand of OX422184.1, from coordinate 7,607,351 downwards.
CAGCACGTGCTTCAGAAAACTTCCATGGTTGTTTAAACGGCGTTTTGAAACTTTTCCCGCACTTAAATTGGCCTGCACGATTTTCAGAAGACTTCCACGGTGGTTAAAACGACGTTTACAAACCTTCACGGAACTTAAATATGCCAGCGCAAGATTCAGAAGACTTCCACGGTGGTGAAAACGGTGTTTACAAACCTTCACGCTTCTTAAACAGGCGAGCACGAGATTCAAAAGACTTCCGCGGTGGTTCAAACGACGTGTTGAAACCTTCACTGTACTTTAATAGGCCTGCACGAGCTTCAGAAGACTTCCACGATGGTTAAAACGGCGTTTTGAAACCATACCCGCACTTAAATAGGCCTGCACTAGTTTCAGAAGGGGTCCACGGTGGTTAAAATGACGTTTACAAACCTTCACGGTACTTAAATAAGCCAGCATGAGTTCTAGAAGACTTCCACGTTGGTTAAAACGGCGTTATGAATCCTTTCCCACACTTAAACAGGCCTGCACGAGCTTCATAAGACTTCCACGGTGGTTAAAACGACGTGTTGAAACCTTCACTGTACTTTAAAAGGCCTGCACGAGATTCAGAAGACTTCCACGGTGGTGAAAACGGCGTATTGAAACCTTTCCCGCACTTAAATAGGCCTGCATCAGTTTCGGAAGAGGTCCACGGTGGTTAAAACGACGTTTACAAACCTTCACGGTACTTAAATAAGCCAGCATGCGTTCTAGAAGACTTCCACGGTGGTTAAAGCGATGTTTACAAACCTTCACGGTACATAAACAGGCCTGCATGAGATTCAGAAGACTCCCACGGTGGTGATAAAGGCGTTTACACACTATCACGGTACTTAAACAGGCCTGCACGATATTCAGAAGACTTCCACGGTGGCGATAAAGGCGTTTACACACCATCACGGTACTTAAACAGGCCTGCACGAGATTCAGAAGACTTCCACGGTGGTGATAAAGGCGTTTACACACCACCGTGGAAGCCTTCTGAATCTCGTGCAGCCTTTTTTTAAATACAGTGAAGGTTTCAACACGTCGTTTTCACCACCGTGGAAGTCTTCTGAATCTCGTGCAGGCCTATTAAGGTTACGGGATACAGTTTCTTCATTAATGTTCATGAAAAAATATTACTTTCCTTTTCTCCGTGCAGGATCCAGGCATGCATGCATTTAACTTTACCGCTAAAAAAAAAGTTGCATTAGCCTGTAGCTGTACTGGTTGGGTGGGCAGAGCAGGCAATTTGATAGCTGTGCTTGCGGTTAATGGTCCGCGTACGAAGTACCGACTTCAGCGTCAGTTATTTCCTGTTGGAAGAACATCTTACCGTATATTACACTGTATTTGAATTCTGCGAAGACAGGCGCAGGGCGGCTCGAAGAGTTTTCGCCAAGACAACTTACCGTTTTTGATATACGCCTAGATTTAGTCGCTTGGTCGGTCGAAAACCACCCGGGTTGTGGATAGAAACATGCGTCACTCGCTTCCCCTGGCACACAGCGACGAAGTTGCTCCGAGCCGCCCTCGAGTAAGTTGAGTATTACCCGTAGGTGTTGAAAAGTTGTACCTGCAATCCTCTCTGAAGACAAAATCTGACGCCAAAAGTCACGAACTTTGTCATCGCCGCTCGCCTTAGTACGCTGTACATAAGAATTAATACTACACTGGTTAAAAGGTACTTATAGTACTGTTATATGTCACTTCTACTGCGTGCTGTAACTGGTTCCTGCACGGAGAAAAGGAAGGTAATGTTTTCTTATGAATATTAATAAGCAAACTGTATCCCGTACCTTAGGACGTGAACTGAGGAGTCTTTTATCAATTTTTTTGATAACCCACCGCCAACTTTACTCCAACCACCTACTCCTATCTTAGCAATTAACAGAATACAGTAGAACTGAGTAAATAGGAAATTCGTACAATGACCAGAAAGGAGGGGGGGGGCATGGTTACGCAGATAATTCTACAACGAGACGGACAGCATGCATGTCAACGGTTATGGACCAGATGGTGAGACTGTTAGCCAAAACATTAGAGAGTGCTGCTAACTGCTCTTTGGGAGTACGTATGTATTGCAAAAATGCTGCACCCTGCTAGCCTCGTTCCCAGGCCTCCCCCGTTTTAGTTCTTCGGTTTGCGTTCAGTATAATACACGGAAGCGGAAGAGCGCGAAAAACGGGGTAGGCCTGGTCTCATTCATCACGTGAGTGACGTCAGGTGGACGCGATAATGACGTAAGGGGAAGGGACCAACCGTTCACTCAAGCAAAAACTGCTACAAGTGGGTCCTAATTCACGAGACTTGGCCCGTTCAGAAGGTCCAGAAGAAGAACGCCGTATCATCATCCGATTGTACTACAATGCTACTAACTACTCTGATCGAGCTCACATGAGTGCATGCATGGGCGCTATACAGGTTCGTCCCCTCCCCCTTACGTCATTATCGCGTCCACATCGCGTCCACCTGACGTCACCCACGTGATGAATGAGACCAGGCCAACCCCGTTTTTCGCGCTCTTCCGCTTCCGTGTATTATACTGAACGCAAACCGAAGAACTAAAAAACGGGGGAGGCCTGGGAACGAGGCTAGCACTCTGCCACCTTCCCAAGGTCTGAATCATGGAATCCTCCACTCCTGCTGTTGCCGCGGTCGTAGCAGCACTAATACGAAAACTATGACCTGCATAGTCGAATTGCGGAAGGCCCAGGAGTTGTAGGATTGAACGTATACATGTTACAAATTGGTGTTTGGACAATGCCACTTTGTTTGAGTTGAGGAAGAATTGGCCTGGCTGGGTTCCCCTGACTGCAACATAATTCAAGATGGCCGAGACTGGGCAGAGAGGCTTGCCCATGAAACCCAAGATAATGTCCACACCTGGACCGAACTGATTGATTTCTTCAGGTCAACTTGGATCATGCGGGGTTTGAAATGATAATCAACTGCAACATCTCCCCAGGCTAGATCTGTAGCCATGTTAAAATGAGCCGCTGACTCTGGGAGCAGTTCACCCAGACGGAAAAAGCCGAAAAAGGCCGTGGCTGCCACTGCCCATACCAAACTCTTGTCAGAAGAAACAGAAACTGGTCCAGGCCTTGACACGGTAATCAATGTCAGTGTAAGGTCAGCTTTATTTCTTGACCGTCAAGTAGGTACTTACACAGAGGAGCCACTTGAACTTTGAATTCACCTCCATGTCAGCACCCACCCCATTTGGAGATGTACTTTCTTGGTCCCAGACCATAGCCTTGTACCCAGGCTCTTTCTAGTGGAGCCTGGTAACATTCAGGGGTTGGAGCCATTTACTTCCGCTGTGTCATGATTCACGTGATTTACAGTGACCACGCCCTATTTTTGGGAAAATCATCATGTGATTCTTGCGAGGGCATGTATGTGTTTCTAAAACGGGTTTTGAAAAAAGAGAAGCAGCACAGAGCGTTAGAAGATTGTATATACAAGACTAATCACGCAATCGCAGCATGAAGTCTACAAAGCAAGTAAGTTTACTCACGTAAATTTCTAGCCCTACCAGCTGTCTTTGTCATTCTTTTCTCTTATAATACCCTTATGAAGGCTCAGATCACTGCGTGTCTTGAGCGACAGTGTGCAGTGTAGTAAGTATAAACAGCTGCCCATACCTCTGGTCTCGCTAAACTTCCAATTCGAGGTGCTTAGTAGTGCTACAACATGCGAACGGGCGAATTAAGTTCCTTAACAACGTCACCATTAGACTGGCTAAAAATTTGTTCACCAAGCCTTTAGAGAGTCACACATCCACGTGATTTTGTTCTGCAATCTGATTGGAGGTGCCCTATCTAAGCCGCCGGAAGTCAACAGATTGAATGCCCCCAATCTTACCAGGCTCTTTCCTCCCGCGCACGGGAAGAGGAAATGAGCCTGCGGACGAGGCTAGCCAGACCCAGCTAGAAGTGGAAAAACTGTTGGGTGATTTTTTTCCATGATTCTTGTGCATGGCTGTGTAAGGCATGTCCAACTGGACCACTTCCTGCTACACCAACAATATAATCACTCCCACTGCAGGATCCAGCACTGTTATCCTTTTTTACTTCCAGCTCCTGTTGAATAATTCGATGAGAGCATGGCATCTTTTGATAGCTCGCTGAATACGATTAATAGCTAGGGATTTATTGATGGAGAGATCCAGGTTATGGCCGAAGCAGCTAAGTCTCGTCCATTCAAGTATCCGTAGTCTTGCAACAAAATTTGAGCCATTATCTGTGGTAGTAGCAAAAAGGTTATGTGGAGTCAGACCCCAGTTACCCAAGATATCCTTAAAAGCTTTGGCAATATTTTGTCCAGTATGATCCTCAAATAGTGGGACAGTACCCAGGAGAAACGACTGCAATGACCACGCATCATCGATGAAGTGGATTGTGTAGCTCAGGTAGGGATGCTTTGCAGAGCTAGTCCATAGATCTGACGTTGCTGCAAAGTACTTCATTTCACGTAACTTCGGCATTACCACCTCATCCCTTACCTGAGAATATAGCAGAGGTATCTCCTGTTTAGTAAAATACTTCTGCGATGGGAGATTGTACTAATGTAGAAACTAAGTGTCTGAATCCAGGCTTTTCCACCGTGTATAAGGGCTGCACATCTTTTGCTATAAAGTATGTTACAGCTCTATTTAGTTCCTGGGCTCGCAGTGACTTAAGATCATAAGTCTTACCAACCTCTTGGAGGGTTGGCTGGCGCCTTGACGAAGATGTCGCACGAGAGATACTCGGAGCTGCTTCAGCATACAGCTCTGGGTGGTGATCTTGTAGGTGAGTAAGAAGATTCGTTGTGCTACCTCCCTTTGCTAGCACAGCCTTCTTGCACGCTCTGCACACGGGCTTATCTTCTTTCTCTGGTAAGATTCTCCCGTCCACCTCCCTTAGCTAGCACAGCCTTCTTGCACGCTCTGCACACGGGCTTATCTTCTTTCTCTGGTAAGATTCTCCCATCCTCATCTGTTTGCAACCTGAAATAGTCCCATACAACACCTTTGGTACTTGGTTTCTTGATCAAAGACAAAGGATCTTCCGAACCGTCAGCCATTTTGATAGTGGTTACTACACACGCATGCGTGGATGATTATGACCATGTGTTATTATTGGCCCGATTACTGCGATGTTCTCAGTATCGTTTACACGGTTATACCGTTCAGCTATTTTAGCCTGTGATAGTATTACTGTGAGTACAGCTAGGACGATATTATCATACTACCGGTATACCGCCCAACCCTAGGACAAAGCTAATAACTTCCCTCAATAATGTACTGTAACTGAATGTAAATCTGTAGTCGAGTTGTTAATTGAAGCAAGCAGGTCAACTCTCACATAATGCAGACTTTGCATGCCTCAGCTACTCTTCGTTGAGAACCCGGTATGTAAGAGGGTGGCATCCACCAGCAATCTCAAGCAATCATCAGATGTTAGCGTTGACTGACCTTCTCTGTTTGTTTCAAGTGTTTCAGTGTCTTGCTGGCAGAGAGGATGAGGGGATCCAGCTGCTCACGGTAGCAAGCAACAAATATTGGGTCAACATTAAAACTGGTGGGAACTAGTACTTTTGGGAACCGGTCAGAAAGTTCTTTTTGTAGTAAGGAGGCAATCAATCTCCCTTAGGCCTGCTTTCTCTTTTATCGCTTCCAAATGGTAGTCAAGTTCCATAAGCAGTTGAAAATGTGGTGTACTCATCACCACTGGTAAGTGAAGTATACTGAGCAAATGTTTCGAGTAAGCGCATTGTATTTTCTAAACTTTCCAATCTCAGTTTGGAAGGTTATCCCAGTTCAGTTCCTCTAAGACTTGAGACAGTTCGTTTCAAACTTCAACCATGCAGGATATCATTAGCCTCGTTCCCAGGCTCTCCCTGCGCGCAAACAGAAAATCGAAGTAAAGGGGAGAGCCTGGGAGAATTTATCACGTGAGAAACGTCACAGGTAGAGAGAGCTTAATTACATGTGGGTGAACGAATGAACTCGCCCACGCTGTACGGACAGAATACAGTTGCAATAGCTTTATGGCTGACAGAATGGGACTAGACGGCACTATGCTACATTACCTGGCAGTACTGAAAACTGTGGTGAGCGTACACAAACCCGTACATTCGATAATCACGCTAACCTTAGTAACCTACTCGCTTACCTGGCAAGCTGACCGCTGTACTTCCCTGAGAATGGGTTTCAAGGCGCTATTAAATGCCAAGGCGCGGCCCTTTCCTAGCCTTTGCTCAAGTTTGCTCTGTGCTTATTGTTCGAAAAAAATGCCAGAACGGGTTCCTACTGTACTAAAAACAGCTACGTGTACTGTCGATTATCGATCAACTACGTGCATGGGCACATTGACGATCCGCCTACGCTCAATTAAGTCCTCTCTACCCTTCTCTCTACCCCTACGTCACTCACGTGATAAATTATTCCAGGCCCTCTCCCGCTTTTCCGTACTGGAAGCGACGGAAAGCTGGGTGGGGCCTGGGAACGAGGCTAGGATATCATGAGGTAATTGGAATTCCACCTAGTAGGGTTGTCACCAATAAGTTTGCGGCCTGAGAGTGAAATAAGCCGTTCTGTGGCTTTTGTCGACTTGCAAACCTTGCTTACCAATCAGTGTGCACGAGCCAATACACGCTTTGGTTTCTTCAGTGCATCAAATTTACGAAGTATGTACTAGCTGCAAAGTGTGTGCAAAACAACTGACTCTCTTCTGCAGAGCAAATGCTATATCATGATCCAACTCACATTGCTCAAAGTCAACAACCTCACTATCAACTTAGCAATTGCTTCTTCCTCCATGTCATGATTGTCATCACTTATAGGTGCATATACTCTTCACTAGGGGACCGGGTAGGGGAGGTTAATATCCACTTTCATAATCTTCACCAACTTTGTTCTCGGACTCCGACTGCAGTCTGTCAAGCCAGTCACGGAAGGCAGCTATCATATCACTTCCATTGTCGGTCAGCAGAGATCTTTGTTCGGGGTATGTGCCACTCTGTGAGCACTCTGTCCACAATTTCCTCTACTCTTTCTGCTGTATGAGGGGAAGGCAGCCTTCTTACAGCAATTGTTGCAGTATGCCTCTTGTGATCACTTCGGGTTAAAAAGTGGCATGACAATGGTGAAAGATTCAGTTATGCTTAATTAGAGCTTACTAAAATAGGTTGTAGTTGTAGTTATAAATAACACAGCTGTATAACTCTTTGAACCCCTACCCTAGGCCTCAGTGAATTTCTTGTTTGGTGGATGGACGTGCTGCAACAAACTTACAATTGATGTTGACTGTCATTAGCACACCACTGACTTGAAAGAAAGTGGTTTTCTCATTCACTACTGTGGCGTTTTTTTTTTTACATATATCCAAATGTGAACTGCTATATTTGGACTTACACTTTACTGATCAACTTAAATAACCTATATAGTAAGCAACTATGCATCCAGTTCACAGACTGTTCATAACTTTGAAAGTGAAAGTATACAATGTCATACTTCACAAGTGATAAAATGCACTTCAGGTTTAGTATCATTTAACTCTGGTCGCTCATAAGGTAGAGGGTTGACCCCATGGTGCTCATTAGCAGACCATCCTTTGGCGGGAGCCGGGCCGGCGTACGCACAGCTGCTGGTCATGTGTGTATCCCTATGCCATTCCCAGATGCGATATGTATGTTCTGTGCGTGCATGCATATCGCTGGGCACCTGGGCAGTATAGTGTAGCATGCATGCAGCTGCATCAGTCACGTGACCCTGACCCTTGGTGCGTGTTTTGGGGGGAAATCCCGAACCTCAGCCTGGGGTCCGAGTGCCGGCCCAGCCATCACATCTGGCTAGATGGAGAAATTACGGAGTTACCCTACACAGAGTGGTTGAAGGGGAGGATGGGGGGTAGACGACCGGGCAAGCGCTGCTGAGTAGTAGTTGAGACTATCCTGGTCACTTCTGTCGAGCACGTGCTCATTCGCGCCCTCACGCATGCCCTGTGCATTAGCAGGTAGGCTAGGCGGGGCCCTACGCCTGGCCCCGGTGGCGCCGGCTCCCGGCATTAACTACGTTTAACTCCATTAAACTACATTTAACTCAGGTCGCTCATAAGGTAGAGGGTTGACCCCATGGTGCTCATTAGCGGACCATCCTTTGGCAGGAGCCGGGCCAGCGTACGCACAGCTGCTGGTCACGTGTGTATCCCTATGCCATTCCCAGATGCGATATGTATGTTCTGTGCGTGCATGCATATCGCTGGGCATCTGGGCAGTATAGTGTAGCATGCATGCAGCTGCATCAGTCACGTGACCCTGACCCTTGGTGCGTGTTTTGGGGGGAAATCCCGAACCTCAGCCTGGGGTCCGAGTGCCGGCCCAAGGGGGTGGCCACTTTAGCTGTCACCTACCCCCCAAAACTGTAGTAAGGTACTATACTTATAATTAGGAGTATGTGACAGGATTTTAGAGTGGCTCCTAAACCACTGTGCTTGTGAGTGGGAGTAGTATTCTAGGCCTTTATTTGAATGAAATTTGCCAGAAAGTGTTTGATGTGTCTAATATCATGGTTTCAGCACCCACAGTATGCAGAATTATACATCGGCATGGATTTACAAGGAAGAAAATCCAACAAATTGCCCTACAGAGACGTATACAGTACAGAGGTGAATTCATGGCTGAAGTTCAATTGTATAAGAAAGAGCAATTTGTGTGGATTGATGAAACCGGATGTGACAAGAGAGACAACATCCGAAAGTTTGGTTATGCCATGAGGGGCGAGCGCCCTGTTTATCACCGTTTTCTCCATTGAGGTCTGGATTAGACACTGTGGATATTGATTGAAGATGTCCTTGTTTCGATTGCTTTGCATTGATATTTGCACTGATTAAGATAGTTAAGGAGCAACACAAAATTAGGATGTTGCCACTTATACACTGTCTAAGCCAAGATTCATGCAATTAACATTTCTACTGTTCTTGTGTAGAGCCTCATACCCAGGCTCTTCCAAGGGAAGGAGCCTGGGTACGAGGCTATGAGTAGCAGCATAAGACAGGTATAATTATATGGTTGAATAATGAAAGTGGCATGGTTGAATAATGAAAGCAGTGAATATGTTCACAGTGGTGCATGCAGCCTTAGATACATGCGCGGAAAGGTATGTTTACAGTTCCTTGATGTCCAGTAGAATGGTGTCCTTGAGTTCAGCATATTGTGCTTGAGATATAGCCCCCGTCTCAAGCAACTGGTACCACTTTTGAAGTTGGTTTATTAGTTCAGTACGCATATTCACCTTCTTTCCTGGCGAAATGCCAGCTGGCTGTGTGGGTGTGTTCACTGCACTGGGTTTCCTTCCCCTGAAGAAGGGCTTGTCTGGTGGCTCCTCGTATGATTCGTGCTTGCCCATCTGCAGTAAATGAGCCCACGCTCTGAGTTGTTCCAGGCTGTATTTGCTCTTATGTTTTGTACATTGCCTTTAGATCAGAATCATTGCATAGCCAGACCTTTTTGCCCTTTGAACCATGGCCAGGCTCTATATAGCCTATTTCTACTGTACCAATATCTTCAACATTACATTCTTCTGGGAGATTCTTTGCCATAAATTGTCTCAACTCATCCAATGACTTGAAACAGCCTTGTGTGTATTCATGGATTTTAACCACTCATTCGTAATGGGTTGATTGCTTTAATCGAATATTCATAGCTTTGCTGGAGATGGTCATTGGGATTTTCAGATTCATCAGGGCTGTCTGATTCATCATCTAGCACTGTGATATCATGAAACGGACTGTTATCTTCATTGTGCAGGTCCTTTGGCAAAAAAAAAGAGAAGAGAACAGAAAGTTCTAATTAAAGCAACCCCCTTATACTAGTCAGAAGAAGACTGAATTTTTCACACCTGCAGGAAAAATGGGTCTGGTCAACTGCCTATTCCATTTTTGTTCACGTGCACCACAATGCTGGCACAGCGTTCTGCATGAAGAGTATATTCCAAACTGTATGCCAGCAATCTGCTAGTAGCATGGACACGATTGGGCAATCCTAGCTGCCTTAGGTAGACTAGGCTGTCAAATATGTCTTTGAAATCACCATCCAGTTTGTGTGACTTAACAATGATATCAAAATAATTGCTGGAACCAAATTGGTAAAGGCAGTTCATCCGATTTCCTAATCACAAGGAGAAAAGTAGTTTGGGTATCAGACTAAGGAAACAGGACATGATGTCACGTAGCAACAGTGTATTCCAAGGGAAAGAATTGCTGATACTAACGGCTCTATGGACTAACTTGCAATGGGTGCATAGGGTTTTTGAAGCCATGTACAAGGGGTAGTCACTTATATGTCCCGTGTAGAAGCGTTTGCGACCGGGATCAAAACCGAATCAAGCGATCAAAGCCCTTTTGGGGGGCCGATCAAGGGATCAAGGTGACCTCCGAACTGCTAAAAATCAACAATCAAGAACGCGCGGCTTCAATTTGACCTTTGACCCTTGAAAATCAAGCGATCAAGAGCCTCTCAAGGGGACGATCAAGCGATCAAGCACACTTTTTGCCGATCAAAAAATTTGATCGCGGTCGCAAACGCTTCTACAGGCGATATATAAGTGACTACCCCTTGATGTAGCTTGTCAAAATTTGCAACTATGACTCTTCTCATAATTTGGCTAAATTTGTAAGTTGCCGCTTCAACACCATATGGGTAACCATGAGAGGCCATTTTGCATAGCCAAACAGATTAAGTGTTGTTGAAAACCTTCCACACCTTCATAATCGTCCATAGAGCTGTTCTGTAGCTTAAACCAACAATCCTTGTCCTTGGAACTGTCGCTATCACGTGACCGTTCCCTCCCGGCCGGCCTGTCTGAGCGTCTCAGGAACTTGGGTGGGAAGGCCCTGGCCTGGGAACAACAGTTACAAGACAATGAGTTAACTCAAATCTAAAAACACTTACCGCTTCCTGCCTCAGTGAGAGCGAGTTGTGTCTTATCTCAGTTGAGGCAGAGCACTTCTCAGCGTGAGCAGCGAATTCGTGAGTAGCTGGTGTGTTCTCTACCCTAAGGTGAGCAGTAGTGCTACAACAAGCATATGGGGGAGGCAAGCCGGTATAGTAGTTGTACGTTCCCCAGTACTCCATGATCAACTTCTAGCTTGAAATATAAACCGCCACAAATCGCCAAACTATGAATATGATTACAAAACCACATGCTCAAATGGACACAGAACGGAAACGTTCAAACGCAACTGAAATCCACTGTACTGCTTCCACAAAACACGTACCGAAAAAAGCGTATGGAAATTAAGATTGTAGTTTTGGAAATGGCTCCATCTTCTTCTTCTGAAAGCACTTCAGAAGGTGTGGTCGCATCTGGGACTGCTCAAACAGAATGTGCCGTGGATCATCCCCTAAAGCCAAATGAACCGTGCAAGCTATAGCAAATAGTCCACAGTCACTGCTTCCAAACTGCTGCTGCACATTTGGGACTTCAACGTCCAGCATCGAACTGCCATCTTTGTACGTTGTTCGTAGTGACCTATAAATGCAAGCAAGCTGGTGAGTGAGTGATGGGTGGAGTTTGCCACTGTATTTGCTGTCACAGTGACTTGCTGTTCAAACTAACTCTGATGCAAACCCCCAAACGGTTTCCTGCCACAAAATGAATCTGTAGAGCATTCACATTCAACCTGAGCAAATTTTTGCTTCTCTATAGGAACTGGAACCTGGGACAGAGGTACTGGTGGAAAACATGAGCTCTCTTGATGTTTCTCATTGCCTCTGGTTTGAGGTCATCACGCACTTGAAGCATTGCCTGTATGTAGTCATCAACGGGTTCAACACCTTTTCTATCATCATCAGGCATCAGCTCAATGTCAATCGAGAGAGGAGCCTCTCGGTGGTATAGCATGAAGAATGGTGAGTAGCCAGTGGTTCGGTGTTTAGCTACTCGATAGCCAAACAAGATGGACTCCAGTTTCTGGTCCCAGTCATCTTGGTTTGCATTGATGAATTTGACTAGGGAGCGACAGAGGGTTTGGTTAAACCGCTCAGTTAATCCATTGGTCTGTTAGAAAGTAATTTTCTGCAACAGACTGTATAATATCTGGTAAGAACTTACAGAGTACAGAACATCTGCAACTGATGAGGCACTCTTGTCTTTTAGAGCCGAAGCTTCGGCCCACTTTGTGTAGTAGTCCATAAGGGTCATAATATATTTATGACCCCTAGGAGTCTCAGGTAGAGGCCCAACTAGATCCATCCCAACCTGCCACCATGCTTCCTCTTTCACGGGAACAGGATGCAATGGTGCATGCTGCTTTTGCAGCTTTCCATTGTTGCGCTGACACTTGTCACATGTCTTCACCTATAAATCAGTAAAGAGAAACAGTCCAGTCTTAGATTGTCCAACAAATGTACTTACGTATGAATGTCATTGTAAAGCTCAGGCCAGTAATATCTGGAGGAGATTTCAGACAATGTTTTGTCTCTGCCCATATGAGCCTGATTGTGGATGCTGCCTATTATTCTCCTTCTCTCCTCCCCATTTTCCACCACCAAGCGAGGGTTCCCTTTTATACGTAGTAAAGTCTCCCACCATCTGCTGAGAAATATTTGCTGCGCTTCCTAAGGCCACGCTTATAGGCTTTATCTGATACTGCATGTGCAGGATAGGTCTTGTTGGCGACGTAGTTGTAAATATCACTAAACTCATACTTCCCTTCTATCTCATTTTCTTCGACATTCACGTCCACTCCGGTTTCCTTTGCCATTCTGACAACTGTAGGTACTTGTTACCCTGTGCTTTTACTTTTATAACACCAATGGCGTACCTGATGTCACCTCAAATCAGTGGACGTCAAGCTGGAGCGGTCACGTTTTACGAACAGGTCCGTGGTCTTTGGGGGAGCCCTATACTGCTAAGGGGAGCCCCAGACCGCTAGCGATTGGGGTCCTGGGGGGAAGCCCATATCACTAGTGATTTGGGGCCTAGGGGCCCCATATCGCGGGGGGCCCCATATCGCGCTTACACCGCGATGCCATGGTCGGTTCCCAAGCGCGTACCAGTCAATGTTCCCATAGGCAAACGGAATCCGTGGGTCCCTTGGTTGTTGCAATACTTTCTCCTTGTACCGTACATTGTATGCATTACCATGAAGTACACATTTCAAATATAATCAGGTAATAAATGTAAAGCACTAGAATTTCACTTTTGCATCTGACAGGAATGCAGTTTTTCAAGATCAAGAGACATTTGACGAAAGTATTTTCAGGGACAGTTGGCACGGGATATCTTGCTTCAAGAAAGGTCTCCATTGGACTTCAGTAATCTTACAGTACACAATATTTTACATGCTTAACTGGGAACATTTTTTTTGTTAACACTCAACACTATACATAGGCTATGGGACGTAGTTGTATGTCCTCTCCGCCAAAATTTGTGTAGAAATTGAAGGTTATTCCTAGCCTCGTTCCCAGGCTCTCCCCTCGCCCCCACGAAAAATAGAAAAGGAGGGGGAGAGCCTGTATTTTTGGCAGTGGAACTTTTTGACTTGCCATTGCCACTCTTTAACTTTCCGTCCGCCCTTGTTTGCGGCCTTATCAGTCTTGTTCTGTTTTCCGACACTCAAGACTCTAAATGCACATAGTACATGAAACTTTAACAATAAGTACATGTACATTGTATGCATTACCATGAAGTACAGATTTCAAATATAATCAGGTAATAAATGTAAAGCACTAGAATTTCACTTTTGCACGAAGTGAGTCAACTCACAGAACTCGATCTCTGTGGCGTTCCGCATCATCCCAGTGCTGTTGTCACTACTGCTGACCAAGACTGCCAAGAGGCACTCCATCATCTGACAGGAATACAGTTTTTCAAGATCAAGAGACATTTGACGAAAGTGTTTTCAGGGACAGTTGGCACGGGATATCTTGCTTCAAGAGAACATTTTTTTTGTTAACACTCAACACTATACATAGGCTATGGGACGAAGTTGTATGTCCTCTCTGCCAAAATTTGTGTGGAAATTGAAGGTTATTCCTAGCCTCATTCCCAGGCTCTCCCCTCGCGCCCACGAAAAATAGAAAAGGAGGGGGAGAGCCTGTATTTTTGGCAGTGGAACTTTTTGACTTGCCATTGCCACTCTTTAACTTTCTGTCCGCCCTTGTTTGCGGTCTGATCAGTCTTGTTCTCTTTTCCGACACTCAAGACGGTAATAAGTACATGTACATTGTATGCATTACCATGAAGTACACATTTAAAACATAATCAGGTCAACTTCGTCCCATAGCCTATGTATAGTGTCAATTGAGTGTTAACAAAAAAAATGTTCCCAGTTAAGCATGTAAAATATTGTGTTGAAGCAAGATATCCCATGCCAACTGTCCCTGAAAACACTTTCGTCAAATGTCTCTGGTGCTGTTGCACCTATTCAGAAAATATAGTTATCATGCAAAAGTGGCAATGGCAAGTCAAAAAGTTCCACTGCCAAAAATACAGGCTCTCCCCCTCCTTTTCTATTTTTCGTTGGGGCGAGGGGAGAGCCTGGGAGCAAGGCTAGGATTAACCTTCAATTTCCACACAAATTTTGGCGGAGAGGACATACAGGTAATAAATGTAAAGCATTAGAATTTCAACTCTTTCACTTTCTGTCCGCCCTTGTTTGCGGCCTAATCAGTCTTGTTCTCTTTTCCGACACTCAAGAATGTAATAAGTACATGTACATTGTATGCATTACCATGTACAAAGCAGGTCTGTATTGCATTTAGAGACCTGTTGTGGACCAATCAAATTCATGAAAATAACAACACTATACTCTAATGTGTAGTCACTCATTCCCAATTGTTTGCAAGACAAATGTTCACGTTACACACATTGAAAGGGTCCAAGGCAATATACACTATTAGTTATATACATTGACAATGTTTATTGCTGAGAGTTCTGAGCATCTAGTAGAGCTGAATTGCTTCTGGTAGCCCTCTTTTGAACTGGTGGAGCAGGAACCTTTCTTTTTCTTTTTAGCCCCCTCCTTGTACTTTTCTGCTGGGAGGAGACCTCCTGCTTTAGCTGGAGTTCTTGCTCCTCCTCCTTTTGCTGGAGGTCTTGTTCCTCCTCCTTTTGCTGGAGGTTGTGCTCTTGCTGGAGGTCGTGCTCTTGCTGGTGGACGTCTTGGTCCTGCTGGTCGAGGTTTTTCTCTTGCTGTTGGAGACCTTGCTCCATCTCCTCTTGGTCCACTTCACCTCCCCTTTGAATGAGCATTTGGTTCCTAGTTGCAGCAGTTGCTGTCACTGCGGGAAATATGTGCCATCTTACTGCAATATTTTGTGAACAGTTGTAGCGATATATATATATATATGTTGTAATAATCGTGGAGCTCACTTTCATGGTAGCATTACATTATAACAATACCTTGCAATAGTTGCTCGCGGATGTTGTTAGAAAAGTGTTGAGCATAGATAAGCAAGCACCTCTTCTGCTTCCCTCCAGCCGTCCTTGTCACCTTGGAATCAAGAATCATGTAGGCATATAATATGTATGAAACACCAACACAAGCCAAATGTATAACCTGCATGTATGATTGACTTTATCAATCACCTTGTGGATAACCTGCCCAATCTCAGGCACATTTTCTAGAAAGTCCTTCCTTGCACTTAGCCCAATATTGCCATCTTCCACTGCCTTTGTTATAAAACTTATTGTGGCTGGCCTGAGTCCTGGTACACATTCAGGATGAACCCCAAAGACCTGTTGCCTGAGATGCAACAGGTCTGTCCTGAAGAAGGTCCAAATCTGTTAGGAATAAACACATTTATTAAATGTATTGATATATGCATAGAGAGCTGAAATATTACTTTGTGCACGTTGAGTCCCTGGCAGCATTCAAGCATTTCTTCACCAAAGGCATCCAATGAACACACCGGTGCCTTTGTGTGCATGGAAGGCACTAGTGCATTGTCAGTACTTCCCTGAAGCATGGAAATGGTTGGTGCCATGTTCAACTGGAAGTGCTCCAGTATTTCTGCACGCAAGAACTGCATACCAGCTGCATTTGCAATCTGTGACGCATGAGTTTAAATGATGTAAAATTAGCTATAACATATAGTGTCAAGCAAAACTGTAGATGAGTCTAAATAGCTACTTCTATAATGCAGTTGGCACTATGCCTGCATAACCTCACTAGCTATAGTTGGTGGTTGTGTGATTAGCTAATTTCCTCTTTTGATGCCGGAACACTATACATTTTTTTTTTTGCATACAAACTGTAGCTATACTGTGCTACAAGTTCACCATTTACATTTAAAATGCACATAAACAACATTTATAGGCTGCACAATTCTGCAAATTGATCTCATGAATGAACCCCTTTCCTAGGGTAACTAAAGGGCAAAACATGAACTTCTCAAGTATAGTGTGGTAGTGCATCGCCATCGCACAGCTTCCCAGGAGAAGTAGACCTGGTATGAAGTTGTGTTTCATTGTCACCTTCAGATGTTGAAGGAGGTGGGTGAGGGGTGTAATGGAAAGTGGTGGCTCCACTGGGCAGGCTGTGCACTGAGGAGCAATGTTTGGCCCCTCATACAAATGGCCAACCCACATGTACTTCAACAGATCGGGATTGACAAGTTCACCCTGGCCATTGATGTACAACTTAGGTCCAAGAACCCATGTGCCATCATCTTGCTGCCCAACTGTGTTGACAGCTTTCTTCACAGGCAGCTTTCCTGCTTTTCTTAGCTTTTGCTGCATAAATTCCGAAAGCTGATAATCATTGAAACTGCATGTCAGGCCACCCTCAATGAAAGAGTGGTTTATTAATTGCATAAACCGGTCTTTTTTCATGGTGGAATCGGAGGTGAAGAAGCATAGCCGGGACATCCCAAACATGTATGCTGTTATAGGTATCTAGCTATTAACTAATTCCTTACGTAAACAAATACTGTGTTGTATATAATAGAAATGCTGATTCATTTGTTTTGCACTGATTTGCATGTCACAGAATTTAGTTATATGAATTATTAAGTGTCTTGTAACCATGCAGACACAAGAAACCCGAGAAACACAAGAAACCCGAGAAACACAAGAAACACAAGAAACCAGAGAGACACGAGAAACACAAGAAACCCGAGAAACACGAGAAACACGAGAAACACAAGAAACCCGAGAAACCCGAGAAACACAAGAAACCCGAGAAACACAAGCAACAGGCTGTTCATGTGCCTATTTAGCCTCGTTCACAAGAGCCTGGGAACGAGGCTGGTGCCTATTGTGCTATATATGCATCTTTGTATCATGCTGTAACATCTGTGCAACTCCGGTATGGTTTCATCTGGGTATGGTGATGTAACAACTGCAGTGAATATGCTATGCACAGCAGTAAAAGAGGCGGGCTTTTGCTAGTGTTCACATAGCTATGTACACTAGCACCTAGAACGGCTTCATACTAAGTACCTGCTGAGCATATTCACTGCTGATTGCTATGTCGTACTGTCCAGATGGCAGGTGTAGAAACCATACAGGAGTTGCACACTCTTACGTAAAGCTATACTTGTTATTACGCGCGCCCACAGCACAGTAAACTAGTCCGAGAAGAGCCAGTGCAGTAGCAAGAGTGTGTGATGGTTCTTTCTTACTCAGATTTGAAGCAAGACATCTCAAAAGCAAGCAACTAGGCGATCGCTGATACTATTTCACTCGATTGTTGCCGAAGCCCGGGGGCCTGCCCACTAACTTATGGTGGTCTGGAAGTAACTTATTCTAGAAAGAGTTCAGTGATTCTATACGTGTTTTGCTGAGAGGCCTTAGCTACACACCGGTATTCATCCAGTGTCTACAGCTTACTTGTAGCTGGAGATCAATACATGCATCGAAAGACAACACGCACACGTAAATGGAGCCTCTGTAGTCATCTCCAACAGCAACTGCAAGAAGTTTCATGTAGGACATACAACTTCGTCCCATAGCCTGCCAACTGCATTGGCTAGCTCGGAAGTCAGAAAGCTACACAGTGAACGTTTTGAACGTACCTCAAGTCATTCCTGTTTGGTTACAATGTACGAGTACCAGTCATCCACTTTCAACTCAGTTGCCTTGTATTGTAATGTCAAGAGCAAGCAAGAGAGATTGGGATGACTCAAAGTAATGCTGAACGCTCAGAAAACTATTAGTACTTGGCTCTCCTATCCTGTTAGCGTACTGTGCACACAATAACAACTACTTCCGGTGCACTTCCGGTCGGTCCGGTAAAGTTTTTCGCAGACTGCTGCTGTGCTGTTGCACCTATTCAGAAAGTATAGTTATCATAAAGAAATGCAAAAGTGAAATTCTAGTGCTTTATGTTTATTACCTGATTATATTTGAAATATGTACTTCATGGTAATGCATACAATGTACATGTACTTATTGTTAAAGTTTCATGTACAGTCTTGAGTGTCGGAAAACAGAACAAGACTGATAAGGCCACAAACAAGGGAGGACGGAAAGTGAAAGAGTGGCAATGGCAAGTCAAAAATTTCCACTGCCAAAAATACAGGCTCTCCCCCTTCTTTTCTATTTTTCCACACAAATTTTGGCGGAGAGGATATACAACTTCGTCCCATAGCCTATGTATAGTGTTGAGTGTTAACAAAAAAATGTTCCCAGTTAAGCATGTAAAACATTGTGTACTGTAAGATTACTGAAGTCCAATGGAGACCTTTCTTGAAGCAAGATATCCCGTGCCAACTGTCCCTGAAAACACTTTCGTCAAATGTCTCTTGATCTTGAAAAACTGTATTCCTGTCAGATGATGAGGTGCCTCTTGGCAGTGTTGGTCACCAGTCGTGACAACAACACTGGGATGATGCGGAACGCCACAGAGATCGAGTTCTGTGAATTGACTAACTTCGTGGAAAATGAAGCGCTTAAAGTTTTTCGCAGACTGCTGTGCTGTTGCACCTATTGAAAATATAGTTATCATAATGGCAATCGCAAGTCAAAAAGTTCCACTGCCAAAAATACAGGCTCTCCCACTTCTTTTCTATTTTTCCACACAAATTTTGGCGGAGAGGAGATACAACTTCGTCCCATAGCCTATGTATAGTGTTGAGTGTTAACAAAAAAAATGTTCCCAGTTACGAAGTGAGTCAATTCACAGAACTCGATCTCTGTGGCGTTCCGCGTCATCCCAGTGCTGTTGTCACGACTGGTGACCAACACTGCCAAGAGGCACTCCATCATCTGACAGGAATGCAGTTTTTCAAGATCAAGAGACATTTGACGAAAGTGTTTTCAGGGACAGTTGGCATGGGATATCTTGCTTTACGAAAGGTCTCCATTGGACTTCAGTAATCTTACAGTACACAAATTTTTACATGCTTAACTGGGAACATTTTTTTTGCTAACACTCAACACTATACATAGGCTATGGGACGAAGTTGTATCTCCTCTCCGCCAAAATTTGTGTGGAAAAATAGAAAAGAAGGGGGAGAGCCTGTATTTTTGGCAGTGGAACTTTTTGACTTGCGATTGCCATTATGATAACTATATTTTCTGAATAGGTGCAACAGCACAGTAGTCTGCGAAAAACTTTAAGCGCTTCATTTTCGACGAAGTGAGTCAATTCACAGAACTCGATCTCTGTGGCGTTCCGCGTCATCCCAGTGCTGTTGTCACGACTGGTGACCAACACTGCCAAGAGGCACTCCATCATCTGACAGGAATGCAGTTTTTCAAGATCAAGAGACATTTGACGAAAGTGTTTTCAGGGACAGTTGGGATGGGATATCTTGCTTTACGAAAGGTCTCCATTGGACTTCAGTAATCTTACAGTACACAAATTTTTACATGCTTAACTGGGAACATTTTTTTTGCTAACACTCAACACTATACATAGGCTATGGGACGAAGTTGTATCTCCTCTCCGCCAAAATTTGTGTGGAAAAATAGAAAAGAAGGGGGAGAGCCTGTATTTTTGGCAGTGGAACTTTTTGACTTGCGATTGCCATTATGATAACTATATTTTCTGAATAGGTGCAACAGCACAGTAGTCTGCGAAAAACTTTAAGCGCTTCATTTTCCACGAAGTGAGTCAATTCACAGAACTCGATCTCTGTGGCGTTCCGCATCATCCCAGTGTTGTTGTCACGACTGGTGACCAACACTGCCAAGAGGCACTCCATCATCTGACAGGAATACAGTTTTTCAAGATCAAGAGACATTTGACGAAAGTGTTTTCAGGGACAGTTGGCACGGGATATCTTGCTTCAAGAAAGGTCTCCATTGGACTTGAGTAATCTTACAGTACACAATTTTTTACATGCTTAACTGGAAACATATTTTTTGTTAACACTCAACACTATACATAGGCTATGGGATGTTGTATTTCCTCTCCACCAAAATTTGTGTGGAAAAATAGAAAAGGAGGGGGAGAGCCTGTATTTTTGGCAGTGGAACTTTTTGACTTGCCATTGCCACTCTTTCACTTTCCGTCCGCCCTTGTTTGTGGCCTTATCAGTCTTGTTCTGTTTTCCGACACTCAAGACTGTACATGAAACTTTAACAATAAGTACATGTACATTGTATGCATTACCATGAAGTACATATTTCAAATATAATCAGGTAATAAACATAAAGCACTAGAATTTCACTTTTGCATTTCTTTATGATAACTATACTTTCTGAATAGGTGCAACAGTACAGCAGTCTGCGAAGAGACATTTGACGAAAGTGTTTTCAGATATCAGTGATTCCCTACACTGATGCACCAACAGGCAAAACATTCAGTCTCACTGCTTCAATAGTCTTGTTCCCAGACCCTCTAGGAACTACTGCTTCAACACCACACAGAATTTCAATAGTCGGCTCAGTGTGAATCTCTGTGTCCTTTCAGTTCCTCATCAGGTAAATGCAAACAAAAAAAATGTTCCCAGTTAAGCATGTAAAAAATTGTGTACTGTAAGATTACTGAAGTCCAATGGAGACCTTTCGTAAAGCAAGATATCCCATGCCAACTGTCCCTTTACATTTATTACCTGATTATATTTGAAATCTGTACTTCATGGTAACTCCTGTTCTATTTTTCGTGGGGGTGAAAAACTTTAAGCACTTCATTTTACACGAAGTGAGTCAACTCACAGAACTCGATCTCTGTGGCGTTCCGCATCATCCCAGTGCTGTTGTCACGACTGGTGACCAATACTGCCAAGAGGCACTCCATCATCTGACAGGAATACAGTTTTTCAAGATCAAGAGACATTTGACGAAAGTGTTTTCAGGGACAGTTGGCACGGGATATCTTGCTTCAAGAAAGGTCTCCATTGGACTTCAGTAATCTTACAGTACACAATTTTTTACATGCTTAACTGGGAACATTTTTTTTGTTAACACTCAACACTATACATAGGCTATGGGACGAAGTTGTATGTCCTCTCCGCCAAAATTTGTGTGGAAATTGAAGAATCAGGTAATAAATGTAAAGCACTAGAATTTCACTTTGCCTCTTCCACCAATGAATTTGGCACTGATGATGCTTGGCACTGACTGTCAAAAGTACCTGTGAAACAGGTTTGACTCACTTCGTGGAAAATGAAGCGCTTAGAGTTTTTCGCAGACTGCTGTGCTGTTGCACCTATTAGTTATCATAAAAGAAATGCAACTCCATCATCTGACAGGAATACAGTTTTTCAAGATCAAGAGACATTTGACGAAAGTGTTTTCAGGGACAGTTGGCACGGGATATCTTGCTTCAAGAAAGGTCTCCATTGGACTTCAGCAATCTTACAGTACACAATATTTTACATGCTTAACTGGGAACATTTTTTTGTTAACACTCAACACTATACATAGGCTATGGGATGAAGTTGTATCTCCTCTCCGCCAAAATTTGTGTGGAAAAATAGAAAAGAAGGGGAAGGGGGAGAGCCTGTATTTTTGTCAGTGGAACTTTTTGACTTGCCATTGCCATTATGATAACTATATTTTCTGAATAGGTGCAACAGCACAGCAGTCTGCGAAAAACTTTAAGCGCTTGATTTTCCACGAAGTGAGAAAGGTCTCCATTGGACTTTAGTAATCTTACAGTACACAATTTTTTACATGCTTAACTGGGAACATTTATTTTGTTAACACTCAACACTATAGATAGGCTATGGGACGAAGTTGTATGTTCTCTCCGCCAAAATTTGTGTGGTTATTCCTAGCCTTGTTCCCAGGCTCTCCCCTCGCCCCCATGGAGAACCTGATCTTTATCCGTTGTTTCTCGAATTTCCTTGGCTGAAATCGGGAGACTTGTTAATCGCGACTCTTGAACCATGTTCACAATCGCATTTTGACTATGGTACTGTTAAAAAATAGAATCACTGTCCATTGGCAATCTGGAAAGGCAGTCGGCATTCCCGTGCTCCTTTGTGGGTACATTGATTTGATCAAAACTCTGTTGACATTCACTTGTCCACTGCCAGGGTGTATCCTTTCTCAGCAACTTGTTTAGTGGTGCACTCAAATCAGCAAGAAACTGGATAAATTTGCCATAATGGTTCACCATACCGAGAAATGATCTCAGCTCAGAGAGATCTGTTGGGGGTTGTACCTTGAGAATTGCCTCGATCTTCTTGCTGGATGGATGGATTCCTTCTCTACTTACAACTTGTCCGAGATATTCAACGGACTCCTGGAAAAACTTGCACTTTCGCAGTTTGAGGCGTAATCCATACTCTTGGATCTTTTGAAAAACTGCTTCCAAATTTGACAAATGCTCTGCTTCGTTACATCCCGTAACCAGAATATCGTCTATGAAGCACACTACTCCGGCAAGCTTTGGCAGTATTTGATCCACGGTTTGTTGAAAAATTGCAGGTGCGGACGCTACACCGTAGGGCAATCTGTTCATGCAATATAGTCCTTTGTGTGTATTGATAACCAGAAATTTCTTTGACTCCTCGTCCAATTCGATTTGCATGTACGCCTCAGAAAGATCTAGTTTGGTGTAATGTACACCCCCATTGAGTGCCGCGATGAAGGAAAAGGTGGAGGCAGACTTACAGAGGAAGGAAAAACTCGGAGTTATACAGAAGATTGAGACGTCCGAATGGGCGGCCCCAATAGTGCCGGTTTTGAAACCTGATAACAGTGTCTGAGTTTGTGGGGACTACAAGGTAACGATAAACCCCCACTTGGACGTCAACCAGTACCCCCTACCACGGTCAGAGGAACTGTTGGATAGGGGGATTGGTCTGGGTCTGTAAAACTTTGGTGTGGCCTCAGCCTTAACATGGAGGTGAGCCTTAACTCCTTTACACTGTCCAAGTTCCTCCTTGAATACATCTTGATATTTTGTCAAGAGGCTCTGTAGACCCTGTGGTGTGTTTGACCTGCCTGCAACACTGTCAACTCTATTGATTTTAGCAATTTCTGCCCAATTCAGGTTGATTTGTTCCAGCCAGTTTCTACCAAACAGTGGGGTACCACTCCCTTCCACCACAATGAGTGGCAGTTTGGCTTCTTTCCCATGCACACTGATTTCCACCTTGCACTGTCCCAGCACTTTGAGGGTTCTGTTTGGGTAGCTTTGTAGAGATAAAGAACAAGGTTGCAACTGTGGCTTATTCAATTTGTCTGCCCATGTGGCTTTCACTAACCACCGCGGCCTCCATCCTCTTCGCTAGTTCCAAGGCCTTCTTCAAGTCTAGGTTCGCCTCTGCTAAAAGTCTACGTCGGATATTTTCCCCCTGCAGGCCACAAACAAATTTGTCCCGCAGTGCCTCTTCCAGGAATGCGCCGAATTCACATGTTGTAGCTAGCCTTCGTAGCTCGGCTATATAGTCTGCCATACTTTCTCCCTGTCGCTGCTGTCTCTTGTAAAACCGAAAACGTTCGGCGATCGTGATCGGTTTGGGCTTAAAATGTGCCGTTAGCTTTTCCTTTACTTCATCGTACGTGAGTTCACCAGGCTTTTTCGGTGCTACCAGATTTGTCAGTAATCGGAACGTCTGTGCGCCGACTAGTGCCAACAGGAGGTGCAGTTTTTGCTCGTCCTTTATTTCATTCGCAAGTAGAAAATGTTCAAATCGTTCGGAATACAGCGTTCAATCATCACCGCTGAAGGGGTCGAATGGCTCTGGTGCACCCAGATAAGTTGTCCTCGTCGCCATTGTTATGTTTTGTCCTCTCCTATTTCTCAGGAAAACTACTTTCTCTGTATCTCGGACTTAGAAACAACTCATTTATAGAGTGACTTTACAGTGAACTGAACTATGCAAGACAACACAGAATTTTTAAGTAACTCTTACAGGAAATAGAAATATAATCCAATTATAGACATTCCTGAATATAGTGTGTGTGTGGTACCAAGTACAATCTGCATGAATACATACATAACAAAAGTGTCGACTAACAATGGACCATTTGCCACTGCTTGAGAGTAGCGACTGAAACTTGCCATCTTCTCTTGTCAGCCATGGAAGAATTGCTTGAACTTGTGCTTACTCTTTGCCGTTTTGTAGCCATGTTCGAGCTTGATCCTCTGAATCTTGTTTTGTAAGCTAGGATCCATGCATGCATACATTAATTATGCATACAAATTGACCTAAAAAATTCATTCGGTTGAGGTCAATTTTCTATACTTTCCCCCCATGAGATTCCTCGAGACTTTTAGTATGTTATAGAGCACATTTTTCTGTACCAGAAACAGTTGAGAGCATTTGTGTTGCAATTTGTTTAAGGTTGACCCCTAATTTTGGTTAAAATGACTGGACTATTTTGGTGAGGAGCTTTCAAGGAGCAACCTGTCCTTTCTCCGAAGTGCTAAGATGGCAGAGCTGCCACCGGCTTCACCAATGCATTCTGAAGTCAGTGAGTCTGCTGTAAGCAGTGGGGATATCATCAAGATTTCTGGTCGCAAAAGAATCAGTACTGTGTGGAAGCACTTTGACTATGATACCGAAAAGAACAAAAGCGTTACTGCAATAAAGGAGACTTCAAGTGATCGCATTTCTGGAAAAGAAATTCCGGCCAAATTCCCGACTAATTTGAGAAGCCACCTCCAAAAACAGCACCCCGAAGAGTATGCTCAGCAGAGCACAGATGACAAAAGAGTTAGAGAATGTGCTCATTGAATTAAAGAGTAAAATTTGTGTTTCTAGAGGAGGCAAAGTATTTGTGTAGATATATGGTTGAAGAAAGGGCTTTCATCATCTTACCTTGGCATCACAGCCCATTTCTTCACACGAAGGATGGAATCATCGCACACCTGAGTGTAAGCGAGGATGGGTGTCAGTAACATACTTGCTGAATGGGATGTCCAAGTAATAGCTAGATAATGGTAGTAACATGTTGCCAGCACTAAAAGAATTATCACGTCATTAATTAAGAACTAAAACCAAATTTGCCCAAGTGAGACTACTTATCCACACATCTGAAAGAATTATCACCTCGTTAATTAAGTAATTAACTAAAACCAACACATCCATGGGGTAGTAACATGTTGGCAGCATTCCGAAAGAATTATCACCTAGTTAATTAAGAACTACCAAATTTGCTCAAAACCTCTTTTTTAAATATAATATTGGTCAAAATAATATACTTTCAATAATGAAATCATCTAGCAGTGATGTATTGTGATAAAAAATACAATTATTCAGTATCGTCATCTATATGATAAAAAATTACAATTACTCAGTATCGTCATCTATATGATAAAAAATTACAATTACTCAGTATCGTCGTCTATATGATAAATAGAAACGTTTATAGCGCAGAGAGTCTAGTGACTCCCCGGGTATCCCATTATACAAAATTACCAATGCTTGTTCTCCTGCAGTGGAGATTTCCTTGGGGGTAGCTGACTCTGTAGCAAACACCTTGGCTTGTTCTCGAAAGTGTCGACTCGATTTGAACTTCTTGAGAGAAGTGCCCTTTCCAATGCCATACAGGTGTGAAGTAGTATCACATCCAAGGACTGCATGCAGAAAGAGGATGTTGCTGCATATTTCAGGACCTAGTTGCTCCTTGACAGCCTTGATGTTCCACACTTTGGGCTTCTTCGTATTTTTCTTGGGCTCTGGTCGAAAAAATATGTTATGAGAATCCAAGCTGGCGTGATAACACAACAAAATGAGTAGATCTGTGTCCTCTCCAACCAGTGCAGTGTCCATTAATGTGGCCGATTCCACCGCTTTCTGTACAATGAGCACATCTGCATCTCCTGGAGCATGGTACACTTTGCATTTCTTCTCCAGGTAGTTGCCAAGCATGTTGATGAACTGCTGCTTGTTGGTACTGTTTGCCAGAAAATTCACTTTCTTCATGGTGAGTTTCATATCCTCAGTGAATGTGACAGCTACCCCAGCTTGCCCTTTGGCTCGTCTTTGATGTATCATGTCCTTTCAGATTCACCATAGCCATCAAAGACGACAATTGCTTCACCATACTTTTTCACCACGTAATCTGTGTACACTGTACATATCTCTTTGTAAGTGGCCCCCCATGTCCATGGTATGCGCTGGAGAAGGGAACCACCATCTAGCACAAACTGGACCTCTCCAGATATTCCTGGACTATCCTGCGTCAAACTGTCCCAAATGGCATTAGCCAGTACTGGCTTCTGTGGCTCTCTAAGTAACAGTGATGAATCAAGGAGGGCTGGTGGATAACTGCAGAGCTCATACTTGAAGATGTCTTCAATGTTATCAGATGCTTTAGCAGCCATTGTCAGTCTCTGGAAAAGAAGTTGAGGGTCTATCTGCACTGTAACACCATCAATTTTGACTGCAGCCTTGGTATCTAGAGTGACAACTTGGTCACTCCTCTTGAAAGTGAAGTCGGCAGCTGTTGTACCCTCCATGCTAGCCAGAATGGCATTACCAACAACCTTTGCTGTGTCAACATTAACGGTGCTATGTGCATGCACTCCAGTACAGATGCTTCGCAGACTGGGATCAGAAGTAAAGGGGTCCCTCTCTTGTAGGTAATGCTTCGCAGACTGGGATCAGAAGTAAAGGGGTCCCTCTCTTGTAGGTAACTCAGAAGTGTCTGGGTATCTTTCCAATCACGAGCTTGCCTAGCTTGTGCCATGTCCTTGTTCTGCTCCCCTGAATTGAAAGATACACCAGTTAGCTCTTGCATTGCTCTATTCACTTCCGCACATGTTGGCATTGCTAATGACCAAATCACTCGTTGCTGACATTCGCTGTAGGTATAGCAATGCAGACTTCGTGTAGTGCGAAGAATGTCAACCATGTCCATGTACTGCAACCACATTGTCGCAGTTCTGGAAGATTTCAGATGTTCCTTCTTTTCTTGAAGGGCATCATTAATCTTGGCCATTACATTATCCTGGCAAACTTGGTCTGCAGACACTAAACCCTGCATCAGCTTGTCATAGAGGAGAGCAGCTTCGTCAAGGTCAGTCTTTCCAGCAGAACCCTCATGTGCTTGTGTGGTTTCCATCCTAACTACTCATCGCAGTTTGTCCAGTATGTTGCAGACAATGTTGATCACAACATCAAAACTCTGGATGGAAATGAAACCTTCCATGGCATGGGCATGATAGCTGCCATAACCCCTGAGATCAAGAAAATCAACTGCTTCAGACGAAGAAACAGAAGAATTCATATGTCAGTTCCATAACTCAATACAGCATTTTGTTCGAACTGGTGCACTTCATTGTATGAGCAGCAGAAACCATGTTTGTGCAATGTATCAATCAAAAACCGTGAAGCATAATGGTGATGGAGTTGCACACCCAAACCAATCTGAAGTGGTGCCAATAAAACTCTTGGCCGAGCTGCCTGCATTATAGCCTGTCCAATTGAGGCAATTTTTGCCTGTACATCTTTTCCAACGAACAGATCTGTAAGCAGTACTCTCAAAGATGTAGGTAAGAAGTTGATGGATTCTTCGGACCCCAGTTCATCTATACCAGGATAGTTGCAGTGAGATGTTTTCACTGCTTTAATGTCATCCTTTATCAACTTAGCACCAGTTTCAATTATCCTAAGTTTGTCTTTCTCAGGATCAAGATCACGCTGACTATAAAAGTCATACAGCACTTCCCTAGCCTTGTTTCTAAAAGTAACAACATTAGGCTTACCATTGATTTCTGTCTGGATAATCTTGTTTCCAAAATGTTCCTTCAGTCTTTGTTGCATATGTGGATAACTATAAGCGCTGTGTTCCGTATTGGCCAGATTTTCCTCCATACGTTGAATCAGATCTTGAATGGTAATCTGTTCATCGTCATTCTCTTCTAGAAATCTGGCAACCTCAAGGAATGCATCTGTCCTTTGTTTCTCTGGTGGTCGACCTACTTTTACTTTTTTCAATGAGCTATCTTCTTGCTCATGAATTGCTGGTATCTGCTTCATGGTACGAGAATTGGCACTGCACACTCTATGATATACTGCATCTGCAGCATGCAAGTCATGAACGTGTAAAATTCTCGCTTGCACAGCATTTGCCCAATCATCCCCCCTTTCTTGACACACTGCCATAATTGTGTCTCTTGTTTCAACTGTCATGACAGGAACAACATCTGAAGCTTTTCTCTTTCTTCCAAATGTTGCCGGTTCGCCACAATAAAAACAGTCAGTGCTGAAATTAAATAAATTGCCTTTCTGCTGACCTGAGGACTTGTTGACCAGTATTTGTAGCTACACCTTGCTGGACAGTTTGTCTAAGAGCCTTGGCTATTTGATTTGGTGCACAATACTTACGGCAACATTCCTGGTGTACCTGCTACCCAGCTGTACAGTGTAAACGTTCATTCCTCTCTTTACTTGCTTTGTTGATGCTTACACTTCCTTTTTCCCCTAGGGTGACTTTTGGTGATGCCCCTATTGGCTTCTTGCAGATAACGC
Organism: Agelas oroides; assembly: GCA_949130485.1. Lineage (NCBI taxonomy): Eukaryota > Metazoa > Porifera > Demospongiae > Agelasida > Agelasidae > Agelas > Agelas oroides. The sequence continues at coordinate 7,578,533 of OX422184.1, read as the reverse complement.
ACTCATGATCTTCTGATACTTCCATTGCAGCAAGGCAGCTGGCTTAAACTGACCACATGGCACTGAAGATTTGACTATCTTTAAGTATGCAAATCTTATGAATGCTGTGCTGGACTAGCCTCCCACTAAATGTTTTACAAGCACCACATTCTTTGAATTAGCATAGGAAGGATATTCAAAACATCAATTTTGTTTTAATAGTGTGTGCCCCTTTGACCTTGCTTGCTATGAGTCAGCTTTGACCTCTACGCAACTGTAGTAACCAAATACTTAGCTAAAGCAACAACTTTGTTTTTGTAGTGGCGCATGCATGGATTTTTGATGACTCATAGCATGAGTCAGCTAGCTATTCACAAAAATTGCAAGCTAGCTAGATCATCATGAAGCTCATATTATAGCAAAAAGTGGTTTAAATTTTTTATAATTACACATAAATAACGTGTTGCGAAATTTTTGCACTTCCCCCCATGGGATTCCTTGAGATTTTTAGTATGCATTTTTCTGTACCAGAAACAGTTGATAGCATTTGTTTTGTAATTTGTTTAAGGTCAAACCATAAAATGACTGGACTAAAAGGTGAATGATAAGAAGATGCTGAGCAACAGACAGGATGAAACTGGTAACAAGCAGCATAATGGCGGCTCAAACGTCATTCCTGGGCCACCCCGCAAAGCTCGCAAAATGGCCTGGGAACGAGGCTATCAATACTAATGTCGAGTGGTATTGGTAATTAACTAGGAATACACATGCACAGAGTATGCCTCACACAGAAGAATATCCAGAAATATGCAAGTAGATATCTGTTGTAACCATGTGTAGCGTGTAGGTGCTAGGTGCTGGAGACGAGTATAGCGGTGAAGATGGCAAAGCGGTCATCTCAAGAGTTTCAGGAAGTGAGTGAAGTGTCGTGCGAGTCTCAAAACAATGCTGTGGTGGAGTAGTTGTTAACATATCCTGGACAAAGACTAAATGTTTGTCCTACCTGTCTCTGCTAGACTCTCCCTGTATACGTCACTTCTTCCTCAATCTGTCAGACTCTTTCTCCTTTGCCTTACTCTCTTCTGATGCACTTCAGTGCTTTTCATTTTCACTATTTAATGTAAGTAGAAATCGGCTGAATCTGTTGGGGTTGTAGGTAACAAGCAGGAAAATCGGCACCATTTCGAAGCGCTGGTAAGTTACGAGTATAGCTACGCGTAAAATGGTTTCAAACAAGTAAAAATAGCTTACCTAGCAGTGATCAGGTACTTAGATAAACTAGGCCAGCCTAGTTACACACTATTTACGCAAATCAGGCCACTGGCTACCCTAGGGCTTGCTTAGCAACGCTTGACACCTTGACCTCTGAGTGGTAATGCTGATTGTGCAACAGCTGTCGCGTGTAATTAACAGTGGCGTAAAATTGCTGCCGCATTCAAAGGGTTAAGACACCACCACCACCACCACGCATTGTGATCCTGTACACAATTCTAGGAAAAACCACCTTGCGAGAGCAGGCCTTTGCACTTTTATGTATTGTGATTCTTGTGCAACGTAAGATCTAATTTTACGTAAGAAATTCATTTCAGGATTTTATGATGAAACCAATCTAATGTAAGGTCATGACATAGTATTAGAATACTTACGGTAATACATATACCACCCACATGTCGAGTATAACAGTGGGTGTAAGTGATACCGGGTTATTTCTGTGGGGTGCTAATTTTCGTTACTTTCATGGTTAACCCAGGTGTCACAAAATTTTCCATCCATGAAGTTTTCCACCCACACCACAGCGCTGTCTACATGTGCTAAAATCTGGACCGGCGACATTTTGTTATGGCTCTTTCTCACTAGTTGCACCCCGTTGTAGACGTGGTAGCCTCTCACGCAAGACTCGACACTGAAGTGCTCCATCTTTCCTCGGTGAAACTAAAATTTGCAGCACGTGTCCAAAGTTCACATTTACGTTATCCACAATCGAATATATAACATCGCGCCATGAAATTTAAAACCGCAAAATTTAATTCTGGGGGCCTCTTCTAGGTTTTCACAAAAATTTCCACCCACAAAAATAACCCTCTATACGGTAGTTAGAACTCAGCTATACAAAGGTCTTACATAATGACTTGTGTAATAACAACCAGTGTCATCTGATAAATTACCACTTTATTTTTTATTGCAGTTGGAGGAGACTGTGGAGGAGGAGGAGGAGGAGGCAGCGGAGGAGGAGGATGGTGGTCTGGCCATAGTTGTCATTCATGCTCCTGCAGACTCCATTCATGCTGCACTAAGTCTTCCTTGTGTAGCAGCACTTCAACTGCTCCCTGATGTTGGTCCATCTACCCCCCACCCTCTACCGTGGTACTGCTCCCTGTACACGACGACAGCAGGCAAGTAGCCTAGTTCCCAGGCAAGTAAGTGACACATTTTTCACATGTAGATGGCTTTGAAAATAGCCGATTTTGGCATTCCAGCTTAGACAGTCAGTTGCGTTCGTCGATCAAATTTTTGTGGTATATTTTCGCGGTTCGTTCCATCCGCGAAACTTTTTTAACGGTTGACGGTTACAATATGAACAAGAACCAGGTATCGCTGGCTGTAACGCTGTGGCTGTCAGGAGTAGTCGTCGATCGGGCATTTACCTCGGGAGGTGTGGACGTGCGCGCGGAAGCTTATTTGTCAAACATCGCTGCGTAAATGTTTTTATTCGCATGTTAAATTTTCGTGGTTGTTCTCAACCGCGAAATTATTTTGACAGCGAAATTTCCCAATCTACTGTATGTTTACACTCTGCTTGATTTTTCTGTTTACAGTCAACAAAATACTAAGTACATAATCACATAATTGTAGCTGAACTTCCTGGGTGGGCGAATACTACATCACGTTTACCAAAACTATGTATTATCCGCCCGCCCCCCTCTTTCAGCTAGCACTTAATTGGCCCGCCCATGGGCGGATAATACGTAGAATATGGTATCAGTTTACCAGACAAAGTGTCAAATGTTGCTAAGAAATTAAGCCCAGAGCGGTGCTAGTTGCCGGGATTGTCAAAATAGCTGATTACTATTCGTGACTTGTTTTGAGCCATCCCCTGCAGCTATAGATTGTAACTTACCATCTTCAAAAAAAGGAAAAAGGAATGCATCGGTCTGAATTTTTCTATAGAAAAAAGGATAAAGCAACATGTGTTTCAGAATTCTGTTTTTCATTTTGCCATGGAAAGAAAAATGTGGAAGTATGACACTCGAATTTAATTTTTTGTGTGTGGAAGTGTTGAAACTTTGTAATTAGTAGTGCAAAATTTGGTGAGTGCTGAATAATGAACATCACTTTGAGAGGGTACTTCCACCAAAGGCACATTGAACAACCGAAGGTGGTGAGAGGGTGTGCAACATACATAGATGGCAAAATGCTGAGTGTTACTAAATATAGCCTTCAAATATATTTCTGGTGTGATATTTGTGCCACATCTTTCACAAGAATGGAAGGGATGTGCAGCACTTGTCTTTGGCGAAGACTCAGCGTGTGAACTAGAAATCTAACATTTCTTGGATACAGAAGGTGCCATAGTGTTGGCATGTGTCGAGCTGTTGTTGAGAGTGGTGAATGTTTGAGCTGCGTCCGACGATACTTAACCTGGCCTGCTACCCCGGTGGGTGAGTTGCCCTGGCTAGAAGAGACAGTCTTTCTCCGCTTGGATAGCACTTCCCAAGTATATCAATATCTTGCTTCAAGAAAGGTTTCCATTGGACTTCAGTAATCTTACAGTACACAATTTTTTACATGCTTGCTACCATGGAAGGGAAATCAATCTTTGAGACATGTGTTATCCCGATTGCACTATATGGCTGTGAACTGTAGTATCTGACTGAGCAGTTGATTGATGCTCTTGAGCGATTCCAGAATGAGATTGGGAGATCCGCCTACGCTCAATTAAGTCCTCTCTACCCTTCTCTCTACCCCTACGTCACTCACGTGATAAATTATTCCAGGCCCTCTCCCGCTTTTCCGTACTGGAAGCAACGGAAAGCTGGGCGGGGCCTGGGAACGAGGCTAACTCCAGACCCTTTCTTACATGAGCTGGGCTGACATTAGGCTTCACTTCTTCATACAGTAGGGACCTGAAAGTAATCCAGGCATATAGATACGCCTATTGTGTCCAAAAGGTTCATGTCTTTTTCAGTTGCTTGAAACCATGAAAAGGAGCACCTTGTATTCACTGTTCATGCCCTGCCCCTAACTGGCAACTGGTAACTGGCATAGTTATTACACCCCAAGATGCAACTTAAAGGACCCGCGTAAATAATATAACCCAATATAATACACAGGCTTGAGGAAGCGTTGGACATCCAATCTGAGTTGATATTCGTTAATGGCATGGTGCACTTACCCCATGAATGAAACTTTGGTACACCAACAACTCTCCCTTCACCAGCTAGCTACACCACCGTCACCCATCACAGCGACTCCCAAAGCGATTTTTCCGCGTACGTGACGTCACACATTCAAAATCATTGCTGCATGTATTGAGCAGGTGAAGGCATCCCTTTCTATTCACGATTGATAGTAGGTTTGGTCAGGTAGAGTAGTAATCTAACCAGTGTTTTAGGCCATGACTTCTCATTATTACAGCTTCTAGCAAGCAGCGGGCTAAACTTTGAAAGGCAATTGCCAGTGACCATAAAAAGCTGGAGAAGTTGGCAAACCAAACCTTCTCATAGATTGCCACAGTTTGCAGTTGCCCCATACTGCAACTGAAGATGTTTCATCTGGACACTTTCCTTGGTCATCCCTTTCTGGTATGGATATAATCCATGTGTGTGGTACATAGCACTTTATGCAGGAGTTATGGTTATTGGTAAATTTTGTTCTCAGGTCATCATGTGTGTCTGTGCAAGAAAAGTACAAGATAGCTACACTATATAATCAGATCCAGCGTCTGAAAGAAGAGGAAACCCTTCTTCTTCAGGAGATGACACAGTATCTTTATTTTTTAAAGAAATGCTGCCGAGGAAGTTACAGGCTGACATTGCAGGTATAAGAGTTTAAGTGTAATACATATTCTACCTCTCATCTTGTTCATACTCCTCTTATGGTAAGGTATAGCTGAGGGTCTACAGCTCCTGACATCGGATGCTGTGACAGACAACCAATCAAATGACACAGCAAATACAGTAAGTTGGGATACCTGACCAAAATTGGTAAGGTGCCTGTACAATGTGTATTGCATAAGGTGTATAGGAATTCCATTTTTGGCCAGGCATACATATCTATTATTCCTGAGTGTGATTGATGATATCAACTTTCATGCACAGGAATATTCACTTTCAAATCCAATAAAGAGAGCTGTACTTGAAGGTCTACTTTCAGTAAAGAAAGGTGGCATGTTTGAAGCTCAAAAGATGTTGAAGCTGGCAGCTCAAGAATTTCGAAGTGAACATATATTAGACTGTGATGAACATGGCGAAGAACTGGATTATCTGTTGCACACACAACCAATTCAAATCTCTGATGATGAATATGAATCAGATGATGATTTAATATGAATCGTGACTTTGATGAATGGAGGTATACATGCAAAGGGATATATATAGGCATGCGTGGTGATAAGTAGAATAGCAGCTAGAAGTACTGAATGTTAAGCACTTGTGACCTTTACATGGCTTTTTCGATTTTGGGTTCAGGCATGGTAAGCATTTCTGGCATTTGGGTTTTCTTACAACCACTGCAGTCTCCACAACGGCAATGTTTTCGAGATTTCTGTGTACTCACTCCACCTGATATTTGACTTACTCCAGCTGTTGCTTGACCCACTCCACCAGTCACTGGACTCACTCCACCTGATGTCTGACTCGCTTCACCTGTTGCTTGGCTCACTCTACTTGTTGCTTCATTCACTCCACTTGTTGCTTCATTCACTCCACTTGAAACCTGATGCCTGGCTCACTCCACCTGATGCTTGACTCACTCCACCTGATGCTTGACTCACTCCACCTTTTGCCTGACTCACTCCACTTGTTTGACTCACTGCACCAGTTGTCTGACTCACTGCACCAGGTGTCTGACTCGCTCCACTTGTTGTTTGACTCACTGCAGTTGTTTGACTCACTCCACTTGTTGCCTGACTCATTCCACTTGTTTGACTCACTCCACCTGTCGCTCGACTCACTCCACCTGTTGCCTGAGTCACTCCACTTGTCTGACTCACTGCACCAGTTGTCTGACTCGCTCCACTTGTTGTTTGACTCACTGCACCAGTTGTCTGACTCACTGCACCACTTGTCTGACTCACTGCACCAGTTGTCTGACTCACTCCATTTGTTGTTTGACTCACTGCACCAGTTGTCTGACTCACTCCACTTGTCACCTGACTCACTCCACCTGTTCGACTCACTCCACTTGTCACCTAACTCACTGCACCAGTTGTCTGACTCACTGCACTTGTTGTTTGACTCACTCCACTTGTTGTTTGACTCACTGCACCAGTCACCTGACTCACTCCACCTGTTGCTTGGCTCACTCTGCCTGTCACTTCAACCATTCTTTTTTCGCTACTCTTGATATTGACAGAAGAATGATATGTTTTCCACAATTGATAGACCTTTTCATATTTACTGCTGAATTGCATGGCAGCACCAGGGGTAGCAATTCTTTGAAAGGTGTGGAGTTCAGGATTGGATTTGTGAGTGACAATCAGTACGTCATAGCCAAGTTGATGCAGTTGGTTTGCCTAAGAAAACATAAAACATACTGAATGCAGCTACTATTAGAGCTCACTCAAAATATTATAGATCCCAGCGAAACACTCAGCTTCATACTTGATACAGGAGACTGGTATATGATATACACTGTATTTGAAGGTACATTTCAACAGTGGAGTTGACAAGTAGGTATTTGATAGTGTATATCTGAGTGATTCAGTGGCTAATACTGAAACAACATATTAGCAAGGATTTTGCAGGCAGGAGGGCAGAATATCCTCCATCTGAGTCTCCCAACCTCCTGCAAGGGTTGAAACTAGCCTAGGCTATTTGTAAGGAGAGAGTGGTCATGGATAGAGGAGCAATACAGCAGCTCACCAATACTGTGATTTTCATGCTAGTCTAGAGTAAATAGAATCTGTACTTTTTTTATGAAGCTGTGCTAGAAGGCTTGAAGGGTACTTTCGAGGTGGCCCAAGAGCCATTTTCTGGGATGGAGGAAATTTAGTACAGCAGGATGGGCAGGCATTGCAGCGAATATGGCAACGAACATCACACTCTGGACACTGACGCTGAGGAGTTGAATGGACCTCTGCAAGCAACAACAAAACAAGAGGAGTTTCAAATCAGGAATTACACAGGTTTTCATGAAGCTTTTATCACTTTAAAATAAAAACTAGTAGAGGAAGCCCTAACCTTGTTCCCAGGCCTACCCTGTTTTGACAATATAATAAATGAAAGTGGAAGAGTGGTGAAAAACAGGGGCGGCTTGGAAGGATAATCACGTAAATAATGTCAGGTGAACGTAAGGTGAATGTAGCAGAGGTAGGGTCCATCACTTAATACATTCCCTATGTCCACCTTGCATCCACAACTCATATCATATGACTAATGCTTCCAGACCCTACACTCTTCCTCTTCTGTGTATTATTGTCAACAAAATTGTCAATAGAACGGAATGAGAACAAGGCCTGCTTATGAGGTTATAAAGCTAGTCCTGCACGGCAGCCCTTTGTGGAGACAGTTTGTGTAGTCATAGCCATGCTTAGAGATTGAACAATTCCATGCATAAACTTCAGCCAATCAAATCATGGGTTTGAGAATCATACAAACCAACTAATCTGATTGGTCCATGCACATTAGCTTTGATCATGCACAACAAGTACACCACCCATCTAATCCTCAACAGCCCGGACCTGCATATTTTGAATTCTGTGAGGATGAGTACAAGGATATTACTTGCCCTAAACCTCATGTACCCAAACGAAAACAGCAGAATCAGGATATTGAAGAAACAGCTGCACCAGCCATGCAGACCCCTACCCCCTATGAAAAAGTGAGATGAGAAGCTTGCACTTAGTCTAAAGTGCAAGCTTCTCATCTCACTTTTTCATAGGGGGTAGGGGTCAAGCTCTAGATAAATCAGGGCCTTGATTGTCTAAATTCAGGTGTTCTACTACTAGCCCACAGGCAGGACGGAGCTAAGATCTAGCTGACTAACACTACAGCAATAAGCTATACTGATGAGCATGAATGAGTGAATGCATGCAATACCTTCAGCGTGTGCGATGTCATGAGGTCCTACAGACTCACCAAGGCCAGCAACAGCCATGTTTGCCGCTCTATTCGGTTCGGAATGCGAACGTAACGATATAGACAATAGTTCTATAGTCACTGTACTACCGTTATGGACAACTGATCCATACAGTGCCCAAACATTTTATGTACTATTAGTCTATATTCATTAGGAGAATAGGTTGGATGAACAGGGTTTAGGATGCCGTCACTCAAAAGAGGAGTTAGAAGGAGCAGGAGAGAAATCTCAGCTCCAAAAAGAACCACATGCTGAGAGGCAAGGACAGACTGCCAAAACCAGTGGAGAGGATCTGACAAATGGAGAAGGTCAGCACGTAACTGAAAAGAGGTGAATGACACTTGCATATTATAATTGAGATAGGATTGGTGGCTATACTGTCTGTGGTATATTGACAGGAGGCATACATTATGCCAGCATAATTTAATTAGTAGCCTCGAGCATACGAGCATAATTTTTAAAATAAAGGGAATAATACTTAAAATGCAGAGCATAATAGAACAATTTACGCAGTTAGGCTATTTGCAGAATCATTAGTCATAAGTCGGTTAAATTTTCATGTGTTTCTCGAGCTTGTCTACATTTGTGAAATTGAAAACCATTATGTGTTGCGCTTGTCTGTGGTAGTAATTTCAGCGTTTTGTACTTGTAATTTTGCAGCTGCTCAGTCGCCATTTTGTTTTATTTTCGTCCAGGCGAAGAGTTCAGAAATGGCCCTCATTTGCCTACTTGCATAACTCGCAGAAGCCATGTCGGGAAGAGCTAAAGGCCGAGCAAGGGGGCGCTCTCGTGGTGGCGCACCTCCGGAGGCTAGACGTCCCGGCGAGCCTCAACCGACCCTGTCATCCGAGCAACAACACGTCGGGCGAGGGAGAGGGAGGGCTGTCACCTTGGCCCCTCCTCCCGCCCAGCAACATCAACCGCCCTCTGAACCTCCCGTGCAGCAGATGGCTGCAATGGGGATCAATGGTTCAGCCAAGCAGCAGCCTGAAGCACGTCGTGGTGGCAGGGGGCACCTTTCACTGAACCGCACACACGTCCTGAACACATCACGGACAAGTGTGGAGTTGCTGGCACTCAAATCCCCGTGATGTCCAATTACATTGTTCTACGAAACCGTCCCGACTGTGCCATCTTCCAATATAATGTCTCCTATAGCCCACAGGTAGACAGTCGGAAGCGCAGGATTGGGATGCTTTACCAGCAAGAAATCTCAGCTCCAAGAAGAGCCACATGCTAGGACAGACTGCCAAAACCAGCGGAGTCAAGATGGTTAAGTCTTGCAGCACACCAGTAAAAGGAGGTGGGTTTATTTTTGAGGGTGGGCCTATTTTCTAGAAATTACAAATGAATCTAGCTATAGCTTGTTGTATGGAACTGAATCTTTTCAAAACTCATTCCCAACATGTCGTCATTTTGGTTTTAAATCATCAAGAGTCCTAACCATGAAATTATGGATGCACTAAATTATGCAGCCCTCAGAAATAGCATGAGAAGAACCAGTGAGATGAACAGGGTTAGGATGCCGTCACTCAAAAGAGGAGTTAGAAGGAGCAGGAGAGAAATCTCAGCTCCAAAAAGAACCACATGCTGAGAGGCAAGACGCAATCTGTCTCTCGCACTCAGTAGATTCATCGGCCTTGAGTTACACAGTGAGGAGTCAGCTTTAGCACATGTGCAAATCGTATCCGTTCGTTCAATTACGGTATATGGCCTCACGCACGTACGTACCGGACATGTACACGCGTCTTGCAATGCAGTTACGTTAGTGTGGGGCTCGCTTGCTCGCTCATGCTCGCCCAACAATGTCCTACATCCCTAGCCTCGTTCCCAGGCCCTCGTCTAGCTTCCCGTCGCTTGCAGTACGGTAAAGCGGAAGATAGTCTCGTCCCCAGACCTAATTTTTCGCGCGCGCCCTGCGGACTCGTCGAAAAATAGGGTCTGGACACTTTCACTACGAAAACTGGGGCAAGTTTACTTACGGCGGTCAGTAAATTGGGTAATTGTAGGTGTTAATTACATTATCAGCTACCGGCAGCGTTTGCTTTGGCGCCAAAAAATTTGCAAGCTGGCTATTTGTGATGACGCATAACGCAATTTACTTTACCTGAACAATCTGATTGGTGCGACAACATGCCAATACGCTCGTATGATTACGCCCCAGTTTTACCAGTGAACGTGTCCAGACCCTATTTTTCGACAAGGCCGCAGGGCGCGCGCGAAAAATTTGGTGTCTGGGGACGAGACTAAGCGGAAGAGGGCCTGGTACATTTTCTCACATGAGTGACGTCACGGGTAGAAAGCCGGTAGTAAAACTTCAATTGAACGTGGGCGAGCACGACTAAATTGTTGTGTGTCTTCACTGTCTTGGCTTGGTAAAACCCTGTGTCCTCCCGACTGTCTCGTGAAGAGCGACATAAAAGCGCCTTTGTCCACTGCCATCTTTCGACTCGGAATAGTCGTGCTCCAGTGCGTGTATGCAGGCAATTTTTTTTGTGGTTTACATGTCGCCCACATTCGGATAATTTGCCCTGTCCATGATGTCACACACGTGAGAAAATGTACCAGGCCCTCTCCCGCTTTACCGTACTGCAAGTGATGGGAAGCTGGGCGGGGGCCTGGGAACGTGGCTACTACATCCCCCTAGTGAAAGGTAATGACAAAAGTGACACACGGAGAGACATACCTATCAGGCGGGCTAATTCCCCTGCTCTTGCTCGACAGTTCTCGACTTTAAAGGAAATTGCCGTCCCTGAGTGATCATGACAAACAGCATTGTAAGGTATTATGCACACCCAAGATGACTGCTAATATACATTAGAAAATTTATGAATATTCACCCTTTGAGGTGTGAAGCCTTGATCGCATATAGGCTCATTGCTACGGCGATGAATGACCATCAGGAATTGTTGAGCTCTTACGTAGCACAGAACAATGAACTTCAAGTATGAGGTCCAAACGTTGGGATGGAAAGGATGGTAGAAAGGGTTTCATTGTTTCAGTAAAGTACTTGTACATTGATTGTGATGTTACAGCCTTCTGTACTAAACTTATATGGTTGACTTGCTAAAAATCGGGGCACTCTCTGTCACTTTTTATTTGGTATTTATGAAGAATATACATGTACATATACTGTCCATATTTCAAATGATACTGGAAGTTACTCAATCGTGCTTGCATGGGGAGTTACAGATAATGGGGTGGGTGCACTCAGGAAGCAGATATTAATTATGTTGGGCTTTAGTTTGGATTTTAACTTATGACCAAAATAGCATTATACATAGTATAGTCTTTGTATATCTACAGGCTTTTGTACCTCTAAGTGCTCCAGATCGAGTCATAACTTAGAGATTCAAGTTACCTCTTGTGATGGTTTTTACCAGTAGGTATATTCAGTGGTCACAAATCAAGTTTTTTTATGGCTATACATGCTCACTATGGTATATGTATGAACAGTATAGGATTTTGAGGTCATGAGTGTACAGATGTGTATTAATAGCTGTATAATTTCACAAACGCTAAACTGGGACTATTACATTAGAACATTCTATGTCAGATAAAATTGTCTAATAACAGGCTCACTCTGCTTTGCATGGGACACTAGTTCAGCTGTGTTCTAACAAAGCACCTGATGATGAGCTAGCAACAATACTAGTACTTTGCTTGGATATAAGCATGACTGTGGGCAATCCCAAACATGCTCATAAAGCTTCTGTGGCGAGATAACGGCCCTAGAGCTGCACTAGGTAGTTCGACCTAGACTGAGCAGCACCAGTTACATGAGTTAGTTGCAACCATGTATGTTCACTGTTTTATTCCGTCGTTCCATTCCATATTCCCGTCCAGCAATGGGGGACACCCGTTGTAGCTCCCCCAGAGGAGGTCCGACACTAGTGATGTCATATACATCAACATGTGATCCTGATTGCTAAGTAATTGCCAACCTCCTGCATTCCATCCCTCACTCACAAGAATTACATGTCCTCTTTCCTTTGCAGTCTATGTATATCTTTTGCATATTCAATTAGTAACATACTTGGTACCCATTGTTCCCTGTCCTCATTAACTTGAGTTTTGTTTAGCCTTGAGATCTTGTAAACCAACATTGTGGTTGGTCTCTTTACCAAACAACAGTTCTCATTCCCAGACCTTGAGGCTGCCTTTAGCACACGTTCCCATGCCTTCACCACTATACAAGTGATATCGTGTAATTGACTGCACATATGTTGCAAGGCAGCAAGGCTTTAAGCTAGATATGGGAAGGTGGTTAGTAAAAGACCAGGGCAGATAAGTGGTTATATACCCTATGTCTACAATTACTGAACTGGACTAGTGGACTGGACTGGTGGACTGACACTAAAATCATTTTTATGCTCCCTAATGAGAAATTCACTCTCCTGTAGGGCAGCTCCGAAAACAGCTAGTCTTCTTCTTGCACAGACTGGTTTTGATACCAAGCTAGTGATAATGCATAATGTGGGCTTCAATTATGTTAGTGAAAAGTGCATGGGTTGGGGGGGGGGGGTGGGACCTCTCTTATGGTGGGTGACCTGTGCACATTGCCCCTAGGAAAAATGTTTAATTTTTTACCACTGAGATCACTTTTTCAAGTACACTATTTATAAATGGAGGCAGTGCCGTTAAACGTCACAATGTGACACTCAATATGTCAAAAATAACTTGCAACACACTCGGCAGTGCCACGTCAAGGGGCCGCATTGGGGACTGTTGAAGGGTAAGGATTACACCCCCTTCCTCTGTGTTGCCCATCGTGGCCACCACGATGATAAACTAAAAGTAAGGATAAGGACAAAGACAATACTAACAACAGTATGTTGTTACATTCAGTATGCAAGTCATCAGAAGTACATGACCCGGCAGGAAAAAAGGGTCTAAGCTATAATACATGCTAGCAGAATGCATTGCATTGTGAGGCGAGCCTGAGCAAGCAGCGGCTGGTGTCTCTAACCGCTTGACTGGAATATGTGTATACAGTGACGTGTGTAGCTAGTGCTGTTCAATCTAGGTTGAGCTACCTATCACGGGAGTTTAAAGGAGCTGAAACCTGTGTTTGTGCAAAGATCAGACTGGGAACTGCCCTGATGACCAGCAAAAAGAAAACTGTGAACTAGACAGCAAAACAGTCAAATATATAGCTGCTACTGTGATACCCCCACAGTGATAAGCTTAACATTACGTTATTCAGCACGCTATATCACACACATACAAGGCCCCCCCAAAAGGAATAAGTAAATAAAAATCAAGTATCTCATTTTCACTGACTCATGGTGCAATGGACACGTTACCTGCCACCCTCCTTAACAGGAAGACACACACATGCACACACACACAGGTATGTCGCATGTGCTCTCCAACAGTCCAAGACAAAGCGGACCCAAAGAGGCTCAAGACCACCATGAGAAAGTACGCTACCTCCAACAGTGTAAACCACTGTCCAAAGAAGTTTGGGGGAGGCCTGCATGGAAACTGGAACACAACTCACCTCATTCCCTCTCCCATTTTGTTACTCTTGCTAATCAATTAGCTGTCGTCCACTACTTTGATGGGGGAGGATGAGGGAAGGGAACACTTTTCTCTGAAGGAGAGGAGGGGAAGCTGGAGGGAGAAAGAAGAGAAAGAGGAGGAGAAAAGGAGAAGAGGTAGAGGTGGGTGTTAACGCAGCTATTAGCTACCAAACCAGTTTGGCAGCTGGTCACCTGATAATCTTTCTCCCTCTTAGCCCATTCCAGCAAACAACTTCAGTGTGGATGTGCATGACCCTTGGTTCTCAGCACTCTATGACTTCCACCTCCATGCTCCTGATCCCTCTGACCCTCTGTACAAGTAAGTGCACCCCCATTTCATTGAATAGCATTGTAACTGGATACAGTACTAGGCCCTGGCAAATTATTCCCAATGATTCACCCATTATTCTATTCTTTTATTCCCAAAATTTCAGCCTATTATTCCCTCAAACCAGCCCATTATTCCCAAAGTGTAACTAAACAAGGTAAAAACATGTAACTATAACCAAAAACGGTACATGTATTAATAGTCTACTTATCATTATGATGGTTGTATATCCAGATTTCCGTCCACTATCCAGTTTACATTTAGTTACATGAGGTGATGACGTCAATTGCATAACCCTCAAACTACTGGGTTTTTTTAAAGTTGTTGAGCAGTGTGCACTAAGTTCTTCAACTTCTATAGAGATCAATAGTAGACACTATTATTCTCAAATATTAAACAGTCAATGTCCATTATTCTCGTATTATTCTTAGCAGAAACATGGCACCTATTATTCTCAAATTATTCTGGAATAATTTGCCAAGGCCTATATACAGTACCCTTTTTCCTCGTTTTCTGTTTTCTCTCCTCCCAGGCCCACCAAGGGTATGGCAGCCATTATGGCTGAATGTCAGAAGAGGAGAAAAGATAATTGTCAGCATGAGAGAAAGAGGAGAAAGGTGGCACCGTGTTCAGTGATCCGAGGTAAAGACAAAGAACCTCTCTCTATATGACAATGGCTAATACATGTAACTCTCCATTCCTCCTTCCCTTCTCCTCCCTCCCTCTTTCCGTTCTTCCTCCCTCCTTCCTTCTCCCTCCTTCCCTCTCCCTCCCTCTCTGTTCTTCTTCCCTCTCCCCCTTCCCTCTGTTCTTCCTCCTCTCTACCTTCCTCCCTCCGTTCTTCTTCCTCTCCCTCCCTCCCTTCTGTTGTTCTTCCTCATTCCCTCTCTCCGTCCCTCCCTCCCTCCGTTCTTCTTTCTCCCTCCCTCCCTCCCTCCCTCCCTCCCTCCTCCCTCCGTTCTTCTTTCTCCCCCCCCTCCCTCCCTCCTCCCTCCGTTCTTCCCTCCTTCTCTCTCTCCCTCGTTCTGCAGCATTGGATCACTTGTGAAGTCAGTGAATTCAAAGACCACCTCATTCATCCAGAAAGAAACTTAAACCCACACACTAATGAAGGCCAGCATTAATTTTTAAGTGAATGTAACTATCCAAATGTTGCTTAATGTTTGTTGTTGTTTTTTTTTGTCAATAAATATGATGAGGTAATTGATCGTCGAGTTCAAGAACTGTTTGTGGAGTCGGTTATCCTACCACTGGGCATAACGGCAGTGTCACACTATCCTTTGTTCAGCCCCACCCCTTGCTTAATTTGTATTGCTTTTTTGCACAGGGAAGAACCAGCATGGGGATAAGACTAACGTCACACACACAAATGACAAAAGAATGCCTGGTTGGTTGCCTAAGAATGCAATGTTGAACTTTGAAATCAGTTTCATGGAAGACGAGATTTTGGTAATATTGATTATAAAATTGTAATCAAGAATTTTGTCCTGGACAACCAACCTGAACTTTATGCTCAGAGCATCTTGCCTCATGCTGGAAATAAAGGAATTTAGATGTTATGAGGCGGAAAGTTTTCCTCATAACATCTAAACTTCTTTATTTCCAGCATGAGGCAAGATGCTCTGAGCATTTAGAGCAAGAAACCACTCAGAATGGGTTCTTTCCTGATGGAGAGAATTTTCTGGTCGACCACTAACGGAGTTCTGACGGCACATACTGAGTGGCTGCCAGGTGTGCGACTGAGGCATTCAGTACCACTTGTGCAGTACATACAGAGGATTGTGGGGGTTGGTGGTTGTCGTAGCTCAGTGGCAGAGCACTGGGGGCTTAAGTCAGAGGTGTCCTCGGTTCGACTCCCCTTTTTCACTTTCTTCTATTTTCTCCTCATAACATCTAAATTCCTTTACTGAACTTTATGGTGGTTTTGCCCTCCATTTATAATTGGATTGGGAAATTATAATCACAGCATAACTCTTGAACGAAATGTTCTTGGCGAAATCGGCTCAATTTAAACACATCCTCGTTTGGTTTAAAGCCTATCTGTGTCCAAACTTCAGCTACCCTACAGTAGAACATCAGAACCCACCAGACAGTGCTCTTGAGTGGCAATAAGGAACATGAGAAGTACAGCTAGTATAAAACGTAAAAACAACCAGAAGTGAGCACTAAATGGAGTACAGATAACTGGTGGAAGGAAAAAACGGATGTAATGGAAGATGTAAGTTTGGTAGGGAGAGCGGTTGGCCCTTCATCAGGTTCTAGTTGGCTATATTACTACATGCCCGAAACCTGCTTTTATGCATTATCCCTACCTTGTTTGCATACTTTTTGGCATGCCATCCCTACACCTTTAATGTTTTTTAAATCTGTTACAACTAGCTTGGCTCACCTGGCGGCTAAATCTCTAAGTGAAACCAATTTCATGATTCAGTTGTCATGACGATTGACCAGCTGCAGCACAGAAAACTATCATACTGACAACTGACCATCCTAGCTTTACAGTTCACTAAAGCTGTGAGTAGGCTATTTTTAGCGTAGCTACAAGTAGGTAGCGCCTTACCTACGTGTTGTTCATAAGCCTTGCCCAATGCTGCGGGGGGAAAAGACCGTGCCAGCCAAGTGTACTGCCCGCTGGCCATTTCGTGTACTAGTCTCGCTTCCAGACCATTGACTGTGGTCTTTGGTCTGGGAACAAGACTTCGTGCGCACTACTCCAAAAAGGCCTAGCGAGAACACTGGTGTGCGCATGCGTACAAATTAGAAAATGGCGTCCTAAGCAACGGCAGCAGCCTCAGAGTGTTGTAAATGGCTTTTGTTGACCAGGTTGAATTTGAAGCTACAAAGACGCTGAGTGGTTGGGAAGCTGCAGGCTATGATGAGCATCAGTTTCGTGCTAAAATCAAGGTGAGTACTTGAGCCATTTTCGAGTTATTGTTGTTTGACAAGTGGTCTGAACAAAGAAAGAATAAGAAAAATGGTACTTTCGCTACCGCACACTTTTGTGTTTAGCTGTCTTCCGCGTGGCTTTTGGCCACTCTTGCTGATCACAAAGGCATTCAAAGAGGAAGCCTGGATGCTTAAATAACCTTTTAACGTGTTTGTGGTGAAGTTGTACGGCTTTTGCTTAAGTAAATATTGCGCGTCAGCGCCATCCCTACATATAGAGTCTACCGACTGATACAGACAGACAGACAAATGAAGTACTGTAACCCTTGCTGCGCATGCGCGCCGAGGGTTAATAATATCAGCTACCACCCGCCATTTCATTTGACTGGTACTGTAGGTACGGCACTGCCAATACTGTAAACTATAATCTACTTACTGAGGGGGGTGATGGAGCAGGGATGTAGCAGGCGACCGGATTGAGCCGAAAACACAAGACCTGGGCAGGTGAGATGTGTTATAGTGTAAACCACAAGGGGTGAGTGATCCTTATCAAAAATCTAACTGAACAAATAAATCCCAGTCCAAAATTTCCCAACGTGCAATATATGCAATACTTAAAGCAAAAGCCGTATAACTTCACCACAAACACGCTAAAAGCTTACTTATGCACCCAGGCTTCCTTTTTGAGTGTCTTTGTGATCAGCAAGACTCGTATAAGTGCCCAAAAGCCTTGCAGAAGACAGCTTAACACAAACGTGTGCAGTAGTGAAAGTGGCATTTTTCTTATTCTTTCTTCGTTACAACTTTTTGCTCAAACAACGATAGTTTGAAAACTGTTCAAGTGCTCACCATCATTTTAGCACGAAACTGATGCTTATAACAGCTAGTCTCGTGCCCAGACTATTTTTCGCATGCGGAGGGGATAGTCTGGTCAACTGCCTATTCAATTTTTGTTCCAAGACAATCAGATTGCTTCACGCGAATGATGTCACGTACTGCAGTAGTGGCGATCAAAGATGGCTAGGCAGTTGAAGCGCTATGCAGGAGACTAAGCATTGTAGAACCAGAGTACGAAGAATGCCAGGAGGGCGGTGCGTGTTTCTGAGCTTGAAAACTGGTAGTGTGAAGTTACTGAGGCTTTCAAATGTCGATAAAATTGTCTCAGGGCTATCTGAGGTTGACAGAGGCTTCACGTTTTGTGAATCTTCGTTTCTTAGCGTTTGGAAGCTCCGAGAAGGATGATCTCTGCAACAAGCCATCTCTTTGGAGTTCTTTCGTAGTTTCAAGTTTTGTGTGACGTCACATAATACATTTTTGAAGATGTTGCGTCACCAATTTTTAAACCGCGTGGAACAAAAATTGAATATATTTTTTCCCCTCCGCGTGCGAAAAATAGTCTGGGCACGAGACTATATCACAGCATGGAGTTCTACGACCACTCAGCATTTTCTTAGCTTCAAATTTACCCTGGTCAGCAAAGCCATTCACAACACTCTGAGGCTGCTATCCATTGCTTAGGATGCCATTTTCTAATTTTGTACGCATGCGCACACAAATTAAGTCTCATTCCAAGACCAAAGACCACGGTCATTGGTCTGGAAGCAAGACTAGCAAAATTGCCAGCAGGCGCAATTTTCGGTTTTGGGTGCAGTTTATATGGAAATCCGTAAAATACCATGTCATGTAGTCCAACTTCAACCCCTATCACGCAGTCAGCGACTTGCCTATCACTCTCAGTCGCAGAAGCGGTTCTGTACTGCAGCGCTAGGGTATGCAAACAGCAGTAAAAGGCGAGAGTGTGGTGATAGGGCCTGCAAGAAGCAGTACAATGCACTAGAAAGCTTGTGGAAATCGACAATAGAGACACTCTCTACCCTCTGGCTGGGATTGCCAACGTGGCAAACAGTTGCTACATAAGTGAAATCATGCAGTACCTGTCTAACCATCCAAAGATGACATCTGTCGTTGACCAACTCACTCCAAGCCATCCCAGTCTCTGCAACATAGTCTCATTCCCAGACCTCTTATGAGGAAAAGGGTCTGGTGACTATTGAGTGCTTTCTTGTTCTTACATGTAGTTGTGCCAAGTCAACAGTCTCGATTCTGAACAAGCCAATGGAATTAGCGTTACATCAAAAAGAAGTAATTATTCAGGGTAAAACAATGCATGTACAGCAGAGTGGTGAACACTGTATTAGGAATGATTTTAATATGCCATGCAGACACATTACCACTGCTTTGTCAAGACGAGCAGTGTGATGCTCACAAATTCCTCAGCACTGTCTTTGAGTTTGCTGAGCAAGACTAGTGTGAAGTAAGAATATGTAATGACTTGATATCAGAGAGTCGGTAGTCTCTCTATGTAGGGATGGCGCCGACGCGCAATATATGCAATACTTAAAACGGCGTTTACAAACCTTCCCGTCACTTAAGTGCTGGGATAATCTGAAAAAGTGGTTTTAACAATTGTGATGTTCCAGATACAGCTTTGCACAAGCTTCACTGGAGCATCACGATTACTAAAACGACTTTTTCGGAAATCCTCCAAGGTGGTTAAAATGGCGTTTACAAGTAATTGTGTCACCTTGCGTGGGCGGATCAAAGAAGCCGCACGCACTTTAAGGAAGCAAGATCCCGCCTTGCCTGAGAACCGTGCTTTAACCAGGTGTGAAGAGTGCTTTAACTGGGTGTGAAGCGTGCTTTAACTGGGTGTGAAAAGTACAATTGACCCAGCATTGCTGGTACATGGACAGTACAGTATATATGAAACATAGCTATATGACACGGAATGCATGCACGAAGCAGCAAGACAAAAAGAAAAAAACAGCTTGCGTACTCCTAGAACAGCGCTCAATCGAGGCATATTCAAATTTGTTCGTAGCGCTACACAGCGGACTTTCGAACACTTTTTCGTTTCAACTACTCTTTTCTAAGCCTCGCAGAGAGAGCAGCGACGCTTTAAATGCGCTAGAACTGCACACATTATTACGCCCGACCTAGCTACTCACGCTTACATGCGGTGAGCTGCGTAAAAAAAGTGATTTTACCTCGTTTGGGCCATAAAACTTAGTTCTTTATTCCTGCTTGCGTTCTTCGATTTACGATGGCAGCATTTGTCATCGCTGAAAGCTGAACGGCCTAGCAGTGAGTAAATAACGCTACAGATTCAGCCACAGCAGCAACACTCGATTTGAATTGAGAAGCCAGCTAAACACATTTGCATGACGTCACGCTTGGCAACAACCGTGACGTCATTTGCTTAGCAACCGGTGACACAAAACACTTATATCCCGCCTACTCGGGATGTATCCGGTTTAAATCGCGACGCCCGAGGGCGCGTAGCGCCCTCGGGCGTCGCGATTTAAACCGGATACATCCCTCGTAGACGTGATATAACTATTACTTAAACAGCCTTGCACGAGCTTCACAAGTACAGTGAAGGTTTGTAAAAGCCGTTTTAACCACCGTGGAGGTCTTCTGAAGCTCGTGCAAGCCTGTTTAAGTACTGGAAATATTTCATAATGCCGTTTTCACCACCATGGAGGTATTCTGAAGCTCGTGCAGGCCTGTTTAAGTACTGGGATGGTCTGAAAAAGTCGTTTTAACAATTGTGGAGCTCCAGTGAAGCTCGAGTGTGCAGGCCTGTTTAAGTACCGTGAAGATTTGTAAACGCCATTTTGAACACCATGGAGGTCTTGTAAAGCTTGTGTCCACCTCTTCAAGTACCGTGAAGATCAGTGAAAGCTGTTTCAACCACCGTGGAGGTCTTCTAAAGCTGATGTAGGCCTGTTTAGGTACTACTTAAAGAGGTGGACACTAGCTTTACCAGACCTCAACAGTGGTTAAAACGGCGTTTTCAAACCTTCCAGGCACTTGAACAGGCCTCCATGAGCTTCAGAAGACCTCTACGATGGCTACAAAGGTGTTTACAAACCTTTATTGGAGCTCCACAATTGTTAAAACGACTTTTTTGGACAATCCCACCGTGAAGACCCACAAAAGCCGTTTTAACCCTTTAACAACCGATGACGCGCTCTGGCTGACAGTGCATGGCGGCAGTTGCAGCTGCCTGTAGAAAAGCCTTGGTCAATGCCGGGTGGGCCATTTGTCTGCTTTCTTGCACAAACGGGTGTAGAAAACGCTCCTTTCACCTTGTAGGGACTCCATTTCTGGCATTTTAGGCAGCTTTTAGTCCGGAGGAGCGTTCTCTGGTTGGTGGGCCCTGACTATTGAACGCTCGCTAATGAGTGGGTGTGTCCAAGGTCATGAAGCTACAGAGAACATGTCAATGTCAATAAAGCTTTGAGTCAAGTTTCCAGTGCTAGCTCCAAGCAGAAGTGAAAATACGGACCATGGAGGGTATCCATAGCCTAATAAACAGTTCCAGTAAATAGCCTACGGTTGTTAAAGAGTTAAGTGTTGGTAAGAGCCGAAATTTGGAGTCAGGAGTTTTGAAGTAGCTGGCAGGCTAAACTTGAATTTAGCCTTAGGCCTCTGTCAAACCCTTCACTGACTGTAACCCGTGTCAGGTGTGTCATGATGTCATCATAAAGCTATGAATCTCATTAATAGTCCTTCAGCTTTATGTTTGGGCATATTTGTGGGTCATGAAGCCATTAATAGCCATACAAAGACTGGTGACAGCCAAGTTGTGCAGTAGGTCTTTACTTGACGCAGCCTGACCTCACCTGTCCCCACAGTTCTCATAAATATCATTAAATGGCTGCTTTATGGGCTGTTTTGTTCTCTGATTAACCAACATAGAGTTTGGAAAGAGCACTTTGATAATCTCTTAAATAAAGAGCAAGTTGTCTCTGGTGCCATAATTTCATAGTTTGTCATCTCAAACTGTCTTCTCTGGTTTAGAGGATGCCATATCTATTGTCAAGATTGAGTCAGTTATTTACAATCTTAGCAATCACAAAGCTGCTGGGCCTGATGATATCCAAGCCTCTTTCATTAAGAACCCTCATTGCATCTACGTGTGTTGCTTTCAACAAATGTCTAAGCAAAATGGCTTTTGGCATGATAGAAGTTGCTAGGACCATGTGTTTACAGTTTACAACCTAATTGAAAGTAGAAAACTCAGTAACTTTCAAACCTTTGTATGTTTTATCGATTTTTGCAAGGCATTGACCTGTCAGCCGGAACATACTTTGGGAAAAGTTGGAGCGTAGCTTCCATGTCAAAGGCCGCTTTCTCCACATTCTTAAAGAGATGTATGAGAATGTTTCTAGTTGTGTAAGAGTTGATGATGATAACTCCGACTGGTTCACTATTAACTCTGGAGTCAAACAAGGGTGTGTCTTATCCCTTACGCTGTTTGATGTGTTTATCAATGACCTTATGAAGGATATTCAGGACCTTAACAAAGGTATTGATTTAGGTGATTATAAACTAGCAGCTCTCCTTTATGCTGATGATGTGGCTGTCCTGGGTGAAACAGAATGTGACCTCCAATGCATCCTTGATACTGTTGCAGCATGGTGTAACAAATGGGGTCTAGGTATAAATTGCATGAAGACAAAAATTCTGCTGCCTCTAGGTCAAGAGAAAATCCTCCACTGGACTTGGCTTTAGCAATTAATAAACTAGTGAGATGATTCATCATCATGGGGCGAGCCTGAGCAAGCAACAAACCGCTGATTTACTACTTTGTCATGGCACACAGCAGGATTTGTCACTGTCGACTGTTTAAGCCAAATTTAATAACGCATATGGGTAGGTAGCTAAGTCCTCACCAGAGATAAATACAAGTATCACATATGCCAGCCATTTCTCCAGCCAGGGCAGCTAACGTGGCTACACATGCATGGTTACACCGAAATCATGGCGTTTACTGTTTATGAGTGCCGTTTATGCATGGCCCGCGGACCCAGTCAACCACCGTCCATATTAAATTTTCACAGCCTGTGAGCGGCCTGCCGTCGTCGGTAGAAGCACAAACCAGTGCCACGCGTGCTTCAACTTCAGTCGTCTTCGCTCCGGGTTCCCGATACTGCACTCTGACAGTAGCTCCACTGGCCTCACATGCTTCACGTCGATCTTTGTGAAATATTTGAATGCGCTCATTTAAAATTTACGGTAAGTGGTCGGTCCAAACAAACAAACAAACAAACAAACGTACAAGCGTACACACACTCGTGCGCAATGCAGTCACGCTAGTGTGGGGCTCGCTCAGGCTCGCCCAAATATAATACAATATAATACGCAGGCCAGAGGAAGCGTCGGCCATCCAATGAGTTGATATTCGTTAATGGCATGGTGCACTTACCCCATGAATGAAACTTTGGTACACCAACAACTCTCCCTCCACCAGCTACACCACCGTCACCCCTCACAGCGACTCCAGAAGCGCTTACGTGACGTCACACGTTCAATATACCTACGTATAAAATCATTGGGTGTATTGAGCGCGCTACCGCGCTTCGGGCTTTTATTACGCGTGTAGTGCGCGAGTATAAAGCAGGTGAAGGCGTGCCTTGCTATTCACGATTTGATAAACTGATGTCTGGCTCCTCCCTTGAGGGTAAAGCTTTTTTTAAGAAGCCACAAAACTCTGAACTCTAAATTTGCAGCAAATGATTTATACTACTACTGCTCCAAGGGTTAAAACCCTGATCTCCTAAGCCTTCTACTTCAGGTCTTGTGGCTAAGTAGCAGTGAACTTTTTTTCCCTAAAGCCTACTAACAAAGATTTTACGTATACGTATAGCACTGAACTCTAAAGTGTTCGAGCCAAGGTAAACCTGCAGCACTAACCTTCCGTGAGCATCTTGGGGTGCGGTTACTTTGCAATATAATATAATGCAATACTAGAAAGATGCTGAATCATCCAGGGGCGAGCCTGAGACATGCAGCTATTCGTCCAGCCGGATTACTATGGCTACATTGGCATGGGTTAAGCTTCACAGTCAAATCATGAGCTAGCAGGGGGATCCCTGCTATGTATGAGCGGTCATGCCAAGCGCGCACCTGAAGCCAGCGTACATCCTGCAGCCTGTCACTCGTAGCCTGCCTTGTCACGCGATCGTCAGACTCACCATACTGTAGATTTCAATTGCGTTCGAACGCCCGCGGCGTTGCGTGCGATAGTTGCGTAACGTAGGCTAATTGCGCGTGCCCAGCCCAGAAGACCGACAAGTACACGTGAGCCTTGCAAGTCGTAACGGTGGTAACCATGGCTACCTGTTTGTCAGCTGAGCCAGGCAGAAAGGCGCCCTATTCAAACGATCTCCGCTGGCGCATTGTATGGCAGAGAGCTGGAATGGAGCTCTCGTTCAGACATATCGCTAGAAATCTCAACATCTCCATAAGCACAGCTCACAGTGTTTACAAAAAGTTTGAGGAAACAGGTGATGTTAGCCCTAAAGTCCCAGAGGGAGAAGGCAAGAGAATACTGACTGAACAGCAAGAGCTACTTGTCATTGGATTGCTCTTGGATGCACCTACCTTGTACCTGTCAGAGGTTTGCCAAACGGTCTTGAGGATCACTGGTGTGCAGGTTTCTCCCCCAACCATTTGTCGGATCATCCACAGGAATGGGCTGACCAGGAAGAAGGTTCAGCAGATTGCTCTGCAAAGATCGAGTGTCTATCGTGGAGATTTTATGGCAGAAGTCCAATGGTTTTCTCCAGATAAGTTTGTCTGGGTGGATGAAACCGGGTGCAACAAGAAGGATCAAATGAGGAGGTGTGGGTATGCACTGAGGGGTGAGTATCCAGTTTACCACAGATTCCTGCACCGTGGACAGCGTATATCTGCCATTACAGCACTATCTGCTGATGGTGTAATTGCATTAGAATTGACCAAGGGAACTGTGGATGGGAGCAAGTTTGTGGATTTTATTCGAGGAAAACTGATTGCAGAAATGCAACCATTTGATGGTGAGAATACATGGTCCATTTTAGTGTTGGACAACTGTTCTGTTCACCACATTCAGGAGGTGTCAGAACTTCTGGATGAAGCAGGCATTCTACATTTTTTCCTTCCTCCATATAGCCCTGATTTTAATCCAGCAGAGGAAATGTTTAGCTACATTAAGTACTACTTAAAGAATCATGATGAAGTTTTACAATCAATGCAAGACCCGATTCCATTACAATGTTCTGGTTGGATTAGACATGCCGGGTACTAGGGTATATTTACAGTGCATGTACATGTTGTACTCAAGTGTCATCAGTCATCTTTTATCTCCCAGTGTTCATTTTTCTTACTTTCATTTATCACAGAATAATTCTCAACTGTTTGCATATTAATGATTCTCCATTTATATTTATCCTCAATGTCATGATCAAAGTCACAAAAAAAAACAACAAACAAAGAATGTAAACTAAGATGCATCAAATATCCAAAGAAAGGTTTGATTAACTGTTTAAACTGAAACAAGAGTAATATGGTTTGGGCTGGCTTTCTGTTCAGAGGAGGTTAATATCCTTGAGTATAGTACCTTGCAGATCTTGGAATGTTATGGCCCCTGATTCTACCAGTTCCTGACATTTTTTCAACTGATCTATTAGTTCACTACGGACGTTCACTCGCTTGCCTGGTGACAGGGATCCTGAAACAGCTTTCTTCCTCTCGGGTGAAGTGGTTTTTGATCCTTCTCGAGGTCTTTTTTGGCCCACTCCACGAAAAAATGGCTTGTCAGGGGGTTCCTCCAGTGTGTCATGCGTCCCAACATGAAACATGTGCGCCCAGGTTCGTATCTGCTCAGGCTTATACTCACTACCATGCTTTTCTTTCAACTGCTGGCATAGTCCTTCAACCTCTTCCGATTTCTTTAACTGTGACTCGTAATTGGACTTTCGCCCTGACGCTTTATCTTTGTCTGAGCTAGTTTGTTTCTGCACTGTCTTCTTCCTCGTTTCTTCGGTATAGCACCAGAGCAATATCTTCTTTTTCGTCTGGTTACACTTGTACATTTGCTTGACGTCATCATCGTCAAACAGCCAGACCTTCCTTCCTTTAGCTCCATGACCTGCCTCTATGTAGCCCATTTCGACAATACTAAAATCTGGCCGACTAATAGAAGTTGGAAGATTGACGCCAATGAAATCTTGCAGCTCTTGTAGGCTGCTACAATGCTTTGCACCTTGGATGTTGACAGTTTTGTATTCACTCAAGCGTAAAGGGTTGATCAATTTCAGTGCATATTGAAAGGCATGCCCTGGTTCATACATAAGAACATCGTCGTCCTATAATGAAAGATACTGGCAGGTAATAACCAGTTCATAAAATTACTAGTTACAGACAAGTGGCTATAGACATGTAAGGCCATTCCAATTATATATTTATACACATACTCTATCAAGAACACATTGTTTGTACATGCACACATGGTCTATGGCCGGCCAGGTTTATCAATTTACTTACTTTTCCCGAGGAGTGCTGCTGGAGGCCCGGGGCTGTCACTTTCGCAGACACACTACCCGCCTCAGCTACGACAGACGCAGAACCACCAATGGGTCCAAAGGACACCCTAGTAGAAGCCGAATCGATTTGTCCCGCTCCCCAGATCTCCATGTCACCGGTGTTGCTCAGTCACCTTCTGCAGAACAACCTGATATTCAACCAAGGATCTAGGACTGGCCAATGCACGAGTCTGATCCAAACTGTCAACTGCAAACGCCGAGTTTCTAGCTCTAATGATTCCCCGCCAATTGTTCGGTACTGCATGCACAGCGTGACCAGGTTCGAAGTGCGAGACTTGTTGGTCTTCTGGGCTGGGCACGCGCAATTAGCCTACGTTACGCAACTATCGCACGCAACGCCGCGGGCGTTCGAACGCAATAGACAACTTTATTTTAAGACTTCAGGTATTCAATTATTTGTGATTGTACGTGACGTCACATCCGGAGTACACTCCATGCCCAACTTGGAGTACTTTTCCATTGAAGTCAGTACTTTACACAGGCGAGTTCGAAATTCGCGCGCTGGCTAGCTGTACCGTTTTTTCTAATAAAACGATTACAAATCAGTTAAGCGCACGTGTCTAATACTTGTTGTGAAAGAACGAAGGTGCTATCTTGCTCGGTTGTGAAGTTGTGGTGTTGCCATTATGCCCGGAGATACGTACGTTGTTTGCGGGAATACTCGAGCGAAAGACAACAGCGTGTTTATGCACCGCTTTCCTAAAGACGAAGCTAAACGGCAGCGATGGTTCGAAGCGCTAGGCCTTCAGGACTTTGTCATCAAGGACCATCATCGCGTCTGCAGCCGGCATTTTCCCAACGCTGATGTACAAAATGACCCACAACTTACACTTGGTACGCTGTCTTGAGGCACGCTGTCTTGTAGCACGCTGCCTTGGCCTGCAGACATCATTGGAAGCTGAATTATATCTTTGAGCGGTGAGTTCAGGTGGCTGGTAAGTAAATACGTACCGATAATGCGCGATGCCGTAAGCCAAC
The DNA here is from genome assembly GCA_949130485.1 of Agelas oroides. NCBI lineage: Eukaryota > Metazoa > Porifera > Demospongiae > Agelasida > Agelasidae > Agelas > Agelas oroides. The sequence continues at coordinate 7,551,105 of OX422184.1, read as the reverse complement.
TTCAACCAGCAGGTTCTCCACAACAAAGCAAGCTAACACCTTCGTTCTTTCACAAAAAGGTTAGAGGCGTGCGCTTAACTGATTTACAATCGTTTTATTAGAAAATACGGTACAGCTAACCAGCGCGCGAATTTCGAACTCACCAATGTTAAGTACTGACTTCAATGGGAAAGTACTCCAAATCGGGGAAGGAGTGTACTCCGGATGTGACGTCACGTAGCAATTACACTTCATCAACATTCTTTTGCTTATAGTAAAGTTGTCTATTGAAATCTACAGTAGTTCAGAAAGTAAGTTGCCGTGCGTGCTGCCAACGCATTCAACTTGAATCGTCTTCACTCTCGCTCTCTTTCACGCCGACCCTGCAGTCTGGCAGTAGCACTTCACGCTCGTTCTCACGGCTTAGCTGAAGTACACGTCGGCGTGGACATCGTGGAATATTAAAATGCGCTCATTTCAAATTTACGGTAAGTGGTCGGTCCAAACAAGCGTACAAGTATAGATAGATACACACACACGTGCTCAATGCAGTCACGCTAGTGTGGGGCTCGCTCAGGCTCGCCCCAACTAAGGGCCCTGTTAGTACTCTCCAAACTCCTGCTGATGGACTCCTCCAGATCCAGGAATTCGTTTAACCAGAAACCTACAGTGCTCCAAAGCAATTAAGAGAGCAAAACTTTTTAAATTTTTCAAATTATATAGTAAAGCCCTCCTATCATCTTATTTACACATATGAACGGTACAAATCATCATCGTTATTTGCACTTACACGGCCTGCGCAGCAAGTTTTAGCTTCTCTATATATTGGTACTTAAGAAGAGCCGTTGTGACGTCACAGATAATTCTTGACGTCACAGATGTGCACTACGATGACGTCACTAAAATGGCTGAAAGTTACTATTTCCACGCAAAAGTGCTCCCATACCTTCCAGGAAGGTTTCTATGCTAAGAAAAGTACTTGAAACAAAACGTTAACCTATCTAAAATACATCTTTCATGTAAATCCTGTTAACTCGGAGTTTTGCGGCTCTACTATGCTAAACACTTTTGCCCCTCAAAAATCAGTTTTTAGGGATTTTCCTGACAATGCTTGGGAGTGAAGCCTGTTGACTACCCTCATAACAAACTTCCAAGTAAAGGCTACTTTCACACCACATCTGGACACTTAACTTCAAGAAACAGGGCTATACTATGCTAAACACTTTTTCTGAATGAGGTGACTTTTGGCAGCCATATTGACGAGGAGACATCACGTGACACTTAATTAAATTAGGGGAAACATAAGTGTTGGGTCATTGCTTTTATGTACTTTGTAAACACATTTGATGTGTGTGTCAAGCATTACAGCTAAAAGTTTCCAAAATTGAAAAATTTGTTCTCTTGCTTTGGAGCACTGTAAGAATTTATAATCATGAGCATGCAAGGCTGTGTCATCGGCAAACTGACTAACATCACAGTGGTCAGCTTGTCTTGGGAGGTCACGCACATACATGGAGAATAATAGTGGTCCAAGGATTGACCCTTGGGGAACCCCACAGGTGACTTGTTTGAAGGATGACATAGAATTGCCAAGCATGACTGACTGCTCTCTGCCTGTAAGGTAGTCTTGAAACCAACAAAGGGTCCACATCATCAAACACTTCACACACCATCCATGGTAGTTTGTGTAGATCACATCTAAAGTGATGAGCACAAAAATGCTTCATGTCTCGCTAAGTGAGGATTTTCTCTTGACCTAGAGGCAGCATGCAAGGCTGTGTCATCAGCAAACTGACTAACATCACAGTGGTCAGCTTGTCTTGGGAGGTCACACACATACATGGAGAATAATAGTGGTCCAAGGATTGACCTTTGGGGAACCCCACAGGTGACTTGTTTGAAGGATGACATAGAATTGGCAAACTTGACTGACTGCTCTCTGCCTGCAAGGTAGTTTGGAAACCAACAAACGGTCCACATCATCAAAGACTTCACAAACCATCGATGGTACTTTGTGTAGATCACATCTAAAGTGATTAGCACAAAAATGCTTCATGTCTCGGTAAGCGACAGAGCTAGCCTGGGACCTTACAGCAGATCGGTAGATGCAATAAATTGCGGAGTGGTCACTCATCGAGTGACAGAGCACACAACTGTCACAGATTCGCTCCTTGTTTGTGGTGAGCATAACATCTAGAAGTGATTGAGAATGTAGTGTAGTCCGCGTGGGCTCATTGATCAATTGGTCCATGTGATACATGCCTGTACGAGCTTCAGAAGACCTCCATGGTGGTTTAAATGGCTTTTGCAGTACTTAAAGAGGAAGACACAGACTTTACAAGGGTGAAAACAGCGTTTTCAAACCTTCCCGTTACTTAAACAGGCATGCAAGAGCTTCAGAAGACCTCTACGATGGATAAAACGGCGTTTACAAACCTTCACTGGAGCTCCACAATTGTTAAAAGGACATTCTTGGATCACCCCAATACGTAAACACGCCTGCACAAGCTTCCGAAAACCTCCACTATGGTTAAAACGGCGTTTACAAACCTTCATGATACTTAAAAGTTAGGAGCAAGAGAATGCAATAAAGCATGCTTTTTTCACCAGTATATTGCACCTTCAAGGTGCACATTTTAGCAAATGTCCTCAAACTTCTCCGTATGCACCTTTTTATAAATCATTGTTTCAGTTAAAAGGGGGGAACATTCTAGCCCCTAGGGACGCAAAAGTAATGGGGCTCTCACTGCCTTCAGGGAATAATTGTGAGATGACAGCCCCAATCCCATAGACAGAAGCATCTCCAGCCATCTTAAGTGGCAGTGCTGGGTCATAGTGAGCCAGAAACATTTCCCTACAAACCCCTAGACCTCCAATCCATTCTCGGTCAGTGGCAAAGGAACCATAGCAGCTGTAACAGCCTTAGCTGCTACACTTTTCAGCACTTTAATATTCTTGACCCAATTTATCTCCACATGCATGCAGCACTAGAAGTCACATGACTAAAGAAGATTTTAGAAAGCAGCACCTTTATTAGCTATTTACTAAAACTGATGGTGTAAAACATGGTATGACAGAGCTATATGAACCACAAATACCAACCCAACTCATACAAGTTGACTCCTGTATACAGGTGGATATGTTTAACACAATGTACAGCACAAGAGCTTACAACCAGTTGACAGGGAAGTGTACCAGACAATGCATATTAGTGACATAAAAAATTATCCTGCAGTGTACAACAACTATTTATGATGAAAACTACAGGAGTGAGAGATTTATCTATTTCTGTCACCAAAATGTTGTATGGTATATGTGCACACTAAAAGTGAGGCCCATAATACTTTGCAGCAAGGTTTCTCTTAGGTAGCACAGATTGCGGTGAGGTGGGCTGTGTCATATGGGAAGCTGGATTCTTGACCCCATTGAATCTGCACAAGGAGAATTACAGTATAAGTTCAGAATGTACCATATATACTATTGCAATAAGCCATTGATCATTTTAATGTTGTAATCCCACCCTAGTGCTCAGTATTATGGTGTTCACCTAGTCAATCATACCATACGACTGTTTTGTGTCACCAGAGGAAAAGGTCTCAAACCAAAGAACCCTTAAAAACTTTTACAAACTTCAACTAAGTAAATGGAGCTTGCTCATGTTTGCCCCACACTTGTGGTAAAATCGTGAAATTGTATAATTTATTTGTTCATGATTTGATTCAATACACCACACTAGGTGCAACATACTAGCTAAAGAGTAAGAATTAGTTACTAGCGTCGCTACCTAACAAACTCAGGGGAAACTTATCAAGTCTTTTCAGCCTCTTGTGAGTTCTGGTTGCGTGCCTGGATTTCTCCGTCTGGAGCTTACAGGAATGCTAGGCATTTACAGGCCTTCTTTAGACTAAAGTCGCGGACATTGCACAGCCATGTTTCCCAAAAATAGTTGAAACTATGTAAACAGTCTGTTGACAGGGATGAGGATCTACAGTCATATCTGGATAAACAAGTACAAGAGTAGTTTGGAGGTTTGGACCCTTAAGTAGAGAGGGCAACCTTCAACAGCTCAGCACATTTATATACATTACATTTAGCTTTACTTTTATATTACCCCTACCTTGTTTGCGTACTTTTTTGGCATGCCAGTCCTACATATTTTTTACTTTTTTGATGTAATTTCAGTTACAATTAGACCTAAGCCTAAAAAAGGACAATTCAAGTGTAAACACACCCCAGAACTTGAAACGGCACTGACAGTTTAGTAGTAGTTCTAAGCTTGTAATAATTAGGTGTAACAGTGCCAGCTGGAACCTGATGAAGGGCCAACCACTCTCTGTGCCAAACTTGGTGAACCAATTTCCTTATTTTCGATCACATGACGACTGACCAGCTGCAGCACAGAAAACTACACTGACAACGGACTATCATAGCTTTACAGTTTACTAAAGCTGTGAGTAGGCAATTTTATGGTTTAGCTGTAAGTAGGCAGTTGAATACAGCACCTTACCTATGTGGTGTTCATAAGCCTTGTCCACTACTACAGGAAAAGACTGTGCCAGCTGTGCGTACTGCCTGCTGGCCAGCTTGTGATTTAGCTTGTGTACTAGTCTCACTCCCAGACCAATGACTGTGGTCTTTGGTTCAGGAACGAGATTACTACGTGTGCACATGTGTACAAATGAGAAATGGTGTCCTACGCAACGGACAACAGCCGCAGTGTTGTGAATGGCTTTTATTGACCAGGTGGATAATGATTCTTGTCCTGATTGGCACCCATTCTAAATTGATAAGAGGCTCCCTGTACTCCAAGTATTAATTCAAGTGCAGTGATAGAATTTAGGATGCACTTTGTACAGGAATCCCCGATACGTTTGTCACAGATAATTGTGCTTGTTTTGTTACGGCTGAATTTAAAGGCTTTCTTTACAACCATTGTATTTTCCCTTGCACTTAGCCAGCATAGCCAAGATGTAAATGAGCCCAAGAACGGGTCGGGGATGTAATGGTGCAACTGGTGGAGTCGACTGTTGTTGTGCCAAATTATCAGCAACTAGGAGCACTAACTCCAGAGGTGTTTGGGTAACAGCAGGCACTTCGGGTAAGGGGAGGTGATTAAGCACATAGGCACTCACATGAATAATGTGTGTCACATTTTCAATTCGTACTCAAACATAGACAAGTACAATGACCAGCAACGAATTCCAGGCAATGCTTGAGGTGATGTTGGTTTGTGGTCTGTAATCAAGGTGAAAATGTTTCTAAACAGATACATGTAGAACTGCTTGATACCATAAATGCATGATAGGGCTTCCTTCAAGTTCAAAGTACGAGAGGTATACCCAATTGGTTTCACCAAACCGTCGGGCATTTTGGGGCTAGCACTGCCTTGATGCTGTAGGTCAATGCATCACAGGCTAGGACCAATAGTTGTACTTAACATTCTTTCTAAGTAGCTTACCAAAGTTAGGATTCCAATTCTGCCATATTTATTGGCGTAGGAACCAGCTGAACAGCTGGAACATTGTTAAGAAAGGGGTGGGGTCCCTCTGCATCAAGGACAACTGAGATAGTCCACAGAAGGCACCATGAACTTGCACTTCTGATTCTTAACTCAGTCTAGCCTTGACCAGGCGATTTGAAGCACATCTTAGTCTTCACTCTCTTTATCAAGTCGAATCAAGTACCATCTACTTCCAAAGCCGAAAATGGATCTTCTTCACTCTGTTGTTGGTCTTGTGGCAGAGCCCTGTTCTTCTAAAGCAATTAATAATTGTCTGGGGTTTCATTTCATCCCATGCCTTCTTAATCCATGATGGCTGTCAATACATTCACTGTTTTCACAATTGCAGATGCAGTAAGATCAGTACCATCAATCTGTGTCAAAGTTCTTGATGATTCTTGCATCCAAGGTTTGCAGTCTTGATGTAGTCTTCTTAGGCAAGAAGATATTATCTTGATGTTGATGGATAATTTTTTATGTCACTAATATGCATTGTCTGGTACACTTCCCTGTCAACTGGTTGTAAGCTCTAGACCTGTATACAGGAGTCAACTTGTATGAGTTGGGTTGGTATGTTCATATAGCTCTGTCATACCATGTTTTACACCATCAGTTTTAGTAGAATATTAAAGTGCTGAAAAGTGTAGCAGCTAAGTAAAGTCCGTGTCTTCCTCTTTAAGTACTGCAAAAGCCATTTAAGCCACCATGGAGGTCTTCTGGAAGTTTTGGGAGTGATTCAAAGGTGAGTGACTCCACTCCCAGGTGTGCTGGTGTCGTGGTAGTGCTAAAGAAAACAGGAGCAGTTAGAATCTGTGTTAATTTGAAACCACTCAATGAGAGTGTGTTGTGGGAAGCACATCTGATCACTAGACTAGACAAAGCACTAGCACAGCTCACTGGAGCAACCATCCTTAGCAAGCTGGATGCCAATAGTTGGTTCTGACTAATTCTACTGTTGCCGGAATCTCACCATCTCACTACCTTCACTATGCTATTTGGGAGATATCATTTCAACAAACTACCTTTTTGAATTTCCAGTGCTCTAGAACTGTCTTGCTAAAAATAAATATGGGTCTTCGAAAGATGGGGGTGAGGAGGGCAAGAGAGACATGCCCTAGACCCCTAGTTATTTATGCATGAACTGTCCTTAGGCTCACCAGTCTTCGACAATTGCAGCCACTTCAAAAAGAAAACAATGGATAACTTCACCAGTGACTTTGCAGTATGTGGTTTGTATCTTAAAAGTACTGAATGTTTTGCAGAGCACACCTTTTTTATTGTTGAAAGATTGAAGGTTGAACGAATGGCGCTTTTGCTACTGCACACTTTTGTGTTTAACTATCTTTCTGATCATAAAAGACCTGAAAGAGGAATGCTGGGTGCTTAAACAAGCCTTTAGCATAGCTGCTGTAGTCACGTTTTATGGCTTTGCTTAAGTATCGCATATATTGCACATCTGCACCATATGTACACAGAGAGTCTACCAACTCTCTGATGCAGTGACCCCCCCGTCAATTGATAGCATTTGGAACTTACCTATCCTTAGAAAGTTTTGTTGATTGGTGGATATGAACTATCGAGTAGCCTTATTATATGCTGTATTTGCATCTATAGGTCTATCCCAGAGATAAATTTGGCCCGTATGCTTTCAAATGAATTGTTCAGTTAACCAACATATCTCAGCATAGGTGGGCCTTTACTATCAGCATTCTCAATCTGAAAACATTCGAGCTGAACTATAATGGTGGGCTGCGCCAGTGCTTAGACTCTTAGTTTTTGGGACAGGCTCACAGCCTTCAGATGTTCAAATTACATGCATTCTTTACTTGAACCCAGCACTTATACTAAATGATGTGAATTAAAAAGATTACCAAGCATCCATCATGTGTGACAAGGCAGCAAGGCTGAAATCTAGCTACATTGACTTATACCAAGAATATGTCCCCACTATGCACACTATTTTTTGCAAAGGTTGGGAGGGGGTTTTTCTTGAATATTCAATTAGTTTCGAGCACATGTAAGCACCTCAGTTCCATGTATGTGATGTTACACACGAGGTCCACATGTCCAATGTTTTAGCCTTTTTTTTTCCAAGCCTGAAAGGACTAACTGAAATTTGACATCAAAGCTGGATACAGTTGTCATTGAAGTATCAAGGGCTAAGGCTGAAAGATAATCCACGGAGACTTACAGGGCCAAGCGTTTACCATCATGAAGTGGGATCTATGGTGAGACAGGATTTTTCAATACCCAAACTAGCTATCTTAACATGCAGTTTGCTAGTGTTTTACACTAGCAAAATGGAAGTTGCAGGTTTAGGCACAAAGTGCCATGCACATTAATGCAGCATGCCAGTAGATAAGTGCGCACTTCACTGAAGTGTAAAAGTGACTTGTAGCTCACAGTATCACTTCTCAAGTGACAAATTCAGAGACAGCTGTCTACACCCACTCACTGAGATTGACTGGGAGGCTGGTGGGGGGAGTATCAGTTCAATGTGTCGAATAGTAGGACACCTTCTGGAAATATCTCAAGCCTAACAGTAGTTGCTGCTGGCTCACCCACCAATTTCAGTGCTATACAGGTTGGTCCCAACAGTATCAGAGTCTACTGGACCCACTGTGACTGGGTATCGGTTGTACTGGAGTGAAGGTGAAGGGTCGGACAGAGGCAATATGAGTGTTGGGGCCGAGGATACTGCTGTTACTATCAATGACCTCACCCCTGGTTTCACTTACAACATCATCCTTGTGGCTCTCTCTGACTACCTGCCAAGTCCAGTTGTTGCAGTTATAGCTACTCTAGGTCGTCTTGCTGAAACAATTCCTATAAGAGAACTGATTAAAGAAATGCCAGATGTAGCTGAGAAAGTATTGGACAGGTGTACCGAGAAGCAACACATTGATGAATTTCTGGAAGATTTTGAGCCAATGCCATGGCATTGTTTCCAAAGATCTGAGCATAATAATATTGAAAGGGGATCCCAAAACACTGGGGTCCAAACATGTTTGATCGTTCTAACCATCCTCTGGCCATTATGCACTGGCACTCAGATCTTCTCAAGCATGAACTTGTTTCTACTTTCTTGAGAAAATGATTCCCCTCTCTTCTGTTTCTCTTTCTATGGCTATAATACCATGTTTGGCAGTCGTCACGTCAAGCAATATTACTTAGATTTCATTTGTGCTGCAGTGATTAGATCCTTACATCAATTGGTTGCTCACTCCAATTCTGATACTGATGAGATTATTCGAACCATACCTTGTGACTAGTATATATAATAAAAATGGATTGCACAAACTTGTACCATGCAGCATGAACTCGTTTCTACTTTCTTGAGAAAATGATTCCTTTGACTAGCACCTAAATAATGTTATTTACTATACTACTCCTAATATTGGTCTGTGTTGTATATATATATATATATATATAATAATAAAAATGGATTGCACCAACTTGTACCATTCGGCCAAATTTGGATGACGAGTACACTTATCTTTAGTGGATACCCCCATTGACATGGTTAATAGCAAAAGAAGACTTGAAAAATATTCAATTGCTATTATCAGTAGTTACCCCATACCATGTTATTCACCTTCACTCTTTTCCAGTTTATATACTAGTGATACTCAAGAATGCCAGATTTTACAGAGCAATTATTTTAAACCAAATTTACTTACTTTGCATGTGCAGCAGGAATAGATCTGGTTTGCTGGACTGCAAGAGAAAATTGGCTCATTTGGGGTGAGTTGTGCAGGAAAACCATTTCATTGCAGTACTGGCACCTGTTCTTACAATCCACTGTGGAGAGAACAATGTTTACCATTACAATCATACAGCTCTTGGAAGAGGCTAGAATTAAATTAAAACTTTCCAGCAGCTAGATTTGCTCCTAGTTGTACCTAATCTTTTAAAATTATGTACATAGACCAATGTTAAAGCCGGCTACCATGGTACTGGAAAATTATGGCAGGAACTTGGGTTCTTGCACAGTTGTAGTGGATGATTACATCATTAAAGGTGTCTACATTTTTGTCACATAGACCCCCTTTAAGTCGAAATGTTTCCTACAGTATGTTTTATTAATGGTGACTGGGCTTAGCATTTCTAATTAAGACCCCTTAGGCCTCTTTTGATAGATTCAAAAATGGAGAAAAATTGTTTATCAATTTTAGTGTGGACATGCTAACATTGATGTGCCATTTTGCAGCAATTTACGGCAATGATAATATCTTACATAATCATATGACCATATCACAGCCCATAGTAAAACTCCTTTAACAACAGTGAAATAAATGCCAAATAGTGTTGCAACATGTTTTTCTTGTACATGTAAACAGTGAAAAAAGTGTAATAGCTCATTGATTCGCTGAACAACAGTGCAAAAAGTGTAATAGCTCTCTGATTGGTTGAAAAACAGACTGTCAACAGTGCAAAAGTGTAATAGCTCACTGATTGGTCAGTGACTTGTAAGTACCAACAATTTGCTGTAAACTATCTGATGTACTATAAACTTGTAAACTGGTAAGTACCAACAATTTGCTGTAAACTATACAGTGTACTGTAAACTTGTATACTATAAACTTGCCTATCTCATACATACTCATACTTATTGTAGTGTACTGTCAACTTGGCAAGGTTTATGATTAGCAATCAATAGCATGTTTTCTCATACAATTTGGAATTAATAGCACTCATGAATGGCATAATTGCACTCGGCTTCGCCTCGTGCAATCTATAGCCATTCACTCGTGCTATTAATCTCAAATTGCACTCGAAACCTTGCTATTACCGTAGTGTCCCGTTAATACGCCCCCCCATTTTGTACACTACATCCCGCCTAAAGTGGGGGGGGGGCTTATATTCGAGGATGCAATTAGTCTCGACTATAAGCCCCCCCCCCCCCCCAAAAGATTTTACGCAAGTGCTATGTACGCAATTAGGACACTTCCAACTAACTATGGCGACGACTTTCAGGATCGAGAGTACTGTTCGCGGACATCACGTTTACAAAGCTGCGTGGTCTCCCTACATCGGAGAAGAGCTGCCAGTTCAACGCGAGGTCAATAACATTCACGACGACTTCGCTGTAGCTGTCCTCAAGAACGGCAACACTGTCGGTCATGTACCACGGGAAATTTCCAGAGTCTGCTGGTATTTCTTGTACAAGAGTGGCAGCGAGATGACTTGCATCGTCAATGGTGACAAAAGACGTTCTGAAGTTGATGGGAAAGGACTCGTGGTTCCGTGCGTGTACATCTTCAGAGGGAAACAAAAACACCAGACTGATAAACCTGTTTGCTAAACTAGCAGCTTAAAACTTGGAACATCTAACCGGCTTTTCTAAAAGCCACAAAACTTACAAAAGATTCACCGACTACTATAGTCTTACTGAACGCACTTGCAACGTATAGTAAGCACGTGTAGTTTTGATGTTCCAGAAGACGCTCACCGGGGGGCGTTATAACGAGTCAAACTACCCTCTGCAGGAACTTTGGCGGAAAAGAGGGGGGGGGGCGTATTTTCGAAGGGGGCGTATTAGCGGGACACTACGGTAATTATACGAAGCAAATAGTGAGCAGCTTTTACATGTAATCACCCCAAAATACCCCCCCCCCCCCTCTTTGCACACTACTACTAGTGAGATGATTCATCATCATGGGGCGAGCTTGAGTGAGCAGCAAACTGCTGACTTACTAATTTGTCATGGCACACAGCAGGATTTGTCACTGTCTACTATTACACGAGCGTAATAAGCAAAATTTGATGATGCATACGTAGATAAGTCCTCACCAGAGATAGCTAGGTATCACATATGCCAACAGCCAGATCAGCTACTGTGTCCACACATGCATGGACAAGTCTTACTTTACACTGAAATCATGAACTGAATTTCTGGCGTTTATGAGTGCCAAAGTTTATGTATGGCCCTTACCTGAAGCCACCTCAACCACTGTCGTGCCCGAAATTTGTACTGCCTGTGAGCAGCCTGCCTAGTCTCGCAAGCCAGCCGTATTTTTCTTTATTTCCGGTGGGAGGAGCGAGAGGGAGAGAAAAATACGTCTGGACACTTTGGCCAGCTTCCCGTGGACATCCGCACTAATGTATGAGGCTCAAATCTGATTGGTCTGTTCTAAATTAAGCACATGACTTACTGCATGCCAATCCGTATACTACTCGCTTACGATGGCATTCTACGATACTGACTTTGCTTTGGGCTTTTAATATACTCCACAGGCGCATGACGGGGACCTCGCGAGTGCAAGAACAGCATCAAGACGACTTGCTCTTGAATTCTCAAGTCGCCGGAAGCCGCGTTGCACGAGTGCAATACAGTCCCGCTAGTGTGGTGTGGGCGAGCTCAGGCTCGCCCCAATAAGGCAAAAGTGGGGGGAGGGCGTTTGCTCAAATATTTAACGAGAAAATGTAGACGACCCTTACCTGAAGCGATCTCAATCCCGCGTGTCATTTTGTACGGTCAGCCTGCCATTGATGCCTAGTCTCGCAAGCCAGACTCTCACACGGGGAGAGTTTGGCCCGCGAGACTAGTTGATGCCGGGTCGGTCCGTAGCTGCTGTGACAAACAAAAAGGAAGGTGCCGTGCATGCTTAAACTTGAGTCGTCTTCGCTACGGTTGCCGTCGCCGCACTCTGGCAGTAGCCCAGCACTGCCATTCACCTATTGAGGCTACCTACAAGTGCATGCACGAGGATGTTCAATTTTCGGGAATTACGGTATATGGCCGCAAGCATAGATACATACACGGGATAGACTAAGTTCACCCGGTTTGAAACGGTTACGTCATCTTATTAATATTCATAAGAGGCTACTGAAGCAAACATGTTCATCACATTTTGTAAGACCACAGAAAAAAAAAAAGGAAGTACTATAGGCATTTCCTGGCCCTAGCCCTAACCCTAACTCTAACCCTTAACCATTTAGCCAATGAGCCGCTTCAGACGGCCACCATGCTGTATTTTTTATTTATTTTTTTGCTATGAAACGTTATGCAACTTGTGCAATGGATACATAAAATAGCAAAGGCTAATAGTATAATGTACCCAGGTTATAAAGATAGGTTACAGTTAACAAAACTTTTCTTAAACATACTAATATTAGGTAATGAAACAACAGAGTAAGGTAAACTATTCCGAATTGCTACAGCGTGTGAAAAAAAGGAAAAGTAGTAAGAGTTTGTGCAAGTTTGAGGTTGAAGGAGTGTGAGAGGATGTGCGTATCTTGTGAAGTAATTAGTGCAAACCCATGAATAATTTTGTAGAGATGACACATTTTGAGTAGTTTCCTCCTTTCAGAGAGTGGGGGTATGTTCAAGGTATGCAGCATATCACAGTAAGCATCTAATGTATTTAACTTATGGCAGCGCGACGGATTATAAATGTTTAATAAGGTGCGCGACGGATTATAAATAGTTATTAAGGTGACGTAACCGGAAACCATTTCAAACCGGGTGAACTTAGACTGTACCATACATACACACACACTTCTGCAATGCAGTTCCGCTTGTGTGGGGCTCGCTCAGGCTCGCCCCAATTAGTCGTGTGCATACCTCCCTAGTTGTTACCCACGAAGTTAACAATCAACAATGACTGCTGCACCTTTCTTGAAGAACGGCAGCTTCGCTGAATATGTACTACAGAAAACCAGCGTCGCTTGTGTTGGTACTAAGCCGAGAGGCATCGAAGGAAATTGCACTGTCAGTGGTAACAGGGGACAGCCCGAATGAGCTTGTACTGCGAGCAATGAAAACCTTGGCGCTTGTCAGCCAACAAGGCTATGGTGAGGCTATAGTGATTTCATGTGTACGCGTTTACAAACACAATCTATGACTATGATGGAGCTAAACCAAAAGCTCAACAAAAGCTTGCCCAGAAGACGCTACTGGGCGTTTACAAGGGGGGAAAAAATACATATGCAAGAAATTGGGGTTAAAGAGGGGGAAGGGCATTTGCTCGAAGGGGGCATATTTTCAGGAGCTTACCGTACTTGGCATTGAGGAAGTTTCATGCTAGCTTTAAATCACAACAGAGTGTATTTTTTGCTTTTGTGATGATTAGAGCAGAGGCCATCGTAGAGTACCGTATAGCGGGTTTATTTCGCGGGAGAAAATTTTCGCGGATTGCCATTATATTAGCCACACCCCCTATTGCATGCGCGGCATGGGATCCGGATCCATGTAATATTCGCGAATAATATTTTCGCGAACTGGGACAGATCCACGAAATTCGTGAAAAATTTCTCCTGCGAAATAAACCTGCTATACGGTACGTTGGATGATTTTGCTTAACACCTGGTGTGGCTCAAACATTTAAAAGGGTATCCAAATGTTGATAAAGTGCCATCTTTCACTCTTGATCTCAGTGTTTGAATTGCCAGTGGAAATGGAAAGTCTGCAATGTGTCTACAAGATTGTGCTGCTTGCTGGACTGCAAGCCTAATTTAATGCGGGACCTAGAAATGAGGCTATAGCTCCTGAAGCCTACATAGGGGGCTAGAAAAATCCATAGTTTGTACATGTTGTCATTTTCATAATGGAAAGTTCAATTATCATAACACTGGGTAGCTGAGTCTTAATATTAAGTTTGCACCTGCTCATCTGTGAAGCAGTGTGATGCACATTTCATCACCAAAAGATAACAGAATCATGGAAACTGAGGATGAAGGCTTATGTGACTGAGAAGATTCTAGCCTATCAAGTAGATGCGATTTTTTTTTTATCATTATTGATTATTGTAAGCAAATGTCCAGTAAGATGCACGGACCAGAAAAAGGAGGTAATGTTTGGGAGTAAGGTTCCGAAAAATATGCTCCCCACCATTTTACATACTCCTTCGAGGCAAGGGGGCCTTTGCTCAAAATTCTTGCGTTCGCCCTCTGGTTGCTTCGTGATGTTATGCAGAGGTTGTCCTCGTACCCAAGCTTTTGGTGAGTGGTCCACTCCTTTAAAAACTGAGCCTGTGCCTCACGCTTGCCGCACCTTCTCCATCGAACATGCCGGCTTGGCATTCACAACCAAAGCTTAGGCGGTGGCCATCAAACAAGGCTAGTGATGTTGTGTAAAAGCGTTAATTCACGTAAACACTTGAGGACGTAGCTAAACTGAATGCTTACAAAAAGCATGCCCAGCAGACACTCTTTATAAGGCGTTTAAAATTACCTACATAACAACTTGGAGGGAGTGAAGTAAAGATGAGGAAGGATGTGGGTGTATTAACGGTACTGTAACTCTAACACAGCAACTTGTGTACTGTTATAGAAACCTGTTGCACTGTAGATATACGCTTGCTCACAAGCTAAAAACTTACTGAACTTCAGGTCTACACAATGCACTCTCGCCTGAAGGTCTAAGTGCAAAAAGGGTTTGGGCACTGTGATATCTATGGTTTGTTATACTTCCTGTTGGTCATTTCCTGTTTGTGGTTTATGTCAAAGTGTATATAGTGCATGGACATGTCCTAGAATTTCAGTCTGTCATATAGTTATCTTGTCGATGAATTTGTTGAACCTATACTGAGTTACGACATATTATTGGCGACAAGGTCGGGATCCTCACGATGGCAATACTCCTGGGGAAGATAGATCATTTCGATCCAGAGGAAGAAGAGTGGCCTCAATACGTTGAGCGCCTGGATCAATTTTTCGAGGTGAACGATTTAACAGGTGACGGAAAAGCAGCTAAACGGCGTGCTACTTTTCTTACGGTCATTGGACCAGGGCCCTACAAGTTGCTACATAGCCTCCTATCCCCAGTGAAGCCGACAGACAAGACTTACGATGAGCTCGTCAAGAAACTGACAGAGCACTACAGCCCCACTCTGTCTGAGGTGATGCAGCATTTCCGATTTAACTCTCGTTCTAGAAAGACAGGAGAGTCTGTGGCAGGCTACTTGGCTGCATTACGCCGTCTCGCCGAACATTGCAACTACGGCGATACCTTGGAGAGAATGCTTTGGGACAGGCTAGCTTGGGGCATCAATGACGCGGGCCTACAAAGAAAATGACCCGCCTACTCTCGCACGAGCACTGATTGTAGCTGAGGGGGCCAAGACGGCTGACAAGAACTTGCAAGAAATGAAAGCACCCCCACAGGAGTTGGACTCCACTAGCAGCAGCCAGGCTAGCGTGAAGGTGAAATCTGAGCCTATCCAAAAGATTAATGCTAAGAAGAAGTCAGGCACTGCTAGAGAAGGTGTGCTAGGTGGCGTGACCTGTCACCGCTGTGGCCGCCCAGGCCATTTAGCAACAACGTGCCGATTTAAGGATCAAGTGTGTCATCGGTGCAAAAAACGAGGGCACCTAGCTAGGGTGTGTCGGAGTAAGCCGAAAACCTTCCCACCGACCCAGGGAACTCAATCTAAGAGACCCACTTCACAACCCGTCCGGCAAGTTGGTGAGGAGTCAGAGGATGATTCAGATGCAACCTATCTACACCTTGGAGCAAGGACGAGACACTTGACTGCCTCCCATTAAGGTACATGTCGTACTAGATCATTGTAGTGTACCTATGGAGGTTGACACTGGTGCTTCTGTGTCTATTATGCCTGAGACCTTGTACCGCCAGTTGTGGCCTAGGAGGGGCCTAAAGGAAACCACGATCAGATTGCAGACCTATTCAAAAGAACCCATTGTTGTAGTGGGCGTTACAGATGTTCAGGTAGTCTATGAAGGGCAGACAGCCACACTCCCACTTGTGATTGTCAAAGGTGAGGGGCCCACCCTTCTGGGTAGGAATTGGCTGAGCCAGATCTGGAGTAAAATTCCTTACACTACCAGTCCTGGTCTGCATGAGCTGCTTGCTAAATATCCTGAAGTTTTTCAGGAAGGTCTCGGAAGTCTTAAAGGGTATGAGGCGAAAATCAATGTTGACCCCAATGCTACTCCTTGCTTCTTTAAAGCTCGTTCTGTGCCATATGCTATGCGTGAGAAGGTGGAAGCTGAGTTGGACAGGCTGGTGGCGGAGGGCACTCTCGTGCCGGTGGAGTACTCTGACTGGGCAACCCCAATCATGGCTGTGGTGAAAAGCGATCGAAAGAGCGTCAGAATATGCGGCGACTTCAAAGTAACAGTAAATCCTGTGTCCCAGCTCTATCGTTACCCGATTCCGAAGATAGAGGATATATTTGCCACACTAGAGGGTGGAAAGACCTTTACCAAACTGGATTTAAGCCAGGCTTACCAGCAACTGAAGCTGGATGCTGAATCACAAAAGTATCTGGTGATCAATACCCACAAGGGGCTCTTCCGTTATACTCGCTTACCGTTTGGCATATCTTCAGCTCCAGGGATTTTCCAGAAGCAATGGAGACCCTTTTACAAGGAATTCCCCATGTTACAGTCTACATAGATGATATTCTGATCACTAGGGAGAATGATGTTGATCACCTGCAGACCTTGGAGACAGTTCTTGAGCGTTTGGCCAAGGCTGGCCTAAGAGCAATGAAAACAAGTGCAAGTTTATGGACCCTTCGGTGGAGTACCTCGGTTATGTGATAGATGCTCAAGGTCTTCATCCACACCCCGACAAGGTGTTGGCCATTCAGCAGGCTCCTACGCCTTTAAATGTGACCCGGTTGAAATTGTACTTAGGTTTGCTCTCGTACTACGGAAAATTCCTCCCAAATTTGTCCACTCTGCTAGCCTCGCTATACAAGTTGCTGGGAAAAGATGTCCTGTGGGAATGGTCATCTGAGCAGGAGCAAGCATTTCAAGCGTCTAAAGAGTTGCTCATGTTCATTTCAATCCGCAGCTTCCTCTGCTTTTGGCGTGTGATGCATCCGCATACGGTATCGGTGCCATACTAGCCCACAAAATGCCCGACGGCTCTGAACAGCCTATTGGATATGTTTCGCGTACGTTGAACTCTGCAGAACGCAACTATTCTCAATTGGAGAAGGAGGGCTTGTCCTGTGTTTTTGGAATTAAGCGGTTTTAGCTTACCTTTTCGGACATCCTTTTACGTTGATTACAGATCACAAGCCGTTACTGGGCCTACTGGATGGGCAGAAGCCGACATCTCCACAAGCCTCCGCTAGGATCCGTCGATGGTCCCTCTACATGTCTACGTTTGAGTATACACTGAAGTCCCGCAACAATACTGCTCACTGTAATGTGGATGCTTTGAGTCGCTTGCCTTTACCTGTGGAACCTGCAGTTTCTCAGCTTCCCCCAGAGTTAGTTCTACTTGCCGACCACTTGTCAAATTCACCTGTTACTGCTGATCAAATTTGTGAGTGCACCAGGAAAGATCCTCAGCTTGCACAGATTGTTCAGTTTGTGCAGCAAGGGTGGCCGAGTCCTTGCCCATCTTCAGACCTGCTTTCCTCCTTTTATGAGAAGAGAATGGAACTGTCACTGTACAAAGGTTGCTTGTTGTGGGGAAACCGTGTGGTGATACTCATCCTCATTGATGCACATTCTAAGTGGATAGAAGCCACTTGCACACATGGTTCCACTTCTGCTGTTGTTATCGACGAATTGTGAACATTGTTTGCTCAGTTTGGACTTCCGGAGACCATCGTTACTGATAATGGACCCTGTTTCGTTAGTGCCGAATTCGAAACATCCCTCGCACGGAATGGAATTAAACAACTCACATCTGCACCATATCACCCATCATCGAACGGACTTGCTGAGCGTGCTGTTCAGCTTGTAAAACGTGGCTTGAACAAGATTACAAGAGGCAGTATGAAGAGTCGCCTAGCTCAAATCCTCTTTCACTACCGTCTGTCTCCGCAGACTACTACTGGTGTAGCACCCAGTGAGCTGTTGTTAGGGCGACGTCCCAGTGGATTTGTTGAAGCCTCACACTGCTGCAGAAACCGTTCTGTGGAAACACCTCGGGAATCGCATACTGAGCTTGACACTACTACTCCTGCTACTGTGTCATCAGAACCTTCCACAGAGTCTCCTAGTACTGATTCAGGAGCTGCTAATGAAACAGCTACCTCTAGTAATATGCCTCCAGAGCCTACTGATGCAGCTACAAATAATTCCCCAACAGAGACTGCTAGAATTTACCCAAACCTTTCTCGAAATCCGGTCACCAGGTTTGAACCTACTTGGTAACTATTGAACTATGCTTTAGCAACTGAGACTTTATTATTGCATTTTCTTGTTTTTTTTTGTATTTTTGGGCTATCTTGTGTTCATTCTTGTGCATTTCATCCTCTGTGGGTTTTGCTTTGTTTTTCTTGTTGTATCCCTTTACTTAAGAGGGGAGGAAATGTGATATCTGTGGTTTTTTATACTTCCTGTTGGTCATTTCCTGTTTGTGGTTTATGTCAAAGTGTATATAGTGCATGGACATGTCCTAGAATTTCAGTCTGTCATATAGTTGTCTTGTCGATGAATTTGTTGAAACTATACTGAGTTACGACAGGCACATTCTTAATGAGGCATTTTCATGTAACCTTTTCATGTGGTGAACTTCTGTCATTCTATCCCCACTCAGCTAGTGATTTGGGGCTGAGGAGGGTCCCCATATTATTAGCAATTTTTGGGCCTGGGGTATGCATATCGTGGAAGTCCGCGTATTGTGCTTACACCAGTGTCACAGGACACTTCCCCCCCATGATATTTTCTCCCCTGGAGCCAGCGGTCTAAGGGTATGGCCTTCCCCCTCCTCCCCGGACTTACTGTGCAACGACGGAAAGTGCTCCTGGCGTGAAATCTCTGTTAGCTCGTTTACGAAAACACTCAACAACGGAGCAAAGCCAAATGGTCACAAAACGTATGCCCATAGAATGTTGGTTACGGTGAATTTAAAATTACCAATGTAAGAACTTGAGGGGAGAGAAGTAAAAATGGGGGAGGGCATTTGCTCTAAGGGGGGTGTTAGTGGTGGCCTTGTACACTGGCCGCTAGCTGCCTTGGTTTTTGGTTCTCACAGTACGAGCGTACACCAAGTCGTCCCCCTGTCACCATTGACGATGCAAGTTTATTTAATGTCTTTTAGCTTAAGATCAGCCCCCAGTCACATCCTGCTGGTAAGATAGGGCCCTCCTCCACTACTGAACTGGATACAGACTACTGGTGATATAGAGATATGGGGACCCAATGTCACAAAACGTGGGTTCCCCTCCAAGATTCCGTCCTAGGATATTTTCTCTGGTGAAGTGCTTGTCCTGTACAATCTCCACAAATTGTTTTGTGAGGACATGGTCTAACACTGAGTCAGTTATGGAGTCCTCTCAGCATGGGCAAGGTGTGCTCCCTCTCCCGTGTGATAACATATTAGTCTTGATAGTAACTCAGCCCCTCCATGTGGCACACCTTGCATGAAGGTAAGTAGCTCACGTCCTAGCTTTCACCACCAAACGTCTTCCTCCACCCTTGCAGTCTCACAGTTGTTGTCCACCTTTCTTATTATTTCCTTCATGCTCTTCCCCTACTTCTTATTCAATCAAGATCATTAAATGGGGCCATTTTACTGCTCTTGCAATCGTCTCTAACAGCAATGGTGAGGGAAGGAAGCAGTCAAGAACTCGCTGCCTTTCCGTGTGGACACTCACCTGCTGAAGTCAGTCCAGTTACAATGTGTGTGCAGCTACCAGCCATAGGGAGAACGTTATAATGTAAAAGTAGGAGTTTCATTCATGGATGTTTTGGGACTTGGTGCACTCAGAACAGCTTTAACTCTATTAGTTACTGGATGAAGGTCGGCCTAGTCCACCTCATGGCCCAGAAATGTGACCAAACTGACTATAATCTCCTAGTAGCGTCAGGTGTTCCTGTGCGGTGGCCCTACACCCCAGCAGATCCTCAGTGCACATTATTCAAGAGATATCTGCTGATATGCATTACTAAGTACACCTTTGGGAACACCTGTTCCTTTCTGAAGGGCATGAGAGATCTTAGATCTTTGGTGTGGATAGTGGTTGAGTTTGCAGATCAGCTGCTTAAGACTGCACACACAAGCAGCTTTCCCATCACCTTTCCAGCCTGGAAAAATCCGTTATGCCCAATCTGACATCTCCAACGGCTCCAATATGCCCTCGCAGACAAGGTGGTTGAATTCTTCCTCCACCAATCCCCTGTATGCATAGGGGACAGATTGAGATTTCTAGAAATACGGTCTAGCACTTACAGCTGTGGCTTGGTAAAGCTGCATGTAGAGCCCCCAGCCCACAATGAAAGACAGCTTCATGTGTCTTCAACACATTTTGCAGTGCAGTTTGCTACAGATACTTGATTTCCTGCTAATCTAATCTGATGTGGTCAAGTCAGTTCCTACTAAACAGATCTTGACCACCCCCCTTGACCACAAGGAATGCATGACTCCTGGTAGTCCTGCTCATTCATTGACTGTCAGGATTCTCAGTGCAGATATGGGCTCCCCTGAATACTACAAAGGCGAAGCTTCAAGAGCTTGCGAGAGGATCAGAGTTCCCGGAATGAAGCCTGTGACATGAGTAAGCAAGCCACACGTGTAATCCACAGCTTGCGAAGGCGGCACCTGGCAGCTCCCTGAATTTAATACAATGGGCACACATCCTCCTGCATGAGCTGTATGGACTGGTGCGCATGCTGTCTCTTTCCATTAGATGACCTTTCTTGTCGCACTGTTAACATTTAGAGTTCTTAAATTGGCAATTCAGTACAGCCTGGCCTGCCTTGTGGCAGCAATAAAAGCACTGTGACGTCTTCTGTTTCGCCGGCTGTGATACTTTGTGAACCTGCGGTATGTTACTTAGTGCCAGTCTTACCGTACTCTTGGGCGAATTACACCTTTTTTTGTTTGTTTGTTGTTGGTGTCTCTATCGCTTGTGCAGTGCTCATCGCTTTCTCAAATTTTGTTTCGCCCAACAGTTGCTGTTGGATAGTGGGGTCATTGACACAACAGACAATTCTTTCACGTAACATGTCCTCCAACGTCGACTTGAAATTGCAGTGTTCTGCAAAAAATGTAACTTAGACACAAATGTGGCGACACTCCTCGAAGTTAGCTGCCATGGTGTACTGTGACTCGTCCTCGTCGTCAGTTAATGTGGTAACTTTGTCATTATGACACGTGGTTCCTCATTACAACACCACAAAATGTGATAAAAGATGCATTACATCACATTGCATCACAAGTGCACAATACAGCTTATTACAAAAAACACGAACAGTACAAAACCAGAATAGAAAATAGTCTGGCAACAAAAATTCAAGCCTGCATGTAGTAATTTCAGGTGTGTCATATTTTTAGCAGGCACCTTATGTGCTCTAATCATGCATTCTTACTAAAAATGTACAACCTTAAATAGAATAATGTGTTGGGTTTTGAACACTCTGCATGAGCGAAAGGGGAACCAGCATCCCTAGACTGGTGAAGAGGATGCGGCTATTCTGTACACTGCTAAAAATGTAGGAATGAGCTGTTGTTTAATACAGGAGACCAACATGTATTTCATAAATGCAACTTAATAGGGAACTTCCTTGTTTACTAATCTCATAGTCTATGACAGATGTTCAACCATCTTTGATGGGTCCCATGTGTGAAAGAACCCCTGAAACAACACAAACACTTCAGACTGATGTCATAAACAACCTCATCTATGCAATTCTGCCAACATACACACAATAATAAGTACCATCTATTTCCACCTCTTAACGTGTGATCTTCCTCTATATTGAATAGAGGAACCATAACAAGATTGATTTTCCTGCCCAGAACCTCAGGGCAGCATACCTGCAGGTTGTTTATTGTATTCCACAAAATGCATTCTTATCGAGCTTGGTACAATGCACATGATTGAGATTAGCTCATAGCAGGAGTTTAGGTCACACCAAATCATACATGATGTGCACATCATACATACCAGTAGGCTTTGGCTTTCCATTTCTCCTGGCCATTATCAGGGCGTCTTCACCTCTCAGGTTGCATAATGCTAGGTTAGCTTCATGGTGCAGCAAGCAGTAGGAACACTTTTCATGACCCCCTGCTGCAGCATAGTGCAGTGGACTGCATCCGTGATCTGTGAAGGAAAGAGTGGGTAGTTTGTGTTTGACAGAATGCCAATAAGTACACAATCATATACACTTGGACTCCAATTATTTTGCCTGTTATGTTACTTGGATGACCTTTCCAGAGATTCTATATGCAGAAGTAAATCAAATGTAGTTATTTGGCAACTGGATTAAATAAATGCGATGAATACTGTGAGGTGTACGTACACGAGATGAAACCAGCCTGCTAAGGCCTGAAGTCAGTTAGACCAATAGGCAGCCATTCATTCCATTACAGTGGCCAAACATGTGGGTTCTATGCTCCTGATATTCACATGTGTAGCAAAGCAGTAACTACATTAGGTGTGCCGCCAACAGATGTGTTTGCCTAAATCTTTAATAGCAGTCAACCATGGTCCTCTAGACATAGACAAAGCTCAATTTTCATTCTGATTCACAAGTGACATGTCCCGCCCAGTTTTGTGTGCATGTTGAGACGAGGCAAACCACTCGAGAAGAAGTGACACCCACACTACCGTACAACACGTACGAAAACTGAGGGAAAGGTGGCTTTTATACGTGCTATGAGCAACTAGAGGGGGAGAAAGTAAAGATCAATGTGTTCATTGTACCCAGGCTTCTTCTGCATCAGAATAGTAATGAGAATATTGTGTCACTCTACATGGTTGGTATTCCAATATTACATGTATGCACAGAGGTATGCATGCGTTTATTCCCTTGACCAATTTTGATGTACTGTTATTGACAAAACATGATCAATTCTACTGAGCCCTGAACACACCCTAGCCCATATGAATTATAGTGATGTAGTTAGCTTTAGGCTATGATGATTGATGAATATTAAGGTGGCAGAGAACCCTCTACTTTCAAGGTCGACAAACCTGGAATTCAAGCTGATGGAATTCTTCGTCTTGTTAAACTTTTAGCGCACAGTCAGTTTTGGGAGTCTTCAACCGTTCACTGTCCGTAAAATTGGGGATTTCCCCCATTTCCTGTCAGCATTGGCATCCAATAATCAGTTTATAATTAAGTTAGTTAAGATGTGGCCTGGCGGAACCTGGTCAGAACTTTGAAGATAAGCTTAGATCGACTTAAATAAAGAGAAAAAAATTTAGTAGAGTGCTGTAGTGTCAGTAGCTGTGAGTAGTGCGTAATGCCTGCTTGTGAAAGCAAGGTTGTGTCTAGAAGCAGCAGAAAGGCCACAGTGGCCAAGACTGTACTCATTGGGTAGGCCCAGGTCTTGCGATCGTATGCCAAGCCAATTAGGTGACCGTAGCCTAGTGCTTCGAGTGCTGGGCTGGGCTTTAACTAGAATGTGCAATATATCGTTGGTACTACGCTGCAGTAGACAAGAAAGCTGTGAAGAGTGGTTGTGTGTGGAATAGAGCTGTGAGTTGTTTAGCGACATAAGGGGGAGAGGTGGGGCTAGTAATACTTGCTTCCACTCGTGAATAAGCCCCTCCCGTAGACAAGCTGATGTAGATGCGTCCATCGAGTGGCAAGTTTGGGTCATGAATATATTAATAAGCTATAAAACCCTTTTTTAAAATTAGGCAAAGCAAGATTGCCCTAAACCAAACCCTAACCCTGAAACTAGGAGTAACACTGGTCCTGACTGTAACCCAGGTTTATGTTTTCGTTAACCTCTGCCGAGAGACTTCCGCCGCCACGCTATTGTGCTGGATATCAAGGTTTATTGCTACCCAAGGGATGCAATATTCCACGAGGCCGCAGGCTGAGTTGAATATTCACCATTCTGAGGGTAGGAATAAACCGATATCCAACACAGCAAAAATCCTGTCAGGACTTTGAGGACTGAAACGATACACTCTGCTAAGACCACGCTAAGTTACCAACAAAGAAAAGCCACCATGACATGACTGACTAGGACAATAATGGTTACTATGCAACAAATCTATAGTTGTCAACTTGTAAAAATCATGTTCAACTATGGAGTATTGCTTGTAAAATTCATGTTCAAGTATGGAATACATAATAGATAATGCATGTTAGGCTGGGATTTATGGTCAATAACCACCCAACTCCGAGGGTGAAGTGTGAGGAAAAGGATGGTTATTGTAAACCATAAATCCCAGACTATTATGTTACATTCTCCAACCTGATTGGTCCTTGTTGTTATTAGTAAACACACCAGGTAGTTTACATTACAAACAAGGTATGTTATTAGTAAACATGCAAGGTAGTGTACATTGTAAACAAGGTAGCTTATAGGAAGCATCATTTTCCTGTGGTATATGGAACAGAATCCACAACTTCCTGGAAAATAATACCCACCTGTTACCACAGAAACAAGGGTAAGTGGAGAATGTATATAGGTTATGCAATGAAGCCGAGGGGTCTATGGGATTTAAATACCCGCTGAAACAGGCTGAACGCCTCATCTGGCGGGTGGAGCTGTAGGCGTGACCTTGTCTAGTGCCGACATAGAGAAAGGGATACACCCGGTTTGAAATGGTTACGTCTGTCATCAAATATTCATAAGACATTTAACCCTTTGTGCTGGCATTGCATGACTGTTGTACTTTGACCTTGGCTGCTGACTTTTGCTTGCTTGGCAAGGCATCCAGCAAACTGTTCTACAGCTCTTCTTAAGGTATTCAGTAGAGATTTACAAGTGTACTGATGCATCAGAACTCATAAGTTGACAAAAGTCAGCAGGAGTCCATGTGGGTGCAAGACTGATAGCTACTGAAGTTCGTCAGATTCTCCATTCTGGGCGACAGGCCTGTGTTTCATTATAAAGGTCATTGACAGATGAAAATGTGTTGGCTAGCAATAGGTAGTCTTGTTTCCAGGCTATTTTTCCACATGCACTCCGCGTGTGGAAAAATAGTCTGGGCATGAGACTAAGCAATAGGGAACATGTTGCATCTTTGTCTTTTGATGCAGTGAAGGAATTATGCCCATAGAGTGAACAGAAATGGCTGTAAATAGTGCAAAATGCCGATGGAAGGTTGACTTTTGTCAGTGTAGGAATGATGCATCTCCAGTGATGGCTATACCTTACTAGTTTTTATGTCTACAACTTTGTGTGTGTTATTAATTCAAAGTGCTCATGTGCATGTTTGGTCTGCAGAAAAATGATCAGGCCTAAACTTGACCTGCCTGACTGCTCGCTATGGCCATGCAAATCATACCCATTTCTCTGCAATGCAAGCAGATGCATCCACAGTCACTTGGTTGTTAAGATGCAAACATTACATGTGTAACTGAAAGCAGAAGGCTTGATTGTCAATTCAGCAATGTGACTACAAGTAGTGATGTCAGTCTCCAGATGTACGCTTCTTCTGTCAGTGTCCAGATATACACTTCTCCACAATGTCTAACTTCTGGTGGTTTGATTCAATATTCTTGTCACTAGCATGCTTCCCAACTGGAATATCGGATGGCCAACAAAATCAAAGAGTGTAAAATCAGTTTCTCCATGCATTTAGCACAATAGCCTGACACTCCTTAACTTTCTTCTAGTGGCAATCTCTGAGCGATTTTTTTTTCTTCGCTGCAGGGGCATGCCTTCCACATGTAGCTACCACACAGTCTGCAATCACTACCTCACAGAGAGGATGTGTAGCAACTACTGAAATTCTGTTTGCTATAAGAATTGCAGAATGCAAGGGATTTGGAGCCTAAAAATGGCCTCAGAAGGGATCTCCAAGCATCTAATTTCACAAAATTTTCCTGGGGGAGCATGCCCCCAGACCCATCTAGATACTATGTATGGTATGTATGGTATGTAGACTTTGGCCACACCACCTTGAAATACCTTGCTACAGCCCTCAAATGTCTTCCCACCCAGCCTGGCCACTTACTTGTATCAGTTATGAATCCCATACAAACGTCCAGTGAACACATGCAAAGGTGCTCCACTTGTACTACACCGATTCATAAAGATACAAACATCTCTGTCAAGACCATTCAATTGGACATTATGGTAAGGTACAGTTGTAGAGAATTGTACTAGCGGAGATATGTATTAGGCCTAGAGTTTCTCTTCTTGTCCCATTTTTGTAGCTTGTTGTTCGGTAGACTCGAGGCTGATCAATGCAAAGTTTGTGAGTTACAACGATCAGGCACTGCCCACCCCCCTCCGCGTCTACCCTCATGTCTACCTGGCGTCACGCACGTGACTCTCCCAGGCCTCCCCCCTCTGTTTTTGCTTCAAGCGATCAAAAACTGGAGGCGGGAACAGCCTGGGAACAACGCTACCTGACTGCTACACGTGCGCACAGCTAATTTCATATGCGGAATCTGAAATCACTAGTCTAGTTCCCCAGGCCCTGTCCAATTTGCAGGGCCCTGGAAACAAGACTACTCATTCAGTACTCAATGTGAATCAAAATCCTGCTAGCCAAGAACCACACTAAGAAGCCCTTTATTGGTATGTTTTCTATGCATGTCACCATACATTTGTGTAATTTTTCTGTACATCTGCTGCGAAAATGAAACTCATGGGCACTTAAGCTTCCACATAGATCGAATGCACAACTGGAAAGTGGTAACACTCCATAGATCTCGCTGAAAGCTTCTGAAATATAGATATTGAACTTTTGCAAGGACCACAGCCAGCGCTTCATGAAAGTTTTGAACGTCTGACATTGCTAGTATGCGTATAGTCATATTTGAACCTACACTATTGATAATGGCTAATATTCTCAAAACGCCCTCCAATGACCTTGCATGCAGTAAAGTGATGGTCCTTTCAATAGGTAGAAAGTGAATAATCCCACACAGTCACATGATGACATCCGCACATAGCTAACCTTCTGGTGACTAGCTATGTATGTTACAAATTATATCCAGGCTAAATGGACATCATAATGTAACCCACAGTCCTGGACAGATAAAGCACAGGATCACACTGACTCAGCATTGATATGTATACCCTATACGCTCTAAAATAGCGGACAACAAACAATAATTCAAAATTGGAGTGTCCGGAAATTTTTTGAGTTATTAAACCCTATACCCCGACGCGCATGCGCAGAAATCAATCTCCTAGCCACGAGGCAAGATATGAAAAAATGGCGATTTTGTATCATGATTCATAGCGTTACATCTTGTAAACTAGCTGAGTTCACAGGTTGGTAGTTAGGCTTAGCATAATCACAAACAAACCTGCTTTACTCAGGAAGTAGTCATACCAGTTGACAGTGAGGTTCGACTAAGCTACAATGGGTGAAGTGCAGGTAGTCGCTGAAAATGACTGGAAATCCATGGCCAAACCTCCAGCGAAGGAACGTTTTCATTGTTGTTTAGATGATTAGCTATAAGCAAGTCTGTAGAACTAGTTGCGTGTGGGATACAAGCTGTCCTGTGACGATGCTAAGTTCAACACAATCGGCAGCCAAACTTCGAATGCGATTTCCAGGGAAAGTCCCTATGGGATATCCCAGCTAATTACGCTTCGATCGACTTCCTGTGGCTTATGATAACTATGTACTTACTCAATGAAAGGCACTGAAGTGCCAAACCCTCGGCGCAGCAGTGCATGTGATTGTACTTGTGTGACAAGCCGTTAACGACAGAATGTTAGCATCCGTATGCTATACGGTATTTATACCAGCCCTAACCCAACCCTAACCCCACCCTAACCGTATAAATCACTGTATAGCTTACGGATGCTAACGTTCTGCTATTAATGGAAATCCTTGTGTGTTGACTAGAATGATCACTGTCTCGTGAACTATAGAAGCTGTCATGCTTGCCAGATGTGTTCAGTTTTGTTCTTACCTGTGCAAAGTCTGCTCACGTGTTTCAGAAGCTCTTACTCGCTTTGCGGACTTTGTCTCTCTCTTTCGTCACTAATAACTCCTCCTCAGACAGTAAGGCTTTTCTACGTTTCATTGCGTTCTCAGGCTCCCCAACAGCAGTAAACCGTTTCTTCGATGCGAAGGCGGCATGGCCAGTCACAAACTGACCTCTTCATGTGCACTACGGTATTACACTGTGAACACCTTTCTCAGACGCATAGACCTATTGCACTCCATTGCATGCACTACGGTATTACACTGTGGGCATACCTCTCTGAACCTCTCATAAAAGACAGTCACAAACGTTCGACGGAAAACACTATACCGCGTGCTCCAAGTCACGTGATCACACATTACCGCTACGTACGTGTTACGGAGAGGTATACAGAAACATTGCACGTGAAGAAAATGGCTGACTTAGTCGCCGTAAGTTATAAGTTAACACTTCTAACTTTTGAACTAAACAGTTTTAGAGAAAACGGCTTTTTAGTTTTACTGCATTTTCCACGCTGTAGCCGCTGATACCTCTCGTTGAACGCCTAAAAGCGCGAGAAGGCAGAATAGAGAAAACGGACAGACAGACAGACACACAGGACAACTACAGTAACCCTCGCTGCGCATGCGCGCCGAGGGTTAAAAACGCGCAGCTCAGTACATGTACAATCGCCAGTGCAGCGTGCAAACTTCCGGGTTTTTAATTTCAGAGGCGTGGTCACTTCCTGTCGGAAAATGGCGTCCGTGACAGTCCACATTTCTAGCGATGTTTTTCCTCTTGTTGAAGATAGCGAAAGGAAAAGATACGCTGTTTCAAGGTAAGCAGGGATATATATGTAAGGAAATATATCTAATCTTGACTGTAAACGGCATGCAAAGAAGAAATCGTGTGTAACCGACATTTAATGAACGGTCGAATGGGAAGTTGAGAGGGTTATCAGCTTCCTTGCAGCGGGAACACGGGTGTTGGTGCTATTAACAGTGAGCTATGGGACTACTCAACTAGCAGAACAAGTTTTAAGTTTGCGCATGTGGGTTAATGGAAATGGCACCAGGTTTTATTGCCCTGAGTCAGGTGACCTTTCTGTAGGATATGCACATATGGATGTGATAAAAGCCTTGACACCATGTTTTTAATTCAAGATCATTTTCTTAACCAAATTCATGTCCCATACTCTACTCTAGTGGTGTATTCAAGTCTCTTAGATCATCATCAAGCTTACTCATTGATCTTTCTGCATCATCGTCTGTCATCTACTTCAAAATCTGTCACTGTTTCGTACCTGTTTGTTGGTTCTCTGGACAATGTATAAGCATCATATATTGCAGCTGTCATTGAGTGGGCATTTATTGGATCCCAGAGCACACAGCCTTGGCCTCGTCTGCCATCATACAGTCCTGTATCTGGGCTACATTTCTCATACAGTGCTAACCAGACAAAGGAACTCGTACCAGAGACTTTCCTGGCAACAAGAATCCCGACATCAGTTAGGACCAGTGTTAGCTGCATGGAGATGGAGAATCTGGTCTTCTAGGCCTGATCATATCAAGTTGAGATACTTCACCTGCTGCACAGTAGAAGTGGCAACGACTAAAACCGGGTGTTGCAATGGGATGGGTCCAGGTCATTGTCGGATGTGTTACCAATCACAATTTCTAGCTTCGTCCCTTCTCGGTGTGCCTACAAGCCCAGTGTAGGTACAAGAACAAGTAGCTAAATACTTTGTTTACACAAAAATGCACCACTACACTGTCGATGAAATTCAGTATTTCTGCCACTGTGGATATCACCCCTTTCAGTGCCATGCAGGTACACATACATCTTGTATGTTAGATTTGAACATTTTAAGCAGTGTTGACCCTTTCCTCCAGGTTTCTCTTTCATTATAAGAAGTGTGCACTTTTGACTACTATATTCTTACAAAATGTATTGCATAATTTTCAGATGAGCCTGGACACCAAGCTAGAGCTGTGATGGTGACATTTGGATGCTACCTGAGCTATATCTGAGTGGATTACTGCCTCTGCTGATTTTCTGTCCTTCCTGTGAAGTGCTGAGCAGTATTTACAGACTCAGTCATATACAGAATACACTTCAGGGCTTCTGTGTAGGCTTATCTTTTATGCACCATTACATTTTCCAATTCCTGCATGCATCTACTTTGACACACTGTTCACATCATTTACTGTACTGGAACACAGAAACTTATGTGAAGCCTAAGTACAGTATTCTCCTTTCTTGGATAAGCAATGGCTGTCCTGGTGCTGGTTAATAGAAATGGCACCAACTTTGATGCAGAAGATGTAAATTGTCAGTCAAATCCAGTTGTCAGGTCATATCTTTCGTTCTGAGTATGCTACAAACTTCTCGCTTGGACAGTTGCGTAGCATTACTCCAGCTGAGCTTGCATACCAAAGCTTACGGAAATCGCTCCAGTACGTCCAGAGTTATAACCGTTTATGTATGGTCTGTGCATTATTTCCGGCCTGAACCATTCTGCATACTCTCCGGTAATGTTCCGAGTTACGTAGTAAATAAATTTGTACGGGCACGTATGGACTTCCGGTACGCTGGCGATTGTACTGAGCTGTGGCGATAAATAGCCGGAAGCTAACTCGGGTGCTATTGGGGGTAAAGGGGTGATTAATTTTTGAACAAAGTGTTTGGTGTGAATTAGAGAGGTCTTCAAGTGCCAGTTACGTTGTCCCTTTTGTGAGTTGTTGGTCACAACTTCGGTTACGAGTTACCATGTGAATTTACTGCCGCTATCTGCGTGCATGGGCTACCGTCAGTGCCGTGAACAGACCTGCTGAGTATCACCATCGGACTCAAGGGGCGAAGCATACAGGGGCGAAGCATACAGTCGGGTAGCCATCCGACCGGAAGTCCTATTTATGCAATACATTTCCTATTGGTGTAGTCTAAGTTCACCCGGTTTGAAATGGTTTCCGGTTACGTCACCTTACTAACTATTTATAATCCATCGCGCTGCCGTAAGTTAAATACATTAGACCATGCAGCCGTCTGAAGCGGCTCATTGGCTAAATGGTTAAGGGTTAGAGTTAGGGCTAGGGTTAGGGTTAGGGCTAAGGCCAGGGAATGTCTATAGTACTTCCTTTTGTTTTTCTCTGGTCTTACAAAATGTGATGAACATCTTTGCTTCGGTAGCCTCTTATGAATATTTAATAAGATGATGTAACCGTTTCAAACCGGGTGAACTTAGTCTATCCCACTTTCTCATGTAGGCGCCGTATTCGAGAAATTGATTCCAACCGTTGAAATAACAGGTTGGATAAGAAGTGCTGAGTTTTATATTCATTTACTTCACTTTTGTTGCATTGCCACTAATTAGTTTTGATATACTGAGTGGGGTAGACACTAAGTGACAGACTGCAATACCCGAGAGCCTTTGAACAGCAGTGGTTGAATGGCCTTCATGGAACACCAGTGCATGACTTTCTTTTGATAGCGTAGCTAAATCCCCACAAATAGAGTCCAGAAACTGCTGATCGCTGGAAGTCGAGCTAGATTGCTACGCGGACAATACCATTAACCGACCGATAGAAGCTTGACTGGATGTTCACTATGAATTCGTTCGCTTGCTATCGCCATCTAGCCTCAAGGTCAAGAGCGATGGACGTCGAGCTAAAAATACCTCGCTTGATCGCTTACGTATTTACTCACGCCCAGTAACAGATGAGGATCACGTGTGCCAAACTTGCGGGGGGGAGGGCCGGGGGCCAAAACCGTGACATACATTTGACGTTTCCGGGGCCGAGACTGCAACGTGGCTACCAAGTATCACCGCATGACGTCACCACTGAGGCGCTATGTCACGATTACCAAGCCTCGCTCCACTTCACTGTGCTCGGGGCAATAATAAAAATAGTCAACTGCAAATGTAATTGTCATGCGCTACTGCTAAAAATTTTCAAACCCAAAAAGTTTTGCTCACTTGATTTGGAGCATTGTACATTGTACGCTCACTTTCAAGTGGTAGCTAACAATATTATAGGAAAATTTACCATCTTGGAGGTTGGGCATCATTCCACTTTCAAGAAGCCAGTGCAGACATGAGAGTGATCCACCCTGGGCTGCCTGATGGTGAGAAATGACAACGCAGATTATTGTTGAGGATCATCAACACCCAAAGTGCAAAGAAATTTATAGTGAAGTATATTAAAAGGAGGATTGGTTTAACCCTTTAAATACCAATGACTTCTATACAGGTCATGCAACTTCAGCCACATGTTATAAGTTAGCACAATCAGCTTTGAAGATAGCTTTTGATCTAGCAACAATGTGAGACGCATGCTGGAAGCGTAAGACTTGGTAGGACTGGGCCCTGATCTGGCTTGTGTGATTGTTAACCTAGGTATAAGGCAGCTAAAGGACACCCCACAATGGAAAATGGTAGCTCATTAGAGACAAAAGAAAATTACAACGAACTCTGCATTGTCGATAAAAGAATTTGCAGCTTTCATGTAACCTCTTTTGATCTAAACTAATACATGCACTTTGCAGAAACATTTTACAGTAACATGAAGCAATACTGGGCCCTCATAGTGCTGTATGCAGCAGCTTACATGATATTATGGAACGTATTCTGAAGAGCAGCATCTTTCATTGTGCTCAGTTCCAACGTTTTGGAAGGTGACCCAGCATTTCCTTGTACGAAGCTCTTAGAAAAAGGTGTGGTTTGGTGCAGGCACTGGCTCATCCCCAGACCAAATCTTCTGCATGCGAACTCCAGGCTTGTTGAGCACAACACATTTTGGTCTACAGACGAGAGTACTCAGTTATAGTGGTCTCTGATTGCCTCAGAAGTGTGCTCAAACATCTAAATTTCATATTTTTCTGGGGAAGCATGGCCCCAGATCCCCCTACAATGCTGTTCACTATGCACACATCTAACCACACATTACGTGTGCAGAAGTCTCCACTCTGTGCGCCCTTTCCTTCTTCAATCTCTGGATCCATCCACGGCAACCACTCTATCTATCAGTACTCTCAGGTCATTTGATGTCCCCTTGTCACATGACTAACTAAAGGGGTGGGATCTGGGCACAAACATGCAAAAATGCATGTTTCCATGAAACAAGCAAATGAATAGATGCAGCCACCCTGAAACATTTTCTTGAAGCTAAAACCAGTGACATCTCACTTCAGTTTGGGGACAATCTACTTGACTGTGCAATGTATTTTTGTGCTAGCTGGGAAGACTGAGACATTGGATTAGTACCGAAGTTTGCAACCAAAGTTGCTGATTGAGTTACCTTGATGCCGACTAGCCAAGACTGTGAAGATGATGAGAGCGTAGAAGGTAGTGCAACGAGCCCTGCAAATATACACGTGCATGTTTCTATGACTAGTTACTCCGATCGATAGAACTAAGTTTTATTTGAGGCTAGACAAACGCCCCCTACCTTCGCCCCTGATATGGGCGGACTCAATTCACTTGCAGATAGCGCCAGGCATGGCATCAATCCACTTGCGAATTACACTAGGCATCAATCAGCTAGTAGATTTGGTCCAAGTGGACTCAATCCGCTAGCAGATAACATATGGGAGGACTCAACTCGCTAGCAGAATGTGTCTGCATCCCAGAAATCATCGGTGAAGGCTGACACACTGGCAGTTATTTATTAAAACTGAATAATTGGGGCGAGCCTGAGGTGGCATGCCGGTCGCTCAGCGGAGGTTAACGAAAACATAAACCTGGGTTACCGTCAGGACCAGGGTTAAGTTGTGTGGAAACCCTGTAGCATTCTCTCTGTCAGCCTTTGTGCAAATAACCTACCATACAGTAATAGTTGAAGGTCTTTGTATCCAGCATGTAATGGCTGTGACGTATATTGTGAAGTGCTTATATATTGTTGCTATGACATAAAAAATCTCATACTATGCATAGCCAGAGGCACTAATTCATCCATTACACTGTTCTGGGGTGATGCTGTTAAAAGCACCTCAGATTATAGGCATGGGATCGTCCAGTGCTTGCAGGATTGGATCATGCTCCTTGAAGTAGCCTTTGATATAACTGAAGGTTTCATCAATGGGGCTATAGGGAGGAAGGAACAGGAGGAGTATACCTGCTGCATCAAAAATATCAACCACAGCATGGACATGGTGTATAGAACAATTGTCCATGATTGCAATTGATTTGTGCCATCAAAGGGCAACATGTCCGGAACTAAATTCCCCCTCACAAAATCAACAAAGTAGTCAGCATCCACAGTTACCTTCTTCAATTTCACTGCTGTCAATCCATCACTTGAAATAGCTGCTATACTGCAGAAATACGTTCACCACGTACAATAATGCGATGGCACTCTGCTCTCATCCCTCATAGTGAAAACACAAACTTTCTTATGTAGTTTCTGGCATCACTGCCTGTCTCATCCACCCACACAAAAAACTCCCTTGGAAACGACAGTGCCTGTGCCATAAAAAGGGCTCATAATTCTGTACTGCACTGCAAAGCTATGTGTCTTATCTTCTTTCTGGTAAATCCATGACGTCTAAGTAGTCAACTTATAGTAACCATTACCCCAGTAATATCCAAATATACTTACACATCTCGTGGATAAACAAGTTTGGGTCACCATAAGTACTGCAAGAAGTAACCACTCATGATTCTCATCAAGCTTGCGAGACCATGGTCGCAAGGGCTGTTCAGTTTTCCCTGCGTGTGCAGGTATCCATGTGGTATCAAAAGTGGGGGTGTCAGATTTCCTATGAGGATAGGCTAACCTTGTTTGGGTAAAAAATGAAGCATGGGAGAAGTGATGATGGGAGTTAATTTGGTAGCCGCTGGATCTGGGGTGAGCGCTTGCATGGAGCTGTTCAAGCATATTCGTACAGTATAGCCAAACTTGGTGTTCAAATGCTGCATGATGAAACTGCTAGCCTTGATACATACTACAAAAATAATGTTCAGATAATGTAGAGAGCAGTAGTTAGCAGTTTTCGCCACGCTTAATTCACACAGTATGAAAGCCACATCGTGTGTTTTTCTGTGAATAAAGTTCAACAGTTGCTGGGAGTAGTTACGTAGAGACTTAGAAGTAAGCCATAAAGCTCATGGATGGCAAGTTGAAAGTGTTAATTGTGAGAACAAATTTTGGTGCATTGTACACATATAGCATTTTGCAGTATGAATTCAATCCAGTGTTCATTAGTCAAGATTACCTAGTCAAGAGTACTTTACCTTATCCCCTTGACTAATCACTTTAGAAAGTGTTCATAAGTGAGTTACTAAATTTTTTTAACTGAATTAAGAAATGTCCTTAAAAAAAGCCAAACAAACATTATACCCTATTTTTAACAGTGCATCTATGGCTTTATGATGTATGTAGCTGTGAATGCATGGCAAATGAAACCTTTTAGACCTGCATGCCCTTTGTTGCTTGCAGTATGACTACATAGTCCTTCAACAAACTACTTAATAATAAGGGGCTGCTGCAGTCATTTGCCGGATTCTAGAAGACAAGACAGCTACAGCAATGTGGTACGTACAGTGGTGGATGTAAAACCAGAAATGATTATTACACTCAATTTGATTGCCTATCCGCCACCTTAAAATGTGAGTGCAATCATACCAAGAAACTAGCCTGCTGTCCATGTATGAGCAGCCAATTCTATCATTCATGACTACTGATACTACTTGAACAGACATGAACAACTTTTTTATTTCAACAAGTTTAGCTTGTTAACTATGTCAGTGATCTTTTTTACGCTCATGATCTTTCCTACACTCAAACCAAACAGTAAGTCACCATTAATAACATGGCTATTAGTTATAGGTGTGAGCACTCTCTGTGAATTTGGCAAGTAGGAATGACAAGTGGATGAATGCTAATGACTAAATGGTGAGGTACATATTTTATGAGTTTAACAACTAACTGCATGCAGCTTGTAAGCTACAGACACTCCATTACCTTATGTAAAACGTTTCTTCCTTCTGCATCCACTGCTTGTATCTTTGACCCCTTGCTTAGCAACAGCTTCAGGCACACCAACTGTCCGGAGAATGCAGCATCGTGAATGGGTTGTATACCCCTGTAGTCAACTATAGGATAATGGTACAAAATGGAACGGTTTCTGATGAGTAAAACAAGTTACACCCAAAGATGCAAGATAAAGTATTTATGTAATAAACGAATGCAACTGGAGGTGCACAGTAGAGTACGTAAGCCTGAGGATGTTCATACAACAGTTGACTAAGTGTGATATAAGAAGACGTTGTGTGAGCCCGAGCGAGCCACACACTAATCAGTTGAACTGCAGATCTTCTGATTATACATTATTGTATGTGTTCCGTATATACAGCTACACTATTTAATGAAACAGCATGCATGCAATGTGCATGGACAATAAGTAAGATCTTCACTCTGGTACAGTTCATACCCTGATGCAGGCAGTGCATGCGAACTCCAGAGGTTGAGTGCCCAGTGAAGCTAGGTATGAGAGACATTTGTGAGGTAAAACTGGGCTAGCAGTTGTGTACACAAACTTTGATACACAATGCAGAAGAGATCTTTCTGCTAGCTTCCCAGTTTGATTGTCTGTGTATTCAGTGCTGCAACCTTTCTGTAATCTTTACGTAAGATTACACATGATGAGTCAGGATGTCTTCACAGACAGCAGTCAGGAGGCTAGACTTTGCCTATGACCACAGCCAGCTGAGGCAAGACAAATGGCTACATTGTCTGATATCTCTTCATGGCAAGCTACTCTCTTCATATACGACAGTTTCTCCAAGCTGTCTCACTTGTGCACGAGTTGCTTAGAGACAGTAGAGTGAGAATTCCTTCTAGCTACAGATATACAGGTAATGGTCTAGCTGTATCAGCCGATCGTGTAATACACTGGTGAAGCATATGCTATAGTAAACAATGGTGCCCACATTGCTCGCTCCCAGAGTGTTCACTAGTATTTGAATATTAGGGTCTGAAGCACAGTGTACATTTACCTTCATAGTAGATCAATAAAAAGTGATACCAGTTGTGCACTTTCAACTGAAGATCTCAATTCATCCTGGTCCGGCCCATCACACTACAATCAGCAGCAAACCAAATATCTCTTCATGTACCACCATACAAAGACAGCTGAAGTATCAGAAGCAGTCTTGTTTTTAGTTGCCAATGGCTCTTTCTTGCATTTTGCTGCCGGTTTTATATAGGGTTGAGGCTTTTCATTGTCTGGTCACCTGACTCCTTTCCACAAGACTCTGCATGGTCTGTACCAAGGTTTCAGTTTATCTTCTTTCCTGCTTCAGTTCTACCCGCTTTTTGTGCAAATAACCTACTATACAGTAATAGTTGGGCTCATTCATCACGTGAGTGGACACGAGGTGGACGTAGGGAGGGGAGGGGCCAATCTTCAATTATGTATGAACTAAGCTCGAAAGCTTCTTACCTGTCAAGACGAGTAGTTCCAACCACACAAATGTCTGAACTCCAAAACTGCGGTAGAGCACTCGAATGAATGATGCAGTGCATTGTTTCATTCGCACTCTTTCAATCTGATTAATCTTCAACTTTTGGGTGGGGTTGTAAGATTGCATAACAGGGCTCATGTATTCAGTTGTGTGTCTCTGGCTATGTAGGGTGTTCCTTGTAGGGGATCACATTTCTGGCAGGGGAGGTGGTTTGGGTTTGGCTTCTAAACAGGTGTTTGCTAGCTGAGAATGCTGATTATTATCAAAGAGTCGGTAGACTCTCTATGTAGGGATGGCGCCGACGCGCAATATATACAATACTTAAGCAAAAGCCGTATAACTTCACCACAAATACGCTAAAAGCTTATTTAAGCGCCCAGGCTTCCTCTTTGAGTACCTTTGTGATCAGCAAGACTCATATAAGTGGCCCTAAGCTACGTGGAAGACAGCTAAACGCAAAATTGTGCGGTAGCGAAAGTGCCATTTTTCGTATTCTCTCTCTCTCTTCAACTTGTGCTGAAACCCGGCAGCCCTTTGCCAGCACAACCAATAATAGGAAAGCCTTTGTACTCAGTGTGTTACTGCTATCTCCCCCCAATATGCCGTAGTGTAGACAACCTGGCTTATGTACAAGGGTCACAGGATTACAGATATGGTATGCAGTCTGGTGAACTTTTATAATGTGTACATACATGTTCGAGTGTGTAATGGTTATCAATTTTGTGATCATGTACCCAGTAGTAACGCCTATGAGCTACATCTACACTGCCAATGCAGGATGCCTTGAGGAGCAAGGCTAGCCAGATCTTCACATGCCAAAGTGTTACATTTCTAGCTGGGTTAATACATATCCCCATGCAACCCTACAGACAAGTGAGTCTTGTTAGGGAGCATAAAATCGTTTTTTCTTTAGTGTTAGTCCATCAGTCTAGTCCACCAGTCCAGTCCACTAGTCAAGTCCTCTTTAGTATCATTGATCCATTGATTTTTGTCATTTAAAATTGGTCCTGGTTACAAAGTTTTTACAGACAACGCAAAAGTGGACTACCCCTTGCAAATACAAGACTTAGCAGACATACCTGAAGTGGTATCCACCATATTAGCATTCAGTATCTTCAAACAACCCACACTTCCCGACTGGGCAGCATAGTGAGCAGGTGTCTTCCCACCGTGATCTACTGTATCAAGTTCCATTCCTCGTTCCACTAGACACTGAATAATATCTGCATGGTCTCTAAGTGCAGCCAAGTGGACTCCACTTCTACCCAGCTTGTCTTCAAGACAGATGTCACAGCCATGGTCACACAACAATGTAAGGCATTCAATTTCACCATTCAGACAGCAGAAGTGTGCAGCTGACAAACCGTTTGAATCCACTGAGTCTAGATCTGAGACTTTAGACAACAGCTCCTGCACTACATCATAGTGGCCTCCCTTGCATGCTTCATGAAGTGCAGTCTGGCCAATAGCTGAACGAGCATCGACATTACTGCCAGCAGCTACAAGAATTTTGACAGTTTCAAGATGGCCTAAGCTGCAAGCAACATGTAATGCTGTCCTTTTGTTAGAGTCAGTTGCACATAAGTTGGTTCTGTCCTTCATAAACTGCTTTATCAAAGATAAATTTCCACTTTTCACTGCCCGAAAGAAGCTTTTGTTGTCTGCTGTTGGGTTTCTTCGGAAACTGCCTTGCCATCCTTCTGCTGCGGGAGAAACTGGAGAGAGCTCACTGAGTTCTGATCCAGACTCTTTCGGGTTTCCTTCAGGTTTCGATTCTAGTTCTTTTAATTCAAGGTCAGTTTCACTGGTGTCGGTCGAGCGGGAATTACTATCGCCTTGAGCTTCAAAGTCGCTGACTTTAGCGCTAAAGTCAGTTTCACTTTCGCTCATGGTTCCATCACTGTGGTACCCTTGTTCACTTTTGGCGAATTCCAACGTTTGCGACGTGTCAGACAGCGTGTTTTCGACTGAGATCCATGAACCACCTGCGTTTACTTCAGTGGTAATGGACCCTTCACTTGACATCGACATAATGTGGAGGCTGTGCGCGGAACCAGAACTGGCAGGGACTGCTCTAGATCTATGACCTATGCTTCCTCCAGCTGTTGCTTAGCAACTAAGCATCCCCTCGATTGAGCCCCACCCCCTGCCAGTTGTGCGTGCGTGGTCCGAATCTGCGCTGCATGTACTGTGGACGTGCATGGGAACGAGGCTCGGGCCTAGCACCTAGAGGCTTTTTGTATTTGTGTTACCGTGGAAACAAGGAGAAGTGTGAACACTCAGAACAGTCAAGACTACCTGCCTAACTAAACTTACTGAGAAGCGTGCCCAACTAAGCTAAGCTTACTGGGAAGCGTGTGATAGCAATGACTTCCGAATCAGTTAAAGTGATCGTACGGTGTAGACCAATGAATGACAGGGAAGAAAAGCTCAACTGTCAGGTGTGCGCGTGTATATGTTTGTTTGTGGTTTTATGTGCGGAGTGGATAATTGGACTGAACTGGACTGGACTGGCCTGACCTCTTAAAAATGTCGCAATTATTAAAGTTATGTTAATAGAGCATATTAAAAGCCAACTACTACTAACTCTGAGTACATTGTATTTGCAGAGTGCATAAACATCTGTCCTGTGATCACTGGGAGTCTGGGTGTATTGGATGTTGATTTTTACATGAAACATCCTTGCCTACATCAGTCTTGTCACATTTTTGTCTATATACCTCTATATGGGTGCCTCTAGGCTTACTTTTTCATTCTGGGTTCTATGTGATGACTATGTATGTACTGAGGTGCTGGCATGATTACTCTTCCTTATGTACTCCAAAGTTCAGCGTCTGGACCCCAGGCAGTAAAAGATTAATGTCCCCTGCCAATAATACAGCTGGTCCAAAGTTGGACCTATGAGACTAGCTAGCCAAAGTACAGAGATCATCAGAGGGCTCCTATAGAATAAACCTTATGCAATACCTCACGTAACCAAACGTAAAACTGACAGTGGACGGAAATCCAGATACTAAGCCGCCATTTTGAGTGGCAAGGAAGACTTCCGTCCACCATTCGTTTCACGTTTGGTTATGTGAGATGGTGACGTCAATTGCATAAGGTCTATAGGACCTACACATGGTAGTTACTAAAGAATAATCTAGTACAAAAATGGCACAGCTTAACAAGTGTCAGTGTTGGATTGTGTCAGTTTTGGCCAGTTGTTGATCAATTGATGATGGTTGGAGGCTATGGTGCACCTCTTTGCCTGAGATATGTGATAGACTGCAAGTGCTTCGTTGCTTGCTCTCTGCTGCTTCAGTTGTCATTGAAGACGGCTTTGTCTGTAGCTTGACACACATGTAACAAGAGAAACAGGCCTGGCAATAGGTTAGACAAAAACTGCAGATGACATTGGCAAGAGCCAGCACTGCTTCTTTGAAGACTGGCAAACAAAATTGCTGCTTGGCGCCAGGTGTCTAATTTGTCACTTAGATTTGCATTCCGTCACACAATTTATACCTAGTTTGTCTATTACTGTTTTGTCTACTCCAGTTTCGTCTTCTGCTATGTCACATTTTTGCTTCCATTTGCAGTAATGTGTCATACCCTACTCAAATTAATATGCATTTTACCATGTTGCAAAAGTTTAACAACTTTCTCAATCCTACCCAAATGTGTTTTGTGCAGATTGTGGTTGATGTGGACACCACCATTGCTCAAGTTCAGCTGAAAAAACCCCAAAGTGATGATGCTCCCCCCAAATGTTTTTCATTTGATGGTGTTTACTACATGTTGGATACAACACAACAGATCTACGAAGATATCTGTTTTCCACTAGTGGAGGGAGTGCTAGAAGGTTACAATGGAACAGTGTTTGCATATGGGCAGACAGGCTGTGGGAAAAGCTTTACAATGATGGGTGTTAAAGACCCCACAACCAACAGAGGGATTATTCCAAGAGTGTTTGAACACATATTTGACTCTGTAGCTGTTTCAAACAAAATGAAATACTTGATTCGCTCTTCTTACCTGGAAATATACAATGAGGAGGTCCGAGATTTGTTGGGAAAAGATGCAAAGAAGAAGCTTGAGCTGCATGAACATCCAGAGAAGGGTGTCTATGTGAAAGGATTGTCTCAACACAAGG
This sequence comes from Agelas oroides, assembly GCA_949130485.1. Taxonomy (NCBI): domain Eukaryota; kingdom Metazoa; phylum Porifera; class Demospongiae; order Agelasida; family Agelasidae; genus Agelas; species Agelas oroides. The sequence goes on along the minus strand of OX422184.1, from coordinate 7,509,318 downwards.
TGAGATATCCCCTGACTTATATAGTGTGTACTTTGCCTCAGCATTTTGCTGTATTTTACGATATTACATTGTACACTGTTGTGCTTGAATCTCACTTCAGTGTTGTTATCTTTAAACAGCATGACAGATTTTAGCCTTTGATGAGTGTACTCATCACTGAACTTTGACTGCAATGACGTCATCATGCGCTCTTGCATGCAGTCAAAAAAGTGAGATGGGGAGGTAGGATGGGGAAATGTGAGTGGGCGTCACCTTCTGAGTGATAGTACATGGCAGCTGTCCTGGTTGTCTATACATGTATACAGAAAGGGATTGCTTGGTATTGGGAGAGCCATTTACAAGAGCAGATTATGCTCCTCTCACCTTGTAACATGGCACAGGAAGAATGAGTAGTTGCTGTTGTGGTTACTCATTTCTCAGCACCACCAATGTCTTGGCCATGTTACAAATGTGCCTTAGTACATGAATGGTAACAGCACTGACACTGTAATGCTGCAGTTCTTGTGCAACTCAATTATAGGAAATTTGTATGTAGAGTGACACATTGCTGGAAATGAATGGTGATTCTACATTGGATGCAGAATTAGAAAGGACATAATATTAGGGAGTCTGTGGTAGTACATGGCTGTAGTAAGCTGTCGGGTAGGTAGCGTTTTGGCTCGACCACTTGCACATGTGGACTTTGAATTAATAATTGCGCACAGTCGTAGTTATTATAAGCCTGGCCGTCATCGAAATTGCAATTGTCAAAAGCCACCCATCATCCTACAAACATAACTTGAACAAAGACAACAGGATTTTACGCTGTTTACAGCCATTTCTATTCACACAACTGCCATTCCTTCACTGCAATGAAACCAAAGGCGTAATGTGTTGCCTACAGCTGGCCAACAAGTTTTTATCTGGCTGTGACACATACATGCAGCCATGTGGTTGGGCTAGTGAATCAGAATCCAACTTCCAAAGAACCACAGGTAGAAAGGAATTTCCGGAGACAATGTTTGCTTCAGGGCATTTTAGCAGGCCACTTCCATGTAAAGCTGCTGCGTGCGCTAAGTTACATGCAATCTGCGATCACTGACTACCTCACAGTACAGTGTGGATGTGTAGTTGTCTCGCAAACCACACAGTGAGACGTTGGCCACACCACAGTTAACACCCCTGTAGCTTTCTAAGACTCTGTAGTACAATCTATGTAGTAGTATTTGTAATGGAATTCATTTTGTGCTACATACTTTCTCCTTCTAATTGCATAACTCACGTCATTCTTTCCAAGTTAGTTTATGAACTTTGTAACTTCTGTAACTTCAGGTTCACAATGTGCAGGACTTGGAGAAGGTGATGGAACTAGGCAGTAAGAACCGCTCAGTGGGTGCTACTTTGATGAATGTAGACTCGTCACGATCACACTCCATCTTCACAATTGACCTTGAGATGATTGATGCGGAGGGAGAGAAGGGAGGATTGCGGGCAGGCAGACTTAATCTGGTTGATTTGGCTGGCAGTGAGAGGCAGTCTAAGACAGGATCCACTGGTCAGATAATACAAAGCACTTTACCACATGTGAAAAAGTATTTTTCATATCTCCTGTAGCTCCTTACAGTGTTCCACTCTCATTTTAAAATGGTTTCGTGCGTATGAGAGACTCATCTTGCGTAGTTACTGACTTCAGGACACAAGTACATGTCTATTGGTTGTGATTTAGCCATGGTCTCATGCTATGGTGCCTTACTGACATGGAAGATCTGTCATAGGTCCAATCTAATCATTGTTTTGTAGGAGAGCGTCTCAAGGAGGCTACGAAAATCAACCTGTCCTTGTCAGCCCTGGGTAATGTTATCTCAGCCTTGGTGGATGGCAAGTCCAAACACATCCCATATCGAGACTCAAAGTTGACACGCCTGCTGCAGTCCTCTCTTGGAGGTAATACCAAGACACTTATGGTTGCTTGTGTTAGCCCAGCAGACAACAACTATGATGAAACACTCAGGTACATATGTCTGTGTATACCATTACAATCTGTAATTAACCTTTATGCATGCAGTCAGATTGCCAACATGCGGACTTCCGGGATTTTACTTACTTGACGTAAAGAAATGCATCATGGCGAACCTTGAGTGTTTCATGCATTTGGTGTTTGTGACCATTTTCTGCCGTCCATTTGTCAGTACAGGTATACTTTTATGTGTTTATAATGGATCTTAAAGTTTAGCTGTGTGCTTCAACTAGGAGTTATGTATGGTGAACTTTAATAAGAAGGGTATAGCTATGGCATATTTTGCCTTGGTTTGCTCGAAGTGAGCGGTGAACGCAGAGTTAATGGGGGTTGGAATGTAGCATAGGCATCACTATTTTAGAAGTATGGAAGTTGGTTACAGCAAATGGCACTCGAGAGAATGTTGCATGGTCAGTGTGGATGTAGCTCAGTGCACATAGAACTCAGACTACTGCTCATTTACCTCTTTTGGTGATGGGTAATGCTAATACAACTGGTCGCCTTTCTTTTTACAATCATTGCATGATCTACGTATGGGGTGTAATTCGGAATACAAGACAAGATAATGACGCTCCTGTTCAATAGTGGAAGCCACTATCTGTTCCTGAAAAATTCATTGGTTTCATTTGTGGTGGCAAGGTTAGTATTTCTGTGCACAATCTTAGTACGTACCTCATCTATGCAACACAATCTCTCAGTTTTATCTTTTTGTGAAGCCATTGAGTGAAAGTTAGGTTTCTTTACATTCCAGCCATTTTAGTTGCTTAGCATATGGTAAATAGAGGCACGAATTCATTCTAAGAGTGACATTCTCGGACTTACAAGTGGATCCCCAGTACTAGAAAGTCAAAGCACAGTATAGGTGCTGCATTAGATCCACTGAGCAACAAGGTATAATAGCACTCATGATAGTTTTCAACTACTGTAGTAGGTGGAGAGAAATGATATATTTCTCAGATTCAATCAAATTTTCGAAAATGCAGTGGCTATTTCATATTTCCGGATGCACGAAAATTTGTGCAGTATTTGCTTCCATGCCCTTCATGGTGGATGAACTTGTTCGATGACGCATACACTAGAAAAGAATCATGCTCTTGCATACATGTGTACATTGACAGTGCTATCTATGATAGAGTGTACCACATTTATACTGCAGGTTGAAATGTTTCAACCATTTTACTACATTTGCATTACCAATTTTCAGCTACTACATGTAGAGGCACAAAAAATTTTGCAGTGCATAAAATCTTCAGACTATGCCCTCCTAGAAAATACCTTCAGAATCCTGCTGCAAGATGGTTACAGGAAACAGCACCACCCTGGACTAGATAGGCCACAAGAAACCAGATAGGACAAAAAATGTTATAACTGCAGCTTTCAAGTTTGTGCCCATTACGAGATTTATCAGTAGTAGCATACTGCTATAATAGTTCCTGAGATATAACAAGTGCATGTACAAAAGTGATGTTTACGGAAACCGAATGTTTTCATGAAACTCAGTGCAAGTAAATTTGAATATGTACGTATGAACTTTCGGTACGTTGGCGATCTGACTGTATGTTATGTACCTGATGCAAGTTTAAGTATTATACACTTGCACACGCTACTTAGGAATATTAGTAATGGGTTGCAATATCTGAACCAGTGTACATATTACCTGTCAATGATGTTATGTGCCCCTGTAGCACACTGAGGTATGCAAATAGAGCGAAGAACATCAAGAATAAGCCTCGCATCAATGAAGACCCAAAGGATGCCTTGCTTCGGGAATATAAAGAGGAGATTGAAAGGTTGAAAATGATGCTTCTTGGAAATGTGGAGGCTCCAGTTGCATTAAATGGTACAGTTGTGTATTATGACATCAATGTGGAGTATACACTACTCCGGTTTAGTTTCCTACATATCTATAAGGAGCAAATAGCATAATTATACAAAATGTAGGGTATGCTTTCAGTGGCTTCTCAGTTGGCTTCTGCACAAATGAAGAGAAGGTTATCTGTTACCAACTTGAGCTCGGAAAATAACTTGCCGATGTTTCGACTGAATGCTCCAGTCATCATCAGGACGAAAGTGAAGAAGTGTGAACGAACACTACTATTTATAGCCATGCACTACTGAGGATACACGTCATTGGAGGTCAAAGGTCGGTGAGGATTGCTCCTCTCTCCCTGCCTCCTCATCACATTGGTCCAGCAACCAGGGACTTCCAGTCCTCCATCTCGGTTGAAGCGCTGCTCTTGAGGGTGTCATCTGGATGTGCAGGGCCTCCTTCACCAACAGCTACTGTCCTCTGCCATGGTCCAGCACTGTGGTCTCCTCCCAGTGGATCGGGTGGTGGTTCTCCCATGCATGCTCCGCTACAGGCGACTTCTCCATTACCCCCCTCTTGAATGTTTCTTCAGTCTTGTCTCCAGTCTCTGTCTGGTCTCCCTAATGTAGACCTGGCCGCAGCTGCAGTGGATACGATATACCACATTGGATTGCTTACCAAGAGGTAATGTATCCTTGACCATGGTCAACATTGAGCGGAGAGTCCGCCCGGACTTAAAGACTACTCTGATGTTGAACTTCCTGCAAACACACCTGATGTCCTCACTCATCCCGGCCACATAGGGTATCACCACCAATGGTCCCTCCTCCTGTCCCTCGTCACAGCTACTCGTGTCTTCTGTTTCCTATGTGGGCGGGACAGAAGTGTTGCGGATAAAGTTCGCAGGATAACCGTTCTGCTTGAGAACCACCACCCGATCCACTGGGAGACCACAGTGCTGGACCATGGCAGAGGACAGGAGCTGTTGGTGAAGGAGGCCCTGCACATCCAGATGACACCCTCAGAGCAGCGCTTCAACTGAGATGGAGGACTGGAAGTCCCTGGTTACTGGACCACTTTGATGAGGAGGCAGGGAGGGAGGAGCAATCCTCACTGACCTTTGACCTCCAATGATGCGTATCCTCAGTAGTGCATGGCTATAAATAGTAGTGCTTGTTCACACTTCTTCACTTTTGCCCTAATGACGAGTGGAGCATTCAGTCGAAACGTTGGCAAGTTATTATCTGAGCTCAAGTTGGTAACAGATAGCAGGAACATGGCAAAGGTTTATTCTTGTGCAGTTTTATTACACATTAGGACACTGTATAGTGGCCAAAATGTTTGATTTTGCATGAAGTTTGAGAAAGTGTTTGGTTGGTGTGAGATTGATGAAATCTGGCATGGATGTACCCAACCACACTGGACTCCACAAAAATATCCTAACGAAAACTTCTAAAGTTGTAGCCGGATTTCAAACCTTTGACCGGTTTGTAAACCGTTCAACTGGAATATAAGCTGGTCGGCCGGATTTAAAACCGATCCGGTGTACACAAAGTCAAAAAGTGGGTCAAATAAGCAGGCCTGTGCATGCGCTTGGATGGCTTGGCACCTCATGTGCGTGGACAACGGTCCTTCATGTGTGCCGATAAAAGCTACTGAAAAGAAGCCGCGAAACACAATCTGGGAACGAGGCTAGTTTTGACGTTACTCTTAGCTTTACTTGTTAGTGTTGCAAGTGAGACCCAACCAACGCCAGCGCGGATTGCTATGCAGTATCCGATCCGTGCTGGCATTGGTTGGGTCTCGCTTGCGAGACTACCTTGCTTATTTCGTCTTTATATGTATGCTTGTACACTTCTGTAAATTGTTCGGCCAGCTTTCATGTCATTCAGGCCACAGCTGTTTGTTTGGCAATTAAGCTTGTACAGCTTTCACAAAGTTTCATGCTATTCGGGCTGCTTATAAATCGTTCAGCCAGCTTTCAAACCGTTCGGCCTGGTTTCTAAACGAGACCACTTCGCTTAGTATAGTTGAAAGTGGGCCAACCAGTTTAAAAACTGGATGACCGGTTTATAAACTGGTGGCCCGTTTACAAACTGGTCAAGTTTGCAACATATATAGACATGTCCTATATACACACATAATGGAGGTCCTAGTGTAGGTTGTACATAATTCTGCCTTTAAAGCAAGAAAGAGGTTTGCATATGCTTCATATGCTATGTAAGTTCCAGTAAGAGTAGTGCACATATAAATGTAGATGAGGACATTAGGAATATACTTCAAGAGGCTTGTGAAGTACTGATACAATGGTTCATGGCCCTTGAATCTCCAAAGTTCTTTCAGTTGCACTCACTTTATATAGAAGCTTAATAGTTGGAGATGAACTGTGTCGATGGTATTACAGTTTTTATGCATAAAGTGTTGTTCCTTCATGTGGAACCCTCCATATTCAGGAATTGGAAAGCTCCCTGCCCAGCAACAACAGGGCCATCCTTTCCCCTCAAGTGACCAACTGAAGTCTCTGGAAGATGAAAAGGAGGCCATTAGACAGGAGTATGAGGCAAAGCTGGCAACTCTGCAAGCCCAGTTCAACAAGGAACAATCTGATAAGGCAAAATTACAAGAAGAATTTTTGAAACTGCAGCAGGCTCGAGATGAACAGCTAGCTCAAGCACAGGTGAGGCTACATTGCTGCATTGCTTGGAAGCATCAAGCCATTGGAAATCAGGAAAAGGTCATGCAGGTTTATGAAAAAGCACTGAGTCAGGATGAATACTCATCACAAACATAATTATGTTAATGATACCTGTAAACTCATGTAAAGACTGAATATCAAGAAAGGCAAAAGGTAGGGTATGTAAATGTAGGTGAAAGCAGTGCTTATCACAGCAGTAATATTAATTCAAGTGGGTGTTCTGTTTTCATATGTACATTTATAGTTGAATAGCATCTTTTTGTGCAGTCTTAACCTCTAACATTCTGTGTGTGCAGGTAATTTCTTGTGTAGCTCCAAGACTTGCTTATATGTGTTTACACATGCTGTAGTTTGCTCACCTCAACTTTTGGCTCAATTTCGTACCTAGAGTCAAAGTTTACCCCCTTGAACTAGCCTCTTGTGGCCAGACTAGTGGAGTTTTGAGAAGTGGTATGCATATCTGAGATTAGCATTACACTTTTCTTTGCCAAGTCAGACGCTGAAGTTGCCCATGCTAAGCTTCTAGAGGAATATTTGACTCGGCATTTTGCTGGTGTGCTGACTGTGGTTGTGAGTTGATTTGAAGGGTGGCAGCTCTGTTTTGCTGTTGTCTGACCTGACTAAAGTACCTGCTGTCAGCAGATTCAAGCAAGGACATTTTGCTTATCATGGTTCAGAGTGATGCTGCTGAATCCATACTCAGGCATAGTGAGTGAGAAGCTCTAGTAAGGAAATCATGAGGATGGATGCTTTATGGTTACTGTAGACAAATGTGGGCACTCTAAAAAGAGTCTTGTAATGAGTGCTTTCTACTTGGTTGCTCTTCATGGATGACTGTGTAAACACTTGAAAGAGCCTTGTCTACTGTGGATATGCAAGGTGTACCACCCATGGAGGCTCGTTCATGGAACTATATTACCTTTGCGCAGGACTATCACTTTTAAAATATATTATGTGCGTGTCACTGTATTAGTGAAATGCTTCTCTACATGCAGGAACGTTTTGAAATTGGTGTAAGTGAACAGGTATCACAGGGAGAAGGAGGAGAAGGAGGAGGAGGGGTGCTTGCTCCAGCTGGTGATGGACTTATAACAACAGAAAGTGTACAGTCAGTAGGGTTTGGTTTACTGAGTGCAAAAGAAAGTGGAAATGATGAGGTGATTCTGCAGGAACATGAGGAAGCAATGCAGCGCCTAGAGGAGCTTCAACAAGAGATGATAGGTGGAGAGAAAGCAGGTACATTATTATCTGACGTGCAGAAAAAGGAATTTACTTGATAGAGTTTGTATTGCTGATAAGTGCTATATATACATGTACATGTATGCTTGCCAGGGCTTACAACAGTATTCATGTACATCTGTTTAAAAATCATGGAAGTTAAAGGAATTGAAGGAAAGCCCTGGTTCTAGCTGGTGATTGCCAGCTTTTTCACCTTCCTCATGACATCAACTTGTTTCTAATCTTTCAAGAATTCCTATGTCGCTGCATGTTATATTATGTTGGTATATTCTTATTTTACTCAAGGTGATGTCTCACTGATGGATCATCTTCAAGGGAGGAGACAATGGGCGGAGAACAGATTACTATCACTCAGACAAGCAAATGACCTCCTGGATGATGACGGCATTGTGGAACGAATATTCAACTCCCTTACCGGTCAGTATGACACAAGGCTAGGATTGAGTCGATTATAAGAGTCCAATACACACTAAGAACCAATCAAGCATATGGTACTATGACATTGTACATGTACATATTTGTATGTGACCTACTTGTCTATGTCACTCCTGTTTGCTCATGGTCTTGACAGCCACATTGTGGCAGATCATCAGGTTCTGCAGTACTACAAGCAGTACTTTTAGCTTATGAGGATATTATTGTTGTATCCTTGATGTGTAGTGCACCCTACTGTTCTACTACACCATGCCCGGTTTTGTAGTTGCCTAATGTAGGCCTTGGTAATATTGCTGCATGCAGAGTTACTATTCCTTAATACAACCAGGGTGGAGCTGAAACAGAGATGTGAAATTGGCCTTTGTATCTAATGCTCATAGTTATTGTTATACTATCCTCATACTTACACACACATATAGAGGAAGTTAAAGTGAAGACTCAGCTATTTGAAAGAACCCAATCTAAGTTGCACTCAGCGTTGGAAGATAACAAAGATCTGGCTGCTGAATTTGAGATGGATCGACAGGACTATCTTGATACAATCCGTAAACAACAGATGACGATTAAACTTCAAGAGCAACTCCTGGAGACCATAGTTCCCTGTCTCCGTCGTGACTGTAACTACTACAACCTTGATAAGGTCAAAGCAGAATGTGTGTGGGACAAAGAGCAGTCTTACTGGATTCTTCCACGGCTTACTGTCTCCAAGAGTGTACTATCCCCGGTTACTTCAGGCTCTTCCCTCCTGGAAAGAAGTGCTTCCAACCCTAAAACACTGAAGCAGAATAGCTCTGGTGACATGCAGATGAGAGATGTACGTGCTACAACTTATGATCCACCCAGTGATGATCGATACTTGGCACACTTACAAAAATCTGAAGAATCAGATTATTTCAAGCCAAGAAGAGTACTAGAACTCTTGTCACATAAGAAGGAGACACCTCATGAGCACACGGGTTGGGAAAGCGGTCCACCATTACCTCAAAACATGGCTACTGCTGCTTCTGTACATGGCGTGGATACCCTTGTAATGGGAGATGTTCACTACTCTAGGAGACCTGGAAAACTTCAATCTTTGCCTTCAAATCCTTTACTCCCCCAGAATATTGCTACACTCCCAGAATCAAATATACTGGACAAAGTTGAAAGAAAAATTTCGAACAGGAAGAGATACAGTTTAGAGCCTTTATCAGATAAACCAGGAAAACCACAAATGTAGCACAGCTGCAAAGCAACCCGATCACTTGACACTCTGTAGTTTAGTTGTTCTGAACTGTAGCTTTATTTATTTGATGCGAAAACTAAAATTTATAATGATAATAGCACAATCTCACGTTTCTGTAACATTCCAGTTCCTATTTCTCTAGCAAGTTTAAATTAACCTTGAAGAACACATATGGATGGTAGTCCTGTTGTCCAAAAGCCAAACCAGGGACATCAATATTCTGTAGGTATTACAAGAAACAGCTTGTAATGTTGAAGTACTAAAAAATCTCTACCCATGCAACACCCACGAACCCTTCATTGACCAAAGAATGATGTCGGCCATACAATCTAGGAATTGCACAGCACGTTTTGAATCCTTATAACGCACAGCAATCTCGAGATTGTGCAAATCTCGGAATTGCACAATAAGTTTGTGCAATCCTGAGATTGTGCAAGGTTATTGTGCAATCATCATCAGTATTTTAAGGAGTCCAACTCACCTCTATTTCACTCGCAATAAACTTTGCATCCAAGTGACCATAAAGCTGATTGAGTGTCTCAGTCAGCTTTTTCTGTGCCTTCCGATGGGGCTTCATTACCACAGCTTGGAAGTTCACTGGAAGACTGTACCTATGTAAGTTCAAAAGTATATAGGATGTAGAGATAGCATGACAAAAAATAGGCCAAAAAATATGACAACAAGGTTAGGATGATGACATGCAAACATATGAGCAAAGATGGTCCTTCAATTTGTGAAAGTTTCAGAGTCTCCATTTTCAGCGGCACTTGTTGGAACCTTGTACGACTTTCTTCGGAACAGGACAGAGCATTTGGCTACTACCAGGTGTAGGCAGGATTACTATCAGTAAGTTGACCATCTAAAAAAGTACATATCTACATACTCTAAGCAGTGAATAAAATTTTGCCAAACCCCTCCTACTGTCCTCATCAATAAACCTATACTGCAGCGCTGCAGAGATGATGTCAACATTTGAAACTACTAATACTCGCACCCGCACCCTGAGATACACACTTTGGTCCAGGGAGATCTATATCGAGGAATCGATTACATCCCCGGAGATACTGTCAGAGCCCCCCAGACGCAGGATGACAGCATCAACAGCATACAGGAGACACCGAACAGCTAATTCAGGCTGGTACTCTCGGTAACCCCGTGTATAAGTAGTTTAGAATCTGTTAACCATAGCCTGGGCCTGTTTAGCCCCACACCCACCTCAAGCCCAGTCCATGTCCCTACCCCTGACTCCCCCCAGAACCAGCCACTTCCCCCTCCACTTAGCCCCACTAGCAGTCTAACCTCTTTCCATAACACTAGCCCCCAGCATGAAGAAGCCCTATCCGGATCCATTGAACTATTCAGTCCCACCCCCAGCATAATCCAGAACAAGTGGCCACCACCCCCCGCTCTCCCTCAACGATCCCCACGCATTAGGAGAAGACGTAATTTACACAGAGCCTTGCCTCAACAAATGGGAGCTACGATGTGCGTAGCAGTGTTGGCGCGCTCCCCCACCTACCATCCCAACTATTTTCTAGCCACTATCTAGCTTAGCGTCATTTATATATGTAATCACTAGGTATAGCTTCAACCCACACTCCTTCATGACAATCCGCAAAACGGGACACTTTCTGCTAGTCTGGGTGGATGTAAACCTCTAGAGATAGTGTCTGGCCGGACTTAATTTGCTAGTAGATCTTGTCTGCCAGATGTAATCCTCGATGGCCGTTAGAACTAGCTTGCTGTTGTGAGTGATAGAGCTTGCAGCAAAAGTAGTTAAACAGTTGCCAGTTTGGTGGTATGTCAGTGTGGTAATAGATTGAAACAGAAAAATCAAGAAAGAGGACAAACCCGTTTTTCACGAAAAATAACTGTGATGGCAAAGAACAGTAACACCTCAAAATTAAAGTTTGCAGAAATCAATACCCTACGACAAGCAGTTTTCGTGAAGCTCAAAACAGTGGCAGCAGCTACAGGTGATTCTGCAACCCATTGTTTGGTGGAAGTATAGGATCTACTACGTAGATGTGGAACTTTCCCACAGAGGATAAATCGCATAACCTCCAAGTCTACGTAGTAGATCCGCCTTCTACCACGGCAACAGGTAAAGAATGCAATTACAGGACATATTTACCACGGCAACAGGTAAAGAATGCAATTACAGGACATATTTACCACGGCAACAAGTAAAGAATGCAATGAGCATTATTGGAGTTTGAGCGATTCTACGGTTGAAGCAATTCTACGGTGACAATCTGGAAGAGAAAACTGCTAGCTATTGTCTAGTGATGAGCATGCCACCTGTTGACAAGATCGACGAGGTTCCTGACGATGTGTGGGAAGTACTTTTTCACGATTTGTTGAGCCCGGAGGTTTTGCGCCGGATAGACGTACCCGTGATGAATGAAGCTGCCGTTGAAGACTTCGAAAGTTGGAGCAAAGATGAACCAATTGTTTCTAGTACTACCGCCACTGCTAGTGAGGAACTACATGTACCTACCACTGACGTACGCTCAAATGTTTCGAGGGCATCTACTAGTGCTATGGTTCCCAGTAGTGGACGTTCAGCTGTTTCTACTGATGGCGACACTGCTACATGTAGCAAACAACGGTTTCAGACGGTGAATGAAGAACAAGTACAGGCAGCTGTGAAGCAGCGAATTCCTAAGGGAATGCAAAAGAGTACAAACTGGGGTATAAACGTGTGGCACGCTTGGTCCTCTGTTATGCATTCTAATGCTATGCACTTTACTAATGCTGCTGCAACTTTTGTATTTAACTTCAGAAAGTGACTTTGTACATGGATTGTATGGCTTTGTCAGACAATTATAACTTCATGTAAACTGTGAAGTTCAATTAGTAGCTCGAAGGGTTCACAGGAGGATAACAGATTTATCCTCCTTGGCATATCAAAGGGTTACTATGGAGGCGCCCACGCACCCTGGTAGAAGACATGATGCCTACTTATTCAGTAGACAGACCTGGCTTATGTTTGATCCCAAGTAAGCACTGCTGACCTACAACTATTTTTTGAAGCTTGCCTCCTTCCTTGTGTGCATGCACTTGAGAAACACTAACTATTAAAACTTAATTGGCAATTGTCAATTTCATGAATGGTAAGTCAAAGGTTACTAGAGCATTAAGAGTGTGTTGGAAGTTCGTCTTGGCATTTTCACATAGCTGGAAATAAAAAGTGATCTAGACTATACTCAAGTTGAGCTTAGTTTACCAACTCAGTCCCTTGCTACAATGGAGATCCAAGGAAAGGAAGGTATCAAGGTTTTGGGAGAGCAGCAGGCCATGTGACAAGTACTTAGTGACGACTGCAAACCTCGCTTAGCATAGCCATCACATATAAATTAAAGTTGCAGTAACTATTACAAACAAGTAGGAATAACTTAATTACAATAAAACCATGCTACATGCATTGATTGCTACATGCAGGGGCTCAGCAATGATTTTAAAGCTTTTTGAAGCCATTATATCCCAGGGGAATTGTTGCTGAAACGTGTCAGACAACAGAACACCAACGATGTAAACAAGAGTTGCCAGTACCTCAGAAGCCTGAACTTGGTAACTGCCGTGCAAGTAACTGAGCTTGCAAGTATGAAGCAGAAACATGATGAGCACAGAGTGAGTGGTGGGGATGGAGCAGCAAATACCTGACTCACTCATAGACACACTGTTGGAACGTGTAGTTGAAATGGTGCAGAAGAGCTTGCATCATGCACCGCCTTAGGGAAACCTGGTGATTTTCTCTGTCTCGTCAGTGATTTCAGAAGGTATGATAGTACAATATGCAAACATTCCTGGCAAAGGGCATGTGAAGGGAACTGCTGCCTGGTTAAAACGTTCACTGGGAAAGTCGGATGGCAAAATGCCATCAGAGACAGCAACAATTTTGTCAATGAATAGTCATTAACCAAAACAGAAGGGTCAACTTTAATTATGGTGGTCTAGCTGCTGTTACTATTGGCTTTTTTGCTTTTGGTTTTTGATTATAGGTTTAGAGTACCCCTATCACTGGCTCTGCCAATCCATCAATTAACACTCCAGTTCAACTTGTATAACAATTTTGGGAATTGAAGTAGATACAGTGGCTATGGAACTGTGGCTGCCTCGATACAAATTGTAGCGTTTCAGATTGTTAGTGGCAGAATGGCATCACCGCAAGTAGCCTGAGAAGGGGATTGGAGTCTTTAGTTGGGCATCTAAGTCATACTCATAAGGTGGTAAACCAGGAAGGAGATGTTTGTGGGACTTGATTGGGATGCTAGTAGGAGCAAGGAGACATCACTTTCATATCTGGCTCAACACAGAGTTCAGGGCAGACTTGGAGTGGTAGCACCTTTTTTGGGCTTATAAGATGGCACCTCGTTATTAGGGCAGGAATCTTCAGATGTTACCATTTGGATTGATCCATTGCGCTCATGGGCCTGTGCAGCACTCTGTGAGAACCAGTACTTTCAGGTGGGTTGGCGGGAGTTTGAGGAATTTTCTGAAGCCTCCATTGTGGCAAGGGTGGCAGCAGCGATATGGGGCCAAGAATGTGTTGGTTCCACTGTTATGTGCAACAGTGATAATGAGGTGGTAGTGGCAGTATTGCAGTTCAGGGTCAGCAAAAGAAAGGAGACTGGCCCATATGTTGAGGTGATTGTTCTTTATTGAGACAAACTTTCAATTCACCAAAAGTATAGTAAGAGCAGTGCTATGCTAGAGTGGATTCCTGAGTGTTTTGAGGTCTTGTCAATTATAGGGTAGTCCGTCTCAATCTTGATCAAATCTGTTCTTATTTTTGGTTGTTTCATGAATTAGAGTGACTATGGCATATTGAGTGATGGTAGGAGGGGCGAGCGCGAAGCGCGAGGCGCAGGCTCAGTTATTTAACATGCTCCAGACCTGACAGTCAGACCTTAACCTGGTCAAAGTCATTGAGAACGAAAGGTGAGAAAGACGAGAAAAAAATAGGGGAAAAAATGACAGTGACTCAAGGAGGGACTTGAACACGCGACCTGGCATGCTCTAACCAACTGAGCTACCGAGTCACTCCGCAACTCACTGGCTGAGTTTGAGTACTTAAGCCTGAGCTGGCAGGGATCCAGCTGAAGCAGATACCAAGCTGGCATACCGTATAGCGGGAAATTTTCGCTGGTGCAAATTTTCGCGGAAAAGCGTCCAAGCTCTTCAGAAGAAATTTTCGCGGTTTTTATTTTCGCGGAACGCGGGACGCTCTGACCACACCCCTACCGGTTGATGTGACATCTTCGGAGCGTCTCTTACGGTTTTGTTGGTATTTTGTAAAGTAGGAGGCTGATTCTTCTTTACAGCAACCATTTAGAGGGCAGACAGACTATAGAGAACCATCATGTTCACATCGGTACTTGACGACGTACGCACGTAATGACGTCATCAATTTCCATCTTAGTTAATTTTTTCGCGGTTTATATTTTCGCGGAAGCAGGTCTGTCCGCGAAAATCGCGAAAATTTGCACCCAGCGAAAATTTCCCGCTATACGGTATTTGATGGGGGCGGGGGTGCGACGAGCACAAAGCGCGAGGTGCAGGCTCAGTTATTTAACATGCTCCAGACCTGACAGTCAATTCACCAAAAGTACAGCGAGAACAGTGCTATGCTGGCCTGAGTGTTTTGAGGTCTTGTCAATCATAGGGTAGTCCATCTCAATCTTGACCAAATCTGTTCTTATCTTTGGTTGTTTCATGAATTAGAGTGACTACGGCATATTGGGTATACACAAATTAAATATCTTCCATGACTCAGCTCTCATACCTAAGCACAGATTCTGTGAAGACACGAACAGCCTTGAGGTGGATCCAGGCTGAAAAAGCTTGACTGAAATTAACTTTCAGCCAGTTCATGAGAGGGCCCTGCAAGGAAAATACGTGTGTAAAAACTGTCACCTACTACTGTACTAACCATTCAAGGTCATATCTTTCATGGAGTTGTTCTCAGACCACAAAAAATTGTGTAAACAGCAGCAAACAATTCCACATCAACAGTACTTGTACATGCAAAAATATACTGTTTGGCGCTACGGTGTTCTCTTGAGGACAGGGTGAACACACACAAGAAGTTTGATAATGACCGTGGAAAGAGCCACAGCTTATTATCGTGCACGACTACCAGGATGATTGACCGATCTCGCTAATCTGTGAACAAAGCATTTTTTTCTCCATCATTCTATTGGATACTGACCCCGTTTACACTTTCCAAACTTACATAAAAGACTCGGAGTCATGAGATCAACTTGCCATGAGCATCAACTCTGACAAGGTCAATTTGCCACGAAATCAACTCATGCAGAAAGACTTTGAATGGTTAAGGAAATTTTTGATCTTGTTGAAATGTCTAGAAACTAAACTAGAACACCCTAAATCTCAATTGTTGTTATAGTGTGCTCCAGGAATGGTATATTGTACAATAGCTGTCAAATGGTTATTAAATTAGGCCTGCTGTATGGTACTGCCTTCACTGCAACCATGACACTGCTCACTTAGATATACAGGAGAAGGGTATGCTTCGTGAAATATCAAACTGAACTTCAGATTTGAGTATATTTATCTACACACGTAGGCAGTGTTTACTTCAGGTATAAAAAAATGAGTTGATTTTGCTGTAAATTGCTTCCACAAGAGTTGATCTGGTTGCAATGAGAATTGATCTTAAGAAGCCTTACTAAACATGACAAGCCAATGTATGCTGTGTAGAAACCAGGTGCTTACAAACTGTTTCTTCAGCTGTAGATCAAGCTTATGCTTCTCTTCTCTCTCTGCACCAATTGCTTGTGGGTCATACTCGAAGTCTCGAACAATAAACCTATAGAATCATGATAATAATATACCAACAGACTTTTCATGTACCATATTTCTTCAATCAGACACCACGGCTACTATATGTTTCGCTGTTTGTTTTGTGTGGCTACTATTTGATGGTATTTGTTCCTTTAGAATGCCAGTGAATACAAACAAGCTGGCTAGCTACCAGTTGACGAAAGTGGCAGGCAGTAGGTGGAGCCTCTTAGTACTGCTGTCAGCGGGGGCAAGGAGCTGTGGAACATGAATGGCTCTACCACGAGCATGGTGACTGTTGTCAGCAAGTGCCATGGTTCTAGCTTTGTATACTAGCCATGGGTACTATTTGAAGGCTGAGTTATTTCTCTCAACACTTTTGATCATGCAGCTACTATCCAAGGATGGCATCTGATCATAAAAATATGACATGAAATCACATACTTGTGTAACCAGTAAAAAAATACAACCTAAGAATATTGTAACAGCTTTAAAAGTAACAGGTGGATATTGTGCCATGCTATGCATTACATTGCAATACCCCACGGATGGCAGAGTTTGATCACAATGGATAACTGAGGCTATGCATGAATGACAATACAGACTGTTCTTCCAGAGCAGATATTACCTGAGTGTGAACAGCTTTATTGTAACAGCTTTAAAAGTAACAGGTGGATATTGTGCCATGCTATGCATTACATTGCAATACTCCACGGATGGCAGAGTTTGATCACAATGGATAACTGAGGCTATGCATGAATGACAATGCAGACTGTTCTTCCAGAGCAGATATTACCTGAGTGTGAACCTTAGCCCATTCATGAAGCACAGTACCAAGACAAATAACTGCGTTGTCTGCATGCACGGTTACCTACCTCTGGTGAAGAATAAGTCTGGCTACTACTCAGTCAGTATACACAACCTGTGTGAAGTCCTCTGCAGTCGGTCTCTGAAGGATCTCCTAGTCGAGAAACGTTAAAAAGCTACTACTGTAGGCTGGGTTTTGATTGTGTAGTAAAAAAATTGTGTTTCTAGGTCTGGAAGGCAAATTGCGAATCCAATGATTTGTGCCAGCCCTGTTTTTGGCCACACCCACATGATGGACAAAGCGTGAGAGAAAACAATTGTGAGTCAGAGTGCAGCTAACACTGCAGGATGGCAATTAGAGAGTGTCATGCCAGGCCACAGTTATCAGCTGTATATGGTCCGTATGGAAGTACGATCCTCTGATATGAACAATGCATACTTCTCCCCGTCTTTATTCTTAGTGGCTAATGTCATTGGCTTGCCTATTCCAACGCATTTTCAACTGCCTGGCAGCCAGACCGTTTCCGTTTTGCAGCACAAATTGCTTCCAGAGTGTGGCACGCCAAGCCTTAAGCGCTGTAGAACAGAAAGAATCTAGCTCATGAAACTAGTAAAATTGGAACTGTTTAGTTGGGAGATGGAAGCCTGTTCACAGGTTGCAGATACTGCAAACGACTCGTCTTGAAGAAAAACAATGCACTCGCAAGATCATGTTCACACTTCCAAGCCTTGTACATGTTCAGATTTATCCTAGTCGATGTAAATTTTTTAGCGTGGAATTTATATAATGCTTTTTGCGTGCTCACAACAAACTTGCAATTTGCAATTATTAAGATCTCACAGACAATTCCCGACATACTGTATGTGGTATGGTTACTTTCACTCTTGACTGTAGGAATAAGTAGAAATTGCACCAGGAATTCTTTGCTAAGTGGCTCTTGTAATATCATTGCATGGCATTTGCTTAAATACAGAGTTATCTTACTTCTTCTCTCTTGCATGAAGTTTGAATTCATCAATGACTTTCTTGAAGACTGAGACAGTGTAGAGGCCGTACTCAGTATCCTCATGGACCAGCTGACTAGAGCGAGGTACCACCATTTGTGTCAGGCTCTCATATGTGGTATGCCACTCCTTATACATAGCTCTGTTGGTAAACCAATACATGTGACCATCAATCATTGATGTTGAACCTGCATCTCTTTGCTGTTAATAAATGAACAAGCATGAGCTTGTATCGGAAGTGGACCCAATACAAAAAAACATGCTGTGGATACGTAGCATCTATATACATAACAATAACAGTGAGTGTTTCTAATAGATATCTGCAATCTGGATTGGTAAGATGTTTAAAAATAAATACCACACTACGGGTTTCTTTCAGGAGAGAAAAACACCCGTGAATGGCTAAAATTTCGTGGATTATGTGAACCCAGTTCACCACATCTACTAACAATGCAGCAATGTGAGTCAAAAAGTGGAGTGACAAATACAGTCTACGGTGGCTGTATAGTGGGACAGAAAGCTACCGCATCTACAAAAAGGTTTGGTAGACTTGCCAGCAAGAGGGAGACAACATTCATGACATAAATCTCTCATAAAGTAAGAAGACTACACGGTGTTTACTTCCTGTCTTTTCTACAGACCAGCAGGCACACTCACTTCATCAGAACTCAAACTTGTTTGTATGCTCTCTGGGCCTTGCACATGCTTAGACAGAACTTTACTGGTTCACAAGTCGAAACACAGGCTGCATTTGTTCCTGTTCGCCTCAAAATTTCCGTTTTTATGCTATGAACGCTTTTTTTTGTGTAGGTAATTGCCTACTGTTATATTCTACAGGCTATCTGGTGATATCTTTGCCGGCCTGGTTGCATGGGGCAAAGCAAAATGTAACTACTTAGAGTAGTACCGCCTACTGCGATCACTTGGCTGGTAGGTCGACAGATGCCACTTGTACACCTATCGTTTGCGTTTATCACTCATGAAAGGTAGATTTTTGTGAATTATAAAGTCTCTTCTACACAATATGGCACAAGTCTGGCTTAGCTTCTGATCTCTTGGCGTTACACATGGGGCCAGTGGTGGTGGTACAGCCAGTACAGCCATGGCCACACCAGTTTTGAAAGCAAAAATGGCATTGATATTACATTTGTGTAGCTGGTTGCAGGCGTTTGGCAAAGTATGAAGAGGCCTTTTCTGGAGTTCTTCGAGGCTTTGGGCATCCAAATCTGCGAGTTGAGGACTAAGGCTTTATCTGGTTTTGCAATATGGCATGTGGAATGCGGATCTCATTTTCTGTTTAGGCATCACTTTGGCAATTTGTTTGTTGTAGTTTTGGAGGTGTATTCTCTTTTCATCTTGTAGCTATGGTTCTGTGCCAGTGCATTTCTCACATTGTCCAGAGTTTACCTTTTACCTGCGACATCCACAAAATTAAAACACCCACAAATTTCTGCCTATACAGTAATCCTGTGCCAGTTTGTCCACTGGGTTCTTCTAGTGCAGAAAGGTAGACTCTGGACAATGTGAGAAAGACTCGGTGTCACAAGATCAATTCTCACGAGATCAATCGCCACCAGATCAATTCTCATGAGATCAATCGCCACCAGATCAACTCTCATGAGATGAACTTGCCATCCAGAAAATAACTCAGGAATGTTACACCAAATCTCACAGTGACAAAAGGCAGAGATTGGTAGGTATTCGATTTGAAACTCCACCTCTTAAACTTGTATGATTGGTGAAGCTAGATGCAAATGTGTCAAGACATACATAACAGTCTACACGAACGCGCCAGAAATGTGGGTGTGTTATGTCAAAAAGGAATTTGCCGGAAGTAATGCACGCGGCCCGCGTGTTACGTCAGAGGAATGTTAATCACACACGTTGGAATGTAATTTTGATAGTAGCGCTCGAGGACAAACAAGAGCGTAGAGAAGGCTGTTTCGCGGCAGACCTCGCAGTGAACGTGTTTTCTACTACCATCCCTGGTTTGGTAAAGTTGTTAAATTTAGTAAGCCTACCTACTGTGTACTGTTTAACTACAATTTGTAGCCAGAAATTAGGCTACATCCTACGCCGTACGGTATATATTTGTTAGCTAGTTGGTAGGCTTAAAGTGTTTGTAATCCCGTTTTGGAAGTATAGTGGGTCATGAAAGCCCTATCAATCTTCTTTGTTCGCTAAGAGACCCTTGGCAACTGTAGCAGTGTGATGGTGCTCTTGAATTGGAATCTTTGGCTGATATTGATACTGAACACAATCAGCAATTTCATAAGCTTCAACACACTTTTCCATGAAAGAAGCAGCTTTGCTGCAAGATGACACATAGGCTAGAATTTATGTTGCCCTCAGGTTCAGCATAAACTACTGCTGACCTATAGTTCATTGCTGTGCGTGGCATGAGATAAATTATGGCATCATTTTTGTGAATAGAATTGTCGAAATATGGCCTGAAGATCATGCAAAGCCCAAGATTGTCAACTGTAGATGAGATGACTCTTTTGGAAAGCTGTTAGTGCATTTTGCAGTGAGGCAGTCACTATTTTGTTTCTATATTACTGAGGCCAGATGGTCAGAGGGTCGGTGGTGGGCTTAAAACTGGTCGCGAAATCAAGACATTGGTATGACCCTAGTGCCGACAGATAGGAGGAGGGAGGGAAATGTCTGGTGAGTGATTTAGCAATGCTATGGATCTCCAGCATGTCAGTGAACTGATCAATGACGCCAAGCTAAGAACAGTAGATGCACTAGCGTGCTAGGTATACAAAGAAACAGCAAACAGTATTGTTACTCCTATGTCTTTTTCCCTCACTACAGGATCACCATTCAGCGTCAGAGAGGCCTGTGAAATTGAGAAGCCTAGCCTTGTCCCCGGCGCGCGCGAAAAACGGAGAAGCGCCTGGTACACACTGTTTGTGCATGCGTTTAATCTCCCCAAGATGTGGGGACTCCAGACTATTTTCTGATTCTTCCGTGCCATGTGACGTCAGAGTTCGGACTCGATATAGTAAACTTGTCAGGATAGTATAATGGCGTGTAATGAAAGTTCGGATTTTCAGCAAGCGATTTCTCAAGCCCTTCAGCGACTTGCGACCCCAAGTATGGTTCTCTAAACTTTCAACTCTCCGCTTGCACTTCGCACACATGAGATTTGGTAAGCCGTCGTCATCGTTCAACGTTATATCCAACAGAGCGCTTATCCTTGATGCTAGTCTTTCCTGGTTAGCTTTTTTACCAAACAATGCTACTCTATGGTGGCTGTAAGCCACAGAGGATCAGCAAAGGCGGCACACCGATGCCATTTTCGCTAACTGGGCCACGTCGGGATGTAAATTTTGTCAGAGCACACGCCCCTAGACAGTGTAAACGTCATAAACGTGAGCAACGCCATTTTTAATTAACCGGAAGCGCATCAGTGTGTACCAGGCGCTCTTCCTCAGCGCCGGGTACCAGGCGCTCTTCCTCAGCGCCGGGTACCAGGCTATCAGAAGCCATGAGCATTGAAGACTGCTTATTTGTTTGTCTGAATAAAATGCTTGTGCATGCGTTCTTTGCTTGCAGGGCGTGCGCTCAATGTTTGGATTACGCAAGAAATAATGTTTGGAATGCAATTATCTTGGAAGCCGTTCCGGGGAATGAGTAGTTTCTGAATTTACAAGTAGCATATCCCGAGAGTGGAACGGAGTTATGCTTCGTTGTAACCCTATGTTATACGGCCGAGTGTCATGTACCAGCGAGGCAAGTATGGCGGCTGTATGTGCTTTCGCTCCACTTTGTCCAGTAAATCAAAGATAGCACAAATTTGTCGAGATAGCTGATATCATGAGCAAAAGTACCAGTATCTCAGCTCCTAAGGTAAGTATGGATATGCAGTTTTTAGCAAGCTATAGTACTATGCCAGGGCCTATACCTGGAGCTCGTCTGAAGTTTGTATCGTGGACGGATCAGTCGCTGTGTTTGCTAGAATTGTGGCATTTTTTCCTGATTTGCTTTACCTATAACTTGGTTGTAACTTGCTACTATGCCTGCAGCCTTCAGTTTTGGTTTAGTTTGGAAGCTAATAGTTGCCACACGCTGTGCCTCGCGTATTCGCTTGTAGCTCTGTGCTGGAGCATGGCACGCGCATGCTTTGGTATTATCGTGGAGTGGAGACCTCCCTCTAAAGCATATAAAAGTTTGAGGACGAACACCTGCACAGTTTAGAAAATACAGTATTTATAACTGAACTCGTTCCCGTAGTTATTGATTGTTCACGTATTGCTCTTCACCGGAAGTACTGAAATAATTTCGACGTGTTCGTGTAGACTGTAAATACAAACAGACATGCACCAATACTGGCAGATTATGTCATTCGCTTCTGCGTGCATGTACATCCCATGAAATTGGAATTTGTGAAAAATTTTGATTCAAGAATTTTTGGTCATTTGATCCCACAAAATTTTCAGCCATTCGATAGCCAGAAAAGTTGTTAATATTTGGCAAAAAGGACTTCAACCAGCTGTGTGCATGTTAAGTAAGAAACACTGACCAATATTATGTGATAAAATAAATTTAGCAGCGCTGTTGCCGATAACCAAATAGCCAAATTAAATTCTCCACAAATTTTTTTGGCTATACAGTATATTCTTACTTTGGGACAACCACCAGCAGAGTCTGCAGATACTCAGAGTTCATCACAAAGTGTTCTTTTTTTACAAGCTCAGCAAGTGAACGAGTCATTAGGCTGCCTCTGGAGAACAGGAAGAGATAAACAAGTGATTATAACATCTGGTTAAGGAAGTTAAATCAGGCCAAAGGTAAGATCAAAATCTAACCAGGATAATCATGGTGACTAGTTAACTTTTGTCAACAATTATTACAACCAGCAATTGTAAGTACATGTAAGCTATCAACACAGATAAAAACTAACATGTAGGCAAGGCCTCTTAGTAAAACATATTCAGGAATTAGTAAAAACCTCTCAGGGATTCATTAGTTTCAAGTGCTTTATTTCAGTGGGCGGAAATAGGCAATGACCGATTGAGTGCTGACTGCATCTTGGGTTCTAGAAAGGCTACAAACATGGGACAAGAATTAGCAGGAAGAGAAACTCGAGCATCTTAGCTTGTACATTCCCCTACAACTGGACTTTACCATAACATTACATGGACCCCATGAATACACCATTATAAACACCCAGTGGGTCTGCTAACATTGAAAATAGGCACTGATGCTTAGTATCCCAACAGTACTGAACTACTTAAGGTTACGGGATACAGTTTGTTCATTAATATTCATGAAAAATATTACCTTCCTTTTCTTCGTGCAGGATCCAGGCATGCATGCGTTTAACTTTACCGCTAAGAAAGTTACATAAGCCTGTAACAGCTGTGCTGGTTGGGTGGCCCGTGGGCGGAGCAGGCAATTTGATAGCAGTGCCTGCGGCCGCGGTTAACAGTCCGCATACGAGTACTGACTTCGGCGTCAGTTATTTCCTGTTGGAAAAACATCTTACCGTATATTACACTGTATTCGAATTCTACGAGGACAGATGCAGGGCGGCTCGAAGAGTTTTCGCCGAGACGACTTACCGTTTTTGATATACGCCTAGATTTAGTCGCTTGGTCGTTCGAAAACCACCTGGGTTTTGGATAGAAACGCGTGTCACTCGCTTCCCCTGGGACACAGCAACGAAGTCGCTCCGAGCCGCCCTCAAGTAAGTTGAGTATTACCCGTAGGTGTTGAAAAGTTGTACCTGCAATCCTCTCTGAGGACAAAATCTGACGCCGAATTTGCGGCCGAAAGTCACGAACTTTGTCGTCGCCGCTCGCCTTAGTACGTTGTACATAAGAATTAATACTATACTGGTTAAATGGCACTCATAGTTCTGTTATATGTCGCTTCTATTGCGTGCTGTAACTGGTTCCTGCACGGAGAAAAGGAAGGTAATATTTTCTCATGAATATTAATGAGCAAACTGTATCCCGTAACCTTAAGGTTACGCGATACTCTGCAGGATCCTGTATTCACTGTAATCTCGAATTTAACATGCACAAGTTCACTTAGAACAGCCTCGTAAGTCTGCTTGGTATCATCTTTTCCCCACCAATAATAAAAGAAGAGATGTAGCTACTACTATAGAGTGGACTACAGAGGGACTGATGGAAGCTCTTTTGGACATCATTAACAGTTACTGGATTAAGTTTACAAAGATCAAAAATTGTGTTGTATGTGCATTGTATGTTCTTTCCAGCAGAAAACAGACCATTTCTTGAAAAATGAGAAATGTTTTGGAAAAAGCACCTGTCACACCCTCAGTTGCATCTAGACTGTCGGTCTACAGTATCGCTTCTCAGTCTTGGTTGCTTGCATGTGACCAAGTTTGCTAAAACTGACCATACATAGTCTCGTTCCCAGGCTCCCCTCCCTCTAAGGGGAGGAGAGCCTGGTACATTTTATCACATGCGTGACGTCAAGGGTAGGCATGAGGTAGGCATGACTTAATTGTGCATGGGCACGCATGAAATCCCACCCACACAGTTTGTAGCTCGTGATCGAGGCAAGTACAAGCATAGCTACAATGGCAAAAAAACCGCTGGCTACAGCAACCGTAAATCGAAAGATAGGACTGGTGTAGTAGATTCTCAGTGTCAGACACGGGACCTGACGCACTGAATGGCAAGAAATTTTGTGATTTGTTGTATTTTGCAAGCTAGCGTCACTATATTATTCGAGTTGTCAAAAATTGACTAGTTCTATGTGGACAACTATATATCGCTGACTGCCAAGACGAAGGTAACACACTAAAGTCATATTTACCCAGACTGTAGTAGTCTTGAAAACGCTTGTGCTTGAACGTGTGTGGGCGCTCAGCTTAGTCCACCCCCGCATAATTAAGTCTGTCTACCCTTGATGTCCACGTACAATGTACCAGGCTCTCCCACTCCTTAGCGGGGAGAGCCTGGGAACAGGGCTAGACTGTACATACATGACCACTTGTATGAGATCACTCTTCAGTTCTCACTAAATATGTTTATGGAGTGCCCCTTTCTTCATTCTTCACATTTTGTAATCCTAGTTTAGCGTATGAAGCACCACAAGTTGTTCACTTTGGACTCTGTCCATGCCCTATTTCTGTATTCTGTAACATTAAGCAACAGACAACCAGGTATGTCTCAAATTCAAACTTTGCTCACGTAGTTTTTCTCTCAATAGCTTGGAGGTTGGTTCTCAAGGAGTTGTATGTTTGAGACTTCTGTTTGAGGTCGGTGTCAATTTGAGATACAAGCTGAATGGAATGAAAGGAAGATAGACAAAGTGAATACATGGTCTATCCATAGAAAAAAACATATGCTATTTACATGGTGGAGTGAGCACATATGGGAATAGCTTAATGAGTGAAAAGTCAGAGCAGGGATATACAAGTTCTTCTAGCATCGTTTTAATCTTAAGTAGGGGGGACCACTTTTGTCTTCCAAAAATGGTCCAGGAGACCACCTCAGAGTAGAATTTATTTCAGTGTGAAAACAAGGAAAGTGTGTCAATCTTAACCATATAGCAATGTATAGGCACATGTACCTTACTGATTCCCTCTACAATGTTTGGTATTGGCTGCCTGAGTGGAAACTTTGCCCCATCCCACTGGAAGCGTATGAGAAAGGTCTCCATTGGGACCTTGTTGGGCCCCACGAGGAGGTTCTCATGTAGTTTGTCCTTGTCCTCAGGGTCTAAGATGTCTGCCATGTACTGTGCCATCTTGCGAACAACACTAGGTAAATAAAGAGACATGTTACTACCGTGGTATAGTAGCCATTAATAAGGCCGCCACCCCTTATGATGGTCACTATGCCTGGTTACTAGTGCATAGCAGCCATCTGCCCTTTCCATGTAAAGAATACACTGGGCACATGGTACTGCGAGCTAGCCTCATACCCAGGCTCCTCCCCACTTTTCTGCACGGGGAGGAGCCTGGGTAAAAGGCTAATCAGAACTGCATTTCCAGTTGATGTGTCCTAGCACTTGGTACATGTATCATCACTCCATAGCTTTAAACTGTTGGGGATGTACTGCCCAATTCATAGCATGAATGACTCGATTGAATTTCATTTCAAACTTTTGTTCTGCACAATTCTACACAAACATGTGACACATCTTCTATAATCTGAATGATATTACTAACACTTTGAGCAATAGGAAGTGCTATGAAGCCAAAGCAACATAAACAATTCCTAGATAGCTTACTTTTCGACAAATGGGTCAAGCTTTTGCAGTTGGTCAGAGAGAGCAACCAGTGTGTCCAATGTTCCAACCTAACCAAAGAAAAGAAGACATCCACTGTAAGGCAATATTATCTGGTTGCATACACCACAATAAATGCTTACACCCATGCAACCCATGGAATACGCAAAGCTTAATGGAACTGAACTGGAGCTGGACTTGCAGTACAGGATCATCTGATACAGCTGGGGGTCAGCTGAATCACCATACAAAATGCATGGGAGTGTCAGCTGCAATTCGTGATTGAGATGATGTCAGACATTTTACTGCTGTTCTATGGAGGATTATCTTTGAATACGAACACCATAGAGCCTATCTTTTTGGATACCAGGTGAGCCAAAAGCTATGATAAACTTGCTTACCAGCTTTGTGTATACATTATTAATGGGGCACGAAGCCAGTTCCAGCTATTACATGAACAGCGCTTCAAATTTAGTTGTTGCTGGTATAGAATTTCTTGTCAGCAAGAAAAATGATTACCCACTACATGCTACTTTATACAGTGGAACCCCTCCTTAGCGGACACCATTGGGAACCAACCTTTTGTCCCTTATAGCGAGGCTGATCATGCATGACAGTTAGACAGAGCAAGTTATATAATCAGATGTTCTATCTATTGTGAAATACTTTTCCATTTGCAATGAATAAACAGTACTATTTCTGGCTCTGTGATGCTTCTTCCATCCTTTCTTGCAGTGCATAGCTTGACTTTGGCTGTGCATGTGAGTGCAATTTTGTGGACATGTCCACTTGAGTTGCTAAAATTTGAGGGTGGGGCTATGGTGGTCATGGTTTCACAACAGCTCTTTTAACCTAGCCTCGTTCCCAGGCCCCACCCAAAAATTGGGAAAGGGGCCTGGTCACACTTGCAAAACTTCCCATATGTGTTGTGTCAGCAGTCTTCGTTTGGAGTAGACGAAACGTGTTTGTCTATTACCAATTACTAAATTCTTAAGTGGTAGACTCGTTCCAAGACCATTTGAAAAGTGGGAACGAGGCTAGCAGACTTTTCATAAACCCTGAATTTCAGAAACTGAGTGTAGTTACGCTTGCTAGGCTACTACTTTTGCCTCACAAGATTTGTTCATCTACTCTGTAATGCTATTGTCAACAGAAGATGGCTACCACATGATCACACAAGACACATAATTGTTACATAATATGCTGACTCAGCACATACGAGAAAGTTTGCAAGTGTGACCAGGCCCCTTTCCTGAATTTTTGGGTGGGGCCTGGGGACGAGGCTGGAACTGTAAGTGGTCAGCTTCAAAATGAAGCCCTGGAACATGCATCCTCTTTACTAGCTGTTGGAAGTGAAGTTGTGTAAGTCAGTTCGTCCAGCCACTGTTTCACAATCATGGCGGTAGGATTTGCTGTGTTTGGGACAGACGTAAAGCACTTGAACATACTGGCTCCCAGTGTGGCAGAACTTGATAATCCTGTGATCCTTTACTGTAAGCTGGCTAATGAATATGGGTGTGTGTTTGTCATACTAGGCTAATCCTGATGGAATAATGTGGAGTCACCCTCCAGACATCACTCTGTCCTATATACCCTCAGATTAAAACCCTTCTATGGGAGTGTAAACGGAAATGCTCACTGTAGGTATAGTATTTCTGCACTAAAGTGGGTGAGTCAGAGTGCACCAATGAAAGACAAGCCACACTAAAGAGCTCATAGCTACCAGACATTATGGCAGATACAGGCATGGTTCCACTCAAAACACATCAGAAATAAGATTACTGCACACAGTGTAGCATTTCAGCAGCCTACCTTTCCACAAAACAATTTGAGACGATTAGCCAATACCATAATCCTTTTCTATACTTTTGCTTACTGATTGTGCACAATTTCGGCGTGAAAAGCTGTGTAGGCTACTGTAATGATACCGAACTTTCATACAGCACCTTCTTGCAAAACTCGAGACCATCTGGACTAACCTTCAGTTCTGGGATGCTGAATTTGTTGTTTATAGAAAGACTGTTCGTCTTCTCACTGATCAACTCCCAGGTTCTCTCGGGCGTGGGCTCTCCAGGAGCGCTGACCAGCATATACTCCGCCATCTCTACGGTCTACCGGACTACCTCAAGGGGTTCACAAAGTTCACGCCAACTCCATGAGGGGTCACATGACTGGTGTAGTCTCGTTCCCAGAGCAGCCCGTGTTGCGACTTGTGAACCAGCAAACTTCTGTCTAAGCATGCTGGATGGCCCAGAGAGCATGCAGACAGGTGTGAGGTGAGTGTACTACATGTTTTGCATCATAATTTGGCATGCAACACAGCTATCCTGAGAGGCATATGCAATTTACTTATGGACAACAACTGTCGGAGAATTTGTGTGTGAACAGTGGTCCGGCCGGCGAACGTAGAGGAAGTGCCTTATATGGAAAGTTTTATTTGCAAACAGGAAGTGATACGGGAGGGTGCAAACACAGGGCACGCAAAAATGAATTTTTTTCATCGAAGTTCAACCTGTCGTATCTCGGAAACTAAAGCATCAATTATCGTCCTGTTTGCGCTAAAATCTTTTGCAAACTGTCCATTTTGTGACGATTTTGGTTTGAATGATAAAAATCCATTACGTTAGGACAGACAACTTGGTAACTGAGGGTCACTCAGAAACTATCGACACGGATAGGGTAGCACAAGAAGTTGCACAAACTTGGTTTGCACGAGCAAAGTAGACAAAATGGGGATCAAATTGTAGTTAAACAGTTGCTCTTTCCAGCTATGATGTTTATTTTAGTGTCCCGTTACATAAGTAGGCTACACGAAGGTTAAAATTGAAGACGCGTACTGGCACGTAACCGCACTCAGAACTTGCATCTACAGACTGTGAATTCAACTCCAGGCAGACAACCAGCAAACCCAGGCATACCCACCATCAGTATAACGCTACAATTGAGTAGATACTAGTAAGCAATGCTACAATCCAGTAAATACTAAATACACACTCTTTAACTTCTGAAATTTCACTAGCTATCCTATAAATAAAGTTCAATATTAAACCACGTGCATGCAGCAAGTCCTGCCCCGGTCAGCTGTCCTTGAGTGAGGTAAGTTACCTCAGTTTATACAAACATCACACAAAAATGCTCTAAATTTCAACAGTGAAAACTACAACATATAGGTGACATGATGAAGAGGCGAAAAGGTGTCCGTGCACACAATATCCACCCTGGAAAACTGTGCGGTCCCTGTTGTCTGTGTGGTTTGCTGCAGCCAAGTTACACACACCTGACCAACATGAATGAGGGACAGGCAGGTTGGCTTTTGAGGTTCCATCAGCCATCTCCTACTGATTGCATTTGTCGTCGTTGTGCTGAAGATGTGAGAAAACATGTCGGTGACCCTCAATATTCTCCTGTGTGGTTGCGAGGTAGAAACAGAATGGTAAGATGTTGTATGGTTGTTAACTGTACTGATAGTGATGCAAAAACTACGGACCTAGTGCCTGCTGGCACAATACAGGAAGTACTAGAATGTGAGTTGGACAGTAGCTGTTATGGCAACCCAGTTACACTATGCACAAAGCATTATCAGAAATTTTATACAACCTGGAACACTCCAAATGCCTGTGCGGCTTGTGGACGGAGGCCAACTAGGAAAGAGAAGCGATTCATTCGCAGGTGTCCAGACCCTGATTTAATCACTAAATTTCTTGCTAACCACTGTGACTTTGATTCAGAAATAAAGCCACAGGACAATATATGCAAGTCATGTTACAACTTTCACTTACACATACTACATGAAGCAGCCAGTGAAAGCTACCAAGAGGACTTGGAGTTAAAAGTAAGGGAACTAGACAGTGTAATTCAGAAGTTTGATCAACTCCCTTGTGAAAGTGTTACTGATGACACTTTTGCAGAAAGGGCAGTTTGCAGTGCTGCATTGGCAGTTGGCAAGGAGCTTCTAGCTCATCGTGCTGTACTCCTTTCAACTGTTTATCATAATTTTACCGACAGTGTTGAGAAACACAGTGAGACCATACCAGGTGTTGCTGTAAACCTCCAAGGTACATTCTCAGCCCGTTGGCTGCTAGCTTCGATCACACGCAGGCTGAAGCCACATGTGAGTTTCATTTGCAAGTGCCGAAAAATAGGTACATTACTATTACTGGACATCCAACCCTGTTGCCAGGAATCTTCACTTTGTTCTGTCAGCATGGTTAGAAATTAGTGCTACTTAGTTTGATTGTGTCACTATTTATCAATTCTTTTCTTTACTACTTAGGGATTTGCTATGGGTTCCAGGTGATGAGAATACATGAGTCCCCCAATGCACCTTTCACAGTGTTGTTTACCAGGTTCAAAGAAGGTATTTGGCAATTCTTATTGCGCATGACATGCCATAACTAGACAGATCTGCGTTCAGCTCCACAGGTGATTATCTACGACAATGGGTGCAACTTGCACAATTATTGCTTGAACCGAGAACCACTCTTCTTTAAGAATTCATGGTTTTTGGTGGATAGGTTTCATTTGGCCCAATCATTCAGGTGAGTGTTTTCTTGTGCATGTACCCTAAACCAGTTGCTTTACAATGTAGTCTTACTTTTTATTAGCATGCAGTGTTGGGGTACAACCTTTCAATCTACCCTCAATTTTCGGTTGTTAACAGCCAAGTGGTGGAGCAATCCAATTCTCTACTAAAAAGGATAAAAAGTACTGTTTCCTACATGTCTGCCACAAACTTTGTCAACCACTGTGCATTATTCTTTTGGTACCACAATAAGACAAAAAGTATTTGATTGTATGAAGAAACATGACTTGTATAGTTAGCAACTATACCCACTGCTTACTTTTAGTGTTGACTATGAATGTAGAGGTAGAAAGGAACACCGAAAGTATGATTTGAGCTCAGTAACAATGTACAATATGATTTCAGCCAGCATTCATCTGAGATGGTACTAGCATTATAAACGCTACTACACAAAACCAATCATCTACCTGAGAAGAACACGAATCCTCCAACTGAGCTCAAATCATAGCTTCGGTGTTCCTTTCTACCTCTACATCCATAGTCAACTAAGTAGTGGGTATAGTTGTCCAGGGTACCTAACCGTATCCACCTCTGACATGAGAAAAGTGCCACAAAACGTGATGTTCAGTTACCTTCATTTACGTCAGAAGAACACGAATCCTCCAACTGAGCTCAAATCATAGTTTCGGTGTTCCTTTCTACCTCTACATTCATAATAAGTAGTGGGTATAGTTGCCTAATCGTATCCACCTCTGACATGAGGAAAGTGCCACAAAACGTGATGTTCGGTAACCATCATTTACCTCAGAGGAACATGAATCTTCCAACTGAGCTCAAATCATAGTTGTACATTGTTACTGAGCTCAAATCATAGCTTCGGTGTTCCTTTCTACCTCTACATTCATAGTCAACACTAAAAGTAAGCAGTGGGAATAGTTGCCCAGGTTACCTAATTGTATCCACCTCTGACATGAGGAAAGTGCCACAAAACGTGATGTTCGGTAACCTTCATTTACCTCAGAGGAACACGAATCCTCCAACTGAGCTCAAATCATAGTTTCGGTGTTCCTTTCTACCCAACACTGACACCATGGGTACCTAGGGCACCATGCATTGACAACATGGGCTGGGTGCAAAAGGCCCTCATATGCATGAGCTATGGTAGAGTGTAGTAGAGTCAAGTATAGCGACGTCGAGTGTAGTAGAGTCAAGTAGAGCCATGGTAGAGAGTAGTAGAGACAAGTAGAGCGAGGTAGAGCAATGGTATAGTGGAGTAGAGTCAAGTAGAGCCAAGTAGAGCCATGGTAGAGTGTAGTAGAGCCAGGTAGAGCCATGGTAGAGTGTAGTAGAGTCAAGTAGAGCCAAGTAGAGCCATGGTAGAGAGTAGTACATAGTTGACACTCCAGATTATAAAAGGATTACAAGTGCGGATTCAGCACATTTTGTAATGTCTTGCATTGCATGAAAAACTCTGTTTTACTGAAGTTCGACCACATAGTTACACAAAAAACTACAGTACAGTTATACATTATAATATATTATTATTATTATTATTATTATAATTGAGAAAACATACCAACATAGGTGTAAGAGACAAACAACTAAATTAAAATGTAAATTAAGTTAGTGTGAAGAGATAACAGAAATTACATATTCAAAGTCACAGGTAGACACACAACTAATTCTAATATCTCTAATTATGTTAGCACAAAAAAGGTCTTCAGGATAATAAGTTTTCTTATAGTTATGTCCACGGAGACGGTTGAACCCACACGGAGTATACACAAGGTTGGAAGAAACACGATAGATAAAAGAAACGGGGAACGAAGGACAGGACAGAGCAGAAGATAACAAGGATAAAGAACGAGCAAAGACAACATTGAAGAGACTCAACAGACGGGTAGTACTATGAACTATTCTAGTATGAGAATTAGACGGAAGTTTCCAAATACGCCTCAAAATTTTATTGAAGGCAACTTCAATCAGGTTCATAGATGGGGAGTCTAGCCGCCACAGAGAGCATCCATGCAAGGAGAGACAATATGAGCGAAACAAAAACATTAAGGTGTGAGGATTGCAGAACTTAAAGTTGCAGAACAAAAGATTAGCCTTTTTAAGCAAGTCCCGGGACTTAAAAACAATATCATCGTTGTCTGAGAGATTGTAAGACAGAATGTGACCTAGATGACAGACAGAATTGAGGAACGCTAAAAGTTCACCACAAAAATAGATAGCAGTTGTACACTTGTCAGAAGGAGATAAACCAAAACGAATGAGTTGAGTTTTACCAGCATTAAATTTGAGACCATAGGAATTGGAAAAGGACTCACATAGACTGAGCATAGTGCATAAAGCAGAAGGACACGGAGCCAACAAGATCAAATCATCAGCATAACAGAGAGCGCCAACAAACAAACCATCCCTGTAACAGCCAACTCCACACTCTTTAAGCTTATTCAATAAGATATCCATGTATATAGTAAACAACACAGGGGACAGAACTCCTCCCTGACGAACGCCGTTAGAAACATTAAAAGAATCAGAGCTGGCACCATCCCAAGAAACACTACAAGATTGAGAGCTATACCAGCTGATGAGGAAGCGAACTAAAAAACTGGGAGTCCTTCGTTGTAGTAGCTGCTGAAACAGCAACGAATGATCAACATGATCAAATGCTTTGCTGGCATCTAACAGACAAGCAAAGACAGAGGAGCCGTGAGACATGTAGTGTGCTGATATGTTCTTAACTAAGCCAGTACAGAGTGCGGTAGACATATGCTTCTTAAACCCAAACTGAAGTGGGGAAGTCGCAAAATAAAAGGATACACCATTCCAGGATTTTACTCAACGTTGGGGCAAGGGCAATGGGTCGATAACTATCAGATAAGGTAGGATCTTTATGTGGCTTGGGAATCGGTTTAAGGATACAGTTCCTGAGGTTGGGTGGGAGGTATGAATGGCGAACAAAAGCTGTAAAAAGAGGAGGTAAAATTGTGACTAACACTGGGGAAACCTTAATAACATGATCGGAGGATAGAGGACTTCCGTCATGCTTGCCTGGCTTAAGATGAGAAAGTGCAGAGACAACACAGTCTCGTGAAAACTGAAAAGACTGAAGATCATCATCACAAACATCTAAAGAGGACAGAAGTTCCTCACGGGCCCTAGTTGAACGGGAGTTCAAAAGGGATTCAAGTTTGGCAGAGAAAACATTGGCAATGTGCGGTGCACCACTCACAGAATCAACTACAGATGATGAAGAGGAAGACTTGCTTGAGTTTATTCTCCTGACTTGAGACCAAAAACTATTAACATCCTTAGAGCTCATGGCTTCAGCAAGCTTTGATCGTCATATGTGTTTTTCGCGCCGCCTAAGACGTCTTACTTCATATTTGAAACGAGAACGTGAACGGCGTTTGATGTCAAAAAGAACCCCAGAGCAGGGGCAGCCGGCTTCTCTCCAAACTCTATGCCAGAAATTGGCCTTTGACTTAAGCATAGATGCAGCTTTATTC
Source organism: Agelas oroides (assembly GCA_949130485.1). NCBI lineage: Eukaryota > Metazoa > Porifera > Demospongiae > Agelasida > Agelasidae > Agelas > Agelas oroides. Next base: position 7,475,045 of record OX422184.1, on the reverse strand, counting down.
CAACCAGGAATAACACGACCTTGTCTAGAGAGAGGAAGAGTCAGTTCAGCCGAGACTTTCAAGGTGTTACAAAGAGAATCACAGTATAATTCTAGCACACGTAGATGACTAGTACAGTCAGGGTTAGTACAACATAAAGCTTCAGTTGGAGGAACAGGGAGAGAGCGAACAACAAGATCACAGTAAGCAGATACTTGATCTGGAGAGGCACGATGCCAAGCAATGGACGGTTTAGACTGAGACGCGGAGGAAGGGGACGCAGACGCAAAGAAAGAGGACACAGACGCAGAATTGGGAGTAACGTTAAAGGAACAGTTAAAGACAGCAACAAGTGGATGATGATCAGAAAGGTTTGAGCCAGATCCACCAAGAGAGACAGAGAAAAAAGAGGACACCAACTGTTCGCTACATAGGAAATGATCTACCCAAGATGTTGCAGAACCATCATCACGCATATAAGTGAAAGGAATTGAGGGAAAAAGGCAATCAACAGCAGATAGGTTTAAAGAAGACATAAAGTCACTGAGAGATAAAGAGTTATTAGACGCGCGAGAGAAATCAACATTAAAATCACCGCCAATTATAAGAGAATTGAATGACTGAGAATCAATAAACGCCTCAATCTCACTTAAGCATGAAATAAATTCAACATTAGAGACAGATGTCCCATAATCAGTCGGCATATAGACATTAATCAACAGAATGGTTAAATTGTTTGAGTCAATCAATCTGACCGCACAGAAACGTTTAGAGTTAGTAGGAATGGACTTGACACAAGCAAGTAAGGACTTGCGATACATAATAGTGCAGCCGCCAAAAGGACGCCCAACTAGAAGATTGGAGCTGTCCATTCCACTAACTGCAGTATAGATAAATTGATCACTTATATTAAGAACATTAAAGTTTTCTCGAAACAACCAGTGCTCTTGAATCAAGAGAATATCACATGAGGAAAGGAGATCAGAAACATAAGGAGAACTACCACGCCAACCTCTACAGTTATACGAAATTATACGTAGTTGAGAAATCATGGTGCAGTTAAGGTGCCAGAAGCACCGCCAGGAGTACCAGAATCAGAGGGGAGAGGGGTAGTTTGAGGATGACTATCACCCGAATCAGAAGATGGAGGTTGAGGATTACTGCTAGAAGGGTTACCAGAACGACGTTTAGCGCGCTCATCTATGGAGAGGTCAGGTCGCAAATACAGGCCAGTTGTATCATACTCTTTCAGCTTGCGCACACGTGATAACACAAGACGCCTGTCCATCAGTGAGGTAAAGGTCAACAACACAGGTCTTGGACGAGAGAGAGGGGTGGTGGTGCCTAACTTCTTACAACCAAGGCGATAGAGATCACTCAAGGGAACATGAGATCCAACCAGAAACGATAAAATTTTATCAATCTCATTCTTTAGTTCCGTGAGGGTGTTGTGCTCAGGTAAGCCAAACAGAATCAGTTTATGACTGCGAGAAGCATAAGTAGGCATTAAGTTGCCACTAAGAGGGGAAGAAGTTCTAGCTTGAGCAATCTGAGGGGAAGAGCGAGTAACGCTTGCATAAGACTCGGCGGAATGTTGAGAGAGACTTCCCTCTACTTTACTAATTACTGCGTTAAGCTTGTCAAATTTAGAGGAGAGTTCCTTAATCTCATTCTCCAGACCCCTCAAACTCCTACTATTTTCATGGACCATCTCACAAACCGGATCAGTGACAATGGGAGGGACCTCAGCTAGAAGAGCAGTAGCAAATTTACCAAGGGCAGCATGCTTAAGGGAATCCAAGTCATCTCTAAGTCGAAAGGCTTTTACATATGCCAGAACAGGATTTACCAATAGGCTGTCCATCACTGGAGTAACAAGTAGAAGTTGGCTTATATCTGAGTAGTGAGTAGTAGCCCACTCACCCAACTAGGGCCATATAGCAAGGAAGGCAGGCAGAGGCCTTGAAGCTCACAACCCCACTAGAACACACCAAGACAACAAGTTGTTATGTTAGTATAAGCCACACAACCACAAAAACCAGATAACTACAACAGCAAAGACAGATACAGAATTCCAATAAAAGCTCACCAATTGACAAAAAAGACCAAAATCCCAACGAGAACAGTGAGAAACGCGCAGAACAGGTGAAAGGAATAGCAGAAGGAGTAACACTGGCAGGATACAGTAGTAATGTTAGCCCCAATGTTCAGTATCAACTTGAGAACTTGAGCAGCATATCACGCAGCATATCACGCAACATATCACGCGTATATCAAACTATATATCACTCAATCACAAATAACAGTGGGTGTAGCATGCTGGTGTGTTTATACTCTTGATCATGACCACTTACAGTTCTACATATACAGTCAAACGTTTGCATGCAAGGGTGAAATGATAACTATGAGCTATTTTGCTAGCCAGGAATGGTGATTCACAGAAGACTTGCTTCAGTCCCCATAGTCATATTCCAACTGCTCACCAAATGTCTTTAGAGGCAGTGAGACACAAGTGAGGTAGGCCATCTACTTCAGTGATCTTGGGAACAATGTTGGGTGCATGCTTGCGGTGGCTCCCATCATCCTTTGTAGAATCAACACTGTGATAAGACATGCATAGCAAATGATAAATGTATGTCATGTAGCTACTGCGATCACCTACCAAAAATGTTTGTTCTTATGTTTGAAGTAAAACGTGTAGCTGCCAATAGAGGGGTCCCTAGAGTATTGTTGCTCCCTCTTTTCAGCCTCCTCTCTTGACATTAGGTCGCCGCTGTATTCACAGTGGTCCGGCGAACGTAGATACTTCCGGGAATTTATTTGCAAGGCGGAAGTCCTCTTGTAACATTGAGATGAAGCGTGGATAAATCGAGCAGTTTCTACCAAGTTTTTGTAAGGCTGTAACTGGTGAGTGACGTGACGAATTCGAGTCGGGTTTGCGCTGAGCTGGTGAGGCATGACCACTGAGACGGAAAGAGCACTCATTTGTGAGGAAAAAAGTACCACCGTGGTTTGGGGCACTCTTTTCCATGGCACCCTCCCTACAGCTCCGTGTGGATAGGGTAAGAGAAACAGTTGCACACTTTTGGTTTGTCACTGCTTTTTGCCTAAAAAGGGTATCAAAATGAAGCTAATGCATCCAGCTTTTCAGTGAAGTAGTTAGTTTCAGTGTCTCAGTTAATTCTTTCGTGATACAAGCCTTAGAGTTTGATAAAGAAATATTCATTTACTACGTTACGTGGTAACCCGTTCCCGGGCCCTACTTCTGCAGGAGAGCGAGCCTGGGAATGAGGGGCGTCTCTATTCACTGGACTGAACTACTAGACTGACCTTTTTGCCACTAAAAATAATTTTTATGCCCTGTATAAAGTTAGTCTCACATTCCTGTAGGGTTGTATACTGCCTAGGAACACCCCCTTTATGCAAATGGAGGTTTCCTGGCAAATAAAAGTCTAGTAAATGTTTCGTAATTACTATAGGAAGACACATGGAGTCTTGTACAGCGGTCTGGTGAACGTAGATACTTCCAGGAATTTATTTGGAAGGCGGAAGTCCTCTTGTAACATTGAGATGAAGCGCGGAAAAATCAAGCAGTTTCAACCAAGTTTTGTAAGGCTGTAACTGGTGAGTGACATGACCAATTCTAGTCAGGTTTGCGCTGAGCTGGTGAGGCATGACCACTGAGATGGAAAGAGCACTCATTTTTAAGAGAAAAGGTACCATCGTGTTTCGGGGTAATGTTTTCCATGGCGCCCTCCCAATAGCTCCGTGTGGATAGGGTAAGAGAAAAAGTTGCACATTTTTGGTTTACAAGAAAAGAAACACAGAAAAAAAACAGTTCACAAATGTATCGCAGTATGTATAGCTAGAGTTATGATTGAATATATCAATATATGAAACTCAGAGCAGTAAATCACATTCTCCAAGCTCACCAAATATATCTAACATTATAGCATCAACCTCTTTTTCTAGTTCTGAGGATAACACTTCCTTATTACTAGATACACTGTCCTCATCATCTGATTCCTCAGATGTAGATGCACTTGAATCAGAAGTTGAATAACCAGAGTTCTGGACAGATGTGAGCTCATTTTGTGGTTGGTTTTTACATGACTCTTGTGAGCAGGCACATCCTGGGCCACAGTGGTGTCCTTTCCTCTTACATCCGCAAACTCTGGAACAGTTACTTTTACGGCAGCCACAGCCCTCCAGAAAGTAGCTTATTTGATCATCCACTTTCTTAATATTCTCTTCTGAATCCCATACTATTTCTAAAATGTCACCGTTTATCCTCCATCCATAATTATCCATGGGTTGGAGCTGAACTGTATTTTGTAAAGCTTGACTCCACATATGGTTTATCCACACACACCGTCTCCAGTGTAGGCAGAGTGCATCCGCTGATGGGAGTTCATGTGCCTGTGATTTAGCTCTAGGCCAGATTTTCCTTCTTATTTCATCTAACCATTTCACATGTTGTGCCCTTTGTTGTGGTAGGTTCACAGAAGTTGTTTGTGAAACGCTGTTGAAGAGGGCTTCTGGTGTACGGTGCTGGAAAGCTCTTGTGTGCTGCTTGAAGTAGGCAACTCCTACCAACCTCATGAAAGCTACAAAACCGTAGGACTCACTGTGAGGTGAGACATCAGCTAATGTACCTACATAGGTACTACAGGGTTTTGCAGAATCTTTGCAACACTACTTAAAAAGCGTGAAGCGTGAACTGTATTGCGTTCCTTATATGGAAGTCAAAGTTTGCACTACTGGGGCTACTGTTATGTAATATAATTAGTCTGTACCTTAGGCGCCAAAAACTACTGCGTGTACATGCAGCTGCTCTCTCTCTCTCTGAGGCTATTAAAGGATCAATCACGCCGTTAGCAGTCTACCTGTCAAGTGACCACCATGAACTACAGCCACAGTTATGGATGGCAAAACAGTTTGGAGGGCCAAACTGCGAGCTATGGGCCCTGGGATGCTGGTTGCCTCCCTTTGTCTGCCATTGTGACTCAGCAGCAGTACCAAGTGCCTACTAGAGGTAACTATTATCCCCTGATTTGATACACACGCACATGCCAGTACCCCCTCCCCTAGCCTCGTACCCAGGCTCTTTGTGGGCGGGAAAGAAAAGGGCGAGGCTACCCCTCCCCCTTCACACACACACACACACACACACACGCAAGTTAAAGGTTATCCTATTCCATCTGCTCTGTTCTGTAGACACATACAGCAACAGTGCATGCAACCCTTCTACAGGAGATGACAAGAGCAGGCAGTATTCTTACTTTGTGCGCATCATTAATCCGAAGAAAAAAAGTGAGTTTATAGTACGGACATGGCATGATGCAAGAGAAGTGTTTGATTCTCCTCGTGCTTTGCGACTGAAACTCATGGAATCCTTTAGATCTGGCGAGTAAGGGGGTAAGAAGTGAATTATGGCACCTGTAGCTTGGATAGCTTGCACAACTTCATCCACATGGTGGATTGATGCGTTGTCTAGGACAACAACACTGTTGGGGTTAACACCATCAAATGGCATGATAACAGGAGCCAAAGATTGCTGTACAAATTCTTCAAATTTAGGCCCGGTAACTGTACTCAGGGTTGTGCAGCAATCTAGAAGGCCACTCATTGAAATTACTGCAATAGCTGATACATGCTGGCCATGCCACAGTAATTTCTGAGCTCTTGCTGGTTTACCCCTCAAACTATATCCAAAACGACGCATGCAATCTCGTCTGTCTGCCCCAGTCTCATCAATGAAAACAAAAAACTGTGGGTGTCCTTTATACACCTGCATATCCATCATATACTCTGCTCGAAGGACATCACTTCTTTGTTTTGCAGTAATCATCAGTTTTTGTCTGCTGAAACCAGAAGTATGCAAAAAATCTGCATATAGTACTCACATCTACAACTGTACCAGTCTCACTCTCAAGCTCCTGCTGGATCTCTCTCAAGTAAATACCAGGTTTCTCTATTACCAGTTCCAAAATTATCAACTTGTCTATTTCTGTCAACCTTGCAGTGCCAAAATTTGATGGGTATTCCTTAGGACTAACATTACCAGTTTCATCAAACAAAGCTACAGTCCTACATACAGTTGAATGGTCCACATTGAGGTTGGCAGCTATTTCTCTGTGTAAGTCTTCACTTGAACCCTTGCCTGGTATACCATTCTCCATCTTAAGTCATCTGCGTATGCCTTGGTTCTTTTCTCTTCGCAAGACGCCATTCTAGTTCCAAGAAGGAAGGGCTGACCTATGACTCATCCCTTATCTAATTATGTGCATATGCAGGAAGTTGCACCTTGTTCACAACCACTTAATTATCAACCACACACAGCCGGCACACTTCAACGCTTGGCGCTTGCTTCATTAAGTACAGACAGATGTAAAAATTTTTCAGCTTCACCAAGGCGACTTAGCTTTACATATATGTCGTAGTCAGACATGTGAGCATCTTCCAGCAACCCCATACCCACATGGTAGGTATCAGTGTCTGGGGAAAACACTAATTTTTTGGATCCTATGGAGTATTTGCAATGAATCCATACTCTCATATCTCCTTCTTCACTGTCGCAAGTGAGACGATTATCAATTTTAGGGGTGTTACATCCATTTTCAACATACAGTGCTTTGTCACGTATACTTTCTCTGAACGGTCCAGCAACTGTAAATCGCTTACCAGTTGTTAGGTAGGGTGTTACAAGTCTGAGCATGTGAAGGGCTAGCTGGGTTGTTAGGTTATGTTTGCATTCCCTGCACTTCAACATGTTGTTCCATTTGGTAGAAGAGGGTAACGAATCCTGAAATTTATGGTGAGTGTGATCATCATTACATACAATCTTTTTGTCCCTTCGTTCCCTTTCTACCATTTTTGGGGATAATTCAAGCCTTTGAGGGTTGTCAAAGACCACGTGTACCTCAGTTGTCCCAAGTTGGTAGTGACAAGTGACATACCTGTTAAGAAGGAACTTGGTGTATTCCTCAATGGTCTTGTGGAAAAGGGGAGGGGTGGTATAAATAAGGAACATTCCCTCAAGAATCACACTATCAGCTATCCACAGAGGAGGGAGTGAGTCAGTTACCAGTGGTACATTCTGGTACCGTTTTGCTAGAAATGTTGTTGTGCTACTTTTTTTCCCTTTCACTGGTAGCCCATCTTGATCAACAATGGCACGGGGTAGTCGGCTATAAGTGTTTATTGTTCCTCTTTTTAAAGGGTTTTCCTCGGCCATAGCTATTTGTTTTCTCATGCACATTTGTATTAGCTTCTCTTCCCTTTCAATCTGTTTGTGACGTTATTTCTCTTTAGTAGAAGTTGAGAATGTTTTAAGGCGGTGTGTTTGGTTTGGAGCTTGGGCACTATGTGTGCGTAGGATACTACTGTTGATGAAACCATTGAGGTGTGTTTGGCCAATTTTTCTGAAAGCGAGAAGGTCATGGGATTGTTCTGGGCTTGCTTGTGTTTGTGTGAAGTGATTCCACAAACCTCGGTTTTCAGTAACCACTTCAAACATTCCACTTCCAGTTACCACTTGTATCATCATTCTGATGTTTTCTTCAACCTTTAAGATTGTGGTGGAAACTTTACCACAGATTGCATCTTGTACTGAGGTAGAAAGGCGTTCAGGAAACAGTTCCTTTGTGAAGGTAGCTGCCATCCTAGCCATGAAAGGTAAGGAGTTTGATAATCTGTGCATATTGTCATCAGTTGGTCTGACAACCATGCTCTTGGCTTCTTTGTTAATTGTCATTTCATGCACTTCATCAAGTGCTTCACAATGCATGGACCTGTCTGTAATGGATGCAGAGAATGCTCCATTTTTTAGGTGTAGTAAAACTTCATTTGGCATAAGAAGTACTTCAGTCAAATGGTGTGGTATTAACTTGCGGTAAGTAGGTCTGTCAAATACCACAAATAGAGGTGCCATCTCTTTTACTCCAGCCATGCGCAAGTTCCATGACCTTGTGCGTACCCCGATGAACAGTGCCAAGTATGAAGCAAAATCTTCAATTATAAAACGAAGCCAGAAACGCCATGTAGCATCAATTTCTGAAAAATGTGTTACAAATTGCATGAATTCATCCTCCAAAGACTTAAAGTCTTTTGAAAGCATGTTTTGAATGGCAATGATTATGCCTCCGACATCTGATGGACGTGAAAAATTGTAGCAATCCTCTAGCCGGTCAGCTATGGCTGCTTCAATTCAAGCTGAGAGGAAATGATGACTTGGAAAAGAACGCAGGTCAAGTTCATTGCGATGCTGCATGAAAGTAGCCAACATACATCGGTATATTGCTTCACTTACCTGCATAATAAAATTATGTGTAATTCTCCAATTGGAGCACTGAGACAAGGATGTTAGTGTAGATGCTTTGAACCCACACTTTTGTGCAATGTCCTTTAGACCTGCATCATAATATGCTTTAAATAACACCGGTTGAAAATTCTTCAAGATGTGCCAATCTCCAGGGAAGGGCAATAACCAAGAAAGCTCTTTGCTGTAGGCGTGTTTCAATTCAATTAGGTGTTGGTAGGTTTTGCCATCTCCAACAACCACCAGGAAGCCTGACTGGCCACAAATTTCTCTGAACTCTGTCTCAAGACTTGTTAGAACCTTGAAGACGGTTTCTTTGCTGTCAGCTGGGTCATTTGTAATGTCAACATACACAACATTTGATCTTTCTTCTGGATCAGTGCTGGAAGTGGTATGAAGGAACTGCTGAAAGTGAAAGTTGAGGTTGATCTCCTTGGTTTGAATTGTATGTTTAATCAGGTTATAGTGAAACCAAAGTGTCAGCAGTTCTTTGAATGCTTTTTTCTCACAGTCACTGGACCAGTAATCCTTCTCAGTTAAATCACCCAATTGGATGACAACCTCCTGGGAATTACCACCCATTTTATCATCTTCGCTAGCAATATTGGCTCCACCTGGACACAGTAAGACGTGGGATTCTTCTGGCTGTGAGGATCTGTGGATTCCACCTGGACACGGTAAGACGTGGGATTGTCCTGGCTGTGAGGATCTGTGGATTCCACCTGGACACGGTAAGACGTGGGATTGTCCTGGCTGAGAGGAGCTGTGGATTCCACCTGGACACGGTAAGACGTGGGATTGTCCTGGCTGAGAGGAGCCACCTGGACATGGTAAGACGTGGGATTGTCCTGGCTGAGAGGAGCTGTGGATTCCACCTGGACACGGTAAGACGTGGGATTGTCCTGGCTGAGAGGAGCCACCTGGACACGGTAAGACGTGGGATTGTCCTGGCTGAGAGGAGCCACCTGGACACGGTAAGACGTGGGATTGTCCTGGCTAAGAGGAGCCACCTGGACACGGTAAGACGCGGGATTGTCCTGGCTGAGAGGAGCTGTGGATTCCACCTGGACACGGTAAATCACTGAAGAAAGCAGTACTGCTTGTAGTACAAACTGTCGGACTTACGACTGGTACCACAGCCTTTTCAATTTCCTCAACAATCCTCACAGAGGAGGCACTAGGACTGGTGGTACTTGAAATCATTGGCCGAGAAGGTGTGCTTTCTAGTCTCAAGCATTTTGACTTCTGCCAGTAACTGGGTGTGCCAGCAGGTGAAACAGTTAGCCTTTTCCACTGCACGGTAATTTCATCAATTTGACTTTGGACTGGAGTGGATGATTCGAAACTAACACTAGAAATGTCATTTTCAACTTGCATGTTTACCACCATTCTGTTAGACATCGGTTTAGGCTCAACACACTGCACTGAAGTTCCATGCCAGCTTCTCTCAGATGAGGACACATACACTTGGGCATGTTTCTGCATAATATCAATATTGTCAATGGAAACAACACGGAATGCGCCCATGGTTAGCTCTGTGTTAAAGCCTTGCTTTTCTCTTGCTTTTATAACAGACTTCATCAATCGCTCGTGAGCTTCCACAGATGCTACTGCGCCAACACGATTGAAGATGTGTACCAGTTCCAAAGTACCCCCATGACTGATTATTGCAGATGTTAATGGTATGTGGAAGGGAAGATTACATCGGGGATTAATGCAAAACATAATAACAGCCAGGCAGTACAACTGTCTGATGGATTTTACTTGTGCATGAGAAGAAACCTCTCCAGTTGCATTTCCAATACTCCTGTGAGCTCTTGCAGTTTGTGTGAGTGTTGTTATGAAGGCCCATAAGATGGGGTCAACATTCTGCTGCATATTTTGTATTGTGAATTCTGAAACTGCTACAGAGTTTGGTCCCTTTGATGTGATCATTGTATTTATTTGCTTGTGTAGCAGAGTATTAAGAAGTTCAGCAGTTCGTGTAACACTCTCCTCGGTACTAGGTTTCTCTTTAATTTATCCCTCAGAACCTTGTTCTCAGTGGTACACCTTGACAACTTTGTATTCAACTGAGGCTGTAATAGTTAAGGCCTAGAAGGGTGGGGTTTATACTGTATCTGTTTTAACTCACTGTATGACCTCCTCAGCAGAAGTCAAACTCAAAGGGTGAAAGGCCGCACAACTTAGCCACACTCAATGCAAGATGCTAGTACCGAGGATACCAAGCACAAAGGAGGTGTGAATAACTACATACATGACAACTAAACTTACGTTGCCAACTGTTCTTCCGTTCACTTCAATGCTTAAGTAACCCGTGAATAGCGGACACCCAACTACTCCATATAATGGACACATTTCGCACTCCCAATTGTAGCACTTAACGACCCCAATTTACGAAGAGTTCAAAACAGTTGTATGCAAGAATGGAATTAAGCATGTGACACCAGCCCTGTACCACTCTTCTACCAATGGTCTTTTCCATATGCCCATGTAAAATTGTCCTCCAACAAGGTAGCTGTGCCATATGTCTCCATATGTACAGTTGTAGAGACGCTACAAACCCTAGGCAGGCCTTGTGGGAGACTGCAATAGTTACCCTACAAGTAGACTGGGATGAAGAAGTGCCTAGTCTTGCATAGCCGTGTTAAGAAGAAGCATTGTGACTGCTCGCCCATGGAAGGTGTAATGCAAGCGGGCTCAGCGCTGTTGAAACAAAATTGAGTGTTAAATGATGCATATACATAAACATGCAGACTGAGGGAAACAGAAAAAAAATATGCAAGGTATAACTAACTCGCAAGACCCAGCTAGAGATGGTGATCTTATTGTGATCCTCACTGTCTCACAATTCAGTCAAATGTTCCCATCTGTGCAGCGTGAGAAAGAATGAAGGGCCTTCTGTTTATAAACCAATAGACAGTAGGTGCAGTTGGAAATCACTATTGTCCGAGTTCCAATCTTTCACTCCTAGGGAAAAATTTCCCTTTATTCTCTTTCTGGTACCAGCAGTTTCTCAAGCAAACTCTGCACTACAACGTCAGCGATAGCTAAGGACAAAACTCAATGAATAAGCTAATTGGTGCATTTGACATCATTGTGGTCAATTAGTATTACTATGATACAAGTCAGCTGTATCATGGGCTTCTGCTGGTGTATGGATTTGTACTGGTACTGGGCTGTATAGGATATATTCCCTTTGCACATGGGCACCGGCAATATATCATGTACAGCCCTCGAACCAGTCTCCTCCTTCTTCCCATTCTCTTTCTTCCTCCCTTCCTCTTCTTGTCCCCTTCCTCTGTCTTCACCTGCTACATACGCATCCGCAATGGCAGAAATGGGGCTGGATGTGACGTCATCATGCCTATAAATTTCACGTGAGCTTACGGCTGGTGATATATAAATATTCAACTGCACAGTAAATGCCACTTGAGTACCTCATCCGACTTGTCTGCCGAACCGCCTAACTGCTGGCCAATTTCTCACTGCCACTCGAGTACCTCACCTGACTTGTCCGCCGAACCACCTAACTGCTGGCAAATTTCTCACTATGACGCGGCGGCCTTTTCCAGAAAGGTTCTTCGACCAGGAATGCTCCCATATAATCAGTCCAAGGGATGCTTGGATTGCGGAGTTGGAAAGCTTAACAGGAGTAGCAGCGTCAAGTCTGAATTTCAACGACCATTTAGAAAAGCACGCTATCCCTAAAACTTCTGTGCACCGCGGTGAAAGAAAGTATGGGTTGTTACTACAAAAAAGCAACAGAGCTATCCACCTTTAAAGATATTGAAGAGACAGCATCTCTAAAAGTCTTTTTCTGTAACCAGAACCATAGTCTCGCTGGCGGTACCCCTGTATGAAGGGTTGTAAGTATTTCTATTGTTCATATAAAGTGGCAATGGAAGAGACATCTAAAAGGAGTGAAGATCTGGGTCTGGGGGGATCTTCTGTAGATGCACCAGCTACTGGCATACCAAGGAGTACTTCTCTACAAAAGGCCATCAGCCAAAATACTAGACCTGACTACACCTGTTATAGTTTAAAAAACCAAGATGGTGGTGCAGTTGCTCTTTTAATAGAAGCCAAATTGGTGACTGTTCAACCACAGGTCAGCTTGAGTTGCTACCATGTGCTTGCAATGACACAACACTTGTATTCCCATAAAGGGTGTTGGATACTTCTTTTCCCTTTGGGATACCTATCCACAGAAGCCACCAATCCTAATCATCATCACTGAGGAGTGGGTACAGATAGTTAGGGCGAGCCTGAGCGAGCCCCACACTAGCAGGACTGCATTGCGGAAGTGTGTTTGTATACGTGCTTGCTTGCTTGCTTGCGGCCATATACCTTAAATTTTAAATGCGTGTTTAAATATTTCCTGAAAATTGAATGTCCTCATGCACTTAGTAGGTAGCCTCAATAGGTGAAGAGCAATGCAGCGTTAGCAACCATAGTGGAGACGGCTCAAGTTTAAGCACGCACGGTACCTTACTTCTTGTTTGTCACAGCAGCTATGGACCGACCATCAACGGCAGGCTGCCCGCAGACCGTACAGAATTATACATGCCGGGTTGAGATCACTTCAGGTAAGGGTTGTGCATAAACGACACTCATAAACGCTAGCGATTCAGCTCTTCATTTCTGCGTGAAGCTTAGTCTATTCATGTGCATGTTAGCTGCTTGCTCAGGCTCGCCCCCACAATGTTCTCATTTTCTAGTTTTATTCCCATTTGTCGACTCCAATTCAGGTGTGTCAAAACTATTCAATAGCTTGCCTCAAAAGCAGCATCTACATATGCCTGGTGGCTTAATTTGTGTACACTGCTTCACAGATTGCCAGTGCATAGTCTAAAATGTATCCTACTTCCAGATGCTGTGGTGAATGGTGTAGTTTATCCCCAATTCCTCTGTGGCGACTGGGTAATGGGGATGACGTGGAGGTAATTTTCACCTGCTTTTCTATGGTGTCTAAATGCTTTCAATGTACTGATTTATTGGATGGTGCAGGAACTTAAGAAGTTGAAAAAGAGAGAGGAACAGGCCAAACGGATTGAGAAACTGATCAAACGGAGTGAGTACCACACCTAACCCCATCACCCCAGATTCATCACTCCTTACTCCCCTTCACTTACTCGTCTCTATCAAACTCTAACTCATCATTGGGACCTTATCTCTAAGGACAGAAACCTCACACAACTCTTCTCTACTCCACAGCTTTGCTTCAGACGAGAAAAGGCAGTCTCCAACCACTTAGTCTCTGCTAAGACACTTGGAAGACCCCCTCCCCCTACAGCCGACGTTCCACTGCAGATAAGTACAACTGCTAAGAGAGTAAAACCATGTAATCACCCACTTTGTCTCACCTGCCCTAAACTACTTTCCTACAACGTCATCCATTCTAGCATTACACATCAACCATTCTACCTCACTGATACCTTCACCTGTAAAAGTACTAGCCTCATCTACTGCATCATTTGTTCTAAATGTTCTAAAATGTATGTAGGACAAACTTCTAAATCTCTACTAAATCACTTTGGCCACCATAGATCTGCAGCAAAGGAGAAGAGGAAGAGCACCTGGCCCATCTACCGCCACTTCAGCTCCAGAGGACACAGCTTCGAGACCCACGCGAGAATCCTGCCCCTTGAACACTGCCCCCCTAACCAGCTCCTATCTCGTGAGATACATTGGATCAGGGCACTTAACACAGTCCTCCCTTTTGGTCTTAATTCCCAGTACTCTATAACATAGGCCTCCCCAAGTAACATGAGCATCTAGGCTAGAAACCAAGTCCCTGGCCTGATTGATCCCCCGGGGTAGGAGCTTACCCCTGACATCCTTACTACAAATACCTTTGTGTACCACCAACATATTGCATTTCCTCCACTCTTCTTTTCTGGTACTCTTGTCCCATGTATAGTCTTGTATCAAAGCTTTCTTTCCTCTTTTCATGTACCATCTCTTGTCAGACAGCCATGGTATATAAAGACTCACCTCACAGTCACCAGTCATCTCCTGAAGAAGACTCATCCCGAAGTCGAAATATTAAGTTTATTTAAGCCACTCGGCTGTCTACTGTTAAAGTGTCTACTGCGAACGCAGACCGCCCGCAGCAACGATGGACACGCCAGCTACTTCGCGGAAGCGCCCTGCTTCCTCGCCCCTCAACGCTGAAGCTCGCCAGCCTCCCACTAGCGTCGGGAGCATCTCTCCGCCTCGCGTTCTACGCTCGGTGACGCCTTGCGCTCTACGCTTGGCGATGCCTTGCACTTCGCACTCGCCCCCCCCCCCCCCCCCCCCCCCCCCCCCCAACGAAAAGATTGGCAGCCAGCAAGGAGTACCTACATATCCGAGAACAACTAGGGTTCCCATGTGCAAATACCCGAGTGTGTCTCTGGCCTCCAAGGCATCCTATAGCCCCAATTTTAATTTCATCTCTCTTGACCCAACAGATATTCCTTCAAAGTACAACCTGGGTAACCTTCTTGACTGTTCCAGAGAAGACTGGAATAGTACGGCCGCTGAAGGTACTGTGAAGTAGATTCTGACAAAAATTGGAAAGCAACTAGAGACAAGCTACTTGTGCAGTTGACAAGGATGTTGGCATCTTTAAGAAATTGTATTAACCCCAATGATGACGCAAATAAGGTAATTGGATTCTACTTTCGCTTTGAAAATACAGAGTGTGTTGTTGAAATCACTGTGCAATGGTCTGACAAAATGATACAATTTGTGGAGGAACATCATTACCTGGAGAAGAATGAAGTGGAGTGTGCACTGAGCACTGCATACCAGCATAACCACCAGTTATGGGGAAGAATGGGTTCAGAGCCAAGTAGAGCTCTAAACTATCCCTTATCAGCCAGTTTTTTTTGCAATCATGGAATTTAGAGCAGATTGAGTCAGGACAGTCTATTGTTCTTTTGGATCACCAGAACAAAAGGGTTTATAAAGTCCACAAAGGTTGCATTTCCCCAATCCATAGTGAATGTGGATACCGTCGTTGAATTTTTGTTTTAAGATGTATCAACCACCGCTGTCTAAGGAAAATGCACAGAAGCACATAGTGTGGTTTGTGGAGATTTGCGTTATACTCCAAAGTTTACTTTGCGCAGACGGATATAGCTAATACAGCACGCTCCGAAAGCTGCGCCATGCTCACGGTGACATGATACTGTTCAGAGAGTTGTGTGTCGTCAGAACTTGACTTCAGAGCTGCTATACATTGTTTGTCCACTTCTTTGCTTCTGGCATCGAGTTGCTGTAAACATGACATATGGGCACTCTTTCGCGAGACTACAGTAACTCCAGTCACCTACCCGTCATCTTCTGCTTGAAGTAAAACACACTCCTATGCTCACGAAGCTTGTCTTAGGCTTTTTCAATCAGATCTTGGATTTGGTATACAACAGTCAACAATTTTGTGCAACTTCAGGAAATGATATGGATGCTGTGTAGAGGTCAAAGTCACTGATAAAATGACCAGGACAAGTAGACATACAAAAGAATTCCCCAGTGGACTTCAGAGCAAACTTCAAAAAGTGTGTAGTCATTGTTGACGATTTTGAAGACCTAAGCAATTAATGGCTACACACAAACGTATTCTAAGCACAAACATCATAATAACTATTAGTTGGTATAGCTTCCTAGGGTGTTATCGCATTCATTCTAAAGGGTGGGTGATTGGGTCTCCAATCAATACCTACATGTAAACTGAAAATCGTGGTCAACATTTCCAGGAGACCAAATAGTGGCTGACCGCGACTATACAAAAAAACAGTTGGCTTAAATTTGCAGAAGTCAAGTCACCCCTTTGACTTTACTTGCCAGCTTTCCTGGGTCTGGATTAATGTGGAAAGAGTGATTGATTTTCTCGGGCAGAAGTATACAATATTAGAATGTACATTACCTATTAACATGATAACGTGTTCTGAAGCTCTGTTAATATTAGTATATAGTTGATAAAATTGTGACTGTGTGCAGTGCACTTTGTAATCATTGTGAGTCTGTGCTTCCCATTGGGCAATAAATTTCTATTGCTGTTCAAACAGATACACACGACAATCCATAATATTTGAAGAGAGGAAAGGAGAAAGAGGAAAAGGGATGGGAACAGAAATGAGAGGTATGGTCAACGACATTGGAAGTCCTACTCTGATCAAGAATTCCTCTGTACTCTTTCATCAGAGAATGTGAGGCTTGCTCCTGATGTGAATGTAGATCTGAATGATGAGATTTTATTTATATGAACTATAACTAACTCTAATTTTTAATTGATCTGTTTATATACAACCTCTGTGCACTGCTGATTGATCTAAGACAAACAATTTGGGATATAGTGTAAAAAAAAATATGGCACAAAAAACTAACAAGTGCCACCACTTTGGCTACTACTTGGGATGTGTCAGGTACATCTCAATGACCATAACTGAAGTATTTACAAGCCATCATCAAACCACCATCAAGAGAAAGCTCTGATAAAGTAGCTTTGTGGCTAATCTCAAACGTAGACCACCGGGAGGGGGGTTAGGTTTCAAGACCTTCAGCAGTTACACCACCCTCACTGGGTGGGTGAAAGAGGAGAATAGGACCCTTGTGATTCCAATGCCACATCAGCTGGAAAGGTGAAACAGGAGAATAGGACCCTTGTGATTACCAATGCCACATCAGCTGGAAAAGAGTCCATCATGAGTCATTTTTATTGCAAAGGAAAGAGAAAGAATGTGTAACTACCAGTGCACATGCACTTTCTAAACTTAAAAGGATTTGTTGCTATGCTCATGAAGCTTGTCTTAGGAAACAAAGCTGGAAAAGAGTCCATCAATATCACTTTGATTGTAACCCGTGAAAGTGAGGCACGCTTCCTCTTTCTCTCTCTTCCTTCCCACCTCCTCCCTCAACCCTCAGTGACAACTCCCTTTACCCATCTCTCTCTTCCTAAATATTCTTTTCCCTCTCTCCACCTCTCCCTCCTCCCTCCAACCCTTCCAGTGATCCACCCTCTTCCACATACAATTGTATTTACACTGGGTGACACGGTTGTGGTTCACTGTCAGGCATGAGGCCACCCCCTGGTAGTGAAGACAATGGTTTGAACCAAGTGGCTTTTGGGGCGATCAAAATGGTAATCACACACCAGCTAACTTCCTTGCGAAATGATGTGGTAAGTGTTGATACACGATCACAGCACAATGCCAGGTCTATTGGTTTCAAGCTTTTGCAGGCTGTCTTTGAATAATCAATCTGTTTGGTCTTTCATGGCATTGATTTCTGCTGTCTATTTCATCGGCTTACTGATGCACAATGAAGAACCTCTATTTACTACAGAGCAAAAGTACAAAGCAGCAGGCCTGGCTACCAGCCATGTTCCAGCACGACTGTACCTCAAACCTCCACTGTGACTCCAAACTCTCGTCACCAGTTCCAGTAAGTGGTTGGTGGTCTGTAATGAGTTCTGCTATATTGACAAGTTTAAGGTCAATTATTTTCTTGACAATCTTTTGTGGAAGGACAAACAGTTGAGTTGTGTCCATAATGACGAGGAAACAAATGCTACATGGCTGGAAATACAGCCCTCCCTGCAACAGTTTAGTACATAGGACAACACACTCCTAGTTGGGCTATCACTTAACCTCACTCATTGCCCCATTCACAAGGAGGGTCCCACTTACTGACATTTCAGTGTGGCTTGAATGTTGTTCACGCATGGCGTCTATTCGAGCCACTCAATTCCCAGAAAAGACCTCGGAACTCTCGGCATACCAGGCCACAATCCTCCGAGTTGCAAGGAGCTATGAGGGGATGGCCTGGGTGGCTTATGATCATCAGTTTTGGCATGAGGCCCTTGCGTACTGTCACGTAAATCACCACCAATGCTGATGAGGATCATCACTAATTGAAGTCAAAAACACCTCATATATGCTATTCTTTACTCAGTCTTGAGGCACTATTGTCTGATGTTTCTGAAGCAGACATTTTTATCCTAACCTCTGAAATTTGTTCAACGAGCAACTCTAGGAGAGTTGCTTGGGAAAGGGAGGACTTAATCTATTATTGATTCAATTAAGCAGGTAAGCCAAATACCTACAGGTGAACACTGCACCATCTGTGATTTAAATGGAGTTTAATAAACTGTTAAACGTAGTTAATGTAGTGAGGAGGCGCCTCTGCCCTGGTCATTAATCACTGGCGCCATAAGGACAGGAGCGCATGCGCAGTTACATTAGCAGCCTGTTTGCGAAGGTGCGAGTTGCTCGGCCTCTCTCTGTGCGAACTACTCCGTCTTTCTCGGCATCCAAAGCCGTACGCAGGCGTCTCAAAGATAGTGACGAAGCCAGTGCAATGGCTAAGAACCTGGACCTCTCGGACACCCCCTTCTCCGAAGAGCAGAGAGAGTGGCTAATGCGGCTTCTTTCCCAGCAGGAGCAGCAGTCCTCAAACAGCACTCCATCCGAAGAGGGAGAGAACCCGAATCCTCCACGGAGCAAGGATCCACCTACGGGTAAGTTGGTGACAAGGTAGAAGGCCTGGGTAAACATTTCCCCTGGGCCATTGGGGTGTCCCACCATTGCGCGCGCTCGGAGCCGAACTAGCTGGTCCCGGGCGCATGCGTGGTCAGACGAATGAGACTGGCCGTGGCCGCCGCCCAATGAACAGACGGTAAGCTGGCCCAGCCAAATGCCACCGGACACACAGAGATCGAGGAAAGTCATCAGAGTAGGTCAGCGATCGCTAGTGATAAAAACAAGGATTAACTGAAGCAATTCTCTCCACCCCTGCACTCCCCTCCGAATACTGGTCAGCGGCTGCATGGTACAAGAGGTATTACAAGTGGAGATGCCAACTCCCTCCTTCTCTGGACGTGGACATGCACAGCTGCCTGGTTGGTCCCCCCAGTTAAGTGAGGTTATCAATCAATGGTTCGTGAATGAGTGCCGCAGGTCAGCGACCACCAGGGAAGGCCATACCCTCATGCCTTGCCTGACTCATTGCTGTGGGTTGGTCAGCGACCGCCGGCAAATGTTACCCCCCCCCCCCCCCCTTAAATCTATTTATGCTGATGGCACAAATGGCAGGTCAGCGACCGCCAGTACATGCGAGACACACCATGCCCCCCTCCCCCCCCCCCCCCCCCCATCAGTCCACTACTGACTTGCAGCATTGACCAATAAATAGAAAACAAAAAATTCATCTTCTTATGCGTGGGCAGGATGACGGGCAACCATGCATCAGTTGGTAGGTGTATATACGAAGTGTTGGATTTGGTGGTATGAAAACAGATTAAATTTGCATTGATGCAAGTGCATTTGAGTTGAGGGCTGGTTTTTCACCAACTCTTCGCTGGTCAGCAACCACAGGTGGATGGTTACACCGTTCCATGCACATTTCCTCACACTCTGTAGAGACGCAACAAAATCAGACTACTGGGCCATGCCTGCCAACCTTCTCTGATGAATCAGCATCCGGCCTGGCTCTGCTGGCCGAAGCAGCTGCCAAAAAAGCTGATACAACAAAAACCCAACTGCCCCCCAGCCTGGGATGGACGCCGAGGCAGATCAGGCCGTATGACCCAGCAGCCAAACTCCCCAGCAAATTGGTGCTCAGGATTGAGAACCTAGAGTTTATAGAGGATGGCAGAAATGCTGCCAGAAACCTGGGCATCAGTCACCCCCTTGGTCCAAGATTCAGCAATGCCCCGTAGGCCAATTACACGGGGGTCTGTAAATCAAACACTGGAGGTGAGGAAGACCTGGGAATGAGGCTACCTCAAGGTGGTGTAAAGGTGACAACAATTAGAAAACATTAAAAGGGAGCAGCATTGGACCATCTGCTGATACATACTTAAAATTTCCACACAAACACCTGCAAAGTAGCCTTGTTTGCAGGCTTTCCCTGCTAATGAGGAAGACAGCCTGGTACATTTTATTGTGTTTGATGTCAAGGGTACACACAAGGTAGATACACCTTAATTGCATGCATCTCACAACTTGTGATCATGGCAAGTATATGCATTGCTACAATGGCACGAAAACAATTTGCTACAACAGCCATAAACTGCAATGTAAACAGTGCAGTGGATTCCCAGCATGCAGGATACGGCACCTGACTGGCAGAATGGCCAGGAATGTTGTTTGTTGAGCATTGTAAGCTAGCATAGTCATTGTCTGCAAGTTGTTGACAATGACTCAAGAAATCGACTAGTTACAGTGTATATCACTGTCTACTAGCATGAAGGTAACACACTAAAGCCATACCCACTCAAAAAGTAGTCTTGAGAGCACTTGCGCTTAAATGTGTGGTTAGTCCATCCCTATGTGATTAAGTTATGTCTACCATTAGTCTCGCAATCCTGACCCACTTCCACAAGAGAACGGAAGGGTCTGGTGAACTGCGTATACAAGTAGTGTCCCACCGAAATGCAATCAGTTGGATGACAGATTTCAAATTTCAATTAATGCACTCTTGAATTTACCTGTTGCATGTTCCCTGAGAAGTATAGTCAAAGTGCTTTTACAACTCCTGCAGTAGTGGAAAAGATGTCTTAGCTCTCTTTCACCATTTTCAAGACTGCTATTGCTACTCAAACAGTGATGTAATGTGTCATGTGGCAAGTACTGCAACGTGATTTTACCGCACTTTGCAGTGTGGCGGGACACGGTTTGTATACCCAGCTCACCAGACCCTTCCCTTCTCTTGCGGAAGTGGGTTGGGCTTGCATGTGATAAAAGATACCAGGCTCTCTCCCTTTTCAGTGGGAAGAGCTTGAGTACCGTATACCGGGTTATTTTCGTGGGTGGAAATTTTCGTGAAAAGCTGGAAGAGGCTCCCAGAATTAAATTTCGTGGCGCGATCAATCGTGGATGACGTAATGTGAACTTTGAACTTGGGACACGTGGAGAAAGATGGAACGCTTCAGCGTCCAGTCTTACGTGGGAAGCTAGTCTCGCAAGCCAGACCTAACCATCCCCAGCACGGATCGCTTACTAAAAACTATCCGCGCTGGGGTTGGTTGGGTCGGGCATGCAAGACTACGCGAGAGCCCACCACGCCTACAAAGACATTTGGGAGGCCTGTACTGGAGAACAGCTACTATGCCAATGTGAGAATGGCAACCGTACTGACCCTACTTCCACTATGTCATGATTAATGTGATTTACAGTGACCACGCCCTATTTTTTTTGTCTTTGAAAATTATCATATGATTTCTGGAGGGCATGTTTGTGTTTTTCAAACGGTTTTCGAAGAAAAAAAGAGAAAAGCAGCACGAAGCATTAGAAGATACCAGGTAAATTGTATATACAAGACTGATCATGCAATCGCAGCATGAAACCTACAAGCAAGCTTACAATTTACTTACGTAAATTTCTAGCCCTACCAGCTGCCTTGGTCATCCTTTCCTCTTACAATACCCTTGTGAAGGCTCGGATCACTTCGTGTCTTGAGCGACAGTGTGCAGTGTAGTAGTAAACAGCTGCCCATAGCTCCGGTCTCACTAAACTTCAATCCGAGGTGCTTAGTAGTGCTACAACATGCGAACGGGCGAATGAAGTTCCTTGACAACGTCGCCATTGTGTAGGCCATCATCAGACACTAACAGCGAGTTTTTAAGTGACTAACTGAAGTGGGTGTAATTGTAAAATGTGAGCAAGGTATAGTGGCTTTCTATGTCGTGCTCTGCGACTATACCGTTCCCATATCCTAGTTAATGAATTCTGCGGCCTGTAAGCTGGACATAGGATGCAGAAGCGTGGTCTTTGTCATTCAGCGGTTGAGCGCTTCAACTGCAAGTGACCTTTGTACTCTGTAATGCCAACCGTGCGCGTGAGAACTGTTTGTGTTGAGGCGGAGCAGAAGAACACCAAACAAAACAGTTGGACATGGCTTGAAGGATTGCTTACCATCAGAGAATTCCAAAACGTTCTGGAAGAAGTTAAAAGCTTGTCGTTGATGTTGCTTCTGTAGCGTGCGTAATGTCTCATCACTATCCATTATTTATGATTTTTGGCATCATGCAAGAACACTGTAGAACTCTATAGAACACTATAGAGCAACATGACGAATATTTTCTCTTGTAGCCCAGTGCGTGGGCAGTTGAAAGGTACCGCCCAGACTGTTATACTACATAGACCACAACTTCCTGTGGGTTATCTAGATAAACCCCAGTCTTAGCCTTTGATGTCTGGGGTTTATCTAGATAAACCTCAGCACTTTCAGTACATGCATTTCTGCAACTCAAGTCCTTCAAAAGTCATCAAAATTTGCATCTTTTACAAGACTGTCAAAAGCATCACAATTGTCATACTCGGACTGTGACCTGTTTCCAAACTGGACATTTAGAACAAAGTTACAATGAGGGTTAATGTTCAATGTGCCACCACCACTGGCCTGAAATAGGCTTTGAAGGTTCAGGCCAGGTGGACATTGAACAGAATACTGATTTCTTACAGAATGTGATGAAACACTTGGACCATGATACAAAACAGGAGGGCGTATTTGGGGTAGTGAAACACTACCAGATTACTGTGGGTCACCTGGGACCAAATGAGACGAGTAAGGCAGTTCTACAGGTGAAGAAAGCATACTTGAAACAGCCTGGTGCTGCTCTTCTGCAGTGCGCTCATACTTCCTAAGTGCTTCGATCGAACGGTGACCAGTTTTCTGCTGGATCTCTCGCTCAGGAACACCGCCTCTATAGAGGGATGTAGCACCAGTTACACGCAAAGAATGGTTGGTTTTATGCTCGCTCAGGCCTACATCCGCGCCACCATGCCACTAAGCTTATGCTTCCCGACAGGCTGGCAATGGTACCATGGCTCCTTTGAACTCTTTGGAATGTCATTTTTTGGCTTCCAGTAGAGCACATCCTTCTCAAAGGCAATAGATGGCAGTTTGCTTAGGTATAAATAATACACTAAGCACCTCTCACCAGCAGCTGGACATGCATAGATCGGCACCACTTTGTTATCTACATTCAACTCCTTCAATCCACCACTCCTGTTCTTGCTTCCTGTTTCAACGTAAACATACTGGTCAGGATTTCTCTTACGGATCAGCTGTGATGGTTTGAGTTCCCGGCTGCTCCTCTCCACCCCTTAAACAGAAGTTCTTGCCCAAATAGAAGAAGACAGTTCTTTGCAAGGCGATTGGAGATGAACATCCTAGTATTCCTGACGCCCAAAGGTGATTCTCTTTAGACTTAGATATTACAGCAGCTTTCTTGGGATTTGCTCCAATGCTGCTTTGACGGAGTTGTCGAAACACCGACTCATACGTGCCCTGCAGTTCGCGAAAGCGGCCGTCTTTCTGGTCCAAAAAGTTAGGAGCAAAGGCATCCTGCTTTCTCATGAAACGCAAAATCCCACAAAGCAGCTGATAAATGCTTTTCGGTGGATACCGCTCACCATCTGTCTTCCTCACTTCAGTTACAAATAGAGCTAGCCAGTGAGAGAGTGCTGTACAATCGTACCGTTTTTGAAAAATCTCCGGAACCGGATTTCCTCGGGCTCTGCGTGACTCTTGCCACTGTTCAAACACTCACATGGCCCATCCAGTATTCTTCTCGGTGTTGGGCGGAACGTAACCTTTCGATAGTTCAGCAAGCGCCTCGTCGGTGGTCACTTCACTAAAGCGATCTTCGGATCTTGCCTTCTCTTTGCCCTTGAGTGATAGACGCCCCTTATTAGGGGCTGGTTTGTTCTCTTTTCCACTCGCGCTATCAATACTCTTGCGCTTCTTTGGTACTTGAAAGTCGTCCATACTATCAGGCTCCAAACTCCTCAAGGCATCTCTAGCAGTTCGAAAACTAGGGCTATATTCGGGGCATTTGTCCCCACACTTTTCACAGCTACAGAAAGCAGGATCGCCTAGGCAAAACTCCGCAGAAATCTTCCTTGCAGCCATCCTTACTCGTACCAGCGACTGGCAAGAGTATAATGCATTTAGGTCCCTTGACCAATCAGCTTTGTGCTGCATTGGATACGCTGAGCAACGCTTAGCAACTCTGACGTCAATATGAGCTGTTACTAGGCTACTCTAGCCGGGCTACAAAATATTTAGAATACCACACAAAAGGTTTATCGGAAAACACTCGGTCAGTATAGATAACCTTCCTCGGCTCCGCCTCGGAAGGTTATCTATATTGACCTCGTCTATTTTCCATAAACCCTTTGTGGTGGTATTCTAAATATTACATATTCGATGGTCCATATTCGATAGCCTGCTGGGCATATGCTGCGTAGCAACCATGGCGTGTGTTTTAATTGGAATGCACTCGTAGCCGCTGCTGAAACAACGAATAAGATAACACACTTAGCTAACCATAAGTGTTTTAATTTGTGCGCGTGAGGATGATGCAATAACGGTCGAGGTTACGTAATGCACGAGCCGAAGGCGAGTGCATTACGTAACCAAGACCATTACTGCATCATCCGAGTGCGCCAAATTAAAGCACGTGAGGTTAGCTAAGTGTGTTATAAAGAATTTATTGCTGATCACGTGACCTTCAGCCAATCAGGTGGCGGGTTTATTGTTGCTGAGTCATTCTAATCTTTCAAACGTTCGAGCATTCGAGAGAGCCGTTGTTGTGTGAATGGCTCGAAAGGGCACTTGTACGTCGTGTTATTGTTTAGGTGAGCAAAAAGGTAGACATAACATTGGGAGCTGTTTTATAGACAAGGCAGTGGCCTAACGACTGGTGGATTCGTGTCTGGAGCGCGTGGGTTGCCGCTCAAATTGATTTCCTGCACCTTAAGTTTGTTGTCGATGCTAGTAGACTTGCTTACTGGTTGGGGAAGCGGGTAGACGTGTCACAGAAGTCCGAAAAGACGGCACAAAGTAAGCTAACACATCGTAAGTACTTTCCGCATTCGTGTTTTTTGTATACTTGCTTCTGTGCCGCTTTAAAGCATTTCCGTGGAGTGAATAGTAGACTTGGCATCCATTCTTTAAGCGCAAATGACACGCGCTTTAGCACTTCTCAATGACATTGAAGGCTTACCAGCCCGTTCTGTGTGGACATGCGTATGTACGCAGAAACAACCAGTTTTAGTACTTTCAGTCGGCAATATACTTCCATGCACGTCGTTTTGCCTGTATTTCATGACTTACACTTGTACTCAAGGTTGTACTTAGAAAAGTGTGCACTAACAACGTAATGCACACTTAAGTGTACATTAAGCGGTTTAATGCACTGTCACCTGACCAAATTCTAAACACCTGATTGGCTGAAGGTCACGTGATCAGCAATAAGCTTTCATTATGGATGAAGACGGCATTATTTACTGACTTAAGGTACTCTCTTGCACTGGTAGAGGGATCGGAATGCATGCTGGTGCCGTCCAAAGCTAGAAACAGGCCTGCAGCCGGAAGCTTATTAAATACATGTATGCACGCAGCAACGACCTTTGTACTGCGCTTGCACAGCAGCTGTCTATCTTTCAGGTGCTGCTAAATCACAGTAATATATACCTATTATTTGATGGGTGAGAATGCAATATGGCTGGATATGACAATATATCCTCAAATATTAGCTTAATAGTGCTAATTGATAGCCACGCCTACAAATACGGTGTCCATGGTACTTAGAGCTTCATGTATACACAAATCAAGTTTCATCTGGTCTTTTAGATTCCATACACACTACTGATTTTCGAAATACCTGTGTATCTCCTATGCCTTAGTTCACCTGAGTGTAAGGCATGTTGGCTTACAGTGCAGACCAACTGGACCACTTCCTGCTACACCAACAATATAACCACTCCCACTACAGGATCCAGCACTGATTATCCTTTATTCGGATGATGCTGCTATCCACCACGCGCTGGGGATAGCCGGTTCCCCCGTACCACAAGGTATGTACTCTGTTAGAGTCTGGTGTGTTTGTGGAAATGTATGATAACTGCAATATATATATTTTCTGAATAGGAGCAACAGCACAGCAGTCTGCAAAAAACTTTAAGCGTTTCATATTTCACGAAGTGAGTCAATTCACAGAACTCGATCTCTGTGGCGTTCCGCATCATCCCAGTGCTGTTGTCACGACTGGCGACCAATACTACCAAGAGGCACTTCATCATCTGACAGGAATGCAGTTTTTCAAGATCAAGAGACATTTGACGCAAGTATTTTCAGGGACAGTTGGCACAGGATATAACACTTGGTCCCAGCACGCTGGCTGTGGCCAGCTGGGAACCCTCCTGCATGTGCAGGGTTTAGGGACCGGGGACGCCCATGTAGACTTGTTGCTCATGACCGCGGGGATTTTTAAATACCCATAGCCACCGTCCCTCCCTTTCCAGTTGCTCGAAGAAAGACTCCGAACCACATTTGTACAAGTCATGCATAACTTCAAGATTGTTTTTTTCTGATCACAAACTGACTTGCTACATGGTCACATGAAGAGAGAGAGAGAGAGAGAGAGAGAGAGAGAGAGAGAGATTGTACAGGGTCTACCCCCTGCTGTTTCCGATAAAAGAGCTGTCCTAAACCAAATGGAAAAAAGTCGGCAGACACCATTAACATTTCTTGTATCATCAAAGGAGATTCAGGAAGCGATTGCAGAAGTTTGGGGTATAACAGGTTGGGGTGATGTGGTAGCCAAGCAAATTGTGCAGGTAAGTAATTAGGTATTTAACTTCTGTTAGGTGTTCATAACATCATTTCCTGTCTTTAAATATTAGGCACTTGAAGGCAAGCCACTACCTAGCCCTTCCGACATGAAATGGGAGGATGTCAGAAGAATTCTTGATGGAGACATACCAGAAGGGCGTTTTACCGCCCCTAATGGAGCAAGTCTCTCTGTGGAACCTGCTTTGGAAGCTGACCTGTCATTCTTTGATGAAAGAGTCAGTAATGTTACAGAAATGGAAGCAACTGCAAGACTTTTGTCATTTTTAAAGGATGCAGTATTGAAAAGTGGAGATCCACAAATACGGTTGCATCTCCAGCCATCTGTGGATGGGCATCTGGTCTTCACAGATTTCGCTTTTGTCACACAAGCTGGCGAACATGTGTCATTGATTGAAGTAAAAAAAGCATCGCATTTCCCCAGTTTGACTATAGAATCATCACAAACAGCCCAAGTACTCAGGGAGGTTCACATTTTGCTTACCGTAGTGTCCCGTTAATACGCCCCCCCATTTTGTACACTACATCCCGCCTAAAGTGGGGGGGGGCTTATATTCGAGGATGCAATTAGTCTCGACTATAAGCCCCCCCCCCCCCCCCCCCCCCCAAAAGATTTTACGCAAGTGCTATGTACGCAATTAGGACACTTCCAACTAACTATGGCGACGACTTTCAGGATCGAGAGTACTGTTCGCGGACATCACGTTTACAAAGCTGCGTGGTCTCCCTACATCGGAGAAGAGCTGCCAGTTCAACGCGAGGTCAATAACATTCACGACGACTTCGCTGTAGCTGTTCTCAAGAACGGCAACACTGTCGGTCATGTACCACGGGAAATTTCCAGAGTCTGCTGGTATTTCTTGCACAAGAGTGGCAGCGAGATGACTTGCATTGTCAATGGTGACAGAAGACGTTCTGAAGTTGATGGGAAAGGACTCGTGGTTCCGTGCGTGTACATCTTCAGAGGGAAACAAAAACACCTTGACAGACTGATAAACCTGTTTGCTAAACTACTATAGTCTTACTGAACGCACTTGCAACGTATAGTAAGCACATATAGTTTTGATGTTCCAGAAGACGCTCACCGGGGGGCGTTATAACGAGTCAAACTACCCTGTGCAGGAACTTTGGTGGAAAAGAGGGGGGGGGCGTATTTTCGAAGGGGGCGTATTAGCGGGACACTACGGTACTAAACATCGTCAGCTTCAAACCTTGCCATTTGTATTAACAAATGCAGTGGTATGGTCATTTGGGCTAGCAGAGAGAACAGCTGGCAACAGATTCAAAGTGACCAAGCAGTTTGACCTCTTGACAAATCATGACAAGCCAGAGTTGTGTTATTGTTTACAATATGTTGTCCGAGGGCAGTGGCCCAACTGAGAGAATTGTTTACATATATGAGTTAGAATTATTTATGAGTTATTTAAGAGTTTATTGAGTTATAACCACAGTACAAGGAATATCAGAATTGTGTTGTAAGAGCCCTGGGTAAGGTTTATTGGGGTGAGCTGTACCATTATACACGGGATGCTGGAAAACGCGGAATAATGGAATGGCCTCCTTTAAGGTGGCATGCTCTGGCTGTCGCAAAGGTCATAAACCAGCAGTCAGCACCAGGGTTAGTTCTAGTTACTGGGTTGGGGTTTCCTTTAGGGCAATCTTGCTTTGCCAAATTTTAGTAGCTTATTAATATATTCAATGGAGTTTAACCTAGTTAAACGGAGTTAATGGACAAGGCGTACACCTTGTGTATTCGGGGCGGGATTCGGAGCGGTTCTGGGCATGCGCAGTTAGTATCAGGCCACCTGACCACATGCTAGCAGCAACAGCAGCGCCACCTTGAAACAATCATGGAACCAGAGATGGACGACACCCAGACTGAGAGTGGGAGGGAGACAGGGGCACCTGGGAGAGCAGCACCGGTACCAGTTGTTCGCCTCTCGGCCGAAGATATTTCGTCCATCGCCTCGACCGTGGCCGAGATACTACGGTGCCAGGGCCAGAGGGAGGACAGAGAAACTACGTCCGGCGCGGGCGGCCCCTCAACGGCAGCAAGGACAGACCCACCAGCGATCCAGAGCCAAGCAGGTAAGGGAGTATTTGAGAGCCTGGGGACAACCGCGTAATGTGGTGTCAACCCGGCCAAAAGGCCTGGCTAGCGACGAGACCGCCCACCAGGAAGGGGGTAGGTCAAGGCCTCTTCGGGATCTATGGGTTGAGGAAGGCCCAGACAGGTGGGATGGGCCCACCAGAATGAAAGGGCAAGAGCCCCACTGGGGTGGGATGCGCCCACCGGAAGGGAGCAGGGAAGAAGACCAATGGGGTGGGATGTGCCCACCAGAATGGAATGGGCAAGAGGCCCAATTGGGTGGGATGCGCCCACCAGAATGGAATGGGCAAGAGGCCCAATTGGGTGGGATGCGCCCACCAGAATGGAATGGGCAAGAGGCCCAATTGGGTGGGATGCGCCCACCAGAATGGAATGGGCAAGAGGCCCAATTGGGTGGGATGCACCCACCAGAATGGAATGGGAAAGAGGCCTAAATGGGTGGGATGTGCCCACCAGAATGGAATGGGCAAGAGGCCCAAGTGGGTGGGATGCGCCCACCAGAATGGAATGGGCAAGAGGCCCAAGTGGGTGGGATGCGCCCACCAGAATGAAAGGGGCTTGAGGCCCAAAAGGGTGGGATGTGTCCACCACAAGGGAATGGACAACGAGCTTGGGGGGCACTCTTCAGAATGGGATAGGCCAGATGCCTGAAGGGGTGGGACACACCCACTGGAACAGGAATGGGCTGAAGACTAATGAGGAACGGAGAGTGGGATGTCCCCCCCATCAGGAGTGCATGGATTAAGACTCTTGGGGGTGGTCACCCACAAACCAGTGGGGGGGGATGGAGTTCTGGTGGGTGTGGCCCAGTAGCAGGATCGTCATGGGTGACTGGGAGGTGAAATGATGGGCTCCATTTCTTTACATGCAGGGACTGTAAGGCTGGGGACAACCCCTCCCATGAATTTATTGCCCCAGCTGGCCACAGTTAGCAGTTTGTCAGCACCTATCTCCTTCCCAGCACTGGCGGGAGGCCTGTTGGGACAGAAGGAGAGTGACCCACTTCCCCCTACAACTGTAACAAAGAAGGGGATGTTAGAGCCGGGTGGTTCTACTGAGCGACTCTTCATGGTGGAGGGCATCAGGCCAGTGCCAAAGAAGCTGGCGGAAAAAGCTAGAGCCTGGCAGTACATCAATTTGGTTGAACTGCTGCCCTCGAAGCCCTACTGTGTGGAGGACGAGTGGAGCCTGCTGCAGCAGGCGCAGGCGGATGGGCAAGTGGTGTTGGTACAATCAATGGAGCAGTTGAAGAAGTCAAAGAGAGACATCGCAGATATTTTGTCCTGGGTGGAGGCCTTTACCACGCTCATTGCCATTGTGGGATCGATGGATGCATCTGCAGTCCCACACATGGCGGCCTATATGCTGTGGGTTATTAGAGCAGCTCGAGTGAAAGGCAGTCGGTGGATCGAGTTTGATAAGGAGTATCGCATGAAAGCAGCAGCACAGGGTAATCGAAAGTGGTCAGTTCATGATGCAGACCTGTGGGACCACTACATTACCACGGCAGCAACCCTGCATAGTCAGGAGGGATCAGTGGGAGCAGTTCATGCAGTGTCGTCATCCCGACAGAACGCAGGGGAGGGACCCCGACGCATCACCAGAGTGGGGCAGAAGCCCATGAAACGAGGTCGGGGTGAAGGAGCTCCACCACAAGATACATCGTGGAGGAAGAATATTTGCTACTCCTTTAACTTCGATGGGGCCTGTAGCAGGGAAGCCCAGGGAAACCCATGCCATTTTCGCCATAGCTGCTACTCCTGTGGACAAGGGGATCATGCAGCCGTGGAATGCCCACAGCGCGGCACCAAGGTGTCGAGGAAAGACTAACATGAACTTGGCAGGACCCGGATAAGGGGAACTAACACTTAGTAGGGTTATACATCTTCTTGTGTTCAGTATGGTGGTGGTGATACCCACACACAATCACAGAAGAGAGAAGTGGATAAATGACCCTGCCCCACAACTCACTATTATATAGCATGTGTTGAGGGGGGAGGGGCTCCTGGCTCTCCACCCTCCTCTTCTGGGGGAGGGTGTGACCTTAGCCGCCCGGATCCAACTCACCTCCCCCCCCCCCCCTAATTTTTAGTGGGTGGGGTCTAATGCTGCCCCTTCCATATGCTTACATCTACATACCTACACCCCTTACTGACAGACTTTACATACCAGCTGACAGACAGACATGCACCAGCTACAAAAGGGGAGGGGCAGCAGTTCACAGAGGAATATGGGTCATACGTACGTATCCCCCCCTTACATTCACAGGTGCTCGTGGCACAAGTGACTGGTGCCTGCACCAGGAAGGGAATATCAGGAGGGGACACTACATTTATTCAGATGACATTCAGGCACTGGAGAGGTGTGTGCCAATGAAGGCTCCTTCAATGTCTATGCTGGAAACCATTGTTTCCCCACTGTCAGATGCACTAGGGGCTTGGGCGATGGCTATGGCCGAACATCCAGACTCACAATTTAAGAATTACATCGTTGAAGGGTTACGCCGGGGTTTCCGCATTGGCTTCGATTACGGGAAACACAGCTGTGTACCTGCACATGACAACCTCCCGTCGGTGGTTTCTCACCCGGCTGTGGTCCAAGAGTATTTGGAGAAAGAGTGCAGCTTGGGAAGGATGGTGGGTCCTCTCCCAACGGGTAGCACTCCAGGGCTCCAGATCAGCCCCTTTGGGGTGATCCCAAAGGGTCACACCCCGGGAAAGTGGAGATTGATAGTAGACTTATCTCATCCTGAGGGAAGAAGCGTAAATGATGGAATCTCAAAGGAGCAGTCTTCACTAGCGTATGTATCAGTGGATCATATAGTTCAGGTAATCTTGAGGCTTGGTAGGGGTACTCAGATGGCAAAGATAGATATTCGCAGTGCCTACAGGGTGATTCCGGTGCACCCAGAGGACCGTTTGTTGTTGGGTATGCGATGGGGTGCCTGGGAATACATAGACTGTGTACTCCCATTCGGGCTGAGGTCAGCACCGAAAATTTTTAATTCAGTGGCAGATGCCCTCCAGTGGGTGGTGAGGAAGCGAGGGGCCAGATGGTTGTTTCATTACCTAGACGATTTTCTGTGTCTCGGCTCACCAGGGACAGAGGAGTGCAATTTAGCCCTGGCCACCCTCCTAGGCACATGTGAGGAGCTTCACTTACCTTTGGCAACAGAGAAGCAAAAGGGTCCGGCATCGTGCATAGAATTTCTAGGCATTGAGCTGGATTCAGTGACAATGCAGTTACGACTACCAGTGGAGAAGTTAGAGTACCTTAAATCAACCATTAAAGGTTGGTTGGGCAGGAAAGCATGCACAAAAAGGGAACTGCAGTCCGTGGCTGGTTTACTCCAGCATGCATGTAAAGTGGTCAGGCCAGGAAGGGTTTTCCTGAGGAGGATATTTGAGACAATTGCAATCCCTCAGCGACCTCACCATTGAGTTCGTCTTAACCGTAATTTCAGATCAGATATTGCATGGTGGAATACGTTCCTTGATCAATGGAATGGTGTGTCAATGCTGTGGGACCATCAAAAGTCCATGCCGGACACTCAGGTTATTAGTGATGCCTCGGGCAGTTGGGGATGTGGGGCCATCTGGAAGGGGGAATGGCTACAGTACCAGTGGGAGACAAATTGGCAACATCTGTCAATTGCAGCCAAGGAACTGGTGCCAATAGTGATGGCAGCAGCGTTATGGGGACATAAATGGCGGGGCATG
This sequence comes from Agelas oroides, assembly GCA_949130485.1. Lineage (NCBI taxonomy): Eukaryota > Metazoa > Porifera > Demospongiae > Agelasida > Agelasidae > Agelas > Agelas oroides. The sequence goes on along the minus strand of OX422184.1, from coordinate 7,442,290 downwards.
GTGGTGCAGTTTGTGTCGGACAACGAAGCAGTAGTAGCGGTGTTGAACTCAGGGTATGCAAGAGATGGGGTGCTAATGCACCTGCTGCGGTGTTTGCTTTTTATTGCAGCATCATTCAGCTTTTGGTATAGTGCATGCCACATCCCAGGCAGACTTAATGTAGCAGCTGATGCCATATCCCGTAACAAATTAGTGGTTCTCTTTGACAGCAAGCCTGATCTCGACCCCTCCCCTTCTACTCTTCCGCAGACTCTGCCAGTGCTAGTGGCACCAGGGGGACCCGACTGGACCTTGCTGAACTGGGGAGCGCTGTTAGGGGTTCTATTGTATGGCACTAGCACCATCAACAAAGCGAGTCTACCAGTCTGCACAGAAGCGTTTCTTAGAGTTTTGTATGGCAGCCAATTTAACCCCTCTTCCACTCTCGGAAGATCTACTTTGCTACTATGTAGCATTTCTGGGGAAACAAGGCCTCAAGCACAGCTCAATTAAGAGCTATCTATCGTCCCTCCGCCACATGCAAATAAGCTATGGGCTGGAGGACCCATTCATAGCCACAATGCCACAATTAGAACAGGTGGTGAAGGGTATCAAGGTAAACCAGGGACGCCAAGGGCACAACACATCCAACCAGAAGCTACCAGTGACACCCACAATTTTAAGACAGTTAAAGGGACTATGGCAACGGAGAGAGCAAGAGCCCAACTATATAATGATGTGGGCTGCGTGTTGTGTTTGTTTTTTTTGATTTCTGCGATCGGGCGAAATAACTGTCTATATCGATCAGATTATGATCCCAACGCCCACCTAAGTTTTTGTGACTTGGCAGTGGATGACCAAGAACACCCAACTATGCTGCAGCTGAATCTTAAGTCATCAAAAACGGATCCATTTAGGAAGGGGGTCCAGATAGTGATAGGGTGCACAGGAGATGACCTTTGTCCTGTGGCGGCAACATTGGCCTACCTAGCAATACGTGGTGGAAACCAGGGCCCCTTGTTCCAGTTTAAGGATGGGTCTCCTCTCACTCGATCGGCCTTTGTCAGAACGGTCAAGGAGGCACTCCAGAGTTTGGGATACCCGTCAAACAGATATTCAGGACACAGTTTTCGGGCAGGGGCTGCATCCACGGCAGCAGCAGCAGGTCTGGAAGACTCGATTATTAAGACAATGGGGAGGTGGGAGAGTTCAGCTTATTTGTCAGAGAGTCGGTAGACTCTCTATGTAGGGATGGCGCCGATGCGCAATATATGCAATACTTAAGCAAAAGCCGTACAACTTCACCACAAACACGCTAAAAGCTTGTTTAAGCGCCCAGGCCTCCTCTTTGAGTGCCTTTGTGATCAGCAAGACTCATATAAGTGGCCAAAAGCCACGCGGAAGACAGCTAAACTCAAAAGTGTGCGATAGCAAAAGTGCCATTTTTCGTATTCTTTCTTTCTTTCTTTCTTTCTTTCTTTCTTTCTTTCTTTCTTTCTTTCTTTCTTTCTTTCTTTCTTTCTTTCTTTCTTTCTTTCTTTCTTTCTTTCTTTCTTTCTTGTTACGACTTTTGTTCAAACAACGATATCTCGCAAACTGTTTAAGTACTCACCGTCACACCGTCATTAAATTTGTGAGGGGGCATGGGAAAAGGGACCTACGGGGTCAGAAGGTCAAAATTGAGATATTCAACTTTTCATGTACCTCAGGATACAACAAAACTGTTGCACAATTTTCACATATATTACATAACAGTAAATGTAGTTACCAACTCATTTTGTACATGTGTTAACTAACAAAGATACATGCATTGTCATTCTTTTAGCAGTTGAGGGCAAGTAATGACTCCACGAACAGTTTTGGTATGTCCCGGCTCACGGCAATGACTACATTTTCTTTGCGATTGGCTTTGCTTTTCCTGTTGAGCCGGTAGTGGATTTTCTGTGGTATACGGTTTAGGACAAGTGAGTTCTGCAGCTGCACTTGAGCAAAATCGTCTAATTTTCTCGAAAAGGTAAACCTGTCGCTCAAGAGACATGCCTGGAGGAAGAATCACTTCAGGCATTCCCAAAATATCTACAGCACTGTCCTTCTTGGAAATTACTATTGTTGTTTCTGGTTCTTTACAGTTCTCCCTAACGAAGACTGAGCCAGGTGCTAAAGAATCAAACCTAAAATGATGGTACCTAGTAATTCCAGGAAGAGTGTTGAAAGACTGGCTCAAAAAGTCACTCCAGTTGTACCAGGTTACATTACGCTTTCCGTTACAGTCAATTGTTGGAAGAGGTATATTTTTCCCGGTGATGCTGGAATTCTGTATCACATTCTCAATATCAGGTAGAGATGAGACAGATGTACGTCGGTAAGTTTTTTTGACCAATCCAAAAAATCTGTCGGGGGCAAACTTGGTGTGCCCGGCTACCATAAATGAGATCTTTAGTTTTGAATTTTTACCTGTCAGTACCCTCCAACATAGATACTGAATGACAGTGTTATTTTTATTTTGACCAACTGCATTGTCGGCATGTAAAAGGACTTCTTGGCCTGAAGAGGAGTTTGTCTCAAGGTAGTGATGTACTAAGGATACAACACAGTTGGCCCCCTTTCCCACACTATCACTCTCGTCAATGAGATAGTTCACTTGCTCACTTTTTGCTTCACAACAAACACCAAATAACTGACACTTTCATGGTGTCAGAAAGTACAATGCTCCAACTTGTTGAGGACTGCTAGGGAAGTGGAGCTGTTGAGCAAAATCAAAACTAAAATGAATAGTGTTTGGATTCGAAGGATTTTTCTTTAGCTCTGCAGTGGTTATTAAGCATTCATGATTATAAAGTTCCCTTTCCACTTTTGCAAGTTTAAGGTGATGCTCAGCCTCCTGCAGTTGTTGCGATTTCTCTGATTCAGGGAGATTACATGAACGGGTGATTTTTACAATGTTTAGATGACATATTTCACAAAGGTCGGTGGCTGGTTTCATAGCCGAAATATGTGGAAGCAAATCACACCACAACCTTTCAAATTTTCGGCGACCAACAGGAACGTACGTGCAAGCTTTACAATATTCTCTGTATACAAATCGTTTCGACATTTCAGAAGGAAGGAGCAAGGCTTTTTCATCACTGTACAGTCCAGGAATTCTCCCAGGAAGAGGGAGGGCATGAAGGGTAGCAAAATTAGTGATGAACTGGACCACATCATTGGTCACAGAAAAGGGTACAGTATTGGCAGGTAAATGCTTGGTATTTCCATGTCTACGAGGAGTTAAACCATTCTGAGTGAAGTGAGCAACAAGATTCTTGAAGTGCTTAGGTCCAACAGCATGCATGAAGAGAAAAGTACTCTTACATACCTTATGTCCATGAAACCAGTAGCTTATGTGATATCGAGGTTGCTCCTGGCCCTGGGTATCATCACGGCACTGATTTGCTTCTAAGTTTGCCAAAATCACGAGATCCAGTTCAGACTTCGTCATTTCTTTACAATTCATACGAGTGCTAGCAATCACCTCGCGTGGAAACATACGAGAACAAGGTGTTCTCCCAAGCTTACAGCCACATGTTTCATCGACAAAATCGTCTATTAGACGCTCTTCAGCTTCGTCAACATCTCAGACAACAGCCTGGTATCGCACGCTGGTTTCATCATCATCATCAGAATTTGAATCGATGTCCATGGTTTCTGTGTCAGGATCAAGTATCCTTGAGGCATTTGCACCTTTTTGAGTCGATTGGACATCATATGCAGCGTCTGCTTGTTCAAATTCGTCGAGAAGCTCAGTTGCAAAAAAAGAGTCGTCCATTTTCTAGCAACACGTGTTTAAAACCGTTTTTGGTAATATACGGACGTATACGGATGTACTCGGACTTTAAATGCATTTTTCTCAATAATTAAAATTTGTGCTATAGGTCCCTTTTCCCATGCCCCCTCATTTTTAGGACGAAACTGATGCTTATCACAACGCGGAGCTCTACGACCACTCAGCGTCTTCATAGCTTCAAATTCACCCTGGTCAATAAAAGCCATTCACAACACTCTGAGGCTGCTGTCCGTTGCTTAGGACGCCATTTTCTAATTTTGTACGCATGCGCACACAAAGTCTCGTTCCCAGACCAAAGACCATGGTCATTGGTCTGGAAGCGAGAGTACACAAGCGAGCGGGCATGACTGGCACGGTCTTTTCCCCCCGCGGCATTGGGCAAGGCTTATGAACACCACGTAGGTAAGGCGCTGCATTCAGCTGCCTACTTGCAGCTACACTAAAAATAGCCTACTCACAGCTTTAGTGAGCTGTAAAGCTAGGATGGTCAGTTGTCAGTATGATAGTTTTCTGTGCTGCAGCTGGTCAGTCGTCATGTGATTGACAACTGAATCATGAAATTGGTTTCACAAAGTTTGGTACGGAGAGTGGTTGGCCCTTCAGCAGGTTCTAGCTGGGCTATATTATTACATGCCTGTAACCACTACTATTAAAACTGTCAACGCCGTTTCAAGTTCTGGTGTTGTGGTTACACTTGAAATATTCTTCTTTGGCTTAGGTCTAACTGTAACTGAGATTAACATCAAAAAAGTACAGAAACAAGACTTAAAAAACATTAAAAATGTAAAAAGATGTAGGGATGGCATGCCAAAAAGTATGCGAACAAGGTAGGGATAATGCAGGAAAGCAAAGGTCAACATATTGGCAAAGCCCCATCCCTACATCTTTTTCACACTACAGCTGATGCAATGCTGCTAGATCATATTTATAGCCTCGTTCCTGAGCTGGCATGTGGGAGAAGGAAAGTGGCCTGGGGACGAGGCTAAAACCATGCCATGTACTTTAACGACACATATCATAAATCTGCAGTCTACTCTAACTCACTGCTTAAGTTGTTGAAGAGGTTCCGTATAACATAATGCTACCAATAGGGTCATATTAGCCTTGTTCCCAGGCCACGTGGGAGAAGGAAGTGGCCTGAGAACAAGGCTACAGCCATGAACTGCCAGTAAAGGTTGTGAACATTTTAAGAAGACCCCCATGCACTGTCTAACTGTAGTGTGAAAAAGATGTAGGGATGGGGCTTTGCCAATATGTTGACCGTTGCTTTCCTGCATTATCCCTACCTTGTTCGCATACTTTTTGGCATGCCATCCCTACATCTTTTTACATTTTTAATGTTTTTTAAGTCTTGTTATACCGTAGTGTCCCGTTAATACACCCCCCCATTTTGTACACTACATCCCGCCTAAAGTGGGGGGGGGGGCTTATATTCGAGGATGCAATTAGTCTCGACTATAAGCCCCCTCCCCCTATGAAATCAATGCCTTTCACTATCAACTAACTATGGCGACGACTTTCAGGATCGAGAGTACTGTTCGTGGACATCACGTTTACAAAGCTGCGTGGTCTCCCTACATCGGAGAAGAGCTGCCAGTTCAACGCGAGGTCAATAACATTCACGACGACTTCGCTGTAGCTGTCCTCAAGAACGGCAACACTGTCGGTCATGTACCACGGGAAATTTCCAGAGTCTGCTGGTATTTCTTGCACAAGAGTGGCAGCGAGATGACTTGCATCGTCAATGGTGACAGAAGACGTTCTGAAGTTGATGGGAAAGGACTCGTGGTTCCGTGCGTGTACATCTTCAGAGGGAAACAAAAACACCTTGACAGACTGATAAACCTGTTTGCTAAACTAGCAGCTTAAAACTTGGAACATCTAACCGGCTTTTCTAAAAGCCACAAAACTTACAAAAGATTCACCGACTACTATAGTCTTACTGAACGCACTTGCAACGTATAGTAAGCACGTGTAGTTTTGATGTTCCAGAAGACGCTCACCGGGGGGGGGGCGTTATAACGAGTCAAACTACCCTGTGCAGGAACTTTGGCGGAAAAGAGGGGGGGGGGGCGTATTTTCGAAGGGGGCGTATTAGCGGGACACTACGGTATATTAGAATACCACGAGACCAGCTCCGGGGAGTATCATCAGTGTTGTCCAAGAAGTAGATCTGTTATATATGGTATTATATTGTTGTACATAGCCGGATTTATGCCAAGTGTCAACCATAATATTGGGATTGAGAGAAGTCAATAGTGGTTGTGTACAGTCTATATTGTATGGGTGGCTTGGGGGGAACAGGGCAGGCAAGGGGCCTGCCCTGGATTAATTTGGGCAAGACAGGACAGGGCTACATCTACAACCCTGTCCGTTGTTCTCCCCCCAGTCACCCATATGTGTGGGTAAGGTAGAACGATAAATGCATGGCAGATGGCATCCGGCCCAGCTCCGAAGCCCATATATCATGGAGGTGCACAGCTTCCAATTGATGCTCCTCCTCACACAAGCCGGAGGACATTAATAAACCTAAAACTGTGGACGCATCACTGTAGGTAGGAGGGTGTTTCAAATCAATTTAGGCCAGCTTTTGTTCAGAGCCACTCTCAAAGTCAGGCTAGGTTCGCTACTCCCGAAATGTGTCAAACTCCTCCGAAGGCCTCAATTCCTGTGTTGTGCTACTCAGTGCAGTTAAGGCTGGCTCAGTTTTTTTTTGGCGAATCTGTACAAGTTTGCGCACGCATCTACGCGCACCTCTGCGTTTATCTAATTAGCCAACCGCATAATTCGATTATATTTGCAATTAGTGTAGAAGCCTTAGGTGTGGTTTTGTGTTTGCCACGTAGATCGTGCGAAGTAGGCTGTGTAACTTACCAGTGTAAGCTGTGGCGTCGCCATAGCTAGCCTCAGCCCTCAGCGAGTGTCTCGTGTGTAAATTTAAATGCCTGGAGTACAGTGGAAAGGATGACATACACGTGGCGGTAGTTAGTGCTACTACGTATCTATATGCTAGCGATGGTACAGAGTCCAATTACTATCCTGTAACAGGTCTGACAGCCCGACGATCGACGAGCTGACATTGTACCCTCTCTCTCGGCTTGATCCAGCACTGAATTTCCTGAAGTGGACCTGAGGGCTCGCTAATAGTTCACTATTGGCGTACTCAGGCAGCTTTAGGCATAATTAGATTCATATGCGAGCTGCACAGAGCCGGCTGGTAGTGAACAGTGTAACTTTGTGCCATTTTGCGGAAGGTAGAATAAAGCTATTATGAGCTGAAATTTTCAACAATTTCTCTGCAGTAGTTGTACTAGAATCCGGTTGGAAACAGCGCATAGATAAATCGTACAAGCCAAGGTAAGTGGTAATGCGCAAGTGTTTGCCCGTTTTAGCCTAAAAATCGGCACTTTTCGGCTTTTATTTAGTTTATGAAGGGTGCTGTACCCAGTTTCCAGGCACATTTGTGTTTTTCAGATGGTAAGCTTTCCAACGGTACCAAAATTGCTGCAACTTACTTGGTGTTAACAATCCGCATTTTGAGAAATAGTTGCAAACGGCGTGCAATAATTATTGTTTGTTTACAGTGGGCGGGGTCGTTTCCATGGAAACGGAGTGTTTGTGGTTACTCTTTGGTGTATGTAGGACACAAATATTACCTTTGCTAGACCCAGGGGTGTAGTTGTTACCGATCAGAATGGCTTCAACACACCATGCATGCACACATTTTGAACTAGAAAAAAAAGTTGAGCCAGCCTTAAACGTGGCACGATGATCCATATAATTGACGGCTTCCGATATCGGTGCGAATGCACGGATAGTATGATGCCACTTGCCGTGCCTAGTCTAGCGCTGAATTGTCAGATCGGTTATCTTTTTTCTGAGACCGGCGACGGCAGTTTTCTTGGCATAAACAGCGTAAAACAATTGCATGATGTACAATAAAAATCGCATGGTTCTTTTTGTGCGAGAACTCATCCTTCGTGACGGGGAGAAACTTTATGTTAGCTTTTTTCGGTAGCATTCTTGTGTTCTGAGATACGGCAACTCAGTGATACGCTATTCCCATGATAGCCGTTCCTATGCTCAAATTTGTTCGTTTTTCAAAAACTAACGTAGTATTGTTTATTCTGCTGAGAAACTGCGAAAAACGCAGTTTCGTCTCTCTCTGGGCAGCAGAACATGGTGCAATTTCTTTCAAACCTCGCGCCGATACTCCTGGTGACGTTTTGATCTCACGTGCATCACACTGTGACGGTGTTTACGCATTCTTTCGTCATTAATAATGGTTACGTAATGTCAGTGAGCTTTACACAATCTCGTTCCCAGACGAGAAGACAATGTTGAGAACGAGACAGGACATAGTAAACTTGTTCCTAGACTGAAAGAGTGAGACTGAGAACGAGACCAAGTAGTTCACGTGCATAACCATTGCTACTTGGTCTCGTTCTTCAGTCAGTAAATTGTCTATACTATAGTTCACACGACAGTATGTCTACAAAGAAGAGAACGACACGTCAATACGTGTCGATAAAGAGGGCGAAATTTATTGCCTTACGTATGTGCCGAGAGGGTCGTGGTGATGCTCAACTGGAGGTGAGTGTCCCACATAGTGGTAGTGGTGCTGGCAGCCCTAGTCCCACTTTCACTCCTAGCCCCACTAGTCCCACTGTCACTGAGTGTCAGTCCGAACTTTGGGCTGATACGCCTGAGATGGACAGTGAACTGGACCTTGATGAGTCGTTCACTGAACATCTGAGTGATGGAGATTACGCTCAATCTCCAGTAAAACGGCCAAAGTGCGCACTTATGCCCCTGAATAGCATTGGCAACAAAGTCTTCATTGCACAGTCCTCCATGTTTGATGATTTTATCAAACAAATCAATAGGACGTCGCAATGCAAGACAAAGGGTTGCTGTGGAAAATTGATGCTTGCTGGCGTAAGGACAGTGGGACTGGGAGGAGCAATCCTCCTGAAGTTTGGGTGCAGTGGGTGTGAAAACCGCCCCATAGTGTTTCAGAGTTCTGCTTTGTTGGAGCAGACTCAGCGCACCCTGATAGGCTTTGCTATGCAAGTAGCCTTTGTGGCTGGAGGTTGCATGCATAGCCAATATCACAGAGTACTTGGCTTATCTCTTGGCATGAATTGCTTCAACCACCAAATGTTTGATGAAACCATCAAACGAATCAGCAAGCCTGTGCTAGAGTTACTCCGTGAGCAATGCGCAGAGGCCAAGGATGACATGAGAGCCTTGCCTCCCACACAGTTAGGTAGTTGGGAGCGTGCTGTGATAGCTAGTGATGGGACGTGGTTGACCCGTGGCCATCATAGCCGCAACCACACCTATTCTTTGCGCAATTTCATAAACAACTCTTTGCTATATTTCAAGCATTTTTGTATGCAGGGGTATAAAACTGATGCTCCTTACCTTGATAAAGATGACCAGGATCTCTATCAAGGAACAGCTAAGGCTGCAGAAGGCCTAGCAGCAGAACATGTTTTTGCCCTTGCCAAACAAGACACAATGCACATACGTAGTAGTCCATTGGCAAGATGCGGACTCAACATCAGAAAAGGCTTTCAGGGTACACTATCCTGAAAAGCCTAAAAAGCCTGAAAAGCCTGAAATTGATGAGTCCACAGACGAGCCTAAGGAGGAATCTATAGTCATGCGTTGTGCGGGCCATGCTGTTCGCAGCCACATGAAAGCTTTGGATGCTTTCAAAACCATGAAAAAGTTTACCCCTAGGTTCTGCCAGCTGCACGAGAAAGACTTTCCAGACATGGCAAAAGTTAGGTGCCATTGTCGCAATAACCATTCACCACACTGCGGTTGTTTGATACCTAAATTTCTGGTGCAGGCCCGTAAAAACTTCAACTGCTGCCTAAAGCAGGCTGGAAAGTGTGCAGCATCGTTTGCAGTTGGTATGCTAACGTTGGGCAAGTATCATGCTAGAGACATTCACCAGTGGGAATCAAAGCCCTACAAAATATGCACTTGTGGGAAATGTGAGGATAAAATCACATGTGAAGGAAAACTGTTCCCAAGTAAATGTGGTTTTCACCCAGAGCGCAAGTGCACTTGTGGTGAATGTGGTAAGGATGAGACTAAATGTGATGGAGAGCCTTACCATAGCAAGCATCCCCTCACTTGTCCATTCCATGCTCTAGCGTATGAGATAGAATGCACTACAAGAGCATTACAAGCTCATAAGCTTGTGCACCCAGAGCTCGGCAGTGCCACTTCCAATATTTTGGAGGCTTCTCATAATATATTCATTAGATACCGTCCAAAGAGCATCAGTTTGTCCAGAGTGCATTACATGGTGTCTACAAACCTAGGCCTCCTCCAGAGCAACTTGAGCTACATGATTGAGAAGCATGGTGTAAAGTACCACTGGCTCCTTGATCTGTTTACACGCTTAAAGTTGCCCATCTTTGATGGCATGAAAGAAGGCCTGGATAAAGCCAACAGGGATAGAATGCATAGATTGGCTTTCAAAAAGACAGAGAGAGCCAAAAAGCGATGAATAGAGCATTTTCAGAGCAGGGACAAAGAGCAAAAAGCTCGTTCAAAATGGGCCAAAAAACAAAAAATCCAGCATGATTATGGCACCAACATTGTGGCTGAGGAAAGCCATGATGATGCAGGTAGTCTAATGTCTGTGACTACAGTGCATGATTCCAAAGGCCCTGTTGGTCAAAAGCGGTGTAAGTGTAACTCCACATCACATCTCAGGACTAATCACAGTGAATGTCCTCTCAATCCAAAAAGGAAGAGGAACACTTCAGCTGTGAGTAGTCACACAGTGAGTTGTGATCGGGAACAGACTTCCCCGACAAGGGTTACATCACCCCCTCAAGATGAGGCTCCCTCAGAAAGCGATCAGGAAGAGACTTCCCCGACAAGGGGTATGTCTCCCCCTCAAAGTGAGGCTTCCTCAGACTTGGAGTGCATGGACACTTCAGATGTATGGCATTCTGAGAGTGAGAATTCCTCAGACTCTGAGTCAGACTCTGAAATGGAGATCATCAATTTCTCCAAAGCATTGTCTGTATGCACTTGTGGTGCCACTAGTGCTGGACGTGTTTCCCATCGACGGGACTGTCCCTGCAACCCCAGAAATGTTGCCTTGCAAGGTACAGCCTCCTCAGGGTCTGCCTACACAGTTACAGGTCCACTCCCCACGGTGGAGTGGAAGGACCTTGCTGTCAACAGATTGAGTAGCCTGGCTGGAGTTCCTGCTGTCAATAAGATCAGATCTCCAGATCCTTTGAAACCAGTGCCCTGTCGGGAGATCGCACCACACATACGTGATGTGGTGCGTGGGGATGGACGTTTGTTCGTGCTTTGTCCAAAGAGTTGACGGGCACAGAGGATAACCATCTCCTCATACGCCAGGCCATCACTTCATTCATGGTTATGTCAGAGAATGAAGTGATATTGGCCCGCTACTGTAATGTGGAATCCATGGCACGCCGTGTATCACAAAAAGGATCAATAAAGATGGCTGGGGCACTGAAGTGGAGATACGTGTCATGGCAACAACTCTTCAGTGTGAGATTTTGTGAATTTGGCCCAACTCGTAGCTGGAGTAGATTCACCCCTGCCTTCAGCAGCTCCAAGGGTGCAGGATGCATGGATTTGTGTGGGTATAAGATCTACCTCTATCACACAAAGTGTAGAACCCACTACGACCATGTCGTCCCCCAGCTTTAATCCAGCCATTGGTCACAGCATACGTTCAGATTTTGCCCTTCAATGTTGAGAACATACAGACAGTTGAGGACGCCAGCTCACTGCTACATAAATGCCCTTGGATCTTCTCCAAAGACAGTGATTGGTGAAGACAGAACACTGGATTTGAACACAATGAAAAAGTTATGGTTACCTTCGATGTCACTGAGGTGGTCCTATTCTCCGAGATACATTTTTGGTTCACAGTTCTTGAATCAGCTGAAGAAAGATATCTTACCTACGTGAATTGACGTAAAAGTAGCAGTGAGCTTGTATCACCCTGCTGTGCTAGAATCCTCCCCTGTAAAGTGGTTGAGGACAACAGAATCCTCCCGCATAACGCTGGTTGAGGACAACAGAATCCTCCCGCATAACACTGGTTGAGGACAGCAGAATCCTCCCGCATAATGCTGGTTGAGGACAAAGATACTCCCAGTTGAGGAGTGGATGCAGCATTGCTCTCATTGGAACCCACATCCCTGAAATGTGACCACCTCAAAATGCGGAGAACACAAATACACAGCTCCAACCATGTCCCGGAGAAGCTCCTTCAAGTCTGGCAGACATGACGACAGGGGAGAAGATGAGGATCAGTAAGAAAGAGGGGTTCCACTGCATTGCAGAGTGAGAGAGGGTGGAAGGAGTGGGTTTGGGAAAACAAGCAGTGGGGCCTCCTAGACGAAGGCTTTTCCTGGGATGTTACAGTCCATTCTCAGACTGTAACATGCTAACGCCACTGCCTGTTAGGATGGTGTTGCAGACCTTTACAAAGTTGCTTGACTAGGTAAACAGGAAACCATACTACTGCCATGTCAAGCAACTTGCACAGAAGTTTGACTTTCAGCTTGTAGGCCTAGGTCTTACCCATGCTAATCAATCCTAAACGCTCCCACTCTGCAAGTACATTTCCTCACACGCAAGCACACACACACACACAAATAAACCTGTAGTGAGACACATCGCGAAAGTAGGGCAGACCCTCTGGCTAGTGAAGATTGTCAGGGATCTAACTCCAGGTAAGTATAGCAATTTCCTGGTGGCCTTGCTCTTCCTGTGGATGCTATATGATATTGGCATTGCCTATGTGTGTGAAGCCTTACCAGCATGATATGCATAAGGTTGTGTTTTGATACATATATGAGAATTCGGTAGCGTGGTTCATTCTTTTCCTCACCCTTACACTCCCTTTTCCCCTTGCCTCCTCACCCTCTTCCAGGAGGACTGCTGTTGAAACGCCACTTGATTTGAGTCCTGTCCTCCATTCTCCCAAGGGAAAGGAGGTGCTGAAAGTTGTGCACCAGATGCATCTAGTATTTGGCATGGATGGAGGTGAGGGAATGAGATGGTGAGGGGGTGACATGGAGCTGTGAGGATGTGAGGATATGAGAGTGCTAAGGCCACACAAAGTTAATTTTCTGTTTCTGGTTGGCATGACTTATGTTATCACTATTCAGCATACAACCACAGTGTTCACACAACCTGCGCTCAGTGGCTTCACCATCCAGGCTCGTTCAGATGTAGCCTCGAACCCAGGCTTTACATTCCGGATTTTGTCTCGCAGGTTTGGAGAAAAATCGGAGGTAAGCCTGGAACGATTTGTACATGATACGGTGGCACGGTGATGTCACACCATACTACACCATGATGTCACACCATCCCTTCCTCATCGTGGTGACCGGGTGAACAGTCAGTGTGTACAGCACTGACTGGCTAACGGGGCTCTGGCATGTTTGTTTGTGTGTGTGTGTGTGTGTGTGTGTGTGTGTGTGTGTGTGATGTTCTTCGTGACTAGAGAGAAAGCTGTTTTTCATATTCACAGCAATGGTTTCCAAGTCCATTGTTAGTTTATAATAATTTGATGATGTCACCACTCTTCAGGCTACCGCTCCTGATGATGTCACCACTCCTCAGGCTACCCGCTCTTGATGATGTTCTTCGTGAATAGAGAGAAAGACGTTCTTCGTATTCACAGATTTGGTCATTGTCAGTTTATAATAATTTTCAGGTGGCATGCATAACTTGCAGCAAACTTTCTTTTCACCAACAATCTCTAAGTATTCCCATACAGGACTCCTCAAAGGCCTAGATTTACTTATGTACAAAATTCGGCGGATAAATACAATTACCCACATATATATAATGCCAGTGTACTTAAAATCACAATCAAGAAATAGCACTTGACAAGCACTCTTAAATGGTGCAATAACCTGGCTTCTGCATCATTAACCCTTGGCATGCAATGTGCAGCGAGGGTTACAGTACTTGGTCTGTGTGTCTGTTACTCAACATCTCACTTTACACGTGCCACAAACGATACTAACCTTCTCAGCGGTGGATGAAGGTCGTAAATTTTAAGCGATTTTCTCTGAAAATGTTTCATTGCGAAGCTAGAGCGTTTCCTGTTGGTACGGCTACATGATAAGTCAGCCATTTTTCACTCTGCGGAAAATGCGCATGCATATGAATCTGGACCACGTGGTTAGCGGCCATTTTGTTCTTGGGAGAAACGTTCTTTGTGAGTTCGATTATTGGCCATTGGCAGTACGTATGCCTCCAACAAAGGTATGCCCGCACTGTAAAGCTGCTGTACCTGTAAGACGGAAGACATGTGAACGCTATGATCATGTCTTTTGATCCAAACGAAAAGCAGAGTGTAATTTCCGAGGAAAGCTATGAAACATACGAGATCAGTAGAATCAGATAGTTTGAAATCAGCTAGGAAAGCTAAAGGTAAGTTGCACAAGGCCTGTGAAAGAGGGTCAGAAACTCGTGAGCGAACTTTGTATAGGCAGGAACAAAACACAGTGCGCATGGCGAGCATGAGAGAGTCTGAAACCTTTGAGCAAACTGTGCAGAGGAAAGAGCGAGATAGAATACATCATATCTTATTCTAAATATACCATCCCACTTGTGCTGTTTTGAGACAATTAAAACCTCATTACTTAATAATTACATCATATCTTATTCTAAAAATACCATGCCCACTTGTGCAACTCTATAACCTATCATCGATCACCTAAACCAATTATGATAAGCATAAACACTTATCATCTACCTTGCGCTGAGGGTTTTGCACTTCAGTGCTGTTCATTTTAAACGGAAGTTACGTTAGAAAAGAGATTTTGGAAGTACATGCCTTTGTGCACTATACCACTCCTGAGTGCTGTACCAGATGTTGCACATGAATGAGAGCAGCATGCTGATCTAAACATATTGGGGCAATTTGCATAGCTATCTGGGCTAGTAAACATGGCGACGAGGAAAAGAAAAAGGCCCGTTGAATCTGAATGAGGACTGACTGAGGTTGGTTTTCTTGTCACCATCAAGTATTATTCTTGTCTGTAGGGTGTGAAGACCATTGTGTTTGTGTGTAGCTACAATCCGTACAAGGCCATTAATAGTATGCCAAAGGTGGTGGTGTGTCAGGCTTGACTGTTCAAGAGATTAATAAAGCTATTGAACTGTGTGATAGACCTCTTCCGAATTTACCTCAGGGGTACTTTACTGTAATTAGCAGGACTGATGACTGTCAAGTGGCATGTGTATGGGCATGTTCAGCTTCTACACCGTTGGGAATGGAAAAGTGGTGGTGGGTGAACCCACACTGCCAGTAAAAAGGACTAACACCACGGATTATAGTAGAACAACGATCATGGTGGGATCTCTATTGGAGAGGTTTGGGGACACGTTTGAGATAGTCGAGCCAAGATAGTAATAGATTTTGTCTGTTCACAGGAGGATGACTGGAGAGAAAGCTGTTCTTCGTATTCACAGCAATGGTTTCCAAGTCCATTGTCAGTTTATAATAATTTGATGTCACCACTCTTCAGGCTACCGCTCCTGATGATGTCACCACTCCTCAGGCTACCGCTCTTGATGATGTTCTTCATGAATAGAGAGAAATATGTTCTTCGTATTCACAGATATGGTCTTCAAAGTTCATTGTCAATTTATAATAACTTTCAGGTAGCATGCACAACTTGCAGCAAACCTTCGTTTCACCAACAATCCCTAAGTATTCCCTTACTTCAGCTTGCCATACTATACGATTGAGACACATGGAACATCACGTGAGGGTCACTTACGTAATTACACAAGATATTCGTATACGTGCTGTGACATTTGAATGGCACTGTAACGATTGAATATTGAAATATTGTACTATTTGTTTCAGCACTACCCAAAATAGTATACAGCAGTGACAGCAAAACACTAAAACACAAAAAGCTATAGTGTCCAGTACTTACTGTGCAGGTAGGAGCTTGCCAAACTTCAACTTCCGCATGACCACATCATCCTGAAAAACAACTGCTTTCATCGTTCAGCACAACACAGACAATGTATCTCTTTGTCAAAGCGGGTCTGCAATCTTTTCTACCATCCCTATAGAACGCTATTTCACCTTCAAAGCTTAGAAGTACTTGTGTTGTCCCAGACAGCACCTTTCTTGACTACACTCACATTGCTTCCACACGCCACCATTGGGATTGTCACGCCCACTTCTGCTGCAAATAAATTTTGTAAAATTTTGACGGTTGTGGTCGACTGGAACCACAGCTGCACAACAGATGCTGCACCAATGGCACAATCTATGCTGCCATTAATCTTTAGGCCAGCATTGACACACAATTGTAGCATGTCCCCAGCACAGCCTAGAGAATACCAACCCTTGGTTTCAGGATTACCCCTGCTGACCTTTATACAGTTTGGAGAGTGAAAACATTACTTATTGTCCGCACGCGGCGCGCGGTTGCATTATAATGTGACATACAGAATACGCACGGCAGATGAATGAAGTCCAAAAACCTATCATAGAATGTAGCTTGCTTGCATGCTAGCTATAGCACTCACTTAGTAATGGGCTATTCCATTTATTAAGGATACACCCCCACAGAAGAGTCTTAATTATGTCTTGTGGGTTGATCAAGACTACATTAATTATTGTCCTAATGGTCATTTGAAGAGTCTTAATGATGTCTTGAGGGTTGGTCAAGACTACGTTAATTGTTGTCCTAATGGTCATCTGGGTCACGACTACATTATTATTGTCCTAATGGTCATCTGAAGAGTCTTAATGTAGTCTTGAGGGTTGGTCAAGACTATGTTAAATACTGTTTAATGCAGTTAAACAGAGTTAACACGAGCAAGCAAGATCCTGCCCGTCCCACTTTCGGGACGGGCAGCCCAGTCAGGTGACAATCCGTCACGCATGCGCACAAACCTGATGGTACCTCGTGGCTAAGTTCTGTAGTCAAGAAGTTTATTCTATAATTCTCGAAGTCAGTCCTTCATCAAGGATGTCCCAGGAACCAGCAGACAAGACCAAATCTCCTGAAGACCCCCTCGAGGGCCCGTCTCCACGTCTCTCGGCAGCCGACAAGGAAGACATCATTAGCGGGCTCTTCAAGCGCCTCACAGAGGCGAACCCGGAAGCCGTTAACCCCAACAAGGGAGACAAATCAGGTGAGCAAGCCCAAAGCAAAGCCCCAGCACTCGAGCAACAGGACTCTCAGTAATAGTAAACTGTTTCTAGGCCCCAACCCACAATACCGCACTATCAGCACCATCCATCCACACTGCGAGTGCCACGCACTCCCAACACGCCTCCTTCTAATAGCCAACACCCCCCCCCCCCCCCCATCCACATTGCCAGTGCCACGCACTGCCAGCACCCTTCCATCCATACTGCCAGCGCCACGCACTGCCAGTACCCCTCTTTCACACTGCCAGTGCCATGCACTGCCAGCACCTTTCCACCCACACTGCCAGTGCCACACATCGCCAACACCTCCCACACTGCCACGACCACACGTGGCTAACCCCCTTCCACACTACAAACTACCACTGGCATCCACCCAAGCACACCTTAATCTCTCAGTGCCATGTACGGCCACCGACCGTACCTCCCCCTCCCCAAACTGCTACTATTATGCAGTACCTCCCCCTCACACAACTCTCACCTATCCCATCAGCAACCATACCAACCCCCCCCCCCCCCCCATGGCAACCTAACAACATCACATACCCCTAAGCACTAGACCCTACTCTCATCCAACACTTTCTAGCTTTATGCTAGTTTCAGAACACTCCACTGCAATCACCTATCTTCCCTATACCCCTTCCAATTCAGGTGTAACTGTGGGCAACCCCAGTAAAAATAAAGCCCCACCGACCATCCCCAAAATATCGGGACAAGAGAACCCCCAATCTACCCAGCCTACCCTAAATGACACGCTGACTAGCATGCTTGAGGAACATCTATTCAAACAGAAGCCCACCCAACAGACATACATTGGACCGGGCCTACCAACACTACCAAAACGCATAGTAGAAAAAATGCTCAATTGGGAATACATTAATTTTAATGAACTGATTCCATTCTGCGACCCAAACACAGACGATGAGCAACCCTCATCCCTTGTACCCGAGCAATACAATCTCTTTCCGGGCTTGGGCCTGGTCCAACAGGGTCACCAAGTAAAGTACTCATTCCTCCAATGGGCAAGCTGCTTTGTTACATATATGGCAGTCATGGCCTCGAAAGGCAACAATACAATACACATGTGTGCATACTTCAGCATCATCCTGAAAGCACATCGTGAGTACACCGGAGGCATGTGGTCTTACTATGATGCTAACTTTCGCCAGCGTGCAGCAGCCACTCACAACAAAGACTGGTCAGTGATTGACACCACACTCTTCAGCCAGTGCTTTACAGGTCGGGCCAAGAAAGTCCAAGGCTGTGCAACCTGCAGCTCTATCAAACATGACACTAACGATTGCCCCCGCAGAAAAGGCAAGCGCCATGCGGAAGAATCTAAGCCCAAACCAAAACGTCAGAAACTTGACGTTTGCTTCAACTGGAACTACCACCGTCAGTGCCATTCCAACCCATGCCCCTACAAACACGAGTGCATCAAATGCTTCCCTGAGGAGCACACCTACCTGGATTGCCCTAGACGTCAAGGGAAGAAGGAGTAACATACCGACCCTGCCTCAGGGTGTTCTACAGTATACATATACGCATTTACCCACTATAGCTGTGACCAACAGGCCAAAGTAGCACCTTCTTTATCACCGTTTCCTCAATATGAATTACTCAATCACCAACCACTTGCAAGAGATCAATAACATTGAACTACATCAAAGCATCACACGCAGACGATTTATTTCCCCACATATCACCAAGCTATATCATCATCAAAGTATACATTCACATTGCACAATTATAATAATATTAATAGCCAGCTTATACGTTAACAGGTTGTTCCTTCAGTAAACCAACTAAGAATAACATTGCATGCAACAGCTAGCAACAGACAAATAGCTACCACTCACATATTATCAGCGTACGATCTCATTTTACAGGCTCTCGTATCGAACAGCAAGTACCACAAATAGAAGGATACAAATACATAGCTAATTTGAAAGCATTATCAAGCAAAACTCCCAAAATTCCACAAAGTCACCCCCTTCTAACTCAAATGGCCCAGTCCCCACTACAGCTCAAGGCATGGTCAGCAGCACTCAGGTCACACCCGGACACCGAGTTTGCTGGCTACATTCTTGAGGGCATTCAACATGGCTTCAGGATAGGTTATAATCACACTGACCACACTTGCTTGCCAGCGGTCAGAAATCTTCCCAGTGCAACTGAGCACCCAGACGTTATATCAAAATATCTAACTACAGAGGTGGCAAAAGGCAGAATGTTGGGACCACTCCCAACAGGTACTATTCCAGAGATTCAGATAAGTCGCATCGGTGTCATTCCTAAAAAGTCTACTCCAGGAAAATGGAGATTGATCATGGATCTATCATTCCCACCAACTTGCAGTGTAAATGATGGAATTGATCCCAAAACATCATCACTCACCTACATTAGGGTTGATGACATAGCTAACAAAGTTGCCCGATCGGGAAAGGGGACATACCTAGCAAAGATGGACGTATCCGAAGCATACCGAATTGTACCTGTCCACCCCGATGACAAACATCTTCTCGGGATCAACTGGCAGGGACAAGTGTACATCGATGCCACACTCCCATTTGGCTTACGTAGCGCCCCCCTTATATTCACAGCATTAGCTGATGGGCTGCAATGGGTGCTCGAACAGCGGGGAGTATCGTACATAGCTCATTACTTGGATGATTTTATTACCATCGGCCCTCCCAACTCAAACCAGTGTTTCAGAAATTTACATATCATAACAGAAACTTGCAGAGAGTTAGGTATCCCACTAGCTCCTCACAAACTAGTAGGTCCCACTACGTGTATTGTCTTTCTTGGTATCGAGATAGATACCATCACTATGGAACTGAGACTCCCACAAGATAAGCTGGACAAGCTGAAGGAACTCTTGTCCAATTGGATATTCTTCACATACTGTAAACCAGAAGACCTCGAATCCCTACTGGGCCACCTGAACCATGCATGTAGTGTGGTCAAACCCGGTAGATCATTCATCAGTAGACTTATCCAGCTATTAACTAAAGCCAAACAGAGGCATTGGCGCACTATCCGTATCAATAAAGAGGCCCAGTCGGACATCAGATGGTGGCACACATTTATTGAATCCTGGAATGGTGTATCCATTCTGAGACAACACAGAATGGCTAATCCAGATCACGAGATGTGGACAGATGCATCGGGGTCATGGGGAGCAGGTGCATTCTGGAAATCAGAATGGTTCCAGCTTAAGTGGCCAACAGTCTTACAAGAAGAACAAATTGCAGTAAAGGAACTTGCTCCAATCACGATTGCGTGTGCGCTATGGGGACCACGATGGACAGGTTCCTCTATACGAGTTCACTCTGACAACGAGGCAGTTGTTACAGTCGTTAACTCAGGCTACTCTAGACAACCTGTCATGATGCATCTATTAAGATGCATATTCTTCTTTAAAGCAAAGTTCGACTTTACCCTCACAGCAGCACATATCCCAGGACAGTACAATACACTTGCAGACGCACTATCCAGAGATAACGCATCGTTTTTCTTATCATCTCATTCACAGGCCAACCCGCAAACCACGGAAATACCCCAGGACATGATCGAAATGCTACTTATAAAGAAGCCAGACTGGACATCCAACGACTGGACACTTTGGTTTCACTCTATTTTCGTGCTTCACTAGCCCCATCTACAACACGATCCTATGAATCAGCTAAGAAAAGGTACCTGCAATTCTGTGCCAACAGCGACAATGACCCTTTGCCAGCATCAGAAGAAAAAACTTTGTAGTTTTGTTGCATATTTAGCTGATTCAAACCTAACACATCAAACAATAAAATGTTACCTTTCCGCAGTACGACACCTTCAAATAGCAATGAACAAAGGGGACCCTCACATTAGTAGCATGCCAAAATTAGAGCATGTCTTAAGGGGAATTAAGAAAGAGCAGTCAAAGAAGCATACCCCAGCTAAGTCCCGCCTACCTATCACTCCAAACATCCTAACAAGACTAAGGGAGGTATGGGAAGAAGAACCTCACAATTATGATTACATCATGCTATGGGCGGCATGCTGCACATGCTACTTCGGGTTCCTAAGATCTGGAGAGATATGCTCCCCCTCAGACGAAGAATATGACCCCTCTACCCATCTCAATTTTTCTGACCTTGCAGTTGACTCACACGACAATACCTCTGTTATAGCACTGAAAATTAAAACATCAAAGACGGACCCTTTTAGACAAGGAGTTACAATCTATCTAGGGACCACCAACACAAAACTCTGTCCAGTTCAAGCCTTGCTGGCATATATCGCTGTTAGAGGAGACAAACAAGGGGCTCTCTTTTCATTCTCAAATCATCAATTATTGACGAGAGCTAGATTTGTGAAACATCTTAGGTTAGCCCTGTCAAAAGCAGGGATCGATCTGGATCTCTATGCGGGTCACTCTTTCCGGATAGGCGCGGCAACCGTGGCCTGTACCCAAGGCATCGAGGACTCCACGATCATGACTCTCGGCAGATGGAAGAGCAACGCGTATCAGCGTTACATAAGGATTCCTCAAGAACATCTAGCTCAGATTTCGTCACGAATCGCCTCACCAATTCCTGCAAGAAGTATGCAAATATACCAGCCTAACCTGGAAGAAGGAACTGAGTTCAGACGCAAGTAACTGTGGAATATGGTGGCATACACAATACCCGAGTATAAGTATATATGTATCTATGATGGCAGGCTCTACAATTTTTATTACTCTAGTGATCGTACAATGAAGTGTTCCGCCCTATCAATTTAATTCCTTGTTTGGGGGCTATGGTCCGCCACCTCATATTCATACTACGGTAACGTCCCATTTTTGGGAGATACCCGTCAGTATGTCGGGCCTGCCCCCCAAACACCTCGAAAATTAAAGCACGGGCCAGCAAGCCTGGCTCCAAGTGCCAAATCATCTGGAATATAGCTCCAGCTGGTTTGGTTATATACAAGTATAATTAGTTGCTTGTCGAGAGTTAAATACTGTTTAATGCAGTTAAACAGAGTTAACACGAGCAAGCAAGATCCTGCCCGTCCCACTTTCGGGACGGGCAGCCCAGTCAGGTGACAATCCGTCACGCATGCGCACAAACCTGATGGTACCTCGTGGCTAAGTTCTGTAGTCAAGAAGTTTATTCTATACCCACCTCACCACACCCTCCCATTATTAATTAATCTTCACAAATACTGTATCTTCTCCATCAGCTCATAGCTGATGTGATAGAGTTGGGCTTGTTGGCGGGTGTTTCGAGAATGGGGTTGGGAGATACCCGTCAGTATGTTGGGCCTGCCCCCCAAACACCTCGAAAATTAAAGCACGGGCCAGCAAGCCTGGCTCCAAGTGCCAAATCATCTGGAATATAGCTCCAGCTGGTTTGGTTATATACAAGTATAATTAGTTGCTTGTCGAGAGTTAATTGTTGTCCTAATGGTCATCTGAAGAGTCTTAACTCTTTACCCCCGACGAGCATGCGCAGAATTCAATCTCGTAGCCACGAGACAAGATATTGAAAAAATGGCGATTTTGTATCATGATGATTCATAGCGTTATATCTTGTAAACTAGCTGAGTTCACAGGTTGATAGTTAGGCTTAGTTTGATCAAAAACAAACCTGCTTTACTCAGGAAGTAGTCATACGAGTTGATGAAGTTCGACTAAGCCAGAACGGATGAAGGGCGGGTACTCGCTATCCATTGGAAATGACGGAAAATCCGTGGCCAAACTCCCAGCGAAGGTACGTTTTCATTGTTGTTTAGATGATTAGCTAGAAACAATTCTGTAGAAGTAGTTGCGCGTAGGATACAAGCTGTTCTGTGACGATGCTAGGTTCAACACGGTCGGCAGCCAAACTTCGAACGCGATTTCCGGGGAAAGTCCCTATGGGACACCCTGGCTAATTATGCTTCGATCGACTTCCTGTGGCTTATAATAACTATGTACTAACTCAAAAACGCGCAGCTGTGGCGATAAATAGCTGGAAGCTAACTTGAGCGCTTATGGGCGCTATTGGGTATAAAGGTTGTAAAAATTCCGGGTGCATACGGGCGCTATCAGGGGTAAAGGGTTAATGAAGTCTTGAGGGTTGGTCAAGACTATGTTAATTGTTGTCCTAATTGTCATCTGAAGTCTTAATGAAGTCTTAAGGGTTGATAATGCAAGGCTACAATTATTGTTGTCCTAATGGTCATCTGTGGATATTAATTGCATCAGAGGGTGATTACTGTGGATATTAATTGTGTCAGAGGGACGATCATTGTAGATATTAATTGTATCACTGAATGGACAGTCATTGCTTCAGAGGGGTGATCATTGGGGCGAGCCTGAGCAAGCCCCACACTAGCGAGTCGAATGGTGGAATTTTCATATATTATTATATATTATATATATATATCTGTCGTACGTCGTTCCGTAAATGCAAGTTGACTCTTTTAACCCGAAACATTGCGCACGCCGAGTTCAAGTGTGGACGGAATATCGAAAAGAACACTTAGTCAAAGTAAGTGCTCTACGGTACTCTAGTCTAGAGCCCTACTTCTGAGTTTTCATCCACCTTCATCGTTTTAGGCTACAAGTTTTGTTGAACATGGATACCCAGAGCAGTTCTAGAAGAGCTCTCAAGCCAGCGCAGGAGCAAGAAGTTGCCGAAGATCGGAGACGGCCCAGAAACAAGAGAGACAGAGCTCGACGTGCTGCAGAGACAGCGGAACAAAGGAGTGAGAAAGCGAAGGGAGAGAGGTCGTGCTAGGTACGCTGCTCAAAAGCCATTCACACAGGGCCAAATGCATCCAAGGCTTCGTCAGCTGGACTGGACCCAGCTATTTGCATAGCACATGGTGCTCGGGTGATGCTCACTTCCAACCTTTGGACTGGAGTTGGACTGGTCAACGGAGCCATGGGAACAGTAATAGCCATTTGCTACAAAAGTGGTCAAGCACCACCCAACCTGCCAGTTCCTGTTATGCTACGGTTTGATTCCTACCCAGGCCCCACCCTTCCTGATGGAACAGTCCCTATTGTCCCCATCCACCACACCTGGTCTGCATCAAGTGCCCAGTGTTCACGATTGCAACTGCCACTAAAGCTAGCATGGGCTGTCACTATCCACAAGGCACAGGGCCTTACCCTAGACAAAGTGGTGATCGACGTTGGAAAGAAAGAGTTCGCCTGTGGACTGACATTTGTTGCCTGCTCTCGTGTTCGCACACTGACTGATCTGCTTTTCAACATTACACCACAACTCTGAAACCGTTGTTGTGCAATGCTGTTGTTTCGTCTCTGTCTTAGTATTCATTCCTGCATTCGTCTCAGGGCACATTCTTTGTACTAGTCTTCAAGTAGTCTTCCTTGCAGACGCTGGTTCTTTGCAAGGTTTGTTATACGCTGGAAAGGAAATGGAGGGTGTGCACTGACTATACTACCCATATGGCATCCATGTGGTATTGTACCGCTCGCTCAGGCTCGCCCCAAGATGCCTTGCATCTACACTAGTTGTAGATGTTAATTGCATCACTGAATGGGCAGTCACTGTGGATATTAATTGCATCAGAGGGGCAATCACAGTGGATATTGATTGCATCAGAGGGGCAATTGGCACATTGACAATCCGCCTATACGCTCAATTAAGTCCTCTCTACCTTCTCTCTATCCTCTACGTCACTCACGTGATAAATTGTTCCTGGCCCTCTCCCACTTTTGGCCGGGCAGCTATGGACAACTATTTGCAAATGACGTCATTGTTGCTGCAACGATGACGTCATTTGCAAACAACATTCATGAGCAGCGAGGTTGCTGTTTCACGTTATCGTTGGCAATCCAACGTACATAGCTACCGGGTGTGTTTTTTGTTATCAAACATTTATGTCCGTATTCTCTTCATTTTTGGTATCCCATATCTGAAAGGTGAGGCTCGCTATACTAGTATAGTACCCTGTGTTACTGGCTTCGACTATAGTCTTAGTTGACTAACTAGCGACTTGCATCAACTGGGAAGTATGCAGCTCATTGTCGTGTACATTTCTGTCTTCATGTCAAGCGTGGTGGTATTTGTCGCTGGTGTCAAGCGACGTCAAACAGTGCTGGAACAGCTGTCTTAATGTCCGAGTGCTTACGGAGCATCAACCGCTATATGTGCACCACAAGTCACGCACAAGGACTCATTGACATTGCCCTGCAGTGTGGTCCGGACCACTTGCAATTTGCTGAGAATCAGGCTGCACAGTGTACATCAGGAGACGATGGTCTGTACTGCTTCGGTGCGTTCTCAGGCCTGAACATTACACAGGCCAGAGCGTGTTCGTCCATCACTGATTCCTCATCTTGTACGTCAGCTTGCAGGGAATTTTTGCAGGACACTGACACCAATCCACGATTTTCTCTGTTGGTACTCGGATACGACATTCAAGTTGCTTTCAACGCCTGGAACGTTGAGCTCCCACCTGCCTGTGAATCTCCTGTAAACCTCACGATACCAAATTCAAATTTATATTAGACCTGCAATTTGATTGGCTACATGGCAACCGCAATGTAGACCACAGAAATCTACCAAAAACAGTCACACTGTGGTAGGCTGGGTCTGGCTTGCAAGACTAACCGCGTGCACAGACTTAGAGCAGAACTTGGTTAGCTGCTGTACATGGCTTCCAATATTTCAATCACAGCAGTTTTTATACAACAAACTAAAAATTCGGTACTTGCGTGAAGTGATCCTTTTCCTCTCATCTACCCACATTATATGTTTCCATGTACTTTGCAGGTGAATTCAGTGACATCAAATAAAATCTGAGAAATTTCGTGTCATCAGCTTCCATGCCCAGGACTGTGATTGCACCCCGGACAACTGCAATTTCAAAGAACATCCAAGATTTTACACTGTGCCAAGAGTATTGGACATGTTGTGTAGGTAAGGAAAGGTTTGGTATGTATTACTAGTGCTATATAGTCTCGTCCCCAGACCAAGTTTTTCACACATGCCCTATGGCCTGATCAAAAAACAGTGGGCCTAGAGAAGGGCGAGACGATACCAGAATTATCGATACCACTGCTACCGATACCGATACCGATACTTGGTTCCTGGCAAGTTCGATACGACACTCAATTAAACTCACGTGACGCATTTAGGCAGCACAAGGTAGCAACATGGCGACTAAAGTGCAAACATGAAGCGTTGTTTGGAGGTACTTTTCCAAAAAGAGCGAGAAAGAAGCTGTTTGTGATACATGTGGTGAAGTTGTGAAAGCTAGAAGAAGAAACCCAAGAAATTCTCTTTTTAAACAAGAACCTAGAGTAACCGTTGTATTATCAATTTTTCTTTCGCACTGTGCACTGATTTCAATTTTCCTTGGGAAGGGAAGGGAAGAGCTAGTATCGTTTGGTATTGATCGTTTGTACAGGCCTGTAGAGGCAAAATATATTCTCGGACTGATATATTTTCGGATCTCAGACTTCAAAGGTCAAAGCACGGTAGCAACTGTGCCAGATCATCAGAGCAACAAGACATGCTGGCGCAGGGATAGTTTTTGATACCTGAACCTATTGTAGTATGTGGTGACAGAAAATCACGTCCAAAAATACACCGCAAAACAACGCGCAACTTTTTTGCTGCCTCCTCCAAAAAGGAATCACTAAAGTTCTTACCCTTCCATTGGCCTTGCCTACGAACCCATACCATGCTGCAGCAGTTGCCAAATTTGGCTAGCAACGCAATATAATGCAACTCAATCTCATACCTCTCCATTTTGGGAATACCAAGGGTGGCTTCAATTTATGTTGGTTACCAAGCTGCAATTGTCTATACCTGCTTGGTAACTATGTGTAATTTTCCTTCATACCAATAGGTAACCATCCTGAAGATCGTCCATAGTGCAAAGCATGTGGTGATTCAGCACTGGAGTGATGAACACTGCGATGCAGTTAACCCTTTCTGTCTTTGGCCTGTTGTAAGAGCTGTACAGGATTGATGTCTTGGATTATGAATTTTAACTCACCCTGTAATTTTCCTTTATACCAATAGGTAACCATCCTGCAGATCGATATAATCCATCGTGCAAAGCATGTTGTCGTCCAGCATTGGAGTGAACAGTGCGATACAATAAACCCTTTTTGTCTATGGCCAGTTCTACGAATTGTAATGTGACAATACATGATTACCAGACTTGTCCGCTAGTAGAATCTTTTTCTGAGGATAGGTGCTTGTAATATTTTGTTCGTTAAATGCCATGCTGAAGACTGTTTGGAGTTGAATTTCAAGTATGTATGTTGATTATCAAACATTAGCCCACCTATCCTACAGTTCTTATGTCTGCTGGACCTCTGCACGTGCAACAAGAGCGCAAGGTTTCTTAAGTGTCCGAGTATCAATTAGTGCCTATTCCTGCTGCCATAGCTGCTGCACATACTGAGTGGGCATGCTGCCATCGTTACGAAACCGAGTCCACCATTTCCAGTCCATGACGTAGTAATGGCACCAGGCCTTCTCCCAATTTTCCTCCACAGCTGCGAGATAAAATCTGGGAGTGGCCTGGGAACAAGGCTAGCCAGTGACCTGATTTTGTGTAGATAGTGTGTAACTAGGCTGGACTAGTTCATCAAAATAGCTGTTCGCTGCCACATAGGCTATTCTACTTGTTTGAAGCCATTCTCTGCAGCTGTACATAGTAGCTTTACCAGTGATTTGAAGTAGTGCCGATTTCTCACGTTTGCAAAAAAAAATTTCCAGTTCGCCATAGTTTGTTTGCAAAGTTACTTGGCACCCGTTTTTCGAGTATCCAGTAGCCATTCGGCCACTGCCGCTCTGTTCTATTCCAAGATATGAGGAAAAGCCTTTTGTGTGGCCCTGCAGTGAGTTGCTCTAACTCTGTTTAAGTCATAGATAGCACCTAGTTCCTCCTACCGTCGTAGTAAACTGACAGAAGTTTGTACTCGTACTTCACCAAGCGGCCGTCTACTGTCACTTGACTTTGTACTGTAGCAAAGTTAGTGTTATGCCAAACTATAGCCAAATGCCCTTTGTAGTGACTGGTTGTTGTAAAAATCTGGTAGCTTTTTGGTAGGAAATGTTTGGTAGTTTGACATATTAATTTTATTCATGAACATGTACCCGTAACCTTGACTGAAGATTCTTCAATGATAACTGTATCTAGCCTCATACCCAGGCTCCTCCCCCAAAAAATGGGGAGAGAGCCTGGAAGAACTGAACACATGCCCTGTGACATACTTTGTGTGGTTTTATGTGTGGTTTTGATAGTCAAATTATTGCCCACGCAGTCCGTATTTAGCATTATAAGCGGTACTCAGGTGTTGTTGGAGTTTTGGATCTCGCTAAGATGACAGATCGGCACTGGAAGGCTGGTTCGCTGTTACCTAGCTAGCTTGTAAGCTACAGTAGCTTCGAACGGAACGAAGTCATAGCAGCGTAGAACTCAGTAGAAGCTTTTAAATATTATACCAGTAGCTTACCAGCTAGCTAGGTAACAGTGAACCAGCCTCCCCGTTATTCTGGGGAGGAGTCTGGGTACGAGGCTAAACTGTATCCAGCTGTGGTGTCAAACTTCAGTAAGTCCTTGCAGGCTTGGAAAGACAGGCTAAAACATTGGGCAGTCAGTGATGAGCCTGCTCCCAAACCATCTGATTGCCGAAAGCTTGTCCTGATTTTTCATGATGAAGCAGCGTACCATTCCAACGATGATCAGAAATGGATGTGGGCCAAAAATGGGAAGCAGCCGATCAGGCTTAAAGGACAAGGCCGGGGCATAATGGTGAGTGATTATATATAGAAGAGCATGGTGGATATCTTCGGCTTGGCTCAGTGACGAAGAGTATGAAAGCGCTAAAGACTCTCACCCAGGTCTGTGGAAAGAGGCAAGGCAGTTGCTAAAGCTTGGGGCTGAATACAAAGGCTACTGGGACAGTGAAAAATTCCTCAACCAGGTTGAACAAAACATCAAGATCGCAGAGATTAAATATCCAAAAGAATCACACAGTCTTGTGTTTTTGTTTGACCAAAGCAGTGGCCATACTGCCTTCTCTGATGATGCATTGAATGTTAATCATATAAATGTTAGACTAGGTGGAGCTCAAGCTATACTACACAACGCAGTTTGGAATGGCAGGGGACAAAAAATGGTTTTCAGTGACGGCACACCTAAAGGAATGAAACACGTACTTGAAGAGAGAAGTGTTAACACAAAAGGCATGAAAGCCGAAAAAATGTGAGAAGTTCCGGGTGAGATGTTGGGACTTCAAGTATGAAAAAACAAAAGTTGAGAAACTTGTTAGTTCTCATGGCCATCGAGTAATTTTTATACCCAAATTCCACTGTGAATTGAATCCAATCGAATGCTACTGGTATCACTCAAATTGATACACACAGAGCCATTGTGATTACCCTTTCCCTGGACTGCTAGCAACCATTAATGACTCTCTAGACAGTGTAACACATGACATGATAAGAAAGTCTTTCAGAAAGACCAGGGAGACAATGAGAGCTTATCGTGAAGGCCTCACATCCGGTCCAGAGATGACCAAGGTTCTGAAAACGTATAAGTCATCGTAGAATTTCAGCAGCTCAGTAATTATTTAGACTGTGTTTTAAAATTATTCTGACTTGTAGAAATGTTCTAATGGTTTTCTTTACCAACGAATGAAGGCCATTCTGTCTTACTTTGGTGGGACCTTACTGCCACATATTGTAGAAGATCTCAATGAATCAGACAAGTTGTATAGGCTTTCGATTTATCCCATCATAAAGGAAGAAGAAGATCGTCGAGAGAATAAACGCGCCGACTCTACGATCTTCATGATCAAAGACCAAATAACAAGAGTGGTCGTTGAAGCAAAGCTGAACGTTTCAGACACTCTGAACTACGCAATGAAGAACGATTTTGTGGGACCCTAGTCTATCAGTGAAAGCCAAACTGCATGGCTCACGCCAGATTACAAAAAAGTCACTATGCCATTCAATAAACTCTTTCTTTATGGCAAAAATGTAAACATCAACATTGAAGGTACAAATGTGTTCTTGAGGCAATGTATGCCGACAAGCAGGAAGGTGGCCAGCAAGAGAAAACGTTATGTGCATTGACAGATGGGATGACGTGGCACTTGTTCATTGTCCACATACGAGCCAGGCCATTGCAGTTTACCCACTACATCAAAGTTACTGAAGCCAAACACGTATGCAATGCGATTACCTTAGAAAAAGACAATGACAAAACATTTCCATTTTAATGAAAGGCACTGAAGTGCCAAACCTTCGGCACAGCAGTGCATGTGATTGTACTTGTGTGTTAACTAGAATTGATCACTGTCTCATGAACAATAGTATCATGACGTTTGCTCTCGAGTTCATATGGCATGCCTTTCGATATCAATCCATTCGTAACTGTCTGTCCTTGAATCTGTTGACAGCTAGGCACTTGGGCCTAATATTAACACAGTGCAGTACATTGTGGTTATTTTCATCATGCAACCTACATTAACACAGCTATGATGTATTGCATTGTGGTCATTACAACATGGTAAATTATACTATATTTAGAGCAGCAATACATCATTGTACACATGCACAGTTTGCTTAAAGGTTTCAGACTCTCTCATGCTTGCTTTGTGCATTCTATCTCGCTCTTTCCTCTGCACAGTTTGCTCAAAGGTTTCAGACTCTCTCATGCTTACCATGCGCATTCTATCTCGCTCTATCTTGCTCTTTCCTCTGCACAGTTTCTTCAAAGGTTTCAGACTCTCTCATGCTTGCCATGCGCATTCGGTTTTGTTTCTGCCTATGCAAAGTTTGCTTGAAGCTCTGAATTGTGGCAGTGCAAGTTACTCACCAGATCCTTCCTCTCTTCCATGCACCAGAAGAGTCTGGGAACCAGACTGTATGCAAGTACCTGGTACAGTGCAGGACATAAGTGCACAAAGCTAGCTGAATCTGCTTACAATTCCATATTTGCAATGCTTTCTTGCGCAACACTCTGTAACTTAGACAGTTGTGGAATTACTGCATGCTGCATTTTTAGAATTAATATTAGAATTCCATTTTTGGACAAATGGCCAATTATCTCCAAGACACACAGTCCATTCAACTTCAAACAAAGCACCAGAGGTCTGGGCATCATTCCACAGGTTTCTAACAAAGCCAAATTTGGATAGATAGTATTTGATATAACATTTGGCTTGAAATTTAATTATTAAATCGCTGCAGTATGTGCTCTCTTCGAAACTCAACCATCAGAACAACTTGTTTTATTAACCCTCGGCGTGCATGCGCAGCGAGGGTTACAGTACTTGGTCGGTGTGTGTGTGTGTCTGTGTGTCTGTTACACAACATCTCACTTTTCACGTGATTATTCGTGCCACAAACGATACTAACCTTAGCGGCGGATGAAGGTCAAAAATTTTAAGTGATTTTCTCTGAAAATGCTTCCTTGCGAAGCTAGAGCGTTTGCTGTTGGTACGGCTACATGATAAGTCAGCCATTTTTTACTTCGCAGAAAACGCGCATGCGTATGAATCTGGACCATTGGTCACCCATAGATCTAAATTTTAATGTAGTTTCTATATTCTACTGTATAATCAAACAATCACAACAAAGAACAATGACATCATGGCGAAGTGCTTCCTGTAGATTAGTAGAATTCAAACTCTGGTTGGCTGACACGGTATTTCTTCCTTCATCAACACCAGCCTACCCACTCAATTTCAGCCTCTATTTAACTTTATGGAAGGAATTGGCTCTGTTTACTGCAGCAACTTCATGAGAAATGGTTCCGGTAAACTACTAGTTTACCAGTTGCTTTGCTTGATAGGGATAGGGCTTCCAAAAATTTCAACCACAAGAGACCCCTGGACAGACTGGTGCGGCTATCCAGAATCAAGCACCAAACAACTGTACGGACATTATTGTTAGACCACTCCAAATCAATTGATAGTTTTTCCAGGAGCTTAGCTTATCCATCCTGTATTGAATCACACTTTCAAACAAGCCTTATATGGATTTTAACTTACTTGTGTTAACGAGCTTTGAGGTTGCTAGCGTGACTACTAGTGCTAACATGCAGCTACAAAGTAGGTGCTAACATGCAGTTACCTTATAAGGCGCGTTTTGGAGGAGCCAAATTTGGGAGAGGATGGGACCAACTAATGTATGGTAGTTTGACGCTCCTTCGTGCCGCTTTGCGCCACTCATAAGCTCCTGTTTTTCACCCCCCTTCAATTCCACCTGCCTGTTATTTGACTTTGCACACATGAGGACTCAGAGAGATCACGGCCCAGCGACCTACTTCCTCAGTTTGAACCTCTTTTTAACTTTCTGGAGGAGGTTGGGTCTATATACCAGAACTTTATGAGGAATGGTTCAGGAAAGCTACTGGTGTATCACTTGCTTAGCCTGACAGGTGTAGGACTTGCGAAAGTATCAACCACGACCAACCCGAGAACTGACTGGTGTGGGTCTCCACAGTCAAGCACCATACCACTGGGAAACAATACGGTGAGATGATATTATTGTTAGACCACTCCAAATCAATTGATAGTTTTTCATCCCCTCCACCTGCCTGCACTTTTTGAAGCCTGTCATTTCTCTAATTTTTGCCAAGTGCATTAACCCTTTATACCCGAATGACGACTATAGTCGTCATGAATATAGGTACGTTAATTCCGAATGACGACTATAGTCGTCATGGCCACTATCGAGCGGTTAGCGCTCTATACCCCGGGGCTACGTAGTATATAGTTAGTATGTGCCGCAGGAAGTCAAATAAAGCATAATTAGCTGGGCCGTCCTATAGGGACTTTCCCCGGAAATCGCGTTCGAAGTTTACCGTTCGATCGTGTTGTACTTAGTACTGCCACAGAACAGCTGGTTTCCCACACGCTACTGGTCCTACCGAATTTGTTCTCGCTAATCATCTAAACAACAGTGAAAACGTACCTTCGCTGGAAGTTTTGCCACGGATTTCCAGTCATTTTCCAATACGTAGTGAATACCCGCGCTTCCACCGCTGTATCTTATTCGGACTTCACTGCCAACTCGTATGACTACTTCCCGAGTAAAGCAGGTTTGTTTTCAACCAAACTAAGCCTAACTACCGATTGTTAAACTCTGCTAGTTCACAAGATATAACGCAATGAATCAACATAGTACAAAATCGCCATTTTTTATCTTGCTTCTCTCGTAATCACGTGTTTATTGTGCGCATGCGCATCGGGTGTAAAGGGTTAACAGGCGAGGCTCTGATCAGGTCAACGTGTACGCATGTACATGTTGGTCACACCTAGGAATGTCAGTTTGTCACACTCAGAAATATTGTTGTTCGGACATATCGGTGGAGCAGATATTGAGGGTCTGTCTGAGACGCTTGAAGCCAGCAGGGTTGATTACTCCCCTAGAGCTGACCTCTAGCGTAATGAGTTCAGTGTCATAGCCAGAGGCTCAAGCTCTAGTAATCAGTTCTTCATACTTCACTTCCTTTCTCTCAGCTGCATCATTGAAGCAATGTTCAGGTGAAGGTGTTGTTCCTAGAACACAAGATCTTGTATGAACCTAGGATGGCTTGCTGTGATGTGTCCAGCAGCAGTTTGCAGAATTCTGGGCGGCATAGTTTGAGGATGTCACGGAGTCTCTGGAACCCAGACATGTTTGGAAGGCCTCTTGATCCCAACTCTACCGTGATCGGAGTCGATGTGTATCCTGCCTTCCGTGTTTCATCAATCAGGTCATGGTACTGGTCTTCTTTCCTCGTGATTGCTGCCTCATAGGAAGTTTCAAAGCAGACCGTTAGCTCCACCTGTGTAAGGGTCTTCTGATCATCATTCCACCACACAATGTCCAGTCTGAGGTCTGTAGCTGCAATGTGGGTTGGGAATGAACAGCCATTGGACAGATCCACAGTCGTGGAGGTGGAGGAAGGCAGATGATCTTGGATAATGTTGGCCATTGCCTGTAGAACCCGATTGTGTCGATCATCATACCGTCGGAATCTAGTGCGACCTTGCAATTGTTCAGGACATGAATCAGGTTCTGATCAGGCTGGTAGCAGAGTGGGCATGAGCTGGAAGAACGAGGTGGAGATTGGCATTGTGGGGGAGAACATCATGAGTTGCATTGAGGGCAAACTTGAACACATGCTGTGGGAAGGACTGGATGGATTTAGCCCAGGTAGATGCTGCTTCAGGTGTGGCAATCCTCATCATCTGACCCTGTCGTGGCAGTCCTTTGAGGTTCTCTAGTCGGCTTTCATCTTCATCCATCTTCACTTTCCTCATGAATGCAATTCGAAGAGCCCTCCTTGTCCAAGATGGGTCGTCCTCCATCGCTTCTTGCACCACCATTGTTGGACGGAACTTCTTCCTCTTGCTTGCCATCTCCAACTTGAGGTTCTCTTCTGCAATGAATCTCACTGTAGGGTCAGCAGATGTGAGCAGCTGGTATTGTCTTGACACATGGAGGCGCTGGTAGAGTGAAGAGGGAGAAGGCAGGTTTAGGCCCCATCATGTTGGGGAAGGTAGAGAAGGCTAGTGTTGGCTGACTTGGTCAGACCCGCCCACTTCTTCAGGAACCTTGCCGTCATCGAATCCAGCTCTCTTTCTATCCAAGTTAGTGGGTACTCGTAGATTGTTAGGAGCCAGTTCAGCCTTGGACAAATACCCAGCTTGAACAGCTTAAGCTTCTGGTGGCGGGTCACAAGACATCCATCAACAGCCTGGAGACGGTGCTTCAATCTTGTCTTCAGCTCTTGCTTTGCAGCAGATGCATCACTTGGCACTCTGACTTTCATCCCCAGGAAGTTGATGGACTTGTTTCCAATGAATGGGATTGGCTGGCTGTCAAGTACAAGCTGTCTCCACAACTCTGCCAGAAGAGCCCCCGATGGCGAGGCAATGGCACTTTGGCACCTTAGCTCTCATGCCTGACCACAGCAGCCACTGGTTGGTAGTGTTGAGGAGATACTGGCATGCAGCTGGGCTGTTAGCAACAAGACATGTATCATCTGCATATTGTAGGAGGTTGATCTGGTGGTTTGGCTTGAGGGTGTAAGCAAGGTTGGTATGCTGCTTCAGGGTGTTAACGAGCTTGTTGATAACGGTGTTAAATATCACCACTGAAAAAGGATCCCCTTGGTATACACCAATCTGGAGGGGAATGGCAGGAGTTGACCACTCAGCAGTGATAACACTGGCAGATAGGTCCCTGTAGAGGGCTTGCACCATCAATCGAAGTTCTGTTGGTGCATGATAGTGCTTGAGGGAGAAGTCAATGAGTGAGTGATGGACACTGCCGTATGCATTGGCAAGGTCCAACCAACACACTGTTAGAGACTTGTGCTTCGTCCTAGCATCTTGGATGATGGAGGCCAGCTTGGACTGGTGTTCTAGGCACCCAGGTGTGGCCGTCATGAAGGCCTTCTGGACAGATGTGTCAAGGTACTTGTTGGACAGCATGAACTCGAGCCATCTGTTCTTCAGAATGGTAGTGAACAGCTTGCCAACACAGGAAGTGAGGGCAATCGGGCGAAAGTTGGAAGGCTCTCTTGGGTCATCAAGTGCTGAGGATTTCCCAATCAGCTTGATCCCCGCAAGTTTCCAGCTGGTGGGGATGGTTGATGTTGACCAGCAGCACTGGAATAGACTCAGCAAGGCATGGGTGAGAGATGGGCATCTCTTGAAGACCTGGTATGGGATCTGGTCAAACGGAGCCGGTGCAGAGGATGACATAGCTCTTTTGATAACTGTCAGGTATGGAGATTGGAACATCATTCAACTCCACTGATGGTGCACTGGGTGTGGACATCCATGGTGGAGTGCAGTACTCATGGGGTGAGGATTGGTAAGTGCTGGAGAAGTACTCATGTGCCTGTTCTCCACTGAACTTGGGAGGAACTCTACTTGCCTGATTGTCATCCAAAACTTCGCCTGCAAACTTCCAGAAGTTTTTGTGGCATCTTTGTCTCTCCCTCTTAGCCCTATTGCGTTGTGCAGTCTGGTTGGATTGCTTCTTCAGCTTGTTCTGTTGGCGCACAAGGTCAAAGAAGTTTCTTGCTATGGACCTGATCTCCTCCTGAGGAAATCCCTTTCCCTTGGCCTCTCGAAATTCTTTCTTTGCTCTCTTCTTCAGCTCAGTGACCTTTTTCAGAGCTCTTTCGTGCCTCTTATGCTTCTGCTGGCTTATATTCCTGTGTTGTTGCTCTCTGGTACCACACTGCTCAGCAAAATACTCATAGATGCCTCTGGTGAGAAGATCGTTCTTCACTTCTGCTGATGGTGCCTCTACAACATCAGGAACCAGGTTCTCTCTGAAGTAGGTGTCAGCCTTATTTTCCTCACGAGAGGCTGGGAGCATAAGAGTGGGAGAGGGGGCAACAGAGGATGGAATCCGAGTCGATTGGCTTGGAGGCTGTTCTGGGAGTTGAGATACTGGATCAGTTGGGTTAGTCCCATCTCGCCTACTCCCATTTCGCCTACTATCAAATTGTGCCATTTCGCCTACTCAGCCAAAAATAGTTTTGTGACACTAAGACAAGCATCCAAGCAACTGAGCTTGCCTTTTCTACACCAGAGGTGACAGGGTGCTCTTTCCACATTGCTCAAGCCCTAAATCGGAAGATATCCACACTTGGGCTTCTTTTATTCATTTCACACGCTAGACAGTTGCACCAGTTTTTGTGCCTCTTCAATTTGTACAACTAGCCTGGGAGCAGAGTTGATGAGTTACTGCTTAAGTAGCCCTAGACTAGCTGGTGTAGCTGTTACATGTAGGTCTAGGGTTGTTAATCCAATGACGCACGGTTCGAACCCTGCCTAGGATGTTTTTTTTTTCTCCTTTTGTTTTGAATTTATCCATACAAACATGACGGGAGTGATGTTGCTGTCACAGCAATTTTTTTTTTGTCTTGTCAGTG
Source organism: Agelas oroides (assembly GCA_949130485.1). Classification (NCBI taxonomy): domain Eukaryota; kingdom Metazoa; phylum Porifera; class Demospongiae; order Agelasida; family Agelasidae; genus Agelas; species Agelas oroides. The sequence goes on along the minus strand of OX422184.1, from coordinate 7,405,370 downwards.
CAACTCAACCAATAAATGTGTGTTGGAATAGAATTCCTTGTTCCAATTTGTTCCTAAAAATGTAAGCAGTTTTCAAGGCAATATTACTTTTTGTGTGCTATAAAAGTGAGGCTAAGAAGCTCACAGCCAGTGCACATTCAGTTCCATGTGCACTCTAGCTTCTTAGCTTCTTTACTACACTAGTCTATCTCCCCTTTATAGTGCTGCAGCTTGCTCACTTTGTTGGTTTTACCAATCATGTTGTGCCACCTCTATCCAAGTGTGCTGGCAGCCCTAGTTGAAGAGCATATTCATTTTAGCGTTACTTCATTGCGCACGCGTGTGTATACGACCGGCAGGCTATGGACCAACCACTTACCATAAATTTTAAATGAGCGCATTCAAATATTTCACAAAGATTGATATCGCGATATCGCGTGTGAAGCATGTGAAGCCGGCCAGTGGAGGGCTACTGTCAGAGTCCAGCGGACCCAGAGCGAAGACGACTGAAGTTGAAGCACGCGTGGCACTGGTTTGTGCTTCTACCGACGATGGCAGGCCGCTCACAGGCGGTACAAATTTAATATGGACGGTGGTTGACTGGGTCACTTCAGGTAGCGGGCCATGCATAAACGGCACTCATAAACGCCAGAAATTTAGCTCATGATTTCGGTGTAAAGCTTAGTCCATGCATGTGTAGTCACGTTAGCTGCCCTGGCTGGAGAAATGCCTGGCATATGTGATACATATATTTATCTCTGGTGAGGACTTAGCTACTTATATGCGTTATTAAATTTGGCTTAAACAGTTGACAGTGACAAATCCTGCTGTGTGCCATGACAAAGAAGTAAATCAGCAGTTTGTTGCTTGCTCAGGCTCGCCCCATGATGATGAATCATCTAACTAGTTGGATGTGCATATGATACCTTCACCTTCCTTGCAATGTCTTTGCCACTATTACTCAGCAATGTGAACTACCTACTCCACAAGGGGAATTTTCTGCATTTCAAGACAATTTCAATCAATATAAATCAAATACTGCCCAAGGCGTCGCAACATTATTTCCTTTTTTTGGCCACAACTGGAAGTGGAAGCGGTTGAGGTGAGTAGACCATGCCATACTGTATAGCACTACATTTTTGAACCAACTTTCCACTGATTGGCACCTTCTACATCTCACACTCACACTTTGAAATTAACATGCACACCTGTGGTAGTGGATAGTTGCAGGAACACCTCTCACTTTCCCTGCTTTTCATGTATAGTCCTTTTTTTTTTGAAAGTAGACTCCATGGATCTTGTAGTGGTGTATTTCCTCAATAAGACTCCATACACCACTACTAGTGAAGTTTTTTAACTTGCATTGTATCACTATTTTCTTCACAGGGTATGCAGGAGCTTAGAGCCTCTACTCTGTAACGACATTGAGATCATGAGGCTGGAAGCCTCGCTTAATTCTTGTCTCGACCCGAGTGGAAGTTTCTGCATATCCACCACCCAGGTAAGACGGTATAAGAGGTTAACTACAAATGGTTTATCATTGTGGGATGAGCCCGAGTGAGGTAAACTGCTGATTTTCACAGCTTGTAGGTAAAAGTAGTCGGACAAGAATCACTGCTGCCTTCTGCTTTCTGGCTTATTTGTCTCGTGTTGAAGCAACTTAGAGGTAGCAGACTGATCATCATGTATGTTACTGTACGCAGCTGTTCACTCAAATCAGGCATCAAGTTAGCAGGAGAATATCTCCCGCCTGTGATCAGACTGGCTTACTCTCACCTGACTTTATACTGTAGTGAAGTATAGTGCACAACTAAACATTAAAAACGTAAAAAGATGTAGGGATAGCATGCCAAAAAGTATGCAAACAAGGTAGGGATGATTGGGGCAAGCCTGAGCGAGCCCCACACTAGCGGGACAGCATTGCGGAAGTGTGTGTGTATGTCCGTCTGTTGGTTTGCGTGCGGCCATATACCATAAATTTTAAATAAGTGCGGTTAAATTTTAATACTAGGACTACGCATGCGCATGATGCCTCGCGCCGCTCCAAGCGCCATGCGCGGATGGGGCGCGCAGCGCAGGTGTCAGGCGTTGTTCGTCTAGTGGGAGTCCAAAGAACAGTACAAAAACAACGGTAACGTGAAGAGTGAGCCTAAATACCTGGCTTGTGAACAATCTCCAATACGTGCTTTCTACTTTTGAACTCTTTCTTGTTCTTCTGTCGCTCTCTTAGCTTTCTACGGTGGGCTGACTTCTTTGCTTTTTTTTTCTCAGAGTCGGCAGCAGTCGGCTGCGTTCAGCACTCGTTTGTGCACTTCGCTCCGCAAATACGTACGTTGCGAAGGGCCAGTTGCGCTGTCCTCCCCGTCGTCCGTCGGCAAGAAACGTCGTCCCAACTTCGTCGTGTAATGCACGTATCCGATATCCTGCCTGGGCGTTAGCGCAAATTGACATTCCGAGCGTTGACCTCAAATTGACATTCCTAAGCGATACTGCAAATTGACATTCCTAAGCGTGACCGACACGTACGTACGTACGTATGTACGCACATACATTGCGAGAATAGATCCCTCATTCAGAGCCTCGCGCTAATGCGCTCGGCAATTACGAAGATCAAGCTCGTGCTCAGTACATGCACTCAGTGGGTGAATGCTATTGCCAGAGTTTAGCGTGTGTGACCCAGAGCGGAGATGACTGACGTTGACGCACGCATGGCAACTTACTCCTTGCTGCTACAGATCATCAATGGCAGGCTGCCCACAGGCAGTCGATCAACGGTTGTTGAGGTCGCTCCAGGTGAGGGCCATGCATAAACGACACTTACAAACACCAGAAATTCAGCTCATGACTTTAGTGTAAAAGCTTAGTCCATACATACGTAACCATGGCTGTTGGCATGTGTGATACCTAGCTATCTACTTACAAATCCTGCTTTGTGCAATGACAAATCAGTTTGCTGCTTGCTCAGGCTCGCTCCACGATCATGAATCATCACACTAGTATAATAGTGAAGGTAAATTACGAACCCCTATCTATCCCTACATCTTTTTACATTACAGTTGCAAACTAGTGTGAAAACGATGCAGGGGTGAGGCTTTGTACATGTATATTTACCTTCACCAATGTTGGGGCGAGCCTGAGCGAGCCCCGCTAGTCACACTAGCGGGACTGCATTGCGGAAGTGTGTGTGTATCTATATATGCTTGCGGCCTAAATTTTAAATGCACATTTAAAATATTTCCTGAAAATTGAACATCCTCATGCACAATAGGTGAATGGCAATGCTGGGCTACTGCCAGAGTGCAGTGTTGGCAACTGTAGTGGAGACGGCTCAAATTGAAGCATGCACGGCACTAGGGACACGCACAATATGCGGCAGATTCTTTTGGCATAATAGGCACGCACTACAAGAAAGCATAATGCCGGCATAATAGGGTTAAATTTGTAAGATTACATAATTTACATCACGTGAGTGGCAATAAGGAAAGCATGGCTGAAGAAAGTTCTAGCTCTGTAGCCTGTAGCTCTGCAACCTCTAGTTCTATACCTACGTCTGGTTCAGAGAGTACTATTTCCAACACTGTTTCTTTACCGGATCAATTGAAGTGCCCGCGCCCTTCCGAACTGAGTTGGAATCGAAAGGTCCATTGTAATCCTCCGCCACTGAAGGGAAAGAAGCGATCATCAGGTGAGCGAGGACTGAATGATCCGCATGTTCCCCCCTCTAAGAGGGTAAGCGAATTTCCGAACGAACAGCTAGTTGTTTCAGCCGGGAGATTGTTCTGCAGAGCTTGCCGAGAAATTATATCCTTGAAGAGAAGTACCGTTGAGAGTCATGTAAAGTCTGCAAAACATGTCAAAAGTAAGAAAGCAGTAGAGCAAAGGCAAGTAAGAGAGAAAGACATAGCGGAAGCATTGCAAAGGCACACTGAAGTAACTCATCAGAAGGGTGAGACATTACCCGAAGAACAGCGTATTCATCGAGTCAAAGTAGTCCAAACCTTTCTACGTGCTGGGGTACCTATAGCTAAATTGGATATCTTCAGACCACTCTTGGAAGAAAATGCCTTTCGTTTAACGGGTACAAGGCATATGCTGGATCTTGTGCCATTTATTCTCAATGAGGAAAAAGCAAGAATAAGGAAGGAAATTGAGGGCAAGTTCATTGCAGTGATATTCGATGGAACTAGTCGTCTTGGAGAGGTGTTAGCAGTTGTTTACGCTTCATCAGTGAGTGGACAATCCAGCAATGCCTTGTTTGTTTAGAATTTTTAGTTAAGAGCATGAATGGTGAGGAGATTGCGCGTGAGTTAATTAACATTTTGTCAGTAACCCTGGGCATTCAATCACACCTAGTGTTGGCTGCAATGAGAGACAGAGCCAGTGTAAACAACTTAGCCATGAGAACTGTGAAAGTTATATACCCACACATTTTAGACGTAGGGTGTTTTTCTCATACCCTTGATATTGTAGGAGAAAAGTTCAATACCCCAACTCTTAACACATTTTCCTCACTCTGGATATCCCTGTTTTCGCACAGCCCCAAGTCAAAGGCACTTTGGAAAGAGCAGACTGGCCGGGCTATGGGTACCCTAAGCAAGACTCGCTGGTGGAGTCGCTGGGAAATACTGAATCAATTGTTGCTACAGTTCGGTGATGTTGAGCCGTTTTTACGAAACAATGATGTTGGTCCAGCAATTCGACCTAAACTGCTTGAGATTTTAGCCGACACACAGAAGCGAAACCTGCTGAGAACTGAACTCGCTGCTGTTGTTGACTTGGGAGAGCATTTCGTAAAAGCAACCAAGAAATCGCTCAAAGGTCACCAGACTCCTTTCCTCGTGAGAGGGCGGGGCCTGGGCACGAGACTAAGTACCAATATGGCTTTTTGTTCCTGAAGTAAAGTCTTATTTCACTGTAACAGTTGTATACCCATAGGAAATAAGTGAAAATATACGAAGGATTGGCGTGACTGACCCGACCGACTCAGAAGATCAGAGTCCTGGAGAGCACCCTATAAGGAAGTCCATACATACATATTAAGTATGTGTAGGTTAGAAACCTAAGCTGAGGTTCTTAGCTGAGGTTCCTGAGGGAGAAGCCCCAAGGGAGTATGTAAACACTTCTGAGGCTTCTGAAGCCCTAAGAACCTCTGGTTAACCCTATACCCTCGACACACATGCACAGAAATCAATTTCGTAGCCACGAGACAAGATATTGAAAAAGGACGATTTTGTATCCTGATGATTCATAGCAATATACCATATAGCGCTAAATTTTCGCAGGTCTTTAATTTCGACCATTCGCGAAATTATTTCAACGAAAAATTTTGACATGTAAACTCCTTTTTTTCACGTGCAAGAACGTCGATGGACAACATCCGAATCCACAAGGGACGCTCTCCAAAAAGATACCTTTGAAGTAGGCATTGCTTTGCTGACAGCTGTGAGCTCAACATCCGAATCCACAAGGGATCCTCTCCAAAGAGATACCTTTGAAGTAGGCATTGCTTTGCTGACAGCTGTGAGCTCAACATCCGAATCCACAAGGGATCCTCTCCAAAAAGATACCTTTGAAGTAGGCATTGCTTTGCTGACAGCTGTGAGCTTGAGCACGGACGACGGTGTGGACAGTGCGTATTATAGATAGAACTTGCTTATATGCCATGCCCATACTACATTATGTTGTGGCATGCGCATGGTTTTAGACAGTGAATTCGCGAAATTATTTCGACATAATCTTCAAAAACCGCAATTTGCGAAAATTTAGCGCTATACGGTTGGTTATCTTGTAAACTAGCTGAGTTTACAGGTTGGCAGTTAGCCCTAGCTTAAAAACACACCCTGCTTTACTCAGTAAGTGGTCGCACAAGTTGACAGTGAAGTTCGATGCTATATGTACAACGGATGGATACGCTTTAATTGTTGTAGCAGCTGCTGTAAACAATTCTGTAGAAATATACGTTGCACAAAAATATACCAGATATGAACAGATTTAGGCCTGTAGAGACCTCTAGTATAGGGATGGTATGGAAACCTAATATATGTAATACTTGGGCAAAAGCCCCCAAAATGTATTCACAAATACATTATAAGCTTATCTAAGTACCCACCCTTCATCTTTGAGTGCTTTTATAACTAGAGAGACTCATAAAGTGCAGAATACAGTTAATCCACACTAAAAAATGTTCTTACACGCTGCATTGTTCCCAGGCCTTCCCCCTTTTGATTGCTTGCAGTATGCAGTGGAAGGCCTGGCAAAAAAGTTGCCGCTCAGATGAAGAACCCACACATGAAGCATACTGTTACAGTTAGGGGACCATCTGTAATGCCTGAACACTTGAACTTGGTTGTGTCTTATTCTGTGTGTTCTGGGTATCTCTCTGTAGCCCCTATTATTTACTGAACTATTTAATTACTGTGTGTATGACGTTGCCTTTTACGTTGCTTTTACGTTCCCTGCACGTGTTGTGTTGTAAGGTGTGATTTCAGAAAACAAATCAGTTCTGCCCAAAAGCAAGTACAAGTTTTTTTTTGGTTGCATGCTGAAAGCCAGCTAGTTAGCGTGGATCACTACACATCCCCAGCTCGTCTACCTAGGTAGACATTGATGTCACTCATGTGATAAATGTTACCAGGCCTTCCCCTCCATTTTTGCACACTGTAAGCAATCAAAAACTGTTCAGTGGGAAGTCCAGGGAATGAAGCTAATCAAACCCTATAGGTCTCTGCAGCCTTAGAGTGTGTTACTGATGGCGTAGTTTACTATTCAATTATGAAATCTACTGTCCTTTTTCTTTACAGGATGTTCTGTGGTACAATCTAGTGGAGCGAGGGATAGTCACAAAGCTCCTATCAAAGCTACGACTCTGCCACCGCCTCCTAATAGTAAAAGGATATGGAAATGACACCGTAAAATACTTCTGGAATGCATTGCTGGAATTTTGCTCATACGGGCTGGATGATGTGAATGTGTAAGCCTTTTGGGTGTTAACCAACAATAGCATTAGAAAGGGGTGAATTTGGCCTCATTCCCAGTATCCAATTTTTCATTGTTTACAGTATACAAAACAGGGCAAATGGAAGGGAAGGTCTGGTACATTTCTATTACGTGAATTACATCATTGCGGAAAAGAATTATTGTTCAGGACAAAGAACATGAGCACAAAAAATGTGTTCCCTCAGTTGGGCGGGAGAGGGAGACCCGTCCCTTAGGTAGACATTGACATCAGATATAATGTACCACCTTCCGTGAGAAGTATACAAGCTACAAATATGCAATACCAAGCAGCATACAGGGGGGACGTTTCATGGCGCATGGCGCAGCATAAGGCATCATATGCATGTGTACTCCTAGTTAAATCACAATTTCCTCTAAGGCTTGTGATAATCATCAATTCTGTTCATACTCAGATTAACTTCCACAGCAGCCAACCAAAGGCAGGTGTTGCATATGGGAATACCAGTAATTGATTACAAGACAGGAAAAGAGATCATCATAACAGTAAGTTACTAGGGCAATAACGTTGTAGAGATCTCACATGATTATGGGAGATTTTATAAGATTGCATTGTGGAACCTTGTGATATTTTGTGTATCAAGGTGTACAGGTCTTGCCATTTACATGCTAGACTAAGTGTTCCAAACACCAATTTTGCTAACTGAAACTAACAGCTGAATTTGTCAACTATCATGATATACTGAAATGTGTTATTACTATGGTTGAAAAGAAAAACTGGATAAGTTGACATCAAGTCAAAATTAGATGCCAATGGTGGAAAAGCAAGCACTCACTATGGGGGGTGGTCTATTACCGTTAACCATTATAATGAATCTCATTATAAGCACAATGAATATATGAAATCTACACTTGGTCTCTCTTGCATCAAATATCTGCTTACTGAACACCCTCAAACTCACCGTATACAGTAACTAGCAGTGTGTCCAAAGCAGTGTAATAGCCATGAAGTTTAGGGGCCAATTGAAAGTTTCTGGGCGCCAATTGTACATTTCTGGGGGCAAAGTTTTTTGGACTGTGCATTTCATTCAATATCATAATGAGTTGCAGATTGTACTGAAATATCATAATATTATTATTGGGGTGAGCCTGAGCAAGCCCCACACTAGCGGGACTTCATTTCCAGACGCGTGTGTATGTTTGTTTGCGGCCATACACCGTAAATTTTAAATGCGCATAAATATTTCCCGAAAATTGAACGTCGGCCTCATATAATTTGTATGGTCTGCAAGCAGCCTGCCATTGATGGTCAGCCCGTAGCTGCCGTCACAAGCAAGAATTAAGGTGCCGTATGCGCTTCAACTTGAGGCGTCTCCGCCACGGTTACCAACACAGCACTCTGGCAGTAGCATAGCATTGCCCTTCACCTATTGAGGCATCGAAGTGCATGACGCCGGTTTGGTTTCAGGTAAGGCCCGTGCATGAACAGCACTCAAACGCTAGCGATCCAGCTCTGATGTGGTAGTAGTGGACTGTCTGGGGTTGTTGGTTGCATGACCATCTGCTCCACAGTGATCTGGTTTGGCTGTGGTGGGGCAGATGGTGATAGCCGTATCACAGTGGCCTGGTTTGGCTGTGGTGGGGCAGATGGTGATAGCTGTGTCACAGTGGCCTGGGGTGCCTGTGGTGGGGCAGATGGTGATAGCCGTGTCACAGTGGCCTGGCTTGGCTGTGGTGGGGCAGATGGTGATAGCCGTGTCACAGTGGCCTGGGGTGCCTGTGGTGGGGCAGATGGTGATAGCCGTGTCACAGTGGCCTGGGGTGCCTGTGGTGGGGCAGATGGTGATAGCCGTGTCACAGTGGCCTGGGGTGCCTGTGGTGGGGCAGATGGTGATAGCCGTGTCACAGTGGCCTGGCTTGGCTGTGGTGGGGCAGATGGTGATAGTGTAGGTTGTGGTGGAGTGGCAGTAACTGCTTGAGGTTGTTGTGAAACTCTCAATATTGTTCCTGTTGGCTCTTTTACTTTCTGCCCTGCTGCCTTCTTTTGTCTCAGTTTTGCTCCACCAGTTCTTTTGTTTTCTTTTCCACTCTTCACTGCAGAAACGAAGGCATTAAACCCTCAAACACTTAAAGAGACTACAACTACACAGGATTGTGTACACATTCAGATAGTTACTTCATGGAGTTGAATGTACATGTACATGTATGCACCTGTGATGGACTGCTTATTATTATGATTTTTATTGCTTATTATTATGATTTATATATCACTGTTAATGAGTTCCATAGGGTTTTCCATATTTGGTTATTTCTGTAGGTTAGGATACTGTGGTGTGCCTGTTTTCGTTAACACTTCTTTTGCTGTATAAGATAGGGCAGGTGCACATGTTTGCTACAAATACTGTGGGTTCCTGTGTTTGTGTATCACCTTTAGGTTATGTCTTTTGGTTCAATATGTAATATTTACATTCTGGTTTTCCTGTTAGGTCAGTTGTGCAATCCTTTTGGTTAGATAATTTTGATACTTTGATACTGTAACTATTTAAAGCTCTGTAAGTTCAATTGTGTGTGTTCAGTTGAGTTCGATTCTGTTTGCTGCTACGCTTGATTATCTCTCAGCTGTCGCGTTGACTCGGCCCACTCTATCACAGCACCTTTTCGCTTCTTTTGAGGTGGTGGCTTCTGCACTTCGTCCCCTGATTCATGAATATTACTGCTGTCCCTGAGGGGATTGCTCGGACCACTCTGGGTATCAAGAGCCTCCATTTCAGCTTTTGTACCTGTAGGGATTTATGGGTTATACAGGTAATAAAACACATATGCACATCATGTTTAGGCTGTAGACAAAACCATACAAAGAAAATCGTACAGCATACAGTAATGTACGAGAATGCCAACTTACCAATGCCTAATAGTAAATAGCTCTTTCCCAGCCTTCACTGTACACGTACAGCCTACACATGGCACACTTGGCTCTACAAGGCACTGTCTCCGCACAATTGATGTTGCACATTCTTCTGGCCACTCCACCAATACAAATAACCCTGTTTTAACAAGTTACATAAAGCTATATTAGGACAGTTTACCGTAAATGCAGGTGCTGGCTAGAATCAGCTAACATAAACAATACATGTGCACGTTCGGCTAGTACATATCCAGATAATACCTACCGGTTTCCTGCGAGGTCATCATCCTTAGGGTCGTCCTGAGCGTCATGACGGTATGTCGGTCCTTCGCAAGACTTCTGAATGAGTTGAAAGTCGCTCTGATCACAATGATTCGCTTCACAACGCCAGATACATGTAGGTAAACAGTATGACGCCTTGTCCTTTTATCCGGGCGTGTGACAGGCAATGATTAGCACGTGCTGCATAGATACCGTAATGTAAACGTAAAATTTTCGCATTACACTATACGTGCGCACTACGCTACGCAACAGCCGTAGCATAGTGACTTCGTAGTCACTCCGTACTTTTTCTTTTGTAACAACGTACTACGCGCGTACTACGACTACGGTACGGGAATGTTTTATTGACGCCTACTGTATTCTTTCTGTTGCAACACAGTACATTTAGGGTGCCTATTATCCCTTATACCTAATGTATTCATTCTCTTTCTTTCTGAAGGTAAATGGAATCAACCTACTTAACCCACCTGTTGCCACAGAAACAAGGGTGAAGTGGAGTATAATTATACCAGATCTAGAAAAAGTTGTTTCGTCAAAAACAATCAAAGGTAGTCAGTACATGCTGCAGATGAATTCGCCTATGGCTGCATGCTACTAGACACTCTATTTACACGAGCCGAGTTGAAAGAGTCACTGGTCTTCAAGTCTAAGAAAAGTGAAAAACCGGGTCTGGATATAAAGAAAGTGGAAATGCTACTAAGTAAGTTGCCACTAAATACTAACACAATTCTTTCTCAACTGCACTATGTACTCTTGATGCCATGGTTGTACTCTATTTAATGCACATGTGCTTAATACATATATGCCATGTACCAGGAAGGAAGTATATGTGCCTAATAAATAATATGTGACCAATTTCAAGCTATTGCATGTGCTATTGCATAGCAGACTCTTATTAAACTTAACAACCACACACTAGATTAATGTTGTCAGTTTCTGGTTAGTGTTATGTATTTGATTACAAGTATCATTGTTTTCTTGTTTAGCCCTGATCTGATTCTGACCTGATTTTACATGTTTTCTGTATGGCCCTGAATTTATACCTCCACTTCCTGTCATTGCTCTGTATAAAACTGCTATGCTCAGAGATAATAATAGTGAAAATCAGCGACCGAGATGTAACAGTTAGCCTCCCCTACCAGTGTACAGCAGAGAAAAGCTCATAAAATGTGGACATGTTGTACTCAACAGCTCAACTAGTGAGATGATTCATGCATCATCGTGGGGCGAGCCTGAGCGAGCAATGCATTGCTGGTTCGTCACGGCACACAAACAATGCACTGTTAGTAACAGCAGGAAACATCACTGCATGCATGTCTGCTGTTCTATGAGCGTGGTGAGCAAAACTCCATGTAGCCAAGCAGCATCTATATCTGGTGAGAACTATAGTTCTCACCAGATATAGATGATCAGTCAGGATAACTACTACAGCTACACAAACCCTTGGACTAAACTTCACACTGAAGTCATGAGCTGAATCTCTGGCACTTATGAGTGCCGATTATGCATGGCCAACTGAGTTACCTGAAGAGCCTGCTGTCGGTGAAGGGCTACTGCCAGAGCGCAGCGTTGGCATGAAAGATACACGGAGTGAATACGACTCAAGTTAACGCACGCATGGTAACTGTGGACCATGACAGACAAGGGCAGGCTGGTCACACTCGGTACAAATTATGCACAGTAGTTGAGTTTGCTCGATCTGAGGACGTTCCGGTTCAGTCTTTGTGAAATATTTAAATGCGCTCATTTAAAATTTACGGTATATGGCCGCAAACAAGCAAGCAAGCAAGTAAGCAAGCAAGCAAGCATACACACGCACGTGCGCAATACAGTAACGCTAGTGTGGGGCTCGCTCAGGCTCGCCCCAATTACATAGTACCCAGAAATGTATTGGAAGCCCCTCAGTTAGGGACGCCTTACTATCAAGGACACAATGTTTCCACTGTACTGTATACATTGGTCCAGACCTGCACTACAACTGAAGCAATTAGCATTACTATTTGTGCTCTACATATCTACATGCCTATTGTTAATAATAACTTTTACCTTCTATCTGTAGTGTGTGTCACCCAAAGATTTCCGGAGCACAACCACGAGGAACTCATTTAAACCAAAAATGCAGGGATTCAGGAAAGACTGATGCTCAGTAATGGTTAAAACTATATGACATACAATCACACACTTGCATACTGTAGTCTAAGACTTTCTTTTTGTATACTTCTTGCCGTAGCTTATAATCATTTGTACTTAGTGTTTTATAAAAGTACCTATTCAAGATTAAAATTGTCAGTACCTTACGGCAGTCGAGTTACCTCATAAAGAAGCATGTAAGATTCTTGACAGAGTTTTCAAGAATCATGCAAGATTCTTAAAAAGACTTTGTAAGATTCGTAGAAGAATCATGTAAGATTCTTGAAAGGACTTGGATTTACAAGTGCTTTCAAAACACAAACATCACCTTTGGTGGCCCATATCTCCACAGTGCGCACATGTCCACTTTGGTAGTAATTGTATGCCTCCAAGGACCTCCACTGGAGAAGCTGCTGCTTGGTATAAACGCCTGGTCTATCAATGAAGTAACAGAATATGTCCCCGTAGTTCACTGGAGGCCACAGCGTCATATCATCAATAAAGTTCATGCTCTGGTAGGGATCTTCGTCCTCATTCAGGCCTAGCAAGCTCAACTTGTCCCTGTATCTCTTCTGGACAACAGAGTCCAGACATGACACTTGATAAGAGGCCATTTTCAACGCAAAACATGTGGAACTGATCTTTCCCACAAATGGGCGTGGTACATTGCACTTCCGCAACGCGACTGTGGGCTTCCGGTATTTAACTCCAGGGGCGTGAACGTTTAACATTCCATCTAGCGCAAACTCGAAACCTCCTATAGTTAGTGCAAAGGCGTCGTGCCGCGATATCACGTGCGAATCGATACCAGGCTCTCCCCCTCCGTTTTTATTTTTCATCAGCGCAAGGGGAGAGCCTGGGAATGAGGCTAAGTCTGACGCTCCTTCTCGCGTAACGGTTCATAAGCTCCTGTTACACGCTATCTGTGCAAATCAGCCCAGCAGCGCTTGACACTTTGACCCACAGACTGATAACATTAATTTTCACGTTAATAAAAAATTTCCTCGTGTAAAGAGTTAACAGATGAACTAGTCCAACACACTATCTGCACAAATCATGCCACTGGCACTGCCCAGGGCTAGCTAGCTAGCAACACTTGACACTTTGACCTTCAGATTAATAACGCTAATATCGAACAACTTCCACATTAATAAACAGCGACATATAACTACTTACTGAGATGATTTCCTTGTCTTCGGCAAGGCCTTTACAGCAGCATACCCACCAAGTAACTGCTTAGGAAATAATTCCGAGTGAAGCGAGGCTATACCCGGGTTCAATTGAGATTTTTCGTCGTTGTTGTCGTTGTTGTCATCAATGGCAAACTGGAAGTTGGCCTAAAAACCAAGAATGGTGTACAGGATCACTATCAGACTGGCAGGCATGAAAGCTCTAGCTGTTACTAAACAACGGTGAACAAACTGTGTCGGTAGCCCAATGGAAACAGATGCAGCAGTGAGATATCCATAAAACACGGATTTCTCCAGAACGGTAGGCACAACAGCTATCAAACTTACCAGTATGACAGTTCCACCTGTGAGCAACCAATGGCAGACAAATAGCGACTGTAGCATAAGACAAACACGCTGTTTGTTCCTACCAACTCAAGCTTACAACAGGAGCCATTTTTACATGGTAAGACTGGTCTGGTTCCCAGGATACATGGATTGGGAATGTAGAAAGTATACTTGGGAAATACTAGGGCAAACGCAGACGTTTGCGGAGATAGGTCATTTGCACAATGTGTATCCCTAGTATATTATGATTATGTCTCTTTTTAACATACCAAACCAAGAGGACCAATCTTTGGAGCAAGTGAAGATGTAGCACCAACTTCACCCCCAATAGCTCTGAGGTACACTAAAGAATACAACACAAAGTAACTGTAACAAGACTCATTGGAGCAATGCACACCAGTTCACAATTGCAAGTTCACACTGATTCACTTCACAGTATCAATATTGGCCTCTTCTATTAGTGCCATGCTAAGGCCACATCAATTGTTTGTTTCTCAGGCCCGCCTACCTCAGAAAAAGCAGAAACCATCAAGTTCCAATGTCAACAAGTACACATGGGGTGCGTATTCCACATGTAATCAACATTTGGAAGGAGTGCTTTGAGAGTTGCCATTGAAAGTAACACCTAGCTCTTTAAGCTGTAGGCACCTCAACAGCTTTTTGTGACCTTCTACAGTTCTTGGGACGTTGGAGGCAGGTATCCGTGTGCTAGATATGAGGCTAGTTTGTAATTTTACAGTAAATTTCCCCACTAAATTGATTAAACAATAACAAAAAAAGAACTGCCTGCCTGCAGAAACTTTTGCCTGAGAAACAATGAATTTACTTAGTCTGGACACCAGTCCCTTCTGGCCACACATAGGTCTGGGGAATAACCTTGCTCGGTAGTGTCTCGCTGGAATGCCATGGATTTTAAATACAGTGAACTTCATTTTCAAATCTTCAACGCAACTGGTCAAGTACTACTCCAATTTGAAAAATTTCCATGCTCTACTGATATATTCACTTCCTGTCATTAGAAGAACTCAAAACGCTGGTTGGCCAATGTGGCATTCTTTCCCTCATCAACACCAACATCAAAATTCCAGTGATCAAGACATTTCCAGGAAATGTTTTTCACTAGACCTTCGTGCGGCAAGGGTCTGGGGGTCAGACTAAAGTCTACTACCACGGCCTAAAATATTTTAACTACCCCACTCTTCCCATCAATTCAGATGGGCTTTGCTTACCAATGTGAATAGCATTGGGATCAAACTTGGGTGGCATACTGAAAATGGTCTAGTAGTCTATAAAAGAAAGAAAGCACAAGTGTGGATGAGTTTCAAAAAAACCCTACCAGGTACTCAGTGAGTACGTTGCACTTCTGCCTTCTCTTAATGGAACTGAAGACTCAGTTTTTCTCTACCGAGAGCCATATCAGTGAACTTACGTGACGATCCTGACGAATCAGTCACCACGTTACCGAACGTGATCGCCAAATGCGCATGCGTCAAAAGGAATCTCGTTATGTACAGACTTGCTTATGAAAAATGACGGGTTTACCCCAAATTTAGATTTTAACCCTCTCCCTACGAGATTTAACTTCACCGAATTTCTGCCTACAAGCATGCATTCAGATAGCCTCGTTCCCAGGCTCTTGTGCGTGCGCACATGAGCCTGGGAACGAGGCTAGCATTCAGATAGTATACAGCACATCAAGGGAGAAGAGAACAAGTAAGCATGGTATCAGTATAGTATTAAAACTAGTCAGTATTGAATATCAGAAAAGGGATGCATTTCTGGCAGCTGTGTAGCTAGGGGGAAACAGACTGACATTTCAGAGCACTGAAGAAAGCTTGAATTATATTTTCTATTTCTATCCATGAGCCTTGACTGGTCAACACTCTTGTGTTTGGTGCACAATTAGTAAACCTGCTGTGCAATGCTGTGTGTGCATTTGTGGACTACGTTGCTGTACACTGCATCTAACTACGCACCAAGGCTCAAACATTGTTGAAATTATCAACGCTGTGTGCTGAAATCAGGCTTAAAATGAAGCTATTTTATGTCTGTTCAATGTGTTAATGTTCCTATGCTAGAGGCAAAAATTTATTCTCAGACTGATATATTTTCGGACCTCAGACTTCAAAGGTCTAAGCACAGGTAGCAACTGTGCCAGATCATCAAAGCAACAAGACATGCTGGGGCTGGGATAGTTTTCGACACCCGAAGCTATTGTAGTACGTGGGGATAGAAAATTACGTCCGAAAATACATTGTAAAACAATGCATAACTTCTTTGCTGTCTCCTCCAAAAAGGAAAGACTAAAATACTTGCCCTTCCACTGGCCTTGCCTATGAACCCATACCATGCTGCAGCAGTTGCCAAATTTGGCTAGTGATGTGATATAATACATGATTATCAGACTTGTCTGCTAGTAGAATCCTTTTTACGAGGATAGGTGCTTGAACAGATGTAGTATTTCGTTTGCTAAATCCCGGGTAGAAGACTCTTTGGAGTTGAATTTCAAGTATATAAACAAGTCACAAAAAAGTTTGCCAAACGCAAACAAGCACATGTAGGGATGAAATCCTCAAAAACCAACCAAACAAGACGGGAACGACACCACAATACTTTTACACCATCCCTACATCTTGTGCCATTTTGCCAAAACTGTGTGTTTGTATTTGTTTTTTAGTTGTGTGTAGAAGAGGGTTGTCTTGTAGATGGAAGGGTGTGGCGTGGGTGTGTTGTGCATAGTGAGTATGTTGTGTTGTTGGTGGTTGCTACTGAGTGTAGCAGGTATGGTCCAGGTTGTGTGTAGAAGGTGTGGAGTGAGTGAGGAGTGGTGAGTGTGTGTGGTATGTTGGAATGTGCATTATGTTGTTAAGTTTTATGCCTGTTTAGCATGATAGATATGGGTTGTCTTGTATACAGGTGGCTGTGAAGTGAGTAGTAGTAATTTTGTAATGCTTTGTGAAGGATGGGTTATTTTGTGAGATAGTTGAATGGAGTGAAGTACTATGTTTGTTTGTGGTTGGTGTGGGCTAATAATTACAAATGTAGAGGGTTTTGTGTTGTGTACAGGTGGCAAAATGGCACAAGATGTAGGGATGGTGTAAAAGTATTGTGGTGTCGTTCCCGTCTTGTTTGGTTGGTTTTTGAGGATTTCATCCCTACATGTGCTTGTTTGCGTTTGGCAAACTTTTTTGTGACTTGTTTCTGTTGTGTTTTTTTTGTTGTTGTGTAACCACACCCCAAGTGAAATGACTTGTTATGTAGTTTATTGTTGATGTTGATGGATTTCTGGAGGATGTTAGCTGTTTGCACTTATCCACTTGACAATGAAATCATGGGTGTAACTGTTGTCTAATTGGGTATGTGCATGTGTGTGTGAGTGGTTGTTCTAAGGCACTGTGGTATATACATGACTGTCTACCTGTTCTGTTGTATGACAGGGTTGTAACACTGTATGTTGTGTGTTGTCCAAGGAACAGTTTCTATAGCTGGTTATACATTGTGGGCAGGTGTGTGTAGGTTGTGTATGGTGGGTGGCAGGTACATAGGTCATAAAGAGGTAAGGCATAACTGTGGTAAAGGAACCCTTGGAGAGTAAGAGTATTGGTTGTGTAAATAGAAGGTGTGTTACTTGGGAGGTACATGGTTTGTAAATGTGACTGAAATTATTGTGACTTGTTTCTGCATGTTTATTTGTTTATTCACTTCCTTTGGGTTGGTAATGTGTGGATGAGATAGGTTTGTAGCAATAATTATAGTCAAGTTTTAATTACTGCTGTTGTTGTTGTTTGGTGGGTAGAAAGCATTGTATGTAATTATGGTGTTTGTTTTTATTTGTTTAGGACCTGCTCTTCCTGGATCTTGCACAATGTGGAAGTTGGACACTTTATTGTATTACACTTTGCACTGTGGAAGCTGGACACTTCATTGTATTGTACTTGAATGTAGTTGATGCACAATGTATTGTATTTAGACTGTGGTTGATAGGCATGATGAAAAGAATGTAGTATTATAAGAATAATAGGTACAAATTTCGAGGATAGAAGAATATAATAATAGTAAGATAAGGATGTAAGATAATGTACAATGTGTAAGATGGAGTAAGGATGTAAGATAATGTATTGCAGCATTAATAATGGTGTGGTAATAGGATGAATAGCATAATAGGTAAAAGTTTAGCTTGTAGTGGTAGCAACTATACACATGCCATTCTCTTTAATAGGGATGGCACAGGGTCTCTTCACAGGGTGATAGGCCGAGTCATAATAGTAAGGCTCAGATGCTATGGTATGACACCCTTCCCCAAAGTCATCTCGACCTTTGATCTTAAGGTTTTGGACTGCTCTTGTGGTCTTGAGCAAAGTTCCAACATGCTCTTTGCGTAGTTGCAAGGCTTTGTTGCACAGTCTTTTAGCTGCTATCAGACACACAGTTTTGACCATGCTCTTGTGCAATTGTTTTGCTGCAGTCTTGGACTGTTTCTTAAAAGCTTCTACTAGCTCCAACTTAGTCCCAGCATTGGCCAATAGCTGGTACTGAATTCTCTTCACATGCACTTCTACTACAGAACCCTTTGGCTCTGCCAATGCATACCTGTTTCTCCTGGAAGCACATATTCCTTTTGCATGTTTTGCATAGTATCGTCTGTACCACTTCAGCTTAGCTCTTGCAGCCTTCAAATTAGTCATGCGAACTGCTGCCCTTTTCTTATCAGGGTCCCTCCAGTAACTAGTACGGGAGGACACCCGGGAAGCTGCCCTTCCCTTGTCAGGGTCCTCCCAATAACGGGTATGGGAGGACGCCCTTTTCGTCTCGGGGTCCTCCCAATAACGGGTATGGGAGGACGCCCTCTTGGTCTCGGGGTCCTCCCAATAACGGGTATGGGAGGACGCCCTCTTGGTCTCGGGGTCCTCCCAATAACGGGTATGGGAAGATGCCCTTTTCTTTTCAGGGTTCTTCCAATAACTAGTAAGAGAGTACGCCCGGGAAGATGCCCTTTGTTTTTCCGGGTTCTTCCAGTACTTGTTACGGGACGCTTGCCTTTTGCTTTCTTTGTTTCGCAGATAGTTCTGCTTATCCCGCGCCCGTTTCTTGTGGACGTTACGCATACTGCGTTCCTTGTCAAATCCAGCACAAGTACGTCAACTGCTGTATGAAAGTAGCAACATATGCAATCGTTTGGGAATCAATCGATCGTCAAGTTCTCTACGGAAGTAGAATAACCGCAGCTGCATGCCAACTTCACGTGCTGTAGCTGTTGAACTTCTGTTGACGTAATCGCTATGAATATTCTATTCTAACAAAATGGCGTATAGCAGCAAGCATAAGCGTGGGGTTACCTGAGAATCGCCGATTAATTAGACTTCTTTCTTTGAGAACGATGAGTGGTGGGTACAATACCCAGTAATTTATGCTGATCTTTCGCGTTTGAATCGTTGTAATAGCTTCAGCCGTTGTCGTGCTATCGTGGTGAGCAAAAGAAGAAGAAGAAGAAGTCAGAAGATAGACGATTTGCCTTTTTTAGCGACTTGACTGTCAGGTATTTAGCGATGCTTTCCAGCAAATTTAACGATCCTGTTGCCCATGGAAGCACTCGATAATGTCTGATATGGCTCATGGAGGCCGTTGACTTATCTAACGCGGACATTTCGAGCGTGTCATTTGTGCACTTTGAATGTGGCCGCCATTTTTTTTCGGGGTCATCCCTACATATGGCGTACTACCGTACGCCATGATTATCAAACATTAACCCAGTGCACCTATCCTACAGTTCTTATGTCTGCTGGACCTCTGCGCGAGCAGCAAGAGTGAAACGTTTCTTAAGTGTCCGAGCATTAATTAATTCCTCTATCTGTAAATCCTTACATTTGTGTAATCCATGCATGTGACAAATTTCTAGCGGCAGAATTAGCAGAAATTATGAAATTGTGCATGCTTTAGAGCTTCAAATTGAACCCTCACTATGCATGCACATATTAAAATTATGCATACCTTCTGCAATGTCTTAATATACTTAAAATCCTTACCTAGTTCGATTGCACCGTTAATGTTGTTCTTATTAACATATCAAGCAAAATTCTCATTTCTATACTGTCGCACTTGCATACGAAACTAGTCTCATACTGCAAGCTCAGGGTGTGAGGAGAGCCTGGGTAGGAGACTACGATACACTTCCCCAATTTATTTCCAGTGTAAAAGACAAATGTACTGCTGTTTGCTTGACCTTGCAAAATATAAACAAACAAGCTGTGCATATGAATATCATTATGTGGTAAAGTCTTTATAGGCTAAATGGGAAAGTAACCACATAATTATATTCATGTCACAGCTTTTGGTTTGTGTTTTGCAAGGTCAATGCATGCAGCAGTGAATACAGATATCCTTCTCAGAGACTAGTTCTCCCCTACCACCACCCCTTTCAGAGTACTAGAGGACTCAGGACACACTGCGCACAGTTGAACCTTCCCCTAGCATCCCTCTCTTTCAGCACTGGAAAAGACAGCATAATCAAAGAGAGGCTGGGTGTACATTTACACCTTTACTTCAAGTGTTAGGCATCCCATCCATAATCCTGTACTGTCATCTCCAAGCTGGATAAAGCTTGCATTTGACTGATATTCACTTGTTCAATTGACGTCATAGACTTAGTACATGTACTTGACAAAAAATTCAACTTGAAGTAACATACGTATGTTTAGCATACAAGTATATGCTCAGTAATGATGTTCGATAAATGCATGATTGTATTTTTCAGTATGTGGCTACACTACCCCCTATATAGCACTCCCTCAAACTATCTTCCTGGCACTTATGAGGTAGTGTTCAACTTGCTCCTTTGGATTCTTTGTATGTTCTATCATCGAACATGGCAGCTAGCATGCACACCTGGAAAACCTCTGCATGTGCACATGCTGCCATGTAGAGTCAACTCTTATTTTGTCCTGACTCCATCATGTTCATAAAAAATATTATACTTGGACAAACACACACCACAGCAGTAATTATGCACCAAAAACAAGAGTGTTGATCAGTCAAGGATCATGGATAGAAATAGATTCAAGCTTTTTTGCTGCCCACGAGAACACAAACTTAGGCCTCCATACGCTGAGGCCTGATCTGAAATGTCAGTCTGTTTCCCCCTAGCTACACAGCTGCCAGAAATGCATCCCTTTTCTGATATTCAATACTGACTAGTTTTAATATTATACCGATACCATGCTTACTTGTTCTCTTCTCCCTTGATGTGCTGCATACTCTCTGAATGCATGCTTACGCTTGTAGGCGGAAATTCGGTGAACAAGTTAAATCTCATAGGGAGAGGGTTAAAATCTAAATTTGGGGTAAACCCGTAATTTATTTCTCATGAGCAAGTCTGTACATAACGAGATTCTTTGTGAGGGGTTGGTGTAAAACCTGGACTCTGGACTCTGGACTGGACTATGGACTGGACTATGGACTGATTTTTGGACTGAGTTTTGGACCCTTGCGGAGCTCCACAACGACTATTTCCCACTCCGAATCAGTTATCTAAGCTATAGAAGAGGTTCTGTTGCTCTCTGTAAATATTGACATAATGTAAATGTGCTTTGTAATTGACAACAGGTTACCTGAGACTTGGGTTCGGTTCAAGAGGGCAGAGTGAGCATGAGTATCTCTTGGTATTTCACAAGAGTGGAGTTAGTGGAGTTAGTACATTTATCGAGATCTCTGCATGAGGACCTGGGTCAATTTCTATGGGCTGATGGTCAAAGGCTGAACTGTGACTATACCACTCACGGACCAATCATTACCACGCTATAAGAAGGTTGTTGTCTGTTTACAGCCAGCCGGATACCATAACCTACAATGCTTCTAAGCAAATATCTTGGGCCTTGCAACGCTGAGCCACACCAACAGCCACTCTGTTGTTGCATGAATATAGACTACATGTACTAATTGTCAAATGTGCCTTGGCTACAGTAGGCGTACCAACATGGGTCTTGGACCTTGCAATTTGCATGCTAATATCAATCCACATGCACAGCCACTCTCTTGCTGCATGGATATGTTGTCACATGGTCTAAGATGCCTTTGCCAAGGCCAAGGGCCCTTTAACCCTTTGAACGCGGAAGTAGTTTTATTCATTACAGTTTACTAACGCGGAAGTTGTTCCATTATCAGCGTTATGAACTCGAACGGTCGAAGTGATAAGCGTGCTAACAAGTCTATGGCTGTGCCAACGGCTTGATTTGTGTAGATAGGGTGTATATAGGCTGGATTAAATGGCTGATATATAAGTTCCTAGTAAGCTATATATTTCTACTTGTTTGAAGCCATTTTGTGCTGACTATGCATCGTAGCTTCGAGCGGTTGGAAACGGTGCCGATTTTCTCACCTGATACCCACAGCCCAGACAATATCAGCCGATTAACAAGTTATTTGAAGCTATTACTCCTACCTGAAGTAAAACATGGAGAACGCTTTCTCCCTGTGGGCGAGAAAAAGCTTCGTGTTTGATACAATGCACGATTTTAGGAGACGTTTTCTGCAGTATACACGATGTGAACGTTCACGTGAACAATGATGTTCTGATTCAAGTGCACTGCAGAGTGTTCATCAAAATTGTGTACTATGCAGGACATTTCTAGGAGGTGTAACTTGAAATACATGGCCAGAACATGTTAACAGTTCTTGTTCAGAAAGCTACATGTAATGTAGACCATCTTAACATGAAGAAAACATGTTGAAATAATACGTTCACATGACGGCAACATAGTTATGTAAGTGGAATGTGTTCTCACAAAGGGAACATGTCCACAATAAGTGAATGTATTCACTTGAATCAAATATGTTCACATGAAGGGGATACGTTCACATGAAGTGAATGTGTTCACATGAAGGGGATACGTTCACATGAAGGGAATACGTTCACATGAAGTGAATGTGTTCACATGAAGGGGATACGTTCACATGAAAGGAATACATTCACATGAAGGGGATACGTTCACATGAAGGGGATACGTTCACATGAAAGGAATACATTCACATGATGGGAATATGTTCACATGAAGGGGATACGTTCACATGAAAGGAATACATTCACATGAAGGGAATATGTTCACATGAAGGGAATACGTTCACATGAAGTGAATGTGTTCACATGAAGGGGATACGTTCACATGAAGGGAATACGTTCACATGAAGTGAATGTGTTCACATGAAGGGGATACGTTCACATGAAGGGAATACGTTCACATGAAGGGAATACGTTCACATGAAGGGAATACGTTCACATGAAGGGAATACGTTCACATGAAGGGAATACGTTCACATGAAAGGAATACGTTCACATGAAGGGAATATGTTCACATGAAGGGAATACGTTCACATGAAGTGAATGTGTTCACATGAAGGGGATATGTTCACATGAAGGGAATACGTTCACATGAAGTGAATGTGTTCACATGAAGGGGATACGTTCACATGAAGGGAATACGTTCACATGAAGGGAATACGTTCACATGAAGGGGATACGTTCACATGAAGGGAATACGTTCACATGAAGTGAATGTGTTCACATGAAGGGGATACGTTCACATGAAGGGGATACGTTCACATGAAGGGAATACGTTCACATGAAGGGAATACGTTCACATGAAGGAAATATGTTCACATGAACCATATATGTTCACATGAACCAAATATGTTCACATGAACCAAATATGTTCACATGAACCAAATATGTTCACACGAAGGAAATATGTTCACATGAAGCGAATGTGTTCACATCAAGGGAATATATCGAGGGTAAGTCGTCAAGCTTTTAGGACAACAGTATAACATTAATTCATCAATTATACATATCTAGCTAGCTACATAACTGGCTATCAAAGCCTGCATTACTCGCCTGTGCTGAGGTTAGTACCCTTGTTCTATTAAGGTCCTCGACAATTACCACTTACCCAGGTAAACAGCAGTGGACAGATTGGCGGCATCCTACATAAAAGTTTTGCCAGCAAGAATTCTTAGCCCACAACAGATTTGCATCAGTCAGGCTTTCAGAGCCGCATCTAACTTTAGTGTACCAGTTGGCATGAGTATAGCTTCTCTCTGTGAACTCACCAAGGCAAACTGATACCAAGTTAGCAACTGACGACCATAGACTGAAGTTCAGTGAAGGGGTGTGGCTTGACATGTGGATACTCTGCATGTGCACAGTCCAGTATTTTTGTATTCAACAGATTGTCACTCACTTCTGTAATGTGCATACTTGCTCTTCTCAGTAGCAATAACGTTGCAACTTTTTTATTCCATTGTTCAATTATTCCGTTATTCCACATTTCTTCAGTATCTCATGACATTGAGGGAAACTGCAAAACCATTATGTAAATATGAAGAAGCGCATGTCCTGCTTTATGGGTATATAGATGAGTAAACAATATATGCTGTGACATTAACATGGTAACTATAGCAGAACACAACTCAAGGAAAAAACGCAGTTAGTTATGTAGCTACGCACTAGAACTAATGTCTCTTGCAGGCTGGACAAAACCACCTCCGAGCTCCTGGATTTCTTCTTAGCCTCACACACATAGAATGATACCAGCAGGAGCATTTGTCGCACTCCACCCACCAATCTTCTTCACTTGCATCATATGTGGCCAGGCACATCCCACAGTGCCAGATTTCTATGTAATACACAGTGAAGGACAATCATACTGTATTATACATGGATATTAAATTTATTTACCATCATTCCCATTATCCAAGTCCTTCGCAGTGTTTCGTAGTTTATTCAGATATGCTAAATAAGAAAAAAAAAAAGGCAGCAAACGTATCTTGAAATCTATCTTAAGAAGACTTAGTGCTAATTCAGGCACACACATGCACTGCAGTTTGTGATTATTGTGAAGACAAATCCATACTGCTAATGCAAAGAAATCAGCATGCCCTATAGTAACTGTACACCGCTGAATATTTACCTGCTGCATTCTTCTTTGTGAATCTAAGGCGACGGCGCAGTGGATGGACTATGGTGTTTGTGGGTGTTGCCTTCTTTGGAGAAAGTCGTTGTCTACACACAAAAAAAAACAGTTATGTATATGCAAACCTTTGTATTGTTGTCATCAATCACTATTCTGTATGCATACCTCATGAGCACTTTCCTAGATGGAGATGCAATCACATATGACGTCACCTTCTTGCTACATTTACGAAAACTGGGAAGAGTGGTACTGGCCATTGGAGATGGAGGAGTCTGGGGCTGAGTGTTGCTAGTGAACCGAGATGGAGGAGTCTGGGGCTGAGTGTTGCTAGCCAGCGATGGTGGAGGAGTCTGTGGCTGAGTGTTGCTAGCCAGCAATGGTGGAGGAGTCTGGGGCTGAGTGTTGCTAGCCAGCGATGGTGGAGGAGTCTGGGGCTGAGCGTTGCTAGTGAACTGAGATGGAGGAGTCTGGGGCTGAGTGTTGCTAGTCAGCGATGGTGGAGGAGTCTGGGGCTGAGTGTTGCTAGTCAGCGATGGTGGAGGAGTCTGGGGCTGAGTGTTGCTAGCCAGCGATGGTGGAGGAGTCTGGGGCTGAGCGTTGCTAGTGAACTGAGATGGAGGAGTCTGGGGCTGAGTGTTGCTAGTCAGCGGAGGTGGAGGAGTCTGAGGCTGAGAGCAATTGGCTGGTAGAAATTCAAGGGCCTGGCACTGGATTGATTGGGTTGCCTCTACTGTCATCTGGGCACAGGTGGTTGACTTGCCATGATCCAAAGCTGTGTGAGAAAGGAAACGTTAATAAAAGTTACAAGAGATACTAAATAATACTGGTTATTGGTACCTGCCATTGAGCCAGTGCCAGCTCCACTGGAATTATTTGGAACCTTTTTCGGTGATGGTTTTCCTGGGCACACAGGACAGAAGAATTGCTAGGTGTAACTAATGTACCCATTACGTCCATCAAAAACAATTTAATCAATACAGATGTGGTCATACCGGTTGTAGTTCTCCTCTTTAGGTGCCGCTGAACAGGTTTGAACAACTGTTTGGTCATAGGTGAAGTCCGTTGCCTGACAAAGTCAAAAATGTAACATAGATCTTAAGGTAGTGCATGCACCTTTACACGTACTTGCAGATTAACAGTGTACCTTATCAAACCCCTCCTG
This sequence comes from Agelas oroides, assembly GCA_949130485.1. Taxonomy (NCBI): domain Eukaryota; kingdom Metazoa; phylum Porifera; class Demospongiae; order Agelasida; family Agelasidae; genus Agelas; species Agelas oroides. Next base: position 7,379,480 of record OX422184.1, on the reverse strand, counting down.
CATGGAGATGACACTAAATATCTCCTCTGTTTGGTATGTTTAGGAGAGAAGGTTTGTAGTGTGCACTGAGTAGATGACTTTGATGTAGAGGCTTGGCTGGCTGACTGAGCATGAGAAGTGAGCAACCAGTTGCTACTGGTCACCTGGGGCTGATTGTGGCTGGTCAAAGTTGATTGTCCGCTCTCCTCACCATCACTATCATGTTCTGCAAGAGCAACAACTTCATGAGGTGTAGTGTATAAATATACGTAACTATGCATGCATTCTGTAGTACCTGTCATTGAATAATCAGTGTCTCCAGCTTCATTTTCAGTCAATCCTTCATCAGAAATTAGAGAGATTTTCCTTCTCCTGTATTGCCCTATAGTTTATATAGCATGCACAGTAAAAAACAGATTTACATACAAGGGCTACATATTTCAGTTTTCATGAATGTGACAACAAGCAGTTGTTGCAGTGTTTTGGTTGCCATTGACCAAATAGAGCACAGAACACAAACTTCTCCAATTTGTCTAGACCTCAAACAACCAGTCTCTCAGGCTGAAGATTGTACGGGTATGTAAGCACAGATATTTGTGAGTGAGCAATCTTTGAATGCACAAAACTTCATCATACTTAGTGTATTTCCTTTCACATATGTTTAGTAAAATGCGTGCCCAGTATTGTATTGCCTGAAGAAGGCCCCTCAGGGTCAAAATGTTGAAAAAAGTATGATGAAGTTCGAAGATTTCTCATATTGTTCATTGTACGCTCAAAATACTAAAATCATTGTGTGTGCATAATTACAAAGCACATAGCTACATGTGTACACCTTAGTTAAGCATAACACAACCCCCCCCCCCCCCCCCCTCCCACCCTTCCCTCCCTAAGACACATGTTTCTTATTCAAATACCTGACATGGAACCATCCTCATCTTCACTATCACCTCCTAGATTCTTTTCAAGATCATCATCATCAGCAGCAGTTTGCACTATAAGTGAGAAGAATTGCTTTGTAACAGAAGTAGCTAATACACCTCTGCCATGTAGTCATAACATGATCAGCATTGGAGAAGGAAATTTTTTACTTGTATTCACCACATAATACCTTTATTATCCATCAGTATGTCCAACGTGTTCTGTGAAATGCATTGTCGCGAGACACATACACATGTCAGGGGTACAGTTGATCCACCCGCAGCCACACCTCTGTCAATCCTTGTGAGGTTAACATTTTTCTTCAAGAAGAATGATTTTGACCTCGTGGTGGCATCTTGGCGGGGGCTAAGCTGTTGACGAATAACCTTTTCCTCTGGGTGTTCAATACCATGCTTCTCCAGCAGTTTCAGAAACAACTTTAGAGACACAGCCACACCCTTTATCAGATGAACACATATATACAAGCAATAATCCTGTACGCATGGAAACTTACTCTTCCCATATCATCTGCATGTATGTCTGGAGCTGACTATTTGAAAGCCTGCAGAATAGTGTACTTTGAGGGAATGCAACCCCAACATGCCTGATGAGGTCTCTGGAGTTTTCAATGTGATACCATGGCAGAAAGCATTCCCTATGTACAAGAGCAAAGTGCTATATGACCAAGTTGAACTGTATAGCTTCTTGGGAACTACAACAGGATTCTATGTGATGGGATTGTGTGGTGGTGGTGTATGGGGAAAATTCCCCTGCATGCACATTTCCCTCACTCATGCTGCATGTACCACTAACACTCACTGATGCACCCCCTTTGGTATTGCCCTAGTCCTTACATGTATAAGTATAAATTAAATTAATCCTAGAACATGCTTTAAATGCCAGTGTTGTGGCTTTTACAAAAGCCAATTTGAAGCTTTGGTTTTACTGGTTACTTAATTCTTAGAGCAAGCTTGATTAACACTTGCTTTAACAGGTAAGAGGGTGCTTCTTCCTCAGGCAGTTGCAGTTATAAGAGATAGCTACAAGTTTGGGTCCTCTGGCGTATCCTATACTTAGAAACAGGCTTCAGTTCCAAACACCACATTAGTGCATTTATTCATGCATCATCTATGATAACATACTATTGAATTGATATTTAACGTACCCTTCACAAAGGCGGTGCTTGCGTCCAAGTTGCATTGCCTTTGCAATGTACCCTTTGAATGTTGGCAGAGCAGGAGGAGCCTCTACAAATTTGCACAACTCCAAGTTGAAGTTTGTCAGACCCACAAACTCGCTTTTGTCTCCATATCCTTTCCAATACCCAACTTGGTGTTTATGGACTGACAGCCTCCTTCTGTGAGACATCCTATTGTTATCACAAAACCAGATTATGGGGGGGGGTTGAGTTATTAGACCACCTAGCCCTGTTGTGCACTAGTGATTGAACCTCTATAATACAACCTGGTACATGCACTTGTTAGCACATTTTTATCATGCACTGATGCCATGTCACTGTATGTTGATAGTTATAAGGATATGTCATATAGCTACATCATCTGTATAAGTTATGCTACAATAGTATCTCACAATCACAGATTAGTGGTTTGTGCATAATCTGTTGTCGTTGCATATGATTGCATGGCACTACACTTTCAACTGTGGCTGTGCCATGACGTCTGCATGTACCAGCATGAAATAGGTTACTGGCAAGTTTCAACAGGCTTTGGTGTTGCAAATCTCAATATCTACACAGGGGCGGCGGAAAGTACTTGAGATTGGGGGGGCAGCGAGGATGGTGCGTGCGTAAGCACGCACACGCTAGGGGGGTCTGGGGGCATGCCCCCCAGAAATTTTTTTTAAAATTAGGTGCTCTGAGATCGCTTCTGAGGCCATATTTGTACCCAAATGCCACTAGTCCGACTAGAGTACATGGCGAGAGTAATACCTCCGTTCGCCACGATACACGTCAGTCGTCACGAGGCGTTTCAGTCACTATAGTCGACCGTACGTGGCGGGCCTGATGAGGTGGGCATCTTATAGACGAACTGACGACCTGGACAAGAACAGTTTCTACTTTGTACTTCACTTTGAAACTAGTTCAGTGATCACCACGCCTAACAGCTTGAAGGGGGGGCAGTGCAGTGGCAGTGCACGTGTTTGTCTAATTAAAAGTAAATAAACTTATCCAGTCACACCCACAGGAAAACCTACTACGACCTAGTCTCGCGGCTACGCGAGACTATTAAACAACGACGATGGTTTGTGCTGGATACCGTACGGTAAGTAAACGACGCATCGTTGACACTGGCATTTTGATAGTAACTGTTGTATATTATTACACATCAAGTAGCAGTAGCCATCTTCGGATTGGGGGGGCAAGGCCCCCCCAATCTGTACTTTGGGGGGGCATTCGCCCCCCCTGCCCCCCCTGCTCCGCCGCCCCTGCTACAGAACAGATACCAACTGCATGCTAGCTAGCTACTAGGACAATTTCTGTATCGTCCGTAAAAGTCCGCTTCTCTTTACTGAGTATACTTTTCTCCTACTACTACTACTACTACTTGTACTAATTTTTGTTGATCACAAATCCTGTAAGTGCTTTCGAGCATCGGTTGCGACCATACTTAGTCACTTTACTAAATTAGTCCTTCCGCGCACCTATAGCTATACGGTCGCGCAACTAGCTGTGAACGGGCCACATAGCTAAGTAAACATTCTCTTAGTATCCTTCTGTCCATGCCGTGTGTAGCTAGCTGTTTCACTTTGCATCCCGAGAACATGCAGGACAGTTATTGGGTCAGCATCCGCGCATCTATCCCCACCGGCTAGCGTTAGAACATTCACACGTTGTGTGTACGGCTGTCATATTTGTTTTCCATGCACGAGTCATGCTATAGAGTTACATGTGTATACTGATCTGTTATTTATGCTACATTGTTCGGACTACGATGTCTGGCATTTACCAGCCATCATGAATGAAAGAGCATTATTACAGCAATGCACACGACTGTAATTGTAACTACTACGACGTACGTACCTGTTCTTCAATCGCAGAACGACCGGACAACACACTGTAAATCATGTATCCCCTTTCAGACTTTCTTCTGGCTTGAGGGGAACAGTCGCCAGCTGTCTTTCTCTTGTGCGACTTGCATGTGGAACGGCGTCGTACCGTGCGCGCTGCGCCCTGGGCCTAAGGGCCAATGGGATGAGCCACACATTATTAAGTATATAGTCATGCAAAAATTCATATCACGAAAGTCAGGGAAATCTGGAACTACGATGTGAACACAGTGTGATGTATATATACGGATGAAATGATTTGCATTGCCAAACTGTAGTCAATGTTTATTTTTTAGGTAAAATAGGTTTCTTGCCATACTTATAGCATTTTGCAGTATACTGGTTTCGCCGTACAACCATCCGATGCAAATAAAACAAATGGTGAACTTTTGGCATGGAACATAAAATATGCTTAAAGTGATACAACCATGTAAAGGTCTGTTCACCTACTTGTGTATTCATGTGAGGATATTGCTGCTTCACTCTTTCAGGTGAAAATTGACGTCTGCAACTCTCACTAATGTGGTTCTTTAAATGAAATGTGTCAATAATCTTTGTTATCTTCAACCACATTTGGTCCAGTGGTGCAGGGAAGGGAAGTGGTGCTTTGGCAGCATTTAGTCTGGCAAGATTACACATGTTGTCATATGCTAAGATCACTTCAGGCATGTTATGAGTGTCCCCTGTGCTTTGAACAAGTGACAGTAGCCATTGTAGAAGTATGTAAAAGACCTGAGAAGGTGACTCTGATCTGTGAAATGAATTACTAAATTAATAACCAAATCTAGCGTCAAAATGTGAAGGGGTCACCAATGATGTAATGACTACATACTCACTTGTACAAGGGTTGCCAGGCATCAATATGACCCCCTCCACGAACAACAAACTGATGTCCCCGTGACCATTTTCTCAACTTCTTGGAACCTGTGTCTTTGCGGCATAGCTCTCCAGACTGATCAGACAAAGAAGCCATAGGCAAGATCTCTGGATTCACCAGCTGTGAAATGCCTGCAACATTTAACAAATGTTCAGTTGCCTTAGTAGCCTGGCAAAACTTTTCCCATTTAAAGGTGGTAACAGAGAACCATTACAATACCTTGAGAAGTAGCAGCTGTTGTTCCAATCCCAGTACTTGTTGGCAAAGAGGTAGTGGCTGTATCTACTTTATCTTGGTCAGCATGGTCAATGTCTTCAGAAGCTGCAAACATTCCCAACCACATCATGCATGAAACATAACTTGTTACCATGGGAACACTTGTTTGGTCAGCATTGTCAATATGTTAAGAGTGTGCAAACATTCCCAACCACATCAGGAGAAGCAGTTATATATGTAGCTAAGACCACTGTAAAATTCTATGTGAAGGCAATACAGCACAATCTGTTGCAGCTGATAATGGTAAAGCCCACTCCTTCCCAACAACAAAAAATGACAGTAACAAGTGGAAAACAGGCACAAGATATAGGGATGACGAAAAAGGGGGGATGTCATTTCTTTCTTGCTGGGTTACTTTTGTGGATGCCATCACCATATTCACTCTAAACATTTACAATCAAGTACTTACCATCATTTAGAGCTCCACAGAACCGCAGGAAGTCACGCAAACCAGTGGGAACATCTGGAGCTTGTTGCTGTAGGAACTCACAATGCTCATGACAGAAGGCCTGACCATGAGCAGGGTGTTCGGTACACACATCTGGGAGATTCAACACTGGCAATCCTTCCACTGTGTGCTGTAGATTTAGGTACTCTTCTCAATCAAAAATAAACTAAGAAAACATAAAGGGCGCACCTGGACTTGGTACATGCAGTGGGAAAAGTTCAACTTCCACAGCCCATCTGTCACCCACAGCTTCCCACATCCTATGAATAAGTGTAAACTCCTGGTAAGTGTGAACTGTCAATTTCAGAGTTTATGGTTACAGGGTACTAATTAAATCAAGGGCAGCAATGGCCATACAACTATAACCACAAGCTCCCTGCTGTGCACTGTAACTGAATACCAAACCAAATACCATATTACACTGTACACCTCAACATGTAAATAAAAGGTTCATGAATATAGGTGCTGATGAGAACTGCATGAGTGGTGTCATGGTCATGTGGTCTTACCAACAAAGTGATGTTACTGTTTATTCATTTGTTAGTGTAGGCAGTGATTTTGTGCTAGCGACACCTAGCCTTGTTCCCAGGCTTGACACTAGTGTTGACGCCACCTTACTATTGTGTGAAGGCATGTCTTACTTCTCTTAATGGTCGACCGTGTTTGGCACCACCCTTAAACTCTATATGGCAACCTTCTAGCTAAGCTAAACTACCTGTAGCACTAAACTCTTGTGTAGCTAACTTGGGAGCATCTTGGATGGAGTTTAGACTAGTAAACAATACAATCAAATGAAAGGGTGTACATGATATTATTTTTACTAACCTCTCTTCTTGCAGTCATCAGTGCAATCAGAAGGTGGATGGGGATAAATAGACTCTCGACGTAACTCATCAATCACTGACATACACCTGTCATAGTCAGTGTCTGCCTTAAATTTGAAATCACACATCCCAACTCTTCGAAGCTCATTCTCTACTTCCCCTCTCCAAAATGCCGTTGCAACCACTTTTGGACTCAGTTCTGTATTGAAACCAGCAACAAAAAAACTAAGTCATATCGATCTATAGTTCTGAAATGTACATAAACCTTACCTGTTTCCTTGGGTAGCATGAAGGTGTCATTGTATGCCTCAGCAAATCCCTGGAAAGAAACCCATGAGTGGTTGCTACAAAATAAGAGCAGAGTAAGTCAGAGTTGGCAAAACCATCACCATGGCACTATATGAAATTTGATGGTCTGGGATCACTTATGAGTACACCAGGAAGCTCTTGTAAGTCATTAAGTCAAAGTGCATATATATAAGTCAGTAAGTCAAAGTGTATCATGGCGTACGGTAGTACGCCATATGTAGGGATGACCCCGAAAAAAATGGCCGCCACATTAAAAGTGCACAAATAACACGCTCGAAATGTCTTCGTTAGATTAGTCAAAGGCCTGTATGAGCCATATCAGGCATTATCGAGTGTTTTCATGAGCAAAAAGACTGTTAAGTTTGCTGGAAAGTATCGCTAAACACCAGACCGGCAAGTCGCCAAAACGGACAAATCGTCTATCTTCTGACTTCTTCCTCTCACCGCGATAGCACGATAACGGCTGGAGCTTTTACAACGATTCAAACGCAAAACAACAGGATAAATCACTAGGTATTGCACCTGCCACTTATCGGTCTAAAATAAAGAACTCAAACTTGTCGGCGATTCTCAGGTAATCTCACACTTACGCTAGCTGCTACACGCCATTTTGCTCGAATTAAATATGACTCAAATTACGTCACCAGGGTTCAACTGAGCACGTGGTTCAGTACTTCGTAGATCGAGAAGGTGAGAATTGTGATTGAGCGTTGCAGTTTGCAAATCTGATTTCGTGGATCAGTTGACGTGGTTGTGCTGCACTTTACATCGAACGCAATATGCGTAATGTCCGCAAGAAACGAGCGCAGGACAAGCAGAACTACCTGCGAAACTAAGGGGAAAAAAAGGCAAGCGTCCCGTAATAATTACTGGAAGGACCCGGAGAAACATAGGGCATCTTCCCGGGCGTCCTCCCATGCCTGTTATTGGAAGGACCCTGAGACGAAAAGGGCGTCCTCCCATGCCTGTTATTGGAAGGACCCTGAGACGAAAAGGGCGTCCTCCCATACCCGTTATTGGGAGGACCCTGAGACCAAAAGGGCATCTTCCAGGGCATCCTCCCATACCCGTTATTGGGAGGACCCTGAGAAAGGAAGGGCAGCTTCCCGCGTATCCTCCCATACCCGCTATTGGGAGGACCCTGAGAAAGGAAGGGCAGCTTCCTGCGTATCCTCCCATAGTAGTTATTGGAGGAACCCTGACAAAAAAAGGGCAGCAGCTCGTATGACTAATTTGAAGGCTGCAAAAGCCAAGCTCAAGTGGTATAGACGGTACTATGCCAGCTAGTGTTTTAACCATCAAGTACTTCATATGACTTAGAACACTAGCCACTGATATTCAATTTCAAGTTTTATTGTCAACTTTCACATTTCAAATTTGCTTGTTATAGTCATTTACATGCATATAGTACACATACAATGTTTACTGCGAGTTGATAGTAGCACTTTGGCTGGTGTCTTCTTAACATCCTCCTTTTGTGTTGTGCCTGAGTCTTCATATTCCTCCAACGAAGCAAGTGGCAGCCTATTGGCAGCTTGGTATACTCAAACTCTAGTAGCACCGAGTCAACAGTGCATGGCTTCATTCCAAACTTCTGCACTATAGAGGTGGCCACAGAACTGGCGGTTGTTCAGCTCCACAGACCCCTATGCGTTCGTTTCAAACCGATTTAGACCATAGCTACTCACCATCAAACAGTTCTGTAATGGGGTCTTACAACTCAATACTCTGGTGACAGTCTATGGAGAGTTTTTCGGTGAACCCATTAGTAGTCCACGTGAAATGAGCACAGGATTTATAAGCTTGTATGCAAAGCCTTATTAAACTCATCTGCTTTTCACTTGGTTTGTATGAGGCTTTGCTTGGACTGTATTTCTAAACCCCCCGAAGTTTGATGTTTGGATTGACGATTTCACTTCAAAGCGTTTGAATTTATGACAATTCTTAGCTCTTTCTACTATCATACTGTACACACCATGCATCTTCCCCTCGGCCTACCCTCCCATGTCACTTCTCTCTTACCATTCCTAAAAAGCAATACAAAAAAAAAAGAGCAGGAACAAGTCACAAAAAAGTTTTCTGAATGAAAACAAGTGCATGTAGGGATGGAACCCTCAAAAACCAACCAAACTAGATGGGAATGACACCACAACAATTTCACACCATCCCTACATCTTGTGCCATTTTGCCAACTATGCACACCAGTAAACTCTCTAGTCTATTCACACCCACTAAATGAATACTAGCTGTAGTTAGCGCTGCTCACTCCACAGCCTTTTACATAAAGACAATCCATATCTGCCATGTTCAGCAGCAATAAAATTTCACAACATCACTTACTCCAACAGACCCAGCTCATGCACTTGACAGTTTCTGCATTCAAGACTAGTCTCACAAGCCAGACCCTTTCCGTTCCACAGTGCAGATCGCTTTCAGTATTGGCACGCAGAGGAAGGCACTAAGAATCGTCATAAATGCTTTGAAGTGAAATTGTAAATCCAAACATCAAACTTCTTCCCTCTGTGTGCCGCATACTGAACGCGATTGGTGCTACGCAGAAAGGGTCTGGCTTGCAAGACTAATTCAAGACAGACCATACCTGCCATCCTCAGCATAGCAACTACATCACAGCCACCCACAACATAACTCACCCCCCATTCACATCAACATGCACTCCACACCCAGCACTACCCATCCCACTGCCTTCAACAACCCTCCTATGAACACAACTAACAAACACAAAGTATAGTTGGCAAAATGGCACAAGATGTAGGGATGGTGTGAAATTGTTGTGGTGTCATTCCCATCTAGTTTGGTTGGTTTTTGAGGGTTCCATCCCTACATGCACTTGTTTTCATTCAGAAAACTTTTTTGTGACTTGTATATATCAAAACAACTAGGACTGGCAGACAGGGAGATGATCAGACTGTCGAAGGTCACTTTTGAGAAAGCCTAGTCAGACTGCAATGCTTCTATTATGAGGCTCTTTTCGAAAAGAAGAAATTCCATTTTTATCTATATCTGTTTTAGCAGAAGCGAGATTTGATTTCCTATACTTTCTATCATGGAATAATCATGGTAAGTGACTGATGTGATAAGCAAGCTACCTTGTCAAAGTCAGATACTCACAATAGGGTTAAATTGATCATCACTTGCTCTTTGATCACCCAAGCATGCATAAACCAAGCCTGTTGGCTTTAGTCTGTACACTTACGCCAGACAGCACTGCCATTCCAGCAAATTCCTCTCAAAATAAACTGCATCAGTGACTTCAACAACTGGTTGCTGCTCAGGATAATACTCAAATCCAAGTGTGTGTTTGTTGCCAAATTGTGTCGGAGTATAAATCAAATTGCACTCTTTGCACTGCAAAGCGACTTTTTCCCTTTGTTTCACGCCCTCACATGTGTACAGCTTCACATTTGTAGTGAGGTAGGACACAAGCCTCCTACTGCAACTGTAGCACTTAATGGCCCCAACACCCTACTTTCCATTCTAAAACAGGATTCAACTTGTTCCAATATAGAACTTGCACAATAGTTTAACAGGAACTTATGAATAGCCGCTGCATCACGTCATGTCACCTCACCCTCAACCATGCTGCATACATACTTGCAGGCCTGCCCTTCCGTTAGTGATGGTGACGTCGTTTTCATGGCAACCATGACCTTGAGACAAGGCATCACCCCGTACTTGGCCATCAGCCAAGACATTTTAACCATAGATAATAGAGACTCGTAACCGGGATTGGAAACGCTGATATTTTGCACTACACTCCGCGTTGCGCTCCGGAAGTGAATGCCTTTCTAATTTAGCGTAAATAAACTTGAACAAGGATATCTGTTAATGTTGTTGGTTGTGAAGCTGATCTGGAAGGTAGATGGCGGTTCAAGCACGACAGCGCGATGACTCTGGTAAATCCAAGTCCCTCAGACGGAAACTAACTACACAAGACAACATGTAATGGCTATAGTTCTCATGACTTGTATGGTTGTTGTCATCAAAGTGCACTGGTTAATAATAATACATGTACAGAATTATTGTGTCAGTGACTGTTTTCCCTTTGTAGGCCTAGTGGCTTTTCTCTTCCTGAGAGGCTGGTTCTCCTTCTCCAAGTCAGCTGCAGTCATCTCCTTCTTGTTGCTTCCCCTGCAGTTGCCTTTGACAGGGCCCAGGCATGAACAGTTTATGACCCTGAGAGCCTGAGTGTTCTTACAGAACTCCTGCACGTTAGGGTTCTCGTTCACTCTTCCTCGCTGTCGCTGTAGGCCAAAGAATTTCTCTAGCACTCAGGGGAATAGATACTACAACAGAACTTGGGTCATAATGCTTCTTCTTGTGGTGAAGCCTGAACTTTCTTCCCATCCTGTACGATTGCAAACCAAATACATTGAGTCCGTGGAAACATAATATATTATCATAAACTTTCCAATATATCACGGGATCACAAGTGTCCCCAAATATCACAATGGTCTGAGTCCATAACAGAAAGGTGGAAGATCATGCAAACACCAAATTCTTTCCATTAAGGCATTAAACAGCCCCATGAGAGGTACAGAAAGTTGAGGGAAAACTAGAGCCACAGTACATCAGAGATTCACACTTTCTTTGAGCATAGTATAACTTGGAGGAGCAGAATGCTCACAAACTTGGCATCATCACAAAGCCCACACTCAGACTAATCTAAGGGAAGGCTCAAACACCAAGAAAGACTTACTCAAGGGGAAATATAGGTACACAAAGAGCAAAATTCATGCCCATTCCACACTCAACTCCCAATCACCACATCATTAAACGCGTATTTGAACAACAGCTACCCAAATGATTTAATTGGAATAGTTGAGCCCGTTTGGGCCATCACAGGTACATGAGCATGGTAGTAGCTATACTAGTACAGCACAGATGTAGTACAGATACAGCACTCGATACAAACTGGGTAATTGAATAATTATGACTACCATGACATGGTTATATTGATGGTTAAGGGGGGCCGAGTTTGGGGGTTATAGGGGTCCAGGTTCATGGGGACTTCCACCGTAAACCAGTTCCTTCCTCCTCTGCCACCACTTCCTCAATTCCTCCATAACACACTCATCCACTCTATCTCCCACTTCCCTCTCCAAACTCTTTACACTCCTCCCCAACAGCAGTGCCATCTTTCCCTCATCCCCCACCCTTCCATACTCATCTATCCACTCTTGTGTTCCTTCCATCTGCCTTATCTTCTCTAGCAAGTCCTGCCTCTCCCACCTAAACTCCTCGCATCTCACCAGAAAGTGTTCCACATCCTCTACTTCGCAACTGTTACACAACACGCACCTTTCATCATCACACATCCTGCACCGCTTTTTGTCCTCGAAGAGGCCTGCTGATCCTGTTCTCAGCCTAAACCGGAGCCTTACCCCTTCCTGACCTACCAAAGACCTTGTGTACTCCTCCAATCCTGCCTCTTCCTTCACCATCTGATACCACTTCAGGCTACTTTTTCCTTCTATTTCTTCCATCCAATCCCTGCAGTTTTTCTCATGAACCCTCTCTTTCCATTCCTTTGCTGACCCTGTCTCACTACCTTCCAACCCATACTTCCTTAACAACAGATCATACTCACTCTGCCAGCTAACACTTCCACAATCCTGCATCTTCTCCATTATCATTTTGACCAACCTACTGTCATCAAGCCTCTCCACCCTCCTTCCATAGAGCACCTTCTTCTCTTCCCTCCTTTCCTCTAGCTTCTTCCACCCTAGGTCTCCTCGTACTGCTACTCCTGCCACAGACCTGCTTGCTCCAAGTAGCTTCCTGCCAACCCTGTCTTGGACAGCTTCTAACCGCTTGCTGGCTACCTTTCCTCCTGTCCACCATACACTTGCTGCATGTTCAATGCTTGGACGAGCCAGAAGTTCCCATACCAACCTTCCTCGTTCTACCTCTATCTGGCCATTAACTCGACTCATCCACTCGGTCCTTCCTGCCCACTCCTCAGCCTTCTCCCTCATTCTCTCCATTTGCACATTCCCTCTCATCTTCCGATCCAGCCAAACACCTAGGTATTTGAATGCTATCACTTCTTCCATTTGCTCTCCGTTAATCGACCAGCTCTCTTCACTATTTGCTCCAACTACCATCGTTTTGCTCTTCCGTGCATTGAAACGAAACCTCCACTCCTGTGCATAGTGACCCACCACATCCAGCATTTCCTGCAATTCATCACCTGTCTCTGCTAACAGTACAATGTCATCCGCATACATCAGACCTCCACACCAAATTCCATCCATTATCACTCCCAAACCCTTTTCTTCCAACTGCTTCATCATGTCCATTACGTATATGCTGTATAACAGCGGTGACAATGGGCAACCTTGGCGTAACCCTGTTTCAACCGGAAACCATCTTGACTGTTCCCCTTCCAACACCACACTTGCTTCAACCCCTTTATACAATCCTCTACAGATGCGGACAAACTTCTCCTCTACCCCGTACTGCTGCATTTTCCTCCACAACCCATCATGCCAGACTGTATCATACGCCTTGCTTACATCCAGAAATGCCATGTATGTCCCCTTCTTTTCTTTCCTCCTCAACTCACACACACCCCTCAGAATCAATATCTGGTCAGCACACCTCCTCTCAGATCTAAATCCTCCCTGGGCCTCTGTTAAGATCTCTTCTTCAGCAAATGTGCCCAGCCTCCTTGAAAGCAGCTTTGCCAACACCTTAGCCACACAACTTCCCAATGCAATTCCTCTATAATTGCTCGCTGTCTCTGGGTCCCCATCCTTGTAAAGTGGCACTACGTAGCTCCTCCTCCAGTCCTTCGGGCAACATGCTTGCTGTACAACAAGGTTGAACAACTGCACCATAGTCACCACCATCCTCGTCCCACCATACATCATCATCTCATTGGGAATACCATCTGGTCCAGTGGCTTTACCCCTCTTCAACTGTTTCAGGATTCCAACCACTTCATCAAATGTCACCATCTCACATATGTCTGACCGTACTTCACTACCCTCCATTCTGTCTTCTTCCATAGTACTTTCACTCTCTTTCCTTCTTCCCAACTCCTCCCAATGCTTGGCTAGTTCCTCTACCACTTCCTCCTGGTTTTCCACTACTCGTCCCATCTTGCTCGTCAATCTTGGTATGCCCCTTCTCTTCCTTTTTCTTCTAACCAGGTCTGACCAAAATAGTTTACTGCTGGCTCCCCCCTGTTCCCTAATTTTCTTCAAGGTCTTTCTCCTCATCTCCTTCTTCTCCTTCCTCAACAGTTTCTTCACAGCCTTCCTCTTGTCCTTATAGTCCTTCCATCTAATATTAAGGGTAGCAGTCTTCCTTTGTCTTGCCTCTCTGACCTTCCTACATGCTTCTTTTCTTGCTTGGATAGCTGCTTCAATCTCTTTTGACCACCAACCTTTTGAGTTCTCTCTGATCTTCTTCTTCCCGATCCCTCTTTCTGCTGCTGTAATGACCTTCTTCATCCAACTCTCCCATGCTGCCTCAACTAGTTCTTCTCCTTCCAGGTTCTGGTTCAACTCACCAAGTTGGGCGTCCCAGTCTGCGAACTCTGCCATAACTGCATCCTGGTACTCCTCCCAGTCACATTTCCCATCAATTCTCCACTTGTACCGATCCTGTAACACCACCTTTTCTAGGTTTCCCGGCCTCACTTCACACCATAGGAGATTGTGGTCTGATCCTATCTCCTTCCTCTCTGAATCCTCAATCTGCATTTTCTCCACAACTAGTCCCCTTGAGAACAGTATATAGTCAATTACTGATCTCTTTTGCTCACACTCCCAAGTCCACCTCCCCTGACACTGTGGAAGTTCATTCCCAATGATCAGTTCACCGGCCCATACCAGGTTCAAAAGTCTCCGACCATTCCTGTTTGGTTGTTGCTCAACACCCAACCCAATATGTGCATTAAAGTCACCCATTACAACAACCTCATATCCTTCTTCCTGTAGCCTACCTACCTCCTCCTGCACCTCTTCAAACTGATCTTCTGTGTCATTAGTCCTCACCCCCTCAGGATTAGCATACATCACTCCTACCGCTACTTTCCTTCCTTCCCTTAACTTTAGCTCCATCCACACTACTCCTTCCCTCTGACATGACAACAACCTAGACTGCAACTCTTTCCGTACTAACATTCCCACTCCCCCGCTTGCTCGTTTACACCCCCCTCTATTACGCCCATACCACACATAACCTGCTACTGATGCCTCCTCTTCTTCCCTCAAGAAGGTCTCAGCCAAACCAAGAACATCTAGCTTCAACTCTTGCAACGTTAGCTTTATATCTACCTCTCTTGACCACCAACCTCTGCAGTTCACAAAACCCAACGACAGTTGGTCCCCACCTAGGCTTCCATCCCCACTTCCCTTTTCCCCCTCCCCCCCTCCCTCCACCCCCCCACTGTCACTTACTAAGTGTTGCCTGTGGGAGTAGGTACCCTCCCTTGGGCAGTCGTTCTCACATAGTTCGTGATTGCTTGGCTGAACATGTTCAACTGGCTCAACAGCTTGTCTGCCACATCGTGGTTGTGGGTCTTGCTCCATCGTATTCTGTCCAATTTTCTGTGGCGCTTGAAGTTTTTTGAATCCATGTTGGTTCTTTGTGTAGCTTCCACATTTTGGCCTGCAGTGTCATATCTGAGCCTCTCTGATCCCTTTCTCCTGCCTCTGATAATGGGTCTTCCAATGAGGTCCCTTTCGGTGGGATTCTCCACTGTTACTCTTCCATTTTCACTGGGCTGCTTCTTTTCATCACCTTTCCTTGCTTTTGCCCATTTCACATGTTGATTTTGAGGTTGCTCCTCTTGGTTCTCTGCTGGGGCCTGAATGTGTGGGGGCTGTGTCTGGATGAGATCTTGTTGCACTTCCCTGCTCTGCCCTTCTTTCTGCTGTTCTTCCATGAGTTGTATTTTCCTTGTAAGCACTTCAATTCGCTTTTGTTTATGTGCAGCAGTTGATTCTAGATCTTCAATTCTTTCCACCAGGTGGATCAACAGTGCTTCCAGCTGTGGCCATTGCTGTCCTATCGTGTGTGTGTTTAGTTTCATGCCCTTACTCTCCCTCGGGTTTAAACGCCCCAGCAGTTCGCCTTTGAGTGACTTCAGAGTATTAGTCACGTTGGTGTCCCTCCACTCGTTTCGTTCCCTCTCCTCACGGTAGTTCTCCTTCAATATACTCTCTAGCTCGCCTTCTGTGTACACTGTCTTCCCCTCCAGCACTTCGTATGTGCGATCGATTGTCTTTTTCCGCACCTCTGATTTTGCGTCGACTGCGGCCTCATGATCAGTTGTCACAGTTTCTCCGTCTTCTCCGTCCAGGTTTCCCCCTTCGACGCTTGTGGTTGCTACTTCCATTTGTGTGTTGTTGCAGTTGTCGTTTCCTCGGCTGTCTCCTAGTTTCTCCTCGTGCTCGTTGCACTTTTCGCACCTCCATTCCTCAGAAGACTTAGATAGCCTATCGTATTCACTGGCATCAAGGCTAACGCACTCTGGATGGTACCATGACTCGCAGCTTCCCTCACAGTAAATTCCCTCCGCCTTCACCAACTTCGTGCACTTTCCACAGTAAGACTTGCGTTTCCCCATCTCACTCTCACGCAAATTCATTAATGCACACTACGAAATTATGCCTCCCAGACAGTCATCTTGCTTACCTCCCAGCAACGCATTCACCACCCAAGTGCGGAAAGCAGTCTTCTTTCTCCCTCTGGTCGTCTCTGAATCTTGTAGCAGCTGCGTCCAATTATGCAAAAGGTGAAAAATTCAACACTTCCTGTGCAACGCGGAGTGCCCGTGTGTTAATGTATTGTGTTACATGCGACTTCCGCTCCGCGTTTCCAATCCTGGTTACGAGTCTCTATTATCTATGTTTTAACTTCATCATCCAATCTCTCCAACCTCTCCCCGCTCACGACATCCAGATTAACACGCTTCATTTCCTCGTGCTTCGACTTCACAACCCCGATCGCCTGCTTGTCGGAACTTCGCTGGGCGGCCATCGATTCCAAGTCTGGCAGCAAACTGCGTCTCGGCTTCTTCGGGAGTGGTTCCGCCATAGATAATAGAGACTCGTAACCTCTATTCCGCCATGGCCACGGTGGAGTATGTTTCGTTCCCAGACTGCAAGTTGGAAGCTCAATCTTCGAATGAGTCGAAGTGTTTACAATAACCCATGTCACGTACAAAATACATACTGGAGTGCCGGATAACGTTACTTGTTCACGTAAACGTTCACAAAATACATCCTGGAGTGCGATAACGTTACGTGTTCACGTAAACGTTCACAAAGTATGTTGCACTGATTGGTTGTCCTAAAATCGTGCATCATATGTCGTGTTTGGCAGCCCTCAGCTCATTGACGATCGTCCGCGAATAAGTACCGCCTCTTCCTGTCTTTCTAGACGATGATGTCAGTCCAAAGGTGTGGCCTAGCCTCATTAGCACTTATCATGGAGGGACCTACCCTCAAATCGCGTTAAGCTTCTTAGCTACGCGCGGAAAGCGCACGAACTTGTCGTGAGCATATATATATGGTCACCGCGACGACCGGAAGTTTATTGTGACCATATATATATGGTCGCCGCGTTCAGAGGGTTAAACAACAGTTTAGCCACTTACATCAGGTAATATCAAGCGTCTCAGTCCAAAACTCAGTCCATAGTCCAGTCCAGAGTCCAGGTTTTACACCAACCCTTTTGTGAGGGGTCACTCTAAAAGTAGGAACGAGGAAATGAGAAATGAGAAATGGGAAATGAGGAAATGGGAAGAAAGCACATTGTATTTCACTTCAGCAAACTGCTGACGTTTTGTTACTGTAGTCACGATCATCAAAAGTGATGTCAATGTCCATCCATTGGCACTCATTGAGAGATCATTTTTGTCTTACAGTTGGCATCAAATGCATGGGTATGTATGCAAGGGCATTCATGGCATCATGGTCTGCAAGCTAGTTTGTTGAATCTGTGAATTGTTAATGCTTCGTTCCAACTTCTACAAGGAGACATTTTGAGGTTTCTTCAGTTTCTTGCATTGTTCTAGATATATGTACGTATATTTGTCTCATACATACACTATTATTTACAACAGTATGTATTATCCAAAATTGATATACATGCAAGTTCACAAAACGCCTGTTTGCAGTCATTCTTCAGTGGATACACACACTGGCTCTGTGGAGAATATAATTATTGTGTGTGAATTATAGTTGCATGCACTGGGTGGAGGAGGGAATGTACAACAGCTTTATACCTGTGTGAGACAATCCACAAAGTAGAGATATGCACACACTCCATGCGGTTCTTCGCTAGAATTCGCATGTTATTGCTGACTTATTCTTCTTGCTTTTCTCACCAAAATGGTCTAGTCTCGGCCTACCTCCTCTAGGTAATACTTGAGCTACTTTGCACAACATGTACACTCTACTGTCCTCTTTTACAACTCACCACTTGTGTCGAAGTACCCAGCGTTGCAGTTCCATTTCCCCATTTCCCCGTTTCCCATTTCTTATTTCCCATTTCCCGTTCCTACTTTTAGAGTGACCCTTTTGTGAGGGCCTTTGTTCTTGCAACCTGCAGTGCAGAGCGTGAACTAGGATATCAGCAAGTAAGAGCAAGGATGACAGCATTCTTTGTTATGTACACGGATGTTTATTTACCGTATTTTATCTGTGTGCTTTTACTGTTGACGTCCTACTTTTCCGACGAAGGCACCCCACAAATTTGTGTTTTTTCCCCGCTCCAACGGGGGTGCCTCGTGGCGGTATGATTTTCTTTGGTGGCTGGGTGCGTACTTTCCTGGTTATGCATGCGAAAGTTGTATCATAGTGTGTTGAGTCAACCTACAGTTCGCATGTAATTGTTGCAATGCGAATTTCAATACCATAATCACCTAGTCTCGCGGAGCCAGACTCTCACACGAAAAGCTGTGTGAGAATCTGGCTCCGCGAGACTAATAATCACCTGGCAGGTCGTCCAAAAAGTAATAATAGAGTAAAAACAAACAAGCAAACGAGCTTAAGTTCTGCATTGTGTTGTCGATAAAATGCTCATGGTAGGGGAAAGTCAGGTCAAAATTAGCCTCGTTCCCAGGCTGTGTGGGGCCATAGATAATAAAGCATTGAAACGGGATTGGAAATGGACAAAAAAATGTACAGGCAAACTCGGGCAAAATGCCGATGATTTCACGTTGAATCCTCATTCGGGTGTTTCGGTTAAAAGGCGGTGACCACTAACCGGTGTACAATCGTTTTCTCCCGTGTGGGTCATCGCACTAGAGGTTCTTGTGCATGTACTGATATACCACGGTATCTACAATATTCTGGTAGAAAATGGTACTATGCACAGTTGTGAATTGACGCAATGTAGAAATGCTAAAATAATAGTTTTGTAGTTGTTTCTGGAAAATAAACAGGACTACCAAATGATGCGAGCTGCCATAGAGTGTAACCATTAGCAAAGAATGTAACTGAGTGGCTTATTTCTTTGTGATACAGCACACCGATTGATGGGAGGCCTTGAAAAGTGTAAATAATGTGTAGTTTTCTAGAGAAATCTGTACCCTGGTTTAGGTGAAGTCTGCTGGTACAGTATTAGCAGTACATAGGTCAATGTAATGCTGACGAAACAATAGAGCTGCAGTAATTGTGTGCACTTTTCTCTAGCTTTCTGAACAGGTGCCTCCAGCTCATGCAGAGGACTTATCAATCTGTCTTAGTTGTCTTCAGGCCTGCTGATAATTTCAGGACTCGTGAATATCCCTACATCGCAATAGCAGTCTGCCAGAAACCACTTGACATTCGGGGAAAGAAGAAACGCACATAACCACCGCTCTCACACTGTCGTCTACTGCCAATGCAGTGTGCGTCAGATCATGTGACTAAAACGAGGACTCGCCGTAAAGTTGTGCCGTTTCCAATCCCTGTTCGTAGCTCTATTATCTATGGTGGGACACAGCCTGAAAACGAGGCTAGGTCAAATCCCATCATGAACACCCACCCAAACATCCCAGCTGGATTTTAGTTAGCAAATGTGACCCACAATTGCCTTTTTTGGCCTGTTTGCATGTGTGTGGTGTGGAGGCAGTAGAGCTGCATTGATACATTGTTTATGATATATCGTAGTTCTCGTTTGAGTGATACGTGAATCGTTACAAGTTTCGACATGTGCATCATGTGATCGTCACGTAGCCTCGTTCCCAGGCCCTGTCCGAAAAATCGAGAAAGGGACCTGGTAGCGTTTCCGTGTATTTTCTGTCGACCAGTGCCGCTCAAAATTTTGAGGAGCCAATCAGATTGCGGAATGAAACCACACGGAACATGATCTTGTCACATGCGCACGAGGCCAAATGTGCCATCTATGCAATATAATAGAGTAGCTCATGATGGCGTTGTCTGTGTCTCCTACATACGTGAAGCAGTGGTGTTGCGCTTGCAGGAGATCAGTGGACAATCGAAGTCAGAGAGCGCTGTTTACCCATGCAGGTTATAGAGACGAACTCCCCGATTGTCTGTCGGCACTGGCTGGGATCCCGATCAACTGAAATGATCTGTCGGAATTTGTGTATGGAAAGTGTGCATCCGAGCTGGATAGATACACACAGAAGATAGCATACAGGATCGCTTGTTCGAACTCCATCTTGCACACGTTTACATGATAGAAGTAAGGTGTGTCCTACCGTAGCAAGCGTTTGATGATGTGTACATTAGCGGCAGAAAATACACGGAAGTATTACCAAGCCCCTTTCACGATTTTTCAGACGGGGCCTGGAACGAGGCTAATCGTCACGTGGGTGAGTGTGTACTCATGGTAAAGATTGTGAGCAAGATGGCAGAACTCTTGGTCAACTAAAAGAGCAAAATGTGAGGTGTAGCGCTACTTTGATTATCCTGGGAGAGTAATAACTGTCATCATACATGTGTATGTCTCCTGTGCGCCGACAACAGTGAGCTTGTGTTGCACAGAAGCCTAGCCCATGTAGCCTGGTCATCCATTGTGGGTACGAGGCTACACAAAGCCACATAGTGGAAATATCTGTGGGCCAGTGACAGACAGCTTGTCATTGAGTGGTAAGCAGGTGGCATTGGAAACCACAGTGCATAGCCAATATATTGATATAAAGACTTAAAAAACATTAAAAATGTAAAAAGATGTAGGGATGGCATGCCAAAAAGTATGCAAACAAGGTAGGGATAATGCATGAAAGCAAAGGTCAACATATTGGCAAAGCCCCATCCCTACATCTTTTTCACACTGCAGTTAGACAGCGTGCTTGAGTTGAGAGCTAAATCTGCACCCATCCATGCAAGTTATGCTGTGCATGAGTACTTGAGTTTACACACTGTCTATGACTAGTCTGCAGCCCACTCAAGCTCAGTATCTAGGTTGCATCAGAAAGGGTGCCACTGTCACTACAAGTAGTATGTGGGCAGTAAAGCTACTTGGTAGCTATCTGACAGCGAGGCAAACACATGAACATACCTATACAGACACAAATGCTGGATTATACTCCTCATTCCCAGGCCATGTGGGAGGAGCTATAGGAAGTGGCCTGAGAACGTATAGTTCCCCCAACAGGAAGTGTGTTTCAGAAACAAAGGGTAGGGTATAGGGTCGGGCAGGGATTTACTTCCGGTTTGTTTCAGAAACATTGCGGGGGAGGCTATAGGTCGCGGTACACTTATTTCTCCAACTTAGTTGCTAGAACGAGGCTACAGCCATGAACTGCCAGTAAAGGTTGGAGTAAACCTGTGGTACGTTTTAGGAAGACCCCCATGCACTGTCTAACTGCAGTGTGAAAAAGATGTAGGGATGGGGCTTTGCCAATATGTTGACCTTTGCTTTCATGCATTATCCCTACCTTGTTTGCATACTTTTTGGCATGCCATCCCTACATCTTTTTACATTTTTAATGTTTTTTAAGTCTTGTTTCTGTACTTTTTTGATGTTAATCTCAGTTACAGTTAGACCTAAGCCTAAGAAGAATATTTCAAGTCAACTAAGAAAGTGTGGAAAGAGTTGAACAGAGTATTGGGGCGTAGAAGTAGGCATAACATTGAAGCAATAAGAAGTCCGAATGGTAGGGTAACAAGTCAACAGAGTATTGTGGAGGAACTCAGTAGACATTTCTCGATGTGGAGTGGAGTACTAGGTGTTGATGACAATGTGGATACTGATCAGTGGGATCTTCCATTCCTTGACTCTGAGTTTAAGTTTGAGAAGATTGATGAAGAGGATGTGTTGAAGCTGCTCAGGGGCTTGGATGTGAACAAGGCTGTAGGACTGGATAATATTAGTGCTAAGTTACTCAGGATGACTGCTCCAGTGATTAGTCGAAGCTTAGCATCATTGCTGAATTTCAGTCTAGAAAATGGACAAGTAGCCAATGACTGGAAGTTGGCAAGAGTGACTCCGGTACCCAAAGAAAGTAGCTCAGAGAATCTTGACAACTTTCGTCCAGTGTCAGTACTGCCAGTAATTGCAAAAGTTCTTGAGCGAGTAGTTCATTGACAGCTGTATGTGTATTTGGAGAAGTATTCTATCCTTAATGTGGCTCAGTCAGGTTTCAGACCTCAGCACACCACACAGGATGTGTTGGTAAGTACAATCGACGATTGGAGGCAAGCACTTGATGAAGATAAGCTGGTGGGTTCTATCATGGTGGATTTGAGTAAGGCGTTCGATATGGTTAGCCATACCATTCTACTCAAGAAGTTGGCAAGCTATGGTGTAAGGGCTGGTGAGTTAAGATAGTTTGATAACTATTTGAATGGGAGGAGACAGAGGGTGTGTATCAATGGAGTTCAGTCATGTTGGACAGATATTTTGAGAGGAGTTCCACAAGGATCAATTTTAGGACCCTTGTTGTTTACAATATATGTAAATGACTTGCCACAATCTGTAGTCCATGGGAAGATCAAACAGTATGCAGACGACACAACCTTGTACACTGTCAGTGACAACATTACAGATCTGTCGAATAGTTTGAGTATGGATCTTGCAGGAGTGACTGAGTGGGTGGAACAGAATGGGCTGCAGTTAAATCAAGCAAAGACCCAGATGATTCTGCTGAGCAGAAAGAAGAGGTCCAAAGAGTTGGAGAATGTGGTTGTGAAATTAAAGGGACAAGAAGTGGCTCGAGGTAGAAAGGTGAAGTATCTCGGAGTATGGGTGGATGAAGGTTTGACTTGGGTGGACCATGTGGAGGCAGTTCGAAGGAAGTGTTTGGGAGACTTGGCAAAGCTGAGAAGGCTAAGAGATACCCTGCCTGCAGCCCTGAAGAAAAACATCTACAATGCCCTAGTGTTGCCACATCTGGACTATTGCTGTGTACTCTGGCAAGAATGCGGAATTCAGCTTCAAAAAAGAGTGGAGAGGATACAGAACTATGCAATGAGGCTTATTTGTTCAAAACCACCAAGGACACCTAGTGAAGAACTGAGGAGTGATATGAACTGGATGCCCCTGTCAAAAAGACGGGAGCTGTTCAGGTTGGTACTAGTCCACCGGTGTGTGCATGGGCGGGCACCTGCCTACCTGGCAGAGTGTTATGAGACTAACAAACAGTATGGACATTGTGTTACACGGGGAGCCAATAAATTGCATTTAAAGTCAGTGAACACAGAGTTTGGCAGGAGAGCTACCATGTTTAAAGGTGCACAAGAGTGGAACAAGTTACCGGCAGATCTGAGAAATGTGCAGAGCATTAACACATTTAGAAAACTCTTAAAAACTCAATACATTTGTGGCATTAGTACCTGAGTGTATTTTTCTTTAATTTTTGCTACTTCCTGCATGTTTGCAGTATTGTATTTAACCTTTTGCTTGTATGGTTTCCTTTCTTGTTTTGTTCTTTGGTGTTGTATGTATATACAGGACTCCCTGGTGGACCAGCCACTGTTTGAAATTAAAATTAATCAATCAATCAATCAATCAATCAATCAATCAATCAAAACCACAACACCAGAACTTAAAACGGTGTTGACAGTAATAGTAGTAGTTCCAGGCATGTAAATTAATAATGTGTAATATAGCCAGCTAGAACCTGATGAAGGGCCAACCGCTCTCCCTACCAAACTTTGTGAAACCAATTTCATGATTCAGTTGTCAATCACGAACGACTGGCCAGCTGCAGCACAGAAAACTATCATACTGACAACTTTAATACCATGCTAGCTTTACAGTTCACTATAAAAGCTGTGAGTAGGCTATTTTTAGTGTAGCTACAAGTAGGTAGCGCCTTGCCTACGTGGTGTTCATAAGCCTTGCCCAATGCCGCGGGGGAAAAAGACCGCGCCAGCCATGCGTACTGCCCGCTGGCCATTTCGCCTGTGTACTAGTCTCGCTTCCAGACCAATGACCGTGATCTTTGGTCTGGGAACGAGACTTCGTGTGCGCATGCGTACAAAATTAAAAATGGCGTCCTAAGCAACGGACAGCAGCCTCAGAGTGTTGTGAATGGCTTTTGTTGACCAGGGTGAATTTGAAGCTATGAAGACGCTGAGTGGTCGTAGAGCTCCGCGCTGTGATAAGCATCAGTTTCGTGCTAAAATGACGGTGAGTACTTAAACCGTTTGCGAGATATCGTTGTTGAAAATTGAAGGCTGAACGAAGAAAGAAGAATACGAAAAATGGCACTTTCACGACCGCACACTTTTGCGTTTAGCTATCTTCCCGCGTGGCTTTCGTCCACTTATATGATTCTTGCTGATCACAAAGCCACTCAAAGAGGAAGCCTGAGCGATTAAATAAGCTTTTAGCGTGTTTGTGGTGAAGTTATACGGCTTTTGCTTAAGTATTGCATATATTGCGCGTCGGCGCCATCCCTACATAGAGAGTCTACCGACTCTCTGATATGTCATGATTATAATCTCACTGATAATTAACCCTCGGCGCGCATGCACAGCGAGGGTTACAGTACTTGGTCTGTGTGTCTGTTACTCAACATCTCACTTTTCACGTGATTATTCGTGCCACAAATGATACTAACCTTCTCAGCGGCGGATGAAGGTCGAAAAATTTTTAAGCGATTTTCTCTGAAAATGCTTCGTTGCGAAGCTAGAGCGTTTCCTGTTGGTATGGCTACATGATAAGTCGGCCATGTTTTACTCCGCGCAAAACGCGCATGCGTATGAATCTGGACCACATGGCTAGCAGCCATTTTGTTCTTGGGAGAGACGTTCTTTGCAAGTTCGATTATTGGCTATTGGCAGTAAGTATGCCTCCAACAAAGGTATACCCGCAGTGTAAAGCTGCTG
Source organism: Agelas oroides (assembly GCA_949130485.1). NCBI lineage: Eukaryota > Metazoa > Porifera > Demospongiae > Agelasida > Agelasidae > Agelas > Agelas oroides. The sequence continues at coordinate 7,354,517 of OX422184.1, read as the reverse complement.
TACCTGTAATTTATCGTTACGGTTTTGGATGCTACGAATGAATTTATATCGAAAGGCATGCCATATCAACTCGAGAGCAAACGTCATGATACTATTCTTCACGAGACAGTGATTGATTCTAGTTACAATCACAAGCACTGCTGCGCCGAGGGTTTGGCACTTCAGTGCCTTTCATTGATACAGTACTGAAGCGTATTGCTGCAGCTCTAGGAGACATATTGCTGATGAAAACCGGCTGGGGATTTGACCAGACCCTTCACCTGTGAGAGTCTGGCACGCGAAACTAAAGTTTGCCTGAGTGTAGTTTTCCAAACAAAACCCCCTTGTGTTTATGAAGCTTTATGAACAATTATATGGTGCCTTTGTGAATTTTATGTAATTATTTAGTAATAGCATCTTATATTAACCCTTTACCAACCAATGACGCCATATGGCGTCGTCAGATTTTGGCCGCATGTTATCAGTTGGCGCAATCCGTTTTGAAGATAGGCTCTGCGCTAGCAGAAAGGGTGGGACAGGGGGAGGTGGGTGGGTGCACCGCTCTGGCTGACAGTGCATGGCGGCAGTTGCAGCTGCCTGTAGAAAAGCCTTGGTCAATGCCGGGTGGGCCATTTGTCTGCTTTCTCTGGCTGACAGTGCATGGCGGCAGTTGCAGCTGCCTGTAGAAAAGCCTTGGTCAATGCCGGGTGGGCCATTTGTCTGCTTTCTTGCACAAACGGGTGTAGAAAACGCTCCTTTCACCTTGTAGGGACTCCATTTCTGGCATTTTAGGCAGCTTTTAGTCCGGAGGAGCGTTCTCTGGTCGGAGGGCCCTGACTATTGAACGCTCGCTAATGAGTGGGTGTGTCCAAGGTCATGAACCTACAGAGAATGTGTCAATAAAGCTTTGAGTCAAGTGTCCAGTGCTAGCTCCAAGCAGAAGTGAAAATACGGACCATGGAAGGTATCCATAGCCTAATAAATACTTCCAGTAAATAGCCTATGGTTGTTAAAGAGTTAAAAGGCCTACAGAAATACATGTAGCTTGCAATTTCAGCATATTCTCCTCTGAAAGAGAAGGTTATCTGTTCCAACTTGAGCTCAGAAAATAACTTGCCGACGTTTCAACTGAATGGTGCAGTCATCGTCCAGGCGAAAGTGAAGAAGTGTGAACAACTGTTGCTATTTATAGCTATGCACTACTGAGGAGGATACATGTTATTGGAGGTCAAATGTTGGTGAGGATTGCTCCTTCCTGACTGCTCATCACAGAGGTCCAGTAACCAGGGACTTCCAGTCCTCCATCTCGGTTGAAGCGCTCCTCTGAGGGTGTCATCCGGATGTGTAGGGCCTCCTTCACCAACAGCTCCTGTCCTCTGCCATGGTGCAGCACTCTGGTCTCCTCCCAGTGGATTGGGTGGTGGTTCTCCCACGCATGCTCCGCTACAGCATTATCCCCCTCTCGCAGGCATCCCAGTGTTCCTTCAGTCTCGTATCCAGTCTCCGTCTGGTCTTCCCGATGTAGACCTGGCTGCATCTGCAGTGGATACGATATACCACATTGGATTGTTTACCAAGAGGTAATGTATCCTTGACCTTGGTCAACATTGAGCGGAGAGTCCGCCCGGACTTAAAGACTATTCTGATGTAGAACTTCCTGCAAACACACCTGATGTCCTCACTCATCCAAGCCACATAGGGTATCACCACCAATGGTCCCTTCTCCTCCTCCTGTCCCTCGTCACAGCTACTCGTGTCTGCTGTTTCCTGTGTGGGTGGAGCAGAAGCGTTGTGGATAACGTTTGCAGGGTAACTGTTTTGCTTGAGGACTCTAACAAGGTGGTCAACTTCCTTCTGAGAGTCGTCCTGCATGTTGATGATCTCTCTGGCCCTGTCGATGATCTCTCTGGCCCTGTCATGGAGACATCTCACCACACCTCTCTTTACGTGGGTCGAATGATGGTACTCGAAGTGGAGATACTGGTCCGTGTGCGTGGGCTTCCTGTCGACAGAGACATACAGGTTGCCATGGTCTCTTCTCCTGAGTAGCGTGTCGAGGAAAAGGAGTGTCCCGTCTTCCTGCTCCACAGTGAACTTGGTTTGCCTGACCCTGTTGAGATGGTGAAGGAGTTCTTCTGTTGAGCATTTCCTGAGGATGCAGAAAGTGTCATCAACATACCTCTTCCACAGCCTGCGCCTGGTCGGTGCCATCTCCAGTGCCAGCTCCTCAAAGAACTGCATGAGAGGTTGGCCACCACAGTAGACACCGGGGAGCCCATCGAATTACTTCCGCTCATAGAAGTTTCCTCCATAGCTGAAGTAGGTGGACCTTAGACACATCTCCAGTAGCTCTGCAATCTGTTCCGGGGAGAGAAAGGTCCTGTCCTCCAGTGTCTTGTCTTGACGGAGACTGCTTCACCTACAGGAACATTGGTGAAGAGGGAGGAGACATCAAAGCTCCTTAGAATCTCATCACTTTCCTTATGCACATTTCCCATCATCTCTGTAAATGCCTGGAGGTCTTGACATGGGAAGTAGTATGCCGTGCTAGGAGGATATGAGGGATGTGATGTGCTTAGATAGTTGGTAAGATGGTGATCCTATGCATGAAACAATGGGTCTGAGTGGGGCATCAGGCTTGTGAATCTTGGGCAGGCCATAAATCCTAGAGGGTTGGCTTCCTGTCTCAGCTTATTGTACAAGGCACTAGTAGTCTCCCCATTCTTCTCCAGCCCCTTAAATTTACAACTCAGCCTGTCCTCCTGGGTTGCTGTAGGGTCTCCCCTCAGCTTCCCATATGTGCCTGTCCCCAGCATCTCCTCCATCTTCCCGTCATAGTCGCATCTCCTCATCACCACGGTCACATTCCCCTTGTCCACTGGTAGAAACACTTCATCCTCCAATCCCCTGAGCTCCTTCAGCACTGTCCTCTGGTCCCTGGTCAAGTTGCTCCTCTGCACCTTTGTACGCCTCTGATCCCACACACCTGTCCCTGTAGGTCATCAGCATCCTCCGGTATCAATCTCCTGTCTCCACTCTCTACTGCAGCCATGGTATCATCTGTGAGAGGAAGCTTGGAGGGAGCAGGTGCAAAGTTTAGCCCTAGCTTTAACACATACTGTCATCATTTTTAACCTAGTTTTAACACATCATTGTCATCTTTAGCCCAAGCTTTAACACATCATTGTCATCTTTAGCCCTAGCTTTAACACATCATTGTCATCATCTTTAGCCCTAGCTTTAACACATTGTCATCTACTTTAGCCCTAGCTTTAACACATCATTGTCATCATCTTTAACCCTAGCTTTAACACACATTGTCACCATCTTTAGCCCTAGCGTTAATACATCGTTGTAAGCCTAGCTTTAACACATCATTGTCATCATCTTTAGCCCTAGCTTTAACTGTTAGCCTAGCTTTAAACACATCATTGTCATCATCTTTAGCCCTAGCTTTAGCACATATTTGTCATCTACTTTATCTCTCGCTTTAATGTCATATTCTCCTCTGAATAGTTTGGTTTGTAGATCTTTCTTGTACTCACTGAAAGCGATTTGCGTTGGGGTTGGTTTTGCGTCTAGATCGAGACTGAAGAGTATATACAATCACTCTGTGTCATACATGGAGGTATTTTGATGTGTTAGTGTATAAATGAAAGAAATGTGCACATCCTACCACCTTTTTGGGGCTAACTTAGCCTGAGCGAGCCCCACACTAGCGGGACTACATTGCAAGATGCGTGGTGTGTCTGTCTGTCGGTTGCTTGCGGCCATATACCGTAAATTTTAAATGCACATTTAATATTTTCCGAAATTGAACGTCCTCGTGTACTTAGTAGGTATCCTCAGTAGGTGAAAGGAAATGCTGGGCTACTGCCAGAGTGCAGCGTCAGCTACCCAGAGTGAAGATGGCTCAAGTTGACCTACGCACAGCAACTTCTGTTTGTCACGGCAGCTACGGACTGACCATCAACGGCAGGCTGCTCGCAACTGTACAAATTATACACGCCGGGTTGAGATCGCTTCAGGTAAGGGCCATGCATAAACGGCTGTGCATTAATAGCACTCATAAATGCCAGAGGTCCAGCTCATGATTTCAGTGTGAAGCTTAGTCTATCCATGTGTAGCCATAGTAGCTGCCGTGGCTGGAGAAATGTCACTGTATCCAATTTGTGTTACCTGCCTTTGGTGAGGACTTAGCTAGCTATTATGTCAAGTTTGGCTTATATCTGCAAACAGTACACATGCAGTGACAATCCTACTGTGTGCCTTGACAGAATAGAACATCAACCGTGTACTGCTTGCTCAGGCGCGCCCCACGATGATGAATCATCTGACTATATAGTTAGTTTTACATGTGCTTCTGCCTGGACAATCAACAAACCACATCACCCTAAAGAACAGCCTAGATGTTATGCAAAGTTGCCCACTGTGCAGGATGCAGTTCGGTCAATACCAGGCCTCATCAGCTGCACTGGGGTGACTGGGAGACTACTATTTCATGCACCAAATGCAGTCAGGTTGGTGACCTTATTCACAAGGTGGGTAGAAGCTTCTCCGTCTTTTTGGGCAGTTGTCCTTCGTGCAGCTGTTTTTTGCTCATGCACACACATGCACATGTTTACACATCAACATGTGATGATTGCAGTTGCTCATGTTGATTTTCGAAGAACAACTGGACGAAGAGACGCTATGGATAAGGCCAGCCACCTAGGCCTGCCTTTTTCATGGAGATGTGGCTCATTGGTTGCTCATATCTCTGTATTTGTAATGGCCATTACCCTAATCCTGTTCTGCAAACCACTTATAATTCTGACATGAGGTTATCAATACTGACGTTTAGATTGGTTGATGAAGGTCTATAGCTGACCCCTCTCTCTGCATGGAGTAACCATAAGACTGTTTTGGACTTCGCATGTGCTCAACCACACCCTCAATTATTGCCTTTTTAACATTAGCAATGTGAATGTATGCAGACACAGTTTTGAGTGTGGTATGGCTCCGTTATGTACGACACAAATTGATCATTGTCATATGTAAGTGAATATTAGTCTGTCATGTTATTACTGAAGCTATTTCGTTTGTTGCAGATTGTACAAGTTCGAGTGGATGAATCTACCTGGATGTGAATTGTATCATGAATGTAATTTCTGAAGGTGTTGTGGTTCTGGTGCAAAGAAATCAATGCTATAAGACTTTCATTCCAAAGAAAGGAAGGTACGTGAGCCGCTGATTGTTTTGGGTATATTAAGGCGTGGGAGCTCTGACCAAGACCTTACACAAATTTGATCACAGATACCTTTGTACTAGGCGAATGCGGTGCATTGTGGGGCGAGCGTGAGCGGGTTGTATCTTGTATTTATGAGAGCATGGTAGTTACGTATATACTGCATGTGATAAAAAGGACCAGGCCTTCCCCTCCATTTTTGCATACTGCAAGGGGTCAAAAACTGGACAGTGGGAAGGCCTGGGAACGAGGCTAGCCCACCCCCTGTTTATGGTAACCTTCAACCACAGAAGAGCCCCCACCCCTGTTATGCAATGTTTACATAGCAGCAAACACTTGTACATCAGAAAATGTATTTGAATTTTTATTTTCTAACACAACGTACAAGTATACTTTACTGAATTCTCCTACTCACTAAAAGTCTCATCTTCACTGAAGGGATTGCCCATGTCATCTACATCACTTTAATCTCTAATATCATCACTGTCTTCTTCAATCTTATTGGAATGTCACTGCTCATCGCATCGTCTTGACTGCCATCGAGAGCATTCGAGATCCCGCAAACAAGAAACAAATGTACAATAGTTTCCTCCTTGATTGAAGACCGTGTACGTGAAACCCAGTTGATAACATCTGTCGTGTAGGCTGCTTCAAATTTCCAGATTTTGTCATTGGACAGTCTTGCCTTATCCACTCCAGTCAACAGTCTCTCATCTTCTGTATTAAAGGGCGAATGATACATGTACATTTGTCCATTGGTTGTGTATAGCCTCCTGGAATGAGTATTGCATCCGCATTGCAGTGGCTATTCACAAAGTCAGTGCTCTCCTGTGAAATGTGAGGGCAGTAGCTATCAACCAATAACAGTGTGCATTTGTCTTTGTGCATAGCACACGTGTAAGCTAGTGGTGGTACTCAGGAGCTAGCTATCATCCATCCATTAGTCGAGGCCCGCACATGTACTGTAACATTTTCTGGGACTCTTTAAGTTCTTTACCCTTGCTCCAAGAACACCATCTCTCTCCTTGAAAATGATTACAGCTGGCAATTTCTCTCCTGTAGCTATGGCTGCTAATACTACTGTAAAACCTTTTTTATTGTCACAAAATGCTGTGTTTTAAGGTTTTATCAGGCCTAGCACAAGGATTGTACTAGATATCTGAAAAAAAACAAAAAAAACCCCTATAACTTGGAAGAGATTTTGGGGTTAAAACAGGCCCTTCTGGGTTTGTAAATAGCATGATGAACCCCAGCAGGTTGGCATCCAAAATAGTGCTCTCTTTGCACAGTGGTACATGTCTGAACTCTACACTGTTTACCAAGAGGAAATTATCCCATTTGAAGGGGAAATATATGATGTTCATTCATTGGACTGAATTGGTACAGACTATCCTTCACAGCGAGTTTCATTCTGATTGGGCTTACAGTCTCTTGTGGAAAAGTAGTGACCGTTGTGGGAGTATGGTCTAGATTCTACACTTGTAACATGGCCAAATAGTATTATTCAGATAGCAGTCAAGAGGGACAGAACAAGTTGACTCAACTGAACACAGAACTGAACATTAATAGCGACATGAAATGGCAATACAACACTGACATCATAACATCAATGACACATATGCCACAATAATGTTTTTTGATAAGCAACTCACCCCAACATCGCTACTTATAGGTACACTAATGAATAGTATTAGTAAACTGCTCGCAGCTTTAGCAACTTAGGATTGTCAGTGGCCAGTGGAGTTTTTTTGCACTGCAGCTGGTCAGTTTTCATGTGATCAGAAATCAGGAAATTGGTTTCGCAAAGGTTGTATGGAGAGTGGTTGGCCCTTTATCAGACAGATTCTAGTTGGCAATGTTACACATTTTATCAGACAGATTCTAGTTGGCAATGTTACACATTTTATCAGACAGATTCTAGTTGGCAATGTTACACATTTTATCAGATATATACCGTAGAATCGGGTTATCAGGCACACATTGTTATTTAGCGCCCACTGCTTATTAGGCGCATGCTGTCTTCTTGACAAAATCTGTCTAGACCTTCGATAAGAAGCGCACTGCTCTAATTGAACGAAAATTTGGAGTGGGCGAGGGGAAATTACAAGTGGACAAGTTAGAGCAAGCACGCGAAGAAAGTGCGAACGAGGATCACTTTTGCAAATAACTAATCAGAAGTATGCTAGAAATGTGAAAAGGACTATAAAAACATCAGACATGGCACTGCTTTTCGCCATCCTCGACGCGAGTTTCCGTTGACTCATGAACTACACTTTCTTTGATGGCTTCTCCTTCCATTGCGTACACGACTGCCATTCGTCTTTTTATAGCCGCCCGACAAGCTCCTTGTAAACCGGCATCATGCTATCTCTTGCCGGTGTTGTCAATCACCAATGACATCATACGTTTAGAGGCGCGGTCAACCTCAACCCTCGCTATTTGGCGCACTTCGTTATGTAGCGCATATTACTTTACTGTTATCCCATTAAGCGCATGCTCCTAATAACCCGATTCTACGGTATGCTTGGAACCCCTACTAAACTGTCTGCTGTTTCAAGTTCTGAGGGTGTGGTTACACTCACAAGAAATCTTCTCAGGCTTAGGTCTAATTGTAACTGAGATTGACATTGAAAAATACAGAAACAAGAAAATATGTAAAAAGATGTAGGGATGGCATGCCAAAAAGTAGGGATAATATAAGTGAAGGTAAATATGCTAAGCCCTATCCCTACATCTTTTTACATTACAGTTGCACTGTGGTGCGAAAAAGATGCAGGGATAAGGCTTAAGGTTTTTATTTCTTTATATATATCTGGTATACGTCGTTCCAAGTGTGTTTGAATGCTGTAATTTAACGCGACCGTAAGTAAGATTTTGGCAGCCAGTATAGCCTTAGGCAGCTAGCACTAAGGTGAGCCTGAAAGATGATGCTTATAGAAGACAGCCTGGAAGAACAGTCAGAGCGTGTGCACTTAACTGTATGTACAAGCGACAGTCAGTTGTGTTGGCGGTGATATCGGAATAGGATTTTACACCGTTAAATGACCGAGTAAAACCTTCCCATACTGTAGATGGTAACTGTTAGTTGTTGGGACTGCAGGAGAATTAACAAGACTGAATAGAAGAGATCTAGCCCTAAAATGCCTTGTGTTTAATTGGGTGATGAATAGAAGCCACTCTAACATACCTCAGAAACTTCCTCTCAGCTGATGTTCTTGGCGGGAATGACATTCTTGAAAACCATTCATCCTAAATTCTAGTCTCGGAGGCAGACCCTCGCACGCGGAGAAGGAGGGTCTGGTAAACTTGCTTACATGAACTCTTTATGGGATATGGCCTCCTTACAGGCTTCCTATGCAATAATTGAAGGTGTTGATTGGATGCAAATATACACATGCTCAATTAGCTACTGTAGACTGTCGCTGCCAGTGAAGATACTAGTAACGAAGCAACCGTTTGATGGTACCTTGGAGAGCGCCACTGCTACTTTTGGCAGGCAATTTAAACAGCGAATAGCATGTCAGCCCAGAACTGTGGTGTTGGCTAACGAAATTTGCGTGACTTGTGTCCATTGACGTGAATGCCTCGGCTACATCAAGCACGAGCGCCTCCAGAGGGCTTACAATAACTATGATGGACTTATGTCTGCCTCCGTGAGTTCCATGTGCCAAAATTCGTCAATGAACCATTGAACGTACATAGACTACCGTAACAGAGGGACTTTCACAGTTCCACTGCTCGGGTAGTGAAACCGAAGACTTCTATCCCTTTCATAACAGCTTTCCAGCTGCTCGAGATTTGCTGGAGAGTATCTAAGCTTGTTGAACGATGGTCGCTTCGATTCTTGTATCCGTCCGTCAATCAAATTCGCCATGTTGTTATTACACGAACATGTGCCTTCGTGGGCAGAAATGTAATTACACCAATCAGATTCATCCCGCCGAAATTCCGCGGACTTCACATTTGTATGTATGCAAGTTTACCAGACCCTCCTCCTCCTCCGCGTGCGAGGGTCTGGTTCCGAGACTACCTAAATTCATGGTAAAAATGAAATTGAGAGCATATGAATGTTCATCTCTCTTCTATACAGCCAGGCTTAATAGAGGATATAGCCTGGTAACACTGAGGGATTGAAGCTGGATACTTTTGGACTTACACCAAGCATGTCCAACCTTTGAAAAATATCATGCAATTTTGAGGTTTGAACCCCTTCAATGCTATCAGGCTCTTTCCACCTGTGCACAGAAACTGATGGTAGGTACTGACTATCTGCTTCAGTGATGCTGCCTAACAGCCTAGTTACAATGTGTGTATCCCTCTCAGGGGTGGTCTCCATACCAGGTGTCAGGCTATGTCCCAGCCCCCCCCCCCTCCACTATGCATAAATCACCAGGCCACCTGGTTGGCTAAAGAATAGAAGAAGCCATGGAGGGGGGATGGGAAACATCCACCTCTTGACATTGAAGTAAACTGTTGATTGGTAAGCATAAGCTGTTGATTGGTAAGCACAAGCTGTTGATTAGGAAGTGGTGGCTAAAACTATAACAGCACTACCTGAAACATACATACTTACCAGGCTGGAAGATTTTGGTGGAGGAGCCATTGAAGGTTCAGTGTCTGGTAGAGAGGTCTGAGTGGAACCACCAACGGCGGCATCCATGCACGCTGAGGTCTCCATTGAAGGTTCAGAGTCCGGTAGAGAGGTCTGAGTGGAACCACCAGCGGCGGCATCCATGCACGCTGAGGTCTCCACTGAAGGTTCAGAGTCCGGTAGAGAGGTCTGAGTGGAACCACCAGCGGCGGCATCCAAGCATGCCGAGGTCTCCATTGAAGGTTCAGAGTCCGGTAGAGAGGTCTGAGTGAAACCACCAGCGGCGGCATCCAAGCACGCTGAGGTCTCCCTTGAAGGTTCAGAGTCCGGTAGAGAGGTCTGAGTGGAACCAACAGCGGCGGCATCCAAGCACGCTGAGGTCTCCATTGAAGGTTCAGAGTCCGGTAGAGAGGTCTGAGTGGAACCACCAGCGGCGGCATCCAAGTAGTGCTGCCACGATATAAGAATATTTATGTCACATGTCACAGTCCTTTATGTCACGATATATCACATGTCATGATATAATATAAGCACTTGTGGCTCAATATAAGGAGGTCAAAGGTGAAATTGCAGCATAGCAATAATGGAACAACTACAGTGATACAATGAAGCCAATAGTGAAGGTACAATGTAAACACTTAATTGGTTGTACTGTACACTAACAGCTACTGAGAGTTCTCAAAGAGAAAATTTGCTGATCTGCATGCTCAGAGGTAAGGCTGCTTCTCAACGGTAGCTCGAACAGCGCGGTATGACCTCGCCGGTGAAGTGCGTTCGGTGCGGTAGCTGGAATCGCGGTTCAGCGATCTCAAGACGCTCAGCCCAGGCTTATCGCCACTGTCTTCACGTAACTCCACAAGTTCCTGCGAGTGGGCTCGCTGGTGCTCGGCCCAGGCTTATCGCCACTGTCTTCGCGTAACTCCACAAGTTCCTGCGAGTGGGCTCGCTGTACCTTGCTCTTGCACTTTGGTTTAGCAACTAGCTTCTCTAACTCGCCACCGTCGACATTCTTTGCAGGGAAAAAGAACACTTCGTAGTAGCGGCACATGCTGCGGGGACACCCCCAATAATTATACTTTTGTGCATATCGATACTGATCGAACGTCTATCGTATCATGTCGCGAAAATATTATGTCATGATATATCGATATATCGATATATCGTGGCAACACTACATCCAAGCACACTGAGGTCTCCCTTGAAGGTTCAGAGTCCGGTAGAGAGGTCTGAGTGGAACCACTAGCGGCGGCATCCATGCACGCTGAGGTCTCCATTGAAGGGTTCAGTGTCTGGTAGAGAGGTCTGAGTGGAACCACCAGCGGCGGCATCCAAGCACGCTGAGGTCTCCATTGAAAGTTCAGAGTCCGGTAGAGAGGTCTGAGTGGAACCACCAGCGGCAGCATGCAAGCATGCTGAGTTCTCCACTGAAGGTTCAGAGTCCGGTAGAGAGGTCTGAGTGGAACCACCAGCGGCGGAAACCTGTAGCAAGTGACGTGAGGGAGCAAAAGGGGCTGACGTGTTTTTCACTAGCACACACCATGTACACATCAGAGGGAAAAAATCTACAATCGGTGTTAGACATAGGGGCATACCAAGCACGCTGAGGTCTCCCTCGAAGGTTCAGGGTCCGGTAGAGAGGTCTGACTGGAACCACCAGTGGCGGCATCCATGCACACTGAGGTCTCCATTGAAGGTTCAGGGTCCAGTAGAGAGGTCTGAGTGGAACCACCAGTGGCGGCATCCATGCATGCTGAGGTCTCCATTGAAGGTTCAGAGTCCGGTAGAGAGGTCTGACTGGAACCAACAGCGGCGGCATCCATGCACGCTGAGGTCTCCATTGAAGGTTCAGAGTACAGTAGAGAGGTCTGAGTGGAACCAACAGCGGCGGCATCCTGTAGCAAGTGATGTGAGGGAGCAAAATGGGCTGACATGTGTTTTTCACTAGCACACACTACTTCAGGTACGGTCAAGCTTACAAGCCTACTCACACCCGAAAAGACAAGCAATAAATGCATCTACACACACACACATCAATTTCTATGGCCCAAAAAATGCAAACAAACATCCGAAAGTAAACGTCAGTAGCAGTAATAGAGACAAAAAATAAAAATAAAACAACAAAAACAGCACAACGTACCAGGGACATAGCCAAGTCTTTGTGGATTCGGCATTGCTGACGTTGAGGTTGTTTGCCGAAAAAATTCCCCTTGTGTAACACTCCTGAAGAACAGCGCAGAAAGCAGGCAAACGGCTCATTGTTCACGTAGGTGGCAAAAGTGAGGTGTCAGCACTGCGGCTAAGTACCGCGTGGTGAATATTTGTGCATGAGCAATACAAAAAGGGCTGGGCGTGAGACACAATGCGCACGCGTATGCGATACTATGCGTGCACGCATGTACGTGCTAAAAGCCGTGCACGTACGTACGTACCATGCACATGATGATGCAATTTGTGCTGTCATGTTTGCACGCACATGCATGTACGGATATCCCTGCTGCAACGCAGAAGCAAGTTTTGCAAGTGTAAAATGCTGCATAAACTGCCTACTGGAGGCAACCATAACTAAATGCTGCATAAACTGCCTACTGGAGGCAACCATAACTAAAAGTTACACAAACTGCCTACTGGAGGCAGCCATAACTAAAAGTTACACAAACTGCCTACTGGAGACAACCATCACCGTTCTCAAATTGCCACAAAATAGCACAACACTTTATTGTTCCCTTGGTCGGGTGTTGCCTTTTGTCTTAGACTTCAAGTTAGCTCTAAGGCGCTTACAACAATTGGAAAGAGCAGACTTGCACAACGGCCAAAGTTGTTTCTTAAAAGCCTCCAATGGCATTGATTGGAAGACTGTATTGCAAATAAAGTTCTGAAGAAGCTCCAGCTGTGTTTCATTTAGGGGGGGGGGACCATTTTTTCCTGTCAGCGAGGATGCTCTTAAAACATCATCCCCAAAGAAACTGTGCCGGGCAAGTTTGACTGCCAAAGTACAAACATTAGCAACAGAACAGAGTTCAGAATGTTCTTAAACAACTTGAGCTGCAGATTTTTTCACAATCTTTCGGTTGTGGGCCACACTGCTTTCTTGTCCAGAGTGTGAAGGCTCGTCAACATTAGTCAATTGAGGGGGGCATCCACCACCTACTTGTCCAGAGTGTGAAGGCTCCTCAACCTTGGTCAGTTGTGGGGGGCATCCACCACCTGCCGGTCTGGGGTCTGGGGTGTGGGAGCACGTCAGTGTTGGTCAGTTGAGGGGGGCATCCACCACCTGCAAGTAACGCAGACAACTGAGCATCTGATGCAGAAGGTTGTGAGGTAGAAGGGAGTAATGACTGTCTCTGTGCCTCTTGTGGTGCCATGACTGAAGAACTTTCAACAGCGCCAGAAAGCAAGCAATCATCTGTTACACCCGAGAGTTCACTTATATAGCTGTCACTCAATAGGCTGGCCAATTCATCATCATACTCGGGTAGTTGAGTCAATATTGGAGCTGGAGGACAGCCAGCTACTTGCCCTGATAGAAGGATGCTTTGTAGGGAATTGTGTAGGAAATAGCGGTGTAAGAAGTTGTGGTGTAGGAAATTGCGGTGGTGAAAATCCAGGCACGGCATTGAAGGATGAATGTTTGAAGGTGTTTGTGACAGGAGACATCACAGGTGGTGATCGAAATACACTGGACTCTTTCATCAGCATGCTTTGGAGTATGTGTTGTTTATCAGCTAATTGGTCTTGCTTGTTATGGAGGTGGGCAACTTCTTTGTGGAACTCTATCTACTTATTTGCTTGCTGTAAGGGTTGTAGCTGCTCCTGCTGTTACAGCAGTTGATTTTGTATTTCCTCCTGCTTCGCCAACTTTGCTTCGATTCTTTGAATAGCTTGTTGCTGTGCAGTTGTCGCTTGTTGCTGTGCAGTTATCGAGTTAAGCGTTTCTTGCTGTTGCATCATTTGATGTTGTTCAATCCTTTGAACGGCTTGCACAATTAGGTCCTGCCACAGGTTCCCGTAACCTACAGGTGTGAAGAGGAGCCACAGATTTGCACAATCTCAGAAAATCTTGAAGCGCAAGTAAGGGGTCATTTTACTCATTGGTGTCAGGCATAGCCACGATAGTGCCAATATAGAAAACCACACACCAGGAAGGTTATTATTAAGGTGAACAAGAGTGAGCCACACACTTATCAGGCTGTACTGCAAACACAGCTTGCCAAGGTACTGAACAAGACTTACACATTCAGCACATTTGGTGGGTATATACCACCAAATCTAGTGGGCATATAGCTGTAAATTTGAACCCCACAAGCACTACAACTACATCAGGAGGCTTCTTCAAAGCAAAGCTTTACCCACAAGGGTGGAGCCAGACATCAAAGTTGGACCAGCCTCTAGCTTACACAAAACTGGACAAACTAGATCTTCAGTCAGTCATTAGAAGTGTGAAAATTTAATTGGCTCACCTGCCAGCCTTTGTTGGGATTCAGGTCAGGAAGGGCTTCTTTCAATCAGTGGGATCTGAGCTGGGTTTATCCAGGGGGTAGCTTCTTGATTCAGCGACAGTTGGAGGGGGCGACCACCACTCGCTTCCTTGCTCATCGACAGTTCTTGGAGGGGGCGACCACCACTCGCTTCCTTGCTCATCGACAGTTCTTGGAGGGGGCGACCACCACTCGCTTCCTTGCTCATCGACAGTTCTTGGAGGGGGTGACCACCACTCGCTTCCTTGCTCATCGACAGTTCTTGGAGGGGGCAACCACCACTCGCTTGTACGGACAACACTTGAGAAGGTTCTCTGTCACTGTGGCCTGCTCCTTCACCAACAACTAACACATTCCCTGTAAAAATTTTTTTAAAAATTCATTTTTCCTACTCTTGCTATGGCTTCATACCCAGGCTCTGGGTACAATAGCCCCATCCCAACCATTGCCCCCCCCCTCCCCCAATACGTGCCAATGCAGAAATACTGGTGTAGTGTTCTGATTCAAACATTAATCTCAGGACATGTACAGGGCATATTTATACAGAATCAGCTAATTACTAAGTATGGAACACCAAAGATAGAATACTGCTGAGAACATGAACAATGACTTGTACCATCCAAGTGAGAAATACTAAACAATCACACATTACACTACAACTGGGGGCAGGAAGGGAAGGCAACGAGGCTAGGCTAGGCTAGCTAGGCTAGCAAACCAAAACCTGGAGGCAGGGAGAGCACTGGGATGCCTAGGAACGACAACGTGCAAATCTTGCTAGGACTACAACAGCTAAGAGGTTGTGTTTCCATTTCAGTTTTCAGTTTCCGGTTTCCGTTTCATTTCCATTTCCTGCTTTTCCATATGCCCCCCTTAACATGTTTCATTAATTAGACACATACACTTGTACACTAAAGCAGATATACACACTTATACGAGAATGTAGCGCGTTATGAGTTTGAATCGGCCACAGTGATCAAGCAGTAATCAACACAGATGATGAACGCTATCATCAATTTCACAAGGCTTGACAAATCGTTGCGTTGGGCCAAATCTAGCTCCTTCAGATAGCACATGTTCAACGTCTCCTCATTCAGAGACAATACCTTGGGCCTCACACAGTGGCCATATACTTCGAGCCCTAGCATGGCTTGCTGAGAGCTCTTCCACAGCCCAAGCATCTGCTCATTGTTCTGTGCCTCAATGCCACTGTCCTCACTCTCCTTGACCTCACTGACCATGACATTGATGAAAGTAATTTTGTCATACGTGACGTTGTCTGCATACCTCTCATTTGTTTTGATATTCCTTGTAACCGCTGCAGAACTGGTTGATCTTAACTCCCTAGTAGGGACAGACCACTTTATGTATAGAGCCCCAGGCTGTGGTTCCCCAGTTGATGTATTATGGAGGTACAGGAACTGCGATGTTGCAGTAACATCACGACGAGTAGATAGGTCCACATACTCCCCAACAGCATCCAGAAACTCTTTTCCCACGCAACTGTATAGGCCCATAGCCATAGTGGGGTTAGGTGGAGTTCGACTAGGCCGAACTCTGTCCGAACAGGATTTGTTGGAGTAGGAGGAAACAGGATTAAACGAAACAGGAGTAGACTAACTGACTCGAAACTGCCCTCGTACCCGCAATAAAACAATCTGATATTATAAACTCTTTACTGTTTACTGTTTAATGTTTTATTGTGCCCGTTCATCTAAAGGTGTAGGCCTGCTTCCCCCTTCGTGACAGTGGTTCGAGGAGGTTTGGTCGGCTTGAACCACCCGGAACTCACTCGAACCTTTGAACCACCCCGAACTCATGGTAAGCTCCGATTGACTTCCTGTTACACGTAATAACAAACTCCAAGTCCAAAAAGGCGCAGCGATCACGATAAATAGCAGAAGCGAAGTGCGGGCGCATTTGGCCGCTATCGGGTGTAATGGACAAGAAATTTCGCGGACGCATTTCGCCGCTATCGGGTGTAATGGGTTAATAACGTATCACAAGAATGACAAGTTTAGTGTGATACACATCTAAGGAGGAGCTAGATTAACCTTGTTATTAGGTTCTATCCCATCTGATCTGTTATGGCATGTTAATAGAATGGTGTTCAAAGTCTTCTCGACACTTTTACTCATCACAGAAAGTTACTGTAAGAAGGTAGCTACCGCAATTGTGTGTAAGCATTTGGTGACCAATGTCAGGCAATTGATGATCCAACCTCCCCATCCCTACACCGTGCACTCAGGAGAGTTTTCTATACAACCTAGGCAGTAGCATAAAAAAGTTAACACATACTGCTACAATACCAGCAACACCATCCATACAACACACCTTTGTTCCTGGGTTTCTTGGTGCCTCCTTGTTGCTTGAATTCTGGTTCTGTTGACGTCGCGTTTTGCTTTTGGGATGGCGGACACGGAGCATCGGTTTCACTGCCCTGTGAGAATGACGATGGTGATAATCGAGCCGCCGCTTGCGCCTTGGTGACTTTGTCTTCGTCCATCACCACGGCTTTCCACAGACTAAGCTGGACTCCATGCACATTCAAGCGTATAACCACGCACCCAAAATGGGCACGATAGCACAGCATCTGAAAAAGCTGGAGAGAAGCCTGGGAACCAGGCTATTACCTCAACTGTTGTAACGGTGAAGTTGCCATTGATGTTGATACAATTGGTTAAGGCATTTTTCAATTTCATGTGCTTAACATCTTCTGGGTTTGGAAATAAGTCCTGTAGTGTGGTAATCTGGGATCTGTAAATAGAGCTACCATAAAAAGCAGTTAATAAGTGCATACTTGCTACTAGCCTTGTTCCCAGGCTCTCCCCATGTGCGCGAGTGAAAAATCAGAAGAAAGGGGAGAGCCTGGTAAAATTTATCACGTGAGAAAGAGAGGACTTAATTACATGTGGGCCAACAAATAAACTTGCCCACGCTTTATTGACAGAATTTACAGTTTTACTCATTCAGTTGCACAAGTTTTATGGCTGACAGAACAGGACTCAACAGCGCTATGCTATGTTACCTGGCAGTACACAAGCTATGGTAAGCTTACACAGATCTGTACATTTGAAAATTACGCTAACTTGGTCACTTACCTGGCAAACTGACCGGTGTACACCCTGGAGAATGGCTTCCAAGATGGCTTCCAAGATGATATTATATTTGCTCAAGCCTTCTCTGGGCTTATTGTTCGCCAAGACAGGCTCCCACCAAATCATGGCTACGTGTACTGTCGATTGCACAACTATGTGCATGCATGGGCACATCAACGATCCACCTACGCTCACTCTAGCTTCTCTCTAGTTTCTCTCTACCCTCTATGTCATTCACGTGATAATTTATTCCAGGCCCACTCCCCCACTTTTCCGTACTGCAAGCAACGGAAAGCTGGGCTGGGCCTGGAAACAAGGCTAACTTACTACAATGCTTGCACAAAAAGGCTTTTGAACTTGACTTTCAAGAACATACTGGGGCAAAAAAAAAATCAATTTTGAGAAATCGTTAACCAATGAGAATGCAATCCAACTGTCAGTGAAAAAGTGTAATGATATCTCACTACACAGTAAATGAGGTTGATGACTGGTGGGAACATGCACATATTAAGAGTGAAGCAATGCCAACTAGTGCCATTACTTGTGTTGGGATGGTCTAAACCCTGCTCACCTTATGCTGTATATGTTTCCCTGGTAGGAAAGACTTGGAAATAGGCCTATTATATCATCCACATTCCAGTCAACGTAGTCGCTAAAATTCTTCCCTTTTGTTGGAAGTGGCCTGTTGTGTATTAGGATACCTGAGCCGCCACCTGAGCCGCCATCCTGATTTAGAAAGTGAAATTATCACAGATGAAGACTGCAAACACACATAGGCTTGTGTTTTCTGTTGTTTATGTTCTTGTTCCTGCCAGTACATTTCTCTGCCTGGTGCTTGGCCATAGTGGTTTCGAGTAGGCTAGTTAGGGTGTAGCCTCATACCCAGGCCACATGGGAGGAGGGAAAAGTGGCCTGGTATCCACTGTTTGTGCATGCGCGAAAAACCCCATGATTTCCTGGGGTATCGTATACCATCGTTTATGAACCGTTAATCTTTACCGTATACTGGCGTATAGCTCCAAAGCACGTCCGTCTCGAGCTTATCCCCCCTAAACCCATCATGATCTTTGCCGCACAGCGTTTCCGATTGTTGTATTGATGGTTTTTAGTCCTTGGAATGTTCATTAATGCATAGTGCATGTGACTGTGTCAAACCTCCTCTGGGATCCACCCATAAATTTCCAGAATTGAATTTCTTGCTGTAGATTAGTTCATGCGTTTTATTTGATGGTACTTGGTATACTCTTTGCATTGGAGGGATAGGCACAGCACAAAAGGAGTATAATAAGAAGACACCAGTCACAATGTCAACTAAACACTGTAAAGATGTACTATATGCATTTTTGTTGTAATGATCATACGAACAAATTTGAAATTTGAAAAATGATATTAGTGGCTAGTGTTCTAAGTTGCCAGCTGGTGTTCTAACTAACAAGTAATAGTGTCGTGTCTAGGTGAGTTGTAGGACTAGCCATTGACCAGTCTGGTTACAGAATGACTTCCAGCCATAATTGCGGCGGGCCTGAGTGAACCCCACACTAGCGTGACTATGGACCGACCACTTACCGTAAATTTTAAATGAGTGCATTCAAATATTTCACGAAGATCGGTATCGTGAAGCCAGTGAAGGTATGACTGTCAGAGTGCAGTGTCGGCGACCCCAAGCGAAGACGACTGAAGTTGAAGCACGCGTGGCAACTTAATTCTGGTTTGTGCTTCTACCGACGACGGCAGGCTGCTCACAGGCGCTACAAATTTAATATGGACAGTGGTTGACTGGGTCGCTTCAGGTTGGGCCATGCATAAACGACACTCGTAAATGCCAGAAATTTAGCTCACGATTTCGGTGTAAAGCTTAGTCCATGCGTGTGTAGCCACGTTAGCTGCCCTGGCTGGAGAAATGGCTGGCATATGTGATACTTATAATTTATCTCTGGTGAGGAATTACGGCTTCTTATGCGTTATCCAATTTGGTATAAACAGTCGACAGTGACAAATCCTGCTGTTTGCCATGACAAAGTAGTCACTACTTTGAAATTAGCAGTTTGCTGCTTGCTCAGACTAGCCCCATGATGATGAATCATCTCGCTAGTAGTCTAATAGTAGAAACTGCTGCTCTTGCAAACTACACATGCTTAGCGTGTGGAGTCCTCATATACATTTTTATTTACAGCAGCCCTGACAATACATACCTTATAAACACTTATCCTGGAAGCATGCACACATCTCCTCTCTATGTTTTGCATTATACCATGTATACCTGACATTGGCTGTTGCAGTCTTCACATAATTTGTGTCAGCTGCTGCTTCATATCATGGTAAGCTATCTAAACACGTGCTCGGTTGAGCTTCCGGGGGCGCATCTCCTATGAATAATGGTATGATTTAACAAATGGCATATAGTCAACTTGGGTTACCTGAGAATTACCGACTAGTTGGAGTTCTTTGATAGCGATAAGTTGTGAGTGCAATACTTTGCATTTTTTTCACATTTCAATTGTTGTAATAGCTTCAGCTGTTACTGTGTTAGCCTGGCTTACACTGAAAGAAGAAAGAAGAAGAAGTCAAAACATAGACGATTTGCCCGTTTTAGTGACTGCTTCGAAGGTAACACTTCCATCATAAGTGAAAACTGGAGGCCGTTTGCTTCCTCTGTTTGAGAGAAAGCTTCGTGTTTGGTAGCCCTTGTCAAAATCCACAATCACTCACGAATTTGTACCGCCCTTCCTGGCTTTCCTGAATAGTGATGTAAGTGGAAAGGTGTGTCCTAGACTTATTAGTCAGGGTTTACCCCAAAGTCTCGCTAAGCTTCTTAGCTGCTTTGTCGCATAAATGCGACAGCCGAACCTAGCGCATGCACGCACGCGTTGCAACATTCGCAGTTCAAGGGTTAAGCCTAGAGTAACAGCCAACTAAGAATTACACATCGACAATGGGATGACTATAAAAATCACTTCGTAGGTCAGCATTTACTGTTACCATAGTCATCAACTAGCCTTGTTACCATGCTCAACACTTTAACAGAAAGAGCCAGGGAATAAGTCAACACTAGGACCCCTCAACTTAATGATCATAAAATTGTTAGTAGTTTCAATCGCTGGCAACCGCCGCAAAAACTAAGAAAAGAAGTAGACACTAACATAAGAGTATGTGCAAACTACGGACATGCATAAAACCATACTTGAAAACCTATTGGTAGAATACACTTTTGCAGGGCTGGAGCCAGCTATCAGAGAGTCGGTAGACTCTCTATGTAGGGATGGCGCCGATGCGCAATATATGCAATACTTAAGGAGCAAAAGCCGTATAACTTCACCACAAACACGCAAAAAGTTTATTTAAGCATCCAGGCTTCCTCTTGAGTGCCTTTGTGATCAGCAAGACTCATATAAGTGGCCAAAAGCCACACGGAAGATAGCTAAACACAAAAGTGTGCGATAGCAAAGTGCCATTTTTCGTATTCTTCTTTCTTTCTTTCTTTCTTTCTTTCTTCGTTACGACTTTTGTTCAAACAACAATAACTCAAAAACGGTTCAAGCACTCACCGTAATTTTAGCACGAAACTGATGCTTATCACAGCGCGGAGCTCTACGACCACTCAGCGTCTTCATAGCTTCAAGTTCACCCTGGTCAACAAAAGCCATTCACAACACTCTGAGGCTGGTGTGTGTTGCTTAGGACGCCATTTTCTAATTTTGTACGCATGCGCACACGAAGTCTCGTTCCCAGACCAAAGACCACGGTCATTGGTCTGGAAGCGAGACTAGTGCACACGCGAAATCGCCAGCGGGCAGTACGCTTGGCTGTCACGGTCTTTTCCTCCCGCCGGCATTGGGCAAGGCTTATGAACACTACATAGGTAAGGCGCTGCATTCAGCTGCCTACTTGTAGCTACACTAAAAATAGCCTTTGAACTGTAAAGCTAGGATTGTCAGTTGTCAGTAGGATAGTAGTTTCTGTGCTGCAGCTGGTCAGTCGTCATGTGATTGACAACTGAAATTGGTTTCACAAAGTTTGGTAGGAAGAGTGGTTGGCCCTTCATCAGGTTCTAGCTGGCTATATTACACATAGGCCTAATTGAGTGGTTGGCCCTTCATCAGGTTCTAGCTGGCTATATTAGCCTCGTTCCCAGGCCGTTCCCGGCTCCAGTTTTGATCGCTTGCAGTATAAAAACGGAGGGGAAGGCCTGGGAGAAAGAGTCACGTGCGTGACGTCAGGTAGACATGAGGGTAGACGTGAGGGGGTCGGTGCCCGACGAAGAATCTCGAAGTCCTTCTTGTAATATCTTGTCCAAGAACTTGAGACTGTAACATTCGAAAGACAGCGTCAATACAGCTCGTTGTATGGTAGACTTGAGGCTGATCAACGCAAAGTTTGTGAATTACAACGATCGGGCACCGCCCCCCTCACGTCTACCTGACGTCACGCACGTGACTCTTTCTCCCAGGCCTTCCCCTCCGTTTTTATACTGCAAGCGATCAAAACTGGAGCCGGGAACGGCCTGGGAACGAGGCTAGGCTATATTACACATAGGTCTAATTATTTAATACATGCCTGGAACCACTACTAAACTGTCAACGCCGTTTCAAGTTCTGGTGTTGTGATTACACTTACGTGTAACTGTAACTGAGATTAACATCAAAAAAGTACAGAAACAAGACTTAAAAAACATTAAAAATGTAAAAAGATGTAGGGATGGCATGCCAAAATGTATGCAAACAAGGTAGGGATAATGCATGAAAGCAAAGGTCAACATATTGGCAAAGCCCCATCCCTACATCTTTTTCACACTACAGTTGATGCAATGCTGCTAGATCATATTAGCCTCGTCC
Organism: Agelas oroides; assembly: GCA_949130485.1. Lineage (NCBI taxonomy): Eukaryota > Metazoa > Porifera > Demospongiae > Agelasida > Agelasidae > Agelas > Agelas oroides. The sequence continues at coordinate 7,332,318 of OX422184.1, read as the reverse complement.
CTGAGCCAACATGTGGGAGAAGGAATGTGGCCTGGGGACGAGTTTAAAACCATGCCATGTACTATCATAAGTCTGCAGTCTACTCCAACTCACTGCTTAAGTTGTTGAAGAGGTTCTGTATAACATAATGCTACCAAGAGGGTCATACTAGCCTCATTACCAAGCCATGTGGGAGGAGGAGGTGGCCGAGGCTACAGCCATGAACTGCCAGTAATAAAGGTTGTGAACTTGTGGTACGTTTTAGGAAGACCCCCATGCACTAACTGTAGTGTGAAAAAGATGTAGGGATGGGGCTTTGCCAATATGTTGACCTTTGCTTTCATGCATTATCCCTACCTTGTTTGCATACTTTTTGGCATGCCATCCCTACATCTTTTTACATTTTTAATGTTTTTTAAGTCTTGTTTTATACTGGTATGACCATGGTGATGATTGATGATGCTAGGCGGGTCGGAGGGTATGCTCCCACAGGAAAATTTTTTTTAACTCTTTACCGACCGTAGCAAATTATTGTAATATTACGTGAATGACCACACAGGAATTCCGGAAGCGGCCTTGACGACATGTTGTTGGGGCGAGCCTGAGCGAGCCCCACACTAGCGAGTCAAACGGTTGATTTTTCATATATATATATTATTATATATTATCTGTTGTACGTCGTTCTGTAAATGTAAGTTGACACTCTTTTAATCCGAAACATTGCGCACACCGAATACAAGTGCGGACAGAATATCGAAAAGATGGTTTAATCAGAAACATTGCGCACGCCGAGTACAAGTGCGGACAGAATATCGGTACAGAGTTTTACATTCAGTGTTTTATTCAGTGTTTTATTCAGTGTTTTAGCCTACAAGTTTGTTCAACATGGATACCCAGAGCAATCCTAGAAGAGCTCTCAAATCAGCGCCAGGCACACTGCTCAAACTGCTAGTGAAAGACAAGCTACTTCACAGCGGAAAAGTACCTGTGAATGCGAAAGAACAGCAACTGAGACCCCTGGGGAGAGAGAAACGAGGTTACACCGAATGAGAGATAGACTGGCAGCTGAAACCCCTGATGAGAGAGAAACAAGATTACATCGGATGAGCACCAACCAGCGCGAAAGGTTGGCAGTTGAAGCCCCCGAGGAGAGAGAAACGAGGTTACAGCAGATGAGAGATAGACTGGCAGCTGAAACCCCCGAGGAGAGAGAAATGCATTGTACATCACGAGTTGAATGCAAAAACAACATAAGTAGCTATGTAGCTAGTACAAAGAATGTGCCCTGAGATGAATGAACGAATACTAAGTGATATGCTAGCATGTCAAACACAGAGATTCAAGTAGTTTACAACAATGACAGAGACCAATCAAATGATACAGTTACAACAGGAATTGTTTCAAGCAATATTTAAAAGTACATAGAAAGGATGCAGACTTAATTTCAGGAAGCAGTTGGTTCCAGTGGTAAATTGTGTCTGGAAAGAATGATCATAAGAATCTGTCCTACAGAACTTGTTACTTACACAACTCTACTAAAATTCCTGTGATTCATATATAATTATTGTTGTCTGAATGATAGCCAATCTGACAATATTATATTATAGCAAACTCACCTAACCTACGCAACATAATACTGCCAGTATGCACAAACTGTCCTTAAACATTTTATATACACTACAAACCTCTGAAGTGTCGCTACACCACTGCATCAAGGAGTACACACCCCCACTTATTAAATCCATGTCTTTACTCTAACTGCATGGAAAGGTATATTGCCCCAGTGATTTAACAAAGCGCCACTTTTTAACAACACAGCTCAACTATCAACGAGTCATCCATACTTGCACACCTGCATACCAGAGACGAAACAACAGCATTGCACAACAACACTTTCAGAGTTGTGATGTAATGTGTACTGACTATGCTATTACCCATATGGCATCCATGTGGTATTGTACCGCTCGCTCAGGCTCTCCCCAAGATGCCTTGCATCTACACTAGTATAGTCTGTGTTATATCTCCAGTTGCAAACCAGCTACAGACTTCTAGTCAAAAACATTGGAGAGCCTTAGGCTTTATCTAGCTTCGCTGCAGTTTTGAAGCTTACCACTAAAGAACAAGCTTGGAGATAAACCCGAACGTTTTATACTGGAAGTTGCTACCTTCGGTCTGTTCTTGTGCCTGTAAGTTGGATGTTACAGTTTTGCTTCCTTTGAAATCTGTAGTGAAGTTAGAGCTTTCATTTAGCTATATATTGCCTTTTATCGCATCTTCGTAGCTTGTATACTTCTCGAGATCGGTCGTGACAAACACGGCCCGGTTGATTGCGGTAGCGCGACACACTACGCTATGTTCAACTTCCGCCTCAAGTACTAGTTTCAATTAAAACGTGCGCGATTAGCTTCCAGTGGGTGTAATGAATACTGTTACACGCGTGTACGGTGTGCACTAAACTGCTACCTTCCGGGGGAAACACGCAAAGGCAGGTAAGTACTCATGACGCCGTTCGGCGTCATGAGTACTTACAGGAACATTAATCTCATGACATCGTACGGCGTCATTGGTTGGTAAAGAGTTAAATTAGGTATTCTGAGATCACTTCCTAGGCTATGTTTAAGCCAAAATGGTACTAGAATCTCCTACCTGTAGCTATGTTACAATGCAGCCAGTGAAGCCACTTGAAACAACTGAACAAAGCTGCCAGAAATGACCGTCTCACATAAGTACTCCTCAACGTGGAAAGGTGATGCAAGTTGCCTGGAAGGCTTGATCTAATCTCTGTTTGGAAGATTGCTATCATTCGCTGGCACGCATCATTTCACACACGTTAGTCCCACCCCCATTTTGTGCAATGCTCTCGCACTTGGATGTCGTATGGAAATCGACAATCCAGTCATCGACACATTGAACACTCGATGCCTCAAAAAAGTCCGTAGAAGACCTTGTCATACTTGAGACGTCCAGAGCTACAATGAAACATCAGTGGAGGCTATGTACCATCCAGGAACTGTGTGTGGTAGCGAAAAATGAAAGGAAGGTTCTAGCTGACCTGCGAAGGCAACAGCAGTACAGTATGTTGAGTACTCAGCCAAAGAAGACACAGTTGAAGCATGTTAAAACAAACCCAGACCCTCTGAGACGTCGAGCTTCTGGAAAGGCAGAACCATCTGGGAAGTAGGAGGACATGCAGTTTGGCTACAAATGTGAAAAGCCAGGGTACCTTTATAAGAACTGTCAGTTTGGTAAGATGGAGAGCGGAGGCCACAAACCAGAAAGGCCATCGTGTATGAGCAAAACAAGGCCGGCGCAAACAGTTCGGCCGGTACAGCCTTGGCCGTACCAGTTTTTGAGAGAAAAAAATGCCGTCAATTGAATTTTAACTTGCATGTGTGCTTGGGGCCAGTCCATCACTACCTGGCACAAAAACTTGTGAATGGTGTGTCGATAGAGGGGAGAGGGAGGGCAAATCAAATCAGTTCGTGTGGACCAGTCAAGATGATTGCATCCTTTTGGTTCTACATGTACAACCAGGTTTAGGAATTTGATGGCCGGTCTTCCAAGTAGTTCGTTATGCAGATTTTGTGCCACATAGGTCTGCTCTTGTGTTTCAGTGTTCCATTTCTGAGTCTTCTTTCAAACTTGGCCATGTTGTTTTCAAGTCTGCTGAACAGGTCCACTGAGTATCCTGTCTGGGGGTATTATTAAGAGACCATCTTAAGACTCGTCGTATTCTTCCTCTGGAACCTACTGTCACATCTGCTTCTGTGTCACTCTTGAACTCACTTAAACATATTTCCCTACAAGGACCATTTGGTGTGGATTAAGTATCTTTGTGTTGTACAAAAATATCACAGATGTACCCTATATTGAGATGGAGGTTGACTGTCCACAGCTGTGCTTCTTCTCACTTAGCTGTCACAGTGTCCCAGTTTAGTTGTGTCTCATTCTACTATCTGTGGTTGTGTCTCCAGTGGTATGCCTGCTCCTGGCTTGAAATGCCCTTCTTTGAACACCTCTTTGCTTCATTTGCAAGGCATTTTTTTTTTCTGTTGGGGGGGTATTTTCCGCATCTTGAGCATACTTCTGTTCTTTTGTGGGGGGTCTCCTGCAATTTGGAAAGACCATCTTGCACATTCTGGAGTTCCAGTGAGCTATTCTGCTTGCCATTCCACAGTTTCTCAAAGAGCTCTCTATATCTACAGCAATCTACAAGACTGTAGAAGGTGGGAACAAAGATTTGGTTGTGTTCTTGCTTGTGCAGATTGAAATTGGCCCATTCAAAATCGCATACCAGTGCTTTACAAAGTGTTGTTTGAATTGGTTTTGTACCATTTCATATTACTGGTCAGTTTTGGGTAGTGCGAACATTTGTAGAATATTGTCAACCTGATCTCCCATTGAACATACGTATCTGTGGCGAACCAATTGAAAACTTTGTCCAGTTGAAACAGGCCACTGGTTTATGAACCGGTCATCCAGTTTGTAAACTGCAAGATGCATGAATACCTGATAAGTCTACGTAGCGTGTATGAGCCCCGCCCTTAATGGAAGTTCTGCACTACAGAGCTTTGAACACTGTAAGGCGGTCGAAAAACACAATAATGTTCGATTTCTACCCGGGACTGCCACATATATAAACTAACGATTTTTGTTATAATGAAGGAAACACGCTCGTTATATTCATTAGAATTAAACACTCGTTCTACTTTCCAGAATACAGTATATAATACTTACGAGGTACTACTACATGGCTACATTTATCTTTCTGTATCTATTTCTACTAGGAAGTTACATTTTGAGAAGTTACCATTTTATCCTGATGGAGCTCTGGGACAGCCATTTGGCACTTGTTTTGAGGTACATGGAGAACATCTTGTTCCAACAACTAGGACACCAAGAAGGTTTGATTTTGGTAAGTGTTTGCTAATCTCATATACATTGCAGTGTAACCACCTGTCTTGGCACTGTACTAGGGGCACACCTTGATATCAAGATTTGAAAGTTTGTTGGTATAATGTTAAATGTGAGGTGAAGTGTTTGTTTGTTTCTGCTTGTTGCTTATTAACCCTTTAGGGCCGATAGCACCAAAAGGTCTAGCCTCGTCCCCAGGCTCTCTCCTCAAAAACGGGGGGAGGAGAGAGCCTGGTAACATCTGTGGGAAAAGCTGTCGACTTCCGGCGCGTCATCATTCATGTGATCAGAGCAGGATGCTCCCACTTTAGTAGTAATTGTCATGTGATTTAATAAACTACCTTGCAATATTGGTACTGTATCTGGTGGCAGCGCAAGCTATTTACAATTTCGCTCTTTGTCCTCGAGCCATCCGCAGCTCTGTTGAGTTCCGTAACGCACTTTTTACATGTAAACTCAGAGCTGCGAAGTATAGTGAGTGAGCCAGTCCCGCAAACCAACTACAGTGAACTTCGATCTTAGACTCTCTGGACTTACGTCCCTTCCGCACATCCAGAAACTGTTTTTCACTAACTTTTGAGATGTAGTCAGCGCTTATAAGTTCATTTCGAGTTGACAATTTTTTGCTGAGTGGACAAAATGTCACGTGTACACGTGGTTTCGTTCTGCAATCTGATTGGTGCCGCCAGAGCAAGGCACTGGAAGTCGACAACTTTTCCCGCGGATGTTACCAGGCTCTCTTCTCCCCCCGTTTTTGAGGAGAGAGCTGGGGACGAGGCTACGAAAGGTCGGCGACTTACATTTTACAGTTTTGTGGCTTCTCACTTTGCAATGCCATTCCCACGAGAACTGACACTATTGCTGGTAGTTTGTTAGTTCTCACACTCTCTGAAATTGTAGTAATAAAGGTGGGCTAGAGTGCTAAGCGTCGTAGCAAGCAGCTGTTGTGGCAACGACAGGTCTGCTAGCATAAATAGTCGAACGGTCAAGTAGAAAAAACTTATCGTTCCTTCGTTTTATGCTTACCTGGAATAACACTTCCATTATGAGTTACTATGGACCCCTTCTCTCCAGCAGTGAAGAAAGTAGCACCATTCAGCAAAAGAACGAGAAGTTTTGCAAAAATCCACCTGATATGCTTATCGCCCCTTCCTGCCTTGAATAGCAAATAACTGTCGGGGCATACCCCCAAGGCTCGTTAAAGCTGTAACTATTGCTGCAGGGCATAGTAAAGATTGCTACACGCATTTTCAGCGAGTTTCTCAGCAGACGTTGCACGCTCAGAACATTTTTTAGGCCCTAAAGGGTAAACTTAAACACTGCTAGGCATGCGATGCATGCATGTGTGAAGCGTGGTTAAGAAATCTGTTTTGTCCATCTGTTCATCAACTTTTGTTTTACATGGATGCAAACCATCAGCATCCGTGAATAACTTATTGAAGTAACATGGGTGTGTCTTTTTGGAGACCTCTAGTCGATGTGCCCTTGGTTCTATGGAGGGTGACCTTTGAGAATTTAGTTCTGTGGAACTTATTATTTTGCATCCACTTGAGTCCAGTGAGCTGTACGGCATCCACTCACTGCCAGTTGGCCTTGTGTGTGTATTTCTTGCATGCTAGAGTTTTTTCACCCCCTTCCTTTCACGATGTACTATTTGTATGTAGTAGTACTTAGTCAGTCGATGTTGTCTGCTCGGAACAACTTACTGGCTTTAAATATGTGTAATAGGGAGTCACGGTCGTCTGCCTTGTTCAGTTCACTGGCGGTCTGGACTTATCTGTATGGATACCACATCTTGGTTCGATGTGAGACTTGAAGTTAAACTGTTTCCACAGGTCATTCATCAGGTGTGGACAATCGAGGCATTGTTGATGATGGCACTTCTCAAACTTTAACCCATGATGACATTAGTGTAATGAAAGAACAGGGAGTCACAGGACAGGTATGTTGTTAACTTGTCTCACAGACTGTTGCTAGCTTCAGTTTTTAATTGTTTGTGTATAGCTAGAATGGAGATGTGTTGGTTGGGGGAGGGGGGGGGGGGGGGGGGGAGGTTGCATACACTTCATGCAAGGTACAGGTAGTTAACTCATCATACCCTGTGAACTAATTCCTGCATCTCGCCGGTAAATCGGATGACTCTATACTTTTATAGTTATCAGAGAGTCGGTAGACTCTCTATGTAGGGATGGCGCCGACGCGCAATATATGCAATACTTAAGCAAAAGCCGTATAACTTCACCACAAACACGCTAAAAGCTTATTTAAGCGTCCAGGCTTCCTCTTTGAGTGCCTTTGTGATCAGCAAGACTCTTATAAGTGGCCAAAAGCCACGCGGAAGACAGCTAAACACAAAAGTGTGCAGTAGCAAAAGTGCCATTTTTTGTATTCTTTCTTTCTTCGTTACGACTTTTGTTCAAACAACGATAACTCAAAAACGGTTCAAGCACTCACCTTCATTTTAGCACAAAACAGATGCTCATCACAGTGCTTCCCAACCACTCAGCGTCTTCATAGCCGCAAATTCACCCTGGTCAATACAAGCCATTCACAACACTCTGAGGCTGCTGTCCGTTGCGAAGGACGCCATTTTCTAATCTTGTACGCATGCGCACATAGTCTCGTTCCCAGGCCAAATACCACGATCATTGGTCTGGGAACGAGACTAGTGCACAAGCGAAATCGCGAGTTGACCATGCGCACGGCTGGCACGGTCTAGTACGTCTCTTCCCGTAGTAGTGGGCAAGGTTTATGAACACCACACAGGTAAGGAAGGCGCTGCATTCAGCTGCCAAATTATAGCTACACTAAATAAAGTAGCTACTAACAGCTCTAGTAAACTGTCAGTCGTCATGTGATCGAAAATTCAGGAGATCGGTTTTAAAACGTTTCGTACGGAGCTCCGGAGAGTGGTTGGCCTTCATCAGATTCTAGCTGGAATGTTATTACATGCTTGGAACCACTACTAAATTGTCAATGCCGTTTCAAGTTTTGAAAGAAATATTCTTCTTAGGCTTAGGTCTAACTGTAACTGAGATTAACATCAAAAAAGTACAGAAACAAGACTTAAAAAACGTAAAAGGATGTAGGGATGGCATGCCAAAAAGTATGCAAACAAGGTAGGGATGATATAATAGTGAAGGTAAATCTTTTTACATTACTGTTGCAAACTAATGTGAAAAAACGATGCAGGGATGAGGCTTTGTAAATTTACCTTCACTATCATATCATCCCCACCTTGTTTGCATACTTTTTGGCATGCCATCCCTACATCCTTTTACATTTTTAATGTTTTTTAAGTCTTGTGTGTATGTGTGTTATAGTGCATCCCGAAAGTCCTTGAACAAACGTCTAGTGTCTGGACGCGTCTTGAGGTTGCATCCGCCCACACACTGGACGCAGTTTCCCCTGCATTCGTCTGCGTACGTCTGTGTGTGTCCGTGTGCGTCCGCGTTCATCTGCGTTTGTCTTCGTGCGTCTGTGTGCGTCTGTGTGCGTCTGTGTGCGTCTGCGTGTGTCCGCGTGCATCTGCGTGTGTCCGCGTGCATCTGCGTGCGTCTGCGCTCGCATGTTTGCAGTTGTGAGTCTTCCACCATAAAGTCTAACTTTCGACAGTATTTATCTTAGGTCAAATGCAAGCTATCGATACGAGATAAAGGCCATTGTACACCCAAGACCTCTCAATGTGACATATCCAAGAATCAAGGAAGGCCTCCGAGGGATACACTAGTTCTGAGCACTGTAGTTTGGTGGGCGGGGTTTCGGAAACGATCGATCGAGTGCCAACTGTATTTCTGGATCTTGAAAAGCTACCAACATGGGACAACGATTGGCGGGGAGAGACTCAAGGCCTAAACATATAACAGCTTGGACATGGAATGTAGCTGAAGAATTTTGCATGCGTCTGCGTTCGTCCGCGTGCATCTGCGTCTGTGTGCGTCCGCGTGCGTCTGCATTCGTGCGTCTGCGCACAGAAAATTAAACGTCCGGACGCGTCTAGACGCAAAAGGATCTCTGCGTCCAGACGCGTCTTTTGTTCAAAGACTTTCGGGATGTACTATATTTTGCTCCTTGTGGGTGCAATTGGCCACTGTATGATTCTTTAACCTTTGCCATGCTCCTCGATGGTATTTATACTTCCATTATACTATCCTTATCATCACGACTATTTGTAAGAAGCGTTTTCCTTAGAGGGATGGGTCCACCTGAGGCCCCATTGTCTGCCAACGTTTGAGGGATTGTCAAAATCTGCATCCTTTATACTGAAGGAAGTACCTGTTATGCTGAATAGACTGACTATTCTGAAAATTATGCCAGCATAATAGATACATCCTGTAGAAATGTAAAATTCAAAACTCTGACTCATAGCTCGCTCTCTCTGTACAACAGCGCAAACACAGTGTTTATTGAGGCAGACCTGAGCAAACCCCACATTAATGTGTTGAATGCAAGCAGTGTCTGTATGTATGTATGCATGTATGTATGTATGTATGTATGTATGTATGTATGTATGTATGTATGTGTTTGTACTTCGTACTGTAAATACATTCGTATTTGTTAAATAACAATAGTTGCATTGTGAAAATGAACGTGTATAACGACCCTAAGGTTTTGAAAGGATTATCACAAACAAGACAACAAGACTCTCATACAATCGCAAAATCACAGTTAGACTGACTAAAAGTTCTCACTTTTTAACACACAATTACATTTCCTCTCTAAGGTGTTAATTACAACACAAAACTTTGGGATAGAGTCCATACGGTCTCAAATGTCACACGTGGGAGTCTCAATCTAAGAGGTAGTTGATATGAAATCATTGTGTTCTTGAAGTGACCCATGATGGACCCTGCAAATAACAGAGGAGAAAAGGAAACATAGAAATGAATGTGACAGAGCATGCCGCACTGCTGAAACAGCAGAGCACAGACTGAGTAAGTGCAGGACAAAAAGTAGATCAAGATGTGCTGCTTGTGTAGCTGCTAAGGTAGTCTCGTGTAGCCACACCCTGTTACTGCTGAAGCACCCAAACAGAGAGACTACTCACCACATGCACATGCTCGCCACATGCTCGCCACATGACGGATGAGAAATCCAACTCATGTCCTGAAAGTCCTTGACCGTGCTTCGCCATTTTGTCCGATCCAATCAGCAACTTTCTATGTGCTCAGTGTGAGGCATGTGATGCGCATGCGTATACCTTGTTAAGATACATACACCTTGTGTACTAAATCAGAATGTTCCAGAAGGTCTATATGCAGCTCTAATAGTGTCTGTGGTTGTGCAAGTTCATTAACACCTTTGCATGTATAGCCACAATACAAACATTGTACAAAAACTTGAAGATAGTATATAGCTAAACCCCAGTAGTACACAAAGTATCTTACAGCTGTAAAACAGCAGGCTCAAATGCTTACAGAATATGTCAAGGAAGATGTGGTCAGAGTTGCTACTACATCATCCCCCCCCCCCCGTTTGGCTTGCCTAATGATTTCTGCATTTTCTGAGCATTTTCCATCGTGACCTTTTCCACTCAGTGTCAGTTACCTCTTTTTCTGCTAGACAATGATTCACAATGGCTACTGTGAATGTGCAACCAAGTGTTTGGGTAGAAGTTGCATTAAACTCAAGTAGAGCTTTGAAAATCAGTCTCTTAGTAGCTGCAAATGTATACGTTCGAGTCAGTCTTTTGGAACACCTGAAAAAACACCATGCCAAAACGGAAAAAACACTCACCAAATTTTGATACTGTGTGCTGGGACAAGGGCAATGCGCAGCAAGACTTAGAGGCTTGGCCTGAGGGTGAGAAAATTACATGTAAACTGGTCACAGTTTGCACAGAATCAATGCTAAAAATGAGTAAAAGAATTTGCTTTTGCGATAGGTATTGGTGTTAAAAAGACTAGATGGCCAAGCCCAAGGAGTCAGGATGCATGCAAAGAAGTTAAAAATGCCTTGGGGAAGAGATATCTGTACTCTGCCCCAAAACTGCTGAACGGGTAAAAGCAGATTGGGCAGAAATGATGCAGTCTGGTAGGCTAACACTTGGTGAACCATGTGCTCCCTACAAGCTAACAAAGTATACCATTTTGGAAGGTGAAATCAAGAAAACTGAGATGAAAATAAATGAGAGAAGTTCCACTTCTAGATACCAGGCAGAAACTGCTTAACAAACAAACTGACTCACAGAGTTACAGCACATGTCAAAATCAGCACTTACAGCAACTCTTGAGATAACAATTCTTGAGATAGCAAATGCTGACTGAGCTAAAGAACAAGGCAAGGAGAGGGTCTCAGACAGGCCAAGAGACAAATGCTGCCAGGGAGGAAATCCAATCCCTTGCTAGGAACTTCTTTGACCTGGTTCGGCAAGAGAGTACTCTGAAGAAGAGGTCCAAGCAGGACAGTGAGACCACGTCTGCTAAGACAGCCAGAGAACACTGCCACAAACACTTCTGGAAGTTCGCACGTGAGCTCCTTGACGACAGTGCAGCTAGCAAGTTGACTCCAGAGTTCTCGAAGGAAGAAGCTTTCCGCTTCTTCTGTGGCACCTACAGTTCTACCCCTAAGGAGTTTGAGAAGCCCGACTGGATGCCCACCCCCAGGCCACCCGATGTGGAGTTTTGAAGTGGACCTAATCCTGCCAGAAGAGGTTCGGGCAGTGATCAAGCGCTCCAGGTCAGCCTCATCCCCATCACCATTTGATCAGATCCCCTACCAAATCTTCAAAAGATGCCCGAGATCCAGCCCTGGTCGACCTCTTCAACTGTTGTTGACCACAGCAATGATCCCATCAGCATGGAAAACTGCAACCTTAAAACTGATAGGCGGTGACTGAAGATGCAACAACACCCTCCAACTTCAGACCAATTGCCCTGACATCCTGCACTGGTAAGCTGTTCACCACCATCCTCCAGAACAGATTGCTTGAACACATGCTGGACAAATGATACCTGAACAATTTGATCCAGAAAGCATTCATGACAGCAACCCCAGGATGCACTGAGCACCACTCCAAGCTTGCCACCATCCTATCCGAAGCCAGGAGGAAGCACAAGTCTCCTGGCTTCTAGCCAATACATATGGCAGTGCCCACCACACGCTCATTCAATTTGCCATGAAGCACTACCACACCCCTCCACAGCTCTGCTTGATCCTGGAGTCTCTCTACTCAGATCTTTCCGCCACCATTATAACACCAGAATGGTCCACCTCCAGCATTCCTTTGAAGATAGGTGTTTATCAGGGTGACCCGGTGCTTAACACCCTTGTTGACACCCTGCAAGTGAGAAATAACCTCAGATACACACTATCTGACTCCACCCCCCACATCAACCTCCTCCTGTATGCCGATGACACGTGTGTTGTTGCGAACACCCCAGCCACCAGCAGCTCTTAAACATGGTTGACCAGTGGCTTGAGTGGTCAGGCATGAAGGCCGAAGTTGCGAAGTGCCACTCTGTAGCAATACAGAGCTCCACAGGCCATACCATGGACCCCCAGCTCCGACTCTCAGGGCATCTGCCCCAGGCTCAACTGGCCCCTCACCATCCACAAGTTTTCAATATCATGGATCGAGCGCGAGTGTCACGGCATTGTCAGACGGGTAAGTGATGAGGAAGAAGAAACTCGCCTGCAAAATATCCAGAGTCTCCCTAGGCAGAACCACTTGATCCACTCCTCCAACCCCAACACAGCTACCTGCCTGAGCTGAAGCAGTTCAGTCCCTTCCAGATGAACCCTTCCAATTTATCCTCAATGTAGCACATGACTAGCTTCCCCACAATGCAAACCTACATCTGTGGGGGAAGAAGGCTTCAGACTCTTGTCCCCTATGCCATGCATACAGCCAGAACCTTGTCCATGTCTTAAATCTCTGTCAGGTAGCACTGAACTTGAGACGCTACAATGATAGGCATGACTCTGTCTCTAGCACTGTTGATCTGGCCAACCAGTGTGCCTTCCCTTCCCACATTGTAAAGTCAGAAGATGGATGATTTGCCCGTTTTGGCGACTTGCCAGTCTGGTACTTTAGCGACACTCTCCAGCAAAGTTAACGGTCCCGCTGCCCATGGAAGCACTTGGTAATGCCTGATATGGCTCATGGAGGCCTTTGACTAGCCCTAATGCAGTCATTTCGAGCATGCCATTTGTGCACTTTTAATGTGGCCGCCATTTTTTTCGGGGCCATCCCTACATATGGTGTACTACCGTACGCCATGATAGGCTGGACTAAATGGCTAACTGCCTAGTAAGTCATTTCTACTTGTTCGAAGCCATTTTGTGCTGACTATGCAGCTTCGAGCAGTTGGAAAAAGTGCCGATTTTCTCACCTGATGCTCATAGCCCCGACAAAATCAGCCGATTTAAATGTAATTTGAAGCTATTACTCCTACCTGAAGTGAAATATAGAGAACGCTTGCTCCCCGTGGTTGAGGAAAATCTTCATGTTTGGGACAGCCCTTGGCTCATTGACGATCACCCGCAAAGTAGGCCACCCCTTCTTCTCTTTCTAGCCAATGAGGTCAGTCAAAAGGTGTGGCCTACCTCATTAGTACTTACTATCAAGGGACCTACCGTCAAATCTCGTTAAGCTCTTTAGCTTTGCGCGGAAAGCGCATGAAGTTGTCGTGAGCATATATATATGTTGCGAACCGATTGCAAACCTGACCAGTTTGTAAACGGGCCACCGGTTTATAAACCGGTCATCCCGTTTTTAAACTGGTTGGCCCGCTTTCAATACACAAAGCGAAGTGGTCCCGTTTAGAAACCGGGCCGAACGGTTTGAAAGCTGGCCGAACGGCTTGGAAGCGCGTTGAAAGGTTTACGAGCAGCCCGAACGGCATGAAAGCTGTACAAACTTGCCGAACAAACAGCCCGTGACCTGAACAGCATGAAAGCTGGCCAACGATGTACAGAAGCATACAAGCAAGGTAATCTTCCAAGCCGGAGACCCAACCAACGCCAGCGCGGATCGCTTTCGGTATCCGATCCGCGCTGGCGTTGGTTGAGTCTTGCTTGCGAGACTAAAAACTAAAGCTAAGACTAACAACTGACTAGCCTCATTCCCAGATTGTGTTTCGCAGCTTCTTTCCAGTAGCTTTTATCGTGAAAGACCGTTGACCACGCGCACGAGGTGGCAAGCCGTCCAGCGCATGCGCGGGCCCGCTTTTTGACCGTGCACGCCTGCTTATTGACCCGCTTTATGACTTCTTGTAAACCCGACCGGTTTTAAATCCGGCCGACCAGCTTATAATCCGGTTGAACGGTTTAAAAACCGGTCAAAGGTTTGTAATCCGGCTGTAACATATATATGGTCGCCACGATGACAGGAAGTTTAATGTGACCTACAAATGACACACTTGAAATCTCTGCATCAGATTAGTCAAAGGCCTCTCTATCAGCCACATCAATCATTGAGTGCTTTCATGAGCAACAGGAGCATTGCTCAAGTGCCAAAACCTAGCCTAATTACGCATGCTCCAACTTCTGATGGTGCCATGTGCATTATTCCAGGTTGTACTCCACGTAAAAATTCTTTCCACTTGGGGCAGAAAAAGAATGGTGACAAGTAAAACAGAATGTAAAGCTCTTATATTGGTGCCTACTACCACCAAGTGCCATCTCACATAATCATGCGAGATCTTTATAGCATTCATAGAGAACTTGCAGTGATGGTGCACCTCTGAATGATGGTGCACTTCTGAATGATGGTGCACCTCTGAATGATGGTGGACCTCTGAATGATGGTGGACCTCTCAGTGATAGCGGACCTCTCAGTGTCGGTGGACCTCTCAGTGATAGCGGACCTCTCAGTGTCGGTGGACCTCTCAGTGTCAGTGGACCTCTCAGTGTCGGTGGACCTCTCAGTGTCGGTGGACCTCTCAGTGTCGGTGGACCTCTCAGTGTCGGTGGACCTCTCAGTGTCAGTGGACCTCTCAGTCTCGGTGGACCTCTCAGTGTCAGTGGACCTCTTAGTGATAGCGGACTTCTTCTTGTACACTGAAGCAACACTGGAATGCAAAATCTGGTGCGTGTTGTTTGCAGTTGACAGCTCCCTGAGTATGAACAGATGTGGGAAAGGCTAATTGGTGCCTACTACCATCAAGTGCCATCTCACACAATCATGGAAGATCTTTATAGTATTCATAGAGAACTTACAGTGATGGTGGACTCCTCAGTCCTGGTGGACCCCCTGCTGGAGGACCTTTTGCACACTGTATCAACCTTGAAGTGCAAACTTTGGTGCACATTATTTGCAGTTGACAGCACCCTGAGTATGAGCAGATGTGGCAAAGGTTAATCCATGTGTTCTTAGTGCTGAAACCTGCTACCATCTATCCTAAAAGCGCTAACACCACCATGCTACCCTTGGTGTCATCGTGGCAGCTGCTTGAAGTTTCAGCTACTTTGTGATTATTATTATTAAACATGTAATTCACACCACAGAGCAAGGTGTACAGATAAGGAATTAGAGTCCAATACCACTAAGTTAAAATTAAGTACACAAATTATTATAAATAAATTAGGATTGCATACAATCGTATTAAACATGTTCTGATCAAAGCCATAAACAAAAAGATTATTGTCTCTAATCTCCCTGATTAGAATTATACTTTGTGATTGTAAATTTCATTGTGTAACTCAGCTTCTCCATGACTGTTCTTTTTTGGAACTATTGAACAGGTATGCTCAGTATGGAATTGTAGTCTCGTACCCCACCCTCTCACTAGAAAAAAAAAGTCTGGTGAACTATGTTAAATTTCTTTGGCTAGCACATACCTGCTCAAAAAAAACATTTGGATAACTGATAGAATTGCAAAAATTTTTTACTGTTGTAATAATTGACAGACTTGCAATCTTATCTAGTTAACCTTAAACACGGAAGATTTTGATGTCACGAGGTTAAAATGTCTATCTAAAACTGTAAAGCATCTGAGATGTGAAACACTTGTGCTTGCACTAAGGTACATAGCAAAACCACCTTTACAGGCATGGCTCTGGATGAAGGATGTGTAACCTCCCCATCATCATCAGAGTCGCTTGGATCTGATCCTTCAGGGTCCTTCATAACCTGCTCAACCAAGCTCTGAATGGGCTATTAAAACAAAATAGATTTAAAATGGCTTGTACATGTATGCTCAACATTGCTGCCTAATTAGGCCTTGCTGTATTATGCTATGTCCAATTTTTACTCTCATATTATGCTCAATTATTTATATGCCCTACCCTCCAACACCACAAAGTTTGCTCTCAATGCCGCTCATGACTCTCTTCCACGTAATGTCAATCTGCATATGTGGAAGAAGCGAGATACCCCCACCTGTCCATTGCCCCACCTGTCCATTGTGTGGAGAGAGGCAGAGTCTACTGCATATTCTCAACAACTGCAGTGTGGCAAGAAACCTGCGACTCTATAACCACCATCATGATGCAGTTCTGTGAGAGATCGTTAAGTTTGTCCAACCGAAACTCCCCCCAGAAGCTAACCTGACCGCCTTGGATTTGCACATACCTAAGTGGTAAGGAAAGAAAGCTCAGTACTGGCAGGAGGTCTGCAGACAATGGTCTAGTAGGAGCAGAAGGCAGCGGCTCTCCCATGCCAACTACATCCACAGTTCAAAGTTAGGAGAGAGTTTACAGTGCAAGAAAGTGACAAAGGACAGGTACATACCTCAGTGAGACATCTAAATCGTCTGAAAGATCTTTGGGGACTCGCACTTGATCACTTACAACAGTTTCATGTTTCACATGAATAGCATTCCAGACTGGAAGTCCATTAATAAGATGAGGGGCTGGATGGGTCCAACAAGTAGACCATAGCAAGTTACCAACTGGATGCTCTCCACCTCATTGGGGTTTTCTCAATGTTCTCATTCACAACACCATAATTTGCTTTTATTGATTGGAAAGGATATTTTCCAGACTTTACTTTCTGCTCTATTGTTCCACACCTCAATTCGCCCTCTTCATATGGCTCCCCAAGTTCAAGCTGAGAGCTGACAAATGCTGAGTCTTCCGTCAAAATGACTGCACCCAAGTTTCAACAAAGAATGTAGATGTCTCCCCACCCTTAACACTTGGGACGCAAAGCGCCAATATATTGGCGCACAGGCTATACACGCGTAGCGCGATGCGCCAATATATTGGCGCGGGAGAGTTTACGTGTGTAAGTAGCAAAGCCAGGCGAGCTTTTGGGGTAAATCCCTTCCTGTTGAGTAGTAATAAGTGTAGACCACACCTTTCCACTTACATCACCCCGCAGGGAAGGTGGAAGGGGCGGTGCTAGTTCGTGATGATTTGAGAAGAGCCATCAAAGCGAAGCTTTTTCTTTAACATAGGGAGCAAGCGGCTTCCAGATTTCACATAAGGCTGTGGTGTAGTAGCTTCAAATAACTTGGAAAAGGGCTTAGTCTGTCAGAGCTGTACGTAACAAATGGGAAAATCGGTGCCGTTTCAAATTGCTGGTAAGCTACGATATACACCTATAGATAGTGGCTTCAAATAGGTACAAATCGCTTACCTAGCGGTGATCAGCAATTTAGATAAACTAGTCCAGCCTTGTTTACATGCTACCTATGCAGGTCAGGCCGCTGGCAAGGCCTAGGGCTTGCTAAGCAACGCTTATCACTTTGACCGCAGACAGATAATTTTAATTTCCGCGTTAATAAACAGTGACGTGTATATAATTTCCGTGTGCAAAGTGTTAAATTGACAGTGCCGTTTATTGCTGATCTCTCCACGTTTGATATCGAATTTGTCTCCAAACTTCGTTTTTAGAATGTAGGTGGGGTGGAGAAGGGGGGAGCTGCATCTGCATTAAATTTAACCTCACTCCCTGTCAATACATCTAGATCATATGGGGTTCCAAACATCAGCATATACGTCTACAGTATTGTAACTACACTAAAATTTACGACGTGTGTAGTCATCTACGGGATATATAGGGCTAGTTGTTAACCATGAAAGAACGCCCATGTCCTGTTTACAGCGACTCAATGCCCTTGAAGCAAATAATTGGACAATAACGTACAACAGAACCAGTAGCAGTTTCGAAGTCGAGTCCTGATGTCACACAACACTCTGAACAGCACCACGTCACCATGAACATGGCGTAGCTCGCGGTGTGCACCATCCGTCTATGCAAAACTGCCTTGTAGTAACTAACCTTCAGTGAAGTATTACACAAAGTTTCGTACTTCAGATATGCATAGCATTTGAAGCTGTGGTTCTTATACTCCATGAGTGCACTCACAAATCTCACTCCAGGGTGGGCGCTATTTAGCGAGACTACCATACTTGATTCCTCTCCAGCACAGGAAGACATCAGATAAGCCATTAGACATGATCTAATTGCTGAGCGCAGCAAGGCTTGGTAATCGTGACATAGCGTGACATAGCCTCGTCCTCAGGCCTCTCCTCGGGGGGGGGGGGGGGGGGGGGAGGGGCCTGGGGACGAGGCTAAGCGTGACATTGCTAGGGACGTATAGGAGGCTTGAAGCTTGGCAGTTACGTTGTAGTCTCGGCCATGTCACGTTTTGCCCCCCCCTGCAAGCTACAGGCACACATGATCTCCATCGCTGTTGAGTAAGCAGTCATACTAGTTCAAGTTCAATATGGCGCTACAAAGCTGTGAGCGAGTACGGCATGAATCTCACCTTCCATAGCTCATGGTCTCGATCATGGATAACACTACTGAACAAGCGAGCGAGCTCAGCCTGAGCTTTCAGTTCAACTTTCATCTGACCAAGCGAGTGAATTTGGTGTACGCACCCAGCTCGATATACATCACTCAGTAGTTTCTACACTTCTCTTACATGCAGTGTATTGCTGTTTGTCTGCCTTAAGGTTACGGGATATATGACTTCATATGTGTATACATTTATGCTACTAAACCTGGCATTCTAACGTTTTAGCACATGAAACTTATCACACAAGCATCACACATAGCTGCCTTTGTGCAGGAAAAATCATCACCCATATGGTGGTTCAAATATTGACCAACTCGCGCACAAGATAACGCGCAGTTAATTGCCCAGAAAACTGTAGAAGTGCCTAGTGGCTAGCTACTCAAGACAATTACATTGTTGTGGTTGACAAAGTGCACATGCAGTGCTCCCGATAACATCTTGAAGTTGCCCTGACGTAATGTCAGAACATCATTAGGTTTGATCTGACAAGTACCAGTCATGCCCGGACAATCTGACATATGAAATAAATGCAGTTCAAATGCATACCAGGCCCTTCTCACAGCCTAGGAAACACCAATAAACTCTTTGTCCCCCAATACTCCTGGCCTCCTAATCAGCCTTCTTGTACTTAAGCCATGCAGACGTACTCATCTCTCTGTCGCTCTCTGTGATCCACTTCTGAACTGTTCTCGCCGATATCCCTCGCTTATTCACTGGTGGAACCTCGTCAGAGCAAGCTGCACGCTTTTGTCCAGACATATTGTCCGCACGCGTACGGGATTGATCGGTCGCGTGGCATAATTACCCGGAAATTGTCCGATGACCGGACATTATCACGAGCACTGACATGCGGCTTCAGTTGTCTATTACATAATTATACTGTTAAAAATAGGGTGCAGTAACACCCCACAAATTGCAGCTCATTTTGTGGAGTGTTATTACAACACAGATGGAAATGAAGGGTGTTCAAATTGAGTAGTGTTAACTAAAAGTTATGAGTATAATTTGTACTACTGTCTTCCCCAGTCAGAAAATAGCAGCCAGGCTCTGCTTTGCTGTGTGAGGCTTTCTGCATGCTTGTACCCCTAGTAATAGGATGATGGGGCATTTCAACTATCTGTCTATTCTCAATCAATCAATCATACAATATTTCTGAGTGTGACAAACTGACATTCCTAGGTGTGACCAACATGTACATGCGTACACATTGACCTGATCAGAGCCTCGCCTGTTAATGCACTTGGCAAAAAATAGAGAAATGACAGGCTTCAAAAAGTGCAGGCAGGTGGAATTGAAGGGGGGTGAAAAACTATCCATTGATTTGGAGTGATCTAACAATAATGTCATCTCACCGTATAGATTAACCAGTCGTTTGGTGCTTGATTCTGGATAGCCGCACCAGTCTGTCCAGGGGTCTCTTGTGGTTGAAATTTTTGGAAGCCCTATCCCTATCAGGCAAAGCAACTGGTAAACTAGTAGTTTGCCGGAACTATTTCTCCTGAAGTTGCTGCAGTAAACGGAGCCAATTCCCTCCATAAAGTTAAATAGAGGCTGAAATTGAGTGGGTAGGCTGGTGTTGATGAAGGAAGAAATGCTGTGTCAGCCAACCAGAGTTTGAATTCTACTAATCTACAGGAAGTACTTTGCCATGATGTCATTGTTCTTTGTTGTTCTTTGTTTGATTATATGGTAGAATATAAAAACTACATTAAAATTTAGATCTATGGATGACCAATTGCATTGAAGATCTGAAAGCAATTGTGACAGTGCAAGTTACTCACCTGACCCTTCCTCTCTTCCATGCACCAGAAGAGTCTGGGAACCAGACTGTATGCAAGTACCTGGTACAGTGCAGGACATAAGATTCCAAAGTGAACAAAGCTAGCTTAATCTGCTTAAAATTCCATATCTGCAGTGCCTTCTTGCACAACACTCTGTAACTCAGACAGTTGTGGAATTACTGCACGCTGCAATTAATTTCTGGCATATACATGGCAACACATTTCCTAATAACTTGCATATATTAAAATTCCATTTTTGGACAAATGGCCAATTATCTCCAAGACGCACAGTCCCATCAACTTCAAACAAAGCACCAGAGGTCTGGGCATCATTCCGCAGGTTTCTACAAAGCCAAATTTGGATGGAGATTGCTCTAGTATTTTATATAATTTTTGGCTTGAAATTCAATAAAATTAATTATTAAATCGCTGCAGTATGTGTTCTCTTCGAAACTCAAGAATAAGAAACAGTACAACCATTAGAACAACTTGTTTTATTAACCTTCGGCGTGCATGCACAGCGAGGGTTGCAGTACTTGGTCTGTGTGTCTGTGTGTGTGTCTCTGTGTGTCTGTTACTCAACATCTCACTTTTCACGTGATTATTTGTGCCACAAACGATACTAACCTTCTTAGCGGCGGATGAAGGTCGAAAATCTTAAGAAGCGATTTTCTCTGAAAATGCTTCGTTACGAAGCTAGAGCGTTTACTATTGGTACGGCTACATGATAAGTTGGCCATTTTTTACTCCGCGGAAAATATGCATGCATATAGATCTGGACCACGTGGCTAGTGGCCATTTTGTTCTTGGGAGAGACATTCTTTGCGAGTTTGATTATTGGCCATTGGCAGTAAGTATGTATGCCTCCAACAAAGGTATGCCCGCAGTGTAAAGCTGCTGTACCTGTAAGACGGAAGACATGCGAATGCTGTGATCATGTCTTTCGATCCAAACGAAAAGCAGAGTGTAATTTGCGATAGAAAGCTATGAAACGTATGAGAGCAGTAGAATCAGATAGTGTGAAATCAGCTAGGAAAGCTAAAGATAAGTTGCACAAGGCCTATGAAAGAGGGTCAGAAACTCGTGAGCGAACTTTGCATAGGCAGAAACAAAACAGAATGCGCATGGCAAGCATGAGAGTCTGAAACCTTTGAGCAAACTGTGCATAGGCAGGAACAAAACAGAATGCGCATGGCAAGCATGAGAGTCTGAAACCTTTGAGCAAACTGTGCAGAGGAAAGAGCAAGATAGAATGCACAAAGCAAGCATGAGAGAGTCTGAAACCTTTGAGCAAACTGTGCAGAGGAAAGAGTGAGATAGAATACACAAAGCAAGCATGAGAGAGTCTGAAACCTTTAAGCAAACTGTGCATGTGTATAAATAGTAACAATGATGTATCCTGCTCTAAATATAGTATAATTTACCATGATGTAATGACCACAATGCAATGTCATATTGCATAGCTGTGTTAATGTATGTTGCATGATGTAAAATAACCACAATGTACTGCACTGTGTTAATATTAGGCCCAAGTGCCTAGCTGTCAACAGATTCGAGGACAGACAGTTACGAATGGATTGATATCGAAAGGCATGCCATATGAACTCGAGAGCAAACGTCATGATACTATTGTTCATGAGACAGTGATCAATTCTAGTTAACACACAAGTACAATCACATGCACTGCTGTGCCGAAGGTTTGGCACTTCAGTGCCTTTCATTAAAATGGAAATGTTTTATCATTGCCTTTTTCTAAGGTAATCGCATTGCATACACTTTTGGCTTCTGTAACTTTGATGAGTGGGTAAACTGCAATGGCCTGGCTCGTATGTGGACAACGAACAAGTGCCACGTCATCCCATCTGTCAATGCACATAACGTTTTCTCTTGCTGGCCACCTTCCTGCTTGTCGGCATACATTGCCTCAAGAACACATTTGTACCTTCAACATTGATGTTTACATTTTGGCCGTAAAGAAAATAACAATGAGTTTATGAATAGCATAGTGACTTTTTTGTAATCTGCCCTGAGCCATGCAGTTTGGCTTTCTGAAAACTGGTCCCACAAAATCATTGCGTAGTTCAGAGGGTCTGAAACGTTCAGCTTTGCTTCAACGACCACTCTTGTTATTTGGTCTTTGATCATGAAGATCGTAGAGTCGGCGCATTTATTCTCTCGGCGATCTTCTTCTTCCTTTATGATGGGATAAATCGAAAGCCTATACAACTTGTCTGATTCATTGAGATCTTCTAAATATGTGGCAGTAAGGTCCCACCAAAGTAAGACAGAATGGCCTTCATTCGTTGGTAAAGAAAACCATTAGAACATTTCTACAAGTCAGAATAATTTTAAAACACAGTCTAAATAATTACTGAGCTGCTGAAATTCTACGATGAGTTGTATGTTTTCAGAGCCTTGGTCATCTCTGAACCGGGTGTGAGGCCTTCACGATAAGCTCTCATTGTCTCCCTGGTCTTTCTGAAAAACTTTCTTATCAAGTCATGTGTCACACTGTGTAGAGAGTCGTTAATGGTTGCAAGCAGTCCAGGGAAAGTGTAACCACAGTGGCTCCGTGTGTATCGCTTTGAGTGACACCAAATTGCTCGATGGCCACGAGAACTAACAATTTTTTGTTTTTTCATACTTGAAGTCCAACATCTCACCCGGAACTTCTAACATTTTTTCGGCTTTCATCCCTTTTGTATTAACACCTCTCTCTTCAAGTACGCATTTCATTCCTTTAGGTGTGCCGTCACTGAAAACCATTTTTGTCCCCTGCCATTCCAAACTGTGTCGTGTAGTATAGCTTGAGCTCCACCTAGTCTAACATTTATATGATTAACATTCAATGCATCATCCGCAGTATGGCCACTGCTTTGGTCAAACAAAAACACAAGACTGTGTGATTCTTTTGGATATTTAATCTCTGCGATCTTGATGTTTTGTTCAACTTTGTTGAAGAATTTTTCACTGCCCCAAGTAGCCTTCGTATTTAGCCCAAGCTTTAGTAACTGTCTTGCCTCTTTCCACAGACCTGGGTGAGAGTCTTTAGCGCTCTCATACGGACTGCGTGGGCAATAATTTGACTATCAAAACCACACATAAAACGACACAAAGTATGTCACAGGGCACGTGATCAGTTCTTCCAGGCTCTCTCCCCGTTTTTTGGGGGGGAGGAGCCTGGGTACGAGGCTAGATACATTTAGAATCTTCAGTTAAGGTTACAGGTATATGTTCATGATATGTCACAAACTTGCTTGTATAACATTTCCTACCAAAATGCTACCAGATTTTTACAACAACCAGTCACTACAAAGGGCATTCGGCTATAGTTCAGCATGACACTAACTTTGCAACAGTACACAGTCAAGTGACAGTAGACGGCCGCTCGGTGAAGTATGAGTACAAACTTCTGTCAGTTTACTACGACGGTAGGAGGAACTAGGTGCTATCTATGGCTTAAACAGAGTTAGAGCAACTCACTGCTGGGCCACACAAAAGGGTTTTTCCTGATATCTAGGAATAGAACAGCAGCAGTGGCCGAAAGGCTACTGGATACTCGAAAAACGGGTGCCAAGTAACTTTGGAAACAAACTCTGGCAAACTGGAATTTTTTTTTCTTGCGAAAGTGAGAAATCGGCACTATTTCAAATCGCTGGTAAATATGGTATACAGTTTAAATGTGTAAAGATGACAGGATGGTTGTACTGCAAAATCTTGCAGTATGTCTTGTCTTGGATTACTTTATGCGACATTCCTAAGTAGGATTGGCATGTACACAAGATCCAAGATTCAGAGAATGTAAAAGTACAACACACCTAGGCTGAGGCATGCTCCAGTGCCGTAGCAGGTGCTGTGCATTTAGCCTCTATCACCAAAGCAACAACCTTGCTTGATGACTTCAACACGTAAAATGTGTAGTCTGGTCTCGATTTGTTCGAGATGTTGGCTGCAGCTGCTTTTCCCCTGGGTGTTGCAGCCTGCAAAACAGACAACAGAAGCTACTATGTACAGCTGCAGAGAGTGGCTTCAAACAAGTAGAATAGCCTATGTGGCAGCGAACAGGTATTTTGATGAAATAGTCCAGCCTACGTAGTTACACACTACACAAAACCAGGCCAGTCTTGTTCCCAGGCCACTCCCAGATTTAATCTCGCAGCTGTGGAGGAAAATTGGGAGAAGGCCTGGTGCCATTACTACGTCACGGACCGGAAATGGTGGACTCGGTTTCGTAATGATGGCAGCATGCCCACTCAATATGTGCAGCAGCTATGGCAGCAGGAATAGGCACTAATTGATACTCGGACACTTAAGAAACCTTGCGCTCTTCTTGCGCGTGCAGAGGTCCAGCAGACATAAGAACTGTAGGATAGGTGGGCTAATGTTTGATAATCAGCATATGTACTTGTAATTCAACTCCAAACAGTCTTTAACATGGCATTTAGTGAACAAAATATTACAAGCACCTATCCTCGGAAACGATTCTACTAGCGGACAAGTGTGGTAATCATGTATTGTCCTATGAGAATTCTTGTGATTGCACAAAGGATACAAGAATAGCCGTAGGCTAATACAAGGCCTGTACCCTACTTACACACAATATATAGAGTGACTAATCATGCAGTAACATAGCAGTTGCCGGTTTCCTAGCTAAGGAGGTTTGTTGCCAGTCTTGGAACGAGTTCTTGCACTGATTGGGGTGAGGAATGTAGCTTGGTGAGTATGTACTTTAGCTCTCAAAGAACCACCCACATTGACGAAAGAAACTTCCTCACACTCCTCAAGAAAAGCAGTATCAAACTCCGTTTCCCTTGCACCTACTCTTTGTACTCTTACAGGAGTCCAGCCATGATGACCTGTCTTGCTGATGTACTCAAATCCTGGAATGTTGTCCTTCAATTTGAATTCAGTAGATTTAGCAGTGCATAGATGGTCCAAGTTGTTATCAATGCTGGAGTCACTGTCAGTACACTCATTCTCATTACCTGAAAGTTCATAATCAGTGGCCAGTTCTTGATCTGAGAGTCCGGAGCCCAGAAAAACACAATCAGCCTCAGGTTTGACTGATTCCACACAACTAGAAATACTGTGTCACATTACAATTACAATTCGTAGAACTGGCCATAGACAAAAGGGGTTTATTGTATCGCACTGTTCACTCCAATGCTGGACAACAACATGCTTTGCACGATGGATTATATCGATCTTCAGGGTGGTTACCTATTGGTATGAAGGAAAATTACACATAGTTACCAAGCAGGTATAGACAATTGCAGCTTGGTAGCCAGCTTAAATTAAAGCCACCCTTGGTATTCCCAAAATGGAGAGGCATGAGAATGAGTTGTATTATACCGTATGGCGAGAAATTTTCGTGGGACAAAATTTTCACGGTTTTCGCGGATTTGCCTCAGACTGCAAAAATTTTAACCGCGAAATTTTGTGATCGTTGTGCTTTGTGCTTTGTGATCGTCAAACCGCGAAAATTTTTTCGCTAAATCTTTGCCAGCGGCCAATCTGCGAAAATTTTGTCCCACGAAAATTTCTCGCCATACGGTATTGCGTCGCTAGCCAAATTTGGCAACTGCTGCAGCATGGTATGGGTTCGTAGGCAAGGCCAATAGAAGGGTAAGAACTTTAGTGATTCCTTTTCGGAGGAGGCAGCAAAAAAGTTGCGCGTTGTTTTGCGATGTATTTTTGGATGTGATTTTCTATCACTGTGTACTGCAATAGGTTCAGGTATCGAAAACTATCCCTGTGCCAGCATGTCTTGTTGCTCTGATGATCTGGCTTTGACCTTTGAAGTCTGAGATCCGAAAATATATCAGTCCAAGAATAAATTTTTTGCCTCTACAGGCCTGTACAAGCGATCGAGTTGCCTAGACGTAGTGCCAAGTCACTAACAAACGATGTGTAGACATAAGTGAAGGCGTTATGCATGTACATTAACTGAAATGGATCTGGAAAGCAGCAGGCTGAGGGCAATATTGGCGCATCGCTATGTGTGTTCAGCCTGTGCACCAATATTGGCACTTTGTGTCCTAAGTGTTAATAAACAATGGCTTCTGCTGTTCAAAGAGTTAACATACAGCAGTCAGTAATTGGTGTTAATAATGCAAACCCATAAACTTGCAACCTGGCTATTTGCAATGACACATAAAACTTCCCTGAGCAATCTGATTGGTGCAACAACATGCTGATACGCTTTATAATTAGGCCCCAGTTTTCCCAGTGAAGGTCTGTTTTGTAGAGGTGGGCGATACCAGCAAGAGATGATTCGATACAATACTGAGTATTTGCATGGATTTTCAATACAATACGATATGATACCAAACGATACTAACTCTTCCCTTTCCCTTCCCAAGGAAAATTGAAATCAATGCACAGTGCCAAAGAAAAAATTGATAATACAACAGTTACTGTAGGTTCTTGTTTAAAAACAGAATCATGTCCAATTTCTTGGGTTTAACCCTTTATACCCGATGCACATGCGCAGACAAAACACGTGATTACGAGAGAAGCAAGAGAAAAAATGGCGAATTTACACTATGTTGATTCATTGGGTTATATCTTGTAAACTAGCAGGGTTCAACAATCCGTAGTTAGGCTTAGTTTGGTTGAAAACAAACCTGCTTTACTCAGGAAGTAGTCATACCAGTTGGCAGTGAAGTCCGGGTAAGCTACAACGGTGGAAGTGCGGGTATTCGCTATGTATTGGAAAATGACTGGAAATCCGTGGCAAAACTTCCAAGCGAAGGTACGTTTTCACTGTTGTTTAGATGATTAGCGAGAACAAATTCGGTAGGACCAGTAGTGCGTGGGAAACCAGCTGTTCTGTGGTAGTACTAAGTACAACACGATCGAACGGTAAACTTCGAACGCGATTCCTGGGAAAGTCCCTATAGGACAGCCCATCTAATTATATGTGGCACATACTAACTATATACTACGTAGCCGCGGGGTATAAAACGCTAACCGCTCGATAGTGGCCATGACGACTATAGTCGTCATTCGGGTATAAAGGGTTAATGTTACTTCTTCTAGCTTTCACAACTTCACACCGCATGTATCACAAACGGCTTCTTTCTCGCTCTTTTTGGAAAAGTACCTCCAAACAACGCTTTGTGTGTGCACTTTAGTCGCCATGTTGCTACCTCGTGCTGCCTAAATGCATCACGTGAGCTTAATTGAGTATCGTATCGAACTTGCCAGGAACCAAGTATCAATACTATAAGTATCGGTATCGGTAGCAGTGGTATCGATAATTCTGGTATGGTCTTGCCCGTCTCTACTGTTTTTTGATCAGGCCACAGGGCATGTGTGAAAATGTTGGTCTGGGGACGAGATTATATAGCACTAGTAATACATACCAAACCTTTCCTTACCTACACAATATGTCCAATACTCTTGGCACAGTGTAAAATCTTGGATGTTCTGAAAAAACTTTGAAATTGCAGTTGTCCGGGGTGCAATCACAGTCCTGGGCATGGAAGCTGATGACACGAGATTTTCTAGTGATTTGATGTCACTGAATTCACCTGCAAAGTACATGGAAACATATAATGTGGGTAGATATGAGGAAAAGGATCACCTCACGCAAATACCAAATTTTTAGTTTGTAGTATGATGTTAAAAAAAAACTGCTGTGACTGAAATATTGGAAGCCATGTACAGCAGCTAGCCAACGTCTGTGGAGCAATTTGACACAGACTGTACCCCAAACGAGAACCTTGTCATGGAAACTGGGGGCAGAGAGGCTTTTGTGATAGGTAAAATTAAAGAAGATGTAAATGTTCTTCAGCACTAAACTGTCGGCATTTTGAGATGAAGATTTTAAATGCAATTATGACATTCTTTGTGTAGTAAGCAACCATTACATTTGACAAGAGTTCAGTATTCTTGTTAAAATGTTGCACATCTTTGAACACAATACAGACTCTGTGATTTTTTATGGTGTTTTGTTTTGCTGCATGCCTTCCAGCAACTGTTTTGTATGACTTGCTGAGGGACAAGTTTTTAGTAACTTAAATAATGCGGTCAAGTGAAACCGTACCCCAAGATGCTCACACAAAATTTGTTCTTGTACTCAGATTGTAGTAAACGTTTAGGTCATCACATGCAAACTAGAACTTACTATAAAAAATCTGCACATGGCTCATGATCACTAGTATAGACTGGTGAAGCTAGACCTGAGCGTGAAAGACTAGATTAGTAAGTCACACAGCATGTTAGCTAGCTGTTGCACTCACAAGCTACAAAAAAGGCATGAGAAAAGTACTGAAGCTCTTCAGGTCCAGAAATTATGCTGAATTTAGTTCACAGAGTTACTATAAGTATAAACCTACGACCTGTAAAACTATAGCAAGCTGTAAGTGAAAGTTTACTTCACAAGGGACTTTTAATATACTGAGCTCCTTCGGGTCCAATTAACATGTCTGGATCCAGTTCCATCTTCGATCCGCGCGCGCAATGCGCAAGGAATAAACATTACAAATTGTGATGTCACCACATGGAGTTGGGTGAACTTAGTGAACCCCTAGCCTCGTCGCCAGGCTCTCTCCTCAAAGACGGGGGGGAGGAGAGAGCCTGGTAACATCTGCGGCAAAAGCTGTCAACTTCCGGCGCCTTGCTCTGGCGGTACCAATCAGATTGCAGAACGAAATCACGTGTTCACGTGACAATTTTTGAAGGCGTTGCCAGTGCGCATTGCGTGCGCATAGTAAACACAGACACGTGTGTGCGGCGTGCAAATACGAATAGACAACTCAAGATGAGCGTGCGAATGCCGACTACACCCCAGCGGTTGGTAAAACACAGTTGTCGAGTGTGCGGGAGGGCCACAGAGTCGAAGAATCGTCGGTCAATGTTCACTACGGTTGGTTTGCGGGATCGGCTCGCTCACGGTTTGTCGCAGCTCACAGGTTTGGCGGTTGTGAAGGATGAGTTGTCCGAGTTCATGTGTAAAAGGTGCGTCACAGCTCTCAAAAAAGCAGAGGATGCCTTGAGACTGCAGAAGGACGTAGTAACTAGCCTGAGTGCTACTACTTTGAGACACCAGACTGTCTTGCGTTACCGAATGCCTGCAATCAGCCAGTCTGCTGCTAACGTTGCATCACGGGTACCTCTTCTATCTACTGGAGTTGTAGCTGATGGTGACAATGAATCTTTACTCAGCCATAGTCAGCCTTCAATAACAAACTCAACGTTGCATGGCAAGCACCCCCCTCCCACAACCCCTGGGTCAATTCAAAAGCCTGCACCGAAGCGAATACAGCAGTATGTGTCACCATCATCTGCTTTGTCTCCCCATACACCACAAAGAAAAGCAGTTAGGAGTCTCTTCAGAACAGACGATGCAGACAAGGTACCGATGCCAGTTACATAATTCCACACACAAAAATGTTGATGTTAATATTTTGTGCAATCCTGCAGATGAACCTTGACCTGGCCACTCCTCTACCTGAATCCAGTGATCTAGACAGCAGCGACAATGAGCAAAATGCCAGCACAGCACCAACACAAAAAACAAAAGCCAAAATACCAGTGAAGGTAGTAGCTACTGTTGCATGCAAGTATGTAATTAGGCTAGTATGATCAAATAATATTTTTTATTTGCAACAGATCACGATTGGTTATGAAAAGCCATTTTCAGCAACACTTGACGATACCACTGAGGTTATTGGTAAAACTTTGGCAAGAAGAAGATATAAGGCATTCTGTAAGGCAGTTCTTAAACATCCCAGACTTTGCAAGACAATGCTACTGGAAATTGGAAATTTGGTGCGCACTGAATGTGCAAATCTGAGCAGCCAAAAAACACCGTCATCGTTCAGTCACAACAGAGGTAAATCCAACATTGGTGGCTTCACATGGGATGCAATAGCATTAGATTTGCAGACAAGGGCACCTATCTTCCACTCAGGTGAGTTAAGGACTGGGACCAGAGTTAGCAGAGCTAAATTTGTGCAGTATTTGAAGTGATATATATCAGTGTCCAAAGTTGCTGCAAGAGTGGAAACTGTTTTGGTATATCACCACACCTCTTCTCTATTATGTGGTAAAATTTTGGCCACGCCCACCTGCTTATTGCTGGAATATGGCTTCCTCTCCGATCCACGTCGGGAAGTATAAAACGCAAAAGGCGGTTATTTAAACCGCAATTGTTTCCAACTGTACCACGTTTTTACAAAACTAGGTAAGCCTAGGTAACATGTATTAGCTGTGGAAGTTATTTGTTACCACCGCTTCCGAGCTATGAGCAAAAATGCTGTTTTTCGTGGTGTGCATTAATTAGAATTACGCGTTTTTCTCAGAGGCGGTAGCATGAAATCACTTCCACAGCTATGGCAGATTAGGTCACCACGAGATCTCTTCTGCGTGCAAGTACGAAAGCCATTGGGATATGCTAAATTCACCCGGTTTGAAACCTTATGAATAATTAATCAGTACGTTTAACCCCGTTGATACGAGTAAGCAAATGTCATGAAGAAAGCTATATCAGTCACAGAACGAGATTCACTTGCCATGTGTTGGTCTTCTCCATCTGCTACAATACTGGCACTGAGATAGCAGGTAAGGCTGTTCAGGGAGGTGCTTTATTTTGAAGCCTCTGGGCATGGAATGGATCAGCTGGCTATACATATAGAGGTTCTGCATGTGATGTCATCAAAAGGGTTAAATTTATTAATTTTAATTTAATAGTCTTGCCAATTTTTCTAGGCAATAAGGAAGATCTAAATAGCTTAAATCTCAAGTGAAAATTCTAAATTAATGATAGTTGATTTTATATAAATTGTCAAAGTTTGATCTTTTAGCATTAACTTGTATGGTGAGTGGCAAATTTTGCCACTCACTGTACAAATCCTATGCAAAATGTTTGACTTTAAGAATTTATATAAAATCAATGGAAAGGAGTTAGGCCTTCATATTTTAGATTTGAGTTAGCTGGACCATCAGTATTACCTGCAAATGTTTGGAATGGCTAATTATGAATTTTAAATTGGTGATGACGTCACTGCAGAACCTCTATACTGTCTATACATATTACTTTGCATGCCCTGCACTATGGGAATTTGTAAAAATGATGGTGCACACTACAGAAACACAACGTAAGTACCAGGCAAAGTTCAATTTGAGCTTGTGAATAGCAAGCCTGCACCAAGTTGTAATGAGAGATCTTATGACATTGTCGTAGTCTTGCCGGACTTTGTTGTGGACAGCAATAAAATTATGTGAATGTGTCAGTGCACAGACAATTACTGTTTGCTCACACTTGCTCTTTGCACAACAATGTTTCTATTGTTTGGGTCCAGCAAAATTTTGGCTTGTCAGCACAATAGAGACAGTCCTCTTCCACTAAACAGCCTTCACACCCCTTGCCTTGTTCCCAGGCTCTCCCTGAAGCGGAAGTGTATTACAATATGATTACATTACCTTACAAAGGCAGTCTGCTTGAATATAAGCCCTGTTCTGATGGGCAGGGACTTTGTGCCTTTGTCTGTTGGTCTCATTAAGAGTATTACATTGTATGCTCATATCAAGCTAAGGGTGAGGCGGAATAGAGGCAGCAGCATCAACAGCTGATATACGGAAGCCAGTGAAACCAACACGCTTTACAGCTTATTAGGAAAGTCACATGCACGCACTGGAGACAGTTGTTACTGCTAATAGGCGAGAAGATATCAAAATGTAGGGGGTGTGAAGGGTGTTTAGTGGAAGGTTGTGGTGACGTCCGTTTTGTGTTAACAAGCAAGCCAAAATTTGGTGGACCCGGACGAAAGCAACTATGCTGTGTAAAGTTAAAGTGTGAGTCAACTATAATTGTCTGTGCACTGAGATCATAATGTAGTAACAATAATGCCATTCGAAGTTGTACTTTTGTTTCTGGTCTAGACTTCCTGCTACTGTGCACGTGGGCAGTACATCAGCAACACAAGTAACAATCATGCGTTTGCCAGTACATCACATCACTGTATAAGAAAACTGTATCATTACCAGGATCACAAAAATATGCTATTTCCGTTGTCTTATTGGGGACCCTGTCCCTAATTCTACGTTAATTTGGGGACTGCCGCATAGATTTAGGGACCCCGCTGTTAATTGATGTCAATTGATGTCAACGGTTGTACGGTGATTGAGTGAAGTCTAATAGCCCAAGGATATGAAATCTGTAGGCCGTAGGAAAAGCTATCTTCGAAGCTACATGTATCAATTGAAGCAATGGAAGCTGAAAGTGAGGGGAAATTCACTTATCAACAGATCTACGGCTACATCAAACATGGAAAGTACCCCGAAACAGTCCAGAAAGACGACAAACTCACTCTTTGGAAACAATCTAAGTTTTTCCAAGAACAGGAGATGCATCTCTACTACATTGGAGGTACATTTTATGTCGTTGTTGGGCTAGTCATCGACCGATCACTTCCAAAATTAGCGAAGGATCGATGACTTTTGGCAATCGGCTAGCAATTAACTATGATATAAACCTGCATCCTTTTCTCTTGACTAGGAAAGACAATTTCTGCAACACCGAGGCTTGTGATTGAAGACCGAGAGAAGCAGAAGAAAATCATTTCGTCCATCCATGACGAGTGTCATGGTCAACCCTCACCTGGTGGTGAATGTGCCAAACATCAAGCAACAGCATGGCACAAAAGATCGTGGTGTATTTGCAATTGCTTATGAGTACCATGCTGCTCTGGGAGATGATGTAAGTATAATTGTGTTTGACCAGAAGATGAGACAACACCTGGAGAGGTGCTTTCGCCAGAGGAAACTATCTTCTTTCCCGCACTCCATCGGCTATAAGCCTAAACAGATGCACTTCCCATTTCATGAAATAGAAGTGTTTTGTACCTGTCAAACGCCCGAGACATGGGACAACATGGTATGCTGTGACTCTTGCGGAGAGTGGTATCACCTTAGGTGCATCAATCTTAGATCTATGCTCAATAGTGTAGAACAGTGGTTTTGTAGTGCATGTAACTTATTATACCTATTGCAGTTTCTTTTCCTTTTACTCTTTGATAGCATCAATGTTTAGGATTGTGAGTGACAAATGATGCAGTTAAGCACAGCCAAAGCCATAGCACAACAAAAAAAATGGTATATAGGTAGGGGTCCCCATATCTACCATAGATATAATGCTTCTAGTATGTGTTGAATCGGACAAAATACCATTGCTACATAAGTTAAAACAGCTATATAAACGCTTGCCTGTGGGTTTTTTCATCGATATTGCATATACTGCTAATAACATACTGTACAAGTTGTACACCAAGATGGCGGTTTATTTCTAGTATACGGAATTTGTTCACGTGATGAAAACGCTCTATAGGTGAACGCTTTAAAGCAGGTAGGCTGGAAATATAAGATAAACACCTGCACAGAAGTCCCTTTAAATTCCAGTGAGCACTGCTTCTGCACATGCTCATTATACAGGAATTCTGAAATGCTCCAGAATGGAGGAGCAGAAACAGAAGTACAACTTGGGGTGGCCTTATGTAATTTTATGCAGGTTCACTGCTGTCCGCAATAAAGTCCGGCAAGACTATGACAATGTCACAAGATCTCTCATTACAACTTGGGGCAGGCTTGCTATTCACAAGCTCAAATTGAACTTTGCCTGGTACTTATGTTGTGTTTCTGTAGTGTGCACCATCGTTTTTACAAATTCCCATAGTGCAGGTCGTGCAAAGTAATATGTATAGACAGGATATGTATAGCCAGCTGATCCATTCCATGCCCAGAGGCTTCAAAATGGCCATTTCCAAGCACCTCCCTCAACAGCCTTACCTGCTATCTCAGTGCCAGTATTGTAGCAGATGGAGAAGACCAACACATGGCAAGTGAATCTCGTTCTGTGACTGATATAGCTTTCTTCATGACATTTGCTTACTCGTATCAACGGGGTTAAACGTACTGATAAATTATTCATAAGGTTTCAAACCGGGTGAATTTAGCATATCCCGAAAGCCATTGCTAGTCTGTACAATAACCGCCTTTCAGCAAACGCGTCTAGCGACCCAATTCCAAAGACAATAGATCACGTGATCCCAAAAGTGGGTGGGGCCATATTAGAACCGGGAGATTTAAATACTAGGGAGATCAAATAACCTATCTTGGGTATTGAAGTGGAGTTATTCACAAAACAATATCTTCGCATATCTTAATGAGGGCCCTTTTCTGACCCAGTCCTTAACTAGTCTCGTTCCCAGACCGCATTTTTCGCGCGCGCCCGCCGGAAAAAAGGGTCTGGTGAACTGCCTATTCCGTTTTCGTTCAAGTGCGCCGGAATGCTGGCGCATTGTTCTTTTCTAATTTAATGCTTGACGTCATCGAAGATTGCATTCCACATTGCGTGCCAACGATCTACTAGCGAAATGGACATTGATCGGGCAACCCTAGCTGCCGTGAGTAGACTAGGCTATTGTATCTATCGAAAGGAGCACGAGTAGGCTGTCTAGGAGTTTGCTGTTTACTAGAGCGCTTTTGAATTTACAATCCAGTTGACGTGATGTCACGGTAGTTTCAAAATATTGGAACCAAAACGGTGTAGGCAGT
Source organism: Agelas oroides (assembly GCA_949130485.1). Taxonomy (NCBI): domain Eukaryota; kingdom Metazoa; phylum Porifera; class Demospongiae; order Agelasida; family Agelasidae; genus Agelas; species Agelas oroides. The sequence goes on along the minus strand of OX422184.1, from coordinate 7,297,394 downwards.
TCACCAGACTACTTTCCCGCTCGGCGAAAAGTTGTCTGGGCACGAGACTAGTCCTTAACACACCTGAGCATGCTGTCCTTGTGCCAGCTGCTGATAGGCAGTGGACTAGAAAGGCAGAATCTCCTTCTCCAAAGTGTGTTCCTGCTCTTGGCATGGCTGCTGCCATTTTGCTGAAGTCCCGAAACAAGCAGTTATCAGCTGTTCAGACTATGATTTCACTAGTCCTGAATGCTGGACATGTTAGCTCTCAGGTATGACGTACATGCACTAATACGTGTTTTACTACATTTTAATCACATCTTTTTACAGACTTATACTCGCCTCAACAAGCTGGGAATTTGCCTTTCACACCAACATACACTGAGAGTAATTGACAGGCTGGCAGGAAATCATGACGTACTGCTTAGGAGGTGGAAATCATCCACTGAAGAGAAAAGCCTGAAGTAAATGCTATCACCACCTCTTCCACACAAGATGACATGGCAAGCAATGTTGATGAGGTGACTTCAAGTGTGCCATCCGATTGTTCAAGCCAGTCCTCACAAGATCAGGACAACACTTCCCCTTCAGACACAGGTGCTGTTACTTACCCTCTGACAGTAGTAATTCATTTTGACTTATATGGTTTAAAACTTACTCAGGTACAACACTGGTGGAGAAAAATTGGAAGCTGGTGGGAGATAATCTTGACCTTACAATCAAAGTCCGAGATATGCGCCTTGACAACCCAAATCAGCAGTATCACTTCTTCCACACCATTGCAGTTCAAGACCGAGTAAGAACTGCACATCTTAATGACTCAAGGCCACAGCAGCTTGTAAGTAACCTCAGCACTTCTGATTTTGTTCTATCAAGCTCTGACTACAAACGATTGCGCAGCGACTTGATAGTTTTAGTGTCTCGCATTGTTGTGGCTGAGTTGTCTGCATTCCAGTTCATGTCTGAAGCTGTACCAGATCACATTCTACATGAATACTCAAGAGAAATGGCTCAGTCATCAGTCGTGGTAGGTTACTACAACTATTTTATAGCAGTAACTACCATGCAGCATTTTGTGATAGTGTTAATGTTTCCAGTTACAGCTCCCACTTGGTGTGATTCTCAAGAACGAGAACATCAATGGTGAAATGATTGAAATCATGGAGAACTTACACCAATACGTTCCAACCAAGTCTGTTGGTTCTTCAAGAGACATTGCGGTGAATTACTTGTTTGGTGGTGACCAGCTGACCTGTGCACGAGCCAGAAGTGCAAAACGTCATCGACAAGATTCAGCTACTGCTGTTGAGAGGCTGGAAGGTTTGCTGCCAGTTATTGAAGATTGGCATACAAAGATGTGCCTCTTTGAGGTACGTATGCTGATGGTATTGCCTTGCTTTTATCTAATTAACAAGTTCACTGAAACTGCTGACAAATTTACTTAAAACCAATCATAGATAACGAATGTATAATTATGTGTCACTGTTGACTTTGAAAATACTACATGTACTATCATATGCATTTTCCTTTTTTGAAGGTTATCTTTAACCGATACTTCAATGGCAAATCAATAACTGATGGTGGAACTCTTTGGCACCTACGATGTCTCATCAAGCGTCATAACATCTCGAAGGACGTGTCAAAGGAGATGAATGAGCTAGAAGATTTGTTCCATTCTGTTGCCAAAGCTCACGTGACAGCAGCAGCAATGCACTATTTTGGTATGCAAGATAAAATGAGAAACCAATTAAGCATGCATGGCCTCACCTTTTATCTATGACACAGTCTACAGCACCACATTGGCAATACCTGTCCACCACGATAGGTAAATTTGTAGATGAGTATGTGATGCCATCCCTCCTGTTTGATCTCAGCTCCACAAAAAACACAACTCAAGATTCAGATGCTAGCAGGCATGGCATTCACAACTATGCCTGTTCATTTATGGCAGATTTGCTACTTGTAGAAGAATTCAATGATGCTGTCCATGAAGGAGATGGAGAACGAATGCTTACTATTTGGAAGCTACTGTTACTACATTTCAGAACTACTGGGCATACCAACTATGCAGCAGAGAGTGTTAGACTGATTGCTGAAGCATCAGCATTGTTGACTGAGCGAGGTGCGCATCGTCTGAAGTGGTGCCGTTTCATTAATACAAACCAGGGAAGAACATTTCCTGTGACCTTGGAATGGAACACTGGAATCGTGCATTCAAGCAGCACTTGGCTACTGCTGGAGGAAATGTTGCTTCATCAACTATTATCTGCACTGGAATGGCCCTCTCAACACTGAATGAGGCTATTGACAGGTTTGATAAAGTCACGAACATCTCACCACAAGCAGTCCACCATACTACAAAGAGTTCAACAAAAGATGAAAATACAATGGTCGAAGCACTCTACAGCAAGTACAAAGTATTTGGAGCAGAAGGATCTCATTTCAATTTCCCATCATTTTCTCGGAACCACCTCAACAGTATTGACAAGAAAAAGTTTGAAAAATGGATACAAACTTTCAAAAACTCAGAACAAAGAATTGAAGCGATCACAGCATAATCAGCATGAAACTGCTACACATGCAAGTGAATCCTCACAGTAGTATGACTATCATAGATGAATGGGATTAATGTCATTATCACTTATTAATATTGATCATTAATGCTCTATTTGTGGAATGTTTGGGATGGCATACATTACAACAGACATTAGGCAAACAGGGAGTGATATTATAATCAGTACACTGAAAGTATGTAAGGAGTTTTCTGCGATGACATACTGCACTAGTACAATACTCGATAACAGATGTATTACAGAAAGACTCTGACAGCTGACGAGCTGCAAACAACAAAGTTGCCCTTGCAGGCAAGTTATCTCGTCCAGCCCGACCACATTCTTGATAGTAATCTTCAAGTGTTCTTGGCACACCCCAATGTATTACTTCTCTTATGTTGAGGCAGTGAATCCCCATACTTAGTGATTGTGTTGCAAACACAAGTCGTACAATCCCATTTGGATCAGCTAAGCTAGCAGTCACTGCAGTCTTGACAGATGGTGCCGAATCAGAATGAAACATGGCAATAATTCTATTTGATGGTACTAGGTTACCATTTGGGTCATGATAGGCACTTTCTTCCAACAGCTCGTCGTAGTACTCATATAGCTGACATGCCATTTCAATCGAACGACAGTAGATGATTTTCCTGTCAACTGTAATACCCAGTGTTTTTACTACTTCAACATCATCTTCCAAGAACGACATCCACTGATCAAAATTACCAGGCATTTCTTGCACCTGAAAGAAAATGTTGGGCCGATCAGCACTATGTGTGATAATGACAGCATCATTCATGCACAAGTCAGCCATGATCGCATGTTGGTTCTCTTTTGTGCATGTGGCTGTCAATGCCATTGCCCTTGCACTGACAACAGCACGTATTTCTCCTAGCTGCTGAAACTTCTGGAAGTTGGCCCTGAAACCAGATACAAATTAGCTTATGTAAATATAAACTGAAGGCTAAGTCCTATACCGAAATAAGAGCTACTGTACGAACTTCATGCAGCCGGTATGACTTACCAACTTAGAATACAGTGTGCTTCATCAACAGCAAACACAGCAAGCTTTTCTTGGTACCGGTCTGAATACAGCATCTCCCTGAATCTTGGAAGTGACAGCGATTCCGGGGATATATACACAAACTTGTATTTTCCTTGCACAACAGCCTGCTTTATGTTGGTGTCGTTCTGCTCGTGGTTTATAAAAGCGGCTGATATACCGACGGACAGCAGTCTTGATACTTGATCACGCATGATGGCAGCCGTGGGCTCGACTATCAACGCGATGTACTTGTCAACTACCAGGTGATGGACTGTTCATATAGTCTAGAACAAACGGCAAGATCTGGAAACAGATTGACTTCCCGAAGCCCGTTGGTAGACTCACAAACACGTCCTTCCCTTCCACAAAACTCACCACCGCCTCTCTTTGCTTGCCGTTCAACTGCTCGATCGATAGTCGCTTTGTTCCGTAAGATATTGCTCCCTCAACACTCTGCATCTTGCAGCTTGCTCGCTCAATACACGACAGATTATTAAATCACATGACATCTATTACTAAAGTGGGAGTGTCCTTGGTTGATCACATGAATGATGACGCGCCGGAAGTCGACAGCTTTTGCCGCGGATGTTACCAGGCTCTCTCCTCCCCCCCGTTTTTGAGGAGAGAGCCTGGGGACGAGGCTAGTGAACCCCCACGCGTTGGACCGACCACTTACCGTAAATTTTAAATGAGCACATTTCACGATGATTGAATATCCACACCGACGTGTACTTCAGTGTACTTCAGCTAAGCATATATAGGCGACGGAAGCGGGGGGCCGGGGGGCACGCGCATTTTTGAGAGAGCCAGAGCCGAACCCTAGCTACCTGCAGCCAAGAAAAAGAGACAGCAAGTGACAGGAGGTAAACAGTACACGCCTTGTAACGTTACCAGGTTACGAATGGAAGAAGTGGGTTAGCTTCCTGTAGTCTCGCGGCCATTCTGTACACTCTCTGAGCTACTGAGCTTTGCGCGGGAGGGGGGAACCCCCCCTCCCGCACCCCTCCCCTACCTAGTCAGGTGTAACCCGACCTTCGCGACCCGACTATCTCATACCGCGCTACTCGGCATGCAACTGTGCCCCCCCCCCCCCCAAATTCGAAGTGCTTCCGGCGCCAATGCTAAGCCGAGAGAACGAGCGTGAAGGGCTACTGCCAGACTGCAGGGTCGCCGTCGGGTATAAAGGGTTAATGTTACTTCTTCTAGCTTTCACAACTTCACACCGCATGTATCACAAACGGCTTCTTTCTCGCTCTTTTTGGAAAAGTACCTCCAAACAACGCTTTGTGTGTGCACTTTAGTCGCCATGTTGCTACCTCGTGCTGCCTAAATGCATCACGTGAGCTTAATTGAGTATCGTATCGAACTTGCCAGGCACGCGCATTCTTGAGAGAGCCAGAGCCGAACCCTAGCTACCTGCAGCCAAGAAAAAGAGACAGCAAGTGACAGGAGGTAAACAGTACACGCCTTGTAACGTTACCAGGTTACGAATGGAAGAAGTGGGTTAGCTTCCTGTAGTCTCGCGGCCATTCTGTACACTCTCTGAGCTACTGAGCTTTGCGCGGGAGGGGGGTACCCCCCCTCCCGCACCCCTCCCCTACCTAGTCAGGTGTAACCCGACCTTCGCGACCCGACTATCTCATACCGCGCTACTCGGCATGCAACTGTGCCCCCCCCCCCCCCCCCAAATTCGAAGTGCTTCCGGCGCCAATGCTAAGCCGAGAGAACGAGCGTGAAGGGCTACTGCCAGACTGCAGGGTCGCCGTGAAAGAGAGCGAGAGCGAAGACGATTCAAGTTAATTGAATGTATTGGCAGCACGCATGGTACCTTGCTTTCCGAACTATGGTATGAGTCTGACGATCGCGTGACTAGGCAGGCTGCGAGTGACAGACAGCAGGACTCGATGTACGCTGGCTTCAGGTACACGCCTGGCATGACCGCTCACACATAGGAGGGATTCCCCTGATAGCTCATGGTTTGACTGTGAAGCCGTGTAGCCATAGTAATCTGGCTGGACGAATAGCTGCACGTCTATGTGGGCATTCCAAATGCAATTTGCTACTCGCTCAGGCTCGCCCCAGGATGATTCAGCATCTTTCGTATGAGGCTATAGTAATTTTGCAGTGTCTCTTCTTGGTTGATGGGGTGTGGGTTTATAATTACTAACATCCATTACGCAAATATCTGTCCTGCTTATGAATGCAATATGTCCCCAGTGCTGCATGCAGTGGCTCAAGCAGTCTCACTGCTTCATACAGGGATCAGCAGAGTGCATGCCAGCACCAACAAAGCAAAAGCAGAGAGTTAGACAGAGTGGAGAGAAAAACCGAAGCTCAAGGAAGTAGAGTCCAAGGGGCTAGGAGAGTGGAGTCAAATGCCTTGCAACACTAAGGGAGTGAAGGCAAAGGGGAAAACAGAGTGAAACAAAAAGACAGCGATAGTGATGTTACTACTCCATGCCATTTTGGCATTAGGTGAAGGATGGAACACCTCACTAATGTCTGGAAACTCCTCAAGGGCACACTCCGCCACTCTTCATTCATGCCCTGAGCTCTGTCCTCCTCAGTCTTTGACAATGCCTATATATATGTGCCTTGTGTGCACGAAGCTTGCTCTGTGCATGCATACACCTAGTATAAATCATCAATGAGGCAGAGGGCAGTACAGCTGGAAACATCTAGTGTACTAAAACCTTAGGTAACTCTTTAATCATGGATCAAAGCATCATGAGTTCAGAAATAAAAGGCAAAGTGTATACACTAAAATAAATTCAAAACTATCAATAGACATGCACTGAGTAAAACATATCATTGTAGCTATTACATTTATGCACTGTGTCAGTGATTGGAATCGTCAGTAGCAAGTCTCTTGTTGGCCAACCAAGGCACACAAAAGTTGAACCTGACTTGCACCAAGTTATAAGCCTACAACGATTAAGGTATGCTTCTGAGGTTATTCAACAACTCACTCCCAGGCCTTCTCACCATTTACTGTAAGCAATCAGCAAATATGTACAATTGGAAAATGAGGTTACCTTATAGTATTCAGTCAAACTTACCCCTGACACTAAAATGAATCTACACGATCAACTTGCTGGACTTGGCAAATCAAACAGATTGGTAGGTTAATGTTGGAAATGGGAAAGAGATAGAAGAGCCATCACCGAATCGGCAATCACTGGAAAATTTGCCCCAGTACTAGCCAGAATCATTTGCTGCACAAAACTGCACTAAATTAATCATAGCATAGCACCTTTGCTCTTGTGGTTTTCACTTAGAATACCTCATGCATATTCTCCAAAACTATCCAACTTTGCTGGATGGTTACTTACTTCAGTGTTCTCAAGCCCTTGTTTTCTTGCAGAGCATCAGCCATTGCAGTTGCACCGTTGTCTCCAATTCCGTCAAATCCAAAACTGTTAAAGCAAGTGTTACAGAAATAGTTTCCTGCATCTGGATATTGTGGAGTAGTTATAACTTCTCATCCCAAAAATTATCCACATGTACCCTGTTTGCTTGGAGCACTGTAAGTAAAACCCCGAGAGTTGGGTTATTAAGCAAAAAAGCTATAATTTCATGAGTAAAGCTAATAACCAAACTTTTGCTTGTTATCTAGAACTCTTGTAGCATGCCCACGAATATATCTAAGGTGCTGGCATGCCAATAATATTGGCACTGTTATAGGGGTGGTTCAGGATTGCAAAAAAGGGGGGCTGGTACATGGTGATGGAGTATGCATAGGTGGGTTGCTATGCGCATAGAAGAGAGTGGGAAGGGTGTGTCTTCCCGCCTGTCCGAAGCACAAAAATCCCTACAAATATCATCTTTGTAAACACAACTTCTTAGCTTGGACCCTCATGAATGGCAATAAATTGTTGATGAGTCATCAAAGTACCCAGGAATGGTACTCAAACATTGATGAGTTCATCAAAGCACACAAGACTGGTAGCTACTTGACATCGATGAGATATTTTGCCCTACTGCATAAAGCACAGGAACTCCAAGTAATAGTCGTTTTTGAAATGCTTTGCATTTGGTAAAGCTGCTCATGAGCTTAGACCCTTGACAAAGCACCAAGGAATTATATATACTTGAGTGTTGATGTATTGCTGGCACCCACGGCTGGCGATGAGATTTCGGTCCTCCCATGTGCGTCATGAAAGCTTTGATTAAATTGTCTTTGGTAAGCTTTGGAAATTTGGACCCTCACCACAGGACTAATAAATTAAGGTATTTGAATGTGGACGAGATGATACTTTCATCGTCGTTTGCTATCATTGGCAATATAGGCTGTGCCTACCAAAGCAAGGGGGGAAGGGGGGGCTATAGCCACAGGACTAAAAAAGGTACTTGAATGTGGACGAGATGATAATTTCATTATTTCCCGTTTCTTTCTCATCTTTATTTCTCAATTTTCTTTCTTTTTCTTTTCTTTCTCAATGACTTTGACCAGGTTAAGGCCTTACTGTCAGGTCTGGAGCATGTTAAATAACTGAGCCTGTGCCTTGCGCTTCGCGCCAGGTTGCGGGTTCGAGTCCCTCCCTGAGTCACTGTTATTTTTTCCCCTCTTTCTCATCTTTATTTCTCACCTTTCTTCTCAATGACTTTCACCAGGTTAAGGTCTGACTGTCAGGTCTGGAGCATGTTAAATAACTGAGCCTGCACCTCACGCACCCCCCCCCCCCCTTTTCCCAAGCCTCTCCTTGACTGTGCCATGTCATGTGCCACTGTATCCAAAACTTTTCTCAATAAATCGTTTTGTTTTTTCTTTTAAAACACAAAGCATCCATGGTACAAATTAATAGCAGGCAACAACTGACAAATGCTGTGTGCCACCGTCATCCATGAGTTATCCAAAGTGGAACCATAACATGCCATGAAGAAATAACGTACAAGTACATGTGTAGGTAGATAAGTAGGCAACTATGTCTTTTGTTATAGTTACCAATGGTAGTACGGTTTCCATGCTACAAGTTGTATGGCGCTTATGCTACATGGTAAATATTGGCACTTGCAACCATATGATAATACACGCAGCTGTATATCCAATGCCTCTGGCCAGCTGCTAATGTACATACTGTAGTCTCGCTAAAGAGTGCCCACTCACGAAAAAAGTGCCCACCCTCCACTTTTAGCCCAATTTCCTGTATAGGGTCGTTTACTCGAATGAGTGCCTACCCTGGAGTGAGCTTCGAGTGGAATTCTAGAAGCACAGCCTCCAGCGCTATGCATATCTGAGGTAAGAAACTTCATGTAATACTTTACCGAAGATTACTACAAGGCATGTTTGTGTAGACGGATGTAAGACTGTGAGACTGAACCTTGAACTCATTGTTGCTTTTTATAAACTTGTTATGTAATTCTTATGTAATGGCATGTAATTATCACACTCACTTGATTTTAGTGAGCACATGTATGTGTGTCAGTATGAAGTGCATCTTTTGATCTCTTGTCTGAAGACCAGTAAAAAGCCATATTTGACGCGCTTGCCGATCAGCAGCATTACATTTGGAGGTATCTTGCCGAGACTGAACAGGAGAAGTAGCGAAATGCCGAAAAGAGGTGCGACGAAAGCAGAACTACAGCAGCAGATCGAAGAGCTACAGCGAAAACTGAAAGAAGCTCAAGCTGTGGCAAAAGAACGAGATCGAGACGAGCTTGAAGATGCCGCTCTGAGAGAAGAGCTGGAGGCCTCTCAGGAACAGGCCAGCCAGGAGCGCGCTGAGTGAGAACGGATGTGCAAGGTTCTGGAAACCGCAGAAGCGGAAATTGCTGACCTTCAGGAGGACCTTGACGAAGCCCGCTGGGAGTTGGAGGAGTGTCGCCGCGACACGGAACTGAACGCCTCGCGTGTTAAAGAGTCAGTGCGTGAGGAGATGAAGGATAGGCACTTGAAGGAGTTGTCCATGAAAGATGAAATAATCTCTCTACTAAAGGAGATGCCACAGACCGCACAAGGAAACTGATACATTGTGGTCTTCATTGATTATCTGACGTATCCCACAGCCGATCAGACGAGTGAGACTATTGTTAGAGTTCTAATTGACCACATTGTTTGTAGGCACGGTGTGCCTGCTGAACTCCTCTGATCGTGGGAGCCAATTTATTGTCATCCCTGGTGATGGACTTGTGTGAGCTATTGGGCATGAAAAAGGTGAATACCACAGCCAGTCACCCTCAGACTGATGGACTTGTTGAGAATGTGAACCGTATAATTTGAGCAATGATTGCGAAACATGCTCACAAGTTCGGGAATGACTGGGACAGGTACCTTCAACAGTTATTGTTCGCTTACTGCATCAAGCCCCATGACTCCAGTAGTGAATCTCCCTTTTTCCTCCTGTATGGGAGAGATGCACGTTGTCCTACAGAAACTGCTCTAAGTCAACCGTTATCGCCGTACAAAGTGGATATTGACAATTATCGTTCAGAAGTGACACTTGGGCTGACTGAAGCATGGAAAACTGCTCAGACCAACATTGCTCTTCCCCAAAAGAGACACCAGGTCCAGCATAATAAGAAAGCAAGAGTCATTCCATTGAAAATGGGAGACTGGGTCATGTTTTTTATGCCAAGCGAGACCACGGGAAAACAAAGAAAGTTGGCTCTCCCATACTATGGGCCTTATCGAGTCGTAGATAATAATGTCTCTGTTCGGCCAGTGGACAAGCCCGACGAATCGCTTATGTACATGGAAAGAGTCACTAAGTGCTCTGATGCCCTTCCAAACATTTCATGGTTGGGACCACGTAACAGAGGTAAACATCAGGAGAGAGTAACTTTGAGCAGCCCACTAAAGTCAACTTTGAACTCGAATCCTTCTCATAACTATATACAACCTAAGGAGTAGATCTGTTGACTAAGAACTTTTGACTCACTCGAGGGCGAGTGAATATTTCAAGGAGGCGGGTAGTGTAAGACTGTGAGACTGAACCCTGAATTCATTGTTGCTTTTTATAAACTTGTTATGTAATTCTTATGTAATGGCATGTAATTATCACACTCACCTGATTTTAGTGAGGATGTGTATGTGTGTCAGTATGAAGTGCATCTTTTGATCTCTTGTCTGAAGGCCAGTAAAAAGCCATATTTGACGTGCTTGCTGACCAGCGGCATTACACAGACATAGCTAATATGGTGTGCAGCCGCGGCAAGCTACACTATGCTCACGGTGACATCGTGCCGTTCAGAGTGTTGCGTGCCGTCAGGACTGGACTTCAATGCTGCTGGTGGTTCCGCTGTTTGGTGCTTGTCCAATTACTTACTTTGAGGGCATTGAGTCGCTGTAAACATGACATAGGTGCTTTTTTGTTAAATGCAGAGACACTCGAAAGAGTGCCCCCCCCTTTGGCACACTTGTAAGGTGCTTCGGTTCACCCATGGGCGCCCTTTCGCAAGACTACGGTACTTGATTATCTGTCCACATTGCTAGGTGGTTGCACAGATTATTCAAATGAAAACCCACAACTTCCTAGCAGTATAATGTGCGAGTGCAATAACTCAGTTATTGTAATATGTATTGATTACTGATGTGTTACCTCTTTACCCTTTAAAAAGTGGTACCCTGAATGGTGGTAAGTGTAACCAAGGAGTTAAAGTACTCGAGGTGGACAAACTGACTTACATCCCTTTTAGCCCACAACATGGCTATGGCTCCAGTGGAAGTTAGACCAGTGTCGTACAGGCTGTAGTGAAAAAAAAAAGTTTCACACAAATGACAAATACACATCTCAACCCCCACAATATTTTGAATCACATGGTACAATATACACATTGACCTCAAGTATAAACAGTACCCCAAATTGCTTGAGTTCAGGCTGCCCTACCTAAAAAAATGCCATGTTGATGACTTAGTGTTATATTTAGCCTGAAAGTTTTAACACCACACTTCTCAGACAAGGAGAGACACAAGTTTTATTTGGCAGCTCTATCATGAATAGCAAGACATGCATGTACTTGATATTACTACAAGCCGGTTGTTTGTCAGTACGGTGAGCACGATGCCATCAAACAAATTTTAGGCTAAAAAGCTTTGTCACGAGGCTTGCTCAAAACACGTTTTAGCACCAAAGGAGGAACCAGACAGGAGTTTATCTATCATGAACAGCAAGGCATGCCTTCGCCTCCTTACACTGTACACACATCTTTAGCCTGAAGCACTGTATATAGTGCGACCAATACACAGCAGTGATTTTATATTTAGAACATGTAAAATAGGAAAACTATCTTTTAGAGTTGTTATGAGGGATGAGGATGGTGTAGGTTTTATTTTGAGGTACTCAGGTGTATTAATTAACCCTTTAAACCCTATAGTACACTTTTGATAACGTCATACTGCGCACTGCGCAGGTTCTGCGTCAGCAGAAAGGGTGGGACAGGGGTAGTCTCGTGCCCAGACCCCACCCAGCTCACGCGAGGAGAAGGGGCCTGGTGTCACAAGTTGGAATGCTTGGGCTAGCTCCAGAAGCTTGGAGCGGCCAATGAAGTTGCAGAGCAGCGTTTATTGGAATAATGCGGAAGCGAGAACAAGTACTTCAATCAGACCGCTCAAAGCGTGTTATGATAATTCTACACTAACAATTGCAAGGCTTCAACACTTCTGCAAGCCCAAGGATTCAGGCTTGTGACACCAGACCCTTTCCTCGTGAGAGGGTTGGGTCTGGGCACGAGACTAGGACAGGGGGAGGTGGGTGGAGTCACCCGCAGGGTGCTGTGCACATGGCAGCTGCTAGGCTTGGCTGTAAAAGGACCATGGTTGGCACTGGGTGGGCCAATTCTCAGCCTGGCTGCATGAGCAGGCTTAGAAAATGCTACTCTCACCTTTCTGGGGGTTCATTTCAGGCAGGGAAGGTTTCTTGGGCTCTAAGCGGGTGTTTGCCAATCGAGAGTGCTGACCATTGCATGCTTGTTAATGAGTGGGCGTGGTTAAGGTCACGAGTTCAGTTTTGGAGTCAGAGCTTTGACAGAAATGGAGATACGGTGCATTAAAGGCATGTTTAGGCTAAAACTAATCTCAAGTGAAAAAATTCAGTGTTTAAAGCGTTAAGGCATGGCTGATTTTGTGCAAAACGGAGAGATTATGATAATCTAACTTTCGTTCACGGAAGTGACCTCGCAGTTGCGATGTGAGGTACCTGTCTCTTGCACTTGCTTTTGTGATCCACAGTTGGAACTGTGATAGTTCTTTGGGATGCATAGTTTATGTTAATCAAAGGTAGCCTTCGTTCACTGTTGAATCTTGTCTCAGGACCGTGAGTGTGGCACAGTTAGTGTAGAAATGACAATGGTGATGTCGAGGAGGAGTTTTTGCAGCTGTCACTGGAGTCTGTTTTTGCTCCCTGGAAGAAGGTACCTAGCCTCGTTCCCAGGCCCCACCCAGCTTTGCGTTGCATGCAGTACGGAAAAGCAGAAGAGGGCCTGGGATAATTTATCACGTGAGTGATGTAGGGGTAGAGAGAAGGGTAGAGAGGACTTAATTGAGCGTAGGCAAATCGTCGCTGTGCCCACGCACGTAATTGCAAATCAATCGATAATCAACAGTTTTAGTAGGAGCCCGATCTGGCAGTTTTTTCCGAACAATAAGGGCCAAGAAGACTTGCTAGAAAAGGGTTGCCTTGGTGTTTAATAGCGCCTTGAAAGCCATTCTCCGGTCAGTTTGCCTAGGTAGGTGAGTAAGTTAGCATGATTTGCAAATGTACGCTCTGAAAACACTTACCCTTACCATAGCTTGCCGTACTGCCTGGCAATGTAGCGTAGTGCTGCCTAGTCCTGCTCTGTCGGCCATAAAGCTTTCGTAACCGAACGAGTAGCCAGGAATGGTGGATGACCGCACTAGCTTGCTTGTTCTGGTAGTGGTGGAAGTACAGACGGGATACCAGAGCAATGGGGGCGAGTTCATTTGTTCGCCCACTTGTAATTAAGTTCTCTCTACCTATGACGTTCTCACGTGACAAATTTTACCAGGCTCTCCCTTTTCCTTTCGATTTTTCATTCGCGCGTGGGGAGAGCCTGGGAACGAGACCACAATTTTATTTTGGGAAATCGGCAACAGGCTTCTATAGTGTTTAAGGCAGACAAAATTTACCTTCACCACACCCCCAAGAAGGTTTCTTTTGTCAGTCCTGGGAAACTGTAAGTAGTTTTTATATTCCCAAAATCAAATGATATTGTGCTAAACCTTCATGCAAAGTCTAACACATCCTCCTTTGCCAGTAAAGTACCCGCAACAATGGCACTCTCAGTGGCTAGGAAGCATTACGAGATGGGTAGGTGTGGTCAAATGTGAAGCCATATGAATCCACGGATGTATTTTCACTTCAGTGAAGATTAGAACTCTGTATAGTACTTTCATGTGCAGAGATAGTGTGCAAAAGATGGCTATATTTTTGTCAACCCCCACCCGACACCCCAACCTCAGAGTGGTAATGCTGATTGTGCAACAGCTGTCACGGGTAATTAACGATGACGTAAAATTGCTGCTGCATTCAAATACTCTCACAAGACAGGCCCAGTACCGATTTTTAGCTATTTGAAGGTATTGCTTCTGTCTTAGTTGAAAACTGTGGGCCATTAACAAATGGAGCCGAGCCTTAATACACCTGAGTAAGTGCATCATACCCTCAGATTAGCCTGGCTATTCATTCATGTGGAACCTTTTTCCTGCGCCTTCAGCCCACTTCTGCCAGTATCAACTCGTGGTCTATTGCATGCACCACAGAGGTATTGATCCACTGCATACACTTGCCTGCTCACCCTACTAGCTTTGACTTAAACAATGGTGCATTGAATCTTGCATTGGGAAGTTAATACCATAGTCTCGTGAAAGAGCACGCATGGATGGAGCATTTTACGATAATTGTGGGCACTCTTCCAAGTATTCCCATGTTTTACAAGGAAATTGCATTTTCCACACATGAATAGCAACATACCCTCAAAACCAGCATACAAAATAGTAATTTCGTAGTTCCACATTTGAAGATATGTTACAGATCTACACTACGTACTCACAACCAGATTACTTAGACAAGGATATGTATACCACAAGACCTTTGTGCACCTACAAGACCTTTGTGCATCGTTACCCCTGGACTTTACAGAAGTATGACAGGTGCCTGAAGAATATCATTACTAAGTGCATTGCCTTGCCTTATGTTTAACACAGCTTGACACATGCAGTCACCACACTTAACTCGGCATACTTATGCACGCACAACGCTTAAGCACACACTGTTTGCCTTACATTTGCTATGCATGCATGGCTTTAAAATTTTTCCATCTAACTTATGCCCCACTCAAATCAGGCCTTGTCCATTTACCTCCAGTGCTTCCATATGCGTACACATGCATGCCTTTGCGTATCAATAACACGTGGCGATTACAAGTTTGAATGAAAGACAGCTGCATGAAGAGACAATGCCTTCGAGGAGCTTCTACCAACCTTTTGGATAAGGCCACCCACCTGACTGCATTTTGTGCATAAGATGGTAGTTCCCATCTCCCGGTCACCACAGCACAGCTGATGAGGCCTTGTATTGGCTGAAACAAGTCCTGCACAGTGGGTGACTTTACATAATGACGTATAAGCATTTTTTATGGAAATGTGGTTTGTTGATTGTTCATGCACTCATATATGTTTACAGTAACTCAATGCATTGAATCAGTACACCTGCTGGAGTTTACCCCAAGTTATTGGATGAGCAATAATGTACAACTAGCCAAATCCTGATGGCATGCAACACTCTGAACAGCAACATGCCTGCCACCGTAAGCATGATGTAGCTGGTGAGTGCAGATGAATCTTAGTAGCTATGCCCACCTACACAAAGCCTCCTCCCCTTGGTACTGAAATGGATCAAATACCATTAGCTTTTGCATTTTAACAGTCTTACAAGATTCTATTGTCTTTAAATGTTTGTGCTTCTTATGGTGTCAATCACTGTCTTATCATTCTGCACCTGGCATATTTCTGTCTAAAGGGAGCCAGCCCTGACCTTTGTGTGTGTATAGAAAGCCATGATTTGTACCATGTATTTGAGTCTCTATTAAATTAGCTGCTGAAAGTCAGGCTCCACGAGCCAGCTTCTCCCTACACTGCCCAAACTAACTCACTGGAAACAGTACAATTTGGTGTCAGAAGAGAGATCTGCAATGAGCACTCAAGTAGCAACCAGGATGGAGGAGCAGATGGCAGCTCTCTACAGTAGAACAAACAGCGCAGTTTCTGATCCAGCAGCAAGCTCAGTGGGTGGATGGCATTGCATTAAAGCAGAAAGAGACCAACATATACATCAATGCCATCAAGGGAGACTTGGACTCCGTGAAGGGGATTAAAGATGAACAAGAGTCCATAGCTGGGCTGAAATGTTTTTTATGTTGCCAAGATTGGTAAGCAGAAAAAGTCGCTGAAGCAGGAACTCCGTGAGGAACTGCTGCAGGAACTCGCTACCCTGACCAGCCTACGTAGAAGTTACTCGAATTCAGCCTATGGCACCTCCGTTTGTGCCATCAGATGATTGTGTTGGTGTGGTTCTGGGAAATGGAACAGGAGGAGAAGATTCTACGGGCACTAGAGATGCTCCTGGAAGTAAACTTGGCAGATCTCATGCCAACAGAGACACGACCCACAGTTCACCAGGAAGAGAAGTCATTTCGGCAGGACATGGGCCCAATGGACATGCGAAATATGAGGAGAAGCTGCCACTATCCCTGTCAGCCAGTGGCAGTGACCTGCTTCGTTTGATGAAAAACTTGCCTTATCATGTGTGCCCTGCAGCCCTATCAAAGAATAGGACCTGGACACTTTACTAGGAAAACTGGGGCGTAGCTGGCTCAGAATTTGCACAGATCATAAAACACATGCAGCTGGAGCTTAACCAAACAACCTTTGAAGTCAGCTTGGCTTCTGGTTTCTAGTGTAAACTTATGCGTGTGGGTTAAAGCTATCCATGGTGCTAAATAGTGGGGTGCAGTACATAAACATATTTATTTCAGTGTGAATCCAGTTTGTTCTGCGAAATTGAGAATTTAAATCCTCCAGAAAACAAACTGAACACGCAGCACATGGCCTCAATACAATTCCACCCTTGGTGGGTTCACTCAGGCTCGTATTAACATTACACACTAGCAGCTACATCTGATGATAATGCATTCCTGTACTGCACAGGCATCACCACTACCTATGTACGTGCATAGGTACTGGTTATCCCCCCAAATCAGTCAATAAATTATTGCTGCAGTGTAATCCAACTGTGTGACTCTTTTGCTTGCATAGGTACATTTGCTTCATTATGTTCCTAAATACGCTGTTTCCAACACACCACAAAATCCATGTAACCTTGTTTATGATGCAAGTAACATTGCACAAAGTTTGTTAGTAGGTCATGCATTGCTGAAATGCTTACTTCAGTATTGTTAAGCTGTGGTTTGCTTGCAGTGCATCAGCCAGTGCAATGGCACCCTCATCTCCAATTCTGTTGAATCCAAGACTGTTGAAGGATGAAATAGTAAAACATTGTAAACATGTGCATTTGTAACCCAGGTGTAAAAGAAACTTGTAAAATTTGATTATTTTAACATGTCCAATTACTTACATGAGAGGAAATAGATGATCATGGTTCTAAAGGTGAACTTCACTTGAGTACAAGCTAGAATTCTGTTGCACTTTCATTTATGGCACACTTAAAAATGGTGAAACAAAGTTTTTAGGGGATAGTACATGTACAGATCCCACTAATTTATAACCCATATTTTTATCTACAAACATAGTATTGCTGCATGCACCAATCAGTCCAAATAAAATTAAGACACCGTTCGATTATGTGGCCACCAATACTACCATAATCTCTCAAAATACGCTCATGAACTTAAGTGGGGGTGGGTGTATTTTTAAGAGTAGTGATACTTCAAAAATATGTCCACCTCACATGCAGTTAGTCTAGCCCTATTTATGTATGCATGCAATGATTCTGCAATGCCTCTCTTCTCATGTGCTTGCTTATGCAGTACATGCAGTTATGCAAGAAGCATCGAGGAAGCAGTACTATGCAAGAGGAGGGACTAACAATGAAGGCAGGCACCATTTGTTGTTATTACTACTGCCTAAATAGGTAGGTATACTTTCAAGAGAAAAGCACCCTTTGCAATAGCTTCATTTGAAAAGGGGGGTTGGCTTATTTTCAAGGGTGGGCCTATTTTTGGGAGATTACAGTTAAATGAAATGTCAACTCAGCTTAATTACTACATACATAAAAATAATGGTTAAACAGTTCTTATTGTTCAATCACTCCAATGAAATAGCAGCATACTGTAAACTCAGGAGTATAAGTACCCAAATATTCTGTGAATATAAGTACCTATCAAAACTGCTGCTACCCATTTCCTGAATAGTAGTAAAGTGAATGTGTGAGCTTTGGACACCAGGTAAATTCGAACGCTCTTATGCAGAGATGAACATTTGCAAAGACTGCTCTGCTGGACTGTAGAGGTTTGTAAACTTCAGCATACCAAAAAAGGAGGCCACACATTGTTTCCTGTTTGCGCTATACAAGGAAGAAAGTTACCCATCCGAATAAATTGATAATCAGATGAACTCGCTTCTATTTCAGACAGCAATGTCTATGCCTTCCCTGAAGATGTTTTATGCATCAATACAGTGCCCCAAGACTCCTCCATTCCACAACCGATTATGGTCACCAGAGCTACTTTGAGCACTTTGGGGCGCTGCTGGACATCAACTGGGGTTAAACTTTGCTAGGGAGAAAATAGTGATATCTCGCCTTTTTTGCTGTGTCGTTGCTACATAGATATCACTGTCTGAAATAAAAGCAAATTCATCCGATTGTCAATTTATTCACTGTTTGCTGTTCATCTGAACAGCAAACAATGTGCGGCCGCCATTTTTGGTACACCGAAGTTTGCAAACCTCCTCTACAGTCCAGCGGAATTGCCTCATCTTTGGGACTGTCCATCTCTGTGTAACAGTGTCCGAATTTACTTGGTGTCCGAAGCTTGCATAATTACTCTACCAATGTGAATGAATATTAGTACCCATCAGCCGATGACTGGTCTGTGGGCGGAGTTTCATCGAAGACTAAACGTAGATAGCAGTAGCTAGCTGTCCCAGGAGCAGCAGCAGCATTACTGGAGCCTGGGTACCATTGAGGAGATACTACTTCATGCATAGCAGCTGACTACAATCTGGACGATTACCCCAATGTCGACGACGTTGTACAGTGAGCTGCGGTTGGTCATGCAGCCATTTTCGGTCAACAGCTATGCCGAAGATTGGCAGCAGTAGGTTCGTTCGTAAGCGCACACTAGTCAAGCAGCCCACTCTAGCTGTAGCCTTGTCGGTACCATGGCATCACAACTGCTGTATATTTAACCCAGTGGTATGGTACCCCCATGATGATAAGTACCCCACGTTATCGGCGCCTCTAAAATCCACAGTTTCGAAATAGAATTTATGCTTCCAAGTTCACGGTACCATAGTTTGCTGGCATTGCTTAACTACTATACAATACCATTTGTAGTCATTAATTGCAGCCCATTCTATGATTCACTTCATCAGAATTAGATATGGACAAACATACCTACATGCAGGCAATAAAGGAGCTGAATAGGTAAAATGACTTTCCAAAAAATACTATCCAGTGTAGAGCAATTGGTGAACAGTTAAAAGACCTTCTGCAGCTCTATGGCAGATGCATCAGTATACTGGTATGTGATATATGTTTGCTCACAGCATACATGCAAGTACTACACATTACATACAGTTATGTATGTCACACCTGTGCCATCCATTTAGTAATAAATAGTGCAACTTCTATTATTTGCAGCAAGGTGGGCACACAACACTTTTACAATATATAACCCATTACCTGGGCAACATAAAAGAATCTTGCTCATATCTCTCTTCTACAGTGATGTTGCCTAGGTAACAGGTTTTATAATAGTTATATCCCTCTCTGGGGGCATGGACTTGCACAATGATGTAATTTGTAAAATGACCACCCCTCAGGAAGGGATACTAGGTGTATGTATTCGCAGTGTATGCCTCACGCGCATCTCCATGACCTTTGAACTGTCACAGGAATTTTGGTCCTGGAAATTTTGGTCCCCCGGACCAAAATTTTTGCTGGAAAATATTGTCTGCCCCTTGAAAAATCGGTCCGGGTTGAAGACACTCATTTAAGACCTTTTTCTCAAACAAGAGAATATAAAGCGACAGCAAATCAACGAAGGGTAAGCCTAGGTAACTTTCAACGCACCTGGAGAAGTCCCAAACAAAACTAAGCTGTTGTAGTGGCAAGCCAAGTCAGCCATGCTATCGTTCTAATTAAAACATACCACCTGCTATTTGCATGAATTCAGAAGCTCCAGCAACTTATTTTGCTTACCAAACTATTTCTTCAGGCTTTCTGATACTATACAGACACTTTGACACAAACTTGTGTCATTGAAGTGCTTACACCGAAGTATTTGCACTCGGACCATTATTCCACATGCGGACCAATATTTTCTGAAAATAATAGTCCGGCAGACCAAATTTTCCGGAATTTTGGTCCCTTGGACCAAAATTTTCGCTGGACCAAAATTTCCGTGACAGAACCAACACGTGTGGATTAGTTAGTAGGCGTGGCACATGCTTTTCGATCATGCATGTGTAGTCTCGTGCCCCGCCCGCGCGCGCCTCCCGGCGAGAAACGGTCTGGTGAACGAAGTCGAATTTCTTGGGCTTATTACCCAAAACGGGTAATGACCAATGAGATTGCGAGATCGGTAATTATTACGTTGCACTTCCCTTACAACAGTAAAATTTGTTCATCTCCATTCGAGTATCCGTACCTTTTTTGAGCGGGTTGGCCGCAAAATGTTTTGATCGTTGCTAGGTTACATTGTCGCAAAAGTGTGCGCTAGCCCAAGAAATTCGACTTGGTTCACCAGACCGTTTCTCCTCGTTAGAGGGTGGGGTCTGGGGACGAGACTAATGCATGTGCAACGAAGTGCAAAAAGTGTGAGAAGGAAGGCAAAGCGTACGTAAAACGTTGAAAGAGTTCGAGAATGTGAGCGCGTTTTTGAACCGCACAGAACGCGAAGATATGGTCGTTTCTCAAGACGACCACGCACTTTATTTGCTTCGCTAGGCGCTGCTGCTGCTCTCTCTCGTACTCATCGTTCTCAACGCGGACTTCACGGCGCTGTGGCTGCATTTGCGCTCTGTCTTCTCTTCCGTTTTCGCGCCAGGCTCCTAACTCTTCCTTCCTCACTCCTATCACAATTTTCGCCATTTTGACGTCGCGACAATGAGACCGCTAGCGCCGCTACAGCGCTGAGAACGATAAACTTATGTAAGGCCACTCCAATATGATTCTCATCACCACGGTAGATGCTCCAGGATGCGGGCGGGCGGTCAATATCATTAGTAAGTCACTTACACTTGTACATGTCAAAACAATTATTACAACACTTCCTGGTTGTGTCACAACAATGATTTGCACGCAAGAACACCATTGTCTTGCTCAGCACGCTGAACGTCGAACACGTGTAAACCGTACTGGCCCTGAATACTCAATAAACTACCGGAAATGTTGTGCGCAGCAAACAGCGCATGCCCAGTTTTCCCCCAGACTTCAAGTAGTCTGGAAACGAGTTCCGCAGACATGAATAATGAGGTAATATGTTTGGGAAGCGGATGTCTCCAGAGGAGGCGGGCGGGTGATGAGAAACAATGAATTGTATTGGAGTGGCCTAAGTGTACACAAGTTTTTGTCAACAGGATATTTTAATTGCATTCCTAAGCGGGACGGATGTTTGCGCACAAGCCACACCTTCAATTGCATTCCTAAAGCGGGACGGAAGTCAAAGCCACACCCCGCCAACCGAGAACACGCACTGCAAGATTACAGTGGAACCCCTCTTAACGACCACCTCTGATGAGCTGCCACCCTGTCTATGGCGGACACTCACCTTGGTCCCGACTGCGTCGCTATTTAGAATAGTACTTAAGAAACCCCTGCTTCGCGGCCACCTCTCTACTCCGTATTACGGCCACATTTTCGGCCCCAAATGATGCCCATCACTACAAAATGACCTCACGCTACGGCCAGCTCCACCCACTTTTTAACGAAAAAGCGGCCTAATGGACTGCGGACCCGCGGACTCACGGACTCAGGGACCCGCACTGGAAATATTTTACGGCTGGAATGCTTTGTTCTTTGCCGACACACTGCACGTGCACCAGTTATCTATGGGCATGCTACAGCTATCTGTACGAGTTGTGTAGGCACTAACAACACCAAGCTAGCTTTACATGAGAGGCGTCGACCATGCTGTAAAGAAGCGTCGTTACCATGCAGAACTGTGAAGGCATGAGAATGAATGTGCAGCGGTGCAATAAGCCAGTAGGTAAGTGCGCATTTCACTGGAGTTAGCCCCACTCCCAAGGCTTAAACGTGCTTCTCTAGATGCTATACCTTCACTTGAAGCTGTTCAAACATTCCTTGATAGCAGAGGATACTCAGAAGAGGCGACAAGAATTGCATCATCCATTTATGAAAAAAAACCCTGAGATAGGGACACCCCTCTATTAAGGCCAAAACTTCATTCCCGGATGGTGTCCGCTATAGAGGGGTTCCACTGTAGTAGCCTTGCGCTAAGGCGCTCGGCAATAAATGTTACAGTATGTAAGACTACCCCAATACGCAAAAGGAAGAATTCAAGTATCTTGGGGTGCAGTTTCTAATCTGTGTGTTCTGTAGAGCATCAGACATACTTCAGTTCTTCCAAGAAGTTGTTTTCTTTCAATGCTCCAGCCATGGCTAGGGCTGCTTTGGAAGTCAGACTCGTGTTGTAGAGGCTGCAAGGAGGAACATTATAATTATGCAGTGATTCAACACATTTCATGCAGCTCAAAAACTGCCAGGAAGCCCAATGGACAAGAGACAATCAGTACAGTGAGAGTGAGTGATAATGTCAATCACAATTACGTAATCTGCAATCTTCCTTGGCAACAATACTTTGAATGTGTCATTTTCAGCTTATTTAACCCTCTGGTCACGATGAGAATATACCTATCCATGTGTGTACCTACCGCTCACTGCAATGAGCACATGTATATGCACGCGATACAAACAAGTGCCTACCACACCGAATTGCAAACCCAAACAAGACTGCAGGGTAAATCTCTGCCTATTGAGTAGTAATAAGTCTGGCCACACCGTTCCACTTACATCGCTACTTGGAAAAGACAGGAAGGGGCGGTACTAGTGCATGAGTGATCGTGAATTTTGACAAGGGCTGCCAAACACAAAGCTTCTTCTCGAATGAAGGGAGCAAACAGCCTCCAGTTTTCACTTAAGGCAGAAGTGCTACCTCCAAATAACTTGGAAATCAGCTGAAACTGTCAGGGCTGTAGGTAAGTAGCGGGAAAATTAGCACCGTTTTCGAAGTGCTGGTAAGTTAAGAGTATAGCCACACTTGAACAGCTTCAAACAAGTACAAATAGCTTACCTAGCAGTGATCAGCTACTTAGATAAACTAGTTACACACTATTTACACAAATCACGCCCAATGCAGAAGAAGGCTAGCCCGGTCTTCCACTCCCGTGTATTATTGTGAACGCAAACAGAAGGGGGAGGCCTGGGAACGAGGCTAGAAAAAGGCCATCAAAATGTATTTCATATTTGTGTATGGATTAAAATGGTCAGGAGCCTGGAAACAAGGCAATATGGATTAGACATCATAATCATATATATAACCCGTTACCCAGGCAACATCTAAGAATGTTGCCCATATCTCTCTTGTACAGTGATGTTGCCTAGGTAACAGGTTATATAATAGTTATATCCCTCCCTGGGGTGTGGTCTTGCACATTGGTGTCGGGCTACGCCCAACACCAATGTGTAAAACGACCACCCCCCAGGGAGGCTATTACATAGACAGGATTTACAATAATATATATATACCTTATTACACGAGTTAGCGTGCATATCCGCTAACGAGTGTAATAAAGTATTGATTATCCATTACCACAACAGCGTCGTGTCTCTTCTCACACAAAGTCCCGAGTAACTCGCCGTTCGAACGCATTGGTTCTGATTAAAGCGCACGCTGGTTGCTAGGATATCGCGCATATATAGCCTCAGAGTCCGTGCAATAACTATATACCCGTGCAATAACTACCCATGCAATATCGTGTGATATTGCACGGCACGGGAATAGGAAAATACTGTTGTAGAAATATCAACTGGATAATAATGATGAATATAAAATTGACAGGAACGGTTGTTCATTCAACTAGCACTGACAGTTACAAGAATACTTTTTGTATGTAGAATATTACTCTATCACTGGTTTTATGTAAGCTTATTGGTTTGTTTGATATGATAGGTATAATTAATAGCATGGTTTCGAGTGCAATTTGGGATTAATAGCACAAGTGAATGGCTATTAATTGCACCAGGGGAAGCCGAGTGCAATTATGCCAATCATGAGTGCTATTAATCCCAAATTGTACGAGAAAACATGCTATTGATTGCTAATCATAAACCTTGCCAAGTTGACAGTACACTACAATAAGGAGTATGTATGAGAAAGGCAAGTTTATGGTATACAAGTTTACAGTACACTTACAGCAAATTGTTGTTACTTACAAGTTTACAAGTTTATAGTACATCAGATAGTTTACAGCAAATTGTTGGTACTTACAAGTCACTGACCAATCAGTGAGCTATTACACTTATGCACTGTTGACAGTCTGTCTTTCAACCAATCAGAGAGCTATTACACTTTTTCACTATTGATAGTCTGTTTTTCAACCAATCAGGGAGCTATTACACTTTTTCACTATTGATAGTCTGTTTTTCAACCAATCAGGGAGCTATTACACTTTTTGCACTGTTTACATGTACAAGAAAAACATGTTGCAACACTTTTATTTCACTGTTGTTAATGGAGCTTAACTATGGACTGTGATATAGTCATATGATTATAGATGCAAAATACACTGGAGTTTGTCAGGCATAGGGTTCATGATTCAATCAAGATTATGATATGCTCCAATGCTAGTAATATGCTGGTGTGCTTCAGCAGTGAGGGCCTTATCTGCCTAGATTGTTATTTACTGATTAGCACAGAGTTTATCAATTGACACCATATCCCCACTGGCTTCATTACCCTGCGTGCGTAATCGGTTTTGTCCGTCTGTCTGTCTGGGAAAAAATGAAATTGCGCGGGGTATGTCTTCTCTGAAGACCTCTAGTTTTTTGAAGTTCTGCAGTGGTGTTTTTGCTCTTTCCAGATAGACTGGGCAACAACTGAGTAATACTGGGTACTAATGTCATCATTGAGTCTAATCTAGAACCTTAACCCAATATAGGCGAAATTGAATGGAATCCAATCAGTCTTAAAACTAAATTAACCTCGCGTGAAGGCAACTTTATAAAGTTTTTTTTCAAGTTTTAAAGGCTCAAGTAAGTCCAATGAAGCTCTAAAAAATAAAAGAAGGAATGAAGAAAAGCTCTACGAGGTTCTTTTAAGCCTGGGTACTTTTCTGAAGTAATGTGTAACCGGTTACAAAAGATCCGTGTGTGTACCGTCTTTTGGCTTCTCTCATTGATAACATGGCGCAGCTAGCTCCAGAACTGTCTTGAACCCCAAGGGCCGCTGTACCTCCGTAGTTGGTGTTGTGCTTCTGCTTATTGGCGTTGAAAAGAAAACGTGCCCAATAAGTCGTTTTTACGATCGAAGCGATGGATGACAACTCGGGCTTCCAGCATTCATTATGCTCCACCCATTGAGGCCTTCTGGACCAACCCACTTGTATTTGTGGGGGGGGCAACCTAACCACAGACTGGATACGAAGCTTGTAGCTATTCGCCTTGGGCTGTGATAACACTTAGCTGTAGCCATGATGCCTTTATGATTCGTCACTTAACGCATGTAAATTGCTGACGCCTTTATGCGTCTCTCGCGTATAAAGAGTATTAGACATACTTATGAATAATTCCCTTTGAAGTAATGAAGTACCCAAACCCATGAGAAACCTGCCACAAGACCACATCAGGTATCTAACAGCACATGTCAGGTATCTAACAGCACATACCAGGTATCTAAACTCAGGAAATTGGTACTTGAGGAAACAATGTAATGAGCAGCCAGTATCAAATTACAGCATCACAACTTCTCAAATGCAGTAATTACAACATCACCAGCAGGTACGTTTGAATGCAGTAAGTTCAAATGACCACATTACTAGCAGGTAAGTTCAAGACCATGCACCCACAGGTAATTTCAAATTCACCGATAGTTGATAACTACTGAGGAACACCTTGAATATTCAGGACTGGATGCTGTGGAAGGACTGGATGCTGTGGAACGATAGGTTGCTGCACTGGAGAACTTTGGGGCTGCATCACTGGTTGTGCAGAAGGTATGCAGGCGAGCCAGGGGCTTCAAACTGCTTAATCTGGTCAGGACGAAGGTTCCGATGCTCCACCCCACTGTGTAATGCAAAATACAGACCACACATCCATACTATTGTATCCAGTAACGTCTGTGCATCCAGATCGCCCAGAAGTCCAAGCTCCCATAGACGATTTTCTTCCTCCTCCGAGATAGGTTCAGCTTGCTTCTTACTACTTCTGACACCATGCGAACACAGATCCTTCATTTGTGCATCAAGAACATCCCTCAGAAACTTGAACCCCGGATCGCTGAAAAAGTCAATAGTCTCTCTAGGCTTCTGCTTTTGTACATGGCGCTGAATGCCACAGAGTATCCCGTGCAATGTGGTTCCTGGATAGCGCTTACTATCCTGCCTGCGCACCTCCACCACAAAGAACGACAACCATTTGCACAGTTCGGACTTCGACATTGTCAACCTTGGTGACATTTCATTGTTTGGTTGTGCTGCTTGGATCCTGGCTAGTCTCCGACTTATCCACGTACGTACGGCCAGTTTCTTGTCTTTGTCTTTGCCGGTTCGGCACTGTCAACAATTCGTTGCAAATTTTCCATTGTCTTGGGTTTAGCAAAACGAGATGAGGCGCTCTTTTCTTCGCCATCATCCACGATACTTGCAGTCTGCTGCGATGCTTCGCGCCAACACCCATCGTCGACGTCGAACGAATCGAACTCATGGTCATCGATTTGCGATGCTGCTAACTTCCAAAACGACTCGTCATCTAAGGAAGCGAGTTCGCCCACAGACACCTCCGCCAACTCTGGAGGTACATCTCCGACCCATAGCCCAGACGCCATCATCCTCGAGCCAACTGAATGAAGCCAAGAACTGAACCAACACGCGCCACAACCTAGGCTAGTCACATGATGTATACAAGAGATATGATTGGTCGTATAAGCATGCTAATAGTTTGTCTAAATAGGTTAGAAACCTTAGTTTTGGTATCTACGTGTATGGAAGCCCTCGGGCTATGCCCTCGGACTTCCAATACACGTAGATACCTCACTGCGGTTTCTAACCTATATTTAGCCTATTGGTTAGATGGTTACTTTCCTTGTACTCACTCTCCTCTGTAGTGTGTACAGAATGTGAAAACAAAGCACACCATAGCACACCATGAAGAAAATGCACAAGTGGCAAAATAGCTAGCTAATTTGTTTGTATCATAGTTACGGGGGTAGTATGGGATGTCATGCTACATGGCAAATATTGGTACAGCATGACATCAAGCCAGTTAGGTCTATGGCCTTCATGTTTGACATCACACATTGCCAAATGTGATACTTGTGCGTAGATGTGTACTATCAGTAGGTCATGCATGATTACTTACTTCAGTGTTGTCAAGGTCTGGTTAACTTTTACAGCATCAGTAAGTGTAGTGGTACCACTGTCCCCAATAATATTCCATTTCAGACTGTTGAAAAGATTTCAGAGTTAGTACAAGATCCCTGAAAGTATCGTGCACATTGGAAATTTATATAAAGTAGGAAACCTACTTACTTCAATATACTAATGTTATTGCAACAGTGTGGTATTGCTGGTTACCACAAAGGCTACCTGGTTTAGTGAAAGACTTGATAATTACATCATCAAGTTATGCCATTCCAGCACAATGATACATTACTGAAGATTAACATTCATAAAATCTGCTGAAGACAAACTAGTTGAGTCTGAATACTTCTCCCTGCAGTCAGCAGATGACTGTTTTTGGAAAATATTTTACCTTGGGCCAAGAATAGTGGTTAATTACAGTCATGGTGTATGAATCAGATGTCAGAAAGTTGGAACGGCTTACAGCAAACATCTGTGGCATCTTCCTATCGCTAAAACAACTTTGCTAAATTGTAGAAAACATGCAAATCTGCCACAGATAAAGGTTTTAAAACACGGAATTTTGGAGTCAATAGGTCAGTTCAACACCACAGTACCAGTTCCTTCTCATTTTTTTACTCCAAACTTCATCCAAGAGCACTTGCAGTCATTCTGTGCAGATTTGTGTCGTAAATAAAATTTTAATGGTCAGGGTTCTGGGCCAGTGAATGCCTACTCAGATCCCCACAAATCTTTTCACAATAACATATTCCAAGCCAAGTTGTGTACAAAATATCCCCATTGGCCAAGCACAGCAGTAGCCACGTCCTTTTCACACTGCAAATGATTCCACTCTCTCAGTTGTTTATTGTCTACTTGTGTAGAACCCACATGAAGTGATCTGAGACTACCTCCTAAACACACTGCATTAAAACTGATGATGGATGTACTATCAGTTTAGCCACCACTAACACCACCAAGATGATTACATGTAGTGATTAGTCACACTGCACCTACTAGGGTCTCTGGTATCAGCATGCGTTTCATCAAGTACATATGCTTGGCACATGAACCATCACTTTAGTGCCGAATGGATGCCGCCCTCAAATAGTCGCTACACTTGAATAGTAGCTGCACAATTGCAAGCTTTGAGCAAAACAAACACCACCCTCAAATAGTAGCCACAGCTAATATATGCAACAAACACACACGTGTGCAAGTGATTTCTGACGACAGTCACCAGGCTAACGCTGGGTCTGTTTGTGTTGCAACTTGTTTCCATGAATGACAACAGATCTGAGAGGCTGCACTTACTACTGACAGCGTCTAACGATCTTGACTGTATCACTCATGCATACTTTTTCCAGCTGTTGTTGATGTCTGCGCAGGCTTTTCAAAGAAATAAACCCTGCCTTTGAACAGTAGCTGTCTTTGAATAGTAGCTGCACAAAATTTTGCAACGAAAAAAAGAGTAACCACAGAGTCTAATCCAAAAAATACGGTAATTGTTAATATTATTTTACTTCGTGTACATGGCTGGAGGAAGCTATCTTGGAGTGGTCAGGTCAGTTTGGTGATCACTGTGATATGCAAAGCCTATTATCTCTATAGGGAATCTGGGACAGCTCATGCTCAAAGCTTTACTAACCCTTGATGACTTTAAAGAGGAGTTCCTGTAAATTCTTGTTACCGAGTGCAGCAAAGCATAGTGGGGCTTGGTAATCATAAGGTAGGCATAACATAAGTGTGATGTAAGTGTAGCGAGGCTTGCAGTTTGGTAGTGACATTGTGATGTCGGCCCCGCACTTAATGTCAATGCTGTGTCTGTATTGAAAATTGAATTCTAGGGATGATAACTTCTGACAGCATACTCCACCCTTAATGAAACCAGTAGAGTAAGGTAGCAATCATTGGACGACAGGTATATTCGGACACTCAAACGTGGAGGGAAAACTGCGTAGACATTCGGCGATACCGCAAGGCTGTAGTGGAGGTACGCGGTACCTGGTGTACCAAAAATGACGCCCACTCTCCAAAAGCAGCTTCAGAGAAGGCACAAACAAAAGTGTCTGAAAATAGATGCACTTCTCCAAATATTGATGTTTTTCGGACAGCCATTCTATCGCTTCTAGCGCCAACAGGAAACAATGCGCGGGCGTCATTTTTGGTACACCAGGTACCGCGTACCTCCGCTACAGTCTTGTGGTATCGCCAAATGTTTACACAGTTTTCCCTCCGCGTTTGAGCGTCCGGATATAGCTGTCGTCCAATAATTGCTAACTTACTCTACCACTAGATGGAGAGTTCAAAGAGCTACAAAATGATGGGACACTATAAACACTGGACTAAGGAACCCGAGAATCGAGAGCCTGAGGACCCAGAGGTTTTAGGGCTGTGTTGCACTTAGCTGTTATAATTTATGACAGAAGTGCAACTACAAGCAACTTGTGTTGATGTTTTAAACAAGCAAGCTCAGTGTGAGCATCCAGCTCGACTTTCATCACTTGTGATCTCAACAATATAGGTAAAACTACTGAACAAGTGAGCAAGCTCAGTGTGAACATGCAGCTGGATCTACATTGCCCAGCAGTTTCTGCACTTGCCTTACAGGTATTGCAGTTTGTCAGTGACTGTTGCCATAACCAAACTCTCGCATTCAGCAGTTCTGGGCTGTACTTTACTGAAGAAAAGGATCAAGGCTTTTCAACACCTACTCCGCAAGGATCGTCAAGTGGCTATTGCCTCAGTGTCTGCTCCAATCAACAATAGTTGGGCCACGCTATGCTTTGTGTGTGAGGCTTACTGCATAAATGTACTCTTGTATTATAATCTGCCTGTTCAAACTGAGACCTTATGCAGTTGAATGTGCTATTTTCTGGCCTGCAGAAGCAGTACGCTAAGCTTCTGCTTAAATTATCACTGTTTCCAAATCATTTTCCTTAGTTAAACATGAACAAGATGCTATCTAAGGAATCAGCTTGCGCAATCTACCTTGTTAAGTGAATTCCTGGATAGTCTGGTGTAATCTCACTTTTCAGTGTTTGAAAGAGTATATCTCTGTATGGAGAAAACTTGACAAGCTAAGAGATGCTGAGTTCATCACCTTTGACTTTTTTTATGGCATTAGCTGCAGCAAGATTCAAGGAGTGACTGTAACTGAGTAAAACTGTGTCTGCTTGCATAGTTGGGCTGCAACTCCTTTCCTAAAGCCACTCATGTTAGCTCCCCCATTATAACATTGCCCTCTGGCCTTTGTAGTGGCAAGTTTAAACCAAAGCAATGCGTAATTGATGATGGAAACTGTCGGAATCAATAGCTGGTACTGTGTATAAGCCAAAAAATTTCCAATGCAAACTAGTCACTATCATCCACTCTCCTCAGAGCAATTGTTACTTGTTCTCAGTTAGATACGTTTCTAGTTTCATCACCCATAATGGTGTAAAGTGAAGAATTGTGAAAACGAGCAGCTATGTTACTTAGCACCTTCAATGTATAGCCTTTAACACGTTGTGACTGGTATACTTGTTGGTGTGTTTAATCATCCACTTACAGGCATTAGGGTATCCTCTCAATGCAACTTGAGCAGTTGAATAAAGTTGCTTTCATTTTCAGTACCCTCTCCCCTGATTGCCAAAACTTTCCAAAAACCAGAGATTTGAAAGGAACTTCAATAATAACTGACGGTTTTCGAACTTGTGTTCCTGAGGATGGGCTGTTGAAAGAGCCTTGCCAATATCTTTTCTTGTTGCTGAAAAAAATTTAAAAAAACTCTCTCCACAGCTCCTTAGCTTCATGTAGACGAAAGGGGATAGTGGCCAGCTTTCTATTGTGGAATCCTCACATCACAAACACATCTTTAGCATTTCTATCATGCATCTTCAGTACATGAAAAGCCTTCACACTTACATGGCAGAACACACTGTCATCATTTTCATGGTAGTATAACCAACACCACTTAGTAAACCAGTCTCAGTGGAAACTTCTTTCTACAACCACCTGCTTACCAAAGTCCCTCTTTGGAAATTTAAGCTATACTGGCTAATGAGGCTTGTCAGTTATAGCTAGACACTGAACAGTAATTGCTTCGACAATGCCATGTTACTAGGATTGGATAATTGTGCACGTGCAGATAAAATGGCAGTTTCAGGTAAAGTGGTCAGGCCAATGCCCAAGTGGCCTGGGCTGCTGTGCTTGTTACAATAGCCAAATAGCAGTTTTGGAGATTACAAAGTTATTAGCCCTGAAAAGATGAAGCCTATACTTGAGAAAATCTGTGAGCTACAACATACTTCAGCTCTTTTAATGAGCTGTTCCATTGCAAAGCTCTGGCCATGGATTTGACTCCAATGATGGTCATGCCAGTGCTGTACAGGCTGCAGTGAAAAACAATTCATACAAAGAATGAACACATATGTACAAAATTTCCCTAATAGTTATTTTGTTCCTCAAGACACAAGTACCGTAGCTTTACGAAAGAGCGCCCATGGGCAGAGCACCTTACAAGTCCTCCAAAGAGGGGTGTGGGTAATTTTTCGAGTGCTTCCACAAAAGAGCACCCATGTCATGTTTACAGCAACTCAATACCCTCGAAGCAAATAATTGGACAAACAATAACGTACAGCGGAGCCACCAGCAGCTTCAAAGTCAAGTCCTGATGGCACACAACACTCTGAACGGCACCACATGAGCATAGTTTAACTTGCGGTGCACGCCGCATTAGCTATGTTTGTCTACACAAAGCTGCCTTGTAGAAACCTTTGGTGAAGTATAACACAAAATTTCTTACCACAGATGTGCAGCGATTGAGGATGTGCTTCTCAAACTCTACACATGCAGTCCTCCAGGGTGGGCGCTCATTCCAGCAAACTTTGACCCTATACAGGAAATTGGATCAAAAGTAGGGGGTGGTCGCTCTTTCGAGAGTGGGCGCTCTTTTCGTGAGACTATGGTATGTACGAACCATCAATCAAATCTAGAACCTGGATTAGATTCAGGACAAAACCCAACAGCTTTTACTAAATTAGATCAATCATCATAATGGAAGCGCAGTTTCCAAAACAAAGCACTAGCCATGCATGAAGGCCACACTGCTATAGCCTTTGTTGCTTGTGGAAGTGTGCAGGGCGTCTCTAATCGCTGGACTGGAATATGGAACGGAACGATGGAATGGAAAATGGAATGGAACAGTGAACATACACAGTTGCAGCTAACTCGTGTAACTGGCGCTTCTCAGTCTATGTTGAACTACCTAGTGTACCTCTAGGGCTGTTATCCCATTTATGAGCAACTACGGCATTGCCCACCATCATGCCTAGCATGGTACCATTGCTGGCTCATCATCAGATGCTTTGTTATTGTAGTCTTGCAAAGCCATACTCTTGAACGAAAAACAAGGGTTCGGCTTCGCAAGACTATCATAGTCTTCGTAGACAAACTTGAATGTGCTTGATGGCAGAAATTAGTGCTCAATCCTCAGTCTCTTTGCTTCAGTCTTTGTCTGTGCACCTCGATCCTCGATCACTCCTAGGTCTCACAACCTTAGTAACAGCCTTTCTTAACAGTAGTAAGCGTGGCTCCTATGTATGGTACTGTAGCTGGTCTCCTGGGACCCCGAGTTCTGACCGTGATGTCATGATACCAGACAAGGAAGAATGCCAACATGCACTGGACTTATACAGCCTCTGGGGTGAGATAAGAGCCCTAGACAGCAGTGGCGGATTTAGGGGGGGTAAGGGGGGTGCAAATGCACCCCCCTTTGGCGGCTAGTAATGTATTTGCGTACATAACTGCACGAGTCCATCAAATGATTATGCAGCAATGGCATGCAGCAACAACAACAAGGCACAGTTACACACTCACGTATCAGTTCCTTACTGATCTCCAGACGTTTGACTAGGCCTAGAGTTGCTTCGAGATATTCAGTTCGGCCCGAGGGGTCCGCCACGGCGCGCCTCGGCGTACGAGATTTCGAAATCCACTGGATTTCACGTGGATTTCGGATTTCACAGTGGATTTCTGGACTTCAGTTTGGATTTCTGCCGACAGGTTTCTTTTTGCATGTTCTTGGATATTTTAGTTATAGTTCCCAGCTTAGCAAAAAATTTTAGTTAGTTGTAGTTTTGGTTAACTAAATTTTAAAAAGGCCATACTAAAATGTATTTAGTTATAGTTATAGTTAACTAAAACAACACTGTCTGACAGTGTACGAGATTTCTTATGTGACGGACCCCTCGGTTCGGCCTTCCAGCTATATTTTGGTATGAATACGTTCACGTGACCGAAAGTGGGCGAGGCAACCCAATAAATTTTCCGGCGCGCTTTGCGCGCCGGTGACTGAACCCCCCTTTCTAAATTTCTAGATCCGCCACTGGACAGATAGTAGCTAGCTCAACCTTGAAGGACAACATCAGCTACACGAGTTAACTATAACTATGTACATTTACCGTTCCATTCCATATTCCATTCCAGCGATTAGAAACACCCAAGTGTGCAGGGAACTTTGTTCGATCATCACTTTGTATGCCAGCAACTATTGTCCATTGATATTTTGAGTTTGGATACACTACACTTCCACTTTCAGTGACTTTTAAACATACATGACTGAAAATGCTAGGAAGTTACTCATTCTTGTCCAGAGGGAGAGGGCTTAGCAACATGTACTTTTTGTTAGTTACCATGTCGTGCATCTAGAACACTGTATTGGTATATCTACATTTTGCTGTCCTATGTAGAAAAACAAACTATAAATTGTGTGACCAATTTCATGTCATTGCTGCTTCATTAAATATTTAACTCATCACATTCTATCAGAAAGGGTGTGTTATATCCAAAGTTGAAGCATGTAATCACAGCAGCTTCTCTGATACAATCCAGTTCTCACAACCATACAGCGGGATGGTCATCATACATACCTCCATACACAACAGATCAAGGGAAGAGTGGATTGATCAAGGTCTCTCCTTGAAGGCCAAGGCTTTTGTTGCTCGCATTGGGAAGCGAGCTTACGCAGGGTTGTCCCCTGTCACCACTGACAATGCAAGTTGCTTTGATGGCACTCAGCTTAGTATTAACAAAAGTGCCACTGATTTGGTGTTGTACGCGTTCAGCGAAGTTGCTGTTCTTCTGGAAAGCCGCAACAGTCATCGTGATTGTTGACCTGACACATATTGAGGATTGCAAAGAACGGAGCGAGGGAATGTATGCACTAAACAAATTGAATATTCAAGCTCTTGCAGTCTCCCCCCCCCCCAACTTTACCTCAAAGTAGTGTGCAAAAAGGGGGGCGTATTTTCAGGAGCTTACAGTATACATAGATAGCTGGAAAATAGGTTTTTTTTATGATGCATGCTTTTGCACCAATATGCCTTAACCTTATTTGCATGCATTAGCACAACTTTGCATTATTCTTAGTAGGTCATGCACTAGTTACTTACTTCAGTGTTGTCAAACTCTGGTTCACTTGCAGAGCATCGGCTAGTGCAACAGCACCCACATCTGTGATTCCATTGAGTCCAAGGCTGTTGAAGGGAGTACTCTATAATTAGTACAGCACAGTGAAATAGTTCTTTCACAGATACAGTACATATACAGTGCTCCCAGGCAAGACATGAAAATTTTGATACTTCAAAATATATGGTAAAGCCCTCCTATCATTTACACATGTAACGGTACAAATCATCGTTATTTGCACGTACACGACCTGCACTGTGAGTTTTAGCTTCTCTATATACTTGCCATACTTGAAGAGCCATTATGACATCACAGAAAATTTGCAATGTCACAGATGTGCACTATGATTCCAACAAACTATCAGCCAGTTACTATTTCTCATATTCGAACCAAGTATTGGCTAGAAGTTTGATTAACTAGGCTTCGTGGACAACGTAGCAAGTCAACTTCCTTCCTTGATCACCCAGCAGTTGTGTGTCGAGTGGGGGAGCACCAACACCACTGGCACATCGATGTTCAAAATTTCACACATACATAAAGTGTGAAGTTAAAACATAAAAGGAGATGGGGATGGGGCATTTATGGCTTAAATGGATGGGGCATTTTATGGCTTAAATGGGTGGGGCATTTATGGCTTAAATGGGTGGGGCATTTATGGCTCAAATGGATGGGGCGGTTAGTTACTGTTTTTTGGGAGATATGCTCAAAAAAATACTGGTCTTCAGGGGAGTACCAGGAAGTGAGTCCTCAGAATCAAATTGCTCTGCGCAAATTTAGTAACGTGCACTCTAAGATTTCATACTTGGCCCCTACAGCTAGTGAACGCAGATCAATAAAGACAGCAGTCATACTGTTAACCTAGCCACGCATTGTGGTTAATGATATCACAAAACGAACGCCCACCCATGACATATCACTAAAATGGCTGAAAACCACCCAGGACACGTCACTAAAATGGCTGAAAGTTACTGTTTCCACACAAAAGTGCTTTCATACCCTCTAGGAAGGTTCTTATTCCAGGAAAAGTCAGACAAACTTTAACTGATCTCAAAGCCATCTTTCCAGTAAATCTTGTTAACTTGGAGTTAAGTGGCTATACTATGCTAAACACTTTTGCCCCCCAACAAATTTAGTTTTTATGGATTTTCCTGACAGTGCTTGGGAGTGAAGCCTGTTGACTACCCTCATAAACTTCCAAGTGAAGACTACTTTCACCCTACATCTGGACACTGAACTTCATTTTCTGAATGGGGCAACTGTTGGTAGACATATTGGTGAGGATGAGATATCATGTGACCTTAACTAATTTAAGAGAAGCATCACAAACGTCAAGTCATTCCTTTTACTTTGTAAACACATTTGATGTGTGTGTCAAGCTCTGCAGCTATAAAAGTCTCCATAATTGAAAGCTTAGCACTTTTACTTTGGAGTACTGTATGTGATCCTGAATTTGAGCTGTAACTACATATGACAGAACGTTTAAGTTGCTTTAAATGACATGTTGATGTGCTATCAGTGAATAGTTTAAACTCATGGTTGTGATGGAGGCTATACAGCATATTGTAGATGGGCAAATGGATAAAGCAGCTGAGAAGGCAGAACTCACTTGCAGAAGAAAACAAATCTGTAACAGAACCATTTAAGATATCAACCAAACATTGCCTTTTTTGTGGTCTTTCTCAACATTAATATGAGCAGGTATAGGCACTGTTTAATATCTGGTACTCTTCTATGATGGCAATAATAGCCAACTAACAACTAGAATAAGAAACTGTGCAAGTGTATGCTAGGTAATGTTGTGTGAATCGGTAACATGAAAAAGTCATGGTGGGGCCCAAGAAACCACAAGAATTAAGGCATAACGTTTGTGGGGTAGGGATGTGGGTACCCAGCTCAGTTAGTTTTGGAAAGCCTGTGAGTACCACAGAAGAGCAAGGGTTTGATGTTAGAGGGAAAGCCTGTGGGTATAGAACAGTAGAGCAAGAGTTTGATGTTAGAGGGGAGGCCTGTCGGTACCACAGCTGGGCAAGGGTGTGATGTCAGAGGAGAGGGGTCTGTAGGTACCACTGCATGGCTGTGGTGTTAGTTCCAGGAAACTTGTGAGT
The DNA here is from genome assembly GCA_949130485.1 of Agelas oroides. Classification (NCBI taxonomy): domain Eukaryota; kingdom Metazoa; phylum Porifera; class Demospongiae; order Agelasida; family Agelasidae; genus Agelas; species Agelas oroides. The sequence goes on along the minus strand of OX422184.1, from coordinate 7,260,491 downwards.
ATCGCAGTACAGCAGGGGCATGGTGTTAGTTCAGAGGGACTTGTAGGCATTACAGCAGAGCAAGGATATGGTGTTAGTTGAGGGAGACCTGTAGGTATCACACCAGAGTGTAGTGAAAACTTGTGGGTATACCAACAGATGAGGATGATATTATTTGGAGGAGGCCTCTGGTTACCACAACATCCAAAGATGGGGGTTGGCATAGGTGCTAGTGGAGACCTGTTTTTACCACAGCAAAGGAGTATGGTGTTAATTCAAGGAGATCTGTGGATACCACAGTAGAGCCAGAGTATATGGTATTAGTTTGGAGAAATCTGCAAGTGCCACAGCATAGCCATTGTATGTTGCTAGTTTGGGGAGATCTGTGGACGCCACAAATATGTACAAGGAAACCTGTGGGTACTACTGCAGGGCAGGAGTATAGCATCAGTTTGGAGAGACCTATAAGTATGCCAGAAAAGCAGGGTGTGGTGCTAGTTTGGGAAGGTTGGTGAGTATCAAATGGGGGTTAGCATGGGTAGCTGTGGGGGAGGGCTGTGGTTATCACAGGAGTTTGGTACAGGTGCCAGATCATAAAGATTTCCGATAAAAAATTTGTTTACGTAATAAATGAGACACATCTAAGATACTTCACACACTGCACAACAAGGTAAGTTTTGCAATGAAGAATTCTGTAAATGACGAAAATGCATTCCATGTAGACACACCACAGTGGCATGCATGCTATTCACTTAAAATTCAAACCAATCAATATATGGGGAAAGTGATGAGTGACAGTGGTGATTTCCTTTAGCTCATAGAACTTTTGTGCAGGTTTGAGGAGCTTATTAACTGCCATGAAAGAGCATCCAACTAGCATACACATTAACTTTACTTGGGTTTTATACTAAATTGCACTAATAGCTGCGGAATTTTCAAGCAGCTGTATTGTCTGACAACACGTGGAACCACAAATGTACAGTAGTTTGGCACACAAGCTCCTGAATCAACATTTACTTTTAGTGACATCTGCTCAGCTGTGTAAGACATACTTAAACAATTCCCTTTGAACTAATTAAGTATCCCAACCCATTAAAAAACCTGCCACAAAACCACACCATAGGTTAGAAACCTTAGTTTCAGTATTGAAATGTATGGAAGCCCTTGGGCTGTGCTGTCAGACTTCCATTACACATAGATACCTCACTGAGGTTTCTAACATGTATATAGAGACACAGTATATGTTGGCTGTTGCCACTTTAATTTATTAGTGTGACAGCAAAGCATATAGGTAAAATATTGCTGGTATGAATCTCATTCGCTTCAAAACTATCACATATGAGGTGTGCCAGTACAAACCCTTAGTATGTGCCACATTTTTCTCACCTGGCACTGCGGCTACTTCTTGGAAAAAAAACACAAGAAAACAACAGGCATTACATCAAAGTGGAAAGATAAAAAATTATAAACCACTTGAGTGCTGTGGTAGTAGGAAACACAACTGACTTAACCACGAAGGTAGTTTTATTTGCTAAACCTTTCAGAGTTGTTTTAAAATGTCAAATAACAGTTATACCGTAATTATTCGAATACTATGTAACCTTAAATAATTAGGTTGTGACTTTACGTTAGATTGGATTCATCAGAAATTGAATTTCTTACATAAAATTAGATCTTATGTTGCATAAGAATCGGGATAGGCTAAGTTCACCCGGTTTGAAACGGTTACGTCATCTTATTAAATATTCATAATACATTTTAACCAATCGTACTGGAGCTGCATGACTGCATGTTGTACTTTGACCTTGGCTGCCGACTTTTGCTTTGCTTGGCAAGGCATCCAGCTAACTGTTCTACAGCTCTTCCTAAGGTATTTAGTAGAGATTTACAGTGTACCAATGCATCAGAAGTCGTAAGTTGACATGAAACTCAGCACAAGTCCATGCGTGTCAGTATAGCAATGATGTCTGTCCAGTGATGGCTAGCTTTTCGGAGAAGGCCTGGCTTACTAGTTTTTATATCTACAACTCTACACGTATTATTAATTACAAGTGCAGATGTGCATGTTTGGTCTGCAGAAAAATGACCGGGCCTAAACCTGATCTGCCTGACTGCTTGCTATGACCATGTAATGTTTGCATCTCAACAAGCAAGTTCTTAGAGGTGTCTGCTTGCATTGCAGAGAAATATGGGTATGATTTACATGCGTCACTGAAAGCAAAGCTTGAGTGTGAATTTCGGCAATGTGACTATAAGTGATGATGTCAGTCTCAAGATATACGCTTCTCCACAATGTCTGACCTCTGGTTGTTTGATTCAATATTCTCGTCACTAGCATGCTTCCCAACTCGAATACTGGATGGCCAACAAAATCATAGAGTGTATAATCAATAGTGATTGCATCAGTGCTCCATTCTTATTTTGCTGGACATGCCTTGTTCACATGGGGGGCCTGGATGGCTTGGCATAAGACTATTTGCTGCCTTGATCAGGAATATGTTTTTGATCATTTCTGCCATTGTACACAATAGCACCAAGTTGGTCAAGTCAGCTGAAGAAATGATCCACCCATGGCCTGACCAGCCATACTGGTTCCAGTGCCTATGTTATAATATAGAACTGTGTAACAAAAGATAACTTTAATCTGAGGGTAGTTCTTGTTCTCAGATTTACAGATGCACACTCACTACTACCGAGGTAGATCTATATTGCAGTGTAGCTAACTGCTTTAAGTTTGACAAGAGCATCTTCTGACTGCTAAAAGTAGGTCTAAAATCAGTTTTCCCATGGGGAAACTGATTTTAGACCTAAATGCATTTTACACAATAGCCTGACACATTATTCTAGTGGCCCTGTATTGATACGTTGTCTATGCAGGTCACCATAAATTGCTGTGTACATTTGCTGTTTATGACTGATACAAGTAACTATCGAGGCTGAGTGGGGAGACATTCACCATAGCACAAGTACTCAACCCTTTGGTGTATCATGTCCACTTTGACAGTGTAATTTGTTTAGAACATACATTCAAGCCTATTTTACCAGGACACTAACTTGTTTCGAGGCAGTGGCTGAGTGTTTTCATCACTTCATCATGAGCACAGTTGGCAGGGTTCTATCTAGAGGGATTTTGTGGGGGGAAGCTTCCTCCCCAAGAATTTTAAAGGACTACCTGAGATATTTGTAGTTCTAGTACCTCTCAGATTGCATCAAAATCAATCTTGGAGGACCTAAAATCTTCTTGGGTGGCATGCCCCCAGACCCCCCTAAAGACAACACTTCATACAGCTTCCTCCTCAAACTCAAAATCCTAGAAAAACCTGGTTTGCAGCTAGAACCCAGTCTTTTCGTACTAGATTTTGTCTTGCAGGGTTGAGTGCTGCAGTGCATTTTGACCTCAACTAACTTGGCAAGATGCCCAGCCAACTGTTAGCATTTGTTTCACAAGCTTGGGTGCTTGTACTACAGTAACAATTACCAAAATGTAGGCGACAGGATTTTATTTGGAAGTATCAAGTGAATCACAAAGTTCAATAGTGTAACGAAGGACATTTTACAGACTCCAAGAAATCCTACAACTGTGCATATGCATGCAAACAGTGTTTACCAGGCTCCCTCTTTCTCTGCTAATACAAGAGCCTGTGATCAAGGCTAATGATCTGCATTTAGTATAGTGCATGTAGACACCTCCAAGAATGTTATCATTCTCTTCAACCAAACTTTTATAATATACATGCCACTCCAACACAGGTCTGTTGCCCCAGGATGGAGACTTTTGCTTTGCTTGGCAAGGCATCCAGCTAACTGTTCTACAGCGAAGTTTTGACTCCCCAGCGCCACAGATACACAGGAGCAGTAGGGTCCCATCTCAACTATCTGTGAACCGAGTATGATCCTCCTACAGGTTTTAGTTCCCGCGACAGGACAAGTACAAAAAACGCACTTCGAGACTAGCCATTAGAGAGAGAAGGTTACCCTCGACAAAATTAACCCTTGGTTGTCCAATGTATGTTCCGATCCGTTGGGAGTTGAACTCTGCCGGCGCCGTGGTTGGAGGAGTGGCCATAGACAGCCTGCAGTACGGGACTAAAGTGATATGAAACAAGCAAAATGTAGCTAAACAATTGTGAAGTTTAACCGTTAAGTGAACACCTGGGTAGTGAAGAGAACTGTAACTAAAACTAGCTTTCTGTTCAGTGTACAACCATGCATGCACAGGTATTTACAGACATGAATGAGAACATGATTGAAGAAAGATCAGCATTTGCTGGAGTCCGTCCAGACATTCACACTGAGGATGGCCTCTCGATCATGGAGAGTCCACGCAGAAGAGCTCAATAGCCAATTCCAACTCCCCGCACTTACCTGCAGACGCTCATATTTCAAGCTTCTAATGACCTTTGAAGTTTTAAATGGTCTATTGTACTGCCCCCCCCCAGTTCTTTTGTTTTAATACTTCTTCCAATACTAGAGTTTCCCATTCTAGTCAACTTGTTGTACCTTTCACCAAAACAGCAGCTTATTCACTAGGCTGTGGAACAGTTTACCAGCAAATTATGTACACCATGACTCTGTTGGACAATTTAAAGTGTATTTAAAATAATTTCCTGTGCACTTAAGTTATTGCACTTGTCTTAGCCCTTTTCCGCTTTTTATTTCGTGAGCCCTTAGTATTAGCTTTGAGCTATTGGGACCTGCTGTATCACTCTTTTCCTTCATGGTCAGTTTCAAAAAAAAAAAAAAACAAAAAAAAAAACATGCAGGTACAAACAGCTGCTCTGTGATGCAATGAAGAAAGAAAATTGTGAAATGTTGGTATTGCAGTAGTTACATCAATCTTGTCGTACACTCCTACGTAGATATTAGCATCATACCACATGAGAAGCAGTTTGAACCCCATTGTTCTTCATGAAAAGGCACACACTTCTCTTCAATTACATCTCTATACGTAGGATGATGAAGAGGCATTGCAGCACACTAATGCATAGCAATTAAATATTGGCTCCATTTTGATCCCAGGAGGAAGGTTGATGTTGTGGTTATATATTCCAGGGGGAAATACCAGTAGAAGGGGACCTTCAACTGCAAACACATCTTTCCTCGTCTGGAGGTGCAGAGACTAAGACTCCGTGACTTGGGCATGCTTGCAGAATTAGGTTCAAAAGTTCAAAGGTTCATAATTCCAAGATGGGCTGTGTCATGATCATCAGCCTAAAAGTGCTGTCAGATGTTTCGTTCCCGTAGATTCATGGTGTAGGGAAAGGCCCAGACTTTCAGCCAACTCCCATCTCTTGCTACTTAGAGAGCCAGCTCAAGTGTATGATGGTGTTCAGCTTTCATAGCGCATGCGCGTATCAATATCTTTCGAGCTCGTCGCAATACCGCGGAGCGGAAGGGGTTCATTTTAACGAAGGTAACCTTCTCTTTCTAATGGCTAGTACTTCGAGAGCCGTCGCCACGCTGATCTGGCAATGTTTACTAACCATACGTGACACGGAGTTCCGTGCACGTCCGTAAGCGTGTCTAACCTCCTCTGGTTCCAGACTAGCCTAGTCCCTATGGCACGCCACACATAACAAAATTATGAAGTCGACTTCAACTTATCAAGTTGTTATATTGCGACTTCCATGTCGTTATATTGCGACTTGCCAAGTACGTTGTCATGGTATTTTAACACAGAAAAAAAAAAAGAAGGGAAGTACCACAGAAAAAAAAGGGAAGAACCCCATTCCCTGGCCCTAACCCTAACCCTAACCCTAACTGTAAGACTAGGCCCTAACCATTCAGCTACAAGCCACTGCTGACGACTGCGGTGCACTGAACTGTCTTTAACGTACCAACATTACTATGACTTTAACGCACCAATATAGAACATTAGATGACGTAAAGATGACGTACTTGGCAAGCCGCAATATAACGACTTGCCAAGTTGAAGTCGACTTCATAATTTTGTTATGTGTGGCGTGCCATACGTCCCCAGGCCCCGCCCAAAAATTGGGGAAAGGGCCTGGTAACACCTGCAAAAATTCCCGTATGTGCCGAGTCAGCAGTCTTCGTTTGGAGTAGAGGAATCACGTTCGTCCATTGCCAATTATTCCGAGCGAAGCGAGGTTCTAATCGGGTTCAATTGAGATTTTGGTGGTGGTGGTGGTAATGGCGGACACTTTTGGACTAGTGGCTGTAGTGGCTCTATAGTGCAACGGTTTGGCTTCAAACTCTTGGTACGTGCTAGTAGGGTAGCTAAAATACTTTAGCTCGTTCAATTGAGATTTTGGTGGTGGTCCATGGACACTTTTGGACTAGTGGCTCTAGTGGCTCTCTACTGCAACGGTTTGGCTTCAAACTCTTGGTACGTGCTAGTAGGGTAGGTAAATACTTTAGCTCTGCTTTGGCTCAGTGCTACAGCTCAGTAGGTGTTATTTTTCAAGTGCTCGTAGACTATAATAGTCCTAGATCTACATGTACTTGCCATGGTTGCCCATCCCATAGCACGTGCACACGACGTGTCATCGCAGCGCAGCTGGCAGCTTCATGCATGCAACAAGGTATGGAATTGAGTAGCCAAGCAATAAAGAAAAGCCTTCACTACCTTATTTCACGGTAAGATTTAATACCATTTCACTGGTAAATGTAAATAACTCTACATCTGTATCTCACCACTCAATTGTTGCATGTGTGTGTGCAAGCCTGAATCATGTCCAACCTCACTCCCTGAGTTTATCTGCATGGTGCAGTCTGATAACTCACTATACATTATGATCACTTATTTTCATTTATCTTACCACTCAATTGGTGTATATCGGAATCATGTCCAATCTCACTCCCTGAGTTCATCTACATGGTACAGTCTGATAACTCACTGTACATTATGATCACTTATTTTCTTTTATCTTATCACTCAATTGGTGCATGTGTGTGTGCAAGGCTGAATAGCATGTCCAATCTCACCCCCTGAGTTCATCTGCATGGTGCATCTGATAACTCGCTCACTGAATTTCAAAATTACTCAAGCAATGAATTAGCCTCGTACCCAGGCTCCTCCCAGGAGCCTTGGTACGAGGCTAGCAATGAATTTCAATCAATGACACGTCACTTTGGAGCACAAGATCAAGCTGAGCGAGGATTGACACCAAGTGTCACCCTAGTAACATTCCTTACAGCGTACCGCGTGGAAGCGATCATGGCGTCGGAAGTTGTAACGATTCCCCGACTTGATATCGAAGCTAAGCTAGAGGATGTTAACGCTGCTGTTAAAGCAGCAGTTAGAAGGCTGGGCTATGATGCTCCTACCACGGAACAGAAAGACGCTGTGACTGCGTTCGTCAGAGGGAAAGATGTTTTTGTCTCCCTTCCTACTGGTAGCGGCAAGTCGTTGTGCTATGCTTGCCTTCCTTGGGTGTTTGATGCCCTCAGAAGCGGTGGAGAAGTCAGTGAGTCACAGAGCCAATCCATTGTAGTGATCGTAAGTCCATTACTGTCATTGATGAAAGATCAAGTGTCTTGCTTCAATTCTCGAGGACTGAACTGTGAGTTTGTAAGTATTGATGCCAATGCAGTAGCAAGAGTGAATAATGGAGAATGCCAGCTAGTTTACATCATCCCAGAGTCAATGCTAACCTTATTGCATTGGCGGCAAGTGTTGCAGTCAACTGTGTACCAAGAAAATCTCGTGGGAGTGATAATTGATGAAGCTCACTGTGTGGAGAAATGGTGAGTTTGCAATAATTTGACTGTTTAATATGTTGTGATGTTAGATCTTTATACTTACTTAGGGGCCATGAGTTTCGACAAGAATATGCGAACATTGCTGAAGTCCGATCAATTATTCCACCATATACAAATATTATGGCACTCACAGCAACTGCAAGCATTCGTACTCGTGAACATATTATGGTCAATCTGAACATGAAGGACAAATACTTGATTGTATGCCAGCTCCCGAACAGGGTCAACATATGCTATCAGGTGTATGAAAAACCCAGTGAACCTGTGGTAGCTTTCCTACCTTTCCTCAATGACATGATCCAGCGAAAAACCAAAGCCCATACATGTGTTGCGTTCTGTCCGACATACTCCGCTTGTGATGAGGTGTACTCCCTTGTAGCTTCCCATTTGCTCCAGCACAATTCCATGTATGATCCGCCCGATGCTGAACGAACTGTGCAGAACCGCCTCTGCGAAATGTATACAGCTTGCACTTCAACATCGATCAAAGACCAAATCCTGGAATCATTTGCAAGCCCAGATGGAAAAATAAGATTTTTGGTGGCTACTATAGCATTTGGTATGGGGGTTAATGCACCGAATATATGCTACAGTGTACACTGGGGCTGTTCAGACTCCATAGATGCATATATGCAAGAATCAGGAAGGTGTGGACGTGATGGAAAAATTTTTTTCGCTATTTTATACTACTCAAAGAAAGAATTATCGCGAAAGAAGATGGATGGTAGTCATGTCATTTCTGAAGAAATGAGGATTTACTGCACCAATGAGTCAGTTTGTCGACGAAAACTTCTGATGAGTGCATTTGAAGACAGTCCCCATTTTGACCAGCCTAAACCTACCCACTTTTGTTGTGATGTATGCACTTGTACATGCTTATGCTCTGATTGTGTTCAACCTAAACCAACCCCACCCATTGAATTGGAAGCAAAAGAGCTTGACAATCTACATCCTGTACTTACAGGGGCACAGCAGCAAACTGTGATCGAGAAAGTCACTCATTATCGGGGCTCCCTTTGTGAGGATACTCCTCTTATGTTTGGCAAGGAGATTGTAACATGCCTCCCCAATTCATTAATCAAAAAAATTGGAAAGCAGGCAGCTACCATAGCAAGTGTATCACACTTGTTACAGTTGGGTGTTGTATCAGTAGGTGTTGCAGAATACATTCTTAGCATTATTCAAGATATTAAGTGTACAGAATAATCAAAACGAAGATGTATGTCATGGTTAGGGTTGAGCATGAAGCTTACTATAAGTTAATTCTGCTTTCAGTTGTCGTTTCTGACTTGCAAGATACTTGATGTAATTTTCGACATTGATCTCCTGAAACACATTTGGCTTAATTGATGGAAAATATTTCTGTTTCCGTCCAGGTATGTAGTCAAATACCCTGGACTTCAATAGTTCTTGCAATACTGTGTCAATGTCCTTCATGGAGCTGGCGATGGTGTGACGGCTGGAAAGTGGTTCAAGCTGACAAATGTCATTGAAGTGGTTGCAAACGTCCATAATTCCCTTAAGTGACTTCCCTGATTGAACCAGGATTTTTTCACAAACATTTGCTCCCAAACTTCCTACACATTCTCAATTTTTTGTTCATGTGCTCCATGTGGAGGTCAAGCGATATGTTGTGGCCCAATCCTCTGTGTATGTTTACAACCCTTGCCCACATGAGCTGGTGTACAAGTCGAGGGGTTCCAAGAGCGTACACACCTGCCAGCATTCGAAACGCCTCCCGTGCGTAGTTAGCATGATTTGCATACTTAAAATAGATCATCATGATTTTCCAACATCGAATGATTCGTGGCCCATCACCTTCTCGTATGGCATCTCTCAATTCCAGCATTAGAACTGAAGATGAATAGTTGAGAACTCCATCAGGCGCTAACCGTTGCTGCTTGTCACTTGCATGGGGTGTGTCTGAATGGTTGGCAAGATATTCAGGAAGGCGCCTTCTCTTTGTAGGGAGTTCCAACTGCTGACTGATATAACTGTGGTCAGTGGCAATTCTTTGCAGATGAGGGTTGTCCATGTGCTCTCTGGGCCGCTTTCTTGAGGTTGCAAACTCTTTTGAAGGAATACCTTGTGCTTGGTTTTGCTCTTTTGGTCTGCCTTCGGCACTTTGCACAAGAGGAGACAAATCTGACAAAAGGACATATCTGTCAACAAGTTGTGCAACTTTGTCTCGCAAACATTTCGTGCGTTCGGGTACTGACCTGTGGACAATGTCTTCAGGAAAAGCATTCGCTTGTGGTGTATCATTTGAGGATCGCATTGCACAAAAATGCATTGCGGCTGCAATAATGTAGCAGGTGACAATTGCCTCAAAAAAATCTTCAGTAGCATTCATGTTTTTCGTCACATCCTTGTGAATGTTTCGCCGGAAGATCAGGTTTCTCAACTGGAATATGGTGCCACTTTCAGCACTAGAGGTGCCTTGGAACAGCCTCTTCCACATAATCTGTTGCAAGGAAATAGCAAAAGCCCTAATCATGAATCACCACTTGTAAAATAACATTACTCATAAGACCTTCAAAAATGTGCAGTGTGGGTTTTTTTACTGAGCAATCAGAGAGATCTCAGTCCACCACCTGTTTATTACTGGCATGAGGCATGCATACACTGAATATATTGGTCAAACCTAGTTTTCCATATTAACAATGGTCAAGAGTTTGGTACACTTCATTTGCACCTTCTTGAGGTATCAGAAAAGCTTCATTTACACCTTTTGTAACCTCTGGTGGGGTCAGAGGTACCTACTCCACCTTACCTCATACACATTCATTTTTGCATGCCAATCAGCAGGATAAGCTGTCAAGCCAATCAGGCCTTCTGATGGAGAATCAGACGTCCGACGGACACCTTGGGACGATCTTACTCTTGAGCACGTAAGCTGGTCTCCACAGAAAGGTATTGTTATTAACTTCTCTGTGTCACTTGGGATGTTGGCCTTTGGGACATAGTTGTGAAGGTGAGTCATTATGTCGACCATTCCATCTATTTCATTCTCGTTCTTGAGCAGCACACCCAGTGGTACCTAACACATAGAGAAATTTAGATTAACAATTGAAGTCTAACAAGCTACTAAATGCATCAATACCAGCAGTTAAATGTGATACTTACAATTTCAGACTTCTTGGCCATTTCAGCTGAATGTTCATGTTCGATGTGTTCTGGAACACACTTAGTGAAAAAGGAGAAGTATTTCAGATGCTTCACCAGCACTCTAGAGACAAGGGTAACATAGTTCTCTCGCAGAACTATACTGTCACCAACTGAGGGCATAAAGGTTGAAATGGGGACGGCTTCAAGGTCTCGTACAGGTCTGTCATCAGGAAGGCTAGATGCATCCACACGGTCTTTTGTTGCATACATGTGAAAAGCATGCATTGATGTTACTTGTTTGTCCATTCGCATATCCCTTGGTTTAATGTTTTTGTCCACATTGTCACCAACAATGGTGTAGGTACACAAGGGATTGTCAGGGTCAGGTGTCACATCTGTGCTGGATCCAAGTGTCTTGTGAGCTTCCATTGCCTCCCATTCTCTCTCATCACTCTCACTGTTCATTGGTTTGTCCTCATCCAATTCATCAACAGCAGAGTCACTGCACTCTGAATCATCATGTACCATAGCCACCGACTCTTGCAGCAAGTTTATGGCAGATTCGCGGGAATGATCACCTGATGTTTGCTTTGGTTCAAATGCTTTCTTCCACTGCCTGACAGGTTTGTCATAGTCAATTCCAAGCTTCTTGACAGCCTTAAGCGTTCTAAAGTGCGATAAACAAACTCCAATGGCCTGAAATCTGCGAAACAGCTACATGAGAACAGAACAAAAACAACATAGTATATACTTAGCATCGTTCCTATAGGTCATTCCTGTGCAGTTTTAGCCTCGTACCCAGGCCGTTAATTAGGAAAAACGGCCTGGCAACTTACCCGGGTTCAAACTGTATACGGATGTGACGTGAAAAAGATTACAGCTGCACCCATACAAGCCATGAATATTGGATAATGCATGTGATATTTAATCGTAGCCACGTGACTGTTCGTAATTGTGCAAGCGCGTTGTTGTTGCCAGTAGACTCGTTACAGGCTTATATTGGATGGTTACTGTCTTACTTGTCATCTGTAGACGAACTGCTTGCAGTAGACTCGCTCTTGCTCACCGATGTCGATGTGTCCGACTGACAGTAAGTACTAAACTAGTACCTGACACTGCTACTCTCGAACTGGTCCTTTTTCATAAAGAATCCGTTTTGTCCGCAGGCACTGTAGTTGTTGCACACAAGTCAACGGAAGGAGTTCGAACAAAAGCGTCATTCCAAGCGCTAGCGGTACCACGGGACGGGTATATTAATACTGTGATGCATTTATGACGCAATTAAAATTCTGCACAACTGTCACGTGAAGCGTTCTGAAATCTGATTGGTACTGACAACTCCAGTGCAGCGGAAGTCAACAGTTTGAACTCGGAGAAGTTGCCAGGCCGTTTTTCCTAATTAACGGCCTGGGTACGAGGCTAGTGCAGTTTGGGAATGGGCTACAGTGTGATAATAAAAGTTAGCTTCTGTCTTAAATGGCCAAACAACCAGGCTAATTAGCACCAAAACTGCAAATAAATCAACTTCCAAATTTGGAGCGTTGACTACTCACCTGCTTAGGAGCATGTCCTGCATACATAGCAACTGAGTTCAATGTCTGTGGCAGGCATAACGAGTGACATTTCTCACGCAAGAGGATTGACAGGCCTGTTCCAACTGCTGCTAGTCTACTCGGCCTCTTGCGACGAAACTTGGTGGTGGGTTCCACTATAGCAGCAACAATTGCTGTTAGGGTTGGTGCATGCTTCTCAGCTTCTCTTGCAAATGTACTCCATCTGAATCGCAGAAGGTCTTCAATGGACATTACCCTCAAAAGAGATGTTTTGGTGCACAATAGGGCACTTTCTTTACGCACAATTTTTGTGACTTCTTTCTTGGTTGCATCACTTAATGCAGGTACTTTGAGCACAGAGCGAGCAAGCATGCTAGGATCCCTATAGCGGATGCATTTCACAATCTTCTTGTATGGTGTTCGCACTCGATATACTGAAGTCTTTCTGTGGGAGCCAACGATCACCTGCAACAAAAGGATACACTTACCGTTACATTACGTACACACTACTACTAAATCTAACACTTCTTGACTCTTAATATAGAGTACCTTTAGTGGAAGTGCCTTCTTTGTGCTTTGGGGAGTTCCATAGCTAAGCGACCTCTTTGCTTTAGGCCTTGGTGTAAACCTTCCACCAACAATATCATCTCCAGCTGCAGCGCCCGTATTCACAGGATGCACATCACCTCCATCCATAGGTTCTGTATCACTTCCATCCACAGGACCTGTATCATCTCCATCCACAGGACCTGCATCACCTCCATCCACAAGGCCCGTATCACCTCCACCGACAGGACCCATATCACCACCGACAGGACCTCCACCCACAGGACCCGCATCACCTCCACCCATAGGGCAAGATGAGGTAGCTGCAGTTTCAAGCTGCAGACTCGGCGGTTCCTGACTTAGAACTGTGATCGCTATGCTGACAGGAGTCAGACTCAGTTGAGCTCTCAGGGTGTTCACGGTGCTTTTGAGGCCAAGCAAACTTTTGCGTCCCTTTCCAGCGAAGCGAAGCATGGTTGACGGCATACACTGTAAAAAAATTTGGGTTGTTTCAACCAGTTTATAGGGTTGTCTGAGTTGCACACATGTATGTAGGAGTAATGCTGAACTATCACTGAGAAATTTGTTGAACAAATTATACATAATTAGCCTGCTTTGATAGGACATACTAGATAGTAAGGACAAATTGAGCAATTTGTTCAAGAAATCGAGCTATGCTTTGATGTGACATTACATAGGAAGGAACAAATTTGTAACGTCACATGCCAATTTCTTGAACAAATTGCTCAATTGTGGTTCACATTTATATGGTATGTCACATCCAAGCAAGCTAATTTCTTACATTTTGTTGAACAAATTGCTTATTTGTTTGAAATGTGATATTTATAGAATTATTATTACTCCTCTGTACATGTGTGCAACTCAGACAACCCTTAACAGGTTGAAACAACCCAAAAATTTTTACAGTGTACAAACCATGAGCGCTCTCAACTATAGAAGTGCCCACAAATTTCAGAAACTCGGTAGCATTTGCGCTTGATAAGCTGCTACTTTCGCCTCCCAGGACTCGCCTCTGATCACTTCTTGGCAAGGACTTTCCACACACTCTGCAGGACGGCGACGCCATAGCTCACTTGCCACGCGACGCAACGTTATGACGTTGGAATGTGATTATTAGGATGAGTTGCGTAATATCATAGATAATAGAGACTCGTAACGAGTCTCTATTATCTATGGTAATATGCTGACTCGGCACATACGGGAGGTGTTACCAGGCCCTTTCCCCAATTTTTGGGCGGGGCCTGGGACGAGGCTAGTTCCAGACTAGAGGAGGTACACGCTTACGGGCGTGCACGGAACTCCGTGTCACGTATGGCTAGCAAATCAGCGTGGCGACGGCTCTCGAAGTGCGTTTTTCTACGGGAACTAGAACATGTACGAGCATCATACTTGGTTTGCGGATAATTGAGATGGGACCCTACTGCTCCTGTGTATCTGTGGCGCTGGGGAGTCAAAACTTCGCAGCAAGAGTGAGTTAAACCCAGAGCGTGATTAACATGACCTGGAGGACGGTACTTTGAGCAGTTGTAGCTCCACAGTAACGCAACGGGCTATGGAGCTCGGACTTGCGTTGGATGGAAGTAGAAAGACGGATGATTCCAGTGATGTGCATTTGTGGGGGTGACGCCTGTAATGATGGGAACTATCACATCCATTAACTAACTATTACTCATTGTCAATTAACTGTTATAATATTATTCATGGTTGTATATGTGTGCAATAATTAAAAGCACAAACCCTATACTAAAACAACACTGGTGTGCAGTGATTGATTATGTATTATTAAAGATACGGCACGTTCTCTCATTACATGGTGTCAGAGGTGGGATGGAACAACTTCAACAACCAGAGGCACTTGTACTACACGGAAACCTCGCCGAGAAATGGCGGAGATGGAAACAACGCTTCACGATATACATGACGGCCACGGGCAAGACAGCTGCCAGTGATGAGGTCAAGTCCGCCATTTTCCTTCACCTCGCGGGGCCCGACGCCCTGGACGTATTCAACACGCTAACCTTCGAGAACGAGGGCGACGCCCAGAAGCTAGACAAGCTACTAGAGAAATTTGAAGCTTACTGCATCCCACGAAAGAACATCACATGGGAACGACACGTATTCAACACACAGAACCAAAAACCAGGTGAAACTATTGACGAATACGTAACAGATCTACGTGGCAAAGCCAAGACATGCGAGTTCGGGGACCTCACCGAAAGCCTAATAAGAGACCGCTTCGTGTGCGGTATCATCAACGACAAAACAAGGTCTCGTTTACTCAAGAAAGCAGACCTCACACTGGCAGGAGCCCTAGATATATGCCATACTGACGAAGCCACGTCCACCCAGATGAAACTAATGTCGGCAACAAATCAACACACAACAACCGATATTGATGACAAAGAAGTGGAGCTCGTAAAGAGGACGCAACGCCGAACTGCCAACAAACCACACCCACAAGCAGAACCAACCAAATCAACACAATGTGGTTACTGCGGTGGGCGGCACCACCCTCAACAAGGATGTCCCGCCTATGGAGTCAACTGTCGTAAATGCGGCCGTCGAAATCATTTTGCCAAAGTATGCCGATTGAAAACACAAGCCAGGCCCCCACAAATACAAGAGCTCAACCAAGATGAGTCAAGTGAAGATGACATGCTAATTGCCACCGTCGAAGGAAAGAACAAAAAGGACTGGAATGTCACCATCAAAATAAACTCACACAACGCCAGGTTCAAGATCGACACCGGTGCTCAGTGCAACGTAATGTCATCAAAAACCTACCACCAACTGAGCCAACAACCACTACACAGCTCCAAATCCAGACTCGTCGCATTCGGAGGATACAGACTCAACTCCATTGGCAGGACCACCCTGCTATGCGAATACAAAGGCAAGTACTGGCCAGTCGAATTCGAGGTCATTAACAACGTGTCTGACATACACACCTGCGTAGAGATGCAGCTGATAAAACGCATAGAAGTGCTAACAAACGACGCACTGAACCAATACGCTGACACCTTCCATGGCCTTGGTTGCATCACCGAAGTTACACACCACATTGAACTGGGCCCGAACTGCAAACCTGTAATCCACCCACCTCGAAAAGTCCCAGTAACAATCCGGTCAAAAGTGAAGAAGGAGCTAGAACGCATGGAACGCCTGGATGTGATCAAACGAGTGTATGAACCCACTGACTGGGTCAACTCCATGGTGACTGTCATAAAGAAGAATGGGTAACTCCGCATCTGCATAGACCCCCGTGACCTAAACAGAGCCATCAAACGTGAGTACTACCCCATGAGAACAGTCGAAGAGATAGTGGCTCGAATGCCCAACGCCAAATACTTCTCAGTTCTCGATGCCAGTTCTGGATTCTGGCAGGTCAAACTAGACCGTGAAAGCTGCAAACTATGCACATTCAACACCCCATTTGGTCGATATATGTTCAAAAGACTACCCTTCGGCATCTGCTCAGCACAAGACATCTTCCAAACCATTATGTCCGAGATATTCGAGGACATCGAAGGAGTCGAAGTCGTCGTAGATGACATACTCATGTGGGATAAAAGCCAGTGAGGAAGAACACGACACCAGACTCCAATGTGCCCAATCACGAAACCTCAAACTGAACAAGGATAAAAGCCAGATCAAACAGAAGTGAGCAAGGAATCAAACCCGACCCAAGAAAGGTCCAAGCCATCAGAGACATGAGAAGCCCCACAAACAAGGAGGAGCTCCAAAGATTCCTAGGTATGGCAACTTATCTCTCAAAGTTTATCCCCAACCACTCCGAGATCTTGGCTCCCCTCAGGGTCCTTCTTGAGAAGAACACTGAATGGCATTGGGACACACAGCAAATGCAAGCCCTCAACCAACTGAAGGACATGGCGACAAACCACCCAAGTCTCAAGTACTTTGACCAATCAAAACCAACCACAATCTCTGTTGACGCCAGCTCAAAAGGTATGGGCGCAGTCCTACTCCAAGATGACCACCCCGTAGCATACGCCTCCAAGTCTCTCACACCAGCACAGCAGAATTATGCACAAATAGAAAAAGAAATGCTCGCCATCGTATTCGGATGCCACAAATTGCAAGACTACATATATGAACTACCTCACGTTTCCGTCGAGACAGACCACAAACCTCTTGAGTCTATCCTACGCAAACCCATACATGCTGCACCTGCCCGTCTCCAATGAATGATCATGTCTGTTCAAAGATACGCCATACAGGTCTCATATAAACCCGGCAAGGAGTTACTTGTCACTGACACTCTCTCCAGATCACCTCTCCCGGACCTGGCAGATGATTTAGAGTACCAAGAGTACGACATCAACATCCTCCATACCCTGAATACCTATCACTGAAGCCAAACTGGAAGAATTCAAACAGAGCACAAAGGCAGACCTGGCACTCACCGATCTCGTACACACTGTCCAGAATGGATGGCCAGAAAAGAAATCGAATGTTCCAATTGGAGCTCAACCCTTTTGGAGCTACCGCGATGAGATCACCTACCACCACGGCATCCTTTTCAAAGGAAGTAGAGTCATTGTACCTCCATGCGCACAACCATGCTGAAACTTCACACCTCGGAGTTGACAGATGCAAACGGCGAGCACGAGATATTATCTTCTGGCCCGGAATGAATGCAGAGATCAAAGACCTCATCAACAATTGCACTACTTGCTCCACCTACAAGCGGAACAATCCTAGGGAGCCCCTCCTACCTCATCCCGTACCCGAAAGGCCATGGGAGAAAGTTGGAATAGACCTGTGTGAGTTTGAAGGGCAGCACTATCTCATCATGGTGGATTACTACTCCAACTTCATTGAAGGGCAGCACTATCTCATCATGGTGGATTACTACTCCAACTTCATTGAAGGGCAGCACTATCTCATCATGGTGGATTACTGCTCCAACTTCATTGAAGGGCAGCACTATCTCATCATGGTGGATTACTGCTCCAACTTCATTGAAGGGCAGCACTATCTCATCATGGTGGATTACTACTCCAACTTCATTGAAGCAGACAGACTAAGGCAAACCACTAGCGAACACGTGATCGAAATTTGCAAGTCCCAATTTGCAAGACATGGAATACCAAATATACTCGTATCAGACAACGTCCCTCAGTTCTCCAACCACCAATTCGACCAGTTCTTGATACAGTACCAGTTTGATCACCAGCCTAGCAGCCCACACTACCCCCAATCAAACGGGAAAGTTGAAAAAGCTGTTCAAACTCCTCCACAAATCCCAAGCTGGAAAATGTGACTTCCAGCTTGCCTTGCTTGAGTTTCGCAACACACCAACAGACAGTCTGCTGGGATCCCCTGTACAAAGGTTAATGGGAAGACGCACCCGAACCCTGCTACCTACCGCACACAAACTTCTCCTTCCAAAAACTATTCCTCCGTCGCAAGTACAGTCAGAGCTTACCAAACAACGGGCCAACCAAGTATCACTACGACAAGCACTCTCAGCCACTCATACCACTAAAACAAGGAGACACAGTGAGCTTTCAAAAAGGTCGCTTGTGGCTGCCAGCCACGATCTTGGCCAATACCAAACTTCCCAGATCATACCTGATCATCACTCCAGATGGCCAGACTTACCGTAGAAACCGTCGACACCTCCGACCAACACGTACACATAGTGAACGTCAGACCGAACCAGGCTTTGATGATGGTGGATCAAGCGACGAGGAAGAGGAGAGATACGAACAAGAGCAAAAGCAGACCCAAGAGGAAAGCACAAACCAAGAATACGAACCAGCACCCTCAGTTACACTGCGTCGATCACAACGGAAAACTGCACATCCATACAGCTATGCTAAGCTGTACACCCCGCGTCTCTGACATTACTTCCATGGAAGGGGAGATGTAATGATGGGAACTATCACATCCATTAACTAACTATTACTCATTGTCAATTAACTGTTATAATATTATTCATGGTTGTGCACGTGTGCAGTGATTGATTATGTATTATTAAAGATACGGCACGTTCTCTCTTGGTGACCATTACAACACCCCCATTGGTTTTGGAGCTTTGAAAGTTGACAAGATTTGGGAAATGTGAAAATAGACTCCAATTTAGGAGCTCATATCTTCCGGTCAGATTATGCTATTGTGACAGAACGTGCACCAAAATGAAGCCCTTTCCAATGTACTTTCTGATGATACCTACTCATAGTGGTGATGTCCCATTTATTTTTGAAAGTAGATATTATCTACTTAAGTATAGCCAACAATGTGAAAGTGATAATATAACTGATATCGATGATTCCACTTCAATGGCGACACTATTAATAGTCTCTCATTCTCATACCTTCTCTAGCTACATCAAACGTTTACCAAATGGAGAAGGTCTGTGGTAATATGCTGGAGGCAGGGAAGGCCTATGAATGAGGTCATTTCATTAGAACATGGTTTGATGCAGTAGGTTTACACATG
This sequence comes from Agelas oroides, assembly GCA_949130485.1. Taxonomy (NCBI): domain Eukaryota; kingdom Metazoa; phylum Porifera; class Demospongiae; order Agelasida; family Agelasidae; genus Agelas; species Agelas oroides. Next base: position 7,241,094 of record OX422184.1, on the reverse strand, counting down.
AATGCATTCTGGTGAATATCACATAGAAATTCGTAGATTAGGTTAAGTCTCATGCATCATGCATGCACTGTCCTCAATGATATTGGTAGTCTCACTCCATAGCCTATGGCTAAGATGTTGGTAGTTCAAAGTTTCACAGACATAGTTGACTTCTTAGCCATCTGGTGTGAGTCCCATCATTTCCGTCTCTTTTTCAGAAGATATACACTGTCAGGTGGTTAAATTTTACCCATATTCGGATATTGCACTAACATGGTTGACCTCAAAGCTGTTAAACCTTCATGGGGTGTCACCAACAATGTTGATATTTCCAGAAAGTACACAGAATATGCATCATTTTGGTGTGAGTCCCATCACCACTGTCTTCTTTGTTGAGGAGATATGGGTGATTGAGTTTTATCCAGATTTATGTCTTCACAATTATAGTCAACTTCAAAGCTGGATTACTCCAAATCTGTATGGGGTGTCACCAACAGTGTGGAGATCATCACAAAGTACATGGAAAGGGCTTCAAGTTCTGTCACGATAGCATAATCTGACGGGAAGATATGGGCTCCTATTTACCACATATTTTGATATTGCACAAACAGTTGACTTCAAAGCCGTATAGCTTCAAATTTGTATGGGATGTCACCAACAATATGGATATCATCAGAAAGTATATAGAATGTGCATCATTTTGGTGTGAGTCCCATCACCACTGTCTTCTTTGTTCAAAAACGCCCTTCGAGAGCCGTCGCCACGCTGATCTGGCAATGTTTACAAACCATACGTGACACGGAGTTCCGTGCACGTCCGTAAGCGTGTCCAACCTCCTCTGATCTGGTTCCAGATCAGACAAGGGAGTGGTTGCGCAAGGCGCACGGGCTGGCCGGCCGGACGACTACGAAGATCACGTGATCTATAATTTCCGTGCTTCAACGTGACGTGGGTGCAACCGCTGTGAAAAAAGCGAATTCCGTGAATGTAGTGACTCCCGTGCCTCCATACAGATGCTGCAGCCGAGGTGGAGAGTACCCAGCAGGAGCGCAGCTGTTCTCACCCGCCTCTGCGCTTTATGCCGCCCAAGGAAAGCATCCACTCTCAGAAACACTGTGAGATTTGTGAATGTATAAATTCTTCAGGAAACATTATTAATGACATAATTTTGCATCATTTTTGCTCAGCAGGACTTGGAGTACAATCCTGCTAGGGTCGAATCAAAATGGCAAGCACACTGGCAGAGCATGGCGGCAGCTATGGAGGTTAATAATGTCCTTAGTCCTGGGGAAGAGAAGTTCTACTGCCTCTCAATGTTTCCTTATCCGTCTGGTCGTTTGCACATGGGCCATGTGAGGGTGTATACAATCAGTGACACCATTGCACGCTTTCACCGCATGAGAGGGAAGAAGGTGTGTGTGTGTGTGTTTGAGAATCTTCCTGTTAAGGAGGGTGGCAGGGAACTTTTCCATTGTACTTTGAGTCAGTGAAAAGGAGATATTTGATTTTATTTACCTATTCCTTTTGGGGGGGGGGGGGCGGCGGCCTGTACGTGTGTGATATAGTATGCTGAATAATGTAACGTTAAGCTCATCCTGATGGGGGGGGGGGGGGGGGGTGTCACAGCTTTGAATGTTCTGCTGTTTCCAGTTCTCAGTTTTCTTTTTGCTGGTCATCAGGGGAGTTCCCAGTCTGATCTTTGCACAAACGCAGGTTTCGGCTCCTTTAAACTCCCGACCTGTGATTGGCTACAGAAAGGGCGGAGCCACTCCCATATGGAGTCCAGCCTGGTCTGGTGGTTACGTGAGATGTGTTGCACGTGGGCTTACACGTGGATTATGTAAAAGATTGCGCTGTTCTTTAACTGTATAGCTGTGAGTTAGCAGCTATCATTGTAGCAGAGGCATGGGTTCTTTCTCATCTGAGTCTTCCATGCTTCCCTGGGGATTAGCCTCATTTGAAGTGTAGCTACATGTATCTAATTCCACTTTGGGCTTCATTATTGTGACCATTGGTAAAATGACAGTAGTACTGGTAGTTAGAACATAGTTATGTACCTTATGCTTCAGAAGAGCAGCCGATGCCACTGGATTTTTCTTTCTGGCACATGCGAACAAGTGACTGACTTATTTTAGAAAGACTATTGGTTGGGTGTTATAATTGCTAGGTGTTAGATACACTATCTGAATAGGCTGTGGGTCTACAGAATGATAGTTGGTTTATACATGTATACGTACTGGGTAAGGTCTAATGCTAGCAGGGGGAATCCCGACTTGTCATTTATAGTGTGTGTGTGTGTGTGTGTGTGTGTGTGTGTGTGTGTGTGTGTGTGTGTGTGTGTGTGTGTGTGTGTGTGTGTGTGTGTGTGTGTGTGTGTGTGTGCATGCGCGTGCGTGCGTGCGTGCGTGTGTGTGTGTGCGTGTGTGTGTGTGTGCGCGCGCGTGCGTGCATGAGTGTGTGCGTGCGTGTGTGCATGCATGCATGTGTGTGTGTGTGTGTGTGTGCTTGCATTCTCTTCCCATGGCTCTGCCTTAGTAACCTCATTCCCAAACCTCATTCCCAAACTGCCTCTAGCCCTTGATGGCTTTGCAGTGTGTATACTGCAAGCAATCAAGGACTGGGGACAGTGATGGCCTGGAAGCAAGGTTACTCCCACACTGCTTGACTCTCCACCAATCCTGCCAACAACACAAACTGGTTCTTGTGTTCAGGTGCTGCACCCAATGGGCTGGGATGCGTTTGGTCTTCCGGCAGAGAATGCTGCAATTGAGAGAGGCATCAACGCAGCAGACTGGACCAAAGAGTAAGTCCCTGCAATATGCATTAATTACACTGTTCTAAGTATTTTTGAACTATGTTTCCGTCTACGCAGCAACATTTCCCACATGAAATCGCAGCTGCTGAGTATCGGCTGTCAGTTTGACTGGCATAGGGTATGGGTATAGCTATTGTGTAGATAGTTTCGTACCCGGACCACATTGGGCATGTTTGTTCCACCAATGTGACCAGGAGATGAGGCCAATTGTGTCATATAGCCTCCATCTTTATGTTGTTCAAACTGAGTGGACAGGGATGTTCTTTTATTTAACATACAATTAATTACAGGGGCCACTTTGGCAACTCCCCCTCCCTGTAGGAGGTGTTTACGTGTTCCCCCAACTACTACAAGTGGACACAGTGGCTGTTCCTGCAGATGTACAAACATGGCCTTGCATACAGGAAAATGGTGATCTCACACTGTGATGATAAGACCCCCACTGTGAGGTAGCTATATGACCTAGTCTGACCCAACGCATAGGTGCAGGTGAACTGGGACCCAGTGGATGGGACGGTGTTGGCCAATGAGCAAGTGGATGAGGCGGGACGCTCCTGGAGGTCCGGGGCCCAGGTGGAGAGGAGGTACCTGGAACAGTGGTTCCTCAAGATCAGTGACTATGCGGAGGTATGACTTAGTTTGACTAGATCAAAGTTGGGAGGGAGGGAGGGGGGGGGGGGGGTGTGAGATTGAGTACCTGTTTCTTCCTCGAACTGTTTCCTCCACCTCCTCCTCCTCCACCTCCTCCTCCTCCATCTCCTCCACCTCCTCCACCTCCACCTCCTCCTCCCTCAGTCTCTGCTGCAAGGCCTGGAGGGGTTGGACTGGCCAAGTGGAGTGAAATCGATGCAGTCCAACTGGATTGGCAAGTCAGAGGGAGCCTTCTTTGATTTCCAGTTGTGTGTAAGTTCTTCAGTTGAACCATTTGTAGATCTACACGGTATACTCTTCTCTCTCCCTCCCTTCCTCCCTCCCTCCCTCAGGACACAGACTCTGCCCCTCTGCGGGTCTTTACCACTCGCCCAGAAACAGTGTTTGGAGTCAGCTACCTTGCCATCAGCCCAGAGCATGAGCTGCTGCAGAACACACAAGTAGGTCACACTCTATGAGTCAACCAATCAATCAATCAATCAATCGATCGATCGATCAATCAACCAATCAGTCAGTCAACCAATCAACCAATCAGTCAGTCAACCAATCAACCAATCAGTCAATCAACCAATCGATCAATCAATCAATCAATCAATCGATCAATCAACCAATCAATCAGTCGATCAATCATCAATCAATCAGTCAATCAATCAGTCAATCAATCAATCAGTCAATCAATCAACCAATCAATCAGTCGATCAATCAACCAATCAGTCAACCAATCAGTCAATCAATCAACCAATCAGTCAATCAACTTGGAATGAAGCCATACTTCGTACTAACATTGCACACACACACACACACACATGCACACACACGCATGCACACACACACCTATACCTTTACCAGCTGTTAGACCATTTTGTCCTACAAGCTGTGCAAGAGTTCCAGAGAAACTTCCATTCTCCAGGAGGTGGAGGGAAGGAAAAAGGACTAAAGAATGGTTTGCTTAACAATTTGATTTTATCAAATCCAACACCGACTCTCTCCTCACTTTGGCCCCCCAGCCATTGCCCTCGGTCTCTCTGCCCGTCACCCATTCACTGGTGCCCCCATTCCTGTGTATGTGGCACATTATGTTGTCAATGACCGCAGCACACAAGCAGTAATGGGTAACTATGAATATGTAATTATCCAGTCTCATTCTGAGAATCTTATTAACGGTCTGGGAATGAGACTAACAATTTAGTCTCCCCATACTAACATTTCAGCATAACTCTCCTGGTAGAGCATTATTGATTTATCACACACACTGATAGGTGTTCCGGCTCATGATGCGCGAGACCATCAGTTTGCATTGGAGCACTGTCTGCCAGTAGCGGAGGTCATTGAGGGTGAAAATGGAGGGAAACTGGTCCATTCTGAGCAGGTGAAAAGATTCTTATTGTTATATGTGGAGATGGTTACTGGGATTTGTAAGCATTCTCTTCTGCATAGCTCCTCCCATAGTCCCTCCCCCTCCCATAATCCCTCCCCTCCCATAGCTCCTCCCATAGTCCCTCCCCCTCCCATAATCCCTCGCCTCCCATAGCTCCTCCCATAGTCCCTCCCCCTCCCATAATCCCTTGCCTCCCATAGCTCCTCCCATAGTCCCTCCCCCTCCCAAAATCCCTCGCCTCCCATAGCTCCTCCCCTCCCATTGCTCCCCTCTCTTTTGCTTTTTCTCCCTAGTTCTCTGGAATGCTGGAAGAGGAAGGCAGCAAGGCTATTGTTGACCATGCCCTCTCACAGGGATTTGGAGGTCACATGACCCAGTACAAGCTACGTGATTGGTTGATCTCCAGGCAGCGCTACTGGGGGGCACCGATACCAGTGCTCTACTGTGAACAGTGTGGGGTGTGTGAGTGGGGGGAGGGATGTGTGGTGGGGGGAAGGATGTGTGAGTGTGGAGTGTGTGTGTGAGAGTGTGTGAGGTACATTAGTGAACAGTAACAAAGACTGCTATCCAAACTCTGCAATTAATGCCCCCCCCCCCCCCCCCCCCCCCTTCCTCCTCCCTCCTCCACACAAACAGGTGGTTCCGGTTGCAGATGATAACCTCCCGGTGATCCTCCCCACATCTGTCCAATTCAGTGGACGCTCTTCCTCACCTCTTGCTCAGTCAGAGTGGTGGTGCAGGGCAAGCTGTGGAAAGTAAGTTTTTACCAATGGCGTAAAACCATGTTCTCTGGTACAGTGCTTAGCTTTGCTTTTATGTTGCTAGTTGGCCACTAGAATACTAGACAGATGATCATCGCTGGGGACGAGCCTGAGCTGTGTTGTGGCACGGCGTGGTGCGGCATGGCATGCTAAACGAGAGGGTGGCGTCTATGCACGCGCACGTCTGTATGCATTACGTGTGGTCTTGTCCAAAATTCGGTGTGGGCATGTGCTTATGTAGAAATGTGTGAAAAGGGGTTTGTGTGAAGTGACCGGCGAGAAAAACTAACGTACATGAAAGCCAAGGATGGCGACACCAACAAGGAAGCGCAAGTAGCTATGAAGAGGTTTGCTGGTCTCTCTCTCATTCCAGCCTCGCAGTTTGTTGTGCGGGTGTCTCAGCTTTTTGCTTTCCCATCGTCGGCGTTCTCAGTCTTGCAGCTATCACCACTACGCACTGCACTATTCACCACCACGGACATGAGCGTGGCAGCGTGGGCACGTGCAACGTATCAGTATCACGTGAATGGGACGGACACGGTTGGTTGGTCGGTCGGTCGGTCGGTCGGTCGATGCACGTGTTCCCGTAGACCACGCTAGTGTGGGGCCCACTCAGGCTCGCCCCAATTATATCTCCCCCAATGCACACACACATGCACATGTGCACACACACACGCACATGTGCACACACACACGCACATGTGCACACACACACGCACATGTGCACACACACACGCACACATGCACACACACACACACACACACACACAAACACACACACACACGCACACACACACGCACACACACACACACTAGACCAGGTTGCTGTGCTAGGAGAGAGACAGACACAATGGATACATTCATGGATTCTTCCTGGTACTTTCTGCGTTACATCAACCCCAGCAACAGTGAGAGGTGCGCTGATCCCAGCTTGCTACAAATTGTTAATTTCATTCTAGCCTTGAGTAAAGAGGAGGCAAAACGGTTACTTGGACCTGGGGGCAAAGGCTAAATTTTTCTCCTTTGAAACATTAGAATATGTAGCTTTGCCACTTACAGACCTTTTACCGAAGATGTGAAGAGTTGGATCCCCGTGGACGTTTACACCGGAGGAAGGGAACATGGTCGGTTACCTTGGTTTCTATCATTTCCTCCTTACAGTCCTCCTACTCTTCCTCCCTCTTATTCATCTCCTCCTTCACCCTCCTTCTCTTCCTTTCTCCCTTTTCCTCCCTCTCTTCCTTTCTTCCTTTTCCTCCTCCTTCCCCCTACTCTTCCTTCCCCCCTCCTTCTTCTCCTTCTCCTTCACCTTCTCCTTCTCCTTCACCTTCTCCTCCTCCTCCTCCTCCTCCTCTTCCTTCCCCCTCCTCTTCCCTCCCCCCCTCCTCCTCCTCCTCCTCCTTCCCCTCTTCTTCCTTCCCCCTTCCCCTCCTGTCCTCCAGCCATTCTCCACCTGCTGTATGCCAGGTTTGTGACCCACTTTCTCTACGACATTGGGTTGGTGAGTGTCAGGGAGCCCTTCCAGAAACTGGTCACTCAGGTAACCAAGACATACGACTCCGTTTCCAGAAGGTCTTGAGATTCTCTCTAAGAAAGAAATTCATGACTGACGTTGGGTTTGCAGGGCATTGTACAAGGAAGGACGTACCGTATGCGTCAGTCAGGACGGTATCTGCAGCCAGAGGAGCTGGAGAGGCTTGGGGTGAAGAATAGGGATGTTGAGGTCTCTTGGGAGAAGATGTCAAAATCCAAATACAATGGAGTAGACCCCAAGGTATGTTACACAGCTTTGCTGAAATGACCCATATATGGAAAATGCTTGTGAATAGCTATAAAAACCTTAGTATCTGGTTTGTAGCTGACACACAACAATCACATGACATGATAAACTCTTGCATCACATGACTGTCACATGACCATCACATGATATACATTCCTCAGGACATAGTCCAAAAGTTTGGTGCAGACACTGTGAGGGTCTTTATGCTCTTCAAGGTACATATTCCTAGCTTCTCTGGAGCTGTGTGTGAGTACAATGGCTACTGAGAGTCTTCTCTTGGTTTAGACCCGTCCAGAATGTGATATCAAGTGGGACACTGACTGTAAGTGATCCTAAACTCACAGTATTGCCCCAGTTGTTAGCTTGCTCAATTCCTCCCACTCTACCCAACACCTAGCTATTCATGGAATCTCTCAATGGCTAAACAGACTGTGGACATTATGTCAACAGCATGTGCAGGCATGTAAGCCACACCCACTAGATGCAAGCCTACCAGAGACACACACATCTGAGGTGCAGCCACCTGACAGTGTAGCGGCGAAGAAGAAAGTTGTCTCTGCAACACACAAGGCAATAAAATTGGTAAATGGTACTTAACATGTCAAATTGGTATACAAAATGTAAGATTGAAAACTAGAGGCCTACATTTCACAGGCTCAAATGCAGGAATAGTTTCTACACTTGTCAAAAAACTAGATGCCCCTACAGCATGGTGATTGAAGTGCTATAAATTTCTTGTTGGAAATCCTGCACTAGTGCTCACATGGAGCAGTGTTTTCTGCGCCAGTCTTCATGTCAGCTCTAACTGTTTTCCCTGCAGGTCACTAGAGATTTTGGGGAGAGGTACATGTTTAATGCAGCTGTGATGGAGCTGATGATACTGTCCAAAGTGCTCCGAAACACACAGAATGTCTCTGACTCGGAAGAGTTTCACCAGGCACTGGTGGTTCTGTGCAAGCTCCTGGCACCCATGGCTCCGCACATCTCGTCTGAACTGTGGGAGGGTGAGTGTGGTGCATGTGGTGTATTTGATATTGTGTTATGTAATCATGTGTAACTGTGGTTGTATCACGTGCTGTGCATGTGTATGTGTGTATAGGACTTTGAATTTCAGTTACTGCCTGATTCTTGTCAGTGTAAGTGCTCAAGTAACCCGCGTGCAAATACTGTAAGCCCCGACAACTCAACCACTGGCGACGAGTGCGGGATCTCATGGCTACTGCCACACTGGGACAGCTGTAACCGTTTGACCCACAATTCGACGATTAGGTTATGTATACTGAGCGGACGGAACAATTCTTCGTAGCGAACAGGATAACCAACGATGCTAAAAAGGTCGCCGTACTCCTGACAGTCATTGGAGGCAAAGCGTACGCCTTGCTACAAAACCTAGTGGCACCTGCAAAGCCAGCCGAGAAGTCGTTCGACGCTCTGGTGAAGGTCATGAAGGACCATCTTTAACCCAAGCCGCTCGTGATCGCCGAGAGGTTCAAGTTTCATCGCCGCAACCGAAGAAGAAACGGTCGCACAGTATCGGTAGTTCTCGGAACAGTGTGATTTTAAAGAGTACCTCGGAGAAGCCTTGCGCGACAGGCTCGTATGTGGATTGCGAAGTGAGGTGATTCAGAGGAGATTGCTGGCGGAAGAAAACCTCACTCTTAACCCTTTAAACCCTATAGTACACTTTTGATAACGTCATACTGCGCACTGCGCAGAAAAGATAGTCTCTGCGCGCTGGCGCGCAGGTTCTGCGTCAGCAGAAAGGGTGGGACAGGGGGAGGTGGGTGGGGTCACCCGCAGGGTGCTGTGCACATGGCAGCTGCTAGGCTTGGCTGCAAAAGGACCGTGGTTGGCACCGGGTGGGCCAACTCTTGGCCTGGCTGCATGAGCAGGCTTAGAAAATGCTACTCTCACCTTTCAGGGGGTTCATTTCTGGCAGGGAAGGCTTCTTGGGCTCTAAGCGGGTGTTTGCCAATCGAGAGTGCTGACCATTGCATGCTCGTTAATGAGGGGGCGTGGTTAAGGTCACGTGTCTGCTTGCTAAGGCTGGAAGTGGAGTTGGGCTCAGTTTTGGAGTCAGAGCTTTGACACAAATGGAGATACGGTGCGTTAAAGGCATGTTTAGGCTAAAACTAATCTCCAGTGAAAAAAATTCAGTGTTTAAAGGGCTAATGGTCCGTGTGAAGGCCGAAATCTGGGGGTAATAGTTTGTGTGGCCGAATTGCATTTGAGCCCTAAGCCTTTGTCTGACCCTGCCTGAGTTGTAACCCGCTCCAAGTGGGCCATTGGTCTCATTATGGGCTATGAATCTCATTAACAAGCAGTTGGACACAGTTTGGCACATTGGGACTGGTTATGAATATCATTACAGCCTTGCAGAGACCAGCAGTGGCCAACTCAGTATTCTAAGCCCTTACTCGACACTGTCCGGTTGTAGTGGTCAACAGAGCCCTCATGAATATCATTAAATGCTGCCTTTTGTTTTGACTCACTTCACTGTTAACCCTTTAAACCCTATAGTACACTTTTGATAACGTCATACTGCGCACTGCGCAGAAAAGATAGTCTCTGCGCGCTGGCGCGCAGGTTCTGCGTCAGCAGAAAGGGTGGGACAGGGGGAGGTGGGTGGGGTCACCCGCAGGGTGCTGTGCACATGGCAGCTGCTAGGCTTGGCTGCAAAAGGACCGTGGTTGGCACCGGGTGGGCCAACTCTTGGCCTGGCTGCATGAGCAGGCTTAGAAAATGCTACTCTCACCTTTCAGGGGGTTCATTTCTGGCAGGGAAGGCTTCTTGGGCTCTAAGCGGGTGTTTGCCAATCGAGAGTGCTGACCATTGCATGCTCGTTAATGAGGGGGCGTGGTTAAGGTCACGTGTCTGCTTGCTAAGGCTGGAAGTGGAGTTGGGCTCAGTTTTGGAGTCAGAGCTTTGACACAAATGGAGATACGGTGCGTTAAAGGCATGTTTAGGCTAAAACTAATCTCCAGTGAAAAAAATTCAGTGTTTAAAGGGCTAAGAAAGCATATGTTGAAACTGCAAACAGGCAGGCAAGTGAGTTGCAGGCATCTACTAAGACAGCCATTGCCATTCAACGAGTTGCTCCACCTAGACCTGGTAATGCAGGTGTTCTTCAAATCTGTTACAGGTTCGTGTGAGATCGAAGCAGGCAGATCAGAAGAGACGCCATGATGCTCACAGCAGAGATAGATCGTTTGACATTGGACAATCTGTGTTAGTGCAAAATCTCAGAGATGTACGGTCCAAAGTGGATTCCCGGAATAGTCATTGAGCAGACTGGGCCTGTTTCATACAAAGTACAAGTGAATGACCAGATGTGGCGTCATCACACTGACCAGCTGCTGGACCACAATGTTGTGGTGGAACCATGTCCTGAAGATGTAAAGGAGAGAGACATTCCTGAGATTCGTATTCCTCCTCCTGTCGCACTACCCGAGTCAACGACAGTCACAGAGACTGAGATAACGATACCTGAAACCGAGCGTGGAAGTTCGGAGCCTGAAATGCAGGACTCTAATGTACGAACAGAGACGAGTGTACCTAGGCGTTATCCTAGGAGAGAACACAAACCTCCGGATAGATTGTCTCACAAGTTATAAATTAGGAGGGAGGAAATGTGGTGTATTTGATATTGTGTTATGTAATCATGTGTAACTGTGGTTGTATCACGTGCTGTGCATGTGTATGTGTGTATAAGACTTTGAATTTCAGTTACTGCCTGATTCTTGTCAGTGTAAGTGCTCAAGTAACCCGCGTGCAAATGCCGTAAGCCCCGACAACACAACAGTGCACATGTCCATCAGTTGGAGACTCTTATTGCAACTCTTCATCAGAATATTCAACTAGCCTCTCCCCTAAACAAGAACATTTCGTCTTTTTTTTTTGGTCCAAAAAAAGGGAGCATCCATATGTTATGATGTGTTTACAGTAAACCATTGTGTTGTTGATGTGACTGTTTACAGTAAACCATTGTGTTATGTGTTTACAGTAAACCATTATTTGGCTGTGATGTGTTTACAGTAAACGTTTTGTACAATTCTGTTATGAAGACATATGTTGTCTTTTCAAAAGTGTTGAGAGAAGCAAGCCAACACCTAAAACTGCAGCTGCCACAGGTAACCTTAGAGCATCTTACCTCCGCTGAAATGTATGTTTAATGTATGAAGTTACCTTGTGACTGTCCCTCTCATTCTTAGGGCGATGTGCTACAACAAAAGTGGCCAGCTGGAAATGGACAGGTCACTCAGGAGGACAAAGTCACCGTAATTTTGCAGGTGGGTGTAGGGAACTAAAACAACCTTACCAAACTATCAGTGTAAGAATTTATCTTCAAATTTAAACCACACCCCAAGAGCTAAAACTGCTCAAAATGCCTGCAGGCATGTTATAGTACGATACCAGACCTCTTGTGATCAAAAAGTGTCCTGATTAGAGTACCATCCTCATTTCAGGAGTTAATTCACAGTGAGGAGGCGTTTTGCCAGTAGCCTCATTCCCAGGCGTCATTCCCTTCAGCTTTTGCAACCCTCCATTTTTGCATACTGGAGTCGAAGGCCTGAGAACAAAGCTAGGAGTTCACTGTATTTCAAGTTTGAATCATTCTGCAACAACTGGTACAGACTTAGCCTTGTTCCCAGGCCTTCCCACCGTCAGGTGGCAAGGCTAGTACAGACTGGTATGACCATTGTCTCCTTTGTGTCTTGATAGGATGGTAAGAAGAAGCAGAGGAGGTGTTATTGTGCTAACGGGCCTCACCACCAGTCCCGAGGAGCTGGAGGAGGTTGTCTTGAAATCTCTCAGAGAGAGAAGCCTACTGGCGGACAATGCGGTGGTCAGAAAGTTTGTTAAAAATCAATGAACAAGTACTTATTGTTGTGGCCTTGTAAGAGTTGTTGTGACCTTGTAAATACACTTCTTGTTGTCATGCAATCAGTATTATAGAGGGTAATGATTCCATTTTGATAAGGAGACCTGCCAGCAATGTCATGCAATCAGTATTATAGAGGGTAATGATTCCATTTTGATAAGGAGACCTGCCAGCAATGGTAAAAAAAAATGATAAAAATCACTTTTTATTTGTTTCTGTCTTGCTATCACTACCAGTTGTTGCTTCATCATCTTCTCTAGCTCCTGCCTCCTCACCAAGTTGTTACTCAGCACTTTGTTAGCCTTCTGTCTGGCTTGGACGACCCTGCGAGGTCTTTGGTTTACTTCTGTTACAACACAGAAAATGGTCACTCCACTTATCCAGGGACGATGGGTGATCATGGTCTGTGGGAGATGGGGAGGGAGAGAAGGGAAGGAACAAAGAGGGTACAGTAGTAGCATAAAGGAGACCTGGTAATGAATAGCCATGCAGCTAGAGACCAGAGTGTTGCCTCCTACCTGAACTGTGGCATAAATTCTTGCCCATATCTGTGGAAACACAGGAAAAATGATTTAAAAAAAACAAAGAAGACGGCACATGCTCTCAGAGACTGAACTGACCATATGAAGTTTATAGTAGAACGACGGGCCATCCTGTGGCTAGTGTGGTGAGAAGAGGGAAGGGAGAGGAGAGAAGCAGCACTGTACACACAATTGTAGCAGTACAAGGAGAAACAAACAATTTCACTTTTAACCACAAGGGGTAGTCAGTTATATATTGCCTGTTGAAGTGTTCAACTGAAATCAAGATTTTGATTGGTGAAATCACAGTTAATTTGTTCCCTTCTGCTCTGAGAATTTTTCCCTTAAGTGATTTATTTTATAATCACAAGACACATATACAATACCTCTCGTTCAAGCAGAGACAAAGGGTACAAATTGTGTATTCACTTGCAATACCAAGATGGGGAAGGTAAAACCCGGAATGGAACGGAACCATAAGTAATTGATGCACAATACGAACGTGGCGCTAGCGCTGGACACATGGCCAGAAAATAGCGTTAATTAGAACAGTTTGTCTTTGTGTACAGATTCTGATCTTGCGTTCTGTAACAGCTATATACAAAGACAGGACAAGCACCAGCAGAGAGCCACGTAAAGCGTATAAAACTGCCGAGGTAGGATACAGCCAGCTATGGGCTCAGTAATGGGTCATGTTAGCTTACGAGTTGCTCAGTGGAACAGGAAACGGGTCTCACATTCTGTACTATTGAATAGGTCGAAACAAGCTCTAGCACAAAGCTAGGTATGATAATGAAACATCTTAGCTACTAGTAAACTGAGCTATAGATAGGCCTATACCAGTAATACATCTCATGGCTGAGCCAACAACAGTCCTAGCTCACTGGATGTTGACATGCCAGCGGACGCTCTCTGGTGATGCTTGTTTCGTATTTGTGGAGAGTACAGAACGCGATGCCATTCCCTTCCTGTCCCAGGATGAGCCACAGGTAACTCCACTCCCCATGGCTGAGCCCAGAGACGGTAGTGACATCACCGACCCCTCGCTTATAAGCGACGCCAGACGAAGATACCTGGTAGACGGCTATAATGTTTCATACGCTTGGTGTGGCTCTATACTGTCTGCTGTATGCTTGTCCCATCTTTGTGGCTGGTACAGGACGCGAGATGAGCTCTCCGTATATCGATGAGCTGACATATTAACACCAATTTTCCATCGCATATCTGGCGTCCACGTGCATCAATTACTTCCAGTTCCGTTCCATTCTGTTCTGGGTTTTATACCTTTCCCACCAAAACGCAACTTTTTCAAAAGCATAATAGACTGTTGGAAACATGGTTAGCACTCTAGAGACCCACCACTTGACTAGTGTGATGATTCACCAAAATGCAACTTTTTCAAAAGCATAATAGACTGTTGGAAACATGGTTAGCACTCTAGAGACCCACCACTGGACTAGTGTGATGATTCATCATCGTGGGGCGAGCCTGAGCAAGCAGCAAACTGATTTGTCATTGCACAAAGCAGGATTTGTCACGCATAAGTAGGTATCTTGACTAAGTAGATAGGTATCACATATGCCAACAGCCAGGACAGCTACTATCAGTGTGGCTACATGTGCGTGGACTAAGCTTTACACTATAAAGTCATGAGCTGAATTTCTGGTGTTTATTACAGTGTCATGGTAGTGGAGCGACCTCAACGTGATCGAAATTTGTACTGCCTGTAGGCAGCCTGCCGTTGATGATCTGTAGCAGGAAGGAGTAAGTTGTCATGTGTGCTTCAACATCAGTCGTCTCCGCTCCGGGTCACCGACGCTAAATTCTGGCAATAGCCTTCACCTACTGAGTGTACGCATGCACTGAACATGAGCTCGATCTTCGTAATATTAAAATTTAACCGTGCTTATTTAAAATTTACGGTATATGGCCGCAAGCACGTACGTACGTATACACACACACTTCCGCAATGCAGTCCCGCTAGTGTGGGGCTCGCTCAGGCTCGCCCCAACTATTCATTGCAGTGGGCTGAATTAAGGACATAGCCACTAACAAAACCACAAATGACACTGCCCAAGAAGATTCTCACAGTCTCAACAAGCTCTCTATTGGAGTTCAGTGTTATCTCACACACACACAAAATGGCAAGAATAGAGAGTTGAAGACAGAACTCACTTGTGCAACGTTTCCCAAAGTGCTTGTGCCTCCTCTGCCCCTGCATACATCAACACAAGCCCTGGTCCACCCTGTCTTTCCAGTTCTCATCTTGTCCCTATCCCACGACAAGACAGTTGGACTGAAGATACTCAGTTGTCTGACTGTTTTGTTTGGAACACCACTTTGAAGGGCAAGCACGTTCATGCCAATGATGGTACATCACGAGCCTACTTCCTCTGGAAGGATGTATACAGCCCAAACTGAGTCTAAAGGAGGGAGGAAGAAAGCATGAAAATAAACAAGGTCATGTTAACTTACAGGAAATACCATACAATCATACATGTGACATGCTCCTTCCTGGAATATCAAGTAGTCTGTAAACAAACATGGACAAGTTCAACTGTTTGAGAATCCAATAAGAAAACAGCAGTCTTAGAGGATTGAATCTGGTCCAGTGCCTTGATCTGACCACTGAGCTAGTTTGGAAGCATTCACTTTTACATCTTACAATGTTGAGGTTATGTATATGAAAGTATGCTTTCCTCCCCCATGAACATGGGTAGGGGGAGGCATTTAAGGGATTTCTCCCAGTGGGTAGGACTTTGGTGAACTGGATTACCCACCATGAAAAGGGTCAGATTTAAATCTCATCATAAATGTTCTTGGATAAACAGTTACAAGGAATGATGCAACATACAGGTGCTCTGAAAGTCCACCTGTTTTTACCACCTGGCTGTATTGTGGTAGGTAGGTCATGGGGTACACTAGTAAGGCAAAACCACCTCCATCTCTCTCCACCTCCATATACAAGAAAGGCTACAACCCCAACTAGCATGCCATCACTTCCCAAGTAGAGTACACATGCTCAGAAACACTCATCAAGGGTGTGGGAAGGATTACACTTTATAAAGATAAAGCTTGGTGAATCTAGTTTAGCTTGATAAGCAAAAAAAAAACAGTTTACTAAATCTGTATGTCAACAGTGCTTGAATGGCACCACTTACAAGTGAGGAGAATATGCATATCCCTAGTATACAATCTTCAACTGATGAGGAGGGAGGTGGGCTAGACAAATTGACTCTAGCCTAATTACGACTAAAATGGCACATGTTCCACAATCTTGTTTGGCTTCGTGCCATGCTTTTCAACCTTGTCGTAGTCTTAGAGTTAACATAACAAGGGTAGGCATTTGCAGCTTGACTGGAGCAACTACACAATGCACAAAGAACACATCCAAAGAAAAGTTGATGATTATTTAGACCTATAACAGTTCTTTGTGTAAAATTTTGCAGAACCTGACGATGCAAACTATGCAAACTATGCAAAATAGTCTAAACTTTATATATAGTGAATTAATCATTTCAGTACTGAACTGCAACGGTACGTAGATTGACATACCTTCCACCCGCTGCCTTTGGTCTTGTCCAGTAACCATCCTCGCAGAACTTCACGACTAGGGCTGGCCATGTTTGCAACACTACCTCACTCTATAGAGCGAAGAAAATGGAAGAGAGAACTTTGAACAAGCAACCAGAACCGCTACCGCAAATTCACAAATGATGTCGGTACAGAAAATTTGCTTTTTACCTGCCACAAAGATCGTAGCTGCGATAAAAGGCGCAAAGGTTGTACCAAGCGATTCATCTCCAATGAGTCCTATGCTAACACTATTGAACAGGCAGTTCCCATCTCCAGTTGACTGAACAAGAGCATATCCACGGGGTATACACTCTCTTAGCCTCTTTTGCCTCCTGTGCAGGGTGATATATGCATACATGCTTAAGTAAACATTGACACGTGAGCTTGAATAGCAGTATACTACCTGATGTCCTGTTTACTAGAGATTTGTCTGACTGACAGTGGAGAAAGGCCTTCCAGAGCACTCATGTTCATCGTAGATGAGAACTTTGCTGTCAAAGTGTAAAAGTCATCCCATGACAATCATCAGATCAACAATACTATGAATGCATGGCTGCTAATTTGCCTTTTCAACCCACTGGAACTCAAGCAACCAAGAGCAGAAGGGAACAAACTGTGATTTTCACCAATCAAAATCTTGATTTCAGTTGAACACTTCAACAGGCAATATATAACTGACTACCCCTTGTGGTTAAAAGTGAAATTGTTTGTTTCTCCTTGTTTTGCTACAATTGTGTGTACAGTGCTGCTTCTCTCCTCTCCCTCCCCTCTTCTCACCACACTAGCCACAGGATGGCCCGTCGTTCTACTATAAACTTCATATGGTCAGTTCAGTCTCTGAGAGCATGTGCCGTCTTCTTTGTTTTTTAAATCATTTTTCCTGTGTTTCCACAGATATGGGCAAGAATTTATGCCACAGTTCAGGTAGGAGGCAACACTCTGGTCTCTAGCTGCATGGCTATTCATTACCAGGTCTCCTTTATGCTACTACTGTACCCTCTTTCCTCCTTCCCTTCTCTCCTCCTCCCGTCCTTCTCTCCTCCTTCCTTCCTTCTCTCCTCCCCCCCCCCCCCCCATCTCCCACAGAACATGATCACCCATCGTCCCTGGATAAGTGGAGTGACCATTTTCTGTGTAGTGGGAGTCATCTTGCTCTATCTCACCATTTACTGTAACTGAACTCGGGCCACACTGTCCTCAAGGACGGAGAAACAGATTGCATGGCTATACTTGTAGGTATGTACAAGTTATCCACGCCGTTCAACCCTGAATGAGGATGGTACTCTAATCAGGACACTTTTTGATCACAAGAGGTCTGGTATTGTACTATAACGTGCCTGCAGGCATTTTGAGCAGTTTTAGCTCTTGGGGTGTGGTTTGGACTTGAAGATAAATTCTTACGCTGATAGTTTGGTAAGGTTGTTTTAGTTCCCTACACCCACCTGCAAAATTACGGTCACTTTGTCCTTCTGAGTGACCTGTCCATTTCCAGCTGGACACTTTTGTTGTAGCACATCGCCCTAAGAATGAGAGGGACAGTCACAAGGTAACTTCATACATTAAACATACATTTCAGCGGAGGTAAGATGCTCTAAGGTTACCTGTGGCAGCTGCAGTTTAAGGTGTTGGCTTGCTTCTCTCAACACTTTTGAAAAGACAACATATGTCTTCATAACAGAAAACACATGATCACAACAAAAAAAGACGAAATGTTCTTGTTTAGGGGAGAGGCTAGTTGAATATTCTGATGGAGAGTTGCAATAAGAGTCTCCAACTGATGGACATGTGCACCACACTCACCCTCCCACACTTGCTGATATCCTAGTTCACACTCTGCACTGCAAGTTGCAAGAACAAGGTCCCTTACAAAATGGCGTTCGAAACAAAGTGCATGCACGCGTCGAGCGTCTCCGCCTACTTTTGACGCATGCGCATTTGGCGACCTTCCCCAACGAGACGTTCGGTAACGTGGTGGCTGAATTCATTGAGTTCACTGAATCCGTCAAAATTGGTACGTAAGTTCACTGATATTCCACCAAATTTGGTCTATAATAACCTTTACTGTTTTACTATCTAGGTACCAAAATTCAAAACAATCCATCAACACTGGCATATTTTACATATCACAATGCACTTCAATGACACACAGGGTATTATGGAACTGTATAGGCAATTATGGAACACTTAAGGTGGCGGGTAAGCTATCCACGCAAGCGCAATAATTGTTTCCGGTTTACGCCCACCATTGTACAGCTGGTTTGTCTTCTTGAACGAAGCAAATCACTGTAGCAGCTGCTTCAGTAGCTTATCGAAGAGCTACGTAGCCGTACAGGCGTACTACAAGTGTGAAGGATCTAGGAAGGCCTGAGAAGTTTCTACGTCGTCGATCGTCATACACCAATGGCCACGCCCACCAAGAAGGCCATGGATACATTTTTTTCGTGACGCTTCGTGAATCAGGTAAACGACTTTAGCAACTCTCCTTACTATAAACAGCTTCTCCAGTGGTTAGTCGAGGGGGTAACGTAAAGTGTTCGTGACTAACAAACGCCGGGGAGAGTTCGTACCACGAAACGCCACAAAAAGTGACTTTCCAATAACAGTTTCAACTCGCCATCCGTTAAGCTTTACAGCTTATGACCAAAACTCTACGTAGCCCCCCCTAGCGACTGTTGAACTTTCTCCTCGCCAAGAATGGAGTATGTGGCTCTCGTACCGTGCGAGTGAAACGTGATGAAAAATTGTAAAACTCAACCACTGCTCTCCGCGCTATTGTCTGTAGCATGGTATCAAGATTTGTTACACAGATAGTACTTGCCACACAGTACTTGAATATCAAGTTTGGCTGTAAGTGATTGTACAACTAGTAAGATGAGACATTTTATATATGGCAGACAATTTATTGTGAAATTATTTACCCGCATTTTCTTCACTTCTATTGCACCAAATTTGGTATACAGTAACCGTTACTGTTGTACTATCTAGGTACGAAAATTCAAAACAATCCATCAACACTGGCATATTTACATATCACAATGTACTTCAATGACACACAGGGTATTATGGAACTGTATAGGCAATTATGGAACACGTAAGCTAAAATTACATTTTCTTCACTTCTATTGCACCAAATTTGGTATGCAGTAACCTTTACTGTTGTACTATCTAGGTACCAAAATTCAAAACAATCCAACACTGGCATATCACAATGCACTTCAATGACACACAGGATACTATATGGAACTGTACAAGCAATAATATGAAACACCAAATATTATGCATGAAATCCTCATAAACCTCAACAAATTCTGTTACAGTAAGAACGTCATCTCTTGATTCTACTGAAGTGGTATGTGTGTAATACAACTCATGAAGTGCATTCGAAACACATAAAAACATCTGGAATATTGTTATCTTCCACTTCTACACAAGAGGTATGATACCAAGCTTTACAACTAGAAAATGTAGAACATTGTGGGGGCGAGCCTGAGCAAGCAGCAAACAGGTTTGGCATAGGATTTGTCACGAACAAGTAGATATCTTGATAAGTCTTCACCCGAGATAGCTAGGTATCACATATGCCAACAGCCAGGACAGCTACTGTCAGTGTGGCTACATGCATGGACTAAGCTTTGCACTGAAGTCATGAGCTGAACTATTGGTGTTTATATGTGCCGTTCATGCATGGCCCTTACCTGGACTCTCAACCACCGTCGTGATCGAAATTTGTACTGCCTGTGGGAAGCCTGCCGTTAATGATCTGTAGCGGCAAGGAGTAAGTTGCCATGCGTGCTTCAACTTCAGTCGTCTCGGCTCCGGGTCGCCGATGCTGCACTCTGGCAATAGCCCTTCACCTACCCGGCTACCGATTGCATGCATGAGCTCGGTCTTTTCGTAATTTTCAAATTTAACCGCGCTCATTTAAAATTTACGGTATATGGCCGCAAGCAAGCAAGCACGTACGTACGTATACACACACACTTCTGCAATGCAGTCCCGCTAGTGTGGGGCTCGCTCAGGCTCGCCCCAATTACTACACTCAATCCATATTTTTGACTCCAATTCTGTCCCGTATTTAACTTCACACACACCACAGAAACACTCGTCATCTTGTCGATCATCTTGCACTGAACATTCTTCTTCTGGTTCATCTTCTTCATTTTCGTCTGCTTCTGAGTTACCAGAAGTGTCGACCTGGACACGTTTTGCTTGAGAACGGGTTCTTATACGTGGAGCTGCTGAACGATAAGTCTTGGGAGACCTAACCTTGCGCTTTGAGTTTAATTTGCGGCCCCGGGGTTTAGCTTTCGACTTTGTCTTTGGTTGTTGTTTCTCCTTTCTAGCAGCTTTTTTATCACGCAACCGCTGAAGAAACGGGCTCTCTGACACATGCTAAGCAGTGTTTGTCAGGCCAACTCTAGTCTTCTTCTTTTGTGCCTTAGCAGCTTTGGGTATAGTTAGAATCTCATCAATGCTCAGAGATTTGCATGAAGAAGATCTTAGCGGACCAGGGCTAGGAGATTTTAGTGGTCCAGAAGAGCGAGAAACAACCACGGACAGAGTTTGCAAAGGAGATAGAGAGCTGTTAGATAGAGACTGAGAGCCGAGAGATTGTGAATCATCACTTTCAACGTTGCCATACACAGTAGAGGGTGCTTTTTGTGCATCTGTAATTCTACCAGGATTAAGGGGGAAAATCCCAGTCTTAGTGAAACCAGATATTAAGTTACTAGGCGTAAGAGCCAAAGGCCAGGCTGTTCCGATCAGGCTCGCAAGATCTGCTTCGGTGACAACTCTTCCTGGATTCTTTGTCATAAATTGCTTGCACGCTTTCGAGAAGTGGAGTTTAAAACTTGACATAACCGAAACATCTAGAGGTTGGAGAATATGAGTAGTGTGCGATGGTAAGCAGAGTAGGTGAATATCATTAGCTCGTGCTTTCTCAATTACTTCGATAGAGAGATGAGATGCATGGCCATCGTAAATCAGAAGGATGGGTCTTGCGCTAGGGACATTCTCCATGAAAAAATCAAGCCAACGGCAAAAAATATCTTGATTGATCCACCCTTTAGGAGATGCGGCAAACTGGGTGCCTGGAGGTGCTCCCACTTTCAAATTGTCTGGTATGCGAACTCTTGGATATATGATTAGTGGTGGAATAGCATGGCCAGCTGCAGACCCGCACACGGGTACAGTGTGGGTCCTTCCCCTTTCTCCAGATGTGATACCCCAAACTGTTTTCTTCCCTCGTCTGGCTAAAACTTTACATCGACTCTTGTGAACTTTCGTAAACCCAGTTTCGTCTGCATTATACACCAGCATTGGCTTCGACAATAGGTTAAGTCTAGCTAGAACAGCAGCCAGCTTTGCAAAAAAATCCTCTATGATTTTCTCGTCAGCATTTTTGGCCCTCATAAGCAGGGAAATCGTCTGAGGAAGCCTTCGTACCAATCCCGACCAGCTTTTCCATTCTTAAATGGGTGTGGCCTGCCAGAATTACTGGCTATTACATAGGCTACTCTCCTGATATACTCTACCGTCAACCCATACCCCATATCGCACATAGTTAAGCAGTACTCACACAACTTTTCTTCTTCTTCTCTGGTTAATACAGTTGGCGGTCCAGGTTTCGCATTCAGAGAAACTTCGCCGTCCACTCTTCGTTTCAAAGTGGTGAGTGGCACGTCATATTCTCTAGCTGCCTGTCGAAGGCTCTTCTTATTTAGCTTTACCAGCTTCATTGCCTCACTCATGGCCTCTATTGACCACTGCTGCTGCGTTTTCTTGACGAAAATTCCACCTGCTTTGGATAATACACGTGATTGAAGGGTTAAAGGTCGTGACCTTTGACCTCCAATAGCAAACTAACAACCACGAAGATCTCTGGATAGGCATGATAGGCTAGGTAAGTTAGCCAAATACGAATAAATAGTTATTGCAAAGTGTTCCATAATAGCCTACTGTACCATAATACCCACGCTTACCCTAGTTGAAATAATTTAGCCTGTGGTAGTAGACTTTAGTCTGACCCCCAGACCCTTCTTGCCTCATGAGGGTCTGGTGAACAACATTTTCAGGAAATGTCTTGAGTGCTGGAATCTTGCTGTTGGTGTTGATGAGGGAAAGAACGCCACATCAGCCAACCAGCGTTTGAGTTCTTCTAATGACAGGAAGTGAATATAACAGTAGAACATGGAAATTTTTCAAGTTAGAGTAGTACTTAACCAGTTGCGTTGAAGATTTGAAAATGAAGTTCACTGTATTTAAATCCACAGCATTCCAGCAGGACACTACCGAGCAAGGTTATTCCCCAGACCTATGTGTGGCCAGAAGGGACGTCCAGACTAAGTAAATTCATTGTTTCTCAGGCAAAAGTTTCTGCAGGCAGGCGGTTCTTTTTTTTGTTCTTGTTTAATCAATTTAGTGGGGCAAAGCACCAACTAGCCTCATACCTAGCACACAGATACCTGCCTCTAATGTCCCAAGAACTGTAGAAGGTCACAATAAAGCTGTTTTGGGTGCCTGCAACTTAAAGAGGAGTTACTTTCAATAGCAACTCTCGAAGCACTCCTTCCAAATGTTGATTACATGAATTTGTGCATGTGTACTTGTTGACCTTGGAACTAATTTTTAATAAGGAATTGCTTTTTCTGAGGTGGGTGGGCCTGAGAAACAAACAATTTACTTATACTGTGGCCTTAGCATGGCACCAATAGAAGAGGCCAATATTGATACTCTGAAGTGAATCAGTGTGAACTTGTGAACTGGTGTGTGTTGCTCCACTGAGTCTCATTACAGTTACTTTGTGTTGTATGCTTTAGTGTACCTCAGAGCCATTGGAGGTGAAGTCGGTGCTACATCTTCGCTTGCTCCAAAGATTGGTCCTCTTGGTTTGGTATGTTAAGAAGAGACATATTTCATTTCTTAAGCAGTTACTTGGTGGGTATGCTGCTGTAAAAAGCCTTACCGAAGACCAGGAAATCATCCAAGTGCTTAACCCTTGGAATTTGGAAGTAGTTATGTGTCTCTGTTTATTAACGTGGAAGTTGTTCAATATTAGCGTTATTAATCTGAAGGTCAAAGTGTCAAGTGTTGGGAGTGCAATAATGCATAACAAAATTCATTTCACCACAAAGCATGTACCTTACGCGTATTTCGCGCATCGCTGCATTCAAAGCGCCGTATCGCTGAACTTCCGTGAAGGGCGGCGCTCATACGCTCTTTGTAAACTTATTAGATATTCATGCACCTACGAAGCAAGTATGAGCCCCGCCCTTAACGGAAGTTCAGCGCTTTGAACGCAGCGATGCAATCGAAATACGTGACGGAATAACCTTCGATTTCTACACGGGACTGCCACATATGTTGGCTTCCTACTTGACTGCTGTACAAATCTCCCACAAGGTTCAAGGTACTGAAGCTGCATGTGCACTTTGTCAACCACAGCAACAATGTCAATTAGCTAGCCATGGCTGCCGGGCACGCGGAGTTGCTTGCTCTTGCACAAAAAATAGCATTCTATGAGTGTTGGAATGACGTGCACAAAAAATAGCATTCTATGAGTGTTGGAATGACGTTTTACGGACTTATATGGCTTGTAAGCTCCTCCCCCGAGGGATTGACGGAAGATTATGGTGGTTACTTGACTTGGAGTGAATATATGACCAGGTAAGTCCCTGGGCAGGGCTTTGAGCAGGCTATGATGCTGTATATTAGCGATTTGCTTCAATATTTATTAAAAAGCTTCCGTCAGTCGCTAATAACCATTCTTAACCCTTTCCAGCCCATAGCGCGAATGGCAATATTGCGAAGGAAGAACGTGTTGCGTATTGTGTGTCATATCGCGAATTGGGAAATAGCTACAGACTTCTGGTAAAAAGAATTATAGAGCCTTATAGTTCGCTTAGCATCAGTGGAGTTTTGAAGCTTACCACAAAAAGTACAGGCTGTAAGACAAACGTAAGTTTTCAGACCGGAAATCGCTACCTTCGGTACATTCTCAAGCTTATAACTTGGCTGTTTCGTGTTTGTTCTTCTTGAAATCTGCAGCGTAGTTAGAGCTTTCCTTTAGATTCACATAGCTTTTTATTGCATCTTCGTCGCTTGTATACTTTTCGAGATCGGTCTTGACATACATGACGTCGCCAGTGCGATAAAATGCACGCCACTCAATGTTGACTTCTGATCCGGAAGTAGTTAACTTTCAATTTAACTATGCGATATTAGCTTCCGGTGGGTGTAATGAATATAGTTACATGTACTAACGCTGGAAGTTCGTACTATACCGCTAACGTGAACGAGAAGACTGAAAAAGGACCTTGTGTGGCCATCACGCCGTACGGCATCATTGGGCTGTAAAGGGTTAAGATGCCACTGGGCGCTTCTTACAGTTTCCTGGGCAACTTAACCGCATGTTATCTTGTGCGTGAGTTGGTTAATATTTGAACCACCATAACTTGTGAGCTGTTTATATGCAGCTGATGATTTTTGCTGCACAAAGGAAGCTATGTGTGATGCTTGTGTGATGCTTGGTTTCATGTGCTAAGACTTTAGTATGCCTGGTTTAGTAGCATAAATGTATACATATGGGATAGCTCTTTTTTCTGGAAATTGTTCTTGACCACCCTTTGTTGCCACAAAATAAACTGACTGGGACAACTGAGAGGCTTCATTCCTGGTATTGTGCTAAATTGGATCAACCCAAATTAATTAGTGGCAGCAGCTTGCCACTAAGTTGGATCCACCCATAAATTCCCAGAATTGAATTTCTTGGGCTAGATTGGATCATGCCTTTTATTTGAAAAACATACCAGTAAAGGGCCTGGTATCTACTGTTTGCGCATGCACTTAATTTGCCGACATTCCGGGAATCCCGGATAATACCGTGTTACCTCCGTGTGCCGTGACGTCAGGTACACTTATATTGCCATATATTTAATCGTACACTGCTGACAATGGCTATTCGTGTTTAAGACCTGGATTCTGCCGTGTTGTTTGCCTCCCTGCAACTTTGAGGCAAAGCGACAGTGCTTAACCGATTATACGCTAAGTTTATTGGAATTTAATTTATCCCAAACGCGGAATTTTTAATGTCACGTGAGATCAACAATTATAAAAGCTTTTATCTGCATATGTAAGCATCAGAGAAGTTAAATATAGCTCTACAGAGTTGAAAAAGGGATTTGAAAAGCTTCCTATCGCTTAATTTGTACCTAGGTAAGTGTTTTTGAAGCACACGGCAGCTGTTTTCGCGGAGCACTGGTTTTGTTGCTTGCCGTGTGTACCGTTTTTGGCTTTTCTCTGTAGCTAGCGTCGTGTCTCTCTTCATAGGCGTTGAGAAGAAAACGTGGCCAATAAGTCACTTTCGCGATCGAGTCGATCGACGACCTACATGGCTTCTCACGCTTACTACGCTCCGCCCCTCGAAGGCTTCTGAACGAAACCTCACATATTACTAGGGGAGGCCCCACTCTAACCACAGACCGGATATAAAGCTTGTTGCTAAGAGCCAACGGCTGTTAGCAAGCTCAAGCGAATCCGTGACGCCTATAGGCGTCTATTGCGCTTTGATGTAGTGACGCCTATAGGCGTCTATCGCGTATAATCGGTTAAACTCGAAAAAAAAGCATCTACGAAGCATTTATCCTAGGGAAATCTGGCTCAGTTTTGGCAAGTTATAATTCGTCTTACGAAGCTACAGCTTACATTTATAGCATGAAGATCGTCCTGTGTTGACAGCGCAGTTCAAGCGATAAGCACTGGGGCAAAGGGCTAGGAGAGCAGCGTCCACCTCTTTAGTGATACAAGACTTAAAAAACATTACAAATGTAAAAAGATGTAGGGATGGCATGCCAAAAAGTATGCAAACAAGGTAGGGATGATGCATGAAAGCAAAGGTCTACATATTGGCAAAGCCCCATCCCTGCATCTTTTTCACACTGCAGTTGGTAGTCTTTACTGGTAGTTCATGGCTGTAGCCTCGTTCTCAGGCCATGCACTTCCTAGCTCCTCCCACATGGCCTGGGAACGAGACTAATATAGTGCAACCAGGCATGAACTTCCAACTATTGAAATTTCACATAATAGGCTATATCTTCCACATACAGCATTACTAAGCTATGAAATTTGGTATACTTGCTGTATGTAAAAAGGTCTTAAATTCTATCGGGCCAGTTTCCATGGTAACGACCTCTATCTGCCCACGTGTAATTGCCTTAGTATTGTATTAAATTAGTACCGTAGTGTCCCGTTAATATGCCCCACCATTTTGTACACTACATCCCGCCTAAAGTGGGGGGGGGGGGGGGGGGGGGCTTATATTCGAGGATGCAATTAGTCTCGACTATAAGCCCCCCCCTATGAAATCAATGCCTTTCACTATCAACTAACTATGGCGACGACTTTCAGGATCGAGAGTACTGTTCGCGGACATCACGTTTACAAAGCTGCGTGGTCTCCCTACATCGGAGAAGAGCTGCCAGTTCAACGCGAGGTCAATAACATTCACGACGACTTCGCTGTAGCTGTCCTCAAGAACGGCAACACTGTCGGTCATGTACCACGGGAAATTTCCAGAGTCTGCTGCTATTTCTTGCACAAGAGTGGCAGCGACATGACTTGCATCGTCAATGGTGACAGAAGACGTTCTGAAGTTGATGGGAAAGGACTCGTGGTTCCGTGCGTGTACATCTTCAGAGGGAAACAAAACACCTTGACAGACTGATAAACCTGTTTGCTAAACTAGCAGCTTAAAACTTGGAACATCTAACCGGCTTTTCTAAAAGCCACAAAACTTACAAAAGATTCACCGACTACTATAGTCTTACTGAACGCACTTGCAACGTATAGTAAGCACGTGTAGTTTTGATGTTCCAGAAGACGCTCACCGGGGGGGCGTTATAACGAGTCAAACTACCCTGTGCAGGAACTTTGGCGGAAAAGAGGGGGGGGGGGGCGTATTTTCGAAGGGGGCGTATTAGCGGGACACTACGGTATGTAGTTTTGCATTCATCAAGGCACAGCACTAATTCTTTGTCAATAGGCTTTACTTAGTCATTAATAAATTTTGGCTAGAGCATTTTTATTGTAACACGTAAGAAAGAATTTATAGAGAATTTTCTTTAAAATCTGCCCACATCAATTAAAGAAGTATGTCATCCTAGATGGATGATCCTAAAATGCTAATGCCATACTAAACTCTTTAAAATTTGGCTAAAAAAAAGGAAAGAAAAATGCATCACAGAACCCAAAAACGAACGTTGAAGTTAAGACAAATTTCTTCAATCTGTCAGTATAAAAGTTATTCGTGAACTCCGATTCTTTCTTTTCCAGCTCTGCTCCTGCCACATGTCCTTCAAGGTAAGAAAACATGTAATGTCGGACTTTTCGGTGATAATTCTGAATGTTTTCAACGGTGACACTCTGAAGGCCAAGAGGAATGTTCTTTCGCAGAGGGTAAATTATACTTACAATATGCCTTCGTATACCGCTTAGCCTGGGCCCACACCCTCTCAATCGGATTTACTTCTGGATGGAACTTCGGTAAAAAGATGAGGGTGTGCCCCTTTGATTCGATGAAGTGCTCCACTCGACTTTTTTCATTCTTAAAATCGTCATGTTGAACGAGTATTTGTCTCATCTGCTCTGCAACAAGGGTACGAGTATTAATACCCCGCTCCTCAAGCACAACCCTCATACCCTTAGGCACACCAAGAGCATAGTTCAATTTCTGTACCTTTCCTGCCCAGATGGTGTCTCTCATCACTTTCTGCTTTCCCCCTGGGTTGACATTCATCTTCGCAACTTCAAGGGCATCGTCAGCCTTGGCTGTATGGCAACTGCTGCTGTCAAACACCCAAACGTGCTTCCAATTGTCCGCCTTGGGGTACTTGACTTCTGCAATCAGCACAGCTTTCTCCATTTGCTTCATGAATTTTTCGCTCGTCCAGTACCCCTCTCTGCTCTCTCCATACTCGATGACACTTAGTGCACATTTCTCCAGATTGGGATGGTTTACCATAGCAGCATCAAATTCCTGATCTGTGAGAGCTAAGTAACCATGTCTGACACCATGATGCCAGACCCCTTGCTCTTTGGACGCAGCATGTATGTGCCCTTCTTTCCCCACTGAAACGGCTGGTCCTTGTTTACATGAAAAGTGCTCTCGTCGTGAAAAAACACAACTGTTTTGGCTCGCTCTGCAGCTAAGGCCAGTGGCACATCCGGAGGAAATGCCGCTGCTGCCTCGGGAGTTGGTGCCTGTTCTGGATGTAGAAATCCAACTTCGATCATCTTTCGAAGAAAGTTTCCTCGGTACTCAACAACATCGTCTCGTTCGTGGCCATCGAAAAACATGCCTTTGGCAGGAGTCAGGACTTCGAAACCTAATTCATGAAGCCACTTACGAGCGGTTTCAATGGAGATCTTTCTCGGGAAGCCAGGCTCAAGGCTGGTGTTAGACAGCAAATCTTGATTTACCCATTCACAAAACGTTGCTGTTTTTAAGTTGGGCTCACCCTTGACTGCCGCATGTTCCCGAACAAAAGTGGAAGCCTTCTCGTTTAGCTCCTCAGACGACCACAGCACACCAGAGCGTTGGTACTTCCCCTGCTTGCTCTCAGGGACTTCTCCACTCTCGATAAAGTCATGACACCACTGGCGAATGGTGCAATCTGACTTGCCCAGCATAACTCCAACATACTCTGCTGCCTTTGTCTGGGTGAAGTTGAACAAATGCTGTAGATGGTAGCACAGAAAGAGGCCCAAAGAGACCTTGTCATCCCTATCCAAGGTCAAGATCCAGTCTTCGACAAACCTCTCCAGAATGAGGTTGGCATCAGCAGAGAGCTCTTCATCAGGATCATAACTAGGATCAGGTGTAGTCTCTACCTCAGATTCACTAGAGCGCTCAGTAGGCGCTGGATTAACCGAAGTGGAGGCTGATTCTGGATGAGACTCTTCTGTTCTAGCTCGCTTAACCCCTTCTCTTGCCTTTATTGCAGCCTCTTGAAGCTGTTTCTGCCTCTTGGACTTTGGGGGCATCTTCAAATAGCCTTGTAGATCGCAAAAACTCTTCCAAACACGCTCAAAACCAGCTCAAAACTATCGAAAACAATTTTATCACTGCACATGGCAAAATGTGAGATTACATCACAAAGTGTCATTCTATGATGTCATTGCCCAAAAAATTTTGTGTACTTGCCTGGGCAAATCAAAAAAAGGACTTTACAGGTGCATAGATGAAAAATCGTCTATCGTGATAAATAGATCGTAGCAAGCGCTTTCGATTAATACCAAATTTACTAGGGGCATACTCCTGCAGCATGAATGGCGGAATTTTCAAAATTTGGAAGCTTATGCCTGGTTACACTGTATGAGCGTATAGATATGTGTACCTTGTATAGGTGGCTACCAAGGTTAGTAGTTTTATTGCCAACATACTACTTGTAGTGACAGTATAACCTAGATAGTGAGCTCGAGTAGGCTGCAGACTGGTCATAGTAATCAGTGTGTAAAACTCAAGCACTCATGCACAGCATTAATAACTGCATGGATGGGTGCAGATTCAGCTCTCAAGCACGCTGTCTAACTTCATTGTGAAAAAGATGTAGGGATGGGGCTTTGCCAATATGTAAACCTTTGCTTTCATGCATCATCCCTACCTTGTTTGCATACTTTTTGGCATGCCATCCCTACATCTTTTTACATTTTTAAGTCTTGTTTCTGTACTTTTTTTATGTTAATCTCAGTTACAGTAGCCTAAGATGAATATTTCGCTGTGAGTAGGCTATTTTTAGTGTAGCTACAAGTAGGCAGCTGAATGCAGCGCCTTACCTACGTGGTGTTCATAAGCCTTGCCCAATGCCCCGGGAGGAAAAGACCGTGCCAGCCATGCCCACTCGCTTGTGTACTCTTGCTTCCAGACCAATGACCGTGGTCTTTGGTCTGGGAACGAGACTTCGTGTGCGCATGCGTACAAAATTTGAAAATGGCGTCCTAAGCAACGGACAGCAGCCTCAGGGTGTTGTGAATGGCTTTTGTTGACCAGGGTGAATTTGAAGCTATGAAGACGCCGAGTGGTTGTAGAGCTCCGCGCTGTGATAAGCATCAGTTTTGTGCTAAATTGATGGTGAGTACTTAAACCGTTTGCGAGATATTGTTGTTGACTGTAGTGGTCGTAGCAAGAAAGAAAGAAAGAAAGAAAGAAAGAATACGAAAAATGGCACTTTCGGTACCGCACACTTTTGCGTTTAGCTGTCTTCCGCATAGCTTTTGGCCACTTATATGCGTCTTGCTGATCACAAAGGCACTCAAAGAGGAAGCCTGGGCACTTAAATAAGCTTTTGGCGTGTTTGTGGTGAAGTTATACGGCTTTTGCTTAAGTATTGCATATATTGCGCGTCGGCGCCATCCCTACATAGAGAGTCTACCGACTCTCTGATAAATAAAAGCCAATATATATAATATCATAGTTCATAAGCACATGATATAGGCCATCATTTGACACACTCTTGCATAATTTCACGTGAACTTGCGCACTAATAATTAAGCGCATGCGCGAACAGTGGATACTATCCCTTTTCACCGAAATTTTGAACAGGCCTGGGAAAGAGGCTACTGCAGTATGTACCTTGTCCTGCTCTGATAGTTTCTGAGCCTTCCTGAACAGTGCTAAGCTACCGCCTCCATAGGCACAATGCAGTTATATCCCACCAAGGGGCATGGCCAAAACATCTGGTTGTCGCTAAAAGGTGTCATTGGGGACAGAAGGAGCTAGACTAGAGTACAACTGTCAACTGAGATACTCTGTATGTCAAACATGAAAGAAAGTTCATACAACTTGCCATAGACTACATGTGACCCGCTGAGCGAAAACCTGGCACATCGCGCATTTTATGAAAATCGAGATAAGACCGGAAATCAGTATACCAATGTGTAATTGTGCAACAGGAAAAAAAACGGAAGCAATCGGTTACTTGGTTCCTGAGCTACAGAGTGAAATGCGTAGCGGATGCAGAACGCAACTTTTCGAGAAAACGCAATGTTTTTACGTTGCTACGGTAAATTTTAATGTCTCCATATACTATTGTGTTGCATAAATTTACACGTGTTCTTGTAGAAAAGCAGCTTGTAAGTCGGCAAAGACAGTTGGGAAAGACAGCGGTTATAAAAGCGGGGGCTTACATTGTGTCTATGGACAGAAAGACAACCGTATACGGACTGGAAGCGGGTAAAATCGGGCATTTTGAAAAACGTGTACATGCTGTCCATAGCAACGCGTTCCCGTATTTCACTGGCCTGCCTGTGTGAGTTCGAGCTTATATCATCTTTATAGTAGCAGAGCCAGGCTTCATAATTCAGTATAAGTCCAAGCCCCTTGTGACACGCTGGTGTAATAATGTGAGTTTAGCAGGGAAACGACCTGTACGGATAAAATTGCCTCTAACTCAAATTCAATATTTGCGCAAAGTGCCGGGTTTTCGCTCAGCGGGTCACATATAGCCTCGTACCCAGGCCACGTGGGAGGATGGAAAAGTGGCCTGGTATCCACTGTTTGCGCGTGCACGAACGATTCCGGAAATCTTCCGCGAACGAGTCTGATTATGGACAAGGTACACATAGTTGTTATGCGGAGAAATAACCAAACTAGATATATGGCTTGCAGTGTGGCAGCTGTGTTTACGGGGTGATGGCTTCTGTTATCAGAGACACAAGGGGGGACACGACAAGGACTACGCTACAACCACCGCCGGTTCCACCGTCGCTGTGCTTGTAGTTGAAAACGAACGGCAGAGTCTCGTAGCAGATGGACTTACCAAATCCCGTGGGTAGCCACAGGAATACGTCCTTACCATCGTAGATACATTTGATTGCATCCAGCTGCTCTGCTTTCAACGTGAAATCTCCCTTTCCAATACAACAAAGAGCGAGCTTGAGCGCTTCATCAAAGTCCTCGCTTTTACCTGCCATGTTCGCGGGATAAGCTCGAGATGGACGTGCTTCGGAGCTATACGCCAGTATACGGTAAAGATTAACGGTTTGTGAACGATGGTATATGATACCCCATGAAATCATGGGGTTTTTCGCGCATGCGCAAACAGTGGATACCAGGCCACTTTTCCCTCCTCCCACGTGGCCTGGGTACGAGGCTATAGACTACAAGACTAAAAAGATGTAGGGATGGCATGCCAAAAAGTATGCAAACAAGGTAGGGATAATGCATGAAAGCAAAGGTCAACATATTGGCAAAGCCCCATCCCTACATCTTTTTCACACTACAGTTAGACAGTGCATGGGGGTCTTCCTAAAACATACAAGTTTTCAACTTTTACTGGCAGTTCATGGCTGTAGCCTTGTTCTCAGGCCACTTCCTCCTCCCATGTGGCCTGGGAATGAGGCTAGTATGGCCCTCTTGGTAGCATTATGTCAATACGGAACCTCTTCAACAACTTAAGCAGTGGGTTGGAGTAGATGGCAGACTTATGATAGTAAGTGTTGTTAAAGTACATGGCATGGTTTTATGCCTTGTCCCCAGGCCACTTTCCTTCTCCGACATGCTGGTTCAGGAACGAGGCTAATATGATCTAGCAGCATTGCATCAGCTGTAGTGTGAAAAAGATGTAGGGATGGGGCTTTGCCAATATGTTGACCTTTGCTTTCATGCATTAGCCCTACCTTGTTTGCATACTTTTTGGCATGCCATCCCTACATCTTTTTACATTTTTAATGTTTTTTAAGTCTTGTCCTAATATTGAGTATCAAGGGTGCATCAAGCCAAAGCACCAAGAGGGCATGTAATTTCCTGTAGTCTATGACATAATGAGTGTTACTATAAATAATGCTTCGGATTAAGCCAAGAATACTGATGTTCCATGGAAGTCCTTCCTGCAGCAACATGACAATATTTGGTATATAGAGCCTGGGAACAAGGCTACTGCAGATGGGATCTCAGCCATTCTAGCAAAAAATGGGGCACAAGAATTACACAATACACATACTGGAAATACTTTTGAAAGCTATATTCAGTAACACTCAACATTTCGCCATCTGTACATGCCCTCATGCCGCTCGATGCACCTTGTGTTAATGCAGCTCTCACCTCTTGTGCCATCACAGTCGGGTAATGGCAAGTTCTTGGCGTTCAGAAGCTTTATAGGCATTCCTTGGAATGCCTCTTCCCCTATATGAGTGGTGATCTCCTCAACATTGGCTGTGTTTTCAGTCAGGGTCAGTGGATGCTCAGCAACTTCAACCACTTGATTGTTTCTCACCTCACATATCTGAATAGATTTTTGCCACGTTGCTGGTGGCTGAAGACCCTGTCGTGTATAGAGATAAATTCTCATGTCACATGAAGACAGTTTGGTCAAATTACAGGAGTGCAGATTCAACCGAGTTTCCATGCAAGCCTTCCCACCGTCCAGTTTTTGATCGCTTGCGGTATGCACAAGCGATCAAAGAGTGGACGGTGGAATTTCAGTATGCAAAAACAGCATGCAAAAAGCGGACGGTGGGAAGGTCTGGGAACCAGGCTACAAGGTAAGGTAAGTCGGGGTAATTCTGAATACTTCACGTACAATGCTCTGCTACTTTAGAAGCATAAACAGCTGCACTCCGGTACTGCACCTACAGGTAGGTCTAGAAGGCAGCTTTGACAGGAGCATCTCCTGTTGCTGCAGATCGAGCCTACACATTGTACGGCTACATAATGTCCAGTCAGTTAAAAATTTCCTAGACCGTTTACCTCTACAAACTTTACAATATTCCAGTAACTTCGCCACTTTCTGATGCCAAATCAGTTTCACAATGTCAAGCATATACTAACAGACCTACGAGAACGATTTGACCAAAAACAGCTGACTGAGCTACCTAAGAATATTATGACCCTGTGGCTGACTCCGTAAACGTGAAGCTATCAAACTTATGCTGCTTGTAGTCCGAAGGGTCAAAAACCCCCTCACATAGAAAGCTTCGATAATAGTTAACGTGTGCAGGTGTATGAATTTTTTGTAAGTGTACTCAGAATTACCCCGATTTACCTTACACCATAAAACAATGATTTATTGGCCAACCTGTTTGCGCTCCCCGCCTCCAGTGGTTGGTCGATAGTGCTTAGGCTTCCATTTCTGAGTGCTTGTACTTGTAGAGGGTCCAGGATCATCGAGAGAAGCAGAACCAGCTCGTCCCTGTGAACTCTTAATCCCTAAAACCTCCCACTTCTGCAACTCGTTTATGTCACTGAACACGCCATCAGCGTTTGGGAACTTCACTGTATGATCAGCGGACATAGTCTGAAGATAGTGGTGTCAGCGATCAATCCGAAAACCTTGGCTATCTTTTTCGTCGTAAGCTCTTGGGGACCAAAGCTCACGGTCCTGTTGTCCTCCTTGTAGATTACCTCCACAGGTATCGGATCTAAGTCAGACCATCTGCTAGTACTAGCACTTGGACGACTACTCAGACTAGCCATGTTCGCTATGGTTCGACTTCTAACAAAAATTGGTGGTGGATTTAGTCTCATTCCGGTTCCCAAATGTTCTCGCACGTGCGTTCCCAAACTTTCCCGGCGCCAGTTTTCGATCGATTGTATGAGCCATGCATACAAAAATTGGACAGCTTGGGAATGAGGCTAGCTTCCCAGTCTGGAATCTGAATGTTCAACTTATCTGGAACTTGTTAGCCCACGGCGCGCATGCGCAGCGAGGGTTACGGTACTTGGTCTGTGTGTCTGTCTGTGTGTCTGTCTGTGTGTCTGTTACTCAACATCTCACTTTTAACGTGTTTATTTGTGTCACAAGCGATACTAACCTTCTCGGCGGCGGATGAAGGTCGAAAACTTTAAGCGATTTTCTCTGAAAATGCTTCGTTGCGAAGCTAGAGCGTTTCCAGTTAGTACGGCATACGGCTACATGATAAGTCGGCCATTTTTACTCGCAAAAAATGCGCATGCGTATGAATCTGGACCACGTGGCTGGCGGCCGTTTTGTTCTCGGGAGAGACGTTCATTGCGAGTTCGATTATTGGCCATTGGCAGTAAGTATGCCTCCAACAAAGGTATGCTCGCAGTGTAAAGCTGCTGTGCCTGTAAGACGGAAGACATGTGAATGCTGTGATCATGTCTTTCGATCCAAACGAAAAGCAGAGTGTAATTTGCGAGAAAGCTATGAGAGCAGTAGAATCAGATTGTGTGAAATCAGCTAGGAAGACTAAAGATAAGTTGCACAAGGCCTGTGAAAGAGCGACCTTTGCATAGGCAGGAACAAAACAATGCGCATGGCAAGCATGAGAGAGTCACGAGACAGTGATCGATTCTAGACAACACACGAGTACAATCACATGCACTGCTGCGCCGAGGGTTTGGCACTTTAGTGCCTTTCATTTGTACTGCTTTGATCTTTAAAAAGGCGCCTGGTATGAATTTAGTAGCTAGGTTACTCCCTAGAGACTTTCTCAGAACTAGGTTACTGTGTGCTCTAAGTTAGTTTGACACCCCATACAGGTTTCCCCCCAGTTTTGACAACCACAGCAGTTCACATAATTTCCCTGGAAAATTGCTGTGGCTGTCAAAACCTCAGGGAAAAAAAAAAAAATTAAATACCCTTAGCTTGATGTCTAACCTATAGCACCTTATTAGAGTATGTCAATTTGTGAATGAGTACATCACCTCACAAAATCTTAATAGACAGAATTCACAAACTAAGGTTCTCAGTATAGGTTAGAAACCTAACCAGAGGTTCTTAGGGCTATAGAAGCGCGAGGAAGTGTTTACATAATTCCTGAGGGTGAAGCCCGAAGGGATTATGTAAACACTTCCGAGGCTTCTGAAGCCCTAAGAACCGAGGGTGCGGTTTCTAACCGGCTTAGAAAATGGCGCAACATTGCATAACCTGTTGTTAAGGTAACCATTCTGCACTGCAACGGACCAATCAAATTGTCTGTTGATAATTGCTGCTTTGCAGCAAGCCAATCAGATTTGAGGCAGCGTATGCTTTTATTGCAAAACTGAGCGAGCCGTTTTAGTAGTCTGCTAGTTGTAATGTAGATAGCAAAGGTTTGGTTTGGCAAATTATGGCAGTTTCTCCGTCGCTCCTGGCTGGAGTAAAACCCGTTCCAGAAGACTGGATTTCTCCGCGTGAGCTTCTTCTTGGACTGGGAGAACCTTGGGAGCCTTTCCCGTGGGATTCCTGTTATGACACCGAGGATGTGAACGTGGACCTGCTCGTAGCATCTCAACAATATGAAGCTGTGTTGCAAAATAGCATTGACGAGGAAAACGTTGATGGTTTGTTGCTGGCGGCATCTCAGGACTACGAAAAGTCGACTGAAGTATCCAGTCGTTGGGCGCCTCCAACGGATTCGTCGGAAATAAGTGTGCATCGGAAAAGTGGGGTTCCCCAAAAGACTCAAAACCAAACCAACTGGGCACTTCGAGTGTGGAGTGATTGGGCCCTGTACCGACAAAGGAATCTTGTCGAAGTTGAAGAGACATTACACCCACTTCAAGACAATTTTGTTGAAATGGACAAAACAGACATGGCTTTCTGGCTATGCAAATTTGTCACGGAAGCACGTAGACGGGACAAAGAACCGTATCCACCCGATACGCTCTACTCCTTGTGCTGTTCGCTGTTTCGGGCAACACGTTTGTTTGAAGCTGGTGTCGACGAACAACTGATAATGCTCCGTACAGGACACAGTACTACCAGTGGTGTAAGATCATACAAGCGTGTCAGTGAGCAGTTGAAAGAAGTAACCTCAGACATTTTGAATGGAGTGCAAACCACAAAGAAAACGAAGTTAGAGGGTGAGAGTGCCGTTGTCTGCACACTACCTCCAGCAGCAAATGGAGGTGTCCTAGCATCACCTGTCCTTCCGTTGCCACAGATGAACTTTGCAGGAGCATCAAACTTTAATATCAGCATTAACTATAACAACATTTTGCTTGTTTGTGGATGCATCCAACTGGCAGTGTGCTTCGTACTCCTGATTGTGTATGTAGGTTTTTTTGTTGGTTTGTTGTTTTTTTTTGGTTTGTTGTGTATGTAGGTACTTGTTTGTACACGTGTACAACTGCACTTCTGATTGGATACTCTTGATGTTTGACTCAGGTTTCTATTTGAGATAGAAAACCTGCATGAGGTATTCTACGTGAAATAAAAGACCTCATTAACACTTCAACATCAAAGCTAGAATATTTCTAAGTAATTGCAATGTACGTTTCCAATGCTGCTGCTATATAAATCACAGTAATATATATCTATTATTTGATGGGTGAGAATGCAATATGGCTGGATATGACAATATATCCTCAAATATTAGCTTAATAGTGCTAATTGATAGCCACGCCTACAAATACGGTGTCCATGGTACTGTGCTTAGAGCTTCATGTATACACAAATCAAGTCTTTTAGATTCCATACACACTACTGATTTTCGAAATACCTGTGTATCTAGCGTAAAAATGACATGTCCTATGCCTTAGTTCACCTGAGTGTAAGGCATGTTGGCTTACAGTGCAGACCAACTGGACCACTTCCTGCTACACCAACAATATAACCACTCCCACTACAGGATCCAGCACTGATTATCCTTTATTCGGATGATGCTGCTATCCACCACGCGCTGGGGATAGCCGGTTCCCCCGTACCACAAGGTATGTACTCTGTTAGAGTCTGGTGTGTTTGTGGAAATGTATGATAACTGCAATATATATATTTTCTGAATAGGAGCAACAGCACAGCAGTCTGCAAAAAACTTTAAGCGTTTCATATTTCACGAAGTGAGTCAATTCACAGAACTCGATCTCTGTGGCGTTCCGCATCATCCCAGTGCTGTTGTCACGACTGGCGACCAATACTGCCAAGAGGCACTTCATCATCTGACAGGAATGCAGTTTTTCAAGATCAAGAGACATTTGACGCAAGTATTTTCAGGGACAGTTGGCACAGGATATAACACTTGGTCCCAGCACGCTGGCTGTGGCCAGCTGGGAACCCTCCTGCATGTGCAGGGTTTAGGGACCGGGGACACCCATGTAGACTTGTTGCTCATGACCACGGGGATTTTTAAATACCCATAGCCACCGTCCCTCCCTTTCCAGTTGCTCAGAAGAAAGACTCCGAACCACATTTGTACAAGTCATGCATAACTTCAAGATTGTTTTATTCTGATCACAAACTGACTACATTGCTTGCTACATGGTCACATGAAGAGAGAGAGAGAGAGGGAGGGAGGGAGGGAGGGAGGGAGGGAGGGAAGGGAAGGGAAGGGAAGGGAAGGAAAGGAAAGGAAAGGAAAGGAAAGGAGGGAGGGAGGGAGGGAGGGAGGGAGGGAGGGAGGGAGGGAAGGAAGGAAGGAAGGAAGGAAGGAAGGAAGGAGGGAAGGAGGGAAGGAAGGAAGGAAGGAAGGAAGGAAGGAAGGAAGGAAGGAAGGAAGGAAGGAAGGAAGGAAAGGAAAGGAAAGGAAAGGAAAGGAAGGAAGGAAGGAAGGAAAGGAAAGGAAAGGAAAGGGAAGGAGGGGAGGAGGGGAGGGGAGGGGAGGGAGGGAAGAAGGGGGAAGTGAATGGGGAGGGTAATGCAATTACCACATGCAATGCAATTTACTGGGTAATTTGCAAACACTTTATCCCCTTGGACCTGGAAAAAAAAAGAATTCAAGCTCCATTGGACTCTCAGCACAATTCCTGACTTACATTATTAATTTATTATCAATATGCAGTAGCATCAAACCCAGACCCATCCAGGTGGGTCTGGGTCTGCATCTTGCATTGGCTACCACTTCACTCTTGCTTCTGTGGTAACAGGTTTCCATAGGCCATTATGCTAACAGGAAGTTGTATATTCTGTAGGTTCTGTTCCATATACCACAGGATCTAGGAACTTGTAAAATAATGTTTCCTATAAGTTTACAGTGTAAACTACTTACGTTTACTAAGAACATACCCTTGTTTACGGTGCTGCGCCGGAAAGGGTCTGGCTTGCAAGACTAGGCAATAAACAACCCTGCCCTTGGGCCTAGGGCTCAGGTTGTTTATGGGCCACAAATCCCTGTCTACTGTGGTTTATCTATTACATCTGCACTTCACCCTTGTTCTGTGGTAACAGGTGGGTCATATACTGACAGAAAGTTGTAGATTCTGTAGATTCTGTTCCATATACCTCAGCCAGAAATTAAGCTACCTTGTTTACAGTGTAAACTACTTTACATGTTCACTAATAATATGCCTTGTTTACAGTGAAAACTACCGTGTGTTTACTAATAACAACAAGGACCAATCAAAGTGGAGGATAAACCACCGTAGACAGGGATTTAAGGCCATAAACAACCCTTGCCCTTGGGCCTGGGGCTCGGGTAGTTTATGGACCACAAATCCCTGTCTGCTGTGGTTTATATTACTTAGAATATAAAATGCTTGAATTTGATTGGTCAGTGTGAGGGCTCTAGTAATCACTTGGAGCCACCATCCATGGAGTAGAGTCCACCCCCAGGGTAGATTTACATTTTTCAACAACAATGTTGTTTATGAATACAGTGAAAAACTGTTGATACGAATTAGTTGCTACTGACACGGACGGACATAAACAAATCCCATCATGGATGCTGACATTCAAATTATGGTGGGAACAGTGCAGATTGACTATTAGGTTGTGATAGGTTACCCTGACTTTCTTGACACACGATCTTTGCCACTTATGCCAGTTTCATAGAATAGTCTGTGGTCGCTCTGCTGCCTTTGAATGTGGAGAGGGGTGGAGTTTCTTTTGGGGCAGGCGCTGGTGTGGATGGGCCTAAATTTCAGCTTAGCAGGTGGAGCCAAGGGCACATGAGCCACCAACAGCCAAGATGAAGCTTGTTTTGCCTTTTTCACACAGTAGACAGAAGTTTGGCATATGAACTTCGGACGGCAACAGCCAAAGTCAGGTATATAGTATAACGCAAAACATGGGAGGTGTGCATGTTTCCAGGAGAAGTATTATAAGGTATGTATTGCTAGAGCTGCTGTAAATGGAAGTGTATATGTATCATAATATGAGGACTCCCACATGCACACTAAGCACATGTAGTTTGCAAGTACAACAGTTTCTACTTCCATTTTGACCATAGCTGAAGTCATTTTGTAATCTAGTCAGTTGCTAGTCATATAACCCACCTGGACACGAGGTATACTTGATGGTTAAAACACTACCTGGTCGGCCCTGCCAGCTAGTGTTAAGTTGCCAGCTAGTGTTTTAACCATCAAGTACTTCGTATCTAGGTGGATTATATGACTTAGAACACTAGCCACTGATATTCAATTTTTTATTTTCAACTTTCACATTTCAAATTTGCTTGTTATAGTCATTTACAACAAAAATGCATATAGTACACATACAAGTTTACTAGTAGAGTTAATGGTAGCATTTTGGCTGGTGTCTTCTTAACATCCCCCTTTTGTGTTGTGCCCAAGTCTTCATATTCCTCCAACGCAGCAATTAGCAGCCTATTGGTAGTTTGGTCTTCGAATTGCTCTATTGCAGCTAGTAGCACCGAGTCAATGGTGGCTTCATTCAAAAACTTCCACACTAAAGGAGGCGGCCGCAGAAACTGGCAGTTGTTCAGCTCTCGCTCACTTCATGTGGACTACTATTGGGTTCACCAAAAACTCTCTGCAGACTTCGTGCCCACAGAGCTCACATACATGTAGTATTGAGTCGTAAGACACCAAATACAGCAACAGTTTTACAGTGAGTATCTATCAGTTTGACACCACAGCGTTGGGATCTATGGATTTATAAGCCTGTGTGCAAAGCCTCATAAAACTCATGTGCTTTGCACTTGGTTTTTATGAGGCTTTGCTTGGGGTTCTAAACCCCCCAGATAAAGAAGTTTGATGTTTGGATTGACAATTTCACTTGGAAGCATTTGACTTTATAACAATTCTTAGTTCTTTGTGAACAAAAAAGTTCTGTACTATCATACTGTACACACCATGCATCTTCCCCTCGGCCTACCCTTCCACGTCTCTTCTCTGTTACCATTCCTAATAAATTACCAAAAAAAAAAACGAAAAAAAAAACAGCAGAAACAAGTCACAAAAAAGTTTTCTGAATGAAAACAAGCGCATGTAGGGATGGAACCCTCAAAAACCAACCAAACTAGATGGGAATGATACCACAACAATTTCACACCATCCCTACATCTTGTGCCATTTTGCCAACTATGTACACCACATCTCTACATGCACTTAGTCTATTCACACCCACTAAATGAACACTGAACAATATACAGCCTTCTACATAAAAGACAATCCATATTTGCCATGTTCAGCAGCAATAAGATTTCACAACATGACATACCATACAGACCCAGCTCATGCCCTCCACATGCAGTTTCTATATTCAAGACTAGTCTCGGAAGCCAGACCCTTTCCGTTCCACAGCACCAATCGCTTTCAGTATCGGCACACAGAAGAACTAAGAATCGTCATAAATTCAAACGCTTCGAAGTGAAATTGTAAATCCAAACATCAAACTTCTTCCCTCCGCGTGCCGCATACTGAAAGCGATCAGTGTTGCACGGAAAGGGTCTGGCTTGCGAGACTACTTCAAGACAGACCACATCTGCCATGCTCAGTATAGCAACTACATTGCAGCCACCTACAA
This sequence comes from Agelas oroides, assembly GCA_949130485.1. NCBI lineage: Eukaryota > Metazoa > Porifera > Demospongiae > Agelasida > Agelasidae > Agelas > Agelas oroides. Next base: position 7,199,111 of record OX422184.1, on the reverse strand, counting down.
CATAACTCACTCCCCATACTCATTGACTTGCACTCCACACCCATCACTACCCACCACTACCCACCCCACTGCCTTCCACAACCCTCCTATGCACACAACTAACAAACACAAAGCATAGTTGGCAAAATGGCACAAGATGCAGGGATGGTGTGAAATTGTTGTGGTGTCATTCCCATCTAGTTTGGTTGGTTTTTGAGGGTTCCATCCCTACATGCGCTTGTTTTCATTCAGAAAACTTTTTTGTGACTTGTGTAGTATGTAGTTATTACATACCACAGGAAGTTGAATAAAGCACAATTAGCTGGGCTGTCTTATAGGGACTTTCCCTGGAAATTGGGTCCTAGCTTGGAGCTCTTTGAGTGTTAAAGTTTCACAGTCTTGACTGTTCGTTCGGCCAAGTTGTTCACCGTCCAATCGTGTTGCACTTAGTATTGCCACAGAACAGCTAGTTTCCCACTCACTACTGGTTCTATAAAATTTGTTCTAGCTCATCATCTAAGCAACAATGAAAATGTACCTTCGCTGGAAGTTTTGCCACGGATTTCCAGTCATCACATAGGTACACGTAATTGTTACATAACATGCTGACTCAGCAAGTGTGCCCAGGCCCCTTTCCAGATTTTTGGGTGGGGCCTGGGCAAGGCTAGCACGAAATTTAGCCATCTATGGCATTTCCCCTTATCGATTAGAAGTCATGTGACCAGAAATAATTTTCTGTGCTTGCTTTATACCCATTTTTAGCCCACTGTTCACCATTTTCTGAGTAGTTGTACTGCTCCTATCACATTATTTGGGGCGAGCGTGTAACAGCTGGAGCGTGTGCACCTATCGTACGAGAGATAGCAATTGTGTTTTGGCGACGACATTCAGGATAGGCAGCTGGAGCGTAGCACCTACTCAGTAAGTACAGTTGTGTAGAAAACTTCATGCACTTACCAAGCGCAGTAGGCAGCAGAGACTTTGCTCCATAGCTGATGTGTGGCGACCTCCCTCTACTATTCTCAAAGATGCCTCAAGTCTTGAAGGACTATGCATGCCAGACTGTGTTCTGACTTAGCCTATAACTGTAACAACCAGAGTAGCTGCGTGCTGGTAGGACAAATGGCTGTTGTGTAGTACTACCCCATGAAAAGCTCTTCTCTGCAACCATGACAATTATTCTGCACTTTTGTAGACAGTAGAGTTACAAACCTCGTTTTAGCTGCATGCTATGCATGAATGCCTGTGTGCTGTCTGATACTTCACGGGTAGAGCCTTAGCTACATAACAGTCAATGTTTTAGTGCATTGCTTGCTCACGCTCGCCCCACAATGTTCTAGTAAAAAAAAAAGACTCTGGCAATAGTGCTAACAAGGTACAAATAGTGTAACAATGTCAGCAGGCACAACAGTGTAACAACAATGCCAGAAGGCAACAATCTCTTTATAACATCTGATGTCTAGGTAAAGGGTCCTCCTTTCAAATGCAGTATCTTTATGTTGCCCCTTCCGCCCGGTTCGATTGAGACAAGGGTGCCGGCATTGACATTTTGCTGGACACCACGATGTCCCCATTCCACCTGTCCTCAAATGGCATTCAAGAACGCAGCATGTTCGTTCTGGCCCATTCTATGAAAGTAGCCTTCGAGGCGGCATCCATCATAAGGACGGACCAGGGGGTTGCCACCATTAGTGGCCCCCACTGCCAATTCATCAAGCCATGTTGAAAAGTTCTGTGCAGATAGTGCCGCATTGGCTCCTACAGGTATGCAAGGAAGGCAAGAATCAAACAGCCATTATGCATAGAGTGGAGTCCCTGAATAATGTAGCCTCGTTCCCAGGCCTTCCCCAGCTCCAGTTTTTGATTGCTGTATGCAAAAACTGAGGGAGAAGGCCTGGTGAATCTTAACATGTGATCCGCGGTCACATGTCGTCACACTTATGTGTACAGCCATGCTAGGGAGAAGACCGATCTTGCGTTTGTACTAGCTACGAAGATGAGACAAGCGCTGACGGAGAGCAACATCAAGCGTACAAAACATCCTAGCTAGAAGGAATAGCTCCCAAGGGTTGCCGACGACATGTGTGAAATATCTGCAGTGACAAAACTTAGCTAACTTAGCGAAAAAGCAGCAGTTTGGATTTGCAACGCTTGCAGGGGAACTATCCTTCAGCAGTTCTGCTTCAGGGTATGTTCTAGAGGTAGGACTTGCCTTTCGGCTGGAACTTGTCTTGTTTCTCTAACTTCTCTGTAGCTGGAGATATAAATGTGAATATGCCTTTGTGTCTAGAACCTGTGATGTCATATGTGGTTGCGGATCACGTGGCAAGATTCAGCAGGCCTTCTCCCTCTGTTTTGCCTACTGCAAGCAATCAAAAACTGGAGCCAGGAAAGGCCTGGGAATGAGGCTAGAATAATGTGCTATCCCCATGTCCTTTACTGAGCATTTCATCACAGAAAAATCCACCTACTGAACATATTTGATGTCTGTAGAGGAACTGCTGGTGGTGGGTTTATATCTGGTGGTATAGTCAATACTGCAGGGAGTAATCCCAACACCTGATGAATGACAGCTGGAGGGCTTAACGTGATTATTGCACCTGGGTCATCATCCTCCAACCTGAGGTCACACTCCTTCATCATTTCCTACACACATGCAGATAATCTGTAATCTTCATACTTGCACACACATGGATATAGGGTTGGGGGGGTGGAGGCATGATTCAACAAATTATTCTTGTCCTGGTCTGTATATTGTGACTCGACTTTTGAGAGAAGGGTGCCAAGACTTCTGCAATTTGGGCTACCGTACAGTGGGACTTGAACTCTCGAGGGAGAAATCTTTCGCGAATTTTGAGGTTTTGTAGCTATTCGCGAAAGTTTCTTCCGCAAAATTTGGGGAGCGATGTGGCGTCCTTTGGCGGCACCAGCGAGGAATCCGCGAAAAGTTTTCTCCACCAATTCGCGAAAGTTTTCTCCCGCAAAAGTTCCCCGCTATACGATACCTCTACTCTCTATTATCTATGACTTATGTAAATGCACAAACGAGCTACTGGAGAGGGGCATATACGGTAAAATGCGTGCAGCGCTAGAGGCCAGAATCAAACACAACACCTTGGAGAGTGCTTTTGTGACAGTAAAAAGCAGAAAGCAGGGTCGTACCTTGCTCTTAGCTACGTTCCGGGGCATACCTAATTTCCGGGACGGGACGGGACGATTCCGGAAAATGCGCGTACCTAATAGGCTAATTTCCGGGACGACGGGACGATCACGGAAATTCTAACTTGCCTAAATCCCGGGATCACGTAAATTGCTGAGTGCCTAATTCCCGGGACGTGACAGTGAACAGCAGCGAACTGCTGTTTGTAGCTACGTAGTACTAGCCAGGTCACGAGCGATGCTCGGGTACAGCATGGGCACACTGTATGTGAGCGCAGAACAACTACGGGGGTCTGGGGGCATGCTCCCCCTTCTCATGTCTGTCCTGAAGCTATTTCTAGGGGTTTGGCATTGCCAGTGACCGCAAACCCGCGAATGGTGAGGTGAAGAGAGAGTAGGACGCTGCGCATTAGATACAGATAGCTAGTACACTACGACGTTCAATTTTTGTGTGCCTGATTCGCGCTGGATTCATCGCAGGTAATTGACTACGGCGGGCACTTTAAATATTTTGTAGGCCCCCTACCCTGCTAAGCCTGCCTTAGATACGCCACTACTAACCTTGGCGGCAGTTCACTGGTGTTCACTGTCGCGTCCCGGGAATTAGGCACTCAGCAATTTACGTGATCCCGGGATTTAGGCAAGTTAGAATTTCCGTGATCGTCCCGTCGTCCCGGAAATTAGGTACGCGCATTTTCCGGAATCGTCCCGTCCCGTCCCGTCCCGGAAATTAGGTATGCCCACGTTCCGTTCGTTCCGCTCGTTCCGTTCCAGGTTTTACTAATACCCTTCTCATTTATGTTAGGGATTATTTTGTATGCAACATTCTTCCTTCAGCTGATAATCTTGAGATCATTACTGTTTCAGTTTGTCATGGTCCTAGCAAGGTTTTTATATCACTTTTCTACCGACCCCCTAATTCTTTATCACAGGTTTTCAAACATTTATTTTTGTACTTACAATCACTCAATGTTGGTAGTTTTTGTAACTATATTTTGCTAGGAGATTTTAATGTCAATTTTTGTAATCAATTACATCCTTTTTATTCCAACCTGCACAGTATTTTTAAATCATTTTGTCTGTCACAGATAGTCTCTGATCACACTCACTTGGGACCCAATGGGACTACCTCCATGATTGATCTCATTGCCACATCATCTCCTTCTCTCCTGCAGTCCTGTGAGACTATTCCTCCACTTGCCAACTCGGACCATATGGGCCTATTACTACAATCACAATGGAAACAAACTAGACAGCTTAGAGGTGGTTCTACTAGATCGATCTGGTTATACAAACATGCAGACTGGAACAAAGCTTACAAACTTCTTGAGGGTACAAACTGGGATTCCCTTCTTGTTGATAACGTCAACACTTCATGGGAAAATTGGATGAAGCATTTTATGGAAATCATGAATGAATGCATCCCTCAACGTCTGTTACCTAAGCTCAGTGGCGTAGCTAAGGTAGGGCCTGGTAGGGCCTAGGCCCGATTTCCATTAATAGCAGAACGTTAGCATCCGTAAGCTACACAGTGATTTATATGGTTAGGGTGGGGTTAGGGTTGGGTTAGGGCTGGTATAAATACCGTATAGCATACAGATGCTAACGTTCTGTCGTTAACGGCTTGTCTACACAACCGCCAGTGTAACAGTGCTGTACGTACGTAGCTTCATTCGAGCAACGCCAGGCACGCTGGGCTTCTCTTCGTCTACTGAGTACGACAGACATGTGTCTACAAACCACGCCTACCCAAGTACATGTCTCGTTCCCAGTCTGTACTTGTGCCCTACCAACTGTCAGCTTCTAGCTACGCCACTGCCTAAGCTTAGCACGGTTGATGAGAAGAAGGAATATGCTCTTCAGCCAAGCAAAAGATCTGGCAAGAGATCAGATGTTGAGAAATATAAGCGTATCAGAAACAGGGTAGTTAAACTCAACTGCGTAATACCAAATCCAGCTATTTCAAGAACCTGAACCCCAAAGTAACAGCAAAAAGTTTTGGTCAGCTGTGAAGTATCTGAATAAAAAGCACAACTCCATCCCTGTTCTAAACCATGGAAGTATGACTGCCAATACTAATGAGGAAAAAGCGGAGATGTTGAACTCGTTCTTTTCCACTTGTTTCAATCCAACATTCCCACCTCTTTCTCCAAGTAATGTTCCCACTGCAAGCACTTGTGATGATTCCAGCATTGGCAATCTACTGTGTACTGCATGAAGAGGACGTTTATGGTCTGTTATCTTCTTTGGACGCTTCGAAAGCATCTGGGCCAGATGGTGTTTCAGCAAGAATGCTTAAGATGACCGCAGAATTTATTGCACCCCCTGTATGCAAGCTTTGCAATATCTCACTTCAAACTGGTCGAGTTCTGCAAGGGTGGAATTATTGTGCCTAAAATCTTCTCCTGCATATACACCAGATAGCTATAGGCCAGTCTCTCTACTCAGTGTGCTAAGCCAAGTTCTTGAGCGCCACATGTATGGTATAATCGCAAATCACCTTCAAACTTTTCACCCTCTGGCATGCAGAATCACAGTGGGGGTTCTTACCTGGAAAGTCAACTGTAACTGGCCTGCTCGCAACTACGCACAACTGGTTGAGTATACTTAAGGGCAGTGGAGAGATTGGTGCTGTCTTTTTCGATCTATTTCGATTCAATTCCACATGAGGTGCTACTAGAAAAGTTAGAAAAGATTGGATTGAGTAACCCAATACTTGCTTGGATCACTGACTATCTTACATGTAGGGAACAGAAAATTGTGGTTAATGGAGCAGAATCTCAGCACACAACTGTGTTGTAAGGAGTACCGCAGGGGTCAGTTCTGGGCCCATTACTGTTTTCAATATACATTGATGATCTGGCATGACTGCCCCTGTTAGATGGTGGTCAGGTTGTGCTCTATGCAGATGACCTGTTACTGTTCTGCCCAATTCAGAGCCAGGAAGACTATCATCACTTGCAGCGTTACATCCTAATGATCGAGGACTGTGTGAATTCCAACTATCTAACCCTTAACCTGACCAAGTGTAAATATATGGTTGTGTCGCGAAAGAGGTGCCCATCTGCCCCTGTAAGTCTGATGCTTGGTGACACTGAGATGGAGAAAGTAGACTGCTTCAAGTATCTTGGCCTCCTGCTCTCCAGTGATATGTCATTCAGTAAACATATGGAAGTTTAAGGGATACCTTAAACAAGGTTAACAGGAAATGATCACCAGGCGGTGGGCGGAGCCAAACTAGCGCGCATGCGCTTGCTGGATAGCTAGATCCTTCAGGCGGTCAGCAGCGAGAAGAAATCACCGAGAGAAAAGAACGGACCAAAGTCATGACTGAGGGACAAGACCCTATCCAGCAGGACGAACAGGAAAGCGAGAGGGGTGCCATGGAAGAACAAGCGTCGGAAGTGACTACATTAGCAAAGCAACTCATAGAAGCGGTGAGACGGCAGGGCGCCACCGCTCAACAGCCAGGAAACCAGGGTGAGTCAGCAGAATCCTAGGTCCCCCCAATGCCTCCACTCTCCCAGAGTGTGAAACGTCTACGGTTAACAGGGGGTAGATCTAGGTCACGTACAAGGCTCATGTGAAAGATACTGAGCAGCAGGCAGACGACATTAGACGGAAGCCCGCCAACAATTACTAAGCGGGTCTACGGTGGCTGCTGTTTACACAAACAGGGCATGGCCATAGTACATTGAGTAATACTGATAGTGGCAAGAGAAAAACTAAGCGACAGGTAGAAGCAAGCAAGAAGCCTGATGCAAGGGCAAGCAGGGCTGAGGCTACAAAGCATGGCTTGAAACAGAGCAGGCAAGAGACTGAGTGCAGGTCAGTCTAGCAGTAGCCAGGATGAGAATCCACTGCAGGGCACTGCTTATGAGCAAGGGAACTGAGGGAATGTTACAGTGCACTGGCCAGGAAAAATGGGCACCCACAGCAGGAAAGATGCAGATGATAGCAGGTGGGGCCGAGGCTGTCAGCACGGCAGGTCAAGTAACCAGATACAAGCACGGAAGTAGGTTGTGACAGCGTTAACAAAGCCGGGCAGAGCAGTGAATGGCTGAGGACGAAGGAGGGCGAAGGCAATCCCAACTAAGCAGCAGTATAGCTTCAGACAGCCCGTCGCATATCTCGCTCTCCCTCTCACTCTCTCCCTCTCTCTCTCTCCCTCCCTCCCTCTCTCTCTCTCTCCCCCTCCCTCCCGGGGTAAAACCTTCATATTTGAGCACATACCATGTTTACAAACAGAAGGGAGCCTTGATAAACCTATACACTGTTATACAATGTGCCCCACTAAGACACAGCACAGATGATTGTAAGGTCAAGGCTATTACATAAGCGAGGACATAATAAATAACTGACATGATACATTGACTGCTCATACAAACAGATAAACATATAGAATGATTACTGCTGGTCTCTCCAGTTCCTAGTACACCATATCTTGTGTGACTCTAGAATGGCTGTTCGGGCAAGTGTAATCAGGAAGGTTCGGAACTCTCGCTTGCTAACGGGTGTGAGCGCCTCTAAAAGGGATTTAAAACCCTTTACTGAGACAACACCTCGACTCCCAACCTCAATCGTCATAATCTCTGCTCTGTACCCTCTATTTCGAGCCTCCTCTCTCAATTCTAGATACTTGTCAGTCTTTCTCTGAATGGCTGCTTCAAAGGCGGTCTCAAAACATACTGTCAGCTCTATGAGGGTGACTTCCTTTGGATTCTCGTGCCAAAGGACAATATCTGGTCGGAGGTCAGTTGTAGCAAGCTGGAGTGGGTATTGGTACATCGCTCCTGGGAGATCGGCCATGATGTTTGCTCCTGGAGGCAGATGTGGGTTGATGAAGTCCACAATTTCATTGAGGACTGAATCGTGGCGTTTGTTATATCGTCTCAACTCTAGGGCAACCGGGCAATCATTGAGAATGTGGAGGAGTGTCTGCTTCCTTCCACACAGCTTACAGCCATCAGTAAGGCCCTCTCTCCTTCGCCAGATAGATAAGTTTGAGTTGTGGGGGAGAGTGTCTGAGGCAGCATTAAGAGCAAACTTCAGGCTTTCTGATGGGAGGCTGTTCACTGCAGCAGACCATACTTCAGCTGCTTCTTCATCAGTCTCTCTCATGAGCTGCCCTTGCTGAGGAAGGTTCTCCACATGCTCACGTCTACTGTTGGCATCATCTCTTGCAACCTTTGCCTTGGTCCTGGCTACCAGGCCTCTTCTGCTCACACCTGGGTCTTCCACCATCACATCACGTGTCAATCGCATGGGTTGGAACTTTGGCCTTTGTAGAGCCTGTTCCCTCTGGATCTCCATCGTGGTGACATGCTGAGTCACTGGGTCTCTGGAAGTGAGCAGCAGGGCAGCCTGGGAGCTTCTCAACTTTTTGTACAGCAGTGAGATAGGCGGAAGCTGCAGTCCTCCATTGCTCTTCGGGAGGTAAAGGCGTGATGGATCGGCTGATCTGGCTAGACCGGACCACCTCTTGAGATAGCGAGTAGCCTTGGCTTCTAGGGTGGAGCTCACCCATGAAATTGGCAGTTCCAGAATGGATAGATCCCAATTCAACCGAGGGCAGATTCCCGCTTTGTACAAAAGGAGTTTCTGTTTTCTGGTCACTGGGGTCTTATCCACCTTGTCAAGGAGTTGAGAAAGCTTGTCGGAGAGGTATTGTTTGTGTTCTTTGCAGGACTGGAGCACTCTGATTGGACCTCCCAAAAACTTGAGGGTTTTACTGGCAATGAATGGGATGTTCTCTCCATTGAGTTGTAGCTTGGGGTCATATCTCTTTCCAGATGATGCCTGGATGGCTAGGCTGTGGCATTTAGGGACTTTTGCCTTCATCCCAGACCACTGGAGCCACTTCTCCACCTTCACCAACAGTTATTGACAGCAGGCTGGACCACTTGCAATGAGGCAGGTATCATCGGCATACTGTAACACATTTAACGATCTGTGACTCTGAGTGAAGGTGTATCCCAAGTGCTGGTCTGCTTTGAGAGCATCTGCAAGGGTCATCATTACAGTATTGAAAATCACTACTGAGAGTGGATCTCCTTGGTAGACCCCCACATTGAGTGGGACTGCCTTGGTGGACCAGGATCTGGAGGTGATGGTAGACCTGAGGCCGGAGTAGAGACTCGAGACCACAGCTGTGAAAGACTGGGGTGCATGGTAGTGCTTGAGTGCAAACTGAATTAGCTGGTGGTGTACACTGCCATATGCATTGGCCAAGTCCAGCCAACATACAGTTAGGGACCTGTGTCGCTTGTGAGCTTCATGTATAACAGCAGACAGTTTCTCATACTGCTCCAGACAGCCAGGTGTACCTGGTAGAAATGCCTTCTGCACTGCAGTGTCTAAGTATCTGTTGGTGGTCATGAATGTGAGCCATCGGTTCTTCAAGATGGTAGTGAAGAGTTTCCCAACACATGAGGTTAGGGCGATGGGTCGGAAGTTGGAGGGGTCTTGTGGGTTATCAACTGCTGAGGCTTTGGGGATTAGATGGATTACCCCTTGCTTCCATCCACATGGAATGGTTCTGTCATGCCAGCAACGGTTGAAGAGGTCTAGCAGGGCAGGGGTGAGAGATGGGCAGCGCTTGAATACCACATATGGGATCTGGTCTAGTGGGCTAGGGGAGGACTGTGAGCGTGACTTGGCAATGACTGATTGGAGTTCTTCTTTGGAGATTCGTTCCTCGTTGAACTCCAGATCGGGACGAGAGGCATCAGGTAGCCACTCAGGTTGGTTATAGTCTCTGGAGTCACTGCTGTATACACTGGTGAAGAAACTTTCAGCAGTATCTGCTGGGAAGTCAGGGTCCACACAATTTGCCTTGTCTTCATCCAGCACCTGTGAGGCAAACTTCCAGAAGTCCTTAGCACACTCCTTACGAGCTTTGTGAGCCACTTTTCGGGACTCAGTTTGGGACACCTCTCTTTTTGCCTTGCTATGCTGTCGCAGGAGCTGATGAAATTTTCTAGCAAGATCTTTGATGGCTTGAAGGTCTTGGCCAGTCTTCTTTGCTTTCCTCATTTCACTCCTGAGTTTGTTCCTCTCTGTTCTGAGCTTGGTAAGACCCTTTCCACTGCCTCTCATCTTCCTCTTCTTGTGTTTCTTGTTTGGCCTTGTACCATACTTTGAGGTAAAGTATGTGTATATACCATCACAGAGTGCCTTGTTCTTCTCATCCACTGAGGCAGCTGCCAGGACTTCAGGGACCACAGACTTAGCTAGCTGTTCATCAGCTACAAGCCACTCTTCAGCATTCTTAGGACAGTTGAAAGGTTCCCTTCTCTTAGGGGTTGGGAGGTCAGGAGGAGACTCATGGCTAGCCTGAGTATCTGAGGTGTGAACAGATGGAGGTGGGCTCAGACTGTCTTGCAGGTGATCATTAGTAGCTACAGATGGAGGTGGGCTCAGACTGTCTTGCAGGTGATCATTAGTAGCTACAGATGGAGGTGGGCTCAGACTGTCTTGCAGGTGATGATTAGTAGCTACAGATGGTATTGGGGCAGATGATGTTTTACACTGGGCACTGTTTTTGAGGTGGGTATCCAGCCTAGAAAATTGCTTGCCACGGTGGGGGCAAGGCTTCTTCTTAGGGTGGCTAGCTCTCTTGTCAATGGTCTTCTGGGAAAGATAGCATGAGTAGTCCCTTCCATTTCTCTGGGGGCAGTGTTGAAGATGGTTTCCAAGCCTTTTGAACAAGGAGTTGCAGAAAGGACAGGATCTTTCAGTTCCAGACTGGAGAGATTCCATCATGGCTGACATCTCGAGGTGTGAAGTGTCTGTTTCCAGCAAACTAGTGTAGCAATAGAGCTAAAACTTGTCCAGTATGTACTCTAGCACTAATTCAGCTGCTATACCTAGACACAAGTTAGAAACATTAGTCTAGGCTACAGACAAAACACTACCATCACCAGAGCCACTTTTTCAGTTCTTCAATGAATTTTTCACACTTCTCTCTTTCTCCCTCCTCTCTGGCTAACTGATTAATGGTGGTGCATTGGCCCATGCAGGAATTACACTGGGGAAACTACCAAACCCCAAGCAAGTTGAGGGCCTGCAAGTGTTCGCAGAGTCAGCAGAAACGAGCCAACTGGACACTCAGAATGTAGCAATGATCAATCGCATACTGAGCCAGCTAGCAGGAGATGGGTCTCAGTCAGCCAGCAAAGAAGCTCAGACTATCTCACCTGGGCCAGGATTCCCTGCGGTGTCCAAAAAGCTGACCGACAAAATATTGAGAGGGGAGTACGTGGAGTTTTCAGACTTTCCACCAGCTAGGGGCAGAGTCAAATCCATCCCTCACTCAGAGGGACATATCGTGGTAGTGCAGGCAGCAGACCTGGTAAACACCAGGAAGGTAATCCCGGACCTGGCCACGTGGGTCCAGTGTTTCACACTTTACATGGCAATAGTGGTAAAGCAAGAACCAGAGAGAGCCTCATCTCTTCTGGCGTACATGGCAGAAGTTGCCAGGGCCAGCATGAAGTACAGATGGCCGTCGTGGGTTGTCTACGACAAAAACTTTAGGCAGGCAGCAGCGGAGTCAGGACTCAAGGACTGGTCCAACATCGAGCCGAGCATTTACTCCCAGTGTTTTACCGGAATGCGTATCAGTCGGGAGGGCTGGTGCAAGCATTGCGAGTCAATTGACCACACATCAGAAAGTTGCCCCCAAGATCCATGGCGCGCAAGAGGCGTCACCCGATGGGAGGCTATAGCTCATACAGCAAGAGACCCGCCAATGCAGCAGTGTGTATAAAATTCAACAAATACGATGGGGATTGCAAGTTTGGCAGGAATTGCAAGTATCAACATGTTTGCAGTGCATGCCAAGCGGCACATCCAGTTCCAAGATGCCCAGGGCAGGAAAAACAGGAGGAACTGCCAGGACAGTGACGCGGCCAGAGTCAGTGATATAGCAAGTCTGTCTATCCTGTTATTCATATTACCCAATAGATATGCTAGGCTGTGACTTGCTGAGCTGTTGTAGTTGAGTGATTGGAGCATACATATCATATCATGCTAAGCTGTGACTTGCTGATTGGTTTGGTTGAGTTGTCAACTTTGAGCAATGTTGAATAATTAATGCTACATCAGAAGGCTGCATGGGAAGGATAGGGCGGATCACTGGGACAAAGTAGTTATACACATGCCAAACTAGCGAAGTCCCAGGAGCGGGTTAGACTGGTTAGCATAACAAATACATGCAAAGCCTAGCTGCCCTAGCAACATCAGTCACAGGTGGTATGTACACATCTGTACAGGTGAACAAGAAATGCAGATAGCAGTGGCACGGCATCCGTACACAATGCAGCTTTGGAAGTTGGACAGCTGCAGACCATTGAGAGATAGGCAACTACCGGAAGAATTGAAGCATGTATGCACCCCAGTGAGGATGGAAGCATGGCGGCAAGGCCTAGCCAACCACCCAGACCAGGACTTTGCCAGGTATATACTGCAGGGGCTGGAACAATGTTTCCGTGTGGGCTTCCAGCACTGCACTAGTCCACTACGCCCGTGTAAGCACAACATGCTGTCAGCATCACAGATGCCAGAGGTAGTGTCAAAATATATCGAGGATGAGATGGCGGCAAACAGACTGGTCTGTCTGTCAGAAGAGCAAGCAGCGCAGCTCATGATTCACTGCAGTCCATTTGGGGTCATCCCCAAAAAGAATAAGCCGAATAAATGGCGCTTAATAGTGGATCTATCCTCTCCCACAGGGGAGAGTGTGAACGACGGGATAAGTAGAGAGCTGAGCAGTCTATCTTACACCTCAGTAGATGTTGTAGTAGAGCACATCTTAACCTTAGGCAGAGGGTCCATGCTTGCCAAGATGGATATCAAGCAGGCATACAGAATGATCCCAGTACACCCGCAAGACAGACCGTTACTTGGCATGAAATGGCAGGGACAGGTATTTGTAGACAAAGCCCTACCTTTCGGACTGAGATCAGCACCCATGATATTTTCTGCAGCAGCAGACGCACTGCTGTGGCTAATGCGTCAAAAGGGGGCCTCAGTCATTGAGCACTACATAGAGGACTTCATCACAGCAGGCAAACCTCAGTCAGAGGAATGCCAGAGAAACTTTGAGACGATGCACGAGGTATGTAATGAGACAGGGACACCAGTCGAGCAGGAAAAGTCAGAGGGCCCGTCAACCAAGATTACCTTCCTAGGGATGGAACTGGATTCACTGGCGATGGAGATAAGACTGCCAACTCAGAAACTCACACTCCTCAAACAGAGCTTGGGAGAGTGGCGTGGCAAGAAAGCCTGTAGGAAAAGAGAGCTGCTGAGCTTGATAGGTCTGTTATCTCACGCATGCAAAGCAGTGAAAGCTGGCAGATCATTCTTACAAAGACTGATCAACCTGTCAACGCAAATAAGTGGTTTGGACCACTATGTTCGGCTCAACAGGGCCGCTCGCTCAGATCTGGAGTGGTGGTTCCGGTTTGTAGAAACTTGGAATGGGATATCTATGTTGCATAAGCTACAGAGACAGAACCCACAAGCGGTCCTTGTATCAGACGCATCCGGCTCATGGGGATGTGGGGCATTCTGGGTCACACGCTGGTTCCAGCTACAATGGCCCGCTGCAGTATCAGAGTACCATATCACAGTAAAAGATCCCGATTGTACTGGCTGCAGCGGTATGGGGACCAGAGTGGTCGGGACTTACTGTAGAGGCACGTTGCGACAATGCTGCGGTCGTGGAGATAGTGAATTGGGGAGATAGCAAAGTCCCAGAGGTGATGCACCTAATGAGGTGCCTGGCCTTCATCATGGCTAAGTATCAATTCTACCTATTTGCAACCCACATAAAGGGAAGCAGCAATCACCTAGCAGATGCCCTCTCACGGAACAGACACCTTTATTTCCTGAATTCTGTTCCACAGGCTCAGCAGACTCCAACCCACCTGTCACAAGAGTTGCTAGACCTCATCATAATAGAGAAGCCAGACTGGACCTCGAGGCGCTGGACAGAGCTGTGGAGTTTTATTTTCAAAACGGATTAGCTCCGTCATCCCAGCGGTCATACAAATCAGCAAAACAACGGTATGTGTCATTTTGTGTAGGGTCAGGAGTGGACCCAATGCCAGCCAGTGAGCAAAAGCTTTGCAGATACGTGTCATTCCTGGCACAGGAAGGCCTAGCTCCAAGCTCAATCAAGCTCTACCTGTCGGCAGTCAGGCATTTGCAGATTTCCCTCCACCTCCCAGATCCAAAAATCAAGGACATGGCAAGGCTAGAACAGGTGGTGAAAGGGACCAAAAGTGTGTTTGCAAAACACCATCCAGGTCCGCGAAAGCGGCTACCAATCACTCCGGAACTGTTGCTCAAGATAAGACAGGTGTGGGAAAGGGAAGCCCAGAGCCAGGACAACATAATGTTGTGGGCGGCAGCATGCCTATGCTATTTTGGATTCCTCAGAGAAGGGGAACTATCCGTTCCAACAGAGTCCAGCTACGACGAAGGAGTACACCTCAACGTGGCTGACATTTCCTTTGACAAGTATCCAAATCCATCGACAATGAGGGTCAAGTTTGGAATCCCTCCACACGTAAGCAAGTAAAAATGATTGAAGATGTGGAGAAATTTGCCATGAAGGTGGTCACTAGGTGGGATACTGGTTACCAAGAACTGCTGAATATGGTCAATATTCCCTCCATTGAGTCCAGAAGGCTACAGTCTTGCATGTGCACATTGTATACGATTGTACATGGCCTGTACTACTTTCCTCCGGACATTGTCTCAACTGAGACCCAGTTTTTCTCAACGATCAGATAGACAGTTTCTTCTCCACCAACCCTTTGCTCGCACAAATGCCTTCCACAGTTACATGCTACAAACTTATAACCACTCCCCGAGAGGCTCGTCACATCCTCATTCAGTGCTTTTAAAACTAATGTCTATAACTACTTTATGTATACATTAATTATATTAGATACTTATATAATCCTATATGCTTGTCTTGTCTCTTCTCTGGGTACACTTTGTATTAGCACATGTTATTTGTGTATCCTGTGCACTTTTCTGCATAAAATATTATGTAAAAAAAAGATCTGCATGAGAGATTCTACAATCACGGAGATCATCTCCTACTGTATCCGTAAACCTTTCAAAGTCCTGAAGGCCATAGCATCTCTAGTATTGCAGCTAGCTCTCTACATGGTAGCAAAGTCTGACCAGCTAGAGTCACTGGAAGAAACCTCTCTGGTAATTTCAACATGTACATGTAGGGAGCTGCAACACTACCTGTGTAACGTGTTGTGGCTTGCTGTCTATGCGCCTGACGTCCGTCACAGGGACAAGAGTTCAACAACGATCAGTGGGTACAATCAGAGAGGACCGGGAGTACTCGAGGAAGGTCACGTGATGACAGAATGACAGATGATTATATACACAACTGATTAACATACTCGTTACATCTCCCCTTTTGTAAAACATGCGCACTATGAGGATATATAAAGATGAACACACACACACACACCAAGGTACCAATGATAAATGCATTAGTAGAGTAACTTGCTATTCCTGGTGTGAGTCTCTTACGATGGCACATATGTTGTAATCCAGTCGGGTGTCGTTCTCTGCCTCGTTGATCGACGTAGTTGCGGAGTTTCGTCCTGTGTGGGGGCCGATGGTGGCTGTGGTTCCGGCAAGTTTGGTGGTGCTGGGTTGGGTGCAGGTGGTGATGGCGGCAAATCAGGATCATCTAGCTGACTCGGCTCTGAGGGTTCTTCCTGGTGTGTTTGTTCTCCACCCTTGATTAGGTGTCATCTGTTCCGCCGATACACGGTACATCCCGCTTGAACTGTGTAACTTCGTGGGCCCTCTGTGCCAGTACATATCCCTGACGTCCACCGCTTTTTTCCAGGTAGTCGCAGTCTCACAGTCTCTCCCACTGCTATGGGAGGAAGATCACGAGCTTGGCGATCGTAGTAGTAGGGTTGTTTGGCTCGTTTGCCCTTCAATGCCTGGGCATCTGTTGTGGTATCGTATACTGGCTTCAACATCGATTCTGTCATGGGGAGTAGTGTTCGACATCTCCTGCCGAGGAATCGTTGTGCCGGACTTGACCCCACCCCCTCCGTCGGTGTGTTGTTCCAGTCTAGTAGAGCCTGGAACTCTGACTGTCTTGTCTCCTGGCATTTAGTGAGTAGTCGTTTGACTGTTTTTACTGCATTTTCCGCCCTACCATTAGATTGTGGGTAGTGAGGAGACGATGTAACATGCTGGAAACCCCATCTCTTAGCAAAAGACACAAACTCAGCTGAGGCAAATTGTGGCCCACTGTCAGTCACTAGCACGTCGGGGACACCATATCTGGCAAAAAGGGCCTTCAGAGCCCTGCTAACTGCTGTAGCGGTTGTTGTGTGCAAACGCTCCACCTCAATGAAGCCACTGAAATAGTCGCAGACGACCAAGAGCGTCCGTCCCCTAAAGTCGCATAGATCAGCACACACTTTTGCCCATGGCCGGGCCATGATTTCATGCTGCATGAGGGTTTCCTTATGTGGTGCACTTTGGTAAGCTAGGCACACATCACATCTGGATATGTAATCTTTGAGATCGGATGACATGCGTGGCCAATACATTGACTCACGAGCACGCCTGACACATCCTTCGATCCTAATGTGCGTGGCATGGCACTTGGCCATCATCTCCGCTCTCAGTGCTGCTGGAATTACCACGACTTGGCCCTTGAACACTAGCCCACCTTGTGTGGTCATCTGGTCTCGGAACTCGAAGTACGGACGAACAGCATCTGGCACTTCGGCTTTGTGTGTTGGCCAGCCTTCTTGAACGATGCACCGTAGTTCCTGCATTGCCACATCTTGTGATGCCGCCAGCTTGAGGCACTCTAGGTCTTCTGTGGCCACGGCCAATGACTCAGTGTGGTCGATCGATTCCAGCTCCTTTACTTCCGCTACAGTGACCTCGTCAGGTAAGTATGCACGGCTTAGAGTGTCGGCCAGATACATGAGCTTACCCTTCTTGTAGGTGACGTCGAGTGAGTATTTTTGCAGTTGCAGGAGCATACGTTGGAGACGTTTTGGGGCGTCATTGAGCGGCTTCTTCATGATTGCTTCTAATGGCTGGTGGTCCGACTCCACTCTCACCCTGTCCCTGCCATAAATGTAAATATCAAATCTGTTACATGCAAACAATTAGCAAGGAGTTCTTTTTCTATCTGGGCATACCGGGTTTCTGCCTCCGTCATGGCCCTGGACGCATAAGCCACAGGTTGTCCGTTCTGCATCAAAGTGGCCCCTAGTCCCGATCGTGATGCATCGCATTGTATTGTGGCTTCTTCCTCGAGGTTGTAATACCTCAGGACAGGGGTGTTCGTGATGGCTTTCTGTAGCTTCTGAAACGCATCCTCTTGTGGTTTGTCCCAGACCCATTCGACGTCCTTGTGAGTGAGCTCTCTCAGTGGTTTTGTTACGTCTGCGAGGTGGGGAAGAAACTTTGCTAAGTACTGGGCCATTCCCAGGAGTCGTTGGACCCCAGCGACATCTGTGGGCAGTGGCATTCGTGTGATTGCATCCACTTTGGTGGGGTCTGCCCGGAGGCCTTTGTCCGTTGCTACATGCCCAATGAATGGCACCTCCTGCCTTCTCAGCTGCACTTTGTTGCTGTTCAGTCTGATACCTCTGGCCGCACATCTCTGAAGGAACGCCTCCAGGTTATGGTCGTGGTCTCTTACAGCATCTTCCAGCGTGTCCCCAAACCCAACCACAACAAAGTCATCCACCACGACCTCCACTCCCTGTAAACCTTCGATGAGTTGGTGGATCCTCCGCTGGAACACTTCAGGCGCAGAGCAGATGCCTTCTCTTCCACCTGTACCGCCCAAAAGGGTGGTCAGGAAGGAGGAGTCCTCTTCCAACTCTACATGCCAGAAACCCTTGCGGACATCGAGGACCGTGAAGACTTTGGCACCGTGGAGGCGTGTCGCAATGTCATCTATGGTGGGGAGTGGGTAGTGTTCCCGGCGGATGGCCTTGTTTAAGTCGCGTGGGTCGAGGCATATACGCAGCTTGCCATCCTTCTTCGGCACGACCACCATGGAGCTGACCCATGGTGTGGGCTGCTGGACAGGTGCTATAATATCCTGCTGCACAAGGTCGTCTAGTGTACCCTTTAGTAGCCTCGTACCCAGGCTCCTCCCCATGCCGAAAAGCGGGGAGAGAGCCTGGACGATCTGATCACGTGCCCCGTGACGTACTATGTGTGGTTTTGGTAATCAAATTATTGCCCACGCAGTCCGTACTCAGCGTTATTAGCGCTAACACGGCCGTTGTTGTATGTCGCTGAGACTACAGATCGGCACTGAAAGGCTGTTCACTATTAGTAGCTCGACTCAAGCTCCCGGTATGATATTTCAACTATAGCTTCTACTGTAGCGCTAAGTTTTTACGCTGCCACGACGTTGTTTCGTTCAAATGGCGTAGGAGGCAGTCGCCTTATCGACGTTGACAGCGTTGGCTATCGCTCACTGTGTCAGCAAGGAGTCTTTGGAAGGCCTCTTTGAACAACTGTGAGTTGTGAATACTCCTTGCGTGCTGTCATAGTGAGCGGTAGCCAGCGCTGTGAACGTCGCTAAAGCGACTGTCTTCTAGCACCGTTTGGGCGGAACAGCGAGGTGTAAAGTAGAAGCTACACTGCTTACCAGCTAGCTAGATAACAGTGAAACAGCCTTCCAGTGCCCATCTGTAGTCTCAGCGACATCCACTGATTCAGAACTCCAAAAACGGCGATAACGCACGAGTACGGACAGCGTGGGCAATAATTCGATTACCAAAACCACACATAAAACCACACATAGTACGTCACGGGGCACGTGATCAGATCGTCCAGGCTCTCTCCCCGCTTTTCGGCATGGGGAGGAGCCTGGGTACGAGGCTACCCTTTAGAGCATCACGCAAGGGAACTGGAACTCGGCGTGGAGGGTGCTGCACTGGTTGAATGCTGTTATCTAGTACGATCCTGTACTTTCCCTCCAGTCGACCCACTCCTGCCCCAAAGACTTCAGGGTGCTCTCTTTGCAACTTTTCGATGAATACAGGTCCAGCTGGTTCGAGAGTATGGACAGGGGCGTTACCAGTCTTTGGCTTGTGGATGGCATCGTTGTCAAGGTATTTGATGACTTTCATGCCCAGGCATGCCTTGCGCCCGAGCAGTGGACGGATCTTTTGAGAGTCTACGAGCCGACAGTCCAGACGGTACTCTGATGCTTCCCTCCAAACCACCAATATTACACGTCCAACAACCGGCAGTGTGGTTCCACCATAGGCTGTGACTCGAGTATTGGTGTGAGTGACGTTGCGGAGGGTCTTGTCGCCCGTGGCCTTCTTGTATGTGTCTACTGGTAGGACATTACATTGCGCCCCTGTATCCACCTGGAATCTGATGTAGCTGCCTGACCTGACACGGAGTGTAATGAATTGCGAGTCATCCAGGCAATGGACTGGTAGTGAGAGTGTCAATGTCTCGTCATCGTCAGGTGGATCCCGTGTCTCGGTCTCGTCCAGGGCGAGGGCTCTCTGGTTCCTGCTCCGACACTTCGCTGCAAAGTGGTTTCGTTTCTTGCACTTCCGGCATATCTTGCCAAAGGCCGGACACAGCTCTCGCCGCTGGGTGTCGTGCTGTCTGCCGCAGTTGGGGCAGCCCTGCGCCAACTTTGGGGGTGTGTTCAAGGCGTTAACAGCTGTTCCTTGACCATCATCCACGAGCCTTAGTTGCGTGACTGCACTTTCCGCAGAACGGCATATCTCGTCTGTTCGCTTCAGCCGGTTCTCTCAACAAACGCTCTCTGGTCTTACCGTCGCGAATACCGAACACGAGGCGGTCACGCAGGATTTCGTCCGGTGTAATCGTTCCAAAATCGCAGTTTCCAGCGAGTTTCCTGAGAGCTGTGCGGTACTGGTCGTAGTTCTCTCCTGCCTCCTGGCAGCGACGGTTGAATCTGTATCGCTCAAACGGAATGTTCTTTTGAGGCTCACAGTACTGTCCGAACTTCTCTAACACGGGATCTATTTTCTTGTCGTCGCCAGGTGCCGCCCAACCCGTAAAGGTAGAGTACACCTCCCGCGCCTCTTCTCCGATCACCGTCAACAATGTCGCGACTTGTACGCCTTCGTCCTTTTCGTTCAGTCCTGTAGCGAGGGCGTAGCTATCCCAGGCCCGTTTGAAGCGTTTCCACTTCTCCCCGGCCTGGTCGCTGTGGATACCGAGCGGTACTGGGGGCGGGAGTGCGAAGTTTCCTGTCGCCATCGTTATCGACTTGTATCACCGCTCAGAGGACGCGGGATCACACCTCTGACACCATGTAACGTGTTGTGGCTTGCTGTCTATGCGCCTGACGTCCGTCACAGGGACAAGAGTTCAACAACGATCAGTGGGTACAATCAGAGAGGACCGGGAGTACACGAGGAGGGTCACGTGATGACAGATGATTATATACACAACTGATTAAGGCCATACCAAATTGATTTTATGTTTCACGGATTGCTTAGGTCAGAAACATGACCCGGTAGGCAGGCAAAAAAATAAAAATAAAAATGACAAAACTTCTCATAAATTTAATT
Organism: Agelas oroides; assembly: GCA_949130485.1. Classification (NCBI taxonomy): domain Eukaryota; kingdom Metazoa; phylum Porifera; class Demospongiae; order Agelasida; family Agelasidae; genus Agelas; species Agelas oroides. Next base: position 7,178,361 of record OX422184.1, on the reverse strand, counting down.
AGATGCCACTCAGCCACACAAACTGCTCGCCATCCTCCATTCTTGACACGTGGTGAGTACCATAGATAATATACCTAGTATCTATGTGAGTACTTAGCCTCGTTACCAGGCCTTCGCGTGTTCGTCGCTAGCAGTACGATAATTCGTAATGCTAGCGACGAACGCGCGCGAAGGCCTGGGAACAAGGCGGTGAGTATTGGATTACGCGTACATATTAATTGCATTTTTACATTTTTTTTTCAATTTTCAGAAAAAAAGACCCGGCCGGATCCGTGAAACATAAGATCAATTTGGTATGGCCTAACATACTCGTTACAACCTGGTTGCGTGAAAAAATTCACCCCACCCAATAATTCATTGGAGAATACTTCTGTAAAGGCAAAGTCTCTTATGCAGTTCTTGTCTATTTATATTATGTTGCAATGGAGCATATGTGACAATGAAACCTGCATAGACAGTATGCAAGATTTAGTTGGCTTTTATGTATTGTGATTGCATGGTTTATACTAAGGAAGAGAGGTTGACTATTGTCCATCTTTGCACACAGTAGATCTTGCCCTACATTTGGTATTGATACTTGATATCAAACATGTAACACGATTCAGTCATGCATGAGTCACAGCACGATCGTAGTTCAACCCTAGCCAGCCTCTTCCTTAGTTCTTGGACAAGGTCACCATACTTCACAAAGTCCCGAGCTCGAGGGAAGGAAAAATGTGTATGGATCAACATAAATAGGCCACTGAATGACGGCTAGTGTACACAAACCTAATCTGTTTCTTCTCATCCACTACACAGCACAGCATACCAATTCAGTTTTCATGTAACTAAAACTATAACTTGGAAGCCATTGTCTTAGTGCTCATTAAGTAACGCCAGTTCCTAGTTGGCCCTCAAGGTGTGGCTCAATAGTGAGGGAAAACCTCTGTTACCATGGTGACCAACAAGCATAGTCAGCTACAGCTGCCCACTGTTGAACTACCTTCCAGTGATCAACCAAGTACAGGCTGTGCTACATAACACATCACAGCCTCAGTCATCATAACAGCCATAGAACAGCCACATAAAAGTATGTTTTCCATCTATCTTCTCGATCACGAATGGCAGCTGACTTTGTGCTGCACTATCAGCACTTACCATACATTTTCTATGGCGATTCCTGACCTCCAGCTATATCAAATCGGCCATGGAATGTGGACAGACTGCAGCAAAAACGTCAGCTACAAGTGGCTATGCCCGCCCCCCCCACCCAACCAATACAACACAGTCGACACAAGATTAAGCTTTTCAAAAAAAAATGACGACATATTCATCACAATGTACATCAATAAACAGTTTGCACATTCACTCTTCCTGAAAAGAGAAAAGAACAAAGATTATAAGTACTCAAACTAGACCTACAAAATATACCATATCAACCTTACTGGAATGGTAATTGAGCCGTCGTTGACTTCCTCAATCTTGTCATGTGGGTGTGATCCATCTATAGTACACCCAACAGATTGGCATGTCCCCAGAATCTCCTTCACTGTTCCTGAAAGGTATCTTGACATGGACCGGGGACGCATGGTGCGAGCTATGTCAATCACTTGGTCCATGGTAATATTGCCATTGTGTTTAACTGTAAGACAAAGAAAACACTTTTTACTAGTACAACCACTACCAAGTGCACAACCGAGAGAAACTGATCAATACATATACTTACTATTTTTCTGCTTCTTTCGGTCTCTGGGAGGCTCCTTGAGGGCCTTGATAATGAGAGAAGCAGCACTAGGAACCACCTCGACTTTGGCCTGCCGATTCTGGATGGTCAGTTTGACTGTGACCTTCAGTCCTTTCCACTCCTGTGTTGCCTTTGCAATATCATCTCCTACTTTCTTCGGTGACTAGAAAAAGAAGAATTTTGAAACTCAAATGAGTAACTGCACAATAATTGTGGTCTTGTTCCCAGGCCCTGCCCAGCTTTCTACTGCTTGCCGTACGGAAAGCAGGAGAGCGCCTGGAATAATTTACAATATAGTCTATAGCCTCGTACCCAGGCCATGTGGGAGGAGGGAAAAGTGGCCTGGTATCCACTGTTTGCGCACACGCGAAAACCCCCATGATTCCTTGGGGTATCGTATACCATCGTTTACGAACCGTTAATCTTTACAGTATACTGGCGTATAGCTCCGAAGCATGTCCATCTCGAGCTTATCCCGCAAACATGGCAGGTAAAAGTGAGGACTTTGATAAAGCGCTCAAGCTCGCTCTTTATCGTATTGGAAAGGGAGATTTCACGTTGAAAGCAGAGCAGCTGGATGCGATCAAAGGTATCTACGATGGTAAAAGACGTATTCCTGTGACTACCCACGGGATTTGGTAAGTCCATCTGCTACAAGACTCTGCCGTTTGTTTTCAACTACAAGTACAGCGACGGTGGGACCGGGGTGGTTGTAGTGTAGTCCTTGTCGTGTCACCCCTTGTGTCTCTGATAATGGAAGCCATTGCCGTGTAAACACAGCTGCCACACTGCAAGCCGTATATCTAGTTTGGTTATTTCTCTGCATAACAACTATGTGTACCTTGTCCATAATTGGACTCGTTCGCGGAAGATTTCCGGAATCGTTCGTGCATGCGCAAACAGTGGATACCAGGCCACTTTTCCATCCTCCCACGTGGCCTGGGTACGAGGCTATATGTGACCCGCTGAGCAAAAACCCGGCACTTCGTGCAAATATTGAGTTTGAGTTAGAGGCAATTCTATCCGTACAGGTCGTTTCCCTGCTAAACTCAGATTATTACACCAGTGTGTCACAAGGGGCTTGGACTGTATCATACTGAATTATGAAGCCTGGCTCTGCTACTATAAAGACGATATAAGCTCGAACTCACAGGCAGGCCAGTGAAATATGGGAATGCGTTGCTACGGACAGCTTGTACGCGTTTTTCAAAAAACGTGATTTTACCCGCTTTCAGTCCGTATACAGTTGTCTTTCTGTCCATAGACACAATGTAAGCCCCCGCTTTTATAACCGCTGTCTTTCCCAACTGTCTTTGCCGACTTCCAAGCTGCTTTTTTACAAGAACACGTGTAAATTTACGTAACACGATAGTATACGGAGACATTAAAATTTACCGTAGCAACGTAAAAACATTGCGTTTTCTCGAAAAGTTGCGTTCTGCACCCGCTACGCATTTCGCTCTGTAGCTCGGGAACCAAGCAACCGATTGCTTTTTCCTGCCGCACAATTACACATTGGTATACTGATTTCCGGTCTTATCTCGATTTTCATAAAATGCGCGATGTGCCGGGTTTTCGCTCAGCGGGTCACATGTAGTCTATGCCAAGTTGTATGAACTTTCTTTCATGTTTGACATACAGAGTATCTCAGTTGACAGTTGTACTCTAGTCTAGCTCCTTCTGTCCCCAATGACACCTTTTTGATAATCACATGACAGCCAGATGTTTTGGCCATGCCCCTTGGTGGGATATAACTGCATTGTGCCTATGGAGGTGGTAGCTTAGCACTGTTCAGGAAGGCTCAGAAACTATCAGAGCAGGACAAGGTACACACTGCAGTAGCCTCTTTCCCAGGCCTGTTCGAAAATTCGGTGAAAAGGGCCTAGTATCCACTGTTCGCGCATGCGCTTAATTATTAGTGTGTAAGTTCACGTGAAATTATGCAAGAGTGTGTCAAATGACGGCCTATATCATGTGCTTATGAACTATGATGTTACATATATTGGCTTTTATTTATATCACTGAAGAGGTGAGTGCTCTCCTAGCCCTTTGCCCCAGTGCTTATCGCTTGATCTACGCTGTCAACACAGGACGATCTTCATGCTATAAATGTAAGCTATACCTTGAACCTTGAACCTTGTGGGACAGCAGTGAAGTAGGAAGCCAACATATGCTAGCAAGGTACATGCTTTGTGGTGAAATGAATTTCGTTATGCATTATTGATTTACTAGCACTACTGTATCCAGTAACCTTAACAGACGCCAACACACTATCTACACTAATCATGCCACTGGCACTGCCCAGGGCTAGCTAGCAACACTTGACACTTTGACCTTCAGATTAATAATGCTAATACTGAACAACTTCCACGTTAATAAACAGCGACATATAACTACTTCCAAATTCCAAGGGTTAAGCACAGGGATGATTTCCTGGTCTTCGGCAAGGCTTTTACAGCAGCATACCCACCAAGTAACTGCTTAAGAAATGAAATATTATGTCTCTTCTTAACTCTTTGCACGCGAAGTGCAGATTTATATGCATACGTGATTAATTTAGCCTACGCGAAGTGCACATAAATCTGCACGGGATCTTGGGAAAAGCAGAACCGCGCAATAGTAAAGCCAAACAAGAAGTTAGGGTAAATCCCTGTCTATTGAGTAGTAATAAGTCTAGGCCACACCTTTTGCACTTACGTTGATCTCATAAAAGGCAGGAAGGGGCGGTGCTAGTTCGTGAGTGATCGTGAATTTGACCAAGGGCTGTTAAACATGAAGCTTTCTCTTCAACACGGGGAGCAAACGGCCTCCAGTTTTCACTCAAGGTTGGAGTACTACCTTTAGATAACTTGGAAATCGGCTGAATCTGTCAAGGCTGTAGGTGACAAGTGAGAAAATCGGCGCCGTTTCGAATTGCTGGTCAGCTACGATGTAAAGCCGCAGATAATGGCTTCAAACAAGTACAAATTGCTTACCTAGCACTGATCAGCTATTTAGATAAACTAGTCCAGCCTAGTTACACGCTGTCTATGCAAATCAGCCCACTGGGACTGCCCAGGGCCGTGCTAGGCAACGCTTGCCACTTTGACCTCAGACTGATAACATTAATTTCGCGTTAATAAACAGTAATGTACAAACCATTTCCGCGTGCAAAGAGTTAACATACCAAACCAAGAGGACCAATCTTTGGAGCAAGCGAAGATGTAGCACCGACTTCACCTCCAATGGCTCTGAGGTACACTAAAGCATACAACACAAAGTAACTGTAATGAGACTCAGTGGAGCAACACACACCAGTTCACAAGTTCACACTGATTCACTTCAGAGTATCAATACTAGCCTCTTCTATTGGTGCCATGCTAAGGCCACAGTATAAGCAAATTGTTTGTTTCTCAGGCCCGTCCACCACAGAAAAAGCAATTCCTTATTAAAAATTAGTTCCAAGGTCAACAAGTACACATGCACAAATGTCACTCGCTGAGCGAAAACCCGGCACTTCGCGCAAATATTGAATTTGAGTTAGAGGCAATTTTATCCGTACGGGTCTTTTTCCAGCTAAACTCAGATTATTGCACCAACATGTCACAGGAGGCTTGCACTGTATCATACTGAATTATGAAGCCCGGCTCTACTACTATAACGACGATATAAGCTCGAACTCACAGGCAGGCCAGTGAAATACGGCTATGGACAGCTTGTATGCGTTTTCCAAAAAACGCGATTTCACCAGCTTCCAGTCGGTATACGGTTGTCTTTCTGTCCATAAACACAACGTAAGCCCCCGCTTTTATAACCGCTGTCTTTCCCAACTGTCTTTGCCGACTTCCATGCTGCTTTTTTACAAGAACACGTGTAAATTTACGTAACACGATAGTATACGGAGGCATTCAAATTTACCGTAGCAACGTAAAAACATTGCGTTTTCTCGAAAAGTTGCGTTCCACATCCGCTACGCATTTCGCTCTGCAGCTCGGGAACCAAGCAACCGATAGCTTCCATTTTTTTCCTGCCGCACAATTACACATTGGTATACTGGTTTCCGGTCTTATCTCGGTTTTCATAAAATGCGCAATGTGCCGGGTTTTCGCTCAGCGGGTCACAAATTGGGTGTGTATTCCACATGTAATCAACATTTGGAAGGAGTGCTTCGTGAGTTGCCATTGAAAGCACCTCCTCTTTAAGCTGCAGGCACCCAAAACAGCTTTTTTGTGACCTTCTACAGTTCTTGGGACGCTAGAGGCAGGTATCCGTGTGCTAGGTATGAGGCTAGTTGGTGCTTTGCCCCACAAAATTGATCAAACAATAACAAAAAAAAAAGAACCGCCTGCCTGCAGAAACTTTTGCCTGGAAACAATGAATTTACTTAGTCTGGACCCAGTCCCTTCTGGCCATACATAGGTCTGGGGAATAACCTTGCTCGGTAGTGTCTTGCTGGAATGCCGTAGATTATAAATACAGTGAACTTCATTTTCAAATCTTCAACGCAACTGTCTCCAATTTGACAATTTGAAAAATTTCCATGTTCTACTGTTATATTCACTTCCTGTCATCAGAAGAACTCAAATGCCGGTTGGCTGATGTGGCGTTCTTTCCCTCATCAACACAAACAGCAAAATTCCAGTGCTCAAGACATTTCCAGGAAAGGTTTTTCACCAGACCCTCATGCGGCAAGAAGGGTTTGGGGGGGGGTCAGACTAAAGTCTACTACCATATGGGCTAAACTATTTCAACTACCCCACTCTTCCCATCAATTCAGATGGGCTTTGCTTACCAATGTGAATAGCATTGGGATCAAACTTAGGTGGCATACTGACAGTGGTCTAGTAGTCTATAAAAGAAAGAAAGCACAAGTGTGGATGAGTTTCAAAAAAACCCTACCAGGTACTCAGTGAGTACGTTGCACTTCTGCCTTCTCTTAATAGCAATGAAGACTCAGTTTTTCCCTACCGAGAGCCATATCAGTGAACTTACGTACCGATTTTGACGGATTCAGTGAATTCAGTTAATCAGCCACAACGTTGCCGAACGTCTCGTTAGGAGAGGTCGCCAAATGCGCATGCGTCAAAAGTAGGCGGAGTCTCTCGACACGTGCACTTTGTTTCGAACACCATTTTGCTTTTGTGAGGGACTTGCAATTTGCAGTGCAGAGGGTGAACTAGGATATCAGCAAGTAAGAGCAAGGATGCCAGCATTTTGTTATGTACACGTATGTTTAAATACCGTATTTTAGCTGTGTGGTTTTAGTACGATACTGTTCCCCGCAAATTTGTGTTTTCCCTGCTCCAAAGGGGGTACCTTTGTGGCGTTATGATTCTGTTGGGTGGCTGGGTGCGTACTTTCCTGGTTATGCATGCAAAAGTTGTATCATAGTGTGTTGAGTCAACCTACAGTTCGCATGTAATTGTTGCAACGCGAATTTCAATACCATAAGCACCTGGCAGGTCGTCCAAAAAGTATGAATAGAGTGAAAACAAACTTTTATGTTCTGCATTATGTTGTGGATAAAAAGCTCATGGTAGGGGAAAGTCAGGTCAAAATTAGCCTCGTTCCCAGGCTAGGTCAAAGTCCCACCATGAGCACCCACTCAAACATCCCAGTTGGATTTTAGGTAGCAAATGTGACCTCACAATTGCCTTTTTTGGCCTGTTTATTTGGGTGCATGTGTGTGGTGTGGAGGCAGTAGAGCTGCAATGATACATTGCATTGATTTTATGATATATCGTAGTTCTGGTTTGAGTTTTACGTAAATTGTTACAAGCCTCGCGGAAGACGGCTAAACGCAAAATTGTGCGGTAGCGAAAGTGCCATTTTTGTCATTCTTTCTTTCTTTGTTCAGACCACTTGTAAATTACGATAACTCGAAAACGGCTCAAATACTCACCTTGATTTTAGTACGAAACGGATGCTCATCACAGCGCCCAGCTTCCCAACCACTCAGTGTCTTCATAGCTTCAAATTCACTCTGGTCAACAAAATCCATTCACAACACTCTGAGGCTGCTGTCCGTTGCTTAGGACGCCATTTTCTAATTTTGTACTCATGCACAAACGAAGTCTCGTTCCCAGACCAAAGACCACGGTCATTGGTCTGGAAGTGAGATTAGTACACAAGCGAAATCGACGCATCACTGGCACGGTCTTTTCCCCCCGCCGGCATTGGGCAAGGCTTATGAACACCACGTAGGTAAGGCGCTGCATTCAGCTGCCTACTTGTAGCTACACTAAAAATAGCCTACTCACAGCTTTATTGAACTAGGATGGTCAGTTGTCAGTATAATAGTATTGTCAGGCTTTGCCAATATGTTGACTTTGCTTTCATGCATTATCCCTACCCTTGTTTGCATACTTTTTGGCATGCCATCCCTACATTTAAGTCTTGTATTAAAAAGAGAAGGTTATCTGTTCCAACTTGAGCTTGGAAAATAACTTGCCGACATTTTGACTGAATGGTGCAGTCATCATCAGGGCGAAAGTGAAGAAGTGTGAACAACTGTTGCTACTTATAGCCATGCACTACTGAGGATACACGTCATTGGAGGTCAAAGGTCGGTGAGGATTGCTCCTCCCTGACTGCTCATCACATCGGTCCAGCAACGAGGGACTTCCAGTCCTTCATCTCGGTTGAAGCGCTCCTCTGAGGGTGTCATCTGGATGTGTAGGGCCTCCTTCACCAACAGCTCCTGTCCTCTGCCATAGTGCAGCACTGGTCTCCTCCCAGTAGATTGGGTGGTGGTTCTCCCACGCATGCTCCGCTACAGCAATATCCCCCTCTCGCAGGCATCTCGGTGTTCCTTCAGTCTCGTCTCCAGTCTCCGTCTGGTCTTCCCGATGTAGACCTGGCCGCAGCTGCAGGGGATACGATATACCACATTGGATTGCTTACCTAGAGGTAATGTATCCTTGACCTTGGTCAACATTGAGCAGAGAGTCTACCCGGACTTAAAGACTACTCTGGTGTTGAACTTCCTGCAAACACACCTGATGTCCTCACTCATCCCAGCCACATAGGGTATCACCACCAGTGGTCTCTTCTCCTCCTCCTCCTGTCCCTCGTCCCGGCTGCTCGTGTCTGCTGTTTTCTGTGTGGGTGGGGCAGAAGCGTTGCGGATAAAGTTTGCAGGATAACTTGTTTTGCTAGAGGACTCTAGCAAGGTGGTCAACTTCCTTCTGAAAGTTGTCCTGCATGTTGATGATCTCTCTGGCCCTGTCATGGAGACATCTCACCACACCTCTCTTCACGTGGGTGAATGATGGTACTCAATGTGGAGATACCGGTCCGTGTGCGTGGGCTTCCTGTAGACAGAGACATCCAGGCTGTCCATCCTCTCTCCTCCTGAGTAGCGTGTCGAGGAAAAGGAGTGTCCCGTCTTCTTCCTGCTCCACAGTGAACTTGGTCGGCCTGACCCCGTTGAGATGGTGAAGGAGTTCTTCTGTTGAGCATTTCCTGAGGATGCAGAAAGTGTCATCAACATACCTCTTCCACAGCCTGGGTCTGGTCGGTGCCATCTCCAGTGCCAGCTTCTCAAAGATCTCCATGAGAGGTTGGCCACCACAGTAGAGACCGGGGAGCCCATCACCATGCCTTCCTTCTGCTCATAGGAGTTTCCTCCATAGCTGATTGAAGTAGGTGGACCTTAGGCACATCTCCAGTAGCTCTGCAATCCGTTCCGGGGAGAGAAAGGTCCTGTCCTCCATTGTCTTGTCTTCCCTAAGCCTCTCGCGGATGACGGAGACTGCTTCACCTACAGGAACATTGGTGAAGAGGGAGGAGACATTTAGCCTTGTCCCCAGGCTCATTTCCTCTTTCCGCACGCGGGAGGAAAGAGCCTGGTAACATTAGGGGGGTCAGACCGTTGACTTCCGGCGGCTCAGACAGGGCGCCTCCAATCAGATTGCAGAACAAAATCACGTGAAAACGTGACTCTCTAAAGAAGTGGCGAACAAAAATGACCCAGTCGCAAACAAGCAAGGAATTATACATGTAGGACTGCTAAAAACTCGCTGTTAGTGTCTGACGGTGGCCTACGCAATGGCGATGTTGTCGAGGAAACATAATTTGCCCGTTCGCAGTGTTGTAGCCCTACTAAGTGCCTCGAATTCAAAATTTAGCGAGATCGGAGGAACGGCCAGCTTTTACTTACTTTTGCACACTGTCGCTCAAGACACGAAGTGATCAGAGCTGTCACAAAAGTATTATAAGAGGAAAGGACGACCAAGACAGCTGGTAAGGCTAAAAATTTACGTGAGTAAATTGTAAGCTTACCTACCTTGTAGACTTGAGGCTGCAATTGTGTGATCAGTCTTTACCTAACCACTTTGTGGTGCCTTTCTCTGTCTTTCTCCCCAACCGTGTGAAAACTTGCATACGTGTCCTTGCAAAAATCACGTGATAGTTTTCAAAAAATGGGGCATGATCACTGTAAATCACATGAATCATGACGTGGCGGAAGTAAACGGCTTTGACCCCCGAATGTTACCAGGCTCTTTCCTCTACGAGAAAGAGCCTGGGTACGAGGCTAGGAGACATCAAAGCTCACCTCCTTATGCACATTTCCCATCATCTCTGTAAATGCCTGGAGTTCTTGACATGGGAAGTAGTATGCCCTGCTAGGGGGATATGAGGGATGTGATGTGCTTAGATAGTTGGTAGCCACTTATAATTCTGACATGAGGTTATCAATGCTGACATTTAGATTGGCTGATGAAGGTCTATAGCTGACCTCTCCCTCTGCATGGAGTAACCGTGGGACTGTTTTGGAAAAAAGTGGGCTTCGCATGTGCTCAACCACACCCTCAATTATTGCCTTTTTTTAACATTAGCATGATATAAAAATGTGAAGGTATGCAGACACAGTTTTGAGCGTGGTATGGCTCGATTATGTATGACACAAATTGTTCATATTTCTGTCATCAAAGTGAATATTAGTCTGTCATGTTATTACGGAAGCTATTTTGTTCCTTGCAGATTGTACAAGTTTGAGTGGATGAATCTACCTGGATGTGAATTGTATCATGGAGGTAATTTCTGAAGGTGTTGTCGTTCTGGTGCAAAGAAATCAATGCTATAAGACTTTCATTCCAAAGAAAGGAAGGTACGTGATTGTTTTGGGTATATTAAGGTGTGGGAGCTCTGACCTTGCACAAATTTGATCACAGATACCTTTGTACTAGGCGAATGCGGTGCATTGTGGGGCGAGCGTGAGCGAGTTGTATCTTGTATTTATGAGAGCATGGTAGTTACGTATATACTGCATGTTTGCAATGCGCAATGCACAATAGAATATTTATACAGCATCGACAGTCTGGGTAGAGCGAGCGCCTAGCCCTATCTCTGCTTCGTTAATCTTTCCTGCCTTTGCTCGGCTGTTTCTGCCGCACGTCGGGCTCTATCTCTTGTTCTCGTGTGCGCAGTAGCCTGTTTTCCTTGTCTTGCGATGGTTTCAGAGCTCTTCTGGAAGTATGCAGAATATACATGTTCATTACAAGCAGCAAAACAGCTATAAAAGCGTGTGCACGTGTTCCCAATTAGATCACGCGCATACTGTCCGTATGCGTGCAATGGACGTACGACGTATGATACATACATATATCAGAGAAATTCCGCCGTTCAACTCACTAGTGTGGGGCTCGCTCACGCTCACCCCAATTGCTGTGTGAAGTACATTGTATGTAACCTGGTGGAATGTTTACTTGCTTTCCTTAATTACTGAAGCCATACTCACACTAATTAATGTTGTGAGCAACTTTGAGCGGCAAAAGGGGGACAACTTCCAAACTATTTACACTAAGAAAAGGAACCAATCTACCTTCAAATGACCCAGATGGAGGTGGTTAGTATGGTTGTAAGAACAATTTTAAGGCACGTTGCACTTCAGTAATTGGGACGAGCCTGAGCGAGCCCCACACTAGCGGGACTGCATTGCGGAAGTGTGTTTACGTACGTACGTATGTGCTTGCTTGCGGCCATATACCGTAAATTTTAAATGAGCGCATTCAAATATTTCACGGAGATCGATCTCGTGCACGAAGCATGTTATGAGGTCTACTGCCCGAGTGCAGCGTCGGGCGACCCGGAGCGAAGACAACTGAAGTTAAAGCACACGTGGCAACTTACTTCTGGTTTGTGCTTCTACCGACCATCAACGGCAGGCAGCTCACAAGCGGTACAAATATGGAGAGTGGTTGAGGTCGCGGTAGAGCCAGTCACGCATGGCATTGACGGCACTCATAAATGCCAGAAATCCAGCTCATGATTTCATCGTAAAGCTTAGTCCATGCATGTGTAGCTACATTTATAGCTGCCCTGGCTGGAGAAATGGCTGGCATATGTGATACTTGGCTATCTTGGGGACTTAGCTACTTGTGCGTTTTGAAATTTGGCTCTAGTTCCTGCTGTATACCATGACAAATTAGTAAACCAGCTAGCAAAAAACAATTTGAAAGCCCCCTGATTAATGGTAAATGGATGTGCATGTAGGAGGATGATTGTATTGCATCACTCATCAGTGACATAATATCCTGTATCAGCTTGCTCAGGCTTGCCCCCACAATGTTCTACATTTTCTAGTAATTATATTGCAGCATAACTTTCAAGCAGAGATATGTTTAAGGACGAGTATCATAGTCTCGTAATAAGCGCCCATGGGAAGAGCACCTTACTTGCTCAGTGAAGAGGGGGGTGGGCACTCTTTTAACCCTTTTAGCCCGACACGCATGCGCAGAAATCGATCACATGGTTACGAGGGAAGCTAATAAAAAATGGCGATTTTGTGTTGTGTTGATTCATTGCATTATATCTTTTAAAATAGCTGAGTTCGGGCAATGATAGTTATTAGTTGAAAACAAACCTGCTTTACTCAGGATGTACAGTACTGGTCACAGGTAAGGTAACAAATCCGCGCGTGTAGCGAGGGATTTACCTGCGTGTGACGAGTAATCAACACGCGTGTGATGTGACGGGTACTCGCAGTAGACTCGCGTGTGGTGCGACTCGCGGGTGTTGGTGCAACAGCAAAATAATATATTGTACAAAGAAATACTGGGGGACAAACACTACTACGGGAAAGCATGAACATGCAAGACAGTTTTTCAGTGTTGCCATGCCGCTCTATCCGTCCTGTCTTGCTCCTCCTGCTGTTACTCTTCGTCTTCACCCTTCGGTCTCGCCCTCCCCAGCTGTTTACCCTTCGCCTTCGCTCTTCGGATTGCTCCTCTCGTCGCTCCTCTACGTCTTCGCTCTCCTAACTCGCTGTTTCCGCTGTTAGTCTTCGTCTTCGCTAGCCAGTCTCGCTCCTCCCGCCGTTTACTCTACGTCTTCGCTCTCCTGACTCGTTATTTCAGCTGCTAGTCCTCGTCTTCGCTACAGTCTCGCGCCTTCCGCTCTTACTGTTCGTCTTGTTTTCTCCCTGCTCTCTTCAACCGGCCTCTAGCTCTCTTTCGTCGTCGTTACTCGCTTTCCTCCTCGTTCAGTCCGCACACGTGCACTCGCGCGGGGCGAGTGCAAGGGCGGAGACTCGCGCGGGTGGAGCGAGTACTCGCGTGTGCGCGCCTACGAACTCGCGAGTCACACGCTCGCGCGTGTTACCTTACCTGTGACCTGTACTGTAGTCAGAAGACCTGCTAGTGAAATCCGAAGAAGCTACAACGGTGGAAATGTAGGTACCCTCTAATGACCGGTAATACACGGCAAAAGTTGGCAGACAGTTTCAGCGAAGGTACTTTTCAACTGTCGTTGACACGATTAGATAGTATATATGTTACGGCCGGATTTCAAACCTTTGACCGGGTTTTAAAACGTTTCAACCGGATTATAAGCTGGTCAGCCGGATTTAAAACCGGTCCAGTTTATGCGAAGTCAAAAAGCGGGCCCGCGCATGCGCTGGACGGCTTACCACCTCGTGCGCGTGGTCAACGGTCTTTCAGGTGTGCCGATAAAAGCAACTGGAAAGAGAAGCTGCAAAACAATCTGGGAACAAGGCTAGTCAGTTCTTTTTCATGTTAATCTTAGCTTTACTTGTTTATAGTCTCACAGCTGAGACCCAACCAACGCCAGCACGGATTGATTTCAGTATCCGATCCGCGCTGGCGTTGGTTGGGTCTCGCTTGCGAGACTACCTTGCTTGGTATACTTCAGTAAATCGTTTGGCCAGCTTCATGCAGTTCAGGCCACGGGCTGTTTGTTTGGCAAGCTTGTACAGCTTTCATGCCGTTCGGGCTGCTTGTAAACCATTCGACCAGCTTCCAAGCCATTCGGCCAGCTTTCAAACCATTCGGCCTGGTTTCTAAACGGGACCACTTCGCTACGTATTATTGAAAGCAGGCCAACCAGTTTAAAAACTGGCTGACCGGTTTATAAACCGGTGGCCCGTTTACAAACTGGTCAAGTTTGCAATTGGTTCCCAACATATAGATGATAGAACAAGTAGCGTGTAGATATAAGCTGTACTGTGGCCAACTAGGCAAACTTCGAACGCGATTTTGAGGGGAAGTCCCTATAGGACACAGCAGCTAATTATGCTTCGATTGACTTCCTGTTACACGTAATAACTAACTCCAAGTCCAAAAAGGCGCAGCGATCACGATAAATAGTGGAAGCAAAGTGTGGGTGCATTTGGCCGCTATCGGGTGTAATGGACAAGAAATTTCGCGGGCGCATTTGGCCGCTATCAGGTGTAATGGGTTAAGAGACCATCTTAAGACTTGTCATATTCCTCCTCTGGAACCTACTGTCACATCTGCTTCTGTGTCACTCTTGAACTCACTCAAACATATTTCCCTACAAGGACCATTTAGTGTGGATTAGATATCTTTGTGTTATACAATTATACAAAAATATCACAGATGTACCCTATATTGAGATGGAGGTTGATTGTCCACGGCTGTGCTTCTCACTTAGCTGTCACAGTGTCCCAGTTTAGTTGTGTCTCACTCTACTATCTGTGGTTTTGTGTCCAGTGGTATGCCTGCTCCTGCCTGGCTTGAAATGCCCTTCTTTGAATACCTCTTTGCTTCATTTGCAAGGCATTTTTTTTCTGTTGGGAGGGTATTTTCCGCATCTTGAGCATACTTCTGTTCTTTTGTGGGGGGTCTCCTGCAATTTGGAAAGACCATCTTGCACATTCTGAAGTTTATGTGTGCTATTCTGCTTGCCATTCCACAGCTTCTGCTTTTGCTGACCAATTTATGGTTGTCTTTGTGTGAACCTTGCATCATCGCCTGTTGGGATTTGTTGGGGTTTAAGTGCCTTTCTCAGGTGCACTGCATTAATGGCTTTGTTCAAATCGAGATCCGACATTATCTGTAGTTTCTCAAAGAGTTCTCTATATCTACAGCAATCTGCAAGACTATAGGATACAAAGATTTGATCGTTTGGTTGTGTTCTTGCTTGTGCAGATTGAAATTGGCCCATTCAAAATTGCATACCAGTGCTTTACAAAGTGTTGTTTGAATTGGTTTTGTACTATT
Organism: Agelas oroides; assembly: GCA_949130485.1. Classification (NCBI taxonomy): domain Eukaryota; kingdom Metazoa; phylum Porifera; class Demospongiae; order Agelasida; family Agelasidae; genus Agelas; species Agelas oroides. The sequence continues at coordinate 7,163,175 of OX422184.1, read as the reverse complement.
TCATATTGCTGGTCAGTTTTGGGTAGTGCGAACATTTGTAGAATATTGTCAACCTGATCTCCCATTGAATATATCGGTTTATTTGTTGCGAACCAATTGAAAACTTGACCAGTTTGTAAACAGGCCACTGGTTTATGAACCGGTCATCCAGTTTGTAAACTGCAAGATGCATGAATACCTGATCAATCTACGTAGCGCGTATGAGCCCCGCCCTTAACGGAAGTTCTGCGCTACAGCGCTTTGAACGCAGTAACGCGGTTGAAATACGCAACGGAATAATGTTCGATTACTACCCGGAACTGCCACATATATAAACGAATGATTTTTAGTATAATGAAGGAAACACGCTCATTATATTCATTAGAATTAAACACTCGTCATACTTTCCAGAATTACAGTATATAATACTTACGATCTACTACTACATGGCTACATTTACATGTATACTGATTTCTGTATCTATTTCTACTAGGAAGTTACATTTTGAGAAGTTACCATTTTATCCTGATGGAGCTCTGGGACAGCCATTTGGCACTTGTTTTGAGGTACATGGAGAGCATCTTGTTCCAACAACTAGGACACCAAGAAGGTTTGATTTTGGTAAGTGTTTGCTACTCTCATATACATTGCAGTGTAACCCCACCTGTCTTGGCACTGTACTAGGGGCACCCCCTTGCTATCAAGATTTGAAAGTTTGTTGGTATAATGCCAAAATTAAGTGAGGTGAAATGTTTGTTTGTTTCTGCTTGTTGGTTATTAAACTTAAACACTGCTTGGCATGCGATGCAACTCCTAATATTTTTACTTCATGCATGCATTTGTGAAGCGTGGTTAAGAAATCTGTTTTGTCCATCTGTTCATCAACTTTTGTTTTACATGGATGAAAACCCCATCAGCATCCGTGAATAACTTACTGAAGTAACATGGGTATGTCTTTTTTGGAGACCTCTAGTCAATGTGCCCTTGGTTCTATGGAGAGTGACCTTTGAGAATGTAGTTCTGTGGAACTTATAATTTTGCATCCACTTGATTCCAGTGAGCTGTACGGCATTCACCCACTACTAGTTGGCCTTGTTTGTGGTCATGGGATGTTTCTTACATGCTAGACTGCAAAACAAAAGTTTTTCACCTTCCCTTTGACGATGCACTATTTGTATGTATAGTAGTAGTCAGTCAATGTTGTCTGCTTGGAACAACTTACTGGCTTTCAGTACCTGTAATAGGGAGTCACTGTCATCTGCCTCGTTCAGTTCACTGGCGGTCTGGACTTATCTGTATGGATACCACATCTTGGTTCAATGTGAGACTTGAAGTTACAGTATTTCCACAGGTCATTCATCAGGTGCGGACAATCGAGGCATTGTTGATGATGGCACTTCTCAAACTTTAACCCATGATGACATCAGTGTAATGAAAGAACAGGGAGTCACAGGACAGGTATGTTGTTAACTTGTCTCACAAACTGTTACTGTTAGGTATATAGTTGAAATGGAGATGTGTTGGTTGGGGGAGGGAGGGGGGAGGGGGGGGGTTTGGTCATACACTTCATGCAAGGTACAGGTAGTTAACTTATCATACCCTGTGAACTAATTCCTACATCTCCCCCTTCATGTGGACTGTGATGGATGGGGGTTGGAGTCACTTACCCTTATTAAATCAGATGACTCTATACTTGTATAGTTATGTGTATGTGCATTATTTTGCTCCTTGTGGGTGCAATTGGCCACTGTATGATTCTTTAACCTTTGCCATGCTCCTCAATGGTATTTATGCTTCCATTATACTATCCTTATCATCACGAGTATTTGTAAGAAGCGTTTTCCTTAGAGGGATGGGCCCCATTGTCTGCCAAAGCGCTGTGGTGGTTAGAAAGCGCTATGTACTTGCATTGTCTAGGGATGCTCTTTCCTTTCTTTTGATTAACGTTCGAGGGATTGTCAAAATCTGCATCCTTATACTGAAGAAAGTACCTGTTATGCTTTATATGAATATTCTGGAAATTATGCCAGCATAATAGATACATCCCGTAGAAATGTAAAATTCAAAACTCTGACTCACAGCTCGCTCTCTCTGTACAACAGCGCAAACACAGTGTTTATTGGGGCAAACCTGAGCAAACCCCACATTAACCCTCTGAATGCGGTCACATTAAATTTCCCGTCGTCGCGGCGACCATATATATATGCTCACAATAAGTTCGTCTGCTTTCCGCGCAAAGCTAAGAAGCTTAACGAGATTTGAGGGTAGGCCCCTCCATGATAAGTGCTAATGAAACTAGGCCACACCTTTGCACTGACATCGTCTGGAAAGCCAGGAAGAGGCGGTACTTATTCGCGGGTGGTCGTCAATGAGCTGAGGGCTGCCAAACACGAAGCTTTTTCTTGCACTCAGAGAGAAAGCGTTCTCCATATTTCACTTCAGGTAGGAGTAATAGCTTCAAATAACCTGTAAATCGACTGATTTTGTCGGGGCTGTGGGTATCGAGTGAGAAAATCAGCACCGTTTCCAACTGCTCGAAGCTATGATGCATAGTCAGCACAAAATGGCTTCAAACAAGTAGAAATAGCTTACTAGGCACTTATCAGCCATTTAGATAAACTAGTCCAGCCTATTTACACCCTATCTACACAAATCAAGCCGTTGGTGCAGCCAAAGACTTTATTAGCACGCTTGTCACTTCGACCATTCGAGTTGATAATGGTGATAATGAAACAAATTCTGCGTTAATAAACTGTCATGAATAAAATTACTTCCACATTCAAAGGGTTAATGTGTTGAATGCAAGCAGTGTCTGTATGTATGTATGTATGTGTGTATGTATGTGTTTGTACTTTGTACTGTAAATACATTCGTATTTGTTGAATAACAATAGTCGTGTTGTGAAAATGCACGTATATTTCTTGGCAGTCTCACATGCATGTTCTCAACATGAATCTAAGGGGTAGTTGATATGGAATCATCGTGTTCTCGAAGCGAAACTGTAGGATCGATTGTTGTTATGAAACATGAAACATGTTCTTAAAGTGACTCACGATGGACCTCGCAAACAACGGAGGTGAAATAGGAAACATAGAAATGAACGTGACAGAGCACGTCACACTGCTGAAACAGCAGAGCACAGACCAAGTAAGCAGAGGACAAAAAATAGAGCAAGATGTGCTGCTTGTGTAGCTGCTAAGGTAGTCTCGTGTAGCCACACCCCATTACTGCTGAAGCACCCGAACACAACTGCACAAATACAGTACGTGTTTATTGTAGTGAACCCCACGTTAACTCATTGCACATGGAAAAAAATTGCATTGTCAAGTCTGAAGGTCAAAGCTGACAAGTGTGATAGCAAGCCCTGGGCAGTGCCAGTGGCTAGAATTGTGTACATTGTGTGCAACTAGACCTGACTAGTTTATCTAAGTGGCTTATCGCAGCCAAGTAAGCTAATTATACTTGTTTCAAGCCATTCTCTGCTCGCTGTACATCATAGGTGACTAGCAATTTGAAACGGCACGATTCTACCACTGCGTACTAACAGCTCCGACTTATAAGCCGGTTTCCAAGTTACATGAAGATAGAACTCCTACCTCAAGTGAAAACTGGAGGCCGCTTGCTCACTGTGTTTGAGTAAAAGCTTCGTGTCTGGACTGCCCCGGCTAAACTCACGATCACTATGAACTAGCACCCGCCTCTTCCTGCCTTTCCAGAGTGATGGATGTCTGTTACATCTTGGTTACTGATTTTCATTTGGCAAAAGATTGATGGCATAGCAGCTGTCACAGTGAGCAGCAACCAGCGCTGTGACCATCAGCAAGGCGACCGTCTCGAGCGCCGTTGAACCGAACGACCCGCGGCTATGTAAAAGCCTCGGTAGAAGCTGCACTTATTGTAGCCTACAAGCTAGCTCTTGAACGGTAAAACAGCAGATCCATAAGTCCCAGGAACATCCACAACTCCAACAACAAGGATGGTCTAGCCATTTTACAATGCTGGGCAGTATTTCGAGTCAGAGTGGGTGGGCAATAATTCGATTATCAATACCACACATAAAACCACACATAGTACATCATGGGGCACGTGATCAGATCTTCCAGGCTCTCGCCCCGTTTTTCTACATGGGAAGGAGCCTGGGTCTGAGGCTAAAGCTGAGCTCTCTGAGATCGACCTTTAATGCTGTTGTAGTGTGTGGCTCACAAGTCAAAACTAGCAAATAGCAAACGACTAAGCATCACTTACAACAAGAGTGTGCTTTATATACAGAACAGAAAGGTGATTAACACATGATAGAAAATAGTGTGACCAATACCACAAGAGACAGATATGTGCATAAGGTACAGGAAATATGGAGGTGACAGCTACAACAAGGAGTGACCAGCTATAGAGTGAATAGAAGTACATAAGACAACTGTGGGTAAGACAGAATACATCAAAAGGCTAAGATACAGGTAAGGGAATCTAAATAAGGTGACATGCATGTCTAGCTACAAATATTAAGTAGCAATTAATCATACACACAAAATCAATTCTAGAAGAGTCTTACTTAAAAATCAATTCTACAACAGTCTTACACTGTTAACTAGGCTGCCCGAATCTTTAGCTTGCATTTCTTTGGCATTTCTATTTGCTGCTTCCATCTCTTGTGCTAACTCACATGCCCTTTTCAGGTCCAAATTCAGTTCTGCCAGTAGCCGGCGCTGCATAGCCTCCTCCCTCAGACCGCAAACCAGTCTGTCGCAGAGGGCTTCGTTTGGGAACGTCCCGAACTCGCACATAGTAGCCAGTCTTCGTAGTTCCGCCACGTACTCTGACACTATCTCCCCCATCTGCTGGTTTCACTTGTAGAATCGGAAACGCTCGGCGGTTTTAACGGGCTTGGGTTTGGGTTTGGGTTTTTGGCCTGATTTACATGGTTTCTGTATGGCCTTGGATTTGTGCTGTCTACATGTATCTCCACTTCCTGTACACTCATCTCTCTGTATAAAAGTGCTGTTATGCTCAGATATAATCATCAATCTTTTGCCAATTGAAGATTAGGAACCGAGATGTAACAAAATGGCAACGAGGATGGGATATATTGCTCCCATTATGGAGGCCTTGGCCGTGGGGGGATATCAAGATTTCGTCTTCTCCAGCACGGACTTCATAAACACTGTATCGTTTGGGACTTAAGACAACCCCCAATATTGTTTATTTTTGAGATTGATGGTGAATGGTTTCAACATGGGCAGTAGGAGCTGCCCCTCCCCCCAGTTCTTTCGTTGTTTCATCTGACAGTGACTTACCCTCGGCGTAAAAGACTACATTGGTGGTGTCATCACCAAAATAAGTCGCACAATCTGGGACTCCAGTGAGAAGATTTCTTTTCCCATCAACCACAACATCTATTGATTAATAAAGTGCTTGTCGAGTGTTCAGTGCTGTGGAAATTGTGACGTTCATGTTGTCCAATCCAAAGAGAGAAAATTTAAATAAAGCACTAAGAAAGTGCTGGTTGTGTCGTTTGCATAGCCTCTCAAGACTGTGAAGGAGTGGCAGGCTCTTAGCTCCATCAGGAGTGCAGTGACTATCCCGGGTCATAAGCTGGAACAGTCGGAGTCACTGGGATCAAGTACCCATAGTTGGTCCAATGTGTCGCCAATTTCTTCAACTGTTGACGATGCAAACGTGCCAGCAGAGTTCAGGACATTCCCACTCTTGACAGATCACAAGCCTCTTATCACCATATTTAGTCCTGAGAAAACCTTCTGCTCTTCTCACCATAGAAGAACAGAAGTTGATCTTTATCTTTGACTTGTCACAAGCCTGCTAAACAGATAGAAAGGGGTACACAACAGGGAGAAAGGTACGAATGTGGATTGGATTATGTGTAGTGAGCAGTAATACTTCATGAGTGAGTTGCAAAATTTTTTTCCTACTTCATGCAATAAGGTTGAAAGAGTTCAAAGTTCACAGTTCCCTATATTCTCCCCCAGTTGATCACTGACGTAAGAAGAGTGGTCAACCTTATTCATCTTCCATTAGCTCTGAGGTCCAGTCCTTGACTTCTTGGCAGCCAAAGATAAGTCTTGAGAAGTTTAGCGGCTGCCTTAAATGTTTTAGCATTGTCAGAGAGAATTCTTCTCGGCAATCCTTGTCTAGCCGAGAATTGTTTTAGGGCTTGAATAAAGGTAACTGTTGACACATCACGGACAAGCTCAAGGTGTATAGCTCGTGTAATGCAACACGTGAACAAACAAATCCACACATTGTTACCTTCCTCTGAAGTTACAGCTCAGAATTCACACGTACCTTGCTGTTTCGATTTATGCCTAGTTCATCTACTACCGTTTCGTCTACTCCAGTTTCGTCTACTATCATTTCGTCTACTCAGCATTTTTACTTCTATTTGCAGTAGTAAGTCATACAAGTTTACAACTTTCTAAATCCTACCCAATTACTAAGTGCACTAATATATTCATCTAAAAGAGTACTCGTTGTTCGAAAACTTAGTCTTTTCTCTTTTTGCCTGAACATTCATCTTGTGGATGCAACAACCCCAAGTTGCAGCAAAGACACTTCAGTTGCTGCTTGTTCTGTCTTACATAGTCCCACAATTTCATGTATGTTTGGGTGGCTCTTTCCTGCCAGGCGGTTGATTTTGTTGTGCCACCCATGGTTATTTGTTCGTGCCCCATCCTCTTTGTACACAGACTGCTCAGAGATGTGGTAGTGCCCATTGAGCCATGTTGTCTCAAAATGATCTGTGAACGGGGCGACCCTGTCCTCATCTGGGGCACCTGCCTTTAGTCCAGCCCATCCAAGCCTCAGATAGTGGGGGTGGAACCAGAGCAAGTGAGATTACTTTTCTAAAGAACTTCCTGATACTTTCCTCTTCTTGGTAGCTGACCTGCAGGCCTAATCGCTGAATCTTCCTCCATATTGCTTGTGCGAAGTGGTAGAAGCAACCCTTGACCGTTGCAGTTGGGAAGCTGATGTTTAAAGGCATGAATTGTCAGTATCTGGTAAAAAAGGCGAGGACATATGTTGAAAGTTCCATCAGCAAATAGAACATCCGAGCAACCAAGGAGTTCTAGGTTTGCCCGAGTGGACAATTTCTATCAAAACAAAAACAAAACAAAAATTAAGTGTATTGTCATATGAAGAAGAGAATTCAAAGCATCACATATTCATACATGAGAATTCAAAATATGACAATGGAAAACTATGCACACCTGTCAACACATTGCCAGTAGGTTTGCCCCTCCCCGCCACGTCGGTTCAGCATCTTTAAGTAAAATCTTCCCAATCAACCCACATTCTCTTAGCAACACTCTTTTCTTAGAGCGTGGAATAGGAACAAGGTTGGCATCACAAACACAGACCGTAAGTACGCATAAATGCCAGAAGTTGTACGCAGTTGTGGTTGGTCCGTAAAAAATCAACATTAAAATCTCCACATACTTGAACCCTCCTTGCAGCAGAGACCGTGCTCCTCTCTTTGTAGTCATGACACCAATGCTAGCTTACAAGTTCTTCAGTCGGTTCCTGGCCTGGAAGTACCTTGGAAGACTGGCTGAAGTGGCTGGCAGGCGAGGCAACCGGATACTGGCGGGTTCACGTAAGATACTACTGGACCTGCTGGATTTTTGGAACAGATCCAAGAAAGACTGTGGGTCTGAAGAAAAGAGATTCTTTGAAACGTGCTGGTGTAGCCCAACAGACACTGGACCAATGATCCAGTTTATGAAACTGGCCCAGGATAAAGCAGGAAATGAACAGACCTTATATGCATTGTTCCATTGCAGTACTTACTGCACCAACATGCTCCTGCCACAAATCTAGCTCAGCAGTTCCGCTCTGATCTGCAATACTCACAGTCTGGAATTGTCTGTCTGTATCAAGTGATGTTACATCAGCGACATCTAATACCTTGGCAGTGATTCCAACTCTTTGAAATGGGGATTGTTCTTCAAGCTCGCCAAGATTGATGTCCTTCATATCTTCAGTAGACGAAACTGACTCAGGAACATCAACATCAAACTTCTTTTCAGATCGATCTACTAATCTGAGTGTCGCCTTTTCTTGTCTTCCGTTAGTTCACTTTTACTCTTTGTCTTTCCTTCCTGTCTTCTTCCTAAGCTTGTTCCGTTTCCCGAAGTTTAAGGGAACGCTTTCTTTCTCTTCTAAGATCCATGCTGAGACGTGAAATCATGCTCTGTCGTATACTGTACTCATGTACGGCCGTATCCAAGCTATGGGCGTGGCTGATTGCCGTATTTAAAATGGTGGAGGACACCGATAATCAGAAAAAGGGAGAACTACTAGAATCAAAGTGCTTTGTGCTAGTACCAGGACTATTAACGCTAACATACGGTGAATATCATCGTTATCCTTGTGTTTACAAATCATTATATAGCCACTAATTCGCCTATTAGAATGAAATTTCAAAATTTAGTATGACAGACAACGACGGTGGACGGACAGAACCAATTGCTTAACCCCGCCGCCTACGCATGGGTGCGGTGTAAAAACCCTACCAAGGGACTTACCCGGTCATATATTCCAGTCAAGTAATCGCCAAAAACTTCCGTCAATCCCTTGGGGGAGGAGTTTACAAGCAGTATAAGTCCATAAAAGTTCATTCCAACACTCACAGATGGCTATTTTTTGCGCAAGAGCAAGCAACCCGGCAGCCATGGCTAGCTACTCAAAGATAATTACATTGTTGCTGTGGTTGACAACGTGCACATGCAGCTTCAGTAGGCGGGCAGCAGCCATGTAAGAAGCCGACATATGCCCCATAACGTGCATGTTTTGTTGTGGAATGCATGCATTATTGATCTTACTAGCACTGTCTCAGTATCCCGTAACCAAGCTCCCTCGCTCGGCAGTTCTGGACTGAGTAAAGAAAAGCTGAGCCCTGGCTTTCCACGAAGGCCTTTCAACAGCTACTGTTCAAGGGCTGTCTAGCTTCGTACCCAGGCCAATGAGCTGCCTACATCAGGTAGCTATTGTTGTCTATTACATATACTGTTAAAATAGGGTGCAGTAACACCCCACAAATTGCAGCTCATTTTGTGGAGTGTTATTACAACACAGATGGAAATGAAGGGTGTTCAAATTGAGTAGTGTTAACTAAAAGTTATGAGTATAATTTTTACTACTGTCTTCCCCAGTCAGAAAATAGTAGCCAGGCTCTGCTTTGCTGTGTGAGGCTTTCTGCATGCTTGTACCCCTAGTAATAGGATGATGGGACATTTCAACTATCTGTCTATTCTCAATCAATCAATCATACAATATTTCTGAGTGTGACAAACTGACATTCCTAGGTGTGACCAACATGTACATGCGTACACGTTGACCTAGCCTCGTACCCAGGCCGTTAATTAGGAAAAACGGCCTGGCAACTTACCCGGGTTCAAACTGTATACGGATGTGACGTGAAAAAGATTACAGCTGCACCCATACAAGCCATGAATATTGGATAATGCATGTGATATTTAATCGTAGCCACGTGACTGTTCGTAATTGTGCAAGCGCGTTGTTGTTGCCAGTAGACTCGTTACAGGCTTATATTGGATGGTTACTGTCTTACTTGTCATCTGTAGACGAACTGCTTGCAGTAGACTCGCTCTTGCTCACCGATGTCGATGTGTCCGACTGACAGTAAGTACTAAACTAGTACCTAACACTGCTACTCTCGAACTGGTCCTTTTTTATAAAGAATCCGTTTTGTCCGCAGGCACTGTAGTTGTTGCACACAAGTCAACGGAAGGAGTTCGAACAAAAGCGTCATTCCAAGCGCTAGCGGTACCACGGGACGGGTATATTAATACTGTGATGCATTTATGACGCAATTAAAATTCTGTACAACTGTCACGTGAAGCGTTCTGAAATCTGATTGGTACTGACAACTCCAGTGCAGCGGAAGTCAACAGTTTGAACTCGGAGAAGTTGCCAGGCCGTTTTTCCTAATTAACGGCCGGGGTACGAGGCTAACGTTGACCTGATCAGAGCCTTGCCTGTTAATGCACTTGGCAAAAATTAGAGAAATGACAGGCTTCAAAAAGTGCAGGCAGGTGGAATTGAAGGGGGGTGAAAAACTATCAACTGATTTGGAGTGGTCTAACAATAATATCATCTCACCGTATTGTTTCCCAGTGGTATGGTGCTTGACTGTGGATACCCACACCAGTCAGTTCTTAGGTCGGTCGTGGTGGATACTTTCATGAGTCCTACACCTGTCAGGCCAAGCAAGTGATACACCACTATCTTTCCTGAACCATTTCTCATAAAGTTCTGGTATATAGACCCAACCCCCTCCAGAAAGTTAAAAGAGGTTCAAACTGAGGAGGTAGGTCGCTGGGCCGTGATCTCTCTGACTCTTCATCTGTGGAAAAGTCAAATAACAGGCAGGTGGAATGGAAGGGGGGTGAAAAACTATCAATTGATTTGGAGTGGTCTAACAATAATGTCATCTCACCGTATAGATTAACCAGTCGTTTGGTGCTTGATTCTGGATAGCCGCACCAGTCTGTCCAGGGGTCTCTTGTGGTTGAAATTTTTGGAAGCCCTATCCCTATCAGGCAAAGCAACTGGTAAACTAGTAGTTTGCCGGAACCATTTCTCATGAAGTTGCTGCAGTAAACAGAGCCAGTTCCCTCCATAAAGTTAAATAGAGGCTGAAATTGAGGGGATATCCTTGAACCTTTCTCCAACTGGACTGCAATGAACGAATTTTCTCAGGGTTTCGAAGTCCTGTACAGCACTAAAGTATAGGGAGTTCTTGGACAATTGCGCTGACTTGGATTCAGCAGACTTGACAGCAACAGGACGTGATTGTGTCTTGCGCGTCGTTGACTTGCACGGCACTGCCACTGTGGATGAAAACGTTCGCAGGTTCGGTATTCTGTACCTCGTAGGGGACAGGTAGGTTATTTCCCGATTGGCCATAATTTCTTGTGATGTGTACTGACTCGCAGTTGACAGCAGGACGTGTACTGACTCGCGGCTGACAGCAACAGGACATGATTGTGTATTTTCACGCCCTATAATTATGCAAAAACTTGAACCTCCAAGCAGGCGCGTGCCACCAATTACACTATAAGATCACATGATCTGTCGTGTCACCAACATGGAAGGTAAAAAAAAAAAAATGCTGATCAGTGGCACCGACAGTACAGAGTTAATGCCATTGTCAGTAAAAACTTGCCTATGATGATCAGACTGTAGTTTGATTCTTCAGTGGAAAGGCAGAGGGAGCATGAGCATGAGAAGGGTCAGGTGAATAACTGGACCTTAGCATGGCTGCATTCCTGCCGTCAGTGTTGATGAAGGAAGAAATGCCGTGTCAGCCAACCAGAGTTTGAATTCTACTAATCTACAGGAAGCACTTTGCCATGATGTCATTGTTCTTTGTTGTGATTATACGGTAGAATATAGAAACTACGTCAAAATTTAGAGCTATGGATGACCAATTGCATTGAAGCTCTGAAAGCAATTGTGGCAGTGCAAGTTACTCACCAGACCCTCTCTTCCATGCACCAGAAGAGTCTGGGAACCAGACTGTATGCGAGTACCTGGTATAGTGCAGGACATAAGATTCCAAAGTGCACAAAGCTAGCTCAATCTGTTTAAAATTCCATATCTGCAATGCCTTCTTGCGCAACACTCTGTAACTCAGAAGGTTGTGGAATTACTGCACGCTGCATTTTTTAGAATTAATTTCCGGTGTATCCATGGCAACATATTTCCTAATAACTTCCCTATATTAAAATTCCATTTTTGGACAAATGGCCAATTATCTCCAAGACACACAGTCCCGTGAACTTAAAACAAAGCACCAGTTGTCTGGGCATCATTCCACAGGTTTCTACAAAGCCAAATTTGGATAGAGATTGCTCTAGTACTTTATATAATTTTTTTGGCTTGAAATTCAATAAAATTAATTATTACAGTATGTGTTCACTTCAAAACTCAAGAATAAGAAACAGTACAACCATTAGAACATTTCTACAAGACAGAATAATTTTGATACACGTCATCTCTGGACCGGGTGTGAGGCCTTCACGATAAGCTCTCATTGTCTCCCTGGTCTTTCTGAAAACTTTCTTATCATGTCATGTGTCACACTGTCTAGAGAGTCGTTAATGGTTGCTAGCAGTCCAGGGAAAGTGTAATCACAGTGGCTCTGTGTGTATCGCTTTGAGTGACACCAGCAGCATTCGATTGGATTCAATTCACAGTGGAATTTGGGTATAAAAATCGCTCGATGGCCACGAGAATTCTCTCAACTTTTTTCTTTTTTTTCGTATTTGAACTCCGACATCTCACCCAGAACTTTTCTGCTTTCATGCCTTTTGTATTAACACCTCCCTCTTCAAGTACGCGTTTCATTCCTTTGGGTGTGTGCCGTCACTGAAAGCCATTTTTTGTCCCCTGCCATTCCAAACTGTGTCGTGTAGTATAGCTTGAGCTCCACCTGGTCTAACATTCATACAATTAACTTTCAATGCATCATCAGAGAAGGCTGTATGGCCACTGCTTTGGTTGAACAAAAATACGAGACTGTGTGATTCTTTTGGATATTTAATCTCTGCGATTATGAAGCTGTGTTCAACCTGGTTGAGAAATTTTTCACTGTCCCAGTAGCCTTCGTATTCAGCCCCAAGCTTTAGCATCTGCCTTGCCTCTTTCCACAGACCTGGGTGAGAGTCTTTAGCGCTCTCGTACTCTTCATCACTGAGCCGAAGATATCCACCATGCTCTTCTATAAAATCACTCACCATTATACCCCGCCCTTGTCCTTTAAGTCTGATTGGCTGCTTCCCTTTTTCGGCCCACATCCATTTCTGATCATCATTGGAATGGTACGCTGCTTCATCATGAAAAATCAGGACAAGCTTTCGGCAATCAGATGGTTCGGGAGCAGGCTCATCACTGACAGGAGGTGGTGGAGCAGCTGATCATTCTACTGAGCATTCTACTACCAATCTACTGGAGATTCTACTCCCATTCTTCTGATGATTGTACTCCCATTCTACTGATGATTCTACGCCCATTCTACTGATGATTCTACGCCCATTCTCACTTTCTTTTGGTGATTCTACTCCCATTCTACTCCCATTCTACTGATGATTCTACTCCCATTCTACTCGCATTCTACTGAGGATTGTACTCCCATTCTACTCGCATTCTACTAATGATTCTACTCCCATTTGACTTGCATTCAACTGATAATTCTATTCCCATTCTACTCGCATTCTACTGAGGATTGTACCCCCCTGTGGTTTGTATGTACACCCAGCACACTTTGCTTCCCCTGTAAAGATGTGCTGTGAAGAAGCAGTTTGATATACAAGGAAATGAACTACAACTTACTATAAATTTCTCTCTAAGAATAACATTTCAATGTTTGGGTTGGTTTTCCAATTCTGAGATTACAATCTTCTCCATAAACTTTGACCCAAAGGTGACTAGTCTATCTTCGGGATCTATGAAGAACGGGTGTGGATGGATATCCGAAAGCACTTCTAGCATTGGACCCAGGGGTACACCAAAGGCATCACAAAACTGATACAATGTCACCGGTTCATTAAATAATGATGGTGGTGGAAGTGGTGTGGGTTCGGAGTTAATCTTTTGGAAATAATGTAAACGTTCGTACAGGAAAAACTTCATGCACCAAGATAATCCTCGTGTAGTTTCTTTGCATAAGCATTAATAAGTTGTAAAAAATCACTGTCGCTTGCTTCTGGATTTCGTGTTGCTTCTCGGATCAATAGCACTGACAACTTGTGTAAATCCAAAATTCTAAATCCTATTTGTTTACATATGCGGTCAACTACATCTTCTGACAAGTTTTGAACTCTTTCTTTAAGATAAGTACGGGCTTGTCGATCACTTAAATCCCCTACACATGCGTATTGTGCTCTTAGCTGAGTGTGGCCAATCTTTAAACCGAGCGCTGTGAACGATGATGATAGTACAATTACGAAGTGAACGAGTTTCAGGTCAGCACCCCATGTTTTCAACTGCAACAAGACTGTTTCCAGTTGTTTTGCTTTAAACCTTTTGTCCATTTCCAGCACAATTACTGGTACCTGGTTGATATCGCCCGTGTTGTTGATAGATTCTAATGCAGCTCGAAGAACTGTTGTTGCATGAAGTCCTTCGGGAATCTTCGTGTTTTTAGCGGCTGCATCGATAATGCTATGAGCAAGATCGTTTTCTGAATTTACGCTATGCTCCAGGGTTACCACCAACACAGGTCTGTCATTGGCAATTTCACTGGCCATTGCTTTTGCAACTGTTGATTTTCCTGTGCCGCGAGGCCCATGTATCACGCAAGTTGGCACATCATCAACTCCAGGCGGAGAGTAGGCAATTCCAGATAGCTGTTGCATTATATCCGGTCTGGGAATAAACTTTGTGGGTTTCTCAAAATGATATCTATGTATTTTAATCCCGATCGCTACATTTTGGATGACAGTATGTATATCCTCTCTGATATACTCAAGGTACCCTATAATAAGTAGCCCAAGACTTATAGCCACGACACCGATCGATCCTATAGCCGAAAGAAAAGCAACTTGAAAATCTCTTTTGTTTGAAGGATTGTGTGAGTGAGGGCTGTCCGGTGGATCGCGAAAATTTCTTCCGTTTGTGTGAGTGAGGGCTGTCCGGTGGGTTGCGAAAATTTCTTTCGTTTGTGTGAGTGAGGGCTGTCCGGTGGGTTGCGAAAATTTCTTCCATTTGTGTGAGTGAGGGCTGTCTGGTGGGTTGTGAAAGTCTCTTCCGTTTGTAGGATTGTGTGAGGTTGTCAAGACACGGGTTGGGTAGGCCTAATGCAGGGTACATTGAACATCCAAGTAAAAACAAACACAAACACAATAGTTACTGACAGTACTTGCCATGTGACCCTGTGCACGACTGCGTCCAGTCAAAAAGGGAATCTGCTGCCTTCTGAATAACCACGCCCACATGTTTTGATCTGTAAACTGTAAGCGAAAATGTCCTGCATTCACCTGGAAACTAATGAATTACACTGGTGCTTGCTAAATTGTTAAAAATCACTTCAAACTATCAATTATTCTTAAATAGGAAAAATGTATTGCAACATAAAATAACAGCTAATATAGTCTTTTGACAGCTATAAGCTCAAGTGGTCCAGGCATTTTTGCACAAGATACATCAAGTAAAATCCATCAGTACCATTAGTTTCATAGCAAAGCTTCAAAAGTCACTTGAACCAAACTGCGCCCAAATTTTGACACTTAACCCTTTCAAGCCAGAGGCTGCACTGTTATAGTAAGGTAACGGAGGGGGTTTCCGGACACGCCACTGACTTTCCGCTTTTCAGCAAAAGAACGGCAACTGGTCCAAGTTGTGGTAAGTCCATACACGTACCCCACCTTCGTGCTCTCCGTGGCTGTAGTCTTGTTAGTAGTAAGTTGAAACCCCCTCCGTTGGGTTCGTCCCAGAATGTCTAATCCCAAAATGTCTAATCCCATAATGTCTAACAAAATGTGGGAGTGTCCCAAAATGTCTAATGCTTACAGCTTTTATGTATCTCAGATAGATATTTAGTTCTAGCACAACAGATTTGAAATTGGTGCACCTTCGACTTTTTCGTTGGGACTATCTCTACGACCAACCATAGATATATGAGACGTACCAACTTACCAAGCAGAAAAGAGCTGCGGAAGATCTAGTCCACCGGAAGTCACGTAAACAGCCCAGTAAATATACCCCGCCCAGTAAATATACCCCGTGCGCACATGCGAGTCATGTTGAATGAGGGGACAGCATCCGCCTTCACCCTATCCTTCTTTGGAGAACGAGACACTGCCCTCATGGACCCAGGGGTACATCAAATGCGAGCACAATGGGAGTAGAATCATCAGTAGAATGCAAGTAGAGATAGAAAGCAAGTAGAATGGGAGTAGAATCATCAGTAGAATAGGTGTACAATTAGTAGAAAGGGAGTAGAATCCTTTGAGGTCGAACCACCCCGAACTCACTCGAACCTTCCATGTAGGCCTGTTTCCCCCTTCATCACAGTGTTTCAAGGAGATTGGATGTGGTCGAACCACCCCAAACTCACTCGTACCATCTCTGTAGGCCTGCTTCTTTCTTCATCACAGTGGTTCGAGGTGGTTCGGTTTGGTTGAACCGACCCAAACTCACTCGAACCCAGTGCACTCTCATGCATTCAAGTGGAGTTTGAATGAACACAACTGTGAGTACAAGAGACGAATTATTGTGGTCTGATGTCTTTTCTTGTCCAGCTGCACCGCAATTGACAACTCACAGACAGCAGCTGACAACTGGTGTACGAGTTCGTGGTGGTTCACCCCTACAGAACCTCCTCGAACCTGCTTGAACCATAGCACAGGACAAGGAACCAGACCTGTGGTGGAGCTTGACATAAGTTCGGAGTGGTTCACCCCTATCGAACCTTCTCGAACCTGCTCAAACCATAGCACAAAGCAAGGAACCTGACCTGTGGTAGAGCTTGATACAAGTTCGGGGTAGTTCAACCCTACCGAACCTTTTCGAACCTGCTAGAACTACAGCACAGGGCAAAAAACCAGACCTGTGGTAAAGCTTGACATGAGTTCGGGGTGGTTCAAACCTACCAAACATCCTCGAACATGCTCCCACCGTAGTACAGGGCAATAAACCACACCTGTGGTGGATCTTGACATGAGTTCGGGGTGGTTCACCCTACCGACCCTGCTCAAACCATAGCACAGGGCAAGGAACCAGACCTGTGGTAAAGCTTGACATTAGTTCGGGGTGGTTCAACTCTACCGAACCTCCTCGAACCTTCTCAAACTATAGCACCGGGCAAGGAACCAGACCTGTGGTGGAGCTTCACATATTCATGGTGGTTCAAGCCAACCGAACCTTCTCGAACCATAGCACAGGGCAACGAACCAGTCCTGTGGTGGAGCTTGACATAAGTTCAGTGTGGTTCAACCCTACCGAACCTGCCATACCACAGGGCAAGGAACCAGACCTGTGGTGGAGCTTGACATGAGTTCGGATTTGCAGCCTGGCCAGCTAACGACTGCCAAAAAAAAAGAAAAAAAAAAAACAAACTGTTATATACTTGTCAAACTTTTACCTCTTCTATTTACGTTCATGTTCACTTTCCTCTTTTACTTCTCCACTTTTGTATATTCATCAAACTTTAACTTTTCCTCTCTACCTCTCATTAACCTCCATAGAATGGGAGTATAATGTTCAGTATATAGAACACCTGATGTTCTTAGAGAAGGTTCGGTACAGTCAAACCACACCAAACTCCTGTTAATATGCCAAATCTCCTCGAATCACTGCGAAAAATGGGGAAGCAGTGCTACAGGAATGGTTCGAGACAGGGAAGGTTTGAGTGAGTTCGGGGCGATTGGACCACACCGAACCACCTCGAACTACTGTCATAAAGGGGAAAGCAGGGCTTCAGGGCTGGTTTGAGTGAGTTCCAGGCTGTTCGACCTCACCGAACCTCCTTGAACCGTATTGATAAAGGTCAGAGGGCAGGTTCGAGTTAGTTCCGGGTGGTTGAACCCCACAAACCTCCTCGAACCACTGTCACGAAGGTGGAAGTTCAGGACGGTTCGACCCCATGAAACCTCCTCAAACTACTGTCACAAAGGGGGTAGCTGGTAGGAAGGGCAGTTTCAAGTCAGTTCGGGCAACTGCATCGAACCTTCCCCGTAAGCCAGCTTCCTTCTACATCACAGTGGTTCGAGTCGGTTCGACCCCACCGAACAGGTCACAGGGAAGGTTCGAATGAGTTCTGGGAGGTTCGAGTACACCGAACCTCTTCGAACCACTGTCATGAAGGGGAAACAGGCCTGCTGGGCAGATTCGAGTGAGTAGTTTGGGGTGGTTCCACCACGTCGAACCTCTTCGATCCACTGTGGTGAAGGGTTCAGGCTGTTCGGAAGTGCAGTTTGGAGTCATTTCAGGGAGGTTCAACCACTGTGATGAAGGGGGGTGCAGGCATATAGGCATGGTTCGGGTGAGACAATGGGGCAACAGTTTGATAGTCCCTATACTGTTCTGGAGGTACAATGTGAAAGCACACTCTGCTCAGTTCATTGATATTCTTTTCCCATTAGTGATCAACAAGGAACACATGCAGTAGTTGCCGCTTTTCTTCAAACCTGCGAGTACAAATTATAAACATTCACAAAATACATCCCCCACTCAATGCAACAACTATACTTAGCCCAAAAACTGGTCACCTCAAATAACAGAGACTGACACAGGAATCATATGAGGAACTGGAGTGGCTGTAGTCACTGGAAACCGTTCTATAGAGTGTGGGTACTGTTGTAATGCGGAGAGGGGTGGGAGAGATTGAGAGCAAAATGTAGATACTCTGAGATCAATTCTGATTCCATCTAGTATGAAGTTCCACTCCAAACTTCTAAGCATGTAATCGGAAGGCGGGTTGAATCACTGATAATGTACACTCATACATTACCCTGTACTAGCCTTGTTTTCATGCCTGAAGAGGTGGAGAAAGGGCCTGGTTTCAGCCGTTCACACATGCACCTAATTCCTGTTCATCAGTTCATGCCGTAAGGTCACATGGTTGATTATATGACGTGTTTACTGCTGAAGTAGCCTTGCTAATCTGAGTAGCTTCCACCTCACCACCTTAGCAAGTAGCCTTGTGCTGTTTTGCTTTAGCAGAAAGAGCAGACAGGAATACAATGGAAACCCAAATTATCTCTTGTGATAGTTTACTGGTAGATAGTCTCTTCTTCTGGTCAACAGAGTCCAACTCAATGAGACCTTGCAGCTTTCATTTAAAGCTTTAGTAGTTGCCACTGAACGCGTATGACTGAGTGAGTACTTTGCATCCCGCATGACTGTATATGCTACTATGATAAAAACCTACAGACGGTATAACTTTCAAATAATGTAAGTATCTATATGGATAGTGTGTGGAGGGCATGGCACTCTGGTGATTAAGTGCATGTGCAAATGGCTGAAACCTGACCTCTACTCCTTTTCAGGCCTGGGAACAAGGCTAGCACTGTACATTCAGGGACCAAACAACCTACATGAATATACAGGCATAAGCTTTGGAGACCCTGACTCTTAGGGGACACTTCCAAACTATTTTTAAAAAATTAACGTCATTATGATGCTAAGGGGGGGAGGGGGTTAGGGCCATGACGCTAATTTTAGCATGAACTTCGAACCATCCTTTTTAATAAGTATCGGTATCGGTAGCGGTGGTATCGATAATTCTGGTATCGTCTTTCCCGTCTCTACTGTTTTTTGATCAGGCCACAGGGCATGTGTGAAAATGTTGGTCTGGGGACGAGATTATATAGCACTAGTAATACATACCAAACCTTTCCTTACCTACACAATATGTCCAATACTCTTGGCACAGTGTAAAATCTTGGATGTTCTGAAAAAACTTTGAAATTGCAGTTGTCCGGGGTGCAATCACAGTCCTGGGCATGGAAGCTGATGACACGAAATTTCTCAGATTTTCTAGTGATTTGATGTCACTGAATTCACCTGCGAAGTACATGGAAACATATAATGTGGGTTAACCTAGCATCACTGTGAGAGCCCCTAACATCACAAACCAGGCGTGGGCGTGTTAGTGCTTGCCCACTCTCAAATCGAAACAGAGGGCCCTCTCCTGGCCCACGCAGTGCCAAATATGCGAGCACCGCGGCCACTGGACAGAGAATCGTACCTGTTCTCCCCACGAAGACTGTAACACCCTGCCTGAGCTGGTCGGTTTTCGACTGCTTGATCTGAACAGCCAATGATCTGGGGTCGGATGGGTTATCAACCGATATGTCAGAGAAGGATAAGTGCTGGCCGGGGTCAAACTCCCCAACTTCCGGTGCCGTTAGTTCCCCTGACCTCAGAAAGCCGAAAAATCCAAGGCAGCAAGCCGCCCACAGCATAACATGGTCCCAGCTAGCAGATTTTTGATTCCACACCTGGTGCATCTTCAGTAGGACCGCTGGAGTGATTGGCAGACGGGTACGTTTTGGCTGCCCAGCTTGCTCCTTCCTTGCACCTCGCAATGCTAACCCCAGCTGGGGCATGGTACCCAGCTGTGGGTCTCCCCCCCCCGCATGAGACCTGGAGGTGGCGGACTGCATAGAGATAAGACTTGATTGTCTGATGTTTCAAACCTTTATTAACTGCAAACGCAACAAAATACATAAGGTTGTGTTCTGTCACAGGCAATGGGGGAGACCCCGTCAGTTGGCAGAACGTCAGGTACTTCTTCTTTCCTGATGCGTAGGCACGCTGTGTGGAGGGGGCCAGACCTGCCTGAAGCAGTCTCTGAACAGTTGGGCCCAACAAAGTGAGGTCCAGTCTGGTTGTTCTCTTACTAACAGGTCCACCAGCTGTTGAGGAATGGGCGCTGGCTGGCTGGCTGCTTCTGGAACTACCTGCAGGAAACGAGGGAGATCACCACGTGACAATGCATCCGCTGCATTGTTGACCACTCCTGGGATGTGAGTTGCTCGAATATGCACCTGGAAGTGCGCCGCCATAAAGAACAAGCACCGCAGTAGGTGCATCAGTGGGACCGGCCAGAGTTGACCACTGCCACTACTGCCATGTTGTCACAGTGGCATTCCACTAGCCGTCCCCCCCAGTGCTCTCCCCATATCGATACCGCAAGGAGAATTGGGAGAAGCTCTTTTGGAGAGATAGGCCACTCTATAGATGGACCTTCCCATTTCCACTGCAACCACCATGATCCCCAATGGGCTCCGCAGCCCCAGGAGCCAGAGGCGTCAGTCTCCAGTTGGATGGCTGGCATTGAAACTTTTGGAACCATGGAAACTCCATTCCACCTCTCCATGAAAACGAACCACCAGTTCAGGTCTGAACGAGTAGAAGAGCTCAGGCGAATCCACCGATCCCATGTCTGAACCGTTGACACCAGTTCGATCAGGCGGCGGACAGATGTACGGCTGGGGCACACCACTGTCGCTGCATGCTGCAAGTGTCCTAAGAGAGACTCAAGGTCTCTCTTCTTGCACGCCTTCTTGCCCAGCCAGTCACTTACCAAGGACCGCGTGCGATGTAACTTGTCTTCCGGTAATCTTATCACCATTTGATTGGTATCAAGTTCAAACCCCAGAAATACCAGCACTGCCGCTGGGCCCGCACACTTTTTCTGAGCTACTGGAACCCCCAACCGCTGGCATGTTGCCAGCATAATCTTGAGGTTGGTTTGGCACTCAGGACTCTCTGGAGAGCCCACCGTAATGAAGTCATCCAAATAGTGTGCCACCCAGGACACTCCTCTCCTCAGGAATGACCATTGTAGTGAGTCCGCCACCGCCGAGAAGATCTTTGGGGCAGATCTCAAACCAAATGGGAGTCGAGTGTCAAAGAAGATGCTGCGCTTCCACTGCATACCCAAGAGTGGCCTATCTGCCGGGTGCACTGGGACATTGCGGTAAGCACTATCGATATCCATCTTGGCCAGCAGAGCTCCTTGACCTGCTTTAGATATCTGTTGGACGACTTCGTCCAGCCTCAGGTAGTGCAATGAGCACAGCTCTGGTTCGATTCCTCCATTGACACTACGTCCTTCCGGGCTTGAGAGGTCCACTATCAGCCTCCACTTTCCTTGCTGGTTGGACTTTGGGATCACTCCAATTGGGCTAACTTGGGTACCACATGGGACTGAGGAGGGATGGATTGGGCCCACTATCCGGCCTAGCGCCACTTCTTTGTCAAGGTAGGCTTGAACCACCTCTCCATTCTTGGAAGCAGAGCCCATGTTTGATGTTGCTGTACCTCCCATAGTCGAACCCAATGTGGAAGCCGTGGGAGATGCCCTTGAGGATGTAGTCTCGGAACTCTCGGTCCGGGTGACCTGCCAGCTCAATGGCCCACTCCTTTGGCACCAGAGGGGATGCCACCATCTGGAGCCAGTCAGGGACCTCTGCTCTGCTGACCCTCCGGGCAAACTCACGGAGGTGTGCCATGTATGGGTAGGTGCAACCTCCTACATTGCGGATGGAATCGGCTTCATGTCAACCGTTAGTTTCATATTCGTGACCCCCCATGCACCTATCTCCCTTGCCACTATTGGCTTGCTGCCCCAGTTGGATAACCTTGATGCCCTTTCCTACACACCACCTGCGTTTTGAGCCCTACCCCAATCCAGCTGCTGCCAGATCGGACGGCACTGCCCACCACATTTCTTACTACACCCTCGCCCAATCTTAATATGGCATACTTTAACACATGGATGAGTGACCTAACATGGTATATGCAAAAATGGCCTAGCGGTCCAGTTCCTGACTTCAGTGTACTACTGTAAGTACTTTGGTGGAAGAGGGCATCCAAGCTGCCCATGGGCTTCCAACACCCCACAGTTGGAGCAGCGGTGTGTAAACATGCATTCCTCTCCATAGGGGCAGCCCCGTGGTGCCTTGTTAAAGAGGCGACATGTTCCTCCTTTCTTGGGCTTTTTGGTGGCTGGTGGCTTGCCACCCACTGGGGCCTTGCCCGAAGTGCTATCGATTGGTCTCTTACCCTTCCCTAGGGTCACTGCTGGTTCTGTGCGGTCTTGTGCCAAGGACGGTGCCAGAAGTGGTGGCCTGTTAGTCTCAACCTGCGGGATTGCAGCAATCTCCGCCAGATCAAATGGGTCCTGGCTTGTGCTTGGGCCAGGAAGGCAGGAGACATACTGCCAAGGGTCACCCTCCGTCCACACACGGTCTTCTCGAGCTGCCATCTCCATGCGAAATTGTATGTCATACTCCAGCCATGCTGCACTTTTAGGGGCTTTCTGATGTAGCTTCAGGACGGTATGAAGGTGAGCCACCATGCACTGAACCATGTCGCTCCGCTGCTTAGCCATCACAGCGATGTATAGGGTGAAGCACCTCATCCAGGTTATGATGTCCAGGACTCGTCGCTGAGTCTTTTGACTCTGGATTGCCTGAAACTGATTGAATGCCCCGACCAGGCTTTCCTGCAGTGACGGTGCTGGCTTTCCCTGCTCTGCCAAGCGAAGAGACCGTGGGGCTGGCAGAAATTCCTCCATGTCAATGTACTCCAGGTTCCAGATCCTATCAACAAGTTTCACCGGGAGAGTGGGGAGGCCCTTCGCAACCAGATAGCGAGACGGTTTGGTGTCCCCTTTTTCTCTTGAGTCTCCCCCCAATGGGAGGGACGTAAGAAGGGGAATAATCGAGGCGAGGGATCCCACACCACTGTCTGGTTGCTTGTCGCCGCTGCTGGTTGAGAATTCCGATAGGCCCAGATTTTGGATCACGTCTGCTGGTGGAAGTGTTCCCAGTTGTCTCGTACCTACACAATGTGGGTAGTGACTGGTCAGGCTGCGCCCTGGGTGTATGCTGTCACCCCCCATTGCGGCAACACCCATTGCCCGGAGCCTGCTAAGTGCTGCCTAACTCAGCCCTCTCTCTGACAGGTACCAGGGGTGAGTCCTGGGCCCCCTTTTTGGCCCCCTGCACCCCTTACCTAGCACTTCTTTGGTATATATATATATTTCCTGACGCGGACCCGCTGTCTGTCGCCAGAACCTCCTGCCCCTCCCTGTACCATCTCACCCAGGCTGTGCCCTGGGTGTATGCTGCCACCTGCCCTTGCAGCGACGCACATTGCCGGGAGCCTGCTGAGTGCTGCCTAACTCAGCCCTCTCTCTGACAGGTACCTGGGGTGAATCCTGGGGCCCCTTTTGGCCCCCTGCACCCCTTACCTGGCACTTATTTGGTATATTTCCTGACGGGGACCCGCTGACCATCGCCAGTACCTGCCTGCCCCTCCCTGTACCATCTCACCTGGAGGGTCTCTCTCTGCGTTCTCGTCCTCCCTTTCGCTGGTCGTGCCGCCTTTAGCTCGGTCGGTGAGGGCCTTGTCTAGCAGTCCCTGAAATACCCCCGCCATTGCCTTCAGCTGGGCTTCAGAGAAACACTCCTTGGTGCCGGTGGACTCGTCCGGACTCGCCATCGCGCTTTGCTGTTCGGAGACGAGGAGGGATAGTAGCCGCTCGCAGCCTGCGGGAAACTAGCAATAGAGAAGGCGGTTGATTGCGAAGCATGTGGTCGCCAGAGAACTACGCATGCGCATCTAGCATGTTGCCCTGCCCCCTTGCCCCGCCTACTCTCCCAGTCTCACATGTTAACTTGGTTTAACTCCATTAAACCGTATTAGATATGAGGAAAAGGATCACCTCACGCAAATACCAAATTTTTAGTTTGTAGTATGATGTTAAAAAAAAAACTGCTGTGACTGAAATATTGGAAGCCATGTACAGCAGCTAGCCAAGTTCTGCTCTAAGTCTGTGCACACGGTTCCTCCACGGACCCTGACATGGGTGGCCCGTGAGTTACACTGACTGTCAGGGATGCTCTGACACCATACCAGGACAACCAGGGACGGCCAGGGTTACACTGACTGACAAGGACCAACTGTCACTGTATAATCCCCTGAACTGCCCTGGATAGCCATAGTAACTGTGACAGCCATGGTTGACTCCTGACAGTACGCGCCTACACTAGACATCCCTCGTTGACTAGGCTATTGTATTTATCAAAAGGAGCAAGAGTAGGCTTCTCGGAGTTTGCTGTTTACTAGAGCACTTTTTGATTTCACAATCCAGTTGACGTGACGTCATGGTAGTTTCAAAATATTAGAACCAAAGCGGTATAGGCAGTTCACCAGACTATTTTCCCGCTAGGCGAAAAGTAGTCTGGGCACGAGACTAGTGTGACTAGGCCATTTTCCTGATTTTTCAGGTGGGGCCTGGGAAGAAGGCTAACATAATGCCACATTTGCGAGAAGGGGGCTTACTCTAGAGAATTTTTTGTCCAGACCCCACCCAACCCAACCCTCTCATGTGAGCTGGGCACAAGACTAGGTGAGCCTGAGCGATTCCCCCTACACTAGTGACCCCCATTGGCATGCATGTGTATATGCTTCCTTGCTTGGACCTAAATATCATCTACCAAGATTGAATATCCACCTGCACTTTATATAATAGCCTCATCCCCAGGCCCCTACCTAGACCTGGAGGGACCCTAGGGGCGAGGGTGAAGGGCTACTGGTTGGTATGCAGAAGACCAGGAGACTCAAGTTGTATGCAGCACACATATTATAAGCTACCCTGTTTATTACTGTTACATCCAGACATTAGGATTAGCAAACATCTCAACTACGCACCATAGACCACAACCACCAGCCCTCACAAAAATGGGAGGGGCTCATTCACAAGTGGAAGCATAGATTGCTAGCACCACCTCTCTCCCTTATGTCAGTAAAAAAATTCAGAGTTCTGCTCCACACTCAACTGGGTTTTATTACCACATTATTACCTTATTAACCCTCGGCGCGCATGCGCAGTGAGGGTTACGGTACTTGGTCTGTGTGTCTGTGCGTTTGTCACTCAACATCTCATGATTATTCGTGCCACAAACGATACTAACCTTCTTAGTGGCAGATGAAGGTCGAAAATTTTAAGCGATTTTCTCTGAAGCTTCGTTGCGAAGCTAGAGCATTTCCTGTTAGTACGGCTACATGATAAGTCGGCCATTTTTCTTACTCCGCGGAAAACGCGCATGTGTATGAATCTGGACCACGTGGCTAGCGGCCATTTTGTTCTTGGGAGAGACGTTCTTTGTGAGTTCGATTAATGGCCATTGGCAGTAAGTATGACTCCAACAAAGGTATGCCCGCAGTGTAAACCTGCTGTACCTGTAATTTATCGTTACGGTTTTGGATGCTACGAATGAATTGATATCGAAAGGCATGCCATATCAACTCGAGAGCAAACGTCATGATACTATTGTTCACGAGACAGTGATCGATTCTAGTTAACACACAAGTACAATCACATGCACTGCTGCACCGAGGGTTTGGCACTTCAGTGCCTTTCATTATTATTAATATATTCATAAGCTCCAAATTGCCATTCAATGGACACAGCTACACACTCACTGTAGGTAGGGTCCAAACCACCAATGTGTTTCAACTGTTCAGAGTCACTCTCAAAGTCAGGCGAGGCTCATGTTTGTCACTACTCTGGACAACTCGAAGCACCTGGCCACGGTCACCAACTAGGCTTGGGCATGCAGCCACAAGACCTGGGCCTACCCAACAAATAGTCTTGGCTACTGTGGCCTTTCTGCTGCTTCTTGACACAAACGTGCTTCAACAAGCAGGCTTTACTCACTACTCACAGCTACCTGACACTACATCACTTTACTAAACTCCTTCCTTGTAAAAAAAAAAAGTTGGTTTAAGCTTCTCTTCAAAGTTCCGACCACCACATCAAGGCTTCCGCCAGGCCACATCTAAATGCATTATTGGATGCCAATGCCAACAGGAAACTGGGAAAATCCCCAATATACAGACAGTAAACAGTTGAAGATTCTCAAAACAATTTTTTTTTGCTAACAGATTTAAGAAGGCAAAGAAGACTAGATTCCAGGTTCGTCAACCTTCAAAATATACAGGGTTCCGTGCCACCTTAAGTGGAAATGAGGATGAATTCGGTACATATGGTAGAAAGGAGTATCCCACAAGCATTGTACTAGAACTACAAAACAGCCTCTTTCCCAGGCTCTCCTGCGCCCTGACAAAAAAATAGAGGAGGGGGGGAGCCTCTTACAGGCTTGCATGTGATATTGCAGCACATTGTTGGTACTCAAAAATCTTGCGCATACAAAAGCGCAAAGTCAACAGACTTCAAGACAGGTCTTATCTACACATCATGTAACTTCACATGGTTGCACGATTGTATCATGATTTTAGCAATTGTTGCCATGACATCTGCCATAATACAACATGTGAATTCATACCAGGCTCCAGACGTAGTACGCTGGTACAGAATGGAAAGTACGCAGGATGTACGCAATCATTACACTCCGCGCGGAACGTAGTACGTTGCGTAGTAGCGTAATACGAAAATTTTACACTTAGAATTTCGGTATCTAAACAGCCATGTGTCGATCGAAGCTTGCCATGGCTGACATGGAGACGAAGTGTCTACGCAGTTTTACCTTTCTCGAAGCGAATAAGCGTGACTGTCGTGAAGACCAGATCCCATCCAACCCTCGAAGGACCGATAATGACATGCACGACGATCATAGCAAAGATGACAGGTCAGAAAACCGGTAGGTATTATGTGGAAGTGATAGTGTAGGGTTCGCCGTCGTTCTTGTGTGCTGCCAGTGACGATACACAACAGACACTACATGTAGCTCTAGCTTACTCTCACTAAGAAAACACTCGTTGTACAGTCTCCAATGATACACTTTTCGCTTTACGCATTTTAGGTTGTGTTGCAAAGATACAGGGGAGAGCCTGGGAACAAGGCTAGCATAACAGATTCACAACCAATTCACTGAGGAGCAACAAGCCAGTGACATACCTGACTGAGGTGATGATAGCTGCTTTATCGTCACACGTTTCCTGCTTCCTGCAGATGCATCTCTGTGTGTGTGTGTGTGTGTGTACGGTAGGCGCCAATAAAAAGTTTACGTTCCGTTTTCGTTCTACAGTCGTTCTACGGTGCGAACCGTTCTGTTCCATTCCCACACTAGCGCTTTATGGTGCTATAAAGCTAGCTGTCACTTATAAATAACAGCCAAGTTGAACAGACTGGCAACAGGAATGCAGGAAATCTTAACTCACTTGGGGCTGGAACTGGGCTCAGGGTTGAAACTGGGCTCAGAGCTCTCCATTAGGTCTGTGCGATAATGATAATGTGATTTCGCTATAATGTCAGTGCTGTGTATGGACTGATGCCATCTAGCTAGATTGAGTAATGTACAAGTCACAAAAAGTTTTCTAAATGAAAACAAGCACATGTAGGAATGGAACCCTCAAAAACCAACCAACTAGATGGGAATGACCCATTTTGCCGCCATTTACACAAATATGCTTTGTGTTTGTAGCAGAGGTGTAGGGGGAGACACCTATCAGTTTCCTATCCACATCACCCCAACAACCTTGCACCCTGACATGGTCTGGTGGGATGGAAACAGCTATGGATCACAGAGCTGACTGTTTCGAGACGTCATTCGAAGCAGCAGAAGAGAGGAAAGAGACCAAGTTGCTAGGCCGTTTTTTTTTTTTTAATGAATGGCCTGGGTACGAGGGCAACAGCTGTTCAGACCATATAAGGAACGCAATACACTTTTCGCTTTACGCATTTTAAGTGGTGTTGCAAAGATACAGGGGAGAGCCTGGGAAAAATGACGTAATACAAAATGTAGCTCACGTGCAACAGTGAAATTCGAACAGCTCTCATGTATAGCTAGTATAGTATTTAGCTAGTCTCTAGGACCAGGGGGGAAACAAACGAGAAAGCAACAGGTAGGCTGAATATTCAAGCATATCAGTTTGCTATGCAGTAGTGATATAAACTGGGAGAAGCCGGAAATATATGATTGTTGTGCACTGTTTTCTAATTGAAGAGCACTGTCCTAAATTTGTGTACTTTACAAACCTTGCCGAATTGGGTTTGACATACAGTGACTCTAGAAAGCTTACCGGCTTAATGCAGTCTTATGAACTAGTCTCGTTCCCAGACTATTGTTCCGCACGCGGAGGGAAAAATAGGCTGGACACTAGCCTCGTTCCCAGGCTCTCCCGGAACGCGAGTTGTACACGCGTGGAGAGCCTGGTATCTATTCTACGTAGGCATGACGTAATCGAAATAGGACTAAAACAGAAAGGCAACGTTTTGCACGTTTTTCAACCAACTGTGCGTTCAACGCTCGGTGTGTATGATATTCAACCCCCGATAACTAGATACATGTAGTAAGTTGGCCGCTACCTTCACTCTTTTTCCTGTTCTGAGTCTCGGGTACGCCCACGCTCAATTAAGGTCTCTCTACTCCCTCTCTACCTTTGAGGGTTCTCACGTGAGAATAAATACCAGGCTCTCTCTGCGTGTACAACTTCAATATCGCGTTCCGGAGCGGAGGAGCCTGGGAACGAGGCTAGCTGGACACAAAACTAGCTACTTATGAACCACACAGACACTGCTTGTCTTTCATATCACCCAGGCCCTCCCTCTTTTTGATGGTATCGAACAAGACTGTCCATGCAGGTAGGAAGAGGCAGAGAGGAGTCTGAGGGGACACATTTATTGAAACATGCATATACCAGGTGTGTCACAGGACAGGAATGCATATTACACCCAAAGATGCAGTCATGCACATGTTACACAGGCCAGAGGCAACATTGAATCTTCTATTCGTTAGTGCCAGTGCATGCCTGTTTATGTCTGAAATGCCTGACACAGCCGTTTCAACCACAATATAGGTCTTGTGAAACTCGTGCAAGCCTGTTTAAGTGTCAGGACAGATCTAGAAAGCAGTTCTCACCACTGTGTAGGTCCTGCGATGCTCGTACAAGCCTGTTTAAGTGGGGGGCAGGTGTGACATCGCCGTATTAACCGCCGAGGTGGTGCTGTGAAGCACGTACAAGCCTGTTTAATGCCTGGAAAGATCTAGAAAGCACTTGTCACCATTGTGGAGGTCCTGTGAGGCTCGTACAAGCCTGTTAAGTACGGGAGAGCTGTGACATCGCCGTATTATCACTCATCTCATCTGATCCTAAAGGAGTATGTTTCTGCAACGACAGTGCTCTAGAATGTGATATAAGGGTGAAGAGTGTTGAGCTCTATCCTGGAGAGACTATTTTTGTACCTGCAACTACAGTGGGGGCACAAAATGGAGCTGTTCCTGGGGCTTATCACTTCAGACTTAATCTCTTCTATGTTAATTTCAACTCCATACTGAAAACATACCACGGAAAGATACCGTTACAGGACATGCATAATACAGAGTGACAATCCCAGGATGTCTGTGAATTGTCAGCATTACTAGGGATCTCACTGACTGTCTCTGACTTGTGATGCCAGCAGTAGACATGAGTGACACGGTTAGTCTTGCAAGCCGGACCCAGCCAACCACAGTGTGACTGTTTTCAGTAGATTTCTGTGGTCTACATTGCGGTTGCCATGTAGCCAATCAAATTGCAGATCTAATATAAATTTGGATAAATAGATACACTCTGCTACCTCAGTTATACATTTGCTGTCTATCGCCGTCTTAATTTCTACACCAACAGCAGATTTCAGAGTCAAATAACAATTGAACTTCTGACATCTCAGACGGTAGGCAAGTATTGAAAGTCAACTTTTCAAGAGCTGGCAATGTGCAACATAATTAAATATTTTCCTAGTGACTTTGCTAATTGGGGCAAGCTTTTTGAGCAGCAAGCCCCACACTCATGGTGCCCTATTTGTCACAATGCAATACTTTCACACTGCATGGCCAAGCTAAGTAATCATGCTTGCTCAAGACTGGAACAGGAGAATGAAGCTAGCAGGACAGAATGGCTCAGCCATGGGAGTCTATGCAACAGGGACCCAAAAGTGAGGCACAATTAGCGAGATGATAAACAGATTGAACTCCATGTGCTTTGTGGTGTGCTGCCAGGGGGAGTGTCTTGGATCAGAGTTGAAGAGTGATTAACGTGTGAGACTCTGAACTAGAGAGAAGCCTGACTTCAGCAAATAAGCCTCGCTGAGCAACAGAGAAGAGCCTCTGAAACTCCATACCATGACTTCAGCAGCAACTGTGCTCAAGAATAGTGACTAACCATGTAGTCTACGTCAAAGGAGGCCTGATTCCAGCATGGATGTGCTCAGCAATGATCCACTCAACACTTAAGGAGACGGCAGTGAATGTGAATAAGGTATAGTTGCAGGAGACCAAGGGAATGTACCTGTTCATAGTGCCATATCGACAACCCCAAAGCTTCACTTCAGAACACGATGGTTCCGTATCAACTACCCCTTAGATATACGTTGAGAAACGTAGCTGTGAGACTGCCAAGAAATACACGTGCTTTTTTTCAGATTTTTTTCACAATGCGGATATCGTTATTCAACAAATACGAATGTATTTACGGTACGACGTACGAATACATACGTACAGACACCGCTTGCGTTCAACACGTTAGCACACAACATACCTTGCCATCTGCCATATACATGGCAATCTCGGGTAGGTGGGGAAGCTTATGTTGGCAAGCTTTTAACTGGTGGCCCAGTGCATAAAAAAGGACCTGTCCCAGTTGACTGTAGTGGTCAGCATCCCGCTGCGTCCTTGGTTTCTTGCAAGGGACATCATCGTCTTTCTTGTTCTAAAGTTACCAATACATATAGCAGGCAGTAAAATGGTATATTATTCACAGCTGTCAATACCAACCTCTGCAACCAGGATGACCACTGAGGTCTGTTCAATTAAAACAGCCATGTCTGGAGCTCCCTGAAGATACACGAGAATCATCAAAGTGACTCTATAATTACAATAATGAAGTAATTTATTTAACCTTCATCCAAACCGAGTCAGATGTGCAGGGCCCCCCCTGTGCCTCCTCATCCTGGGAACTGCTGCTCTCAGAGGAGGAGGGAATGGATATACCTTCGTCTATCTGGACCAATACATCCACCCCCCCCCCGATCACTTGCCCGACGAGGTTGTGTGCTAAACATATAAAATGGTAACATGATGTAAATGTAATACGTGAATGTATATAAATATACTGTGTAAACGTACACATTGACCCGTGAAGTGTGGGCCAGGCAGAGGCCGTAGTTCCGTACCAGGCTCAGGAGTTCTAATGTTATCACTTTGCTTTGGCCATTACGGAAGGCGTGTAGGGATGCCCCCCGCACAGCTGTGGCTAGCTGGATAAGTCTTGGATCCTATAGAAAAGTGTACACACTTATTGGGCCAGTAATTGCACACTTATTCAGCCTATCAGAAGGGCGTATGTTTCAAATCTGACGAATCACGTTATCGCTTTTATTATTCTGCGCGATCCGCTCTAGCAACAATAATTCAAAAATGGCTACTGTTACCACAGCTGTCAAGCTCACAAAAGGCATAAATTGCACTCGCTATTACTCGTGCAATTATTCTCCTCACTTTTTATGGACGTTATGAAGTTTCCAATGGATGAACAGTTGAAAAATGGAAGGGCCCAATCTAGACTGCAGTTATATATTGCAGTCCCACACTAGTACTTAGCTATTATTGAGCTCAGAAGCAGGTCTTATATTGAAGACTTCAGTTTTCCATCATGTTGCTTATGCGACCATAAGCAACACTACATTAATCTTATCTTTATACCACTATTTTTTTATTTTTTATGCTCGCATATATGCAGGCACACGTTACATAAATTATACATAGTTACCAATTTCAAAAACTAATTACACGCCAAGATGCAACTTAAAGGACCAGCGTAATATAAATAATTAATATAATACACAGGCCAGAGGAAGCGTTGGACATCCAATGTGAGTTGATATTCGTTAATGGCATGGTGCACTTACCCCAGGAATGAAACTTTGGTACACTAACAACTCTCCCTTCACTAGCTACACCACTGTCACCCCTCACAGCGACTCACGAAGCGATTTTTCCGCTTACGTGACGTCACACGTTCAATATACCACATATAAAATCATTGCATGTATTGAGTGTGCTACCGTGCTTCGGGCTGATATACGCGCATAATGCATGAGTATAAAGCAGGTGAAGGGGTGCCTTGCTATTCACGATTTGATAAACTGATGTCTGGCTCCTCCCTTGATGGTAAAGCTTCTTTAAGAAGCCACAAAACTCTGAACTCGAAGTCTTCCTGATTCAGCTAAATTTGTAGCTAAGTAGCAGTGGACTTTTTTTTCCTAAAGCCTATTAACAAAGATTTTACCTGCGTATAGCACTGAACTCTAAAGTGTTTGAGCCAAGGTAAACCTGCAGCACTAACCTTCCGTGAGCATCTTGGGGTGCGGTTACTTTGCTCGTATTAATTATTATTAATAGCATACAGGCCTATACTGGCCTATACATGCAACAACAACAAAAAAACAAGTTAAGGTTTAAATTTTGATTGTAAACTGTAGAAGCTATACCTAGACAGTTGCATACTTGTAATAACAGTCCACTATACTAGCCCATCAGTTACTTCTTTCAAGTTTCAAATATAACGGTCACCAACGAAGGTGTTCGCATGTTTATCAATTATCGCTTGACGAACTTGACTGTAGATATCCTCATTGAGTGTTGAGACTTGAGTAGCCTTGAAGAGGTTGGAGCTGTAGTCAAGCTATAGCCAGCACTCCTCTCTGGCTGAAGCTGTAAAGTAGAAAGAAGCCAATGCCATTACCACCTGAGTGGAAGAATCTTTGCTGCATGGTGCCACTTGGAAGTTTCCATTCTTGCTGGGACCTGTAGACTTTCTGTTAAACACAACCCACCATGGCTCACTTCCTTGAGATCGGAGGGATTCCAGCACACATTCGACAATTTCAATCTCAGATTCGGATAGAATAGCTTTGATAATTGTTTTGGAAACTCTCAGGGTCTGGCCACTCATTTGGTACCTTTCAAATTGAAGTTCTTGAACAACCCAGCCAACGTCCCCCAAAATGTGTACATAAAGCACCTTTTACTGCAGTCTGTTCTATTCCGTGCGCTTCACTGCAGGTCACAAAGCCGGTGGGCAGGCTTGTAGTTTCGGCGCACTCGCAGTTCAGTTGTTAAGCCTCTTACCCAGGCTCCTACCCCCCTCAATACCGAGTGTCTTCGTTTCGATGCTATTGTTTGTCAGCAGCGAGCTGAACCAAGAGTGCACTGTTTAGCACATCTGACTTGTGTGAACTGCTAATCTTGCTCGTAAAGGAGGCTAAGGCTCCAGCATCAACGAATCCTTGCCCCTTTTGTTCTTGGAAAGTAGCTGAACGTTTTGCTCTGCGGGTTAGTTGCACTTGGTCTTCTGCCATTGGAGCACGTTCTAACTGCTTGATGAAGCTCAGTGTTGCCATTATGCTGCTCCGAAGAAGTGGAACCACACTTTAATGAATCAGCCAATCATTCGAATGACAAATCTTTAGCCGAGATTGTTTTATAGACTATAATAATCAAGGAATGCAATTATCAATAATGAATCTGACGTCATGTCCGGAGGACACGTTTCAGTGTTCTGTGATGCGTAATGTATGGCGATCAGAGCTATCTTCAGCCTTTGCTCGTAACTGCCGTATGTCTTTTTTCCAATTCTAAGCTATTACTATAAATATTACTGCCATACGTAGAGCTAGAGAAAGAACGAAGTTGGAAGTGTGAGGTTTGAGCAAGCTGTGGAAATGTTTGGAAACATTGCTCCCTCCCTTCCTGTGTTCCTGTTCCTTCTTGACCCCACAGCCGCCTCACCTACCTCTCTCCCGAGTGCCCAAAGCCATCTCGCCTTTCCAGACTTGAGGTAAGTAGGTGTGAAGTGTTTAAATTTACCCTATTATAGTATACTCTCCCTCTTAAGATCTGAAAGCTAGACTCTGTTGAGGAGGTTATAGACGATGGGACCCTTCAGGGAGGTTAGTTGCACACAACGGCAAAACACTGACTGAAATCAGACCTCCCCCCCCTCCCCCCCCCCCCCCCCCAAAAAAAAACGTCACAAAAGGTCCCAACTTTTTATGAGTGATCACAGTTACTGAAAAGGTCCCAACTTCTTATGAGTGATGAGAAGCGTACCTCTGCCACTGGGTGCAATGGCAGAATATTTCCCGGCGCTTAAATTTCCTGCATCGCACTGCGCGGCCCAGGTTACAAATCGGGAAAGGTGTGCTTCAAAGGCATCATGTTCTCCTTCTCTCATCTGGTGGAACAGACCGTACATTCTGTTCCCACCAAGATCCGTGAGCAAACAATGATCTCCCGAAAACATCATAGCGAGTGAGTCGCACCAATCCCTGAAATTTTGAAAAGATTCATCCTCACTATTTCCTACAGAGAGAGAGAGAGAGAGAGCAAGAGAGGAGTAGTAATAAGTGTAGGCCACACATTTCCACTTACATCACTCTTGGGAAAGGCAGGAAGGGGCAGTACTATTTCTTGAGCGATTGTAAATTTGACAAGGGCTGCCAAACACAAAGTTTTCTCTCAAACAGAGGGAGCAATCGGCCTCCAGTTTTCACTTATGGTAGGAATACTACCTTTGAATAACTTGAAAATCAGCTGACTTTGTTGGGACTGTAAGTACCAAGTATGATAGCTGAAATTAGAAATCAGTCGAAATTCCGTTTGAGAAAAAGTTGATGAAAAGAATAACGCATGCCCAATCAAAATAATGGTATTTAGGATCTTTTATTGTCTGACATCATCTATGACAACTACTGAGTCGGTTGGCATTTGTTTGAAGTGTTTCGGACCTTGCGTTCGAAAGTTACAGCTCAGAATTCACATGTACCTCGCCGTTTTACCCCTTGGAATTTGCACATACCTTTCTACTCAGTAAGAACTAAGTAAGTGGTAAGGAAAGAAAGCTCAGTACTGGCAGGAGGTCTGCAGACAATGGTCTAGTAGGAGCAGAAGGCAGCAGCTCTCCCATGCCAACTACATCCACAGCTCAAAGGTAGGAGAGAGTTTACAGAGGAAGAAAGTGACAAAGGACAGGTACATACCTCAGTGAGACAGCTGAATTGTCTGAAAGATCTTTGGGGAGTCGCACTTGATTGCGAGCTTGATGCTGAGTTTGGGATGGTTCAACGCTGCCAAATATCCTAGAACCACGGAGCTCCAGAAGTAACAAGGTGAGTTCGGGGTGGTTCAACTCTTCCGAACCTGTTCGAACCATAGTACAACAAATGGATCCAGGCCTGCGGTGAAGGTTGACATGACTTTGGGGTGGTTCAAACCTACTCGTCTTGCGTTGGTCAATGGGTTGTGTATTATCCATATGGTTGTGTTATGAGCTTATGTAGATGCACATATTGTAACTATAAATATTTCTTCACATATTGTAACTATAAATTAGAACTAATTAGTTTCAATGGTTTTTAATTACTAAAACTGGTGATGAATGCTTTAGGCGTTAATTATTAATTACCAAAACCAAAGTGTAATTTTTTAGAGAAAGGATCACTAAAAACGAAAGTGTTCCACATTTTTCAAACTAAAACAACACTGCGGTCAAGGATGCTGATGACCTGCGGGGGATGGGTGATGTGTGAAGGTACTGAGGAGCATTACTAGAGGATAGTGCTGAAAGAGCTCGGGGGTGGGGGGTGGGGGGAGGGAGGAGGGGGCTGGAGGACAAGGTGAATGCGGCCATGGTGATAAGAATATGCGACTATGATTGGAAGATGGAGGAATGCTGGAAACAGGCACCTACAGAAAGCTAAAGGGGGACTCAACAGCAACCCAGGAGAATGGTTCTGTTACCAACTGGACACTTGCTCTCCCTTCCCCCTCTCTTTCCTTCCACCCACCCCTCCTTCCCGTTCTTTCTCTCTCCTTCCACCCTCTCCCCAGGTAGCTGTCCTCCAAAGCTGCTGCTCACCCCAGGTAGGCAGAGGGCTGAGGCGAGAACAAGATTGCCCAATTAGCAGGCTACTGGTGCAGTACCTGGAGAATGCCAACCACAGTGTTGGATATCAGTGTGTGGTGTGTGTGTGTGTGTGTGTGTGTGTTCTGCCATGTCTTACAGCAGAATTTTAGATCAATAAAACATCACTTGAGGAAAATGCAGCTTAGAAGCACAGGTTTACAAAAAAAAACAAAAGAGAAAAATCCACTGTGGACCAGCCTCATTCATTACTGAAAAGGGCCCAGCTTGATATGCGTAAATTTTGTTTCTCCACGGCCGCTGGGTGCCACTGCTAAATACTTCCCAGCACTAATGTGGGCATTGTGGCACTGAGTTGTCCACAGCGCAAAATTAGACATTTGGGCTTCAAAATCATCATGTTCCCCCTTTTTCATGTGGTCAAACAGACCATAAATACGATGACCGTTGAGGTCTTTTACTAAACAAACGGATCTGCAGTATTGCAGAGCGAACATGTCCAGCCACACTTGAAAATTTTTCAATGACTGTGCTTCAGTACCTGGAGAATGCCAACCACAGTGTTGGATATCAGTGTGTGGTGTGTGTGTGTGTGTTCTGCCATGTCTTAACAGCAGAATCGGGCACGATTTTAGATCAAAAGTAACATCACTCTAATAGCAACAGCTCAAAGTGAAAGATTATACAATGTGGGAATACAGGAAAATCTGCGCCTGGGAGTCTAAAAGTCACTGAAGTGGACCCAGCCTTATATGGGTATACTGAATCTAACCACGGCCGCTGGGTGCGACAGAGAAATATTTCCCGCCACTTAAATTTGCTTGCTCACACTCAGCTGCCCACACCCTAAAATCGGATAGTTGTGATTCAAAGTCATCATGCTCTCCCTTTTTCATGTGATGAAATAATCCGTACTTCCTGTTCCTATCCCAATCCTTGACCAGGCATTCATCTGCTGAGCTGCAGCATCTCAGAGCAATTGAATCGCACCATTCTTTAAAATTTTGGAGTGATTCATCCTCAGTACTTCCTACAGAGAGAGAGAGGAGTAGTAATAAGTGTAGGCCACACATTTCCACTTGCATCACTCTTGGGAAATGTAGGAAGGGGCGGTACTATTTTGTGAGTGATTTTGAATTTTAAGAGAGAGTTTACAGAGCAAGAAAGTGACAAAGGACAGGTACATACCTCAGTGAGACAGCTGAATTGTCTGAAAGTTCTTTGGCGAGTCGTACTTGATCGCTTACGACAGTTTCATGTTTCACATGAATAGACGCTTTCCAGACAGGATGTGACGCTTGCTTGCATAGCACTCAAAAGATAACTAGACATGCCCCCATATTCATATTCATAGTGAGCATTCTCTTGCGTTCACAGAACACATTATTTTTTGCAAGAAAAAGCATTTTCATAACCTTGTTCCCAGGCCCCGCCCAGCTTTTTGTCGCTTGCAGTACGGAAAAGCGGGAGAGGGCCTGGTATAATTTATCACATGAATGACGTAGAGGGTAGAGAGAAGGTAGAGAGGACTTAATTGGGCATTACAATGAATGACGTAGAGGGTACATACTGCATTTTAGCGTAAAAGCTTAAATATGAACATGTCAACATGTAACAGCACACAGGAAGTTACATACTCCATTTTAGTGTAAATGCTTGAAGATAAGGCCACAGCAGGGAAATATATGTGACACGCTGAGCGAAAGACCGGAAATCGGTATACCAATGTGTAATTGTGCGGCAGGAAAAAAATGGAAGTGATCGGTCGCTTGGTTCCCAAGCTACAGAGCGAAATGCGTGGCAGATGCGTAATGCAACTTTACGAGAAAACGCTATGTTTTTATGTTGCTACGGTAAATTTTAATGTCTCCGTATACTATCGTGTTACGTAAATTTACACATGTTCTTGTAAAAAAGGAGCTTGGAAGACGGCAAAGACAGTTGGGAAAGAGAGCGGTTATAAAAGTGGGGAATTACATGGTGTCTATGGACAGAAAGACAACCGTATATGGACTGGAAGCTGGTAAAATCGCGTTTATTGAATACAAGCTGTCCATAGCAACGCGTTCCCGTATTTCACTGGCCTGCCTGTGAGTTTGAGCTTATATCGTCGTTATAATAGCAGAGCCGGGCTTCATAACTCAGTATGATACAGTCCAAGCCCCCTGTGACACGTTTGTGTAATAATCTGAGGTTAGCTGGGAAACAACCTGTACGGATAAAATTGCCTCTAACTCAAATTCAATATTTGCACGAAGTGCCGGGTTTTCGCTCAGCGGGTCACCTATCACAACTGCACCACAGAGAAACAAAAAAAAAATTTCTTTTTGTGGACCAATTCCCCCAGTCCTCACAAGGAGAGCCACTATAGAGCGCCTGTACTGTACTCAGTACTAGCACAACAGCCAAAGTGTCACATGAATTTTAAAGTTTATTTGTGCAGTGACACAGTGCTTACTTGGTGTATGGAACCATGCACGGTTGGACAGACACTACTGCTTCCCAGCAGCTAGCCACTACCGTGATATATGCCGACAATAATTTCACCTCGCCAGGCGGTTGATCCAGGGATAGGACTAGGACCAGTTTGTATTCAAGGAATTGTTGCCTCCACTGCCAGCGGAACTGGGAGGCTGGGCATTCTACTGCCAGCTCGAATCATTGTTCATGATCGCCAGCTTCTTAGAGCGGCTAGGTAACAAGCTAGCTGCCCATCAGCATCATGGCCGACTGCTAGCAGCACCTTGGTTTCAAGTGGACGCGAACGCGAAAGCGGCTAGTGGCCTAAGCATGCTCAAACTCATCCTTTTTCCAGTCAAAAAGCAGCAGCAGCGCACAACAACACGATACTAGCCACGTCCATTCAAATTCAAAAATGCAATACCAGAAACAGAAACCGCACACTGTCATTATTGTAATAGAACGGTAGAAAATTAAATAATTTCAAATCTGGATTCTGCTAGATTAGAATCATGAAAAATTCCAGGAACCGAATTTCTTCTGCTGTTAGATCGATCGTTGTAATGGAAGCATGTTTTCCAAGTAAAGCACTGGCCACGCATGGAGGCCTCCTTACCTCAGTGTTTTTGTTTTAACTGCTTGCAGTACTAAGACACTTCCCAGAAGTGTGCAAGTGCAGAGTCACCAGGGAACTTCGACCATCCGCTGGTCTTTCAGCCACTTTTCTCCTTGCTTGTCTTGATAAGAACGCTGTTTGGGTGCACTGCAATGCCTTTGCCTGTGACTTCAAGGGTGCTGTTTTGATAAGAACGAAATCCTGGTGCACTAAACAGCTTCTGTCTGCTCATGACTTTGCTGTTTGTTTTGCTGAGAACGCTTTGGAATTTTCAGGTTTGTTGTCCGCGCCCTTTTGGTTTATAACGCGCATGTGTGTACTGCCTGTCTAAAAACCTGTTTGGCTGCATGCGTGAAGCAGTTTAGGCGCCTGAGGGACTTAGATTTATATAGTGAACCTGGTCTCTGGTCTGAACATGAGAAGGATGGCAAAGCGTACCTTGAAAGAGTTCGAGGAAGTGAGCAAGGTTTCGAACACCGAACCAAATGCGAGGATTTTGAGTATGGTTGTTTCTCAAGACAACCATGTACTTTCTTTGTTTCGCTAGCCGCTGCTCCTCTCTCTCATACTCATCAACCTCGCCGTGGACTTCACAAGGTAGTGGCTACATTTTGGCTCTCTGTCTTCGCTTCCGTTTTCGCGCCAGTCTCCTAGCTCTTTCTTCCTCGCTCTCATCACAGTTTTCTGTCCTTTTGACGTCGCAACAAATTGAGACTGCTAGCTAGCGCCGCTACAGCACTGAGAACGATAAACTTACGTAAGTGTATATGACTTTGTGTAAACAGGGTCTTTTAATTGCATTCCTAAGCATGAATAATTGTATTCCTAACCGTGACCAATTGCGTTCCTAAGCAGGACGGAAGTCAAGGCCACACCCGGCCAACCGAGAACACGCACTGCAAGATTAGTAGCCTCGCGCTAAGGCACTCAGCAATAACCAATCTTGTACACAAAACCTGGAATGAAAAGCGATCAAAACTAGAGCCAGGGAAAGCCTGGCACCAATGCTACTGAACGGTTGTGCAAACAATTGCTTTTGGCCGTTCCATAAAATGGAGTGACATAAGTGTTTTATTAACTATAGATCACACACTGACATGTGCTCTTGACAGTGCCACACCATGTGTGCTCTTACTCGACCACTACTGCCAGTATCTCAACTGCGACTGACAGCAGCATGCTGGTGCAAAACCCTGCAGTCCCTAAAACTTAAGGATGGTGTTCAACAGCACAATAACCCACCTACTGGAGTTTGCTAAAGTTTATTAGTAAAAATTTGTGGGTAGCTACGGTAGCACTTATACTATGGCGATTATACTTACCTCAGTCAAGACTTTCCACTGTGGATCGTCTGTCAAAATTGATACTGCATCAGACATTCCAACATCCGGGACACCCTATATCACATACCAAGTGGAGAAAAAACATTAACAAAAAATAAACAAACAATTGAAGAAAAAGCCATACAAGTTATTGCTTGGAGTCAATCCCACAGTGACTGCACAGAAAAAATGTGTGCCACCAATAAATCGGAATCACTTTACACTGGATACAGTTTGCTTATTAATATTCATAAAGTATTACCTTCCTTTTCTCCGTGCAGGATCCAGTTTACAGCGCGCAATAGAAGTGACATATAACAGTACTATGAGTACTTTTTAACCAGTATAGTATTAATTCATATGTACAACGTACTTAAGGCGAGCGGCCATGACAAAGTTCGTGACTTTTGCATCAGATTTTGTCTTCAGAGAGGATTGCAGGTACAACTTTTCAACACCTAAGGGTAATACTCAACTTACTTGAGGGCGGCTTGGAGCAACTTCATCACTGTGTGCCAGGGGAAGCGAGTGACACGCGTTTCTACCCAAATCCCTGGTGGTTTTTGACCAACCAAGTGACTAAATCTAGGCATATCTCACGGATGGTAAGTCGTCTCGGCGAAAACTTTTCGAGCCGCCCTGCACCTCACCTGTCTTTGTAGAATTCAAATACAATGTAATATACGGTAAGATGTTCTTCCAACAGGAAATAACTGACACCAAAGTCAGTACTTCGTATGTGGATTATTAACTGCAGGCGCTGCTATCAAATTGCTTGCTCCGCCCACTCAACCAGCACAGCTGTTACAGGCTAATGCAACTTTTTTTTTTTTTAGCGGTAAAGTTAAGTGCATGCATGCCTGGATCCTGCATGAAGAAAAGGAAGGTAATATTTTCATGAATATTATTAAGCAAACTGTTCATTTTTACAGAAATACAATAGCTGATCACCAATTATTGCATACCAAATACAACAGTGAACTTTCACGAGAGAACTTTTATTCCAGTTACAAGCAAGCTATTGACACAGGATAATGAAATTATAGTTTAAATACCTGGGTGGAGGGATAGACAGTTCAGTTTTATGAAAACCACTGCAGGAACTAGTGGCTTTTCCATTACTACACTATAATATACCATACTATACACTAGTGTAGATGCAAAGCATCATGGGGCAAGCCTAAGCGAGAGGTAGTATATCACATGGGTGGCACACTAATAGTATATACACATTTAATTACAACTCTGAAAGTATTGTTGTGCAATGGCCTTGTTTTGTCCCTTGTATGTGGTGTGGAAGTTTGGATGACTCATTTGTGGTTGAGCTGTGTCATTAAAAATGAGGTGCTTTGTCAAACCACTGGGGCAATACACCTTGTGCAGTTAGATATACTAATAAGTGTGGGTGTGTACAGTCTATCTCTCATCCGCTGTAACCTCGTTTCTCTCTCCTCGGGGGTTTCAACTGTCAGCTTTTCGCGTTGATTGGTGCTCGTCTGCTGTAATCTTGTTTCTCTCTCCTCCAAGGGGTTTCGTCAGCCATTCTTTCGCGTTCACGGGTGCCTTTTGCTGTATTAGCAGTATGAGCAGCATGCCTAGCACGACCTCTCTCCCTTCGCTTTCTCGCTCCTTTGCTCCACAGTCTCTGCAGCACATCAAGCTCTGTCACTCTCGTTTGTCGGTTGTATCCGATCTTAGGCGACTCCTGCTCCTGGGCTGGTTTGAGAGCTATTCTAGAACTGCTCTAAAGGTAAAAATCTGAATTAAAACTGCTCTGAAACTAAAGCTCTGAATTAAAACTCAAAAGTCGGGCTCTAGACTAGAGTACGGTAGAGTATTTACTTGACCAAGTGCTCTTTTCGATATTCCGTCCGCACTTGAACTCGGCGTGCGCAATGTTTCGGATGAAAGAGAGTCAACTTGCATTTACGAAACAACGTACGACAGATAATAATATATAATATATATATATATATATATATGAAAATTGCAGTGTTCAACTCGCTTGTGTGGGGCTTGCTCAGGCTCGCCCCAATTACTTTCCACTTGGGTTGTAATAAAGAATGATCGCATGGTAAATGTAAAGCTGTTATTGGTGGCTACTACTGTAAGGCGCCATCTCACACTCCTGTGAGATCTTTATAACATTCATCGCCGTGCAACTTACAGTGATAAGGCACTTTCTGCTTTTTACCATGTACGCCAATTCTACAACCCCTCTCCACTGAATTTGATTTCACCAAC
Source organism: Agelas oroides (assembly GCA_949130485.1). Lineage (NCBI taxonomy): Eukaryota > Metazoa > Porifera > Demospongiae > Agelasida > Agelasidae > Agelas > Agelas oroides. Next base: position 7,120,134 of record OX422184.1, on the reverse strand, counting down.
TGCAAGCACCTTACTGTCTCAAACAGACATGAGTTGGACATCAACTGTGAGAATTTGTAATATATGGATGAATGCAACAGTAAGTCTCCACTCATGGATTTCTTTCCACAGCAGCTAGAGAAACTGCTAAGGCAAAATTTTACGACTTATGATGTAGTATGAGACATTATCCAAAGCTTCACAATGAAGCCATGAAGCTAGTAGTAGCAATAAGGATTGGTCTGGTATACATTCAGAGATAGCATCACAAGTGCAGCCCCAGTCACCCGAAGCGATGCTGCAATTCAAAGGCATCATGAACTCTTCTACTTCATTTCTCAACAGCTCTACTTTGGTAGGATAGCCAAGATTAAATAAAATAGCCACATAAGTGGCAGCAAACTCAGCTAGACACATGGACTGAGGTCTTGTGGCCTATGCTGGTATTGGTCAATGAGGCTCTTTTGAAATACATTGGTATCATGATCATCGAGCTCGCTAAGTAATTCCAGTTATCACATTCTGGGAGTTGTAAGTCACAGCCATGAAGACAGGTACCTCAAGTAGAATCTCCTCAGTCGCTTCACCAGATTTTGTTTGCGGCCCTAGTCAAAGTTTTTTTTGAATTATTTTGAAATGTCTCGCTTTTTTCTCTGATTGGTACCTGGTGTTAGCTCTCTCACTCTGTATTTTTGTGCTGTATCCCACTCACTCTTTTTTTTTTTGTGCTAAGTGCACTTGAGTTTGTCCTACCCCCCTGTAACTTGGCTGGTGGGAAGCACTCAAGTGTGCATGTACTATTCCATCAATTTCCCCCAAAGTCTGAACCAACCACACACACAAGAAAACACACAAGAAAACCGCAGGATATTATTACTCAAAACTGAATACAACACACAAGAAAACCGCAGGATATTATTACTCAAAACTGAATACAATGAAGGCAGTCTCTACCATTTCCCAAAAGGTCCACATAGTACTTTTGGGTTAACGCTCATCTTCGTTGGGCTCCCTACAACAGATAGCATGCTACCTGCATATACATTTGCTTCCTTGCAGGATGCGGTCCATTCTGTGAGCTCACAGAAGCTGCATAGGAAGAATAAAAATTGCACCATGGTGGTAAATCCTGGGGCTCACACATTATGTTGGAAGAATAAAAATTCTTTTAAGTAACATGATAACCAGCACACTTTATGAATTCTGGGAGTTGTAAGTCACAGTCATGATACACCCTCTACATATACGGAGAGCAAAGGACATACTCTGCTTAAATCCGCCCACTAAATGGGCTGCAAGGTTGTCTGCTATAAAATCCAGAAGTCCACCATGAAGGACATGGTCCACACCACCAACAGAAACAGTTAATCCATTACAGTACAAGGTCTTAACATCCTCAACAAAAGGTGCCATGAAATCATACCTCAAGTAGAATCTCCTGAGTCGCTTCACCATCTTTCACACCAGCCATCTCCAAGAGAGTTTGCCCATACATATACAGGGACACTAAGCCTGACACACTCGAGAGCATAAGTTTGGCAGGTAAATGCTCAGGGCACACATCATACTTTTGGAACATTTGTCAATCCTCCTTTGGGCATCGTCCAAGTCCCGAGTCAAGAGGTTCAACCCTAGCTTACAACAGAGACAACCCTTGTATTTATCTAGTTCCGGAGCTGCAACGATTTCTGCACTTGTTATTGTTGTGGAGTTCTGAGCATCTGGAGCATATACAATCTGGGTATCCTACAGTGTGAGTATGTGTGTGTGTGTGTTTTGTAGAGTGAACCCTGTATGATAAATTTTCGTCCATACCATTGCAGTTGGTGAGTGCACATTTGATAGCCCTCATCTTCAAGGAGACTTGCTGGTGTCTGAGTCAAGGCGACGTGTCCTTGCCTGAGCAGCTCCTCAAGCAAAATTGTTTCATCTTCACCCTTAAGTTCCACCTTGCATTTCTTGGGGAAGGGCAAATAGTTATGGTTTGTTTAAGTACCAGCTCGATATTGGACCCTCTCTTTACCTTTTTTATTTGGCAATCATCCAATACCAACCGCCTGGTCTCTCTCCATCGGTTCTTTTATTTTGGCCTGCTGAGCCCCCCTGAAACCAACAAGTTTGATTGTTGCCTTACCATCACTCAGTGTTCCACTGAAATAATCACCTCCTCTCTGTGACACTTTGATTGGAGAAATGAAACTCACTACACCATGCACAGATGCACTGTCTACTGGCTGCTCCACAGACGCTACATCACTGAATTCCAATTTTCTTTTACCAGCCCAGCTTTCCGTCGCTTCCAGTACGGAAAAGCGGGGAGAGCCTGGTATCTTTTCTCACGTGAGCATGACGTAATCGGAAAATGGTGAAAATTTGCAGAACTAACAGCTGCATTTCACGTATTGTTCAACCGACTACACACTCAACGCTTGGTGTGTATAGTTGTCCATGTAGAACTAGTCGCGGGGTTCCGTGTGTGCCCACATGCATTTAAGTCATGTCTACATCATGTCTACCCTTGGCATCACGCACGTGGTAAAATGTACCAGGCTCTCCCCCTCCTTAGCAAGAGGGGGGGGGGGGGGGGGGGGGAGGCTGGGAACGAGGCTAAGCGATGCTCTCCTAGCCCTTTGACCAAGCCTTCTAGCCCCAGTGCTTATTGCTTAAACTGCACTGTTGGTGCAGGACAATCTTCACACTACAAATGTAAGCTATAACTTTTGTAACATGAATCAAAACCCATAAGCAGCCATATATCCCGGACTATTTACCGCCACCACCAAACTGCTTGGGCGATAATTTGATTATCAAAACTGCACATAAAACCACACATAGTACGTCACGGGGCACATGATCAGATCTTCCAGGCTCTCTCCCCATTTTTTGGCAGGGGCGGAGCCTGGGTACGAGGCTATTGAATGGTACGAGTATGAAGGCTTATTATTATTATTTAGCTTGCCTCAAGTAAGTTGTAAGTTACTGTGCATCCCTTCTTTCCACCTTTCAGAGTGCTATGCAACAGCTGTCGCGGTGAATTAGAGTTGACGTCCAAGCCCGCTGTAACACATTGGTGTAATCTGAGTTTAGCTGGGAGACGACCTGTATTGGTACCGAGATAGTGAAGGTGCTTAATTGCATTCCAAGGTCCCACATTGTTTACATTGAGTATGTGGTGCTGTATTATCTGCAATGAATATTACTAGTGTAGATGCAAGGCATCTTGGGGCGAGCCTGAGCGAGCAGTCGAATACCACATGGATGGGTAATAGTAGTCAGCACACATTACATCACAACTGTGAAAGTATTGTTGTGCAATGCTGTTGTTTCGTCTCTTGTATGCAGGTGTGCAAGTATGGATGACTCGTTGATGGTTGAGCTGTGTTAAAATAAGGCGCTTTGTTAAATCACCGGGGCAATACACCTTCCCATGCAGTTTAATAGAGTAAAGACATGGTTTTAATAAGTGGGGGTGTGTACTGCTTGATGCAGGGGGTGTGTAGGAACACTTCAGAGGTTAAATTAGGTTTGTAGTGTATATACAATGTTGCTTCAAGGACAGTTTCTGGTAGTATTATGTTGCACAGGTTATGCTGGTGCATGAGTTTGCTATATACAGCAGTGTAAATATACCGTCAGCTATTCAACTGTCAAAAGAATCTCCACCGCCATCTGCGTTCTGTAAGTAGCCAGGTTTGTCTTCACAAATTGCAGCCCTCTTACAGTAAACTTTCACGCTCCAGCTACTCCTCCCAAGCCTCTCTCTCTTTGCCGTCTTCGCCCATTGAAAAACAATGCTCGTTCCGAAAAGTCAGAGCGAAAATGTTACTTATTGTCCCCACACGGCGCGCGGTTGCGTTAAATTACAGTCTAAGCAGACATACGGAATACGTACGACAGATATATAATAATAATATATGAAAATTCCACCGTTCGACTCGCTAGTGTGGGGCTCACTCAGGCTCGCCCCAATTAAACACCATGTGTTTTCAAAATTGTCTAAAAAGAAATTTAATGCTCCTGTGTGTTCGATCTCCTTTTTATCGGCATATTGGTCAGTGATGACTAACAAATCCCTTTCAGTTGGATTTTTCTGTGTCAGAGCCTCTGTAATGACCGTCACCTCCTGTAAATTCAAAATTCTGTTCCCTACACGTTTGCAAATGTGGTCAATTGTACCTTTTGATACATTTGGAAATTTTGATTGAAGAAATTCTTCCACTTCTGCGTCATTTAAATCGGCTACGGGTACAAACTGAGATCTCAGTTCACCGATGCTGGTAGTTAGGCCAAGTGCTGTATATGCTGAGGATAGCACAATGATGAACTGGGCAAGCTTGCTGTCGCTGCCCCACGATTTCAACTGTACTAGGAGCTGCTGCAGTTGGGGTCCACTAAACTTCACATCTATTTCAAGCACGATTATCAGTAGCTGCTGACCTGACAGTGTAGCTACCCGTTTCAGTGCCCCTGTGAGAACTGAGGATGCCATAGTTCCCTGTGGGATGGAGACACTAGTGGATGGTCTTGATCTTTGAATGGCCGCATCGACAATTTTGTATGCAAGCCTTTCAAAATCACCTTCACCACTGGTGATGTCCACACCGTTAACTCTTGCCATTAACAGTTAGTAGGAGGGGTTTGACAAACTTTAATCAGTTGCTGTTGAGGCCAAACTTTTCACTGTCCACCACGCCCACGTCCATAACTCCAGTAATGAGAAATTCATCCACATCGTCGCCACTCTTATATATCGCTTTAATGCTTCAATGTAGCATTTGGTGTGCATTGTTTGCAGTTGATGCCAACACTCAGTTTGTCCCAAGTGAACAGGCCCAATTTCAGGAGGGCCGATGTATAGAGTTTCACCCTGTCATTGTGGAAAGAGCCCTGTGCCAGACTCCAGCTGTTGTATACCTCAAACAGCAGTGAAGTTAATTTTGAAGACTGTATGCCAGTAAAGAATGATGTGCGAGGTATGGCTCTGTGTGAGGAAGATGGATCTCCCCCCTCATCATCGGAGTCGCTTGGACTTGCTCCTCCAGCTGGAGGGCCCCCCAGTCACCAATTTGACTCTTTGAAGAATGTCCTCCCATGTTGAAACATTGAAATTTCCATCATGCGATAGGCAATTTGTAAGTGCCTCGTGTATTTTTTTCTCCAGGCAGGTTTCCTCCCAGGAGTGTTAATCTGTCGACCAGTATGCCCCTTATAGCATACTCTGTTTCTTCGTATTCTAGATAGCTGAACCTGTCCAAAACATCTTGTACTCTGCAAGACAACAAGTGTCCTGAAGTCACCATCCTGGAAAGGCACCAAGTAGAGATAGTGGACGGTGAACCCAGGACTCAAAAAGAGGTTATTATATTACTAATAGTAGGTTGTTGCATTTTGCCCATATGTGACACATCAATAACTTCTCCCCAATCAATGCCGAAGACTTTTAAAAAGACCCTCCTACAAGGGCCCCACAGGGGTGTGGGCCCCAGCACACACGCACGCACGCACGCACACACATTTTCGCGTTTTTCGCGTGTCTGGACCGATTCGTGAAAATTTTTTCCCGCAAAAAATTTTAGTGTCTGTGGAAAGTAACACGTGAAAGAGATCGAGTGTCATTTTTAGAAGTCTGTCATTGTAAAGCAAAGTTCTAGATGTCTATCGTTTCCTAAATCGATTTCCAGACCCGAAAGGTGGTCTGTCAGCTATACTATTCCCACACCAGCCACAAAGAGGTTGAAGCCGTATTGAAGAACACAAAGAGGGTGAAGCCATATTGAAGGAGAACACTGGCGAGCATGGCAGAAAGAGAAAGCCTTACAAGAAGATCAGCGATGAACTGAGAGCGAAAACAGGCAAGTACGCTGCAGAACAGGGAAATACTGCAGCTGTGCGCAAATTCAGCCAAGAGTTTGAAAGCCCATTGAGTGAAAGTACGGTGCAATCGCTGAAGAAAGCCTACCTGATGGAGCTAAGACGAAAGTGAGAAGCGAGCATACTAGACTCAGACAATGAAGAGCTAGGGGTGAACAGTCTTCCCCCAAAGAAGAGAGGTAGGCCAGTACTCCTCGGAGTACTCCATTGCCACTGCAAATGGATCTTTTGCATTTCTACGTTCCTGTACACACTGCAGTTGCTCTCCAACTGTTGCTACCCAAACAGCGCTATATGTGTGGTAGCCTCGAACGCAGCTTTCTGCTTCAAAAGTCTCCATTGGTAACATTCGCACGTTTGCTTCTCCACTGTAGTTGTGCGCTAAATAGAAATTCATGATGACGACGTGTGAGACCGTGAAACTTTAATTCGCGAAAATTTGTGCTGAGGCATCTTTTGATCAATTCACGAAAATTTGCACCCACGAAATTAACCGGCTATACGGTAATACACTTACGGAAAAAAAACTTGCTCAGTCAGAATGTCCAAAACAACAGGATGTAGAAAACTGTGATGTGATTCTAGACTTAGCTCTTTTTCACTGATACTTTTGTACCATGATATCTTCAGCTTGGAAGATTTTACTTCATCTTTAAAATAATACCATTGGGACAAGTCAGTCAAACAGTGTATGACTGTAGGAACTTTGTGTTGACAGAGGCAGCAGTATCCTTGAATTTGTACTTCCATGAGGTCTTGATGATTGACACTTAGTGCTGTGAACCTTGTCCTCTTTATCATAACCGGTTATTGGAAGCCTCATAATTGGATATTGACTGGTTAATTGGCAGGTATGGGGGCTCAGCCACCTCCATCAAATGGAGAAATCCCACACTGTCAACAATGTTCACTGGCCTTAAGTCGCGGATGACGAAGTCTACAACGGGGCTAGTCAGTTCTTGGGCTCACGCCGAACTCGAGGACAACTTCTCCACAGTATGAGTTTGCTTATAAAATACATCCATCTTTAGCTGGCTTTAAACCTCTTTGCAGCTTCCCAAATCATCACCATACAGATTTCTGTATTCGAGGCGATGGTGGGAACGTAGGTGGTTTTTGATGTTCCTCCTGAGTGAGCGACCTCGACTCGACACAACTTATACGTAGCTCTTTCTCCAATTGCTGCCTTTCCAGTAGTGAGGTCCATCACGCATCCAAAATACTTCCATACGGGGGCTTCTAGCTGATGGTGCAACGATATCTTCCCCACGCTCTGCCGTACTAAGGCGAGACTGCACACAGCCAGAACGCAACTGACACTACAGACTAACTACCTACACATGCAGCACCTCATACGTATGCGCAGTAGCGCTGGCAATAACCGGTTACTAAAATATTAGTCAATAACTAACCGACAATGTAAATAACCAGTCAATAACCGATTATTTGATACCGGTTCACAACACAATTGACACTATCACGTTGGGTATCTGCTACTGGTTTGTACTCATAGAATAGTATTGGCTTTTGGTCATATGATTTTAGGAGTGCAACAATGGCTCCATCACAGGCAGGTTTTACTTTGGATTTCAATGAATCCGTGATGACAGCAAATTCCATATCTGATAGGAAGCGACAGTTAGGTATTTTTTTGAGTTCATTTGCAAGATTTAAAACAAATACTCCAAACAGTGTGGTATACCGCTAGCCTCCTTGATATGCAGCCCTGTGATTGTAGTTTCGAATAGTGAATGCAGTTTGGCAATGGTTGAGTTGGAGGTTGCTGGGCTGGAGGTTGCTGGGTTAGGGTCACATATGTGCTGCACGCAAGCAGTGGTGATCTTGTCATTCACCTGCTTGTGGTTTCTTACATTCATGTCGTCCCTAATTCTTCGCCAGTTCACTCCGAAATGTTCAGCTATGTCCTGCAGTGAGTACAGTGATGTCTCCTCTCCACGTCTTTCGCCTGATGGATCGTTGAGGAATTGTGGTAGGCTGCTGATGCTCTCCGCCTTGACATGCTGGAGCTGGAAGCGTAACTCGATAAAAGAGTACCACCTGCACCATCTGTCAATGGAGTGGAGTCATGTCAATAGACAGCCGTCCACAATCACTGCACTGGACTGGACTGGTGGACTATACTGCTTATGTCGGACATTCAACCACAAAAAGTGAATTAGCAATCTGCGTTGTTGCGTTGCATATAATAGCTAGCAAGCCTTATTTCTATCCAGCTAGCTGAAATACAGCTGTGTCGTGATGTCTGAGCTGAAGTAGACTACTACTAACACAATATCCATATAGCTAGGTACTATGTAGCTCAGCTTGATAGTACTCTGTACAGTATATCACACACAAGCAAGCACCTCCAGAAAAGAATTAGAGAAAAATCATTAATCTTGTTTTCACTGACTCAAAGTGCAATGGACACGTTCCCTGCCACCCTCCTTAACAGGAAGACTCTTGCGCTGTCTCCTGAGTCCTCTGGTACCGAAAAGGAAGCCTGATCGATAAATGCCACATGCTTAGACCAGTGTACTATGTACATGTCGCGTAGCCATCCAACCGAAGTCCTATTTACGGAATACATTTCCTATTTCAGTGATGACATCATGAAAGTTAAATTCGAGAGCTGGAGTGGGTCCACAAAAAGCGTTTGCGCAGCCACAAGAAGCAACTCGAGCGCGCAAAGCGACCACAGTTCCGTGGTACAGATGGTTGACTGTGTGTGGGAGTGGTAAATACCCGGATCGCGGCCACGAGGACGCAGAAACAGGAGAAATTCGACGTTTGAATGTACTCTGAATCAATTTGGCACATTTCATTCTGCAACAACTGTAGGCTATGACATCAGTATGTTACCCATTAGGTGCCATGTCTGACTATATAGGCTAGCCTTGTTCCCAGACTCACCCCTCCTTAGCGGGGAGAGCCTAGGAACAAGGATATGCCCAGGCTTAGTTCAACATAGATTTGATGTGATAATGTTAGCCTCGTTCCCAGGCCATTCTCATCTCCAGCTTTTGACCACTTGCAGTATACAAAAAGGGAAGGCCTTTCAAGATCTCATCAAGTGTGATGCTATCAGATGAGGCGTGGTGCCCAGTCAATATAAGTTGACCAACCTCAAGTTGTATTGACACTGCCATTTGAACGCCTTAGTTTGTAGTCCTTTGAAAAGATATTACAACTAGGACCTTGAGATTCTTCATCAGGCACCCTTGTTTAACCTATATCACTGTGTCACGTGACGAGATCTTCCTGAACTTCCCCTTCAGTTTAAGTAAGGGGAGCTTGCTACATTTTATTAGCCTCATTCCCAGGCCTTCACCACTGTTCAGTTTTTGTTGAACTGGGGAGAGTCTGGGAATGTGACAAATTGCTCACCTTGCACATGATTCTTCGGAATTCTGAAATGATATTATACAGTGTATACCTGAGGGAAATACATAGAATATATTCTAGAGGAAGTGATGCTGTGGCTTTTTAGCAACATAGTAAGCCAACCACAGATATTGTATGTTCATGCCTTATTTTGGTGTCACCAAGTCCATGCATTCATACCAGGATGACCAACCCTCTCAGATTTGGTTTGTTAAAAGTGTCATAATCCTTCAAAAACTACATACATCTACTCCTAGTAACTTCTAAACCCACGTGCTGTTCAGATTCCAATGACCACTGAAGAGGAGGTTCCACAAGTGGACACAATCATACAGTTCAAGCTAACAGGAAGCATAAACAATTTGGCACATTTCATTCTGCCACAACATGCAGTCTATTGTGTCAAATAGATCGATCTCCTCTATACTACATACTAGAAGTATCTGTAAATAGAATATTGTAACTGCAAACCTTTCCTTCTGGGAGCCAGATAGCCAAAAAGTTGACACACCCTTCCATCATCGCAATCAGGTCGGCAGAACATCAAAGCAGGATTTCCAATCAGCGTAACTTTTACACATATACGCCATCAAAATAGCTTACTGCAATCATCCCACTTTCATTTGAAACGATGATGTTCTTCGGATTGGTGGTGTGAGGCTAGCTGCACACGATCTCAGCTAGCCGCGTTCTTCGACTGTTTTAGCACCATTTTATGTCGTGACATCACTTCCGACCACAATAGAAACGCCGGAAGTTATACATGACTGAATGAGACAAAGAACTAGCCATTTCAAACAGCTGCACATGAGGTCTAGTCCGTGGTAAACTGCAAAGGCTAGGATATTTCATGTACACTACACTCACACGACCGCTAGCAGCCAGGTACATGTACATAATGTACATGAGCAAACGATTGGTGGTAGTTTTAAAAAAAGGCCTGAACAAGCAGGTTCAGTATATTGCAGCGAAATAAGGTGAACTTCTTTTTTGATTTTATTGGGTCAGATTGACCCGCTTTAGAGCTCTACGTGATTTATAATTAATTTATCAATCTAACAATGTAAATACTGGAACCAATATTACCTTTTTGCACTTTCTGTCTAATTTTGCGATCCTTTTCTCAGCCACTATGCGCTGTTTCTCACTCCATTTGAAAAGTTTCTCAATCTGTTTGACCTGTTTGTCTCTCTTTTTCAACTTCTCCTTAAGTTCCTGCACCATCCAATATAAATGGGTACATTGAAAGCATTTAGACACTGTAGAAAAGCAGGTGAAAATTACCTCCACATCAGTTCTTGGTGTTACAGTGTATTTTTCCAAAAATGTTTTCTTCACTGGACTAGTGCATCAATAATTGCCTAGTAAGTCATTTCTACTTGTTTGAAGGCACTTTGTGCTGGAAATACCATACTCACTCGACATTACACCCCCTTCGATTATATAAGCCCCCCCTTACTATTTGGATAAATGTGCTGCGGAGGTATATTTATCTCCAGTTTACGCCCCCCTCGGCCATACATGGAAAAATTAATAAGAACGGAAGAATTCTGCGACTCTGACAAACGAGAGGAAGGAACTCACCGTACCACCCTATACAGAGTCTAGCTACTTACTGGCCAGCAATACACCGACCAAGCAATTGGCTATGCGGCGGCAGGCTCGAAGCTAGCTGGTGGTGATGCAAAAACTGCATCGCGTTTTCTGACCGCACACACTCTGCGCCTTCATTGATAATTTCATGATCTTTTGCCCTGCTAAACTCAGCCCCTACGAGCTTCATCGCAAGCCACACAAGACGGTGACGGACAATTCTGCCATTGCTGTTTCCTTCGTGTGCTCCACAGTGGGGAAAGGGGGCGTATAAACGAGACTAATTACCATTATTCAATTAGAAGCCCCCCCATACTTGTAGCTAAATCTAATCAGCAAAAAGGAGGGGCATAATGTTGAGTGAGTACGGTAGTGCCAATTTTTTCACCTGATACCTTTTGAGTGACATCGGCTAGAAAGACAGGAAGAGACTTTGTGGGCAGTAACTCTGGATAGGATTTTCCCACCTAAGTGACATCATACATTTTATATGCCTATGCAAATTTAAAGCATTCTCTATAGATAAGGTAAATCTACTAAACTTTACGTTCTTTGACCATCTTGGGGTCCAGTTTTAGACTTGTTATCATGGGTAATTATTTCTCTCTTCAGGATGTTGTGGAATCTGTTATTGAGCATAGCTCTTCCTTCCAGGAGAAAACGAAGTTCTCTCAGGAAAAATACATCAAAAAGAAGGAGAAGAAGTAATTTTTTCTTACTGCTTATAATATATGCCTTGCTGTAACCGTTTAATATTTTATCCTTTACAGGCATATTCCAATTCTGACTATATCAAAACCAACTACAAAAGCTCTTTGTGAGATGTACTATGCAAGAGGACCTTCAAAGATATGGTAGGATGCTGTTGTGAAGGTGTGTTAATATGAGGGTCATATGATAGTCTCCTGGGAGTATTCATTCAAATAGTCGCTCATTTATTGCCTGTGAGGAGAGAGAAGAGTGATTTTTTTTTTTTTTGCAAAATTGGGGTACCTTGCCCTGTTCATAATGTTTGTTAAACTTGCTCTGAATATATTATTAGAAGAAACATACACTACATGAATGCTCTATAATATTTTTGTGATCCTCATTATACACATGTTGCTAGAAGACACTGTGCTCACAGATTACTTTGTATTATTCTTGTTTAGCCATCTCCGGCCTGATATAGTTGCCCACATCCTCACCCTTGCCAACATCCATGCTCATTCGAATGTCATTGTGATGGAGACATGCCAGGGATTGTTGGTTGGTGCCCTTCTGGAAAGAATGGGAGGTTTGCCACTTAAAGTATGTATTGATATAAGAATTTGTCAAAGAGGATCAATTTTTGTTCTAGTAAGTATCCTGCAACGAGACACGACTGATATTTCTTGGCACGAGTCCAACCACAATCTTATTAATCGTACTGATGTGTAGCTATAGCGTATGGATCCGAGTTATTTGATGTACTCCTCCATGCATTTAGTAGGAGATTGTCAGTAGTGTTGAACATATCGAGAACTATTGAGGCAAAACGATCATTCACACTCCATAGTGCGAATCGCACCTTTTTCGTGTGAGTCGCACCTTTTTCGTGCCCGTACGGGATACCTTCGTATACTATTACTTCTGTTCCCAGACTGATTCCAGGATTGGCATGGGAACGGGTTTCATGGATCATTAACTGTCAAGCTGTTCGTGTACTTGAACGTGATTGATGATGGCTATAAAAAGCGCGAGCTTGGAATTGTCATCATCTGCGCAATTTGGAAAAAGGGAGAGACTGAAACAACAAAAACCCGAAGAGAATGGCCTATAGTCTCCGCAATGGACCTCGGAAAGATTACAAGGAATTGGGTGATGGAGTCAAGCTACCCAGAGAGCGACCAAAGCGAGTAGATGAGAAACTGTATCCTGTGGAAATCGTTGAGCGCAATGAAGAGAGAGTGAAGGTGCACTACATTGGGTACGACAGTTCTTATGATGAGTGGAAGGAGGCTGGTGAGCTGGAAGTGTATGACGGTGGGTTCCAATTGGAATCCTATGTCCCTTCAGCCTGTATACGGAACTCCGATACCAAATCAAACATGTCTTGAATAGTGGCAGTAGGAGAGATCCAGCTGTCAGAATTGAACTGGCTTTTGATCGTGTGCTCTTTGATGGTGGTCTGGCAAAACATGGCTACATGAAAAAATCAGAGCGGGGACACGAAGTTTATGGGATAAAGCACTTTTCAAGTTTGGCAGCAGTTCTGGGCGACAAGTGGCATATCCGAATTCTGAACGAACACTCTGACTTCTGTTATGTGAATCTACAAACTGTTGAATTCTACTTACACCAGCGGCCACCTATTATGGAGTTCAATATGGAAACCAGTGCAAGTGAGGTCACTAGCCCTGGTGGACAGATTTTAGTGTGTACATTTGTCCGTATGGATGGTGTAAAACGACAGCTGAATTCTGTTCTTATAATGGAATAGTAATTTTATACCAATGTATTTAAAATAATGTCAAAAACTTTTATTATAGTAATATACTTTCAATAATGATCATCAGTTCTCCTGGTTACAAGCAGGCAAATGCAATCCATCAACATCAATCAGATGGGCTCTATAACTACACTGGCTGCATGGTTCTAAACAAGTAAGTCGCTTGTGACCTTGTTGATGACAGTTAGAGCACTTTGTCTCAAAGCATTTAGGCTTCTTTGCATCACGATCTCGCAAATATTCAATTCTGTTCTGCTTTTCAAGTATTTGGCGAAGGGCTTGTGTGTCTCTGTGGCAAGTAGCTCTAAAATACTGTTTCGTCATCACATCGTTGTATTTTTCAAGCCCTTGCTGCGTAAAGTGCAGCACACTTCCATGTAGTTGCATAAATTCCGAGACATGGTTCGCCATTGCATGAATGTAAGGTGTTACGTTACCCCGGTGATATACATCTACAAAACGACGAACCCACTCTCGAGCCTTATCTTCAAATGTCCTAACATCAGCTGTACTCATATTGTCGGGCGACTTTGAGAGCAGGTGGTTAATTTCTAATAATTCAGTCCATAGGTGCTGAATTCTCGCTACTTCCATTGTATCCATCTTGGGAAGGAGCAATGCCATTTCGATATGTTTAAAAACCTTCAGTTTCTCAGTTCCGGTAAGTGTTCTTGTTTTGAGCATCTTCGAGTTCTGACCTATGTAAAACTGAAAGTTTGGTATCCCAAGGCTGCGCACGAAATTCTCAAATCTTTGTAAATGCTCATACTTCTGTACATCAAAAGTGCTGAACTTATTGACCTTGTCAATAGCATGCTGTCGTCTGAGCTCGGTGATCAAGAGCCTGATTAATACATCCGAAACACGAAGAAACAGATGCAAATTGTCTATTACGACATTGGTCAAGGGAATACTCGGAAACAGCGGTTTGTTTGATACATTGAACTGCCGTTTTGACTTCACAAGACTTGATGTACTTACATTCTCTTCAATTGTCCGGGCTCCGAGTTCTTTATCAGAAATCGACCACTTTTTGTCTGGGTCATGACGATCATCCTTGGAGCACTTACACCAAATGCAGGCATATTGACTTGTAGCAGAATCCACACCTGGAGACGGGGAAAGCAAAAACACATCTATTCCGGTTATTAACAGTATCAAACTTTCAGTGCTACTTGTAGCTCAAAGATTTGAATTTATGCAACTAGACAATTTAGGGGATGGGGGGTGATGGGTGGGTGGGTGGGTGGGGGGGTGATGGGTGGGGTGGGCGGGATGAACAACTTGGGTGAATTATTAGTTTATGGTAATTCTTGGTTTACCTGTAGCCATTGCCAGAAATTTCCAGTCTCCTCCAAGGTAAAATTTGACATTGTACTTTTGTCCATTCACTGTCACAGATTTCAAACGTTCGACTTGATCAATGACATCACCCAAGGCATTCTTCATTGCCTCATACTTCTCTGGCTGCTTAATAATTGCCAAACAGTGGTTACCTTCACAACTCCAAGCTTTACATCCTTCATCTAATAGCGTGAACCCAAAATTTACAACGTGTAAGCGTTTGCCAATATTCGTTCCATCTCCCGACAGTTTCACACGTACCGTACCCGTACTCTTGAAGGGTGCATCATCTGGAGTATGCTGAAGTAGGTAGGCAATCCTCTCTATTAAGCGGTCTTCTAATGGCTGTTGGACACCTGAACCATCAGGGGTAGGTTGAATATTCCACAAACGGTTCAGTTCTGATATTCGGCTTTTCAGTTTGTAGTGTCTAGGCATCTCCTGGCAAATCTTGGCAAACTCATGGTAAGCACTGCCTGACACTTGGTATTGGTCTTTCACAAGAAGCATCATATTGATCATGTCAAAATCATTCTCCTCTGCTACATCTGCATCAGGTCCAAAGAGCTGATTAGACTGTTCCTTGTTGAGACAGAGTGATTGTTTTTCACCTGTTTCAGTATTCAGTAGTTCAACTTTTGTGGCAATGTAACCTTCCCTATCAAGCCAAGTAAGAGACAACTCACAGCTTTCCCTCCTTTTCCTCTTGAGTCTTCTGAGGTGTGAGTAGGAGTACTCTCCTACAGATTTCGTTCTGCTATGCCCTCGCTTGTCCAACAGATTGCTTGCGGTTACTTGCGCCAGCCGCCCTGACAAAACAGAAGCCTTCCTCTGGATTTCTGCCTTTTCTACTTTTGCCTTTTCCAGTTCTTCAACTGCCTGACTTCTTTGCTCTTTCAACTGGCTCAGTTCTCTTTGAAGCTCCTCATTCTGTGTTGCCTGTTCTACCAATTCTGTTTCACGCTCTTTCAATCTTTCTTCCAAGTGTGTTTTATCATCCTCTAACTGCCTGGCCTCATTCGCTATTTCTTGTGTTGTTTTAACCTCTTCTTTGAGAAGCACTAGTCTCCAAGATGCCTGGAAAAACCTGTGCTGAGGAGCCCCTCCAGTAACTTTCTTCATCTTGTCTCTGAGATGGTTTGCCCTACGTACCAGTACATGGTGAAGTCTCTGTGAATACTGGATTACAATACCAAGTTTTGCGCCAATTCTGCTTATCCAGGTCTCAACTGTGGCCTTAACAGGTGCTGTTCCCACAGCATGAGTTAAGTCATAAAGAAATTGGCTGAGGAAACAAAAGAGACAGCCTATGTATCAACTTTCACATTAGGACTTGGAGTGCCACCCCCCACCCCGCCCCAGGTCTCTTTCCCAGACAAATTTTCACACACACGGAAAAAAAATAGTCTGGTCAATGGCTTTCTCTGATTTCATTTCGAAAAGCGCAATAATTGATGACATCAAGTAGACTTCAAACATTTTCACACATGTAGCGACATGGCATAAAGAAACCATTATATACATCACACTGATAAAGCAATCTCTTTGGAGTGCCAAGCTCTTGGGGCTTGTAATGAAACTGCAGTGGGACATTGACCAGACTATTTCTCCCCCTGGAATGAGACTACTCCCCCCCTTCCCGGCTCCATACCTCCCTATTACGGTTAGGCATAGAGCTTCACTGTTCTCCCCCTCCCTAACTACACTTACTTCACACTATATACACTTACTTCACGATCAGATAGTAAAGGTAGTCTGTCTCGTCAGGTCCTTGAGTCCCATCACCGCCATTACCGGCCACTAGGCAAGGGAAAAGGACTAGCAACAGTGCTAGCGTTGTAAGAACAACGGTGTACATCTTCATGCTTCTTCTTGGCAGACTTTCAAACGCGATCGGCGGACACGGAGGGTGAGATAGACCTGACAAAGTGGGTATTTTTAGAATCCTCAAGCATAGCGCAATGACGCTCTGCGTTGGAATTTTCTCTCCAGCGCGCATAATTCGAGTAATTTGGTCAATTTTACTGCTAGGTGGGACACGCCCCCACTAATCCTATACTCAATACAGCCAACATCTTACACATGATCGGCGGAAAGAGGAACAACTGTTATCGCACAAATTTGGTATCACCAGCATCGTGAATCCATAAAGAACACTGCTGTGGGTTGGAATTGTTAATACATGCAAGGGATACAGACTTATTCTACAAAATCTATCCTGGTCAGCATCTTTCCAATACATTTCTGGATTGCACCTAATAGGAGAGAATCGTTACATGGAGGTGTTAACTCCACCAAATTATCACATATTTCCTGATATGTTTGTCCTGTACCATTTGTATGTGAACTGCTAAGCATATTATTGTGCTCTGTTTGTATGCAGGGTATGGTAACTTGATTCAAGTGTTTTTTGGAGACTTTCCTGTCAGGTAATTGTTGCAGAAGGCTGCACCTACAAGTGTGCAGTGAGTATACAGTGGCAGCTGTATCCAAACTGAAATGCAACATCAATTCTGTTTGAATTGTCGAGAGTGTTTGACCTAAATCTCTTTATGAACTATGTGTATGTATGTGCTGTGTATACCTTACACCAACACTATGTACATGCACAAGCCTAGTTGCAATAACCTTGAACCTACACATCTGCATTGCTGTTGATGGTTGGGCACTTGTAACAAGTATGAATATGAAAAAGGAGGATAGCAAAGCATCTGTTTAGACAATTGTTGGGCCTATTATCTGGCAGATCTGTGAGTAGGGACATTCCTCAAGACTTTGTCTTCGGTTGGCTTCTCAGCTACTGCTTGTCTCTCTCACTCAGTTCACAAAGCAATGGCTGCATCTTGGTTCTCTGTCTCTGCTTCTGTTTTCATGCCAGTCTTCTAGCTCTTTCTTTCTCATTGCTGATCTGAAACATTTAGACCCTACACTCCTACAGCATTGAGAATGATAAATTTATGTAAGTGTACACAACTTGTGTAAACTGGATGTTTTTGAATTGCATTTCTAAGCGTGATGGGTGTTTGTGCGTGTACATACATACATACATATATAAATATAAGCCACACTCTGCAAACTGAGAACAGAACAGTTCAAGATTAGTATATAGGCCTTGTGGCAGCAAATATCCTACCTTTCTACCCTCCCCCGAACTATCCACCTTTTTCCAACAAGATGTTTGCTCTGGCCTTGTTACTGCTCTCTTGCAGCTCTGTGTGTCATGTGGTTATCTGTAAAATATGTGTGTTTGTCTTCTGGTTCTAGTTGGATAACAGTAAAATGACAATTTTTGTAAACTACATTGTGAGCACTGTTATTGTCTCTTGTGTGCTACAGATTTGCCCTTAATAACTTTGGACAGTTGACTGAGAAGGATAAGTCAATTCTCTCGGAATATCCCCTGCACCAAATAGGAACCCTAACTGCTGAACTAGATAATCGTCAATGTACAGATGGACTAAAGCAAGCTTCTCCAAAGTTTGTACAGCATCAGGCTGTCTGTAAGAGGAAACACACTGGTCATGATGAATTAGCTGAAAGCAGGGACGATTCTGGTGAGCTACTCAATCCTGTGAAGAGAGCCAAGATTGATGAAGAAGTCTGTGAAGAGATGGATGCAGCAATAGATGAGGATCTTCAGCAATTCATAGGAGACTCCAAAGTGAGAAGATTTTCTATGGAAGGGTTGTTAATAACTTCATGTTGAAAAGTACATGTTATGAAGCATCATTATTAATCTAGTCGATATGGTATGGATTTTGGTTATGTTCTTTTGCTCTTATCAGGGGAGAGAAACACAGGTAGCATACATACAGAGCTATTAAAATTCTGGAGTATAAGCAGTGTCTGTGTCCTATGTTACAGTGTCATACACCTGAAGAATGAAAAACTACCTCAGTGAGCCATGAAAAACGCTCAGAGAAGAAAAGGGACTAATAATAACATCTACTTTGTATTAGAGCAACGTTCCTATTGTTACCTGTGCTTTGTGCAAGGCATTGTAGAAGAAGTCCAGTACGGAGGCAGACCAATTTGTTTTTTAATTATGTGAAAGCTCTGTGTAGGCAGGAACTAGATCCCTATGAGTTTTTCTTTCTCTCTCTCCAAAGCTTTACATTAATTTTTTAATTAGGTGGACATTTGGGTGAACACGCTTGCTGCTATGATGGCATGCACAGACTTTATAATAAGTAGCTCAGTGTTCATCTATACTTTATTTCTGTGAGACTATAGCTGAGACAATTGTGGTTGTGCAGTAAAACAGTGTATAACCTTCCTGGGATGGTATGATCTAAAGCTACTAGCGGGAATTAGAGCACTGTGGACTTTGATTTTCATTTGTACCATCGTGTACTGTATCGGAGAAGAGCACACTTGTTGACT
Source organism: Agelas oroides (assembly GCA_949130485.1). Taxonomy (NCBI): domain Eukaryota; kingdom Metazoa; phylum Porifera; class Demospongiae; order Agelasida; family Agelasidae; genus Agelas; species Agelas oroides. The sequence goes on along the minus strand of OX422184.1, from coordinate 7,101,110 downwards.
GTACAGAATATAGATCTACACTGTCAGACCCTGTGATCCATAATATTGTAGCACTAATGTGATATGTGGTTATGGCATGTGCTTGTCTATCCGTAACTGTTGTGATTGTTCACTGAACTTTTTTTCAGATGGAGAAGCATGGAGAAAAGGATGAACACTTCAAGTTTTCAGCTAACTTGCTCATGCAGAAACAGATGGATGGGTAAGTGTGGCATGGATGTATGGGTAGGACAATGAATGAAAAGGTTTGCTAGTAAGCACATAAGCATGTGGTAGCCATGTGATACATAATGAGTGTTTAAGCCATGCTCTGTAGCTAGGAATGGTCCCTCTTTTCTGTGCACTCAATTTCTGTCCTAAATTGCTTCACAGGAGCGCAAGATGACGTCATTTTTGTATTGCGGATGGAGGAGGAAGAGCATGTAACTGCCAAGAATTTGAAACAGGCAGAATCCTAAAAATGTACTAAAAATAGAACACACCTTCCCACAAGTTTGCAGTTCCATGACCTACGACTTCACAACGCACTGTTACCCTCGTAGTCAACAAGATGTGAATGCTTTAAGCTTACCTGGCAAGTTCTAGCTACACAGGAATGGTTGTCAACCCTTCCTGACACGAGGAACTTTGTGTAACGATGCTATCCACGCCTTTCAGTCAAACTATTGAGCTTCTCCTTGGGTAATGCGCAGTTCTTATCCAACCAATGAGCCTCTAACTCGATTGTTTTGCAGCTACTTTTACTCATGCTTCACCCGCACAGTAGCTACAATTCAACTTGGATGTGCTATTACGCGGGAGATTCTGCTTTCACCACGGGCAGAATAGGAAGTTACACGCTCTTCCTCCTCCCTCCGCAATGAAAAATGACGTCATCACACGCTCTTGATCCACACATATTCATAGATTCATATATTCTCTATAGGTTAATAATTGCTTCGCGTTTTCATCCGGAACCCATTCTGATGTCTCTCATCCAATTTGTTGCTCCTTCAAGGCCTTTTGTGGTTTACTGCCAATTGATGGAGGTTTGTGTGATTGTTTATTTTCTGGATTATTTACGTTATCATTAAAGCTTGTTGTTGTGCCACATTTCAACAAGTGAGGTGAATCAGCTTTGTCTTTCAAATGTTGTTTATATGGAATTCCTGTGAACACTAATGATGTGCATACATTTTGTTATATCTTGTTGGTTTCTTCAGCCACTGATACAGTGCTACCAACGTTTAAAAGAGGCTGGTCTAGCATTTGACATCCAACTCAGTGAGAATTGGGTCAGACATTATCAGGTATCACTTAGACATGTCCATTAGGTTTGGTAGATGACTGTTGTCTGTTGAACAGACTAGCAATCTATCAGTGAATTACTGTACGACATTTTAGCTATCTCCCACTTGACTCTATATACCGGTCAGTTTGCAGCTGAAATGTGTACCAAAAAATCATCATTTAGTAGTTTCCTTTTGTAGAAAGATAGTGATAGTGTGTTTATAGTGTTGAATGCTTGCTTGTTTTAGGAGCCTATCAAAGATTTTCTTGATGATGAACATGCAGAGCTGACATTTTCCAACCATTTTCTTGATTTTGTCCAAGGAAAATTTGCTCTGGTCAGCCAAACTGTCCGAATGTGGCGATGTAACCGACCGCAACATGTGATATACGAAAAACAAAAAGATTGAGATGACGTGTTTTGTGTTTTGTGTTATATCTCCAGTTCTAAAACAGCTACAGACTTCTAGTAAAAAAACAATGGGGTATATCTTAGACTTTGCCCAACTTCACTGTAGTTTTGAAGCTTATTGCTATACTAAAAGCTGTGAAATAAATTGGAAGTTTCATACTGGAAGTCGCTACTTCCAATTTATGTTTCGTTTAAAACCTGTGGCGAGGTTAAATCTTTCTTTTAGCTCTATATACTGCATGTTTGTAACTCGTCTACTTCTCAAGATCGGTCGCGATAAACACAGCCTTATCAATTGTGATTAACCCGACTGCAACCACACTTGAGTGTGCAGCTTCGCATTGTTCAACTTCCGGCTCAATGTCAATGTGCATGTTTAGCACATAATGAATACAATTACTTGTATCCCTTCTAGTATGGCAGACTGACATTAAAAAATGTCCAACCAAAATTGAGAAATAGCCGACCAAAATTGATGGTGCTTGGACATTTGCCTGACCATTTGTTGAACCTTATTTTGCGCTCTGAGATGCATATCATCTGGCATGGTTCCATTGTTTATATGCTTAACTTATATATATTATACTTATTTTACAGATGTTGCCAGGCAGGACTCATCCTACTATGAACATGAATGCGAATAGTGGCTACCTTCTTACTGGCATCACCATTAGCACGACTACCAACTGATTAAATTGCACTCACTGATTAAATTGCACTCATAACAGTATGTTTTCATGTGATTGTAAAGAGGGTAGTTCACTGTACAGCTTTGAAGTGATTATTTGCTACCAAAGTTTTGTGACAGTGTGAATCATCCTTTACGCAAGTTTCATGTGGTTTGGTTGGTGGTTGATAACTGTGTAGTGGAACACGTTCAAATGCAACACCTGGCATGCTGGTTTGTCTGTTTGATAAAGTGGTTTGTTCTGGGTGAATTGTACAAAGTGTCTGGCTTTTCTTCATTATATATCTTTTGTGAACTATTTTGTCTGTTCGTGTGAGTGCCCTTGCTCTTGGGCGTTGAATGCCAGGAAGTGGTGGGGGCTCAGGAGGTGCACTAGCAACAAGTTGTTCTATATCCTCAGCTATTTCTTGGTGTGTTCTTAATTGGAGAATACCTGCTTCTTGATGCCGTTTGATCTCAGGATCATCATGCAGTCGTAATAATTGAGTGGTATCAAAGTAGTCCTGGTATTTATGGGTATCATTTTGATCTTCATTTAGTGGATTCTCTTGAGGACCGTCTTCTTTTGACTCATCAGTTTGGGATACAAATGTTGGCTTGTCAGGTGATCTTTCAATACCACTTGCGTCCAGAAGCATATCAAAAACCACACGTGACTTTCCAAAAGGAATGGGTCCCTCTTCATCACCTTCATCACCACTGCTGATATGATCACTTGTGTGTGAGAGTGGTGGGTCATTACCTGCTAACAATGGTGCGATAACCTCAGAACTATTTACATTTTGAGTTCTTCTTAAATTTTTCTTGATTCTCTTTCTAAGACGTGTTCTCTTTCCTCTAGTCATCCTGGTTGATCGTTCCCTAATTGTATCAGGTAAATCAAGAGCTTTTATCACAACATCAACGGGATCTTGATATGTGTCATTCTTGATGTTACTGTTCTGGTAAATGTCCACATCTTCATAAAGTGGGAGTTGTTCGTACTGGTCAGCACTGTCACAACTGTCAGAAACTACACTCACTGACACCAGCCTTGGGAGTTCTTGTATCTCTGGTAATGGGTCACACCGCCTTCTTTGAGGAGGAAGTGGTATTGTTGCTTCTGTACACTCTGTTTTCATTCCTTGATTCTGTGAGAGATTCCTTGTTGGTTCCAATGCATGTTGATCCTCAGAAGGTATATCATCCAATGGTCTCGCTACTTCAGTACGATGCACATGTAAATCGTGGTTGTTTCTGTGTGTGTTGTGGCTGGTGGTAGTGGATATAGACACCTTTCCAGTAGACAAGGTTGGATTATCACCACTATTACTAGCTCTTTGTGATTTTAACTGGCCATTAATATTGTGGAATCCACTGAGCACATCATCATAAATTTCATCAATGTCAATCTGTTTTTCGTCTAACTGTTGTGGTAGTTCTATTACTTTTGGATGTCTGTACAACCTGGTTGTTTTTCTAGGCGTGTGTGGCTTTGTAAGGTGGGGTGGTGCACCTAGATCTCTTATTTCGGAGCCTTCCTGTAGTCTGCAAACTAGAATGTCATCATAGATATCCTCACACGACACCTGCTTGAACGAATCTTTTCTGAGTTGAGGAATCCCTGTAGTTGTTGATATGATGTCATCATACAGGTCATCTCTGCGTGTTATCACATCATCGTAGATTTCAGAGTCACTTGCAGTTTCACGTGTGTGTTTCAGTCTTAATTTACGGGTCTCTTCAGCAACTGCTAACACCACTTGTGATTTGGGAGCTAGCGCAGGTTTCTTGCGATACACTTGAGGTGGTTGCGAATTGGTTGCCATGTAGCAAGTTTACCTGCATGTACATAAAAGAGAGAATTTGTTAGCCAGAGGTTCCAGTGTTTCAGCAATGAAATAACTTGTCTGAGTTGTCTGAGCCAGAGGTCCTAGTGCCACAGCATGCCTCATGCAACTTAAAGCAGCAAGCAAGCAAGCACAAAAACCACATCTGTGGCTTCTCAATATAGCCATACCTATTACAACAGGTTGCCATCAGGGAGGAGGCTCTTAACTCTATTCCTGCTATGGTGTATTTGGTTAATGGTACACTTCAATTTTCATGGTAGGGCTATATCTTTAGCTTATGGGGAAATTAAGAACAGTGTAAAGCAGTAAGTATGAATTTTCTTCCTGTTCTTTTGCCTTGGAAAGTGCATGCTAGAGGTCTCCATGTAACGTGTGCTTTGAAACTCTAGAGTAAGAGCTACATACACAGCATGCCTGCTCACCCCAAAGGCTTTTATTAGCAAGATTTTAGCATGTTTAGAACGAAGAAAACTTGCATGTGCACCATAGAACACATACCACAATGCTATGACTCATTTCTATGACTATACGGTACATCTATACTTGATGCAGTAGGTAAAGCCTTGCATGCGACAATCCTAAGCCATGCAAGTTAGAACGTACCTCTTTGTTTGGACAATGGACTCGCCTTTGGGTGTGTCTGCATTGTGATTATATTTTGGAAATCTGAGGTCAGTATCGGAACGAGTTTCTGACCACTTTGGATCTGAGAAGGCGTGTGCAGATTTGGTTCTTCAATTTGCTCCTGGGATGTATACACAAGTCGAAAGGTGAGGTTGGTACATTGTCTGTCAGACTTCTGTACGCTCTAGATCTGTTCACTACACAGTGACTAGTAAGTTGTAAATACTACAGTAAGTTTACGTAGATAAGGGGAGGCGGAAATGACGGACGCGTAAAAACCATGCCTGCCCCTAGGCCTGTACTCGTCAGTGGACGATAGTTTTCTGAACTACCTGCTGGATGAGCTCGTTACTGTCATCAGGGGCCCCCAAACGTGGCAAAGGATCAAGTGTGGAAAACGTATAGTCTAGTAGAGGAAATGCAGTTGCAGTTATATAGTGCTGCCCCACTATATTGAAGTTGCCAAGGATGGAGGTGTTGACAGGTGCATTGAATGTCTATATTAATCCTCTGCATGATCTGAAGTTGAAGCTACCAGAACAGTGCATGTGAGCCTACAATGACCTCGATATAGATAATTTGTAAATCTGGGAAGTTCCCATTTGCTTGCCTTCCAAGATGGTGGCATGTATGTGGAAGTATGACTACTGCACATTCTCCATAAGACGAAGTAGTAACATCTGACTTGCATGCTTTGGACAAGAACTTTTGGATTCCGGTGGTCAGTTTGCTTTCAAGTTGATGTAACTGATAACTTTTTGTTTCAAAGCGGTACCATGGAAGATAATTGATTTTAATATAAATAGGTCTGTTGATATGCAACACTGTAGCATCTGGTTTGAGGCATAATGATATCCAAGTACACGAAGTTAAGATGTTTTTGTTCATTACATGACTGCTATGTAATTGTCCCATTTCAACTCCATTTGAACTTACGTCTACTATTTTATAGCCTGTTCTAGGCCTTCCCATTTTTGTTCACAAAAGCACGCAAAAATAGAAGAGCAGCGAGAAGTGGGAAGACTTGGGATTATTCATTATGTGAGTGCCATCAGATGTACACAAGGTGGACGTGGGGGGAGAGGAATCCAACTGCAAACGCTAAATCACCTGTTTGGGTGCTCCATCACTAGTCAGGAATTTATACGTTCCTCACCCGCCTGCCACTCTCCACATATACACCTTGTGCCCACTCATGTGATGAACAATCTCAGGCGCTCCCTATTTTTCGTGCTCTTCTGCTTCCGTGTTTTTTGTGGGCTCAAACACGGAAGAAGAAGTCTAGGAAGCGTCTCTTCTGGATAGTTGTTGACAACAACTGGCTGACTTTAGGGTGGGGCCTCTGCAACTAGAATTCACCACCACTTGTTGTAATTCAAGTGATTGTGTACTCCCATAGGTATAATCACTAGGTAATTACAGTATGGCTGTTTCTGTGGTCTTTTTGTGGTCTTCTGTGGTTTTTTTGTGGTTATGGTGTACTTATATTTATCACTAACCTTGTTCCTAGGCTTGTTTTTGTGTTCACAATGATGCTAAGAATCTGCTTCTGTGTATTATTCTTCTGAGTGCGAACTAAAAGAAACGAGAGCCCCGGTAAAAAGAAAAATTGCACATTATCATCCAAATTAGTGTTTACATCTAAGCAGCTATCAGTGGAAACTATTAACTTCCAGGCCCTCTTTCGTTCACAGTTGACATCATGAGCTTTGGGGGTTCTGGTGGTGTGAAGTCCCGGACACTGGATCGGAGGGGGGATGATCCATGTAAGAGGCTGCTGGATCGAGAACGTTGTGGTAGCATTGATCAACTGTTGTATACTGGAAAGAAAGTTTCGAAGCTACCAGAGGATTTCACTGTCAAGATTCGTCCGAGGAACCTCGATAGCGAGATTATGGACTTGGACTTGGATGTTGAAACAAAACATAGCCTTGAGCAGTTGCATTTGAAAGAAAAACCACAGCTAAGCAAGAAAGCATGGAACAGGCTTAGCAATAAGCGCAGAGCAAGGATTTCTACTTCAGGAGGTGATGACTCAGCTGATGGAGCACCACCCCAACAGGGTAAAGGGGACATCAAAGAGAAACCAGCAATGTTACAGGTACCACTGATAATTGAAGCACTGGATGAGGAACAGAAGCCTCAAAACCGCCTGATACCCATTGACCACACAAGGATGTCTACAACAAGTACTGACTCAGGTTTTGATGACCCATCTCAAATTGATCGGGAGGGTGTCACACATGGAATAGCTGAGAACTGTCTGACTACTACTACGACCGATGAGCTTCACAGGCATTCTAGTCTTCCTGTCCACTTACGTGTTCCACATGGTGTCTTTGACTCCATTAGGGTTGGGACAAAACATCACAGGAAGTCAATGCTTCTGTCTGATTTGTGCGTTGTCACTGTGTCGGTGCCCACTGAGATTGCGCAGGGTCAGAAAGGGAGAGGAGCAGTCCTTAAGTTTCGCTTCTCGCCCTACACACAGATAGAATTTCTCAGGATCGCTATTTTGAAGGTAGGTATTAAGGCCCTTCATCTATGAATCAATTCTTATATATGGCCTACAGTGGTATATGTATATTGATCACTGAAACTCTGCTTGTATTACAGCGGTTCCATGAGAGGTATGATATACAGGTACCCTTACTCTCAAAGCTGCACCTGTGCAGATACTTGGAGGTAAGCTTTGATAAATATCCCTTTGATGCAGTTCTTTGTGATAGAGGTCCAAGTGGCTTAATTGTAAGAGCGTCTGACTACCTGGTAGTATTCAGAAGGTCTTGGGTTCGAATCCCAGCTGGATCCCGGATTTTCTTCTGTGGATTTATTTCTTACTCTCTCAACCAAAAAGCATGAATCTTCATTTTGTAGCAGTGTAAATTAAGTCCACTTATAGAAGCAAGAATTCAGCACTGTAGCTAACCAAAATGCATATGAGTTGTGTTCAAATGGATTTTTTTTTCTCTTCAAGGATGAGGAGGGATGGGAGTGGCTGGAGGAAGACCAGGCTTTGCATGCCTACCAACTCCCTATAGAGGTAATAGTTACACAGGGGCTAGATGTTTGACTGACAGGAACTGGAGGATTAGTATATCCAGTGCCTTGTTGAAGTGTTGATAGAACTTATCAAAGCATAAGCAGGAAGTGGGAATGAAGTGTTTATGAACTATACTGCTAGGCCAACAGGATGTGTGGATGTGGGTTTCATGTATTGTGGCTCCACCTGTGGTGCACTTTGTGGAGTGGTGTTAGCCCATACCACTACCCTTGTATGTACGTTTAGACCAGTCTAAATAGTACGTATGAACCATGTTGGGAACACTGATGTATGGTGGCAGTTTGGAAGGCACTGTGTGTAGCTTTAGACTGGCACCTTGAAGAATTGATTCAAGGGTACATAGATCTGACACTTTTGGTAAAGGTAAAGTGCGACGTCTATTCAAGGGCGGTGTCTATTCCAAGAAATACGGCATCTCATTTTGTTCGATCACGTTGAAGCCCACTAATCTTCCTCAGGAAACATTTGTCGTCACTATACCTTTGTGTGTGTGTGCACATGTGGCATGTGTGTGATGTACATGTGGATAGATGTGAGAGCATAGTGCATAACTTATCAAAGTACACCAAATGCAGGCTCATTATAAGCTGGTACATTCTTGCATGTAGCATGAATGAGCCAATTTTGTGTTGTGTATAGTCACCATGTGTACACATGGGAAGAAACGCAGTGTGTGGAGTGGAGCTGTGTACTTCAACAATGGCTGGTTGTGTGCTTACCAAGTATGGTTACAGTATGGTTCTCTGAAGAACAGGAAGTATATACGACTTCTAGGCTAGTCCCACACCTACCGTACTTGTTCCTTTGCTCTCACAGGCTACATGTAAGTGATCGATAGTCTGTTGATACACAGCAGTTAAAGTATTGATGTGCACAATTTGTTGCTCACATCAAGTACTTAACCCAAAGATAACAGCTCGTTAACAGGAGAAAAGTTGTGCAATGTTCATGCATGTGATGGTACTCGCAGCAAACAACTACTCGTAGCTACTCGTTTGTAAATGAAGAAGACAGCTGCTGGATGAAGACACTATCACATGCTGGATTAGACCAGCCCCTAGTCTTGTGCCCAGACCCCACCCACGAGGAGAGGGTCTGGTGACATTCGGCTGATCCCTTGGGCTTCATTAAAAGTTTAGAGCTTACTGTATGCATAGTTGTGAACTGATGACTAATTTACGCGCCAAAAAAGTGCTGTCTCATCGTGCTGAAGTAGCCAAGGATTTCCGGTCTTGCAACCTCAGATTGTGTTTTCTACAATGTGATTGGCGGTTGGAAAATTCTCCGCAGAGAGCAATATTGTTAATGAAGCCTGATGGATTGGTAGAATGTCACCAGACCCTTTCCTCTCTGGTGGGATCTGGGCACGAGAGTAGCCAGCCCCCTGACTGCCGCTTGTTGTGTTAGATAGCAGTCTTGCTTGTTAGTCATCCCAGTGTAGAAACCTGGCATTGGCATCCTGGGTGGTTTTATATTCCTGGTACCTTGGAAACCATACTTGACTGTTCTATTCCGCTATAATGACAGCCAACATCACTATAAAGTTACCAGCTGTGAGGTGAAAGTCTAGAATCTAGCATCGTTCACACGGTACATAACTACTACTGTTGTCTGCAACAGCGGTCATCATGTATGCTGTGTTTCCTTGCATCAAGTATGTATTTCCCTTGTAGTTCACTATATGTAGTCTCACTGATATCCTTTCTTTTTCTGTACCCTATGTGTTTGCATGCTGTATTATGGGTGGAATCCCTACATGTTTTGGTGCAGCAAAGTAATCGGGCAGGTTAACTCTTTATCCAATGATCACAAGTGTACTCATCGTCCAACTTTGGCTGCATGTGACACAATCTGTGTTGAAGATAGGTTCTGTGGATTAGGCATGGAGTGCTGTGCACATGGTGGCTGTCTTGGCTGGCTGTAGAAAGGCTTGGTCAGCACTGAGAGGGCCGTCTTTCTCTCTTTTGCACAAATTAGTGTAAGAAACAAATGTTCCTCTCACTTTGTAGGGAATCATTACTGGCACTGTAGCAGCAATTTTTAGTCATGACAAGCAGTCGCTGGTCTGAAAGCTTGCTGATGAGTGGGCGTGTTCAGGGTGTGAAGTTAACCTGCAAAGAATGGCTAAAGATCAAGTTTCCAGTGCTAACTCTCAGCAAAAGTCAAAATACATATCAAAGCAGAGATGATTGTGTGCACTAAGTAGATTTTTATCTCTCTTTTGACAGCAGTCACCATACACATCAAATGATTGGCCCCAAAGTCTATACAGGCTATGGTGGTACCTTGGGCACTAGTTGCACACTTGATTTGTTTTGTAACTATTCAGTGCCTTACGTTTGAACCACTTTGTATTTGGCATTGTATTTATGAATGCCTTTCAGCCCACAATCTTGGCACAATGCCGGAATTGCATGATATATGAACAGGGATTTAGCAGAGCATTCTACTTTTATCGAGTGTGTGCTACATAGTTGTTTGCTGGCATAAGTGCATACGTAGTACAGAGGCTAGAGTTTCAAATTTCTACAGGAGAAATAATGCCAAAGTTTAGGCTACGTAGTAAGCTGTTTTCACACAGTTGTGTTGACCTCAGCAATGGCCGGAATGGACAATCAACAACTGCTAAGGCTGCCAAGAGTGGTTCTAAATGGTACACCTCTAATAGTAGCAAGGAGCCTGATGTTGTTCACTGGAAGTCTAAGGTGTGATGCTGTTAGAGAGATTGTGCAAGCGATATGGATTACCTTGAGATCATAAACATTGGTTAGTGCTACACACACATTCGTGGGTGTAGCACTAACAAGCATTGTCCCACATGGTGTACACAAGTGGCAGAAATAAGTATGGGTTGTTTTCTAAGTAACTGCATTCATGATGGTTTGGGAGCAGAGGATGTGGGTTAGAGGTTTCAGTTGAGGCCACAAGTGTAGTGGAAGAGATGTGTGTGTGTGTGTGTGTGTGTGTGTGTGTGTGTGTGTGTGTGTGTGTGTGTGTGTGTGTGTGTGTGTGTGTGTGTGTGTGTGTGTGTGTGTGCGTGTGTGTGTGTGTGCATGTGTGTGTGTGTGTGTGTGTGTGTGTGTGCATGTGTGTGTGCATGTGTGTGTGTGTACTTTTGTGCAATAAAGGCAATGAAGGAAAGCGGAAAGCGTGAGCCATAACAAGGTCGTGTGTCCATGTGGTGTTATTCATGTTATCTGTGCTGCACACTTACTCAAAGTATAGGTATGTACATCTACTTTGTGTAGCATTAGTAGTAAACTGGAAAACTATGTACATTCACACTGACAAGCTTATGTGCAATGGTAGCTTAAAACTCAAAGGCAGTGGTGTAGTTAGTAATTTGACAATGCCAGGGCCTGAGCAGTCAGTCAATTAGAAGTTCTGGGAGGCATGTCCTAGTGTTTAGCATTTAAATGCCCCCCTTTATGTGCAATGTGGCAGTCGGTTTTGGCATACCCGATGTGTTTTGTTTTTAGTCTAGTCTTTCATTAATACCACTTGCATTGACAATAGTGGAAGCAAGACGCAGATGCCCAACACCCAACACCCAACACCCAACACCCAACACCCGAGCCAAGAGCTGGGTTGGCCCAGGTCTTGGCTATGCTACTGCTTAGTCTGGGAGCTACTGTAATGTCTCGAATACCATGGCTGTTTCTGTCTGGGAACAGAACTAGACTAACACAAGTAGTCTGTGAAACACCTGCACCTGACAGGCAGCTAGAGCCAGACTTCCTAATTCCAATGTAGTTTCTACAGAAGGGGAGGAATTAGGGCTTCCAATGCAATTACTCAGTGTAAGGTTCTTCAAAGCCACTGACTTTGAGACATGTTGGCAGCTGTGTCCACTTCAGAGAACTGAGAGATGCTGCTATACACACATTTAATAAGTAGGTCATGTTGTAGTATCAGGTTGAAGCAAATCAAGTGTTAGCTTCTGTGGACCTCTAAAAAGTGCAATTTCTTCCAAATATGCTTTTCTTTTTTCTGCTTTATTCATTTATTTGTGGTTTCTTTCTCTATCATCAGTGCAAGCTGGAGCTGAAGCCCCTTGAGCCAGTGTACAGAGATGTTTGTGTGGTGATCCCTCAACTGGAGTGCAGCATGTCGGTGGAGTATGACCAGTTTAGTACAGTGAGGGATGTGCTGCACCAGGTGCTCAGTCTCACCGACCCTCCTCTGGATCCCACAGAGGGATACTCCCTCTATCATGTCCGCCTGAGAATGAAGTAAGCCACAGCTTTTTATCATGCAGAAAACTTGTGCTTCAATTGACTTGTGCTTCAGCACAAACTCCTCAAAAAGCTAATGGCCAGATGTAACTTTATCTAGTATGTATGATTGTATCTACAGAGGCTGGGTTTGTGTAACCAGTTAAAAGAATTGAGCTGTATCAACTTTGATCCTCCTCTGTGCATACTGTTGGGATAGTTTGGCTTACAAAGAACAAATTGCTGCCAGTTTGCATTGTCCTTCTGTGGCTTGTGTAAACAACAATGGGATTACTTAATTCTGTTTGTATACACCCATGGCTGTTAATGCAATGGCAGTACCCTGTAGTGGGAGGGTACTGTCATAGTAACAAGACTGTTTGGCTTGCTGAGAACCAATTGCTGCCAGTTTGTCTACCAACCTAGACAGTGACCTGATTTCTGTAACTGTATACCAGGACTGTTCATCATGACTTCACCTTCACCTTTTATGGCATTCATTAACAGCAAGTAGTAGTAAGTTTTATTGAGTGGGCGGCAGCTGATGAGTACTTTGGCAATCTTCCTACTATGGCTGTGCTCTCCCACTATACAGTACACAAACTAAGGCAGACGTACAAGCAAGCACCCCCTTGTCTGGAAATGTGCTAAAATGATCAATTGAGCTTGGAAAATTGTTTATCACACCCTTTGGGTTGTAGTGACTGCGTCACATGATTGCTTTGATTGAGCACTCTGTGGTGTTGTGTGGTTAGGGACCTTATTGACCAATGTTCTGTTGTAAATGTCATCACCATGGTAACAGTTTTTTCTTTGCTTGATACTGAGATACATTTAGGGTTTAGACGCTCATTACTCACTTTGTGACGACTGGGACAATGGCTACCAAGTATGTTAGATGTTTGTTTCACATGTACTATTGCAGCTTTGCTGCTTCAAATATATGTGGCAGTCCCGGATAGAATTCGAATATTATTCCGTCGCGTATTTCGAGCGATCACTGAGTTTGATGCGGTGTAGCGCTAAGCTTCCACTAGGGGCGGGGCTCATACTCGCTTAGTAGACATACCAGATATTCATGCATTTACATAGCGCGTATGAGCCCCACCCTTAGCGGAAGTTCAGCACTATAGCGCGTCAAACTCAGTGATGCGCTCAAAATACGCAACGGAATAATATTCGATTTCTATCCGGGACTACCACATATGCAAACAAACATCTTGGATATACAATAGCGAGACTGAACTATTTTGTGGAGGGTCACTGGCAGGTTGTCTCCGCAGTGTCATTGTCTTTTACTATATGTTGGTTATTTGATTGTTCACTTTGTTACGCTTCTCTGTCTACTCATTAGCCATGGTGGCTCTGTGTTTGACTGTGCACATGTTTACATGTCTGTTCTGACTCCATAAATACTTGTCCCATTATGTGAGAAGAGAATGTTTGGGCCAGTCAAGTGCTAACTGATTGCTGCACATCTTTGCACTGCCAACCTAAATTCTACTGCTCAATATTACAATATGCTGAAGATGGCAGCACATCTTCATCAAGTCACTGATGAAAACTCGATTCCTCCCTGCAGTTTGGACGCCACTGAGAGCATGGTCTGCTATCATATCTTGCCCACTGACAGGCTGGAGTGCAGAGTAAGTACCAGAGTAGAGTGTTTGTGGCAGTTACGTAACTAGTGTTTATACAGGATGTGTCAGTATGAGCGTCACTGATGTAAGAGATACAGTTTAGTATGGCAAATTTTTGCAAGAAGCCTAAACTTACAACCTTATTCATAGTATATCTTGAGTTGCATGAAATTACCGTTGCTTAGTAACAGGTTTTCTTAGGAGCATAAACTTGTATGTTCTAGTCATCAGGGCAAATATGATTATGACTAGCCTTGTTCCCAGGCATTTCCACCGTCCAGTTTTTGATTGCTTTACAGTATGTGAAAATGGAGGGAGAAGGCCTGGTCCATTTTATCACATGAATGATGTCACTGTCTACCTAGGTAAACAGAAGGGGGGGGGATCCCTGACCAAAAGAATGCATTTTGTCTACCGTTTATGTCCTGAAGCAGCAAGTTTACACTTTGTAAACATTTGGAACTGCAAACAAACACTACAAGAGCTTGTTCTCTGAGTCAGGACTGCTGTCTCCCTAGACAGCCGATGATGTCATTCACACAATGAAAAGGACCAAGCATTCCATTTTTGCATACTGAAAGCAATCAAAAACTGGATAGTTGGAAGGCCTAAGAATGAGGCTAACTAGGACAATTATCTAGTCAAATAGCTGGCAAGCTGCTGTTGTCAGGTTTTCCGAGAAATCTAATTGATGCCATCTGAGACTACTCATTGAACATGCACTGCTGTGTGTTTTCTTTTTCTCTATTGTATGTAGCTGTCAATTGGCAAGCTGCATTCTGTGATTCTCACTGTCAAGATCCCCTGTATTCAGAGCTCCAGAAAGGTCAAAGTTTGTCTGGATGAAACAGTGGGAGAGTTAATCAGGTAACTGGCATGTGTGCATGTGGTTATTATCAAAGCAGTGGTGTTGCAAGACATGAAGGATGAGTCAACTGAGTATCATGGCATACGGTATCATGGCGTACGGTAGTACGCCATATGTAGGGATGACCCCGAAAAAAAATGGCCGCCACATTAAAAGTGCACAAATAACACGCTCGAAATGTCTTCGTTAGATTAGTCAAAGGCCTGTATGAGCCATATCAGGCATTATCGAGTGTTTTCATGAGCAAAAAGACTGTTAAGTTTGCTGGAAAGTATCGCTAAGCACCAGACCGGCAAGTCGCCAAAACGGACAAATCGTCTATCTTCTGACTTTCTTTCTTCTTCTTCTTCTTCTTCTTCTTCTGCCTTTCACCGCGATAGCACGATAACGGCTGGAGCTTTTACAACGATTCAAACGCAAAACAACAGGATAAATCACTAGGTATTGCACCTGCCACTTATCGGTCTAAAAGAAAGAACTCAAACTTGTCGGCGATTCTCAGGTAATCTCACACTTACGCTAGCTGCTACACGCCATTTTGCTCGAATTAAATATTACTCATAATTACGTCACCAGGGTTCAACTGAGCACGTGGTTCAGTACTTCGTAGAGAAGGTGAGAATTGAGCGTTGCAGTTTGCAAATCTGATTTCGTAGATCAGTTGACGTGGTTGTGCTGCACTTTACATCGAACCCAATATGCATAATGTCCGCAAGAAACGAGCGCAGGACAAGCAGAACTACCTGCGAAACAAAGGGGGAAAAAAGGCAAGCGTCCTGTAATAATTACTGGAAGGACCCGGCAGGGCATCTTCCCGGGCGTCCTCCTATGCCTGTTTGAAGGACCCTGAGACGAAATGGGCGTCCTCCCATGCCTGTTATTGGAAGGACCCTGTGACGAAAAGGGCGTCCTCCCATACCCTTTATTGGGAGGACCCTGAGACCAAAAAGGCATCTTCCAGGGCATCCTCCCATACCCGTTATTGGGAGGACCCTGAGACCAAAAAGGCATCTTCCAGGGCATCCTCCCATACCCGTTATTGGAAGGACCCTGAGAAAGGAAGGGCAGCTTCCCGCATATCCTTCCATACCCGCTATTGGGAGGACCCTGAGAAAGGAAGGGCAGCTTCCCACGTATCCTCCCATAGTAGTTATTGGAGGAACCCTGACAAAAAAAGGGCAGCAGCTCGTATGACTAATTTGAAGGCTGCAAAAGCCAAGCTCAAGTGGTATAGACAGTACTATGCCAGCTAGTGTTTTAACCATCAAGTACTTCATATGACTTAGAACACTAGCCACTGATATTCAATTTCAAGTTTTATTGTCAACTTTCACATTTCAAATTTGCTTGTTATAGTCATTTACATGCATATAGTACACATACAATGTTTACTGCGAGTTGATGGTAGCACTTTGGCCGGTGTCTTCTTAACATCCTCCTTTTGTGTTGTGCCTGAGTCTTCATATTCCTCCAACGAAGCAAGTGGCAGCCTATTGGTAGCTTGGTATACTCAAACTCTAGTAGCACCGAGTCAACAGTGCATGGCTTCATTCCAAACTTCTGCACTAGAGGTGGCCACAGAACTGGCGGTTGTTCAGCTCCACAGACCCCTATGCGTTCGTTTCAAACCGATTTAGACTATAGCTACCCACCATGCATCAAACAGTTCTGTAATGGGGTCTTACGACTCAATACTCTGGTGACAGTCTATGGAGGGTTTTTCAGTGAACCCATTAGTAGTCCACGTGAAATGAGCACAGGATTTATAAGCTTGCATGCAAAGCCTTATTAAACTCATCTGCTTTTCACTTGGTTTTTATGAGGCTTTGCTTGGACTGTACTTCTAAACCCCCGGAAGTTTGATGTTTGGATTGACGATTTCACTTCAAAGCGTTTGAATTTATGACAATTCTTAGCTCTTTCTACTATCATACTGTACACACCATGCATCTTCCCCTCGGCCTACCCTCCCATGTCACTTCTCTCTTACCATTCCTAAAAAGCAATACAAAAAAAAAAAAAAAAGAGCAGGAACAAGTCACAAAAAAGTTTTCTGAATGAAAACAAGTGCATGTAGGGATGGAACCCTCAAAAACCAACCAAACTAGATGGGAATGACACCACAACAATTTCACACCATCCCTACATCTTGTGCCATTTTGCCAACTATGCACACCAGTAAACTCTCTAGCCTATTCACACCCACTAAATGAATACTAGCTGTAGTTAGCGCTGCTCATTCCACAGCCTTTTACATAAAGACAATCCATATCTGCCATGTTCAGCAGCAATAAAATTTCACACCATAACTTACTCCAACAGACCCAGCTCATGCACTTGACAGTTTCTGCATTCAAGACTAGTCTCACAAGCCAGACCCTTTCCGTTCCACAGTGCAGATCGCTTTCAGTATCGGCATGCAGAGGAAGGCACTAAGAATCGTCATAAATGCTTTGAAGTGAAATTGTAAATCCAAACATCAAACTTCTTCCCTCTGTGTGCCGCATACTGAAAGCGATCGGTGCTGCGCAGAAAGGGTCTGACTTGCAAGACTAATTCAAGACAGACCATACCTGCCATTTTCAGCATAGCAACTACATCACAGCCACCCACAACATAACTCACCCCCCATGCACATCAACATGCACTCCACACCCAGCACTACCCATCCCACTGCCTTCCACAACCCTCCTATGAACACAACTAACAAACACAAAGCATAGTTGGCAAAATGGCACAAGATGTAGGGATGGTGTGAAATTGTTGTGGTGTCATTCCCATCTAGTTTGGTTGGTTTTTGAGGGTTCCATCCCTACATGCACTTGTTTTCATTCAGAAAACTTTTTTGTGACTTTGGTATTAGATTTGAGAGGGATAATGCTATTGTGTGACTTCAGTTGTAGCCCAGCTGTGATTGCATTTGCAGTGTCAGCTGATGGCTGATTTCTAACAGTGTAAAGCTCATTGATAATGGTCTATTCAGTAACACAATAACCAGTGGAAATCCTTTTACCTCCTCCTCACTATAGTTGTATGTATATGTCTTCACCACGAGTACTATCTGTGTATTTAGCCATCATTCCAGGCCTGAGTATTGAGTCCCAAGACTCTCCATGTGTCTCTGTATTGAGCAAAGAAACTGTTAGTAAGGAGATGACTGCCAAATAGCATTGATGTGCTTGTATTTGCATTCATTTCCTTCCCATACTTGCTATGTTATACAGCAGGGCCGGAGGAGCCGGTACGGCCGGTTATTTCAAACTTTTCGGTGCATGGTAGTGGAATTGTACTAAATTTGTGTTTATTTATTGTTACAATAAACAGTGTAGGTTGTAATCCATGCACGTGTCTTTTTTTAACACTAGCACTCTGATGCGTCGAGTTCCAGATCCGGACAGCCCCCGTTGGGCACATATGGCACTCCATCTCCACTCCCGGGAGCCCTCCACACCAGGCAGGTGGATGGAGGACTACAGCTTCCTGGCAGCATACAAGCTGAAAGCCTCAGTAAGGGTTCACACCAATTTGTAGTCTTGCCCTTACACCCTACGTAATCTTTGTTGAAAAAATGTATAGACAGTACAAGAATTTCGGTTTCCAGTAACTGCCTTGGTAATGTTTCTCTCATGGGATGTGCGCATGTCTAGAAACTTGGAATCACTGCAAGTAGTGATATCATTCGTCTGAGTTATTTAAAGCAATATTATGTGCTGTTGCACACAAGTATGAATTCAAATATAGAGAAAGCTTGAGGATTGAACACCTCTAGTGGACAGTGGCACAAAATCAAGGTTGCAGATCTTTTCAATTTGGCAGCCAGAATGGTTGTTGGGTGATAATAAACAATGTAATGTTAAGGTGGCGTACAGTTGTACGGGAATGTATTGGCTGTGACATACTTTAGACCGAGAGTATTTCTTCCTACCAATATTGCTATCCTGTGTTTGTAGAACTAGAAATACAGTGGGCAGTCGATCGATCCTTGCCAATCCTGCCCACCAATAGAAAGCACTTATGAACTCTTAGGAGGGTTTTGTTGATTCCTGGTTGTGTTTTATCAAGAGGCTTTGCCTAACTGTTGTTTTTAATCCGCTGTTGATAGCTTGCTTATAATTGGAGATAGATGTTGGTGAAAGGTAGCTGGTACATTTGAAAAGCTGAATCAGCAATTCACTTGATTAGTGTGTTGTAATTGGTGCCTTTTGTTTTGGTTGCCAATTTTTGTATGGGTGCTTATAAGTAATCCACCCTATATTCATGGGTGCTTATTTTCTATGGTTGCCTGTTACTTGGTATAACTATCTGTATACATGTGTGTGTATGTTACTTTAGCGCTCGAGTGAGCATGTGACATGTTGGCTGCTGCTCAGATCTTAAAGTTGAGAAGTTTAGTTATCTACTTGAATTTCCCATGAAATTTTCCCAACCATACGCTAGTTTCTCAATATGAATGTATTCTTGTGTCATTAGACTGTTACTGATCTTCTATACCTCTAGGATGTGGTTGAATTTCGTCCCAAGTATCGCCCAATGCAATTTGAGCTCAGGGTGTTTCCCCACGACCACTATGGTGACATCGAGAGGCCCTATGCAGTTCCAGAGCTGCTTGTAGCACAAAATACCCTTGTCTCTGAAGTGATTGAGCTTCTCTGCAACTCCTCGTAAGGACTTGTCTACCTTGTTTGGTATTTGAGTCATTAGATGGCATCCAGAAAAGTGATTACCTTTTGCTGTTAGTCCTGCTTCCAGTCACATGCAAATATTAGCCTCATTCTGGGCCACTCCCAGATTTTATCCCGATTTTTCTCTATGGCTGCGAGATAAATTCTGGGAGTGGCCTGGGAACAAGGCTATGCAAATGTTCTGTTTGCATTTGTGAAGCCTTTCTAAGTTCTATGAAAGTTCAAAGGTCATTCTGTAATCTGATATTGTTTACTTTTTCTTCAGATCATTGGAGTATGACCCTCGGTTCTATGGGCTGTTTTTTCACGATGATACCCAGCTTACCACTGATGTTCCAATGTGGGACCACCTGGATGAAGTTTCCCAAGGCTACCAGGATAGCCTTGTGATGCATATGGTGTACAAACCAGTACAGGTGTCCCTCCAGAAAGAAGAAGAGAGGTATGCATTTCAGGGGAAAAACTTAAAGTACTTGGGTTCAAACATGATTGAAAATTAACCGTCATCTCTGCTACATTACTGCACACACACACACTCTGATAGTGCTGCCACAGTCAGTGTGGACTTCAGCGGGCCTTGCCAAGTGCTCAGAGACTTGCTCTGCAGAAGATATGGTGTTCGATATCAGTCTCACTATGGCCTTCAGTATGAAGGTACTATGTCCCAAGTGTATTGTCTCACAATATTTTACATGCAGGGTTTCATCTCAAGTGGGGGCGAGGTTGAGTGGTGCAAGGGGACAGTTTTTCCTTCCAACCGTTTAACTTTCCCCAACGATATTAAGGTTATGGGTACATGGTCATGAATAAATTTAGTATGCCACGAACGTGCCTATATAACATTTCCTGCAAAAAGCTACCAGCAGTCGCTACAGAAGGCATTCGGCTATAGTTCAGCATGACACTAACTTCGCTACAGTACACAGTCGAGTGATAGTAGGCGGCTGCTCGGTGCAGTACGAGTACAAACTACAATATCAGTTCGCTCGCATTGTTGCACACAGAATGGCGTATACCAGCGTTTTATTTACAACATTGCTTCAGGGCCAAACGAAAAAGTTTTCCAGTTTGCTGTAGTTTGTTTGTGAAGTTACTGGGTATCCATTTTGCAAGTATCCAGTAGCTTTTCAGCCACTGCCGCTCTGTTCTATTCCGAGATATGAGCGAAAACGCTTCGTGTGGCCCTGCAGTGAGTTGCTCTGGCTCTGTTTAAGCCATAAATAGCACCTAGTTCCTCCTACCGTCTTTGTAAACTGACCTAGCAGTTTGTACTCGTACTGCACCGAGCAGCCGCCTACTGTGACTCGACTGTGTACTGTAGCAAAGTTAGTGTTACGCCGAACTATAGCTGAATGCCCTCTGTAGCGACTAGCTGTTGTAAAAATCCATTAGCATTTTGGTAGGAAATGTTATACAGGCAAGTTTGTGACATGCTAATTTTATTCATGAACATGTACCAGTAACCTCACCTGCCACACCTGCCCGTCAACCTCATCCTGTTAAACTCTTGGTGTTCACTAATTAGAATAGTGCCATGGGCCACACTTTTTGATTTTGTGCAGTACTTTCTTTACGCCCTCCAATTTCTAATTACTTTTCCCCAGACATTTTTTTTTTTGGTAGTCCAGCATGCACCATCTTTATGATTTTGTAATGTGAAATCTACATCACAAACTAGCTTGATATATAGTGACCCTCTTTGACCAGTTAATTAGGTTATGGGAATGTGCAGTGGTTGCATGTATTCTAACTACACTCTTACTGGCACTCAAACTATTTGGTGTAATTGTATAATGTCCATTTGTCTATTTATGTAGCTGCCTGTCCCTTTTCTTTCGTCTCTTGATTAATGAACATTTGTGGTGACTGCATTACCTTTTCTTTCAGGTATGCAACTGAACTTGGCCATCTCCCTACATAACCAGGGAGTGTTGGAACAGGAACATGTCATTCTTGTACCAGTGGATGACGGGCAGCCCTCGTACACATCGCCCACTAGAAGTGCATCCAAAAAGAGGACAGCTGCCAAAAGCCATGTTAGCAGCGAAGTAAGCTTGTTCAACTATAGCTATAAGGAATTGATTAGTACACCTCTTACTGGAGGCCTATGTACACCAATAGCACACATGCATGTGCAGTAAGTATAACCACCGCTCATACCACACCCATGATTTAAGTATTAGACTCCACAAATAGCAAAAATCCTTCTGATTTGTCCAATAGCTAGTCTAAGACATGCTCCTTAACTTACAACTCTTGACTAGACCTAACACTCGATGATGCAGTGAGGGCCTCAGGCAGTAGTGTTCCAAGTACAGTATTACTAAGGGTATGTTAGGGTTTACTAAATTGCAACGATATGGCACAACTTAAGCACATTGCAGAGTCACATGTCATGACATGTCTTGGGTGTGGTTGTAATTGGAATCTTCATTATGTACGTACTACTCAGTGGGCCACGTTTTCTAGAGTTGAGCACACACACATGTAGTATAGAGTGTATTCCTTTTTTGGTGTTTAAGGAGTGGTTACCTGTGATTAGAACCTCCAACAAACACCTCACACCCATCATTTACCTAAAAGCTCAGTTGTCACTGAAAAAAGACCATGCCAGACTTGTCAGTCTTCTAAGAATGAATTCTTATGGTTAAGTGGTTACGTCTGTGGGTAAAAGATCACTTTGGAAGAGTTTAGCATTCTTGGTAGCAATCGGAGCATATAGTCAGGTAGGGTCTTCTCTGGTAGTAGATGGGTTCACCACAACAATGTACCACAGTACCGCAAGAACCAAGGAAATAGAGGCTCTTACCACATGCCACCCTAGTAGATGTAAAAGGCTTCATGGTAGCCTCATTCCCAGGCTCTCCCCACAGTAAGGATTGGCACTTTTTATCTAGCCTCGTTCCCAGGCCTCTCCCGTTGTTTGTTATTCGGTTTTCATTCAGTATAATACATGAACCAGAAGAGCGGCGAAAAACTTGGGAACACCTATCATGTGAATGACGTCTGGTGGACGCAAGGTGGACATAGGGGGGCGGTGCCCATCTACAAACTTGTGTGCAATAAACGATAGAGCGAGTTTCTTACCGGTGAATTCGAGTACTATAGATTCTATCTCATTAACGTCTTGGGTCCTGGCTATCGTTGGAGCGCTTGATGATGAAGTCTAGTACGTTATTTGAACGTGGATCCCTGCCCCCCTACGTCCATCTCACATCCACTAGACGTCATTCACGTGATAGGTGTTCCCAGGCCTTCCCCGTTTTTCGCCACTCTTCCACTTCTGTGTATTATACTGAACGTAAACTGAAGAACAAAAAGTGGGGAGGCCTGGGAACGAGGCTACATATTTGGCCAACAGCTGGAAGGTAGTACTTTGCATTGGTTCCCTAGCTCCAGTGTAACTGCTGCTGCCAGGACTGCTAGCTACTGCTACCAACATCTTAATCAGATTTCGTTGAATGCCTGCACACAAATCACACCCATTTTTATATGTGAACTTAAGATTGAAGCAAGCCTACTTTACTTGCATTAATTCCACCACTTAACTATAGTCACATCATTTGTAGCCGTTTGTAGCAGTGAACAGTGGGGTGAACTGCGAGGTCTTCGAAATCTTCCCACACTTCAAGTTGTTCCAACAATATTTTTAATACACCGCTATTTCAGCCTAATTGGGCCTCATCAGGTGCATGCAGTGTACAAAACGCATACATGCAGGACTATATATATGCTATTGGTGCATTAAAGTAGTTTTACACTATGATCAGTCTGTCAACAATTGCAGTAAGGCTAATAGCATATTTTGCTAGCATGACCCTTGGGTGTCATATGTATTGCTTGGTGTACTATATATAAGTGTTACTGTCTTTGCATGCTTCTAGTTGAATGTTGGCTCAATACTTTTTCACCTCTTAGGTTGACATTTCCAAGAGATCATCGCTTAGCCTAGTGGATGGTAAGTCAGATTGCAGTTTGTGTTATGGATAACCGTTTTGTAGGGCTAGAAGAATTAGTCAATTTGTTGATTACAGTTTAAGGCAGTTGACTATAGTGTCTGTAAACTAGTTGATAATGAGTTTTACAAGTACATTTTATCACCATGCACTAGCTTTGTAACAACGCTATGATCAGCCATATGTCCTCATATACTAGTGTCACACAAGGAGGCCAGGTTTTGTGAGAATTTCAACTAATGAAGAAAATGTGCCTGTAACCGATTTTAGCAACCAATTAGTTGATTATGAGTATCTTATAGCTGTTATGACCCTACTACTTTGTAACATTCATGTAGTGTACAGCTGCATCCATGGCTGCAAACCATTACCAGGAGTCTGAGGAGCACATAGTAGCAGTAATAGTAGTAGTGCTTAAGGTCACTAGCCCTGTATCTTCAGCATAGCCATCATTAAGTCTTTAACTACCAATGATATAGTTTCAAGTTGGTTGATTTCAGCTTTATGACGTCACTTTGCACTGCTTAGGAGATATGCTTTGCACCAGCAGAAAGAGTGAACAGTGGATTCAAGGCAGCTTTTCCATGAATGGACTTAGAAAATACTCCTCGCACCTTATAAGGTCTCCATTCTGCCGTTAAAGGCAGGTTTGTGTTTGCACAGGCATTTTCTGGACCCCTGACTAATAGAAATTAGCAAATCGCCTGAGTCACAAATCTGCATAAGGTGTTTGCAAGTTGCCATGTGCAAAATTTGGAGGGATATACTTGTAGCCCAACAGAAATAGGAATATGGTTGTGTTGAAAGGGGTCCATACACAAAACGTGACCTCCAAATAATAGAAGGTAGTTGATCTTAGATAGAACAGTTATGTAATTCAGGGTACAGTGTAGCTATTTACTACTGTATTTGTAGAGAAATTAAGATGGTGTACACAGGCAGTCTCAATGCACGTTTTGAACTCCAGGTATATATACATACCTGCTATACATAAAATTATGTTTGTATGGCAGTTTCCAAATGCGTTTATTTAAGAACATGTGAATTTGTGCCCTAGATACTGTCAACATTTGGGACGAAGATCCTGATAGTGAGAGTAACCTCAGATTTGACAAGAAGAAACCAGGTGTTGTGGTCGGAGGCACATTCAACAAATTGGTAGAGAGGATTACTAGCAGCAAAGACCACGGTGAGTGCAGGGTTGGCAAGTTGGATATCCCATGTTGTAGTGGTGGCCCACCTTTTTTAATTATGTGTGTAAACTGTGTTTTTGTGTCAGAAGGGGGGACCACTGTGTTATCTAAAGCCTTTGTGTTAGCTATTCTTTGGTGCTCTTTAATCTCTAATGTCAATTTCATTTGAGGTTCTAGTTGGGAAAGAAACCCCACACTAGTGAGTGGTGCA
The DNA here is from genome assembly GCA_949130485.1 of Agelas oroides. Classification (NCBI taxonomy): domain Eukaryota; kingdom Metazoa; phylum Porifera; class Demospongiae; order Agelasida; family Agelasidae; genus Agelas; species Agelas oroides. The sequence continues at coordinate 7,076,457 of OX422184.1, read as the reverse complement.
TTACCTTGTGTGTATACACTGGATTGTTATCTTAGTGAGTGAATGTAAACATTTGCGGTGGTTTTCACTCACTAATTTGCATTTAGACAGCTCCCATTCCAGTCCGATACCCTCACCACTACCCCAGGTTTGGGAATTTATTTAGGCAGGCCAGCTTATTGTTTTGGTAGAACAGTGGTAAGATACAGTAAGATACAGTATCCTGAATCAGCCAAGAGAAGAAGGTCACTCCTGTCACTACTGATGATGCAAGTTGCTTCGATGCTTCTCGGCTTAATACTAACAGGCGCTGTTGATTTTCTTGTAGCACATGACCAGCACTACTGCCATTCTTCCCAATAGCCACGGCAATCATTGTGAATATTGTTGACCTCATGCATAAGCATCGCATTGTACTGGAGGCATAGAGCATGGGAAAAAGGACTGCCGGAAAGTGAGATATATCGCAGCTTGAGTAGTGTTAGTAATGGGGTGCAGCTGTTATAAGTTTACCTGTCTGAAAACTGTACGTCAAAAGTTTACACTATGACTGGCATAGAAGAAAGCAAGAAAACTGTAAACACCAAAACTAAATTCATTGCTGTATTTTATAAACAATTAAACCACAGAATTTTAATCTCTACAATTCTTGTTTGAACTATGGTACATACTGATGTGGCTGCCAGGTGTGCGATTGAAGAGTTTAGTACTGCTTGTGCAGTGTATATATAGAGGATATATAGGAGGGTTGTCTGGTGATCATAGCTCAGTGGTACAGCACTGGTGGCTCAAGCCAGGAGCCCTGGGTTTGATTCCGTGGCGACTGCCAACTTTGCAGTTTCCTCTCTATGAGTGGACTTATGCAGTCTTTTGCAACACCAGAGAAGCTTATGAAATGCACCAAAATGTATTGTTTTTAAGTGGACTGTCATTTGATTTTCTATATAGATCTGGAGTTTGTCAAGACCTTCCTGTATACCTACCAGTCTTTTGCAACACCAGAGAAGCTTCTGAAGAAGCTGATTGAGCGCTACAATGTGGTTCGGCGAGGGGAAATGCCGTTCCAAGAGTTTACCATGTTGAGACAAACCATTCAGGCACGGGTGATCAATGCCCTGAGGCTATGGGTTGACCTCAGTGTGGACTTCAAAGGTATTTGTATACATTTGTGCCTATGTTTGTATGTGTGATATGTATGTTAAATATTATGAATGTAGTCTGATTGCAAAGTGCCAGGATGTTTCTTGTCTTCAGTGACAAAGAGTGAGCAACTGAGAGTGTCACAGTAGTGTGTACCTAAGTATTGCTGTACATGCCTTCGTGACTAAACAGTATGACTGGTTCATGGTTTAGATATAGCCATAATTATCCTGTGTGTACAGGCGCAAAGGAGATAATTATTTATTGGGTTAAGCAATTGCTGTATGCAGCAATAATATGGCAATCTAAAAAGTAATATAATTATGCATACCTGAAAGTAGTTCAATCCACAACCATTTTCTATTTAATATTGGCATTGTCCACCATTTTATTGATCATGGAACACCTCAATATTAGCCTCGTTCCCAGGCCCCGCCCAGCTTTCCGTCGCTTGCAGTACGGAATAACCGTGTACCGTACTAATAAGCGACGGAAAGCTGGGCGGGGCCTGGGAACGAGGCTACCTCAATATGGTCTGAGTGTTTTATAGTGATATGACTATTGACACAGTATGCTGATATCTTTGTATATTGCAGACAATGCACGATTGCAGGATGATGTCCTGCAGTTCATCAATACAGTGCTGATATTGGATCATCCAAAGCTCTGCAAGCCTCTCAGAACAAACATCCTTGCCATTAAGGTATTTGGTCTTGTAGATGTACCATAAAATCGGGACCGGTGCCTATTTTCAAAATTAGCAGCCAGAATGGGTGCTTATTTTTGAGGGGTGTTTATTTTCATGGAGTGCTTGTAATTTCTGATAGTATGCAGTTGTGTGGGAACAAATTAGCTGTGATATTTTTAGGCCTAGAGGTTCTTTTCTGTCTAATGTTTATAGCTGTTCTAGAACCAGAGATACAGTTGGCGATCGATTGTTGCCAACCCCCCCCCCCGCCCACCAACGTAAAGTGCTTAGAACCAATGAATTCGTGAGAGGTTTTTGCTTGCCTAGATTTTGGTTTGTACCCCGTGTCGATAGCTTGCTTACAATCGCAGATAGACACTGGCGAACATTAGCCACTATGTTCGAAAAAGCTGAATCAGCAAATTCACTTCCATTTTCACGGAATGGGTGCCTTTTTATGTGGGGTGCCTATTTTTATATGGGTGCTTATAAACACGATGTGGTTGCTGAAATCAAAATGGGTGCCTATATTCATGGGGTGCTTATTTTGTGTGGGTGCTATTATCCCAATTTTACAACATCCTTGCAATTGGGTCTTGTAGATGTATAGTAAGGCTGGCAGGAATATGTAATGATTATTGATCATATTATATTCATAGGGTGTTATTCAGAGAAAGAATGTGAAGATGTTCAGAGACCCACCTCCTCCTGTGAAGGTGCGTGTGTATTATACAGTTATTTATGGTTGGGGAAATATGGTAGGTATACCTAGTTCTTGTGTTTGAGGTGGTCTGAAAACATTAGGTACATTCAACCTTATTTGGTGAGACATTTGGAGGTGCAACTAGCATGCTTGTTTCTTTTGCAGTTCCCCTCCAGCTTATCTTCAGTCCTCAGTTTATTTGACTTTGACCCAGAAGAAATTGCTAGACAGCTGACCATCATTGATTTCCGCCTCTTTGCCAAAATCAAGCCAGCTGAGTTACTTAACCAGGTGAGATGCCCCTTCCTTCACATTGTGAGGGAAGCTTTGACAGTTCTGTGTGACTGGGAGGAAGTATTTCAGCAGCAACTTGTTTCACTGTTCAGGAAATGTATATCTGATCAACAGATGTTTCAATAACTATACAGCTATGATCATCAGTGTATACGACATTGAAACATAAAATACAGATGTGAATAGGCGGGAAAAGAATGACATAGGTGTACGAAAAAAGTTTATTCAAATGATACAGCACCAATAACCCAGTACTCAGTCCTCAGTGGCACTGGGTGTAACTATTTTGCTGTGTGATAGAAGAGATGGATGATAGTTGCATGGTTTTGTTAAGTATGATATACATTGGGTAGTCAATGAGAGGTACATCCTTCTTCTGAATTTGCTGTAGGCATGGCAGAAGCCCAAGTACAAGCATCGTGCTGTCAACATTCTCAGGCTTGTGGAGAGAATGAATAACTTGACTCTTTGGGTTGCTACAACCATTCTCTCCCAGCGGGTAAGACTAACTCTGTGTGTTTGACTGTGTTTGCCGCTATGAAACCTGAATAGATTGAAATGAAATATATAGCCAGCTTTTGGGTTTATATGTAATCAAGAGAAAGTTAGCAGTGTAACAGCTTTGTTCCAAGAGGGTTAGGTTTATGTGTTGGCTATAATACAAAATAGGGGGGAGGGACGGGGGGGACCTTGGGTGGTTCCTTTCCATTGCTCTTCTGTTTTCATGCACTGTTGATAAAATGTGACATGGGGGACACAGGAATGTGGCTACCAGTACAATACTTGTTCCTACAGGATGTTCATGATAGAGGCAGACGAATCACTGACTTTTTACAGATCTCAACAGTGAGTAAATTTAACTGTTTTTTTTTTTTTTTTTTTGAGCTTAGCTCTACACAAAAGCCTCCTCAGGAATAACCCAGGATTCTCTCAAAAATATGTTGACAGCATGTTTTATGAGTGTATACCTCTGTATAGTTGCAGGGTCTTACCTATATCTCAAGCTTACCACTTCAATTACCACTGTAGTAAAGTTTAGGAGTTGCTTACCTCATATGGTTGTCAATGACGCAACCACATTGCATTAAACTGCTTGGTGTATCTCCTTTCTACTTGCAGCACTTACAACGCATGCATAACTACTGCACACTGCTGTCTGTGCTCAATGGCCTAGCACATCCCTCCATTTCACGGCTAAAGAAGAGCTTCAGTAAATTGGAGAAGACTGCAACGAAAAAGATGGATGAGCTACAAGCTCTAGCAAGTCCTAGAGACAATTTCAAGTTGCTAAGAGAGGAACTGAAGTCTGCGAGTAATCCTTGCATCCCATATCTGTGAGGAAAACTTCTTTTACACTATGTTTGCAAAAAAAGTGACATTACTTAGTGCATTACTCTACTAAAGCAAGAATCTACCTCTCCACCTCTCTATGATGAGATATTATCACAAGGCTCAAACATTAGGTGGACGATTGCAGATGTTGTTCCCAGGAATTCCTACTGTCCAGTTTTTGATTGCTTTACAGGATGTAAAAATGGAAGGGGAAAGACCTGGCCCATTTTATTTCATGAATGATGTCAATCTTTACCAAGGGGGGAGTGGTCTGAACAAGCCTTTTCCTGTAGTGTCTGTCCAAGTGCTACAGTTCCAAAGTGGAAAACTTACTGCTCACTCAGGATGTGTTGGTGACTCCTCCCCCTTTGTCTGCCTAGGTAGACTTTGATGAAATATGGTAGAAGGCTTAGGAACATTGCCTGCTCAGCACCTGTCTTCAGATGTATACTGATGTACCGTTTATAAAGCCCATTATGATCACAGCTGTGTCAGGATCATCTAGAGTTAACCATCTAGATTTGGTATCTGACAATTTGTTTCTAGCTCATTGACTTCTTTCTGCAGGGGTCTTTACATGTCTGACTTGACATTCCTGGACAATGGCAACCCTAATTTTCACCATGATGGCTTGATCAACTTCTCCAAGTGTAGATTAATCTACCACCAAATCAGGGACTTGATACTTAGACAGGTAAACCTCAGTGAATTTCCCAATTCCACTGTTACACATCAAAGTGTCTGATGTACATCCAAGTCTGACTCTCCTTGATGTGATGCATTGCCCCAAACCTGATGTCTCTGTAAATAAATAGTTAAACTTCTCGAAAGTGAATCATCTTAATGTGCTGGTTTTCACTACATCAAGAATGTGCAATGATATCCTGTGCTCTTGGCTAATGTAAATCTATTATGCTGTATTGTTCGTCTTCTTTCACTATTGCACCTAGGTTTACTTTCTCAATAACATGAGCACATGCACTCACAAAATGCACAGCATATTTGCACAAACTGAATAATTGTGTGAGACATTGAGACAAGAAATGCCATACTATACTTTTGTCCTTCCCTGCAGGATAGACCGTATCATTTCGAGGAGGTGCCTGCTCTACATGAAAGTCTTATTACATTTAACTTCTTGGATTCAGATGTGCTGTATGACGTATCACTGCAGCGTGAGCCAAGGTAAGTTTAAAGTGATTGCTTCCGTGCATGTGTTTGCTCGCATTTACATTTATTTGGATTTTGCTTTTCACAGGGACAGAGGAAGATGATCTCAGAGTGCTCCTTTCTTTTGTTATGTACACTCTGTATAAATTTGTTCTATCCAAGAACCATGCCGTATCCTGATACTGGATATATAAATTATACTTTTCTCCTGAACATGCAGCACAACCTTGTTCTAAAGTTATAACTCTTACCATTTGTGTAGCTTGAGCTAGGGTGGATGCTGCTTGTTTTGCACCTTGCAGCAATTGAACATCTAATAATTGCAATTGCTGCAAGATGCAAAGCAAGCAGCCTATTACTATATACTGGGTGCCACAGTCCGAAGTAGATGAGGACAGTGGGTGGGGCAAGCATGATTCAGACCCTCTCCGCCAGTAGTGCTTCAGGAGAATGTAAGAAAGTGCCTAAGTTGAAATTAAAGCTTTCTGCACAGGAAGGCAGACGTCAAGTTGCATCTCAGTGGAGAGTGAGGAGCTGGAGAGGTGAAGGTGATGAGTGCATGTCCAGGCTAAGCATGTGCCCCTATATGCACAGAAGTATATAGCTAATGGCCATCTACTCACCCTCGTGACCAAGACATACATTGCATGATAGCTAACTTCTATGTGAGCTCTTCATGCATCGGCACCTAACCCAATGTCTGTCCAATGTCTTAGTACTATCTGGTCATCATTAAGAAGCTAATTGACTTCAGAAAGATCTTGCATAAGATCAGGACAATGCAGGCAGGAGAACTTGCCATAATACAGCATGAATGTTTCGACAGTGCCCCTCTTGTTCCTCGGTACCGTAGCCAGCAAAACTGAATGTTTCGACAGTGCCCCTCTTGTTCCTCGGTGCCGTAGCCAGCAAAACTGAATGTTTCGACAGTGCCCCTCTTGTTCCTCGGTACCGTAGCCAGTAAAACTGAATGCTTCGACAGTGCCCCTCTTGTTCCTCGGTACCGTAGCCAGTAAAACTGAATGCTTCGACAGTGCCCCTCTTGTTCCTCGGTACCGTAGCCAGTAAAACTGAATGCTTCGACAGTGCCCCTCTTGTTCCTCGGTACCGTAGCCAGCGAAACTGAATGCTTCGACAGTGCCCCTCTTGTTCCTCGGTACTGTAGCCAGTAAAACTGAATGTTTCAGGTGTTGGCTTTTTTCTGTTCCTCAGTCCTCCTGTCCTCAATGTTCTCCCGTCCTCTCAGTGTTATCTGTTACATATATTACTGTTTGCTATTTGTCTTTTATTTGTTTATGTAAAAAAATATATTCTATTTTAATATTTATTTTTTATTTATGCGTCCTGTTTTAATCAGAGCTATGTGCTCTACTGTGCTTTTTTTATTTATTTTCTCATTTACCAATGCTAGTCAATTAAGTTAGTGGTATAGGTGCTGTTCAATTGATGGTAATACTGCAACAAATGGTCATACAACATCTAAATTCACTGGAAGTGTCTCGAACTTGTGCAGCAATATAATGTGGAAAATGCTCCATGGTGATCCTTAGTGACTCAAGTCTAACTTTGATATTCACTAAAGCAAAGTAGCTGTCATCAAGTTTGATCTTATATCTATCATGGGTGCATAATCATGTCAAACAAATACTTTAGCATTGACATGAATTATAAATCACACTTAACTATCTTGTGTGAACCAATTATTACTCATTGATGCTGAAATTTGCCAGTGATTTGCTGTAGGGGTTATGTGAAGGGAGTCTGTATGCTGCACGAATTCAAACATTTGTTGGTAAGATGTATACAGGTCTTCAGGGTTGACATTCACGTCGTTCTCAATGTGGAACGATTTTATCTCTTGCAATACATGGAACTCAAACAATGTCCATTTGCCAGTTTTCAGGGCTTCTCCTTTGATTTCCATAAACTGACACACTGGTTTCGGAGGTCTCAATTCTTTCCTTGTGTCGAGCTCTGGTTTTCAATGTTAGAGGGTTGATAGTTGCCGGACATGATCCATAAGGGTTACTACAATTTTTACACCTGCAAGCAACAGTACATGGCTGTCCACTTTTGTAACATTTGCATCGCATAGAGTACTGGTCAATCACGTTGGTACAACCAACACCAGTCGAACTTTTTTTGTTGATCCCACGGTGGCAATGCTGAGGTGTTGTAATTGCTGATGAATTTATTGGCTTTACAGCATCGTAGTGACCCCAGGCAACACATATTGGTTATATGACAGAATCATGGCTTCAGACACATTAATGCTTTCTGGGTCAACTGAAATATGCCACGGCCGGTTCTCCAAAGAGGAGATGATGATAATCGGAATACTGGTGGCGTTGGCCATTGCAAGGGCATTGTGTTCCCGAGGCCATGATTGAACTCACCTGCTTGCAAATATCCAGGCGCAACTTCACTAACTGTCGAGTTTGTTAAAAATGGTTGGTATCTGTGTGGATTTTCCATCCATTCGGAAACAACAATTTTATGCAAGTCTTGATGTACTTGATTGTGATGCGCATCTTCATGAATTTTAAGATTGCACAGCAAGTCCTTGCATTCTCTGCTTTTGGAAGTAAGTTCACACAATTGCAATGCAAAGGCTCTAAAAGTAGCAGTTTTCATCACCACTCACACAAACTCTTTCAAATCCTCCTGCTGCCAATTGACTATCCGGCGCTCACAGCTCACAGTGTTTGCTGTATGGCTGCATATCTGGATCGTACTCTTCCTGTTGTGAAAGGCACATGTACTGAGCTCATAAGCCACATCTAACCTGCAGATACATAAACGAAAGAGGAATACAGTTTACAATTCTCCACACTAAGAACTTGGGAGACGTGATGATTACCTTATCAGTTGTTATACACGTAAGTAGCATAATCTTGTTCACATAAATGAACTTGCTTGCATGATTACTCAACTGCTTTACACACCAAGGTCTTCACCATCATAAACCGAGATGTTCGGAAGCAAACTCCAAGATCTTTACCGCAGAACAGCGAGTACAGGAGAACAGTGAGAACAGAGCTAGAGGACGGGAGAACTGAGAGGACGGGAGAATGAGAGAACAGAGAGGACGGGAGAATGAGAGAACAGAGAGAAGGAGAAGCACATGAAACATGAAACAGGAAAAATAAGGAGAACAAACAGAATAAGGAGAACAAACAGAATAGGGAGAACAATAAGAAGCACCAGAAAATATTACATTAAATTTGTTTTTGCATTTTCATTAGGTGGGGGAAACAGGATGTCCTAAGGAGAGCGTTGGTGCACTCCTTGGTTGTTTCACCATCTCAGACAACATTACCTACAAGATCCTCCCACAGCCATGCATAGCAGTTCATAAGCTCCTGGCCCTATATACCAAGACAGGTGCTCCAGAACCTCTAGTAAGTACAGGCTCCAGGAGCCCAACACGAAAGCCTGGATCCCCCTGCTGCAAGGTCAAATCAATGACCTGGACCTATCCAACATCCCTACTCTCACCCAGGAAGAAGTGCATGACTAAGAGCCTAGCACTCTGCCAGTGACGTCATATATGGTTTTACTGACCTTTAACCTCGTCCTTCGTGAGTCGTACCACGGCTGTATCTTGTCGAGCTGAAGACGGTTGGTCTGTCTGACCGTATGGTCTGACGGTAAGAAGTCCATGCGACGATGTTCGGAGCTATCTTCAGATTCATAGTGACGTGGATTCCCTTTTTGAGAAGGCTGTTTCCCGACACGACATCCAAAGATCAGCACAAGGATGAAGGGACCACGGACCGACTTCCACGTGCTCGTGTCGCCATTATCGGCTCTGGCGTCGGAGGTGGCTTCGCAGCTTACTTCCTGAGAGAGTTTGGGCCTGAGCTCGACATCCATATGTGGCGCAAGAAAGGTAGCAAGGTGGGTGGAAGAACAGCAGTGGTAGAATTCGATGGCCATGTATACGAGAGCGGAGCATCTGTGATTCACACCAGCAACAAGTACCTTGTGGATTTAGCCAAAAAGTTTGGTAAGTTTCATTTTTGCCGACTAGTTAAGATAATAATAACTTGATGGCAACTCACATTATGTATCAGTTATCATGTAGTTGCCATGTATTGCTATATTGGCACAACCCTATAAATAGCAATACCTCACGTAACCAAACGTAAAATGGACAGTGGATAAAAATCCGGATACTACGCTGCCATTTTAAGTGGCTAGAAGACTGCGGTCTATGGAGCTTAAGTACAGCGAAGCACTTTGCGAGCTCACTGCGTCAATGAGGCATGCAGGTAAGTTTATTTGCTTCGGTGAGCGTTAGGTCCTGTTGAGACCTTGTGCATTCTGGGTATAAATGTAAATCACTTCCTGCGCTGGTGAGAAATGAGCTTGCAAACTGCTCTGCTGTACTTAAGCTCCATAGACCGCGGTCACTCAAAATGGTGGCGTAGTATCTGGATTTCCGTCCACCATCCGTTCCACGTTTGCTTATGTGAGGTGATGACATCAATTACATAAGGTCTATTAACTGATCTGTAACATGACTGTTTGCTGATGTCAACATGTTACAGTGAAGTACTCCTGGAATGATAGAGACTTGAACTTAGGAATGCACATACAGTGTGTTGGCTAGTACACGATCTTGTGGACTAGTGCAAGACAGAGTTCAGGGTGTGCTTTGTTGCCGTTAGCGCACTAGCCTTTTTTAGTTTTGTGTATTTGTGTTGTGAGAAATGGTTACGGACTAGTATGATATGGCACAGGTCAGCACTGATATAGCACACTTTATATGGCACACTAAAGTGTGCTGTGTACAACCTACAGTAGCTAACAGTGCCTTTGGTCCACCTGTGCATATGCTACATAGCCTCATACCCAGGCCACACACCGGTTTCTGTTGCACAATGCACATCCTGTGCAGCCAGATATCCAGTGCATGTGACACATAAAATTTAAGGGTTACAATAAACCAGTTGGAAACCTGTGAAATGCATGCAGTCGCCAGTTGTCAAAAATTAACTGGCAACTGCGTGCATTTCACAGGTTTCCAAATATTTTATTGTAAACCTTAAATTTCATGTTACACAGCAGATGTCGTGCACTGGGTATTAGCCTGCACAGGATTCGCACTGAAAGATAGCAAATGGAGGTGTATGAATTGTTTCAAACATGTGAGGTGGAGCTCACCATAGCTAGGGTTTCAACTATTGACCAAGTTGCCTGTCTATTACCATTCATTTCCAGCAGTCAAATCATAAAAACCAGACTAATGTAGGAAAGAGTCTGGCTTTGTGAGACTAGTGGTCTGTTATGGGACCTTTGACCCCAGGACCTCTGTACTTACTATTAGCCTTACCTGGAGACTCTTGTTCTAGTCTGAGGTTTCACTGAGTGCAGAGTAGATGAAAGAAGCTAGTGGATAATGAATGTATCCAATAGCACCATTTGCTGTGAATAGTGTCTTTTGTGTGTACAGCAATGCATATATCCTTACGAGATGCATAGCCATGTGTTTGGACTTATAGCATTGGCATAGATTGCTTGCAGTTACATTTTTCCTGAAGTACTATAGCTATCAAAGCTCTTGGTCCTTGAGGTCCAATGTTAACAGTGTCCCAATTGTGGGTTACCCATGGTAGATGCATGAGTGTGGCATGTTTGGGCAGCCAAATTTGTACAATAGTTCAATGAATTTCTTTAGGAGAGTAATTTGCGGAAAGAATTGTGCTATGTGTAAATGTTACTGCCTTTCATTATCTGTATACAGGACTTGAAACAAAAGGAAATAAGGATGAAAAGACGGTGCCCATTGCCATCTTTAATGGGAAATATTTCAGCTTCCGAACAAGTTTCTCAAAGATCTGGAGCATTTTGAAGACTTTTTGGTGCTATGGGATAAGCCTAATACGAATGGATATGCAAGTCCGCTCAACCTTGAAGAAATTTATCTCTATTTATGAGTTGCAAGCCAAAGGTCAAGCTTTTGTGACTGTTCCCGATATGCTGAAAGCAATGGGGGGTGAAGAAATGTTTGAGCTAACGCAAATGTCTACAAAGGACTATATGCTTTGTAATCTTGGTTGGCCTGAGAAGTTGGTAGATGAGTTGGTTACAGGTGCATTGCGAATGAACTATGGTCAGGGTGGTGAGGTGAATGCTTTCACTGGTTTTGTTGCACTTGCTGGCATGGAAGATGGTAGTCTTTGGAGTGTCCTCAGAGGAAACAAACTTCTGGTTGAGAAAGCATTGCAAAGTTCTGGTGTTGTTCTTCATGAAGAGAATGTGTCCGCTGTCACTCGAGTTCAAAGGAATGGGAAGGTATCATACATCATACATGCTGGAGAAGATGCAGACAAGAAAGCTGGGAGCTGTTCGTATGAGTTCGATGTTGTCATAATTGCTAGTCTTTTGTCAGGCTCTGGTATACAATTTGAGAACTTTCCCACTGCCGTTCACACAGATGCAGTAAATGTACCATTGCAGCGTACAACAGCAGAATTTGTTAAAGGGACAATAAATCCAGCATTCTTTGGTCTCGCTGATCTTAGCAAGGATTTTCCTCAAATAGTGCTAACAACAGAGATGAAAGTGTGCCCTTTCCAATTCCGTTCTGTTGCTATTCAGATTCCTTCAGAAATTACTTCCAAGGAGGTAGAGGACTATCAAAGACCTCTTTCCGAGCAGCCAGATCGTGTTTGGAAGATATTTGCCCCCAATCCCCTTTCTGATGAGGAGAAAATGCAAATGTTCTCAGAAATTGAGAGTCAGCTTACTGTTGACTGGCTGGCATATCCAAAGTACGAACCGCCTGAAAAATTTTCACCGTTTATCCTTGATGATGGGGTATTTTACATCAACACCATTGAAAAAGCTGCAAGTGCAATGGAGATGTGTGCGATTGGAGCAAAGAATGTTGCTCTTCTCACAAAGAACCACCTTTTAGAGAATATTGACTAGTAAATCAGACTGTAATCAAAACCAGTGCTTTGGTACTTACCTGATATGTTTGGCCATTTGAGTTTAATACATTTTTGAAGCTTTTGTGTACTAAGTACTAGAACGTTACTTGTTCTGTATTTCCCAAGGCACTTTCAACTGTTTCTTATGGGATAACCACAGAACATTGAGTGCTGGTTTTAGCTTTAGCCTGACTGCTTGCTCATTCTTAATGTTTGATCCAGTTTTTTTACTAAGTTTTCATCAATAACTTACTCTAACATGCCACACAAGTGCCAATAAAACTTGTCCTTAGCACAGCATATTCCTTCATGCATGTTATAGCTAGCAACATGAGTTTCGTCTGATTCAGCTGATGACCTGCCTCACACCTGTCATGAATTCTTTCCAGTAAAGTCAGAGCATTATAACAGTTCATGCAAGTTGTTCCATCAATGTGCATAGAATTATGCTACATGTATTGGTAAGTAAACAGGTTGCTATCAACATCAACATGACTGTAAATGACTCATATTGTGGCTATATTTGAGTGGTACTCAGTCAAGAGCCTTGGTCTTAATTGGCTCATTATTGGCAACATTATATTGGGTGCATTCAGACAGCATGAGCTATGTAAGAGTGTGTGAAACAATTGTCAGGCAGCTCAGCCAGTAACTGAACGAGAAACAACCTAGTTTGTGTTTGACTAGCTAAATGTGATGTAGTAGTTCCATGCAGTGACAGTATTATTATACAGCTGCTGCTGTTCATTAAACAGTGCACTAATAACATGCACTTCACTGCCTTTAGAGTGTGAAGGCCCACGAGTAAAAAGAGTAAGTAACGGTAATGGCATCATAAACTGGCTACATAGTAAGGGTCAGTTCACAAATAGTCATCAGAGCTTCAGTGTCATGTGTTCCTTGCTCAGAGTTTGGTGAGATGTACGTGTCCTCTGTGTTCATATTATTCACAGCATCTCGGCATATCTCCAAGCAGTCTGTGCCACCAACTAGCAGCAAGAGGGTTTCACCTGCATGTGAGTACATGGAAAGATATACACATAACTGTACCAGTCTCTATGAAAGCATGAATTATACCGACATACACCATTTTCTTAAGATTGATACACTGTGTGTCACAAGCAACATGTTTGTGTGCTGAATTGACACCCAGTCATGTGTGTTGGTCAATCAGGAGCACACTACCTGTGTGTTGGAATGTAAAAACAACACGTGAGATGACGTACAAAATTTAATGTTGTTTCAACATATGATCCCACAAACAACATGTGGTGGGGGCACATGTGTGGGTCATTTCAATCAACACGGTTGTTTTTGCAGTGAAGTCAATCTGGAGATGTTGAAAATACATTGGAACAAGGCGAAATCCTAGGCTCATTCCCTCCAGCAATGAACATGTGGAATACTCCTGAGTGCTAACTTAGTCGTGTATATGATGGGTGAACTTCACACATCACTTAACACATAATCATCTCTACCTTATTGTCTCTACTTGACATGTCCCTACTATACACTGATGCACATAGCACGGCACATGGCTGCTATCTGTAATACAATCAATCTAAGCTGGGTCTCAACCATGGAATATCATAGCCTCATACCCAGGCTGCTCGTTGCGGCCTGGGTACACCACAACAAGCAGCCTGGGTACGAGGCTAGAAATATCAGGTCAATTTCCATGCAGAGCTACAGTACCTTTGCAGGCTTTTGAACATAATGCAGCATTTCCTGCAAACAGTGTCTCGGCTTCATGATCCTGTAGTGCCATTTGTCTTGTGAATACCAGCACAGCCTACATGAATAGAAGTGAATGTGATTAAAGAATCCATTGTACACTGCACTTGTTGCTCTTCTAACCTTTCCATGTATCTTGTGTAGAAAATCCATAGCTCTGTCTTTAACATCATCATCACCATGTGTGAAGAAGGCTGCCAAACAGCTCTATGTAATATTGTGTGTAAATGTTGATAATGGACAGACAGAGACAAAACCTTTGCAGATTGACTGTGATACAGAATTCACAAGACAAAACTGCACTGAGTACAGGAATCTTTCTAGATCTGGAGATGGTAATGGTGTCATTATACCACAGCAGACAAGTGAGAGGGAACTCACTAGTCAGGTACCAATCGTTCTTTAACTGAGTACACATTCTCCATGCATGTAGGAACGTAAACAATTACCAATCTTGATCATGAACCATAAGTACATTTGTGTGACAACCTTGTGGAAATAGAGTATTGCCCAGTCAAAATGTCAGAAGTGATTATAATTGTCTTGTAACCAGCTGAGATTGCTATGTTGGTGGGAAGGCAATTTAGTACCGGTAATCCAATTTTAAAGCCAGTTTGTTAATGGTTTAATATTTGTAATTGTAAAGTGCAAGTAGCAGTCCTGCAATGTACAGGTTGAGTTTCTCTCTTGTTAATAAGGGAACTATAGCACTATCGGTACCTCTCCGTGTGGCTTTTGTTTTGGTCCAACAGTTACTGGAACAGCACTGGAATCTGCAGCGAAGGAGAGCCCCACATCAGCAAATTCTCCCTCCAGTAGAAAGCCAGTGCCAACTCTTTCTTCTGACAGCAGAGACCAGTTGCTTTCAGCAGCACTTTGATCAAAATCATGTACTATACTCCACTGGTTGTTGAAAACACTCAAGCCAGCAGAGACGAACAAGGCTGCAGTCATGTAGAACAGAAAAGGCATCACACACTGCTCCACTTTTAATTTTAAGTTGTGGAACTAACTTTTTGGAGCTTTGATCCAGAGAAGGTTGGAAGCTGGTATAGTTACAGTTAGTAATCATGTGCAATTACGTAGCACAAGCATGAAAACAGACAATAGGAATTTGTAATGAGGGATAAAATGGTGGTGATACTTCATGTACGTATGAACTTTTCAAAAAAGTTACTTGCATGCAATATAATCTGGTTCAAATGCCTTCACAATGTTCAATACCCCCATGAGCACTTCTCAACTAGTGAAATGAACATTTGTACCAGAAGAAGTAGCTAGGACAGATTGTGTTCACGAAATATTATAGTTGGTCAATGCATAGATATATGGTCAATGAAAGCTTGCAAATAGATGATAAACTGAAGCTGGTCCTAGCCTAATTGGAATTCAACAAGAAAACAGAAAAGTACAATTTTAGTGTGCTTGGCCAACTCAGGAATGCAAGTACTGACCTAGTGTGATCTCAGAGCTGTCCTACCTTATCTGCATGTGTACTATACTGGGTATGGGAATCGGTTATACATACAAAAAGACAATACAGGAAGCGACTTGCATCTTACTTACATGCTAGCTGTGGGTAGTTGCACTGAAAGCATCCAAATCTGATCCTGGAGGATGACTCAATGACAGGGTGTGTTGTAGAGTACAAGAAGACATCACACTTCTTGCAGTCTCTTGCCCTGAACTGTTCACCAGCCACCATGAAAACACAACTTGTGCACTCCCGAATGTAGACACTGAAGAGAGTATCATATCAAATGGACACTGATATTAGAAGGAAACATTGATGCTAGCCTTTGATACTTGACAGTAAAAATTGTAACAGCCATATGTTTTGTAGTTTTCTTTAGCAACTGTTACACTAGAGATTTCTTTTGTTTCTCAATTTAGTGATGGAGTATGTTCTCTACTACCCGTTCTTTCTTCTGTTTTAGGTACTGGCATAATTTTCTATGAATATTTACAGCCATAACCAGTAAAGAATATTTACAAAGGGCAATAGCTAATAATATCTTGGTGTAAGAAACTACATTCAGTGAGCTGGGGTACCTGGTTAGAGTTTGCATGAAGTAGTCACCTATAAGTCACTCAGTTGTATTATATGTTAGCTTTATGCGCTATATGCCTTGGGTGAGGCAAGGTTGAAACATGCACACATTGGTACAGAAGGTCTGCAATTGGGATATGTGGATACACTCATCACTGTTTGGTCCTTACTAGTTCAAACAGTGCATGGCTGCTCTGCACTGTACAATAATTGTAGACCATGTATAAAATCATAACCCCAGTTTTGCTGTCTACAAAGGTGGAAGGGAGCTCCCTAACCCATCATTTCACGTACCCATGAACTATATATGCCAACACTACATATAACTTTCACTTACCTTCCTTTGCATGGTGCGATGAATATATGACATTCAGTACACTTGTCAACAGTAACAGTCCCAGTGTAGTCCAGCACAAGAATAGTGCAGTTTTTGCAGTTGCTGATGAGGAACTGCTTTCCATTCAGTTGCCCAGGTAGCCTACCAAGAACTGTGTGGTCTTCATCAGAGATGATTAGCTGACGTCTGTCTATATGCCCCTTCTGCTCCCTGGGTGCCAGAAACAGGTAATGGGTATTCCACACTTTACAATAATGATTTCTTTTGCCTTCCCCCTACTTGTGTACACCAAAGGCAGGAAAGAGTCCAAGAATGGACCATTGAATTTGGTATTAGCTTAGGATGCTTAAGTTATCCAGTTACCATAGCAACACATAAACAAATTAATCTGAAAAGGTTGGTCATGGCCAAATCTTTGCATGTTCAGACACATAGATACAAAAGCACACTGTGGACGAATTTTATTACACGTGTGTGGCTAACTGGGCTGTATCTTACAAGGCGGGTCGAGGGACAGACCGTGTATACTAGTAACTCACCAACTGTACTTGGGGGGAGGATCTGACTTGGCATCGTGTTCTCTACTGTCTTTGGAGAACAAGCACCCCATGACTAATCGCACAACATACGCAAGTCCACTCTATGTCTATGAACCACCAACTGTGAATTCGGGCTACGCACCATGCATGCGAGCTTTCGACAGCCGCAGGAAGAACAGGATGTAGGCGTGTCTTGGCACTGTCCTGGCATGGCCTGATGGCAAATTTCTATTTGACGCACACCATTTCTATTGAGTCACGTATCACTGAGTAACTGCCGCCACCCTGCTGCCGTTAATGGCCCTCGAGGCGATCAAGTACGATGAAACCGGCCTTCTTGTCTTGAACCAACTTCTGCTGCCAGGAGAGACACACTATGAAGAAATTAAATCTGTTGAAGACGCCTGGGATGCTATAAAGACTATGAAGGTAGAACATTGAAGTTAGTTTACTGTCTGAATATGATACACGGGGCCACAGTTACTAAATTGCCAGACGCAAACCTACTTAAATTGGTTGTTTGTTATTCCCCTTGGGGCAAAAATGTCCTTAGTAAGGCAATTTGGTGCAGGAGGGGATTTCCACCCTCTCAGGGCACTTTTACATTGTCATAGCAATTTGTAGCTATCAAAAAGGCGTGACAGTACACAATATAATCATTGCTTCAGGAGTGAGAATGCAGTAGTGGTTACAGTTTGCTGTACATGACCACAAGCGTCAAGCATACATGCGGATCCACCTATTTGAAGCGACGCAAAATCAAACAGTACTCTCATCCCCGAGACCTGGTGCCGAGACCAAACTTTTTGTGTGCATCGTGCCCGACAAGCCCACAGGGTGCGCATGAAAGATTTGGTCTGGGGACGAAAACCAGAAAGCTATACTGGGGGCTCATGTGCTGCATGCAGTGACTTATATGATAGTACAGAGCTAGTTCTGTAGAGCAGCACCTTTCATCATACTCAGTTCTAGCTTTTTGGAAGATAGCCCAGCTATGAAGCACTTACAATGGGTGTGGTATAGCACAAGCACTGGCACATGTTGGAAGAGGCGTGAGATTTGTGCATCTGAGCGTGAGAGCGTGAGAATGACCTGCAAAGTGTGAGACTCACACTGGAGGCATGAGACTTAGTACGTCTGCTATAATGTGTTCCCAGAAAACTATTACATAAATGCATCGAGCGTTCTTACTTTTAAACCAGCGGTGGCCCGTCACTTGTGCTTGGACCCGGTCAAGTGCACTGAAGGTCAACAAATCCGCTCCACAGCTGCACTGTGCTTTGTTAGTGTCGCATCACAACTCGTGCGTTCAGCCGTTCGTAGCACGTATAAATCGTTCCTTGCACCTCTGTTTATGTTATTAATTGTACCGTATAATTCCGTATACTATAATTACATAACTATTATGCAATGGTTGGTTGGTTGGTTCAGGGGTCAAGGCAAAAAGGGGGTTTGCACTGTGGCCCTGTGATATGATAGCAACAAAACTGCCCTGAACTGTTTTTCCATACAGATAGCCGTATGTATATGACGGAATAACGGTTTTCCAGAGACATTTTTAATATCATGGGGTGTGGCTTTACTTCCAGAGGGCAGGAGTTGGGGTCAGCGACATTGAGTCCTTACCATTAGTTCTGAATAAGAACTGCTACTCTCAAGGTGGAAGGTCTGCTGCTGTACAGCTGCCTTTTGATCATACGTTTGCCATTTTTAAGGCCCGAAATTTGTGATTATTAGTTTCTCATCGGCCGCTTGCATGAATTTTCTGCGATAGAATTTACCACCGTTATTTAGCGTAACAATGAACGTAACACTAACAAACATGTCTGTCTACTGCACAGAAGGTGTATAACCAGCATTGATCCTCTTGGCATCATGTTTTTGTGAGAAATATCTGCTTGATATGGATGAATGTTGATAATACATAGTAAAGAAAAGAAATCTTGGTAATGAAATTGTTATTGAAGTATGCAGTTATCATCATGACTAAACTTTCTGAATGTTTTTTTTTTTATTAGGTGCGAGGTGCTCCAGCAATTGCCATTGTAGGGACATTGAGTGTTGCACTTGAGCTAAAGAATCTGACACTGTTTGATGATGGAGAAGAAGGATGGGATAAACTGAAAGCGTTTATCCATGATAAGTTTGAGTACTTGAAAACTGCACGTCCAACTGCTGTAAATCTGTCGCAAGCTGGAGAGAAATTTGAGAGACGTATTTCAGAGCTTTCTGGAACTACACCAACAGAAGCCCAAGTTGTTTTGATCAAAGAAATGGAGAAAATGCTCACAGAAGATATTGATGCCAATAAAGCCATTGGAAGAAATGGTGCTATGCATATTGCATCAATCCTGCATGAGAGTGCCAAAGCTACTGTATTAACGCATTGCAATACCGGGTCACTGGCTACAGCAGGATATGGAACTGCTCTAGGAGTAATCAGGAGCCTTTATGAGATGGATCGCTTACATCATGTCTACTGTACTGAAACAAGGCCATACAACCAAGGAGCAAGACTTACTGCATATGAGCTAGTTCATGACGGAATTCCCAGCACGCTGATATGTGATTCAATGGCAGCATTGCTATTGATGGAGAAGAAAGTTTCAGCTGTTATAGTTGGTGCTGACCGAATTGTGGCCAATGGTGACACAGCCAACAAGATTGGCACATACCAGCTAGCTATTGTGGCAAAACACCACGGTGTCCCATTCTTTGTTGCTGCACCTATGAGTACAGTTGACTTTACTTTAGCTACAGGAAATCAAATCACAATAGAAGAACGACCAGCGAAAGAAATGTTTTTTGTCAATGGGCAGAGACTTGCAGCTGAAGGAATTGGATGCTGGAATCCTGCATTTGATGTTACCCCTGCTGATCTCATCACTGGAGGCATAATAACGGAAGTTGGAACTTTTAAACCTGGAAATCTACCACACTGATATGTGACATAATTCGGAACTTATGCTCATGTGATCTTGTATCCACCCACCCACATTTTAATTTTGTATGGCATTTACAAAGCTTCAATGATTAGCCTCGATCGTTCCCAGGCCTTCCCACCGTCCATTTTTTGTACTGCAAGCGATCAAAAACTGGACGGTGGGAAGGCCTGGGAACGAGGCTAGGAATTTATTCAGTCACTCACAAGACAACCATGCAATCTAGGCCACTACTTGACAGGATGGAATCTGCATGTGCACACAAGAAAAGGCACACTTGACATAATACATTCATGCATTTTAGGCCTGGAGTCCCATTCCATTATAGTTACTGTCCTGAAACATGCATGCACCCAACACTGCTATGGGGGGATTTTCCCCCAGCTTTTTCATGCTTCATATTCTCAGTGCATGTAGAATCTGAATGCACCCACTGCAGAGTCAAAGATCACTTTCAACAGTAAAATGTATTATTATTAATATGTGGGACATAAATCAACAAAACTTTGCCGAAGCTTGAAATGCAATCTGCAAACTATCAATATGTCAAACAAAGTCAGAAACTCCTAAATAAGCACTCTAATAAAGCAACAGGCACACATTCTCCTGTCTACAGAGTAGGAAAAGCTATTACTTCTTGATTTGCTTGGCACGGGCCATCAGGCAGGCAAACACAGTGAGACACATCTTGGCATTTGGCTCCACAAGATCATCGGGCAAGGCATACACACGTGCACCAATCTTTCGTGACATTGAGATGGCATACTTGGCATTCTGAAGAAGTTCCTATAAAAAGAGTAGCATTCATATAAATGGAACAAATCCTTGAAACCCAGTAACAGCAACAGCATTGTGGGTGTCAGAAGATAGATATGTCAGATCCCTGTCAACCAACAAATCTCAGATACTTGAGTTAATGAAAACAGAACAATTGGTTACATGCAGGGTTCTGCTGTGCTCCTGATTCAACTTATTACAACCAGTATGTCAGTCTGAGTAATACTTGGGCAGCACAAAATGATGAGCTGTTTGATGACTCCACTGTAGCCAGATGCTCTAGAAGCGTCAACCATAGAGTAACGGACAATTCCAAAAGTCCCGATTGTCCTTCCGTTCACTTCAATACTTAAGCAACCCTTGAACAGCAGACATGCCACTACTCCATATAACGGACAGTTTTCGTGGTCTCAATTCATACTTAACGACCTCAACTTAGTGGACACTTGTTGACCTCTTTAGCAAGATTGTCCACCATTGGCTGCTGGAGTTAACAACCTGACATTAAATTAGTGCTGTTATTCGTAGTACTAGCCTCTGGTTAGCCTTCTCTGCCAGCATACAGCAAAGGAAAGCTCTAAAAACATAGCCACGTTGTGCTCAACAGCCCGATTATGCACCCCATGCCTACTGAAAATATACCGAAGCCACTGAGTTAGGGATACTTTCACTATATCAGAGAGTCGGTAGACTCTCTATGTAGGGATGGCGCCGACGCGCAATATATGCAATACTTAAGCAAAAGCCGTATAACTTCACCACAAACACGCTAAAAGCTTATTTAAGAGCCCAGACATCCTCTTTGAGTGCCTTTGTGATCAGCAAGACTCATATAAGTGGCCAAAAGCCACGCGGAAGACAGCTAAACGCAAAAGTGTGCGGTAGCAAAAGTACCATTTTTCGTATTCTTTCTTCTTTCTTTCTTTGTTCAGACCACTTGTCAAACGACGATAACTCGAAAAGGGCTCAAGACTCACCTTGATTTTAGCACGAAACGGATGTTCATCACAGCGCTCAGCTTCCCAACCACTCAGCGTCTTCATAGCTTCAAATTCACCCTGGTCAACAAAAGCCATTCACAACACTCTGAGGCTGCTGTCCGTTGCGAAGGACGCCATTTTCTAATTTTGTACGCATGCGCACACGAAGTCTCGTTCCCAGACCAAAGACCACGGTCATTGGTCTGGAAGCGAGAGTACACAAGCGAGCGGGCGGGCATGGTTGGCACAGTTTTTTTCCCCCGCGGCATTGGGCAAGGCTTATGAACACCACGTAGGTAAGGCGCTGCTGCATTCAGCTGCCTACTTGTAGCTACACTAAAACTAGCCTACTCACAGCTTCAGTGAACTGTAAAGCTAGGATAGTCTGTTGTCAGTATGATAGTTTTCTGTGCTGCAGCTGGTCAGTCGTCATGTGATTGACAACTTAATCATGAAATTGGTTTCATAAAGTTTGGTACGGAGAGTGGTTGGCCCTTCATCAGGTTCTAGCTGGCTATATTGCACATAACTATTACATGCCTGGAATCACTACTTAAACTGTCAACACCGTTCCAAGTTCTGGTGTTGTGGTTACACTTGAAATATTCTTCTTAGGCTTAGGTCTAACTGTAACTGAGATTAACATCAAAAAAAGTACAGAAACAAGACTTAAAAAACATTAAAAATGTGAAAAGATGTAGGGATGGCATGCCAAAAAGTATGCAAACAAGGTAGAGATGATGCATGAAAGCAAAGGTCTACATATTGGCAAAGCCACATACCTACATCTTTTTCACACTGCAGTTAGACAGCGTGCTCGAGAGCTGAATCTGCACCCATCCATGCAGTTATTAACGCTGTGCATGAGTGCTTGAGTTTTACACACTGATTACTATGACCAGTCTGCAGCCCACTCGAGCTCACTGTCTAGGTTATACCAGAGGCATATAACAAGGGTACCACTGTCACTACAAGTAGTATGTTGGCAACAAAACTACTAACCTTGGTAGCCACCTACAAGGCACACATATCTATACGCTCATATTAGCCCCGTTCCCAGGCCATGTGGGAGGAGCTAGAAAGTGCATGGCCTGAGAATGAGGCGACAGCCATGAACTGCTAGTAAAGACTACCCATGCACTGTCTAACTGCAGTGTGAAAAAGATGTAGGGATGGGGCTTTGCCAATATGTAGACCTTTGCTTTCATGCATCATCTCTACCTTGTTTGCATACTTTTTGGCATGCCATCCCTACATCTTTTCACATTTTTAATGTTTTTTAAGTCTTGTATATAAAGGATGAAATGTTGGTTCCCAATGGTGTCCGCTATATACATATTCCGGACATGCAGTGTGGTACCTATGGTGTCTGCATTTTAGGGGTTCCACTGTAAGTCATTACAAAGGTTTTTTTTTTTCTCAGGACACTTTTCCTCCTGTAATGTGGCCTGGGTTTGTGGTTAGGTCAGGCCTTTGCCTGCAAGTAAGTGACAAGCTTGGTGGGGCCTGAGAACAAGGCTATTCACATGTGAATGCAGATTAAAGAGCTCTAAAGTATTAGGGTGGCAGTCCCTGTGGTTTTGAGTCCTTTATGTACCACAATGCACCATTGTACCATAAATGCTGGTACAGTATGAAAGTAACTTTTCCCCAAAATAATGGATGGGCTTTAAAAGGATAGCATTCTGCTTTGTATTCATGTATCCACCTTTGGTCTCATGACTTTCTCCAGTACTGGAAATTGTGGGGCAAGTCCATGTCACTGAATATGGGGTTTCCTACTACAGGTCATGGACTGGTGTTATGCTGTTCAGAGTATTCCTTACTTCATCTGAGGTTCCACTGCCGACGAGGTCATACTTGATGGCACCAGGCTTGATGGCATCAATGAGGTCAATGACGGGCATGCTGGTGGTGATGGCTGGGTCCTTGAATCCTGTGATGCTGCTAGACTTGCCTGCCTCAGCCAGAGTGGTGTTTGTCCACTCGACAATCTCGGAATCCCTGATAGGCTTGGAGGATCCTGCAAGCTTCTGAAGCACTGACAATGTGTACGCTCGCATCAGCTGCCATACAACAGCTATGTTCATATGTATACATGTGTGTGCATGTGCATAAAGGAGGAGGGAAATATTCACCTCAATTTTGAGAGCAATTTGATTGATCGATTTCAGTCACTGTATTTTTGGCATGAACTAACAATCACCGAAATTCAATTGAGATATACCAAATGTTTGGATTTGCATGTTACACACTGTTTGCGCATGCGTGTAATATCCCCAGTTTTTAGGGGATTCGTAAAATAACGAATACTTACCGTACATTAGGTACGTATACAAACCGTGCATGTTCGTTTCACGCAAATGAGCGAGTGCAGCTCTGGAGTGGCTGCTTCTCCGGGCAAATTGCTGTTTAGTAAAGCTTTGGTAAAGCTTTATCATGCGCCGTTTCTGTTGTAAAGGCCGATCATGTTCAAGACGGAGCCGCTACAAGTTGTGTACAAAGAGAGAAAGTGTGTCTGGGCTACGAACGGGCCTTTTTGACAAATCGATTTGTTACCTTTCTGTTTGAGTGTATGTTTTGAAGAAATGATACTGCCATGTCTGAAAAATAGTGTTATATTCTGCAAGTCAAATTGCCGCTGAAGTCTATTTGGAAGAAAGCTTTGTATTCTTGGTTAGTATAATCTTCCGCATACGGACAAGATAAGTGCACGAAGTTTTTACGGAAATTATAACGGAATATATCGCGCATGCGCAAACAGTGTGTACCAGGCCTCTCCTCGGGGGGGGGGGGGGGGGGGGGGGGGGGGGGGGAGGGGGGGGAGGGGCCTGGGGACGAGGCTAAGTACCTACCCAGTGTGAGAGTCTTGTTCCCTTGAAAGATGTCAGGGCCATCTATCCCCACAATGGAGAACTTCATTTTGTGCGCGAGTTCAATTGCATAGTTGCAGTTCTCCAGTCGCTTCATGTTGCCTCCCATCTTCTTAAATGGCTTCTTGTTCACCTTGTCCCAATCCACAATGCCTGGCTGTACCTTGTCAAACAACTATACGTGTGTGTGTGTGTGTGTGTGTGCATGTGTGTGTGTGTGCATGCGTGCGTGGGCATGTGTGTGTACATGCGTGTGTGGGCATGCGTGGTTGCATGTGTGTGCACGTGTGTGTGTGTTTTGTGCGTGTGTGTACGTACATGTGTGGAATTGTCAAAGTTCTTAAAGCTTCCCCAGTTACAATGAGTGGATAATTTTCACCCAGCCCTCACCTGAAGGAGCACAAGGCCATCCTTGAGGTCCTGGTAAAGGTTATTGACAAACGGATCCACTCCAAGGGAGTTCATCCAGTTCCGGAATGCTAAACAGATCAGCAAGATAGACTATATCACTGTACTGCCAATGCATGTTTACAAACTGCGTCACAGATATGTAAACAGACCCGTACCAGTTTTATTTAGAAATTTGCTACCACTGCTTTGTTACTTGTTTTTAGACAATGAAATTCCAGAAAAACTAAGTAGGACAAAATGAATGTATGGCAGTAAAATTTTGACAGCAGCCAAAATTTAGTTAGTGAAGATTATTGAATTTAACATGTGTCTGTTGTGTTCTAAACGTAACAGGTTAGTTTTGCCAGCCTTTATGTCCCGCTACATGTAGGCTGGAGACATGAGATAAAGACCAGTGTGTAGCTAAAGCCTCCCAGTAAACATCAGTAAAATCCTTCAAGGGAAATTGTAGTTCTAAGCACCATAAAATGGTGGGCAGGGTTCAGCAATGATCGAAAATGAATGTAGCAAAATTTTACTGTAATACTAAACTACCAATTTGGTGCAGATTTTATAAGGGTTTAATAGTTCTGCTATATGAAACGACAAAATCCACCATACACATAATATATTACACTCCTTTCATAGGTGAAAAGTACTGTACAAGAGTAGAGCATGAGTCTGACATAAGGAGTACTAGGACATAGTTTAGTATTGCAAATGTAGCGTAAAGTGATACTTTAATAATCCACTCATGCAAAATGCCACACCAGAGAGACTGGCTAGCCTCGTTCCCAGGCTCTCCCCTCGCCCCGACGAAAAATAAAAACGGAGGGGCAAGGGAACGAGGCTAGAGACTGGCATCTTTTCAAAACACTAAATAAGCCTATTCCAGGTGGACCAGTGCAGCATATTAGGCCGTGAAAACATGTTACTGCTGAGAGTGCAAAACATACTTTTCTCTTCTCTAGTTTCTCCATAGTCTCCCAGATCAAAGTCAGGTAGACCCTCCTCTGCCTTCAAAGCTGGGTGGGTGTTGAACAGGTTTGCCACAAAGGCTAGGTTGAGGCGAGCGTTTCCTTTCACGACATCCTTCGGGCGGACAAATTTCCGGCAGCCAATCTTAGCAGCCTGTTCCAACATGCGGTGTGCACGCTTCTCCACGTCATGTTCCTGTGGAAGGAGAACAGTTAGGTAGCTGATTAGGTAGCAATCACTGCCACCAGAGGGGTTAGCTAAGCAGTAACAGCCCTCCTCTCACATACTGTCATGTGGCTTCTACATGCTGAGCACACCTCCCAATCAGTGAGGGGTCTCCTGTTAGATGAATAGTGTATTTGTGGCTAGCTACCAGGAGGACTGTCACCAAGATTAACAGCATTTCCCATAGTCTCATGCCCAGACCCCACCCTCTCACCCCTACCCTCTCACAAGGAAAAGGGTCTGGTGACTATTGGAGGTTTAGCCCATGGAGTGTAAGTTGGCTCAACACTATAAGTGTTAAGCAGCATTTATACACAAATGTGCAGACTGTTTGAAGGAAAACGCAAGGTTCCTATAATGTAACTCGCAACACCCAGCTAGGAGGTAGCCATCTTATCATGATCCTCTCCTACTCTACTATCTACGATAAATCGAGGAACAGCCGAATGTTAGTTTTGAATGGCTAGATCTGACTACGCGAGACTAGTCAAACAGGGCTAAGTAAATATTCAGCAAACTTACTGCAGCCTGCTAATGGCACTTTCTTACAGCTTTAAGGCAACTATCAAAGCCTCCATCAAAGTTTGCCCAGTGTTAGTCATCCCTCTACAACTTCAGATACAAACAGCACTGACAGCTTGATGGTAATTGTTGGCAAAGTACAAAGCAAATTCATTTATAGTCAATAGAAGTTATTCCGTTGTTCCGATATTCGTTATTCTGTATTCCATATCCGTGTTGAAGCCTTGTGACAAAGCTTTTTAGATAAGTATATACCGTAGTCTTGCGAAAGAGCACCCATGGGCGGAGCACTTTCGACTGTTTCCACATTTAACCACGAAAGAGCGCCCATGTCATGTTTACAGCGACTCGATGCCCTTGAAGCAAATAATAATAACGTACAACGAATCACCAGCTGCTTTGAAGTCGAGTCTTGACCGCACACAACACTCTGAACAGCACCATGTTACCTGAGCATGGTGTATACCATGCGGTGTGAACCACATTTGCTATTGTATGTCTGTCTACGCAAAGATGCCTTGTAGTAACTTTCGGTTACGAAGTTTATTACCTCAGATACATATAGCGCTTGAGAGTGTGCTTCTCAAACTCCACGCGAAGCTCGCTCCAGGGTGGGTGCTCATTCGAGTAAACTTAGACCCTATAGAAGAAATTGGGCCAAAAGTAAGGGGTGGGCGCTCTTTCGTAAGTGAGTGCTCTTTTGCGAGACTACGGTAGCACTAAACTTGATAAAGCAAACTGCAGCACTGAACTCCATGATCTGTGGGTGCTGAACTAGACTGTTTGTAACAAGTCAAGATCTTCCCAAGGAAATGGTTTTGCTGTTCAAATACTAAGAGTCTTCTTTCAGTATAGGCTCTGAGCAACCATACTAGCATAGAGAATTATCCAGAGAATCTTGCCTGGAAAACAAGTTACCCAATGTTCTAACATATCCTCTGCATATTATGTGTGCAGCATAAGGATAATGGTAACATACATCCATAGGGGACATGTTCACTCCGGCCTCAGGGGGTGCAATCTGGTTGAGTAGAACAGTGTAGCACTCAGAGTCCATGATATCTCCACTAAAGTTGTGAACTCGTCGTGGGTGTCCGGCCTGCTCGAGGTGGTAGTTGAACCAACGGAGGAGGATTTCCTCTGGGGAGAGGGCAAGGAGGTCTTCCAGAGTTTCTCCATCCTTTAGCAGAACAGCCAGATTGGGGCAGTTCTGGAGAGAGATCTTGGCAAAGAGACCAATCTAGGGAAGAAGGAAGGAAATGAGTGTTTGAGATGTAGAAATGACGGTGTGCATCACGTACATGCCAATAGGTGTTTGATATGTGATTAAACTGGGTACCTATAATGACCACTGA
Source organism: Agelas oroides (assembly GCA_949130485.1). Classification (NCBI taxonomy): domain Eukaryota; kingdom Metazoa; phylum Porifera; class Demospongiae; order Agelasida; family Agelasidae; genus Agelas; species Agelas oroides. Next base: position 7,048,508 of record OX422184.1, on the reverse strand, counting down.
CCATTTAGATTAACGATAGGCAAGATGACCAAAATGTGGAAGCCAAAGTTCAGAAGTAGCTGGAGGCTACAACTAAACTGAGTGCAAAGCCTTTGCTTAACCCTATACCCTCTATCGAGAGCTTGTTGACTGCAAAGAGGAGAGGGCATATAACTCTGTAAATGGGGAACGGGAAAATGTGTCTATTTATAGTAACTCAAATTATAAACTCTGTAGCACACGCTAGAACATTTCAGTGTAAATCGATGAGTTTCTTCTCTAAACTTAATGCTAGCACATGCCAATGTCATCCTATGACCTATGTTTGGTGCGCAAGTTATAGTTATATCACGCCTAGGAGGGATGTATCTGATATACAGTCACGAGCCCAAGGGTGCAAAGCGACAGTGACTGTATACCAGATACATCCCGACTGGGTGTGATGTAACTGGCTTATCTCCCATCGGTTACTGTGGCTTGCGTCATACTGCAGCACGGTTGCTATGGAGTCTCATTGGTAACCGCTTTGCGTCATAGTGAGCGTTGCTAGCGCTATATGCGATACTAGCTAGCTAGCTGCTAGATTTGGTCTGGCTTTTTCAGCAAGTAAGTGGCTGAGTATACAGTTTGTCTAGAAGTTATTAGTTAACTGTGGCTACGCTGAGTGCAATTGGTCTCACTGGTACCCGCTTTTGTGTCATAGTGTGCACTGCTACTATAGCTAGGTTCAGTCTGGCTTCTTCAGCAAGTGGCTGAGTATACTATGGCTATACTGCTGCTTGTGTATAGTAGGATGTGACTTTTCTGTTTGTGCATGTATGATGTGAATATTTATGGCAGTCCATGTATCAAACATCAAAGAGATATACATACCCTCCGTTTTGTGTGTGGTGCTGTAGCACGTTTACAGTGACTACCGGTACCTTTGATCCGCCCACGCACAGGGAGATAAACTTAGTCATTGAGTGGAGGAGGTTGTGAGCAAAGCCTATGATAAGCAAGTACCTGTAAGAAAGCCTGTGACAGGTAGAATGGACAAGGCATTACTGGATGGTGTGTTAAACTCTCCCACGCCATCACCTTCTCTGTCCCTACATTTAAGGCATCTAGCTTGTGGCAGAGCAGTTTCTTGTATGATGTTTTGCGTAAATGCGTTATTGTAAACATTACGGTACACCTAAAAACAGTATATCCGGCAGCCGCATGTGGATTTTGCCGCTAGCATTGGTGTAGTATGTGAGTTACATGTTCTCTCACTGCCGAAGCAGCTTGACAGGCAGCCACTGGACATGAATATCATTAACATATTTGTGGGCACCGGGTTGGGTAGCAATGAATTTCAGTACCAGCCCAGCTGACCCCACCAAGCACTCATGAATATGGGTCAAAATCACCCAGACATCCTAAATTCAGCATTAGTAGCTTCCTTGGTACACAGTCCAGGTTCAAAATTCATGGCAAGAAAATTAGTGGGGTACCCCTGCAATTATCATAACCCTATGAAAACTACTTCACTAGATACTCCAGAGGATAGATGAAAGAATTGGCAAAACACACATGCTAAAGCAGTGAGTTGAACGACACCGTGGACAACTCCTGCATGTGCAAACAGTGTGTACCAGGCCCTTTTTTCTCCGCCCACGCACGAGAGCCTGGGAACGAGGCTAGCTAAAGCAGTGAGTTGAACAACAGCTGGCTGAACACAGTGTCCTTGAGTACATGTCAAAGCAGGAGTTTGTACAAGTGTTGTGTTTGTATGTATGGGTGTCAAATGAGCAGAACAAGGCCTTATGTAAAGGTGCTTTTTTGAAAATGGGAATAAACAAAGCGTTGAATTTCAGTGTGAGAGGCTGCACAGATGGTCACACATTGCAGCATAAGTATTAATTAGGGGACAGAGAGAAGCGCACAAATGGAATGTAATTGTAATCTTATTCTAGAAGGATCAAATACGCACCCTGTATGGGAATGTGTAAAAATGCGTATAATTATACATGGTACCCTGACACACACACGCATGCACGCAACAAAGGGACAAAGGACAAAAGAAGTAATAAGCTCCCTAATGGGATATGCACCCCCCAGACCAATGAGGGCTGGGACCCCTGTGCGCTACTTCAGGGAACTCTGGGCCTAGCGTTAGACAAACTCCTGAAGGTGGACTAAGCGCAGGAGTAATGACCACGCCCTCCACTGTGGTGTGGGCACTGGAAGTCCCACCTGTACCTCAGTGGAATTAGGAACAGCCAGTGGTCTTGTTCTTCCCCAGCCTAAGCCAGGTCCCCAAGTCCCCATCTTACTTGGGCCTGGGTGGGACTTGAACCTGTGATCTTTCGATTGACAGTCAAGTGCTTTAACCACTTGGGCACACAGTCACAGACAGACAGACAGACAGACACAGACACACACGCACACGCACACACACACACACACACACACACACACACACACACACACACACACACACACACACACACACACACACACACACACACACACACAGTTTACCATAGGTCCAGTTTTACTATAGGTCCAGCTTACCTCAAATGTAGCCATATGTTATTTTACCAGCAAAAGCTGGCTGAGTATACACTTTATTAATTGCTAATTAGGCATAGTTCCAAACACTCATAAATAGGAAACTCACTATCCTATATACACAATGGCCATAAAGGGCAGAAACCATAGTACAAATGAAGCCATTCAATAGCACCTGCTCTGGTCCAACATTTTGACCATAAATGGTCAAGACCTGGCCACCACAAAAATTGGTAAATTGGTCAATACAGCATGCATGCAGATAGCAAAGCTATGCAGTTACATGTATTAGTTATTACAAGGCGGCAAGCTCCATATACCAGATATTGGCACTGTATGACGTCAGAGCTCGAGGGCCGTCCCTCGAGCTCTGACGTCATACAGTGCCAATATCTGGTATATGGCGCGTGCCGCCGTGTAATAACTAATTTGTTGCATGAAAAGCCATAGCAACCCATAGCAACCCATGGTAACAGTGACGTCAAATGCAGTTGATCGAAACGTTTGGCTTGCGTGTTGTAAAGTTAGAAGCATTTTTAGAGGGTGTGAAGGCAGTGTATAGCACCTAGGGTCATGAAGAGAGTCAAGGAAAGGGCTGCAAAGTTCAAAATTGATGATGCACCGATCGTGACATCCCGAGTCCTTACCTGAGGCACCGTAGAGAAAGCAAAAGTAAGTCGCCATGCATGCTAAATACGTAGCTATTCAGCTTGTACACTTGAATCATGTAGCTAGCAAACTGAGCTTCGCCGCCCTTGTACCTCGGAAGAAAGCTAGCCGCCCTCTACAGTAGGTGCTAGGCTCGCGCTGGAGCTGCCCCTGCTAACCTCAAACAGTTTTCGTTCTCCTCAATAGCTGGTGCTGGCTGCACGATTGAAGATGTATCAATGTCCACTTATACAAATTGGCCGCTTGGCAGTTGTTTCATATATGGTCAATCATGCCAAATCCTGATAGAAGATACAGTGGCACGGTTCGCCCACGCAGAGTGCCAATATACAAGATATTGGCACGCTGGCGCCTTTGAACTTGTATGGTATCATGCAACAGGTACCAGTGTGATTAAAGGACCACCAGCAGCTTGAATGTCCCTTAATGATCCTCCGCCCCCCAACACACACACATACCTTGATGACCTGCCATAACAGGCCCAGGATGAGGTGAGGTTTGGCGTCCATGATATCCTGTGGTCCAATGTTAATGATGTTGCAGCCAATGGAGGAGGCGGAATTGAGGGCAAGGGTTTGGTTCTCGTGAATGGTGAAGGTGTTGAGCTTTCCCTTGTTGATTGCCCTCTCATCCACTGTGTTTTGTACCGAGGTGTTGATCAGCTTGCTACAGGGTGTGTATGTATTGTGTGTGTGTGCGTGTGTGCGCATGTGTGTGTGCGTGTGTGTGCGTACGTGTGTGCGCATGTGTGTGTTGGTGTGCATGCGTGTGTGTGTGTGTATTACAAACCTGGGTGAACACAACAGCATGCAACATTGAGGTACACCACCTGATGAAAATCATGGGAGACTAGGTAGCAGGTAGAATTGTGGGTGCTTGCCTAGTCTCCCATAACATATCAGCTGCTTGTGTACTCCTCTACTGTGTTACACCTGTACCGGTTCTGATGCTCGCACATGTAATATAGGAATTGCAGGCATATACTCAGTGTATTTGATGATTATTGTTTTTGAAGCCCTCACCAAATTCTCTCACAAGCAAAAAAGCTTTGTGAACCAGCTCTTTCAACTGACATTTTGCTCCCTCCACAGTTTTTTTTTTCTGAAGAAAAAGTGTACTTACACTTGATATGTAGTTTTTCCCCACCCCCACATAATACCTATACATGCTTGCTGGCTATATATGGTGACATGACCGTGATCAGGGCCAACTCACCAAAGGACAAGGCCATCATAAACAGCTCTGAACAGCCCATCCCCGTCTTCTGAAATGGGTAGATGCTTTTGAACGTCGGGATCATCCTCCAACTGGTAGTTGATCCAATCCACAAATGCAATCTTCTCCTCCTCAGAGAAGGAGTGTGTAGTTCCCTCGGCAGAAGCCTCCGAGAGACCTCCCACTGTCACAAGCTTCTTGGCCTTCTCAGCTGTGTCAGCAAGCTTGAAGGTGACTTTTCCCTTCTTTACCTTGTTGAACATCTATGTGTGTGTGTGTGTGTGTGTGCGTGTGTGTGCGTGTGTGTGTGTGTGTGTGTAGTGGGGGACAAGTGCCATGAAAGTATGCGAGTAAGGGCACATTGAATAAGGTATACATGCAAGATGTGCCAATATATATGTGCGTTAAGCAGGTCTGTGTACACTATCAACAGTATGAGTTTTGATTCACTGGCCCTAGTTCCTAAAGTAATACACAAACACAATACCAAAATAGCTTGTTGATGCCCACATATGCACAACGGTAACACAATTGCTCTTTCAAAATTCAAAGCCATACTTGGCACCCCCCAGAAATGAACCACCCATTAGCCATTCTTGGCACGTACACCTGTGGAGGAATGCATAGAAGAGCCTCTGTAGCCTGCAACACACTGCATTGCCAGTTTTATTGATCATCATAAATTATACTCTTGGTGAAGCCACGTGATACCTGGTGCTAACCAATGAGCAAGTCAGACATGGTCAATAGAAGGCAGGCATATATAACTGTACACTTAAAAAATGTGGGAAGCTCTATGCTTCATTCTGGTTGTTGTCTAAGTCATTCGTGCAGTATAATAGGAGCAGAAAGAGAGCTTGATAATAGCGTTTGATTGTAATGAATGTTTGAACGTTTGATTGCAATGTTTGATCGCTAAGGAGGAAACTGAGTTCTTGTAAAGTCCATAGTTTCATAATGTAACAATGGCCAAACAGTGGTGGATTCCTGTGAGTGTAAGACAGTCAGTATATGCTGACAATGCAGGAGTGCAGTATCAAGCAAAGCAGGCTCCCCTGCACACTATATCATGGTTGCATTAGAAAGCACGACACACACTGTAAGCTACATTGTTAGCCACAAGAAGTGACTCCATGTCCAATGATCAAGTCTGGACCAATCACAATGATCAGTGACATTATAATTGTATCTCAGGTGCAAGTGGTGTAATGTCCTCACAGTTCTAACTTCAGCCACCATGAATACTGTATACTGAAACCTAGTCAGCCACAAAAGTTCAAGAGAGGTTTCTGTAGAGTGACTCCATTTCCCACTTCCCATTACCTCTTCCTGCCAATGCAAAAACTATGAAACTACCACTTTCTTGATCAACAATAAACAGAATTAGGTTCTGATAAAAGCACCTGCATACAAATACAGGATATCGAAAACTCTTGCCACACATCTGTTCCATAAATGGCAAAACAAGACTTAATTGTGGTAGCCTGCTAACAGAAGTATATGTATAGGGATGTACATAAGTCCCTCTTGGCAGGAACTGTTCTGTGAGGCTTCAGTCTTCATGAAGCTCTGGCATATAGAAATTAACTAGCACCAGCACTCATACTTTGTAATAAATACAGTAATGGAATTACTGTCTCTCCAGACAACCCACCTCCAAAAACTCATTGAACTCGACAGTTCCATTTTCATCAAGATCCACTTCACGGATCATGTCACGGATCTTGTACCCAGGCACATCCTCTCCCAGAGCCTTCATGAGTGACCCAATCTCTGCTGCTGTAATGTGGCCATTACTATCAGCATCAAACTACGAGAGAGGGAAATAAGCTGGTAAATAGCTGGTACATACATGGTGAGCCCAATGGGCTTCAGGCATAATAACACACCATGCTATAGTGCATGTACTGAGTGTATGTAGGTAATCTGATATACTAAACTCATAAGATCATATGGCAAGGTAATAAAAATGCAGAAACTCCCATACAGGGTCATCTAGAGTAGCTGACCTTTTACCTCTGCACCGTTTAACACACTATGAAAGCATCCAAGTGCTCCTCATTGAGCTCTTACCATGAAACATAGGGGATCAATTCACTGGCACATGTGAGATACAGTGAATGCAATTGATAGAGTACAACTGTGAAGATCAGGCTTGTCCTACTAACCAACTGAGCACAGTTCAGGCAAAACTTCATGCACACTGCAGAGAACACTGCTACACTGGGGAGTAGAACAATCTAAAATCTACAAGCTCGTTTCTTGACAGTTGACTATCTCTTCCACTTAACATTCTTTAAAAACATGCCTACATAACTTTTATCCATTTGCTGTTTAGTTTAGTTGTGATTGTTGCATGTAGGGCAGACGATCTTATTTTTCACTCAAATATTTGTCTCCACCACCTCCCATGAATATAGGGAATGAATAGCCCCTCGTCCAGGCTCGGGAAATCATGGCAAAATGAAACGGTTAGGTACTTGCTACAGAGAACCCAAAAATAAGATCACTTCTCGATACATCATCGCAAACTACGCATATACCTGATCAAACTGCGCCCTGATGTCTTCCAACTCAGAAGAAGAGAAATGGTTAGCCATTCCGATCCCTTTCTCACTGCAAGCAGCACAATCACGACTCACAGCTAGAACGAGCTCGCGAGAGATACTTGTTTCCGCTCCCACACGAGGTGCGCATGCGTGAAAAAGAAGCATTACGTCATTGTAAAAACTAGTGGGTGGATCTGGCCTGGTTGTTTATCGCAAAAAAAAAAAAAAAGAGGGTGGAGCAGCTTGCAATTGGTCTTGTACTGAGTGAAGTAGGTATGTTTACAGCACCAGAAATTTTTCTGGCGCATGACTACATTTTTGTCCTTGGCATAGCAACATTGCAGATGTGGCAGTAGAAACCTAGGTTCATTGTGCTGTAGCTAACTACCTTTCATTTTGAACTAGCTAAAAAGTTTAGGGCTATGATGACAAATTATCAGCGTTTAATACCAAAGATGAGCTTTAGTAGAGTTTGATATAAGCAGTTAGGTTACTGTATAAATCACTCTAAATTCGCATACATATCTGTTCTCTTCATGTTAGACTATCATTCTCAAGACATTGAACACCAGGCTACATAGCAACAGAATTGTTATGCCATTGAAGAGGTCAAAGTACGTAGGTTCACACTGCTAGCTATTTTAGATACCATTCAATACTCTGTGCAAGTGAACACTTATAATCGTTTCTGCAGTGTATGATTGTGTAGCCTCGTCTCAGGCCTTTTCTCCTCTCTCCTCTTTGGACTTTGGAATGAGGCTAATGATTGTGCTGCAGTTACTATAGTGAAGACAATTTAGTTGTGCCATGCTACGTGAATTGTACCTTCACACAGGCATGGTGAGAGCAGCGTTGGCGGCTTTAATCCAAGTCTTCAAGCATGGACCATGGAGCCAGAAGAAGGTACACCACATCTTATGTAACACACTACAGGCCCAGTAACTTGTGACGCATAACTATGGGAATTTGTGATGCATGCATCTCAGGCATATTTCATTTTTCATACACACAAAATTAATACATATTTCTATGATGTCACATAATGTTTTTTCTTTGTTTCCTTCTTTTGTTGGTGCTGCTGTGGCTTGCTCTTACCCTCACCAGATATAGTGAGTCAATGTTTGCAATCTGTGCATGAGTTTGTGTGAAGTGGCCCAATAGATCATATTAGCTGTGTGGTCATGTGATCACAGGTAGTTGTTGGATAGTCACAGTTCTTGAGCTGTATACAGCTGTGCAGTGTACAGTGTACTCGGACAAATCATTGAATTAGCATGTTAGCCAAAAGCAGAGCTCGGGAAGTTTACTTCTGGATTTTACAATTCAAATTGCAGCTATAAGTACAGTAGCTAAAAGATTGATCATCCCTTCGAGGTCTGTAATAGTTTTCAGGGCTATCACCTGTCCACTGGGGCATAGTAAACTAATGATGGACAGCCAAGTGATGAAACCCTCCATAGCACAGATAGACTGCCAAAATTGACTTACCCATGCACACTTGAGTTGAAAAACAAAATTGGATGCCTAGATCTATCTATGCAAACTTGTGCCAGTTACATGAAGTGTGTTCACTGCAGTTTGTGCATCAAGACTATACAACACAGACAGCCTCCAAATTTGCTGGATGGCCATACCTTCAGACCCTCTCACCCCCTGCACTTTATGCAGAACTTCTGCTATATGGTGCTATGTTGTGGAAAACTTCATTCCCAGGCCAGTTTTTGAATGGCCTGGGAATGAGGCTACTTGTGTAACCTGTGTACCATGTGGCTATACTTTTTGTGTCACCTAGGGCGCTTACAGCGAGACCCAGTTGTCAAGCTCTATGTCTGCTCCCTGGCCACATCCATATATGAGGTAAGCAGATGAATATGACATTAACAGGAAACTCCACCTCGTGAATTTTCAATAAAGCATCTGTTTGTTGACCTGTTGCTATATGTGATCATTGTTGATGCATGCCATTACATATAAGGGTGGAGACAGATAATCTTGCTGGGTTTTATGGTGCGAGATATCCCTCAATATGTATATGTTTACCAGATACCTATGCTACCGGACATTTCTAGGTACACATATTACCAGATATACATATTAGCTGGTACCTGAAATGTGATTACCAGATACACATGTTACTGCACAGTTCTAGGTACATTGGAACCTTGCTTAGTGGAAACCTTAAGCAACCCCTGAATAGCAGACACCCCATAACGGACACTTTTTTGGACCCCCAATTGTCTGGTTAACAACTTGACATTAGATTAGTGCTGTTACTCACAGTACTAACCTCTGCTTATAATTGGCCTTCCCTGCCAGCATTCGGAAAGGGAAAGCTCTGAAAACGTAGAACATTGTGCTTAACAGCCCAATTATGCAGTACCATGCCTCATATTGGAAAAACCTGTGAATTAGGGACATCATGCTATAGGGGTTCTATCTATCTATCTATCTATCTATCTATCTATCTATCTATCTATCTATCTATCTATCTATCCATCTATCTATCTATCTATCTATCTATTTATATATCTACATCCACCTTTTGTCTAACTACGTCACATTCTCTATGGCAAAAGTAATTTGTGTATGAATGCTGACATTTCTTATATTGCAATAGTAGTGGTCCCCATGAAAATGCACCTGGAGAAAGTCTACTACCGTTGACAATGGAGGAGGACACAGGGTTTATGTTTCAGCAAGCAGCTCATACACCATCATCCAACACACAAAGGAAGGTACAATATCACACAAAGTTAATAACAGAACATTTGAAGCAGTGGAGTTCAGACTTGAGCTATATGGTTCATGAGATACTCTACTTGCTAGACTAAACATGAAGCATTTTTTGGGGATTCATGTTTAGGAAAATCTATGTAGCTAGCTAGCTATATCTGTGGCTTTGTGTGTGGTGGATGGGTGGGGTGGGAAAGGGAGGGGATGAGTGTGCATGGGGTGTGCATGTAATGTGTTCTGGGGTGTAATATGTATCTGAACCTTTCACTCTACTTAGCTTGCTCTCATGAGCAACTGGGATGGTAGGTCCATTCAAACTGCACCCATGGGACAGAAAAGAAAGGACAAGAAGAAGAAAGACAGTAAGGATATAAATGATCAGTTTATGCTAGTTACTTAGACTGCATGGTCTTGTTTTACATGCCTGACATGACGTCTTAAAGATGAGATATAGTTGAGCTGGAAGATCTGGTCCATACTTACCTGTTTGCCACAGAGAGCTTGAGTATTAGCCAATTCAATCACCCCCTTACCTATTCTTTATGGCATATTTCACTGAGTTCTTCAGCTTCCAAATGTTTATGTGCTCCTGATACCATGTTATACAATTTTACTTGTATAGTGTATAGAGGCGTCAGAATAGCAGCGGCCGCCACATGTTTTGCGCAAAAGAATGTGAAGATGCCAATCCTTTCGTCAATGGAGCTATCGAGCTGGCAGTTTGGTCTTTCTCAACTCACACGCAGTATATAAGCTGCACCAGCCATGAATATTTTTAACCGTTGCACTCCACTACCTGGGCCCCCAGATCCCCTAGGTGCTGCATGCTTACACACGCACTGCTATCACCTCCCACTTTCATAATGCCTCTGTAGTACAACTGATCAAAAACATTGACAGTATTCACAAGTCTATGCAAAGTTAATACAGCATAGTAGAAGCCTCAATTCATAGTTCTATTTCATTCATACTCAAGTTGTTAGCTGATAGCAATCAAAGCTCTAAATCTAAAGCTGAAGTCTGTCACTAACTTACCCTCAAGTAATGGCTCTCATTTCTTTCAGAAAAAAGTAAAAAGGATAAAAAGGAAGTTAAAATCTCAGCGCCACTAAATGTCCGCCATGTGGGAATGACAGACATGGTTCACCTCACAAACCCACTGCAAGAACAGACCAACTTCCCTGTAGAGGTATGTAGCAACAATTTTCCTTTAATTTGCTTTGCACATCTTATCCACAAAGTTCATCCTTGGCAGCATCAGTGCTGACCATACTTTGCAATAGTGTTTTTCATGCTTAGAAGTCTTGCCTCATGTTGGAATCAAGAGAATTTAGATGTTATGAGGCGAAAATAGAGGAAAGTGAAAAGGCCGGCAGTTGCCGGGAATCGAACCCAGGACACCTGGTTTGTGCAGCACATATAGAGGATTGTGAGGGCTGGTGGTTGTCCTGTTGTCGTATAGCTCAGTGGAACAAGCCAGGTGTCCTGTGTTTGATTCCCGGCGACTGCCAGCCTTTTCACTTTTTGCCTCATAACATCTAAGTTCTCTTTAATGTTGTTCATTCATCACAGTAAGTCTTGTGGCAGTTAATAACCTCATCCTTACAGGTAATGGAAACTGACAATAAATGTAAGTCCATCTAATCACACATTGCAGCATTTGGCCACAATGCCGGTGGAGGGACAGTTCAATCCTAATGAGAGTGTACGAAAAGTGCGTCAGTTGATTACACGAGGAGACATCTGGACCCAAGAAGTCATCCTAGTGATCACCAGCACAGATATTATCATCAGGGATGGCTCCACAAGGGTGAGAGCTTCTAGCTATCATCAATAACATGGGTAGACACATCAGATGATACATTTCTGAAATGATGCACATGCAAAGTTTGATCAGCTAACAGTGCGTGCACAGTCTCCCGATCTTGTTGATTGGGGAATCACTGTTCTGTAATCATATGGTGCCTAAGAGGAGTGTATACATGCCACTGTTACACTATCATTCATCTCACACTAGGACTCCCTGAATGTCATTCCCTTGAGTGCTGTGGCCAGCTGCAACTTTCTTCAAGACTCAGGGGGAAATGTGCTAATGTTGAGCTCTCAGACAACCAGTAATCGCAAACCCAGACTCCACTTCTTTCAGTGTGCAAGGACATCAGTGAGTGGGAGTGACAGGCACTCATGCATTGGTTCATAAATTCCTTACGGAACACACAAGTGCAATTTGGTTGGACATGCATAACGCTTGCCATTGTGCAATGCAGGGAATCCTACCATGGCTGGTGTTTGCAAATGCAGTAATAGTCAATATATCTACACTATACTTTGCCTCATACAGGCTGAGACTATTTGTAACGAAATTCAGCTGGCTCTTGTGCGATACAGCCAAATGCAGCAAGATGACTTGAGGGAGGTGTGTGACTATATGTGATTCTGTATGGTGTAGCTACTCATTATAATGAAGGTGCATTGGTCAGTGATGCACACAGCTAATGCCAACAGAAAACTTACATACAGTAAATGTGCATAAAGTTGGAAGAGTATTCATGAGTATCTGCTTTTGCTCCTTGTTTCAGCGGAAGGGTAACATTTCTGGCAACCACAAAGCAACATCAGTGGAGCAAAGACTTGGAGAGAACTGGATCTTAGGGCCCAGGGCTCAGCCTCATCCCAGCACAGGTCTTCCTCCTCCACCTACCCAACCACCTCCACCTAGTCAACCCCCTCCTCCACTTACCCAACCACCTCCACCTAGTCATCCCCCTCCACCTAGTCACCCCCCTCCTCCACTTCCACAACAGCAGACACAAACACCAGTCCTCTCACCACATGCAGGTACATAGCTTCAACCCATGCCACTAATACTGCCTTTAGCTACACACAATTACTCCCGGTTCTTTCTCACTTACTCACATATAGATGGAGTAGCGAGGCCACAAACCAGCAACAGCCCAGCAATGGGGGATATTGGTGAACGACAGCTCTCTCATTCATCCATTGATCCACAGCTGTATTCTGCTGCATCCAATAGAGCCGAGGCCACTTTTCATAGCCAGGATGACAGTAGTATGGGCTCAGGTGGCACCCCTATCCAACGTCAAAGGAAAGTTGGAGACTTTGTTAGCAAGGCAAGCACAAAGTATGTAAGCAATGTGCATGCCAAGGCTGCCAGTGGAAGAGCTGATATTGAGATCAAGAGGACAATGAAAGCATCAAGGATTCAGCGTGATGTGGTAAGGATCCATATTTTGTAAGTCAGATCTTGCTTGTGCATTATAGTCAGGGTTCTATATAGGATTGGATTTTGGGGGAAGCTGTATAAAGCATTGTCTAAGGGTATCTGGGGTCATGCCCTCAAGAAAAAATTTGGGATTTAGTTTCTGAGTGGTAAAATCATGCCTAGAACTGTACTCTTTACAAATTTTCTAGGTAGTCTTCAACATTTTTGGGGGGAAACTGGAGGGGGGGGGGGAGGAATTGAACCCTCATTCTATATACTACTAAATTCATACATGACAGTGATCTGATAGGGTACATTATTGCGCCTTGCTCTCTTCAATAATATTATGCTAAAAGTTCCTGTACTTGTTTCAACCTCATTTACGGGTGCAACACCCGATATATATGTGTGTGTGTGTGCGTGTGTGCATGCAGGGGCATAGGAAGGACTTTTGAACTGGTCCGGCTGTAATAGGCGCGCGTGAAGCACGCGCGCAATTTTAAAAAATATATATTCGCACTGCTGTGCGCTTGCATGCAATTAACATGGGTACGGCAGGAAGGCCTACTATGAATTTCATTAAATCACTGAAAAAGTGGTGCCAAAACTGGACCAGCCAGACCGGCTCCTACGCCTATGGGCCATGTGTGTGTGTGTGTTTCAATTGAAACATCTGACAAAATTCCTGATGTAGTACATGTTTGCAGCTGTACAACTCTTATCTTGATGGCAGGACATTCTCAACCATGTGTTTGATGACATGGAAAGATTCATGAAGTTGCTGAAGGAGAAATCAGCTGCATGGAGTGAACTGGAGAAAAAGAAAAAGAAATCAAAGAGAAAGAAACATGATGGTAAATAGCTATCGGTAAATAGGGCCCTAAATTAAGAACTTTGCAGGTGTGGACTCCATCGTTCATTATTGTGTAGGTTGATGCTTCACAGTTACTGCTCTCATGTAATTTTGGCAGTGCCTTGATAAATGCGTGCACACGTGCAGTTGTAACACGACATGCACACACCCGTGCACACCCATCACACACACACACACACACACACACACACACACACACACACACACACACACACACACACACACACACACACACACACACACACACACACACACACACACACACACACACACACACACACACACACACACACACACACACACACACACACACACACACACACACACTACACACTGAACAAAGCTGCCCTGGAAGCTCTAAGGAGAAAGGCTGAACCTCCCACAGAGCAGGAGTTTGTACGCACCTATCAAAAGTGCAAGTACGGAATCAACATCATTGCAAAGTTGGGCCATCACCTCAGCTCTCCACGTCCTGCTGACTTGATGAAGGGAATCTTTGGGCAGATTCAGGAACTGGTGAACCTCAACAAGGGGTAAGCACATCAAGAAACCCAGGCAATATTATCATAAGTATATGAGATATGTACCTGAAAAATATACCCCATGCAACAGTAGTGCAAGATGAATGTATAGACTGTCATAGATGGAGATGCACAAAATAAGCCTATATAGCCAGAATATCCACAGAAGAAAATGCATTGTATAGCCAGAACATTATTTGTATGTCCTATGCAATCAACTGTGAAACTGATTGCATTCACTCTCTAGCCCCAGTCTAGCTTCCAGTGTGGTGACACCCCTCTTCACCAAACAGTCCATTGATCTAATGAACCGAAAGCTGTCCAGAAAGGAGAAAACACTGTGGAGTCAGTTGGGTGTAAACTGGTTCATCACAAGGTGTGATTTTAACCTTAATCTACAAGGCGAAACTATTGTAACTTTTTTCTGGAATTTTAGATACTTAGCTACATTCATTGAGTTTAGTGTTTTTATTAACTGTGTTTCGCCAACTGAGGAGCACTTTTCATCGTTTTTATGTACATGCATGCACTATATACTTCATCCACCCACTAACCACAGTGAGCAGTGGCCTTCTGGTCGTCCCCTCCCTCCTGAGTATGAGATTGAATTCTCTGATGGGTGTATCCCTCCCAATCTGCACAATGCCAGCGACTGTCCTTCCAACTTCCCCACATTGGATACCCTCCCTCGTGAACAGAGGCCTTCAGACTACTCTGATGCTTATGATGGACACCAACCAGAGGGGGAGTCTAACCTGCTTATTAATCCAGCTGTTGCAGCAGTTGTCGCTTCCAAAGCAGGCATGGTGACAAGCCCAATATTGCCTGGTATTGCAGCCTCCAGAAGATCTGTAAGCATACCTGCTGAATATTACATGGCTAGCTAATATACTGGAAGGACAAGGTCATATGCTCTGCTACAGCTACTAAATATGCCAAATTAATGTATGTGTGGCATATCATGTTCTCATGTACCCACTAGGGTACTAATTAGCCTGCGGCTATTTCAGTATCCTGTACAGATGTATTATTCTATGCAAATTGTTATGGAACAAAAATACAGTTTCAGAGAGCTTATTATCCTTAGTGTATCTTTCTTGACAGAGTGAAGCGAACTTGTACCACCAAGCACACAACTCCCAGCTAAGCCTTTCTTCAGTTGGCAGCCACGACAGTACAGATGCCAAAATGGCAAAATCCCTGTTTGACTACCAGGTAAATGTTTGTTACTTGGTCAGACCTTGTTTGCATGCTCAGAAAGTTTTCACCAGGATTCTTCTTAATGAGGAGCTTGTAGCTATACTTTGCTTTGACACCTGAAAAATAAACTGTTTAATACTAGTGGATATACTTTGTTTCATGATGTAGGCTGCATCCCTAGAGGAAATCTCTATTCACCGTGGAGAGAAGGTGGAGGTATTGGATGAGTCAAGAAATTGGTGGCTGGTCAAAAACTATTATGGCAAAACTGGGTACCTGCCCTCAAATCTGTTGGAAGTTCTCCCAAAGAAGAAGACCACATCCAGATGTAGGTAGCCTTTCAGTGAATAACCCATGGTGAAAATTTGTTGCTTTATTGATCTTAAAGTTCAATTAAATTAAGTTAAGGCAGTTGAATATTATCAGAAAGAGGTAAAATGTTCAGTTGAAGACACAGTACATAAATCATCGCTGTTTTATCAAGTGCAATTTATTTTTGTTGAGGTGGGTAGCTACAAATGTGTGTGCAGGTGCCAACAAAATGGACAGCAATAGAGTCTGCACAACATGATGAAGCCTGAATCAACTAGAAACGCTGCATGGAAACAAACCTTTGAGAGATACGAGCAGATTTGTTGTCCTACACTGAATATTCATCAATTTACTGTGCATGCCAGGTTGATCCTGGACATTGTTTTCACACCTTGTCACATTGAATGTTTGTAGACAACAACAATAGCTTTTAAACTGTTCGTATCAACCTAATTCCTATGACTATACACTATCGTTAACCTTAGTATCACTTGGAAGTTGTCGCATACACCAAAAGCGAACAAAACTGCATGATACCAATATTTCTGAGTACCAATGAACTTTGTGCATGTATTAATTAATGAGCTAAACATAAACTGTTTATTTTCTGGCTAACGAATGGAGAAGACAATCGCAGCAACCTGGTTTATTTAGTATGGTAGATAAACAATGAACTGCGTGTAAAGGTATAGGTTACCACTGCACTGTTGCTCTCCTTCCCAATTCTTTGCATGGTAGTCAATATCACAAACAGCAATACAGCATTTAAAGCCAAGATATGGTATCACTGTATGGTGAGTGCCCAATACTGTTTCAAGTGAAACTTGACTAACCTAGTATGTACAACCTGAAAGGTTCTTCAATTCCCACTATAGTAGAGCTACCATGTTGTAGCTTTCGATCATGCCACACCAGGTTAACAGATGGAAGGTGTTCAAACTTCATACTGCACGACTGCTGTTTCAGCTTAATTGGACCACCTGCACCTAGTGAGGCCTGTTTAGGCTGAAACTGGCAGTTGTGCATTAAGTTTAGCCTCGTTCCCAGGCCTACCCCATTTTTTTTTGTTCTTCGGTAGTGTGCTTCCGCCTCCGTGTATTATATTGAGCGCAAACCAAAGAGCAAAAAATGGGGTAGGCCTGGGAACGAGGCTACATTAAGTTAAGTTTGAACACCTTCCATCTGTTAATTTGGTGTGGTATGATCCCAAGCTACAGTATGGTAGCTCTACTATTGTGGGAATTGAAGAACCCTTCAGATCAAACATGGTATGCCCACTGAGAATCCCTCCTTCAAGAACCTAGTGATTATAGAAGACTTGGATTTTTTAGTTTGGTTCTATATATGAAAGTGTGCTGTACTTGACTCCCTCAGTATAAAATGTAAAATGGCCTAGTATGTGTGCTTAACTAGTTTATCCTTCATTTTACCACCATTCATATGAAACTCTATTTTATCCAGCTGATCTTCAGGGTGAGGATATGATTGAATATCATGGAAGATCAGTGCCAGCACCACCAAAGGGTGCCCCTCCTCCTGTGCCCTCCCCTGCTATGAGCCGGCGACCATCAACAGGCTCCAGCAAGTATTCAAGCAAACACGTATGTAGTTTCATGGATCAACATTATGTAATACTTCTCCACGATGTAATTTAATATGGAACTCTTGCAATTGAATCACAATTTTCTCCACTCTGGAGCTTGAGGACAACTTTTTTCACTTGCATGTTGTAATCTCTTGTTGTACTAACAGTCTCCACAGATGACTGGCCCAGGTCGTAAGGTCTCCCAGCAGCCACAGAACCTCTCCACTTTAGTGGAAGTCTCTGAATCTCGAACATCGACCATATCTCGACCTTCTAATCCACCTGGTCTCCCTCCACCACCACCATTTTCACCAGCACCACCTCCACAAGTAAGGGCTTGTAGAAAAGCACATTCAACATGCACATGTGTATCACATTGAAGAAAAAGAGCATTTTAGAACAGACAGTACATTCACCACATTAGTATGCAAGTATTGTGCAAAGGTGTTGATTGATGCCAGTTACAAGGACATGTTGGCATTGCTTGTGTACACATGTTGCATGGTATAGCATGTGTATGAATGTGATATTCTATTATCCTACTCCTCAGGGGCAAGGTGCAGGTGTACCTGCACCTCCTCCGCCCCTTCCCCCACCTGTCCCTGGAGGCGGAGGAGGGATCCCAGCTCCACCCCCTCCCCCACCTGTTGCTGTCCCAACACCACAAATGAGCATGAGTGACATGCTTGCTCAACATAAGTTGAAAACTGCTCAGCAAGGTACATAATCAATTATGCATACCTACTCCAACTATGGTACTGAGTTAACATGAATATAAGGACAACATAGCAACATAACATTATGTCGCTGTGTTGGCTTTGGGACACTAAGTCCATTAGCTACTCTTAACAAAAGTTTCTAGGAGTTTTGCCAAGATTAGCCTGCACGTCCCTGATATGACAAATAGAGTGTCAAGGCAAGCCAGACACATGCTTAATATATATGAATGGTTCTATGTAGCGGTATAGAAAAATCTAAATCTAGTGTTTCAGAATATAAAATGGCACAAGGCTTCTATTATCCATGCCAATGAAATTTGAGATTGTGAGCTCATGTGTTAATGGTTTTGCACTCTATTAGGGCAGGGGCATAGACACAAGTTGAAAAGTGGGGGGGGGGGCAAAGCACGCTGAAATTTTGAGATATTATCTTTGTAGCTCAAATTGTTGTGATTTCGGCATGTCACTGTTATCTTGGCGCTGCAAACCAACCCGTGGGTGGCAGAGAGCTCAGTAATGTATGTGTCAATGAAGTGCATCAGTGCACATTTGATTTGTGTAAATCCACATATCCACATATTCCATAATTCAAGAGTCCCATAAGTCCCAATATCTGGGGGGCTGAAGCCCCCAAAGCCCCCCTCCGGTGTCTACACCCTTGTAGGGTCCCTAATGAATGTGCCAAGAGTACCTCCACAGAAAATGTAGCTGTACAGAATGTCAGCTAAATTGTGTGTTTACTTTAGGTAAATCTCAGAAGAAGAAGCTACACCACCAGGATCGACCTATTGACATTGCTGGTGCTTTGAAAAACAGAAAACCACTGCGAAAAATATCTACCTCAACATCCCTACAACTTGAAGGTACAGTCAGTGGTAATCATTCCCGGATTTTTTTGTACTTCAGCGTACAAATTGCTCTTATTTTTGCTATAGGTATGACTCAGTTAGCTGGTCAAAGTGAGCTATCAAGGCGTTTGCTTGGAAGAAAACTCAGCATTGAGAAAGGTACATAACGTTTGTAACATCACTGGAGTCTTAAAGATGTTTACACTTACACATATCAGCTAGTGTTGTGATTGCTTAAAACACATCTCACAACCTTAGTGATTCGTACTTCTGAGTCCAGGGTCGTAGCCATCAAATTTGGAGTGGTCAGGTTAGTGGTGTGTGTGTAAGCACACAACAGCTAGGGGGGTCTGGGGGCATGCCCCCCCAGAAAATTTTTGAAATTTAGAGGCTATGGGGTTGGTTCTGAGACCATTTTTGGGCCAAAACGATGCTTCTCGGAGGCCAGATGACAGATTTTTACATGCATGAACATCTACCCTTTCTGCCCGTTGCGCCATATAGCACTGCATGGTTTCGGCTTTCCAATCGTTCGCTAATCTCACAAGCCACACCCTTCGCAGATCGTTCGGTTGGAAGAACGGAAAATTGTTGGAAGACTCGGTCTTTCGCACTGTTCGCAGCCATCTCGTATTATGTTGCAACGTGTCACCACGCTGTGTGCGTGCCATGGGCGTTTGCCGAGCATTGGCCCTATTTGGCGACGCCAAGCAAGCCATGGGTGAGGGAAAAAGTGGTCCGGTTGAAACCGGACTAACCGGACCGGTGGCTACGGCCCTGCTCTGAGTGCATATAAACAGAAGGATACTTATCTTACTGTATAGTGGTATGAGTTTGTCTTTCTCTATGTATTTATGGAATAATACAGTCTGTTAAACTGCCATTGAACTTGACTCAGCCTAGCTCCCGCTGGCCTCCACAAATACAAATCTTAGTGTAATTCTTAACTGTGGACACTATAGAATTTTTGCTTGTTTCTGCAGAGGAGCCAGATGGAGAGTACAAAGTGCTACCCTGGAAAGCTGCAAAGGAAGAGATCAAACAGTGGCTCATTGATCAAGGATATGGAAGGTGAGGGTGCAAGACTGCACGATACAATTTCATCCCATAGTTATGAGTAGGGTGACTTGTACATATGTTGTGAAGATAAAAACAAAGCTGTTGTATTTTTGGTGTGAACATGTGTTACTTTTCAGCTGTGCCGACAAAATCAACTGCTCTGAAGGTAGTCAGCTGTACCGGATGAGCAGAGAACAGTTCCGTGATGTCTGTGGAGTCAGTGATGGTATCAGGCTCTTCAGCCAGCTACAGAAAGACAAACCTAAGGTTATTATTATGTGCAGATTTACAGTTGAACATTGCATTTGCATCCATGAAACCTCTGAGCTGTTTCTTTGCTTGCCAAAGTGTTTGGAATTTTATAGTGTGTAGGGAATGGTGCATATAGCTAATAGAAGTGTCCACAAATGACCATGATGAAGAAAGAATTAAAGTCTGGCATACACAACTAAGAGGAACAGTGTGAACTCAGTGCATAATGAAATAAGAGCACAAAGAAAAAACAGAATACTTATAAATGGAACAATGTGTATTATAAGTCCAATTTGGGCTGACTGCCAATCCACTGTCTGGTTGTGTTTGTGAATGAGAAGTGCCTCCTTCACCCTTCTTCTAAAGAAACCGTCTTCCTGTTAAGGTATTTACATGATTGTGAACTGAGGTATTTATATGATTGTGAACTGAGGTATTTATATGATTGTGAACTGAGGTATTTATATGATTGTGAACTGAGGTATTTATATGATTGTGAACTAAGGTATTTATATGATTGTAAACTGAGGTATTTATATGATTGTGAACTGAGGTATTTATATGATTGTGAACTAAGGTATTTATATGATTGTGAACTGAGGTATTTATATGACTGTGAACTGAGGTATTTATATGATTGTGAACTAAGGTATTTATATGATTGTGAACTGAGGTATTTATATGATTGTGAACTGAGGTATTTATATGATTGTGAACTGAGGTATTTATATGATTGTGAACTGAGGTATTTATATGATTGTGAACTGAGGTATTTATTCTTAGTTTTGTATGCCTGATGAAGACAGTCAAAGTACTGCTGAAACGTTGCTAAAGTGACATTTACTGTCTAAAGCCAAGATCCAACACCTTGATTGTTCTAGTAGAGTAACACGACTCTCGGGGATAGTAACATATTTCTCTGTTCATCAGGCTGAAAAGGAAGGTGGTGCTGCCAAAGAATCAGACTTTCAGGTGATTGTAATAGTACCACAGAGGTTTGATCCAGATTTAAAGCATTTTACAGCCTGTAGCGAACCTGCTTAGCATTTCACTGTTGTGCTTGCTTGACAGAAACTGATGCGAGAACGTAAGAGCAAGGCTGATCTCCGTGAGGGTCAGGAAGTAACTTTGGTCAGAGGCTGGGGGCATAATCCAGTATCAGAGCATGGAGGTGGGGTGCATAACCGAGTATCAAAGGATGAAAGCAGAGGGCGTAACCAAGTATCAGGAGATGGAGGCTTGGTATGTGATGTACTCTTGTGTAGTACATAAATATTTTCACTTTAGTTTTAGACAATATATGCCTACTGGGCTGTATATTAGGTTCTAATTAAATTAACAGGTAGTGCATGTAAATGTTACGTACACATAATACATCACTACAAACAGCCTCCATGGAAACAGAGCACACCCAAAAGGAACCACCTACTGGAGAGAGAGACACTGCTCGATGGCTCATGGGGTAACAGAGGAAAGAAACAGGAACTGCCAACTGAGAGGTACAGAAACAGACGAGATTACGATTCAAGGCAAAGACATCAGAATGAGCACTATGGTGGTGAGCAGGAAAGGAGTGGAAGAAAGGTCTCTGAAAGCAGACAAGAAAGAAGAAGAAGTAGGAAGTATTCTGGTGGTTATGCAGACGAGTCTGATCAGGAATGGCAAGCACCTCGTCGGTCTAGCAGATCTGGTGCTTATTCAGATGATGAAGGCTATCGCAGAGAGAAAACAAAAATGGACAAATCAAAACACAAAAGGAGAGACAGGCACAAAAAGAAGAAACATGGACCCACACATATTGATGACTTTGAAGACGATGACCTTAGTGGTTTTGACAGTGACACCGAGACTGAGTCTTACAGTAGTAGTGATTACTCCGACTCTGAAAGTTCGGAGAGTGAAGATCGAGATAGGAGGGGTAGGAGAAGATTTCGTTCAAGTGCTAGTGCTTCTGAACTCACAAATGCTACTTGGGCATTGGGAGAGGGTGGTGTGTCAGTAGATAGACAAATCAAAGCACAGCAAGCTGAGATAAAGAAACAGTTGTCATCACTTGCAGAGCTTCAGAAGGGCATGGGGTTAAAGTCTCTACCATCCTTACAACAGCAAATATTGCAGCAAGATTTACAAAAGCTAGAGCAGCTTCAGTCTAGACTTAGCAACAAACCTGGCAACCAAAGCCTTCAAATGCAGTTGCTTGGGCAACAGATGCTTCTCTGTGAACATCTCAAAGAGGCTGAACAGATACTTAGCAGACCTTTAGCTCCAAGTCTAGTCCACAGTCAATCTGCACAGAGTCTGAAGCTGCAGATGTTGCAGCAGCAACAGCAGGCAATAGCAGAGCAACAGCGACAGATACTGCTTGATCAACAGAGACAGTTTGAAGTAGAACAGCAACATCAGTTACTTCTGGCAGCAGAACAGCAGAGACAAGCACTATTGGCCGAACAGCAGCGACAAGCACTATTGGCCGAACAGCAGAGACAGATACAAATGGCACAGCTGGTACCGATACAGCCCCATCAACCATTTTACGGTGGTCTAGCAGGCATGCAAATTTACAGCCCCTATAGTGCACCTGTAGGGTACTACTGAATTAGTGCATCATAACTACAAGAGGTCATAGCGTACACTATAATATTCTTGTAAAACATGCATGCAGTGCATGTTTACTTAAGGTTTTTTGTTTGTTTTTTTCTTTTGTTGTTTTGCAGTAGTTGCATATAGATTGCTGTTTTGCTGTTATGCTTTTAGCTGTTCCACACTATCTACCAGAAACAAAATATTCCAGTGATCAATATATGCACCTGCAGTTCCTGCTGAGAGGTTGTTGTAGCCATATATATCAAAACAAAATGCAAGGTAACAAGGTAGTCAAATATGGATGATCCCTTAGACCTAAATCAAATAATATTTCTAGCTTTGCTACGTAGTACTAAACCTCAAAATCAGCTGTTTTTCCCCCCTTCAATTGGGAGAAGTAACTATGCAGGGAGGATTAAGTTCCATATGGACCTAACAGCTTCAAACACAATTTCATGCACCTTTCTCATATAGCCAACTATTGCAGTTCATTAAATCTGTAGAACAAGTCAGATTAGGACAGCTGGCACTGTAGCTCCTTTAAACACTTGAACTTGCATGCCTAAGTCACTTCTCGCAGCTTAGTCATTGACATGAGATGTACCTGGAGTGGAATCAACATCAACTATCTTCTGACGGTGGATGTGCATGGGGACATGAATTTATGTCCAGTCTTGTACCTAGACCCGGGTATGAGGACCAAACTAGTTCATGTTCTGCTCCATTTTAGTAAAAAAAAAACCAACCAGCAAACAAACAAACAAACTTGGGCAAACAAAAGAAACAAAACAAAATTGCATGTTCCACTCAGTTCTTTACCACATGCTATGATCCGTAGTTATGTGTTGGCAAGTAGCTAGTAGAGCCTCTGTAGTGTGTCCGTTAGTGGACGTGGCGGTTAGTGGAGCGATATAAATTGAGCGTGGGCGGCAACGAGCCCCTATCGTTATGTGCGTATAATACGAAATGTGTGCGTGGGCGACATATGATAATTTTCTCTGTTAGCGTAAACTCAGCCACGTGCAAGGCTATCATTACTGCGCTTCGACTCGCCGCAGCTCCGAATACGTAAGGATGCATGGTGTTCAGATGTTTTGAGGTGAAATGTAGAGGAAAGTGAAGAGTACACATACTAGGGTTGTACGGATGGTGATTGTCCGGTTGTTGTAGCTCAGTGGCAGAGCACTGACTGCACAAACCAAGTGTCCTTCCCGGTGACTCCGGCCCTTTCACTTTCCTGTATTTCACCTCGAAACATCTAAAATCTCTATTTAGTAGCTGTATTGTTAAGTGTAGTGGGATGCCAAGGTCAATATCCTGTGGAGTTGCAAATCATCTCTGACTTTCAGAATTGTGTGTATACATGGAAAATGCATTCATATACACATAAGTGCCTTACTATCCCCCTGTTGTCTTTGGGGTGGTTTACACAAATTATCTAGCATTACGAATGAGTCGATGCATTACTCATTAGTGGAGGAGCTGGAACTATGCACTCTGTCTCAGAATTAATTTTGTTATACCTTGTCCCTACCTAAGTCAGTACCTAAGTTGGCTCATAAGGCAGCAGCACGAATATACACAGAGATGACTGCCGTATATACTCAAATTTCTGACTAATATATACATAATAGATCTAGTATAATAAAAGTAAAGGAAGTTTTGGGAAGAATGCTAGACCAATACATGTATACTGATACTTTAGATAGGGAGATAAATATGGTCATGCAGTGGGTTTTCATTTATTTTATGATTTTATCATATCTTGTAGAAGAAACACACTGCATGCACACTAACAGACAGGCTGACACCAGGAGGTAGGGTTTTGCTATTGGACCTCTCTCAGAGCAACACGAGACAGACTACACAAGGTACAGATGCCATGTTTCGTATATATCCTCAAATATGCATGCCTGCTAATGTAGAAGTGCTTTCACTAACCATCCTACTTATCAACCTAGTGCGGTAGTTAGTAGAGGAACCAGCTTTCATGCTAAAACTGCACACCGTGTCTAAGTATGGATCATAGCATCTTCCTGTCACATTAGTAGTGGTTTCTAATAACCACCACGCTCAACAACCTAGTGCGGTAGTTAGTGGAGGAACCAGCTTTCATGCTAAAACTGCACACTTTGTCTCTTTATTGATCCTAGCATCTTCCTGTCACATTGGGAGTGGTTTCTAATAACCACCGCACTCATCAACCTAGTGCGGTAGTTAGTGGAGGAACCAGCTTTCATGCTAAAACTGCACACCATGTCTAAGTATGGATCATAGCATCTTCCTGTCACATTAGGAGTGGTTTCTAATAACCACCGCACTCATCAACCTAGTGCGGTAGTTAGTGGAGGAACCAGCTTTCATGCTAAAACTGCACACCATGTCTAAGTATGGATCATAGCATCTTCCAGTAACCTTAGGAGTTGTGTTCACTAACCACCACACTCTTCAACCTAGTGTGGTAGTTAGTGAAGGAACCAGCTTTCATGCTAAAACTGCACACCATGTCTAAGTATGGATCATAGCATCTTCCAGTAACCTTAGGAGTTGTGTTCACTAACCACCACACTCTTCAACCTAGTGCGGTAGTTAGTGGAGGAACCAGCTTTCATGCTAAAACTGCACACCATGTCTAAGTATGGATCATAGCATCTTCCAGTAACCTTAGGAGTTGTGTTCACTAACCACCACACTCTTCAACCTAGTGCGGTAGTTAGTGGAGGAACCAGCTTTCATGCTAAAACTGCACACTTTGTCTCTTTATTGATCCTAGCATCTTCCTGTCACATTGGGAGTGGTTTCTAATAACCACCGCACTCATCAACCTAGTGCGGTAGTTAGTGGAGGAACCAGTTTTCATGCTAAAACTGCACACCATGTCTAAGTATGGATCCTAGCATCTTCCTATCACATTAGGAGTGGTTTCTAATAACCACCGCACTCATCAACCTAGTGCGGTAGTTAGTGGAGGAACCAGCTTTCATGCTAAAACTGCACACCATGTCTAAGTATGGATCCTAGCATCTTCCTGTCACATTAGGAGTGGTTTCTAATAACCACCGGACTCATCAACCTAGTGCGGTAGTTAGTGGAGGAACCAGCTTTCATGCTAAAACTGCACACCATGTCTAAGTATGGATCATAGCATCTTCCTGTCACATTAGTAGTGGTTTCTAATAACTACCACACTCAACAACCTAGTGTGGTAGTTAGTGGAGGAACCAGCTTTCAAGCTAAAACTGCACACTTTGTCTCTTTATTGATCCTAGCATCTTCCTGTCACATTGGGAGTGGTTTCTAATAACCACCGCACTCATCAACCTAGTGCGGTAGTTAGTGGAGGAACCAGCTTTCATGCTAAAACTGCACACCATGTCTAAGTATGGATCATAGCATCTTCCAGTAACCTTAGGAGTTGTGTTCACTAACCACCACACTCTTCAACCTAGTGTGGTAGTTAGTGAAGGAACCAGCTTTCATGCTAAAACTGCACACCATGTCTAAGTATGGATCATAGCATCTTCCAGTAACCTTAGGAGTTGTGTTCACTAACCACCACACTCTTCAACCTAGTGCGGTAGTTAGTGGAGGAACCAGCTTTCATGCTAAAACTGCACACCATGTCTAAGTATGGATCCTAGCATCTTCCTGTCACATTAGGAGTGGTTTCTAATAACCACCGCACTCATCAACCTAGTGCGGTAGTTAGTGGAGGAACCAGCTTTCATGCTAAAACTGCACACCATGTCTAAGTATGGATCCTAGCATCTTCCTGTCACATTAGGAGTGGTTTCTAATAACCACCGGACTCATCAACCTAGTGCGGTAGTTAGTGGAGGAACCAGCTTTCATGCTAAAACTGCACACCATGTCTAAGTATGGATCATAGCATCTTCCTGTCACATTAGTAGTGGTTTCTAATAACTACCACACTCAACAACCTAGTGTGGTAGTTAGTGGAGGAACCAGCTTTCATGCTAAAACTGCACACTTTGTCTCTTTATTGATCCTAGCATCTTCCTGTCACATTGGGAGTGGTTTCTAATAACCACCGCACTCATCAACCTAGTGCGGTAGTTAGTGGAGGAACCAGCTTTCATGCTAAAACTGCACACCATGTCTAAGTATGGATCATAGCATCTTCCAGTAACCTTAGGAGTTGTGTTCACTAACCACCACACTCTTCAACCTAGTGTGGTAGTTAGTGAAGGAACCAGCTTTCATGCTAAAACTGCACACCATGTCTAAGTATGGATCATAGCATCTTCCAGTAACCTTAGGAGTTGTGTTCACTAACCACCACACTCTTCAACCTAGTGCGGTAGTTAGTGGAGGAACCAGCTTTCATGCTAAAACTGCACACCATGTCTAAGTATGGATCATAGCATCTTCCAGTAACCTTAGGAGTTGTGTTCACTAACCACCACACTCTTCAACCTAGTGCGGTAGTTAGTGGAGGAACCAGCTTTCATGCTAAAACTGCACACTTTGTCTCTTTATTGATCCTAGCATCTTCCTGTCACATTGGGAGTGGTTTCTAATAACCACCGCACTCATCAACCTAGTGCGGTAGTTAGTGGAGGAACCAGCTTTCATGCTAAAACTGCACACCATGTCTAAGTATGGATCCTAGCATCTTCCTGTCACATTAGGAGTGGTTTCTAATAACCACCGCACTCATCAACCTAGTGCGGTAGTTAGTGGAGGAACCAGCTTTCATGCTAAAACTGCACACCATGTCTAAGTATGGATCCTAGCATCTTCCTGTCACATTAGGAGTGGTTTCTAATAACCACCGGACTCATCAACCTAGTGCGGTAGTTAGTGGAGGAACCAGCTTTCATGCTAAAACTGCACACCATGTCTAAGTATGGATCCTAGCATCTTCCTGTCACATTAGGAGTGGTTTCTACTAACCACCACACTCTTCAACCTAGTGCGGTAGTTAGTGGAGGAACCAGCTTTCATGCTAAAACTGCACACCATGTCTAAGTATGGATCCTAGCATCTTCCTGTCACATTGGGAGTGTTACCTAGTAACCACCACACTCTTCAACCTAGTGTGGTAGTTAGTGGAGGAACTACCTTTCAATGTACCATGTCTCTCATCTTTGTACCATTTTTGATCTGTTACTTCAGTAGGTGTAAATCTGGAGCCAACATTTATGCACAGCTGTTCTGTACAACCACATTCCCTGTTACTTTAAATCAGAACAAGATGAATTCTAATCCAAGGAAATGGTCAGTGCAAAATAGAGGGCCAATGAGTGAAGAAACTTATCACCTATTGTGTGATTCTTTAAGAGAAGGTGTCTCAATTTGTGAGGGACAATGTGAGCTTCATTTATGAGAATAGTTGCAAGGACAAGCCGAAGTTTATTTTAGATGACATCACTTCTAAGCTGTACAGATTAGAAGGAAAGTCTCGTAAGGAAGTGTTGTATGAGAGCAAAGCTAGAGAAGTCATACAAAATATTCATAGACCTCCAGGAAGAGCATGTAGGAAAGGTGTTGGAAGAGTTCAAATCCCAGTTTTACTGCAAAGGAATGGATGGGATTGTTCGTCAAACCCTAAAGGAGTGCAGTGGAACTTGCAACAGGTTAAGAGCTTTAAAAACAGGAAAAGCACCTCCAAATCTGATCCCGACATGCTGTGATGGAGCGAGTCCAGATAGATCTCATTGAAATGTATGGACCAACAAATCCCATAAAGGAACATGTCAAACATGATTACCGTTTTATTCTGACTGTTGTGGACACTTTTTCCAAATATTGCTGGCTGTATCCATTGATTGACAAGAAGGCTATCAATGTAGCAAACATGTTGCAACACATATTTGTGGAATATGGTTGCCCAGATCAATTGCATTCAGATAACGGGAAAGAATTTACTGCGGAAGTTGTTCAACACCTGTGCCATGCCATGAACATAAAGGTGATTCATGGTTCACCTTACCATCCACAAACCCAAGGTCAAGTGGAAAGTCTCTTTAAAACACCGATTACTGGATTTTAGACCCGAGGAACAAGTAAATGTTTGGCCATTTCTATTACCAGAAATCAGACAGAATCTAAACAACACCTGGCATGTAACTTTAAAATGCACACCATTCCAAGTATTTTTTGGAAGAGATTCTAAACACTTTCAGGATAAATCAGGTCGCTGCCTAACAGTTCTGCCTTCTGACCAGTTCCTGCTTTCAATGGCTGCATGTGATAATGCTGCAAACATTGCTGCTGGAAGTAGATGTCAAGTGGCTGATGACATCCCATCTCAGGATCAGCTAGCAGATGAAATGCTGGCTAGCTTGTATCACACAGCACAGACAAGACTCAGATATTACCTAACAGTTCGAGAAAATATGGAATCAAAGTTTTATGAAAATTATCTTGCTTATATCAGGAAAACAAAAACACGAAAATTTTCAAAAGGTGAGAAGATTTTGTTTCGCTACCCTGAGCAGCATGGTCTTGTACTTCTACCAAACTGTGAAGGTGTTGTGAGTGAGGTGTTACCATTTAACTATTACTCCAACCCCAGAAATACTGCGTGACAGTATTGTTACACCTGAGCAGAATCTAACTATGCTGCTCTTAAAGCATGTTAGTTATCACTATACATGTCTTCAAATTGAAAGTTGTGGTTCAATGTGGTGGCTGGACTCGAGAAGAAATGAACCTGTCAGTTTGTCACCATTATACTTGCATACAATACTGAAAAAGGAATTCAGTAAGTGTACCACTTCTGCTGCTCTCTTGATACTGGAGAGGCATGATGTGGCACATACCTCACTGCAAATTCAGTTGCATGCTGCAGGTAATTGCATCTGCCTTTTAAATGTGCTTTAGTATATGTAGCCAGTATTCATATTTCACTCACATACAGATAAAGCAGAATGCAATTCACACCATGAGAATGGTAAGACAGTGTTTGTGGTACAACCTACTTTCTACAAGGGTAAATTTTACTTCACATTAATGTAACATGCAGGAAATAAAGATGCTCCTATTGAAATAGAACACTCAACCTCCAACAGTGCTATTTCATATTCAAACGAAAAGGGTATGTAGTCATCTCAATATGTCACCTAAATGTTACATGATGCATCTTTCTTTTTTTTATTAATTGTAGTTCTGATACTTCATCCACCAAACCATGGTGAGTATGATTTGACAACAGATGATGTCAGAAAGGTTACATCTGGAATCTGGCTAAATGACAAAGTAAGTGAAATTTTAACTAGCTAAATACATGCACAGAGCAATTTCGTATGCTCACAGTAGGGAATATCAACTTGCAGGTTATCAACTTCTTTTTACAACTTCTGAATCAAGAAGAATGTGACAGAGTGGCGAAGGTAGACCATTGCTCAAAGTGGCATTACAGTTAACTTAATCACGTTATTTTACACTTCAAAATATATAGCTTTCACTTGTGAAGAGATCCTTTGCAAAGAAAGTGGTCTGTACCTCATCCTTCTTCTATGAGGCTGTGCAAAGGTGGAAGCGTTGGGGTAAAGCTTCAGACACATTAGCTGCATACGTCAAGGTCAGTTCATAATTATTGCTTAAAACTTCACAACACTCAAATTCAAATCCTTGTAAGAATTTCAGTAGGAGTGGTAGGTCTGCATGTCATTGCCTGCTGAGTGCCAGCATGTATCCTGCTTGTCTTCCACAGGATATCACGAGCATTCGAAAGCTACTGATTCCCGTGAACTTGGGATATCACTGGATATTGTTGGTAGGATATAATTCTTTGATCTTAATATTTTGTATTTTCAAAAAATGCATTTGTAAATGTGTACAGGTGTATGACATTGAAAGGAAAACTATATACTCATATGACTCTTATATGGGTGACCGGACTTCTTCAAGAAGTCCATACACCAATGTCATGGCAATGATCGGGTGCGTATATGTATAGTATGTTAATTGTGAAATGCCATATGATTTGGCTTATATTTTATACTTATAGGGAAGTGCTATGCTTGATCTACAAGGAAGAAGGTTACGTACAGAATCCTTGCAGTTGGCGAATGCAAGCAAAGCTGGTGTGTATACATGTATATGTATTTGTAAGGCTATGCCTTCAGTCTAAAGCTACACTTCTTAAACATTTTTAGAGCCTACCCCAGCAACAGAATAGTGATGACTGTGGAGTGTTTATCCGCAAGGTAATTAGGTAATACTGTTGCAGATCTCAACAACACTTGCAGTTATGTATTCCTCTACAGTTTGCAGCATGCATAACTCGCGGTGAAAAGATTGCTTTTGAGGTACACACTTTGTATAAGCTTTTCAGGCAGGTATTGCATGAATACTAATATTTCACTGTTCTTTAGCCAACTCAGGCATATGTCAGACAGTGGTTACTGAAAGAGATAATAATGAGGTATACAGACATGCAGTTAACTATGTACAACATACACTACCAGCTCATGTTCCTTCTGTACAGCCCAGTCACTAAGCCTGAAATGGTTCAGGCAGAGAATGGATATGAGAAGCTGAAGGCAGAGTTGTCCACAAACCTGACAATTACTTTTACCAAAACATTTCAGGTATAGCCACAACCAAATTGATAATAGAGTTAAATTGTTTCACGTGATTGAAAGCACAACAGTTATAAGTGTTAACACTTTGCAGCAAAAACTATTTCTGGTTTTTGGCATAGTGCATGCTTGCTGTTAAGACTATGGTTTTAGTCTCAATAGCTATCACAAATATAAAAGCATGTTGTTCTCACATGCTACATACATCACTACCCTTACAGTCTTTATAGTGACATGAAGACATAGTAAGAAAGTAGATTGTAACATCAAAGCTAAGCCAAAGCATTATAATGTCCTAATACGCCATAGATTAGTAGAATTTCACGGACATAATAATTGTTTCCTTTTTTCACATGCAACCCTGATCAGCTCATCTTGTGTTGGAATCCAGACACTTTGAATTGAATATTAACATTAGGCTCATCCTATACAGCTTGTCCCCAGCTTTTGTTGCATCCAGTATGCAAAAACTGGGGAGGAGCCTAAATATGCGGATAATTTTCAATTTATTACTTCTAATTACCATTTTCATTTAATTAGACTGTACTCTCTGCCTTTTTTGTAGGATGGAGAAATGCAGGACAGTAATGGTATTACTACTACATTGACTTTTTAGAAAAGTTATCTACAATTAATAATAATTTGATATCCTGATTTGCACCCACAGGAGGTGATTGTGACATGGATACATACACTGATACCTCTGAATCAAATGGAAGCAGTGACAATGAGGGAGGGCATTCATTGGAAGGTTATTCACAATCTAAAACTTCCGTCAACATAATTATGTATTGATTTGCAGACATATTTGTACACTTTATTATCTGTAGATATACCTATGCTAATACCTGAGTTTTCAGAGGAGGCCAAAAGAGTTCCCAGTGATGAGCAATTGTTCCACTTCACAACTCGAAAAAGATGCTACATTCACACAATGCAGCAGCTAGTCACTTCCAAGTCTTGGACCTCCACAAAAGTATGGAACAAGTAATAATGTCTAGTATCACTCACAATTGAATTCATGTTACTGTAGGGATGGTGATATTCCAAGGGCTGTGATACACAAAGCCTTAAAGTACGTATACGCTGAGGTATTGAAGTTCATGTCATTGTGTGCATGTGTTCTGTACTAAACTTGACAATCTAATACAGATTCAACTCAGAATACTGGCAGCTCAACCGATGAAAAGTCCTTATGGGCCATCATTGAACATCTGCAAAACTCTTAGAGAGATATCCCTGCCAGAAAATCCATGGCCCCTTAAAAACTCAATCATTGTAAGCTCTATAGCACAGACTCATTACCTTGTATTAGAGTGATCCAGACACTCTCTTCCCATGCAGATAAATGAAGTTTTTCTATATCTCTGTGCAATTGCAGAAGATGTCAAATGTGGGCACTCATATCCACATTCCAGAGTTGCTAAGATAGTGCTCTGGCCTGAGGTACATTAGAAATTACAGCCTGTGTTTCACTTTTTCATACTATGCCTATTCTTTCCTATACTTGCAGGCCATGATCTCAGTAATAGTTGAAGCATACAATATTGACTGGTACATGGGAAAAGCTATGTATGACGAGAAGACTCTTTGATACGCATGTGCATGCATGCAGGAATACAATCAATTAGCAATCATGACTGTAATGAATAACAAAATACATAAATTGCCCATTAAATTTGAGGTACTAGTCATGAATGAATAATATATGACACTATCATTCTGATGATTTATAGTAATGATTATGTCCCCACAAACTTAAACCAGTCATCTGCTATATCACTGTTTTTCTATACTTATTGTATCACTGTTCGTCATGTGCATATCAATTACATTTCTTGACAACCAGCAAAAGAAATTATAGTTGTACACAAGTTGCATGCAGAAGGGATTCCCAAGGATTGTGGCCATAATGTATAAGGAAAAGTAGTCACAAGGAAGCTGCACTTTTTGCTTTGTGCAAGGCTCTTATTTAGCCATGTAATTTCTTGCAACAGATAAAGGCACTTCCAGATGACATACCGGAAAAGATTTTCAGAAGACAAAGATAATGCAGTACTAAGCCAGTACACAGTGTACATCAACTTCATATATAGGTATAGACAAACTTCACAAATCAACAGAAAAAAGAATACCGAAGCACGGTGCAGCGAACGTTGGCGCAACTGGACCGCGCATTGCACGCAGCGCAAACCGGAAATGAGTGGGGCCTTCGGACTAATCGTACGCCCACGCTCAATTTATATCGCTCCACTAACCGCCACATCCACTAACGGACACACTACAGCCTCAATCATGGAAAATATGTTGGAAAGTAATGGCTTTACCACTCACTGACAACACACATTTCTACTTAGTCTTGCTAACTTACAAGCAAATTCTGGACACCACACTGACACAGTGACTTTTCTCAAATGGGCTATCCATTTAATAGGGGTACCCCCTATGGATGACAACCTTACACTAGTACCGTAGTGTCCCGCAAATACGCCCCCCCTTTTGCAACCTTAGCCTTAGTACAAAGCGCAGGGGGGGGCTTATACGCGGGATGCGACATTTTCTCTCGCGATTACGCCCTCCCTCGATCGATAAATATGAGCGGTTCTGTGGATGCTGGCTTCGTTCTTCATGCGCTGCTATTCCACCACGGAGACCTTGAACCTGACTGTATAGGAGTTTCAACGAGGGGGGGAACGAGCCCGAAGCGCAAGGCGTCGCCGAGCGTAGAACGCGAGGCGGAGAGATGCTCCCGACGTTAGCGGTAAGATGGCGAGCTTCAGCGTTGATGGACGAGGAAGCAGGGCGCTTCCGCGAAGTAGCTGGCGTGTCCATCGTTGCTGCAGGCGATCCGCGTTCGCGGTAGACAATTTAACAGTAGAAAGCCGAGTGGCTTGAATAAACTTGCGATGGAGTTGAGCGGTTCTGTGGATGCTGGTTTCGTTCTTGCGCTGCCATTCCACCACGGAGACCTTGAACCTGACTGTGTAGGAGTTTCGACGAGGGGGGGCTTATGCGCGGGATAAAAATACCTCTGCAAGACTTTGCGCTAAAAATGCAGGGGGGGCTTATGCGCGAGGGGGGGCGTATTTGCGGGACACTACGGTAATTAGCTACGCCTTCTGTTATTCTACCCCTAACACAAACAGATTTTGCCAACTAAGCCCCTAAGACAGACATTTCTGTATTGCAAGCACCCTTAGGACAAACAAATTTTGCCTATACCGACCCCCTGAGACAGACATTTTTCCCCTCTAGGACAGAATTTTGTCTATCTACCCCCTGGGACAGACATTTCTGCCTTGCAAAGCACCCCTAGGACTGACAAAAGGGGTGCTTGCATGGCAGAACCTGGCTATGAATTGAGCTACAAATCAAGCTACGAATTGAGCTTCAGGTCTGTGAATCACGATCGAGCTTTGGACCTGTGAATCGAGCTATGAATTGAGCTCCAAACTTGTGCCTCACCTTCATCTTTTATTCTGAGTCAAGAATCCTAAACTGAAGCAGTTTTGGACAACTACCATGCAGCTTAACAAAACAAATAATCAATATTGGAGTAAACTCTTGCAGTTGCTTTGCTGTGCTTTTTTGTCAGTGCCTTCAACATTAATTATGGGAATCATATTTTGGAATTTTTGTTATGCTCATATTGTATGAATGGTCTACAAAAACTGGTACCTGAACATTCTTGAGCTGTTGCTCATTCTCAACCCAATGTTTGCTGTTTCCACTTACTATGTAAACCAGTCTAGTGGAAGTCAGGCTGCTGTAGCATACACCTCAGTTGGCATAACATTTGTCACCTTTGTGGGGGTGGTCACCTAAAGCATGTGCATATGCATGAACACATACCACATTTGTATGTGCATGGATCAAATCAAAGGTTAAACCACACATGCATTATTTGAGCGTGCAATACTTATTTTGGTTGTTGGGATTTCATGCAGACACGATTTTCAAGTTGAATAGGAGAAGGCCCCTGTCACTTGATAACTTGTGGGGAGGAAATTTCAATCAGATAAGGGCCACAGTGAAAAGTCAACATCAGCTATACTGGATAATCGCAATTCACTCTGGATTGCTGACAAATTTCTCACTACACATGCTACTTAGATTAGAGTGTTAGCTATTTCTCTGCACACATTATTTAAGTGTGCAATACTTATTTTAGTTGTTGGGATTCATGCAGACAATTTTCAAGTTGAATAGGAGATATCCCCTCACACTCGGTAACTTGTTGGGAGGAAGATTCAAGTCAGATAGGGGCCATATAGTGAAAATCAACATCAGCTATACTGGATAATCACAATTCACTCTGGATTGCTGACAAATATACCCAAATTTCTCACTACACATGCATGCTTCTTAGATTAGAGTGTTAGCTATTTGGCTGCACACATTATTTGAGTGTGCAATACTTATTTTAGTTGTTGGGATTCATGCAGACAATTTTCAAGTTGAATAGGAGATATCCCCTCACACTCGGTAACTTGTTGGGAGGAAGATTCAAGTCAGATAGGGGTCATAGTGAAAATCAACATCAGCTATACTGGATAATCACAATTCACTCTGGATTGCTGACAAATATACCCAAATTTCTCACTACACATGCATGCTTCTTAGATTAGAGTGTTAGCTATTTGGCTGCACACATTATTTGAGTGTGCAATACTTATTTTAGTTGTTGGGATTCATGCAGACAATTTTCAAGTTGAATAGGAGATATCCCCTCACACTCGGTAACTTGTTGGGAGGAAGATTCAAGTCAGATAAGGGCCACAGTGAAAAGTCAACATCAGCTATACTGGATAATCGCAATTCACTCTGGATTGCTGACAAATTTCTCACTACACATGCTACTTAGATTAGAGTGTTAGCTATTTCTCTGCACACATTATTTAAGTGTGCAATACTTATTTTAGTTGTTGGGATTCATGCAGACAATTTTCAAGTTGAATAGGAGAAGGCCCCTCACACTCGGTAACTTGTTGGGAGGAAGATTCAAGTCAGATAGGGGCCATAGTGAAAATCAACATCAGCTATACTGGATAATCGCAATTCACTCTGGATTGCTGACAAATATACCCAAATTTCTCACTACACATGCATGCTTCTTAGATTAGAGTGTTAGCTATTTGGCTGCACACATTATTTGAGTGTGCAATACTTATTTTAGTTGTTGGGATTCATGCAGACAATTTTCAAGTTGAATAGGAGATATCCCCTCTCACTCGGTAACTTGTTGGGAGGAAGATTCAAGTCAGATAAGGGTCATAGTGAAAATCAACATCAGCAATACTGGATAATCACAATTCACTCTGGACTAGCTACTGACAAATTGCATAGAACTGCTATATGGTCAGCGTTTGGTCACTCTTTGGATTTCAGGACTGAAAGACGCAATTTGGAAAGGTATACCATTCAGCATGAATATACTTGGTGGGTATCCATGAGTTGTTAACAAACTTGCACTCAGTATGATGCATCAGTTTGGTATATAAAATCTTGCATCTAGCAATACTACTTTATAGTAACTGCAATAGCCTTATCATGGAAAACAAGTTTTCAGCCATATCAAATGAATGTAGTATGTATAGTTCACTAAATGGATCACTTGGGTTTTCATTGAAGTATGGTTGAGGAAGATAATTTCAGACTTAAAGACGGAAGACCTCTCTGCTGCAAAGACCACACTTTGATTAAATTATTATGTTGTGGTCACTGAAGGAAAGTTAGTCTAAGTTGAAACTGTTCAGTGTAATTACACCTCAGAAGCAGCAACATACAACAGGCAGGATATGCACAATTAATTAAGTTTGCAGGAGTAAAAGGTGCCTACATATAGGAGGATAAAATTTTTTGCAGCACGACTAAACATGCTGTTAATTCTTGCAAGATCAGTTCCCATATGCGCATTCACCGCGATTGGATAAGTTGATACATGCATATTGTTATTTGTCTATACATATATAGGCGCAGGAAGTAAATGGGAGGTGTGGAGACCATGCTGTGCCGTGCGAAGCGCGACGGGAAAAATTCAGCGCGGCTCTTCCTACGCCACTTCTATACCATAGTACTGGTATGCATGCACGTTTCTCTTGGGGGGGGGGGGGGGGGGGGGGGGGGGGGTCAGTTGCCCCCCCTGCCCCTATGCTAGGTACGGCACTGGCTAGTCATGGCGTACGGTATATGTAGGGATGACCCCGGGAAAAAATGGCGGCCACATTAAAAGTGCACAAATGACACGCTCGAAATGTCTGCGTTAGTCAACGGCCTCTATGAGCTATATCAGGCATTATCGAGTGCTTCCATGGGCAACAGGACCGCTAACTTTGCTGGAAAGCATCGCTAAAGTACCAGACCGGCAAGTCGCTAAAACGGGCAAATCGTCTATCTTCCGACTTCTTCTTTCTTCTTTCTTTTCTCCACCACGATAGCACGACAACGGCTGAAGCTATTACAACGATTCAAACGCAAAAGAACAGTATAAATCACTGGGTATTGTACTCACCACTTACCGTATAGCGGGAAATTTTCGCTGGGTGTAAATTTTCGCGATTTTCGCGGACGGATCTGCTTCCGCGAAAATAAAAACCGCGAAAAAATGAAAAATGATGACGTCATTACGTGCATACGTCGAGTACCCATGTGAACAAGGGGTCACTCTAAAAGTAGGAACGAGGAAATGAGAAATGAGAAATGGGAAATGAGGAAATGGGGAAATGAGAAGAAAGTACATTGGATTTCACTCAGCAAAAGGCTGCTGATGTTTTGTGACTGCAGTCATCAAATGTGATGAGAAAGTCAATGTCCATCCATGCATGCATGCACTCACTGAGAGATCATCTTGCCTGACAAAGGGCATTGCATCACGGTCTGCAAGCTAGTTCTATGTAGTATGTTCTTCACTTCTGGCAGTTTGTTAGCTTTCTTGAAGTTTGTTGAATCTGTGTCATACCAACTTTATTTTATACAAGGAGACATTTTGAGGCTTCTTCATGCAGTTGCTTGCATAATTTATTATGGATTATATTTGTCTCACATACAGCACTATTATTTAAAACAGCATGTACTATTCACACCAACTCTGTAGAGAATATAATTACTGTGTGTGAATTATAGTTTGCATGCACTGAGTGCAGGAGGGAATGTACAACAGCAGTGGCGTAGGAAAGACTTTTTGATTGGGGGGCACAGTTTAAAACTACACATAGAGTAGTGAGCGATTTATATAACAATTTATGAAAATGTGGGGGGGGGCACATGCCCCTGGTGCCCCCCCCCCGGTTCCTACGCCTATGAACAGCTTTAGACCTGAGTGTGACAAATTCTATTTACTGTCTGACAAAGTAGATATATGCACACACTCCAGTTCTATTTCCATGCTACTGTTAGAAGGACTCTATAGGCCTACATCTAGCTAATCATGGCTTTGGCAACTTTAGCAACTTTGCACAACATGTACACTGTCCTTTACACCACTTGTGCGTTGCCGTTCCATTTCCCCATTTCCTCGTTTCCCATTTCTCATTTCCCATTTCCCGTTCCTACTTTTAGAGTGACCCGTGAACAAGATGGTTCTCTACAGTCTGTCTGCCCTCTAAATGGTTGCTGTAAAGAAGAATCAGCCTCCTACTGTACAAAATACCAACGAAACCGTAAGAGACGCTCCGAAGATGTCGCATCAACCGGTAGGGGTGTGGTCAGAGCGTCCCTGTTCCGCGAAAATATAAACCGCGAAAATTTAAGGGTCTGGACGCTTTTCCGCGAAAATTTGCACCAGCGAAAATTTCCCGCTATACTCGTTCTCAAAGAAAGAACTCGAACTAGTCGGCAATTCTCAGGTAATCCCACGCTTATGCTTGCTGCCATACGCCATTTTGTTAGAATCATAGTGATTACGTCAACAGAAGTTCAACTGAGCGCGCGCACGTGTTCAGATATAGCTTATATACCGCGATGAAGACCGCAACAGCCAAGGTCAGGTGGAATAACGCAAAACATAGAGAGGGAATGTGCATGCCTCCAGGAGAAGTAGGCTATTCTAAGGTGTGTATTACTAGAGCTGCTGTAAATGAAAGTGTATGTGAGGACTCCCACACTGAGCACGTGTAGATTGCAAGTGCAGCAGTTTCTACTTCCGTTTGGACTATAGCTGAAGTGATTCTGTAATCT
Organism: Agelas oroides; assembly: GCA_949130485.1. Classification (NCBI taxonomy): domain Eukaryota; kingdom Metazoa; phylum Porifera; class Demospongiae; order Agelasida; family Agelasidae; genus Agelas; species Agelas oroides. Next base: position 7,008,922 of record OX422184.1, on the reverse strand, counting down.
GGTCAGTTGCTAATTCTATAACTCCCCTATAGATACGAGATACTTGATGGTTAAAATAATAGCTGGCAACTTAACACTAGCTAGCAACTTAGAACACTAGCCACTGATATTTATTTTCAGCTTTCAAATTTCAAATTTGCTTGCTATGGTCATTTACAACGAAAATGCATATAGTACATGTTACATACAATGTTTACTTAGAGTTGATGGTAGCATTTTGGCTGGGTCTTCTTAACATCCTCCTTTTGTGTTGTGCCTGAATCTTCATATTCCTCCAACACAGCAATTAGCAGCCTATTGGCAGCTTGGTCCTCCAACTGCTCTAGTGCAGCTAATAGCTCCAAGTCAATGTTGGCTTCATTCAAAAACGTCTGGACTAAAGGAGGCGGTCGCAGAAACTGGCAGTTGTTCAGCTCCCACTCACTTCATGTGGATTACTATGGGTTCACGGAAAAACTCTGCAGACTTTGTCCCCACAGAGCTCACATACATGTAGTATTGAGTTGTAAGCCACCACTACAGCAACAGTTTTACAGTGAGTAGCTATAGTCTAAATCAGTTTGACACCACAGCGTTGGGATCTATTTGATTTATAAGCCTGCATGCAAAGCCTCACAAAACTAATGTGCTTTGCACTTGGGTTTTATGAGGCTTTGCTTGGGCTTCTAAACCCCATAGATAAATTTACAATTTCACTTGGAAGCATTTGAATGTATGATGATTCTTTGTTCTTTGTGAACAACACAGTTCTATGCTTTCCTACTTTACAGACCATGCATCTTCCCCTCGCCTTCCTTTCCCACCTCTCTTCTCTCTTGCCATTCTAAAAAAAAAAGAGCAGGAACAAGTCACAAAATAGTTTTCCAAATGAAAACAAGCCCATGTAGGGATGGAACCCTCAAAAACCAGCCAAACAAGATGGGAACGACACCACAACATATTCACACCATCCCTACATCTTGTGCCATTTTGCCAACTATGCACACCAGAAAACTCTCTACATGCACTTAGCCTATTCACACCCACTAAATGAACATGGTACTCAGCACTGCTCAGTCCACAGCTTTCCACATAGCTAGAAGACAATGCATATCTGCCACATTCAGCAAATTTCACAACATAACTTAAACTGCAACATACCGTACAGATCCAGCACTGCTCACAGTTTCTGCATAGAAGACAGACTATACCTGCCATGCTCAGTAGCAACTACATTGCAGCCACCTACAACATAGCACACTCTCCATGCACATCAACATGCACTAAACACCCAGCACTACCCTCCCCACTGCCTTCCACAACCCTCCTATGCACACAACTACAAGATGTAGGGATGGTGTGAATGTATTGTGGTGTCGTTCCCATCTTGTTTGGCTGGTTTTTGAGGGTTCCATCCCTACATGCGCTTGTTTTCATTCGGAAAACTTTTTTGTGACTTTAGGTATATGTGTGCCACAGTATGCATTAGAGCTTGCCAGTTCTTTGTAGCTAGTCATAGGCATAGGGGGGTGTGCAGTGAGTGCGAAGTGTGAGGCGCATGAGGCTCAGATTTTTAACATGCTCTAGACCTGACAGTCAGACCTTAAACCTAAGTCAAAGTCAGAGAAAAAGGTGAGAAATAAAGAAGAGAAAATAAAGAGGGGAAAAAAAGACAGTGACTCAGGGAGGGACTCGAACCCGCGACCTGGCAAATGGCCTGCCATGCTCTAACAAACTGAGCTACCGAGTCACTCGGCAACTCAGTGGGTGAGTTCGAGTACTTAAGGCTGAGCTGCCAAGGATCCAGCCGAAGCGGATACCAAGCTGGCATGTTCGATGGGGAGGGTGTGGCGAGCGCAAAGCGCGAGGCGCATGAGGCTCAGATTTTTAACATGCTCCAGACCTGACAGACCTTAAACCTAAGTCAAAGTCAGAGAAAAAGGTGAGAAATGGGGGCACCGGGGGCATGTGCCCCCTCCCCAAGTTTTCAGTTGTGCCACACCCACTCTATATGTCCTGTACTACGAATTAAAAACTGTGCCCCCCCCCCCCCAATCAAACAGTCTTTCCTACGCCTCTGTGTAGGTAATAGAAAGGGAATAGACTAATTTTCAGAGATCTGATGCTATCATTATTCCACTGTGCTCGAGTAACTTTGTAATGAAAGGCACAGAAGTGCCAAACCCTTGGTGCAGCAGTGCATGTGATTGTAGGTACTTGTGTGTTAACTAGAATCGATCACTGTCTCGTGAACAATAGTATCACAGGGCTGTAGCCATGAAATTTGGAGTGGTCAGGTTAGTGGTGCGTGCGTAAGCACACAACAGCTAGGGGGGTCTGGGGGCATGCTCCCCCAGAAAATTTTTGGAATTTAGAGGCTATGAGGTTGCTTCTGAGACCATTTTTGGGCCAAAACGATGCTTCTCGGAGGCCAGACGACAGAGTTTTACATGCATGAACATCTACCCTTTCTGCCCGTTGCGCCATATAGCACTGCATGGTTTCGACTTTCCGATCGTTCGCTAATCTCACAAGCCACACCCTTCGCAGATCGTTCGGTTGGAAGAATGGAAAATTGTTGGAAGACTCGGTCTTTCGCACTGTTCGCAGCCATCTCGTATTTTGTTGCAACATGTCACCACGCTGTGTGCGTGCCATGGGCGTTTGCCGAGCATTGGCCTATTTGGCGACGCCAAGCAAGCCATGGGTGAGGGAAAAAGTGGTCCGGTTGAAACCGGACTAACCGGACCGGTGGCTACGGCCCTGAATTATTATCATCATCATGTTGGATCATGTAGGATATCCGACTACCGCGCCGAAATGAAAGGGGGCGTGGCCTACAGGCACGTGGTGCCACGCCCACTCTATTCCGCCGATGCGCAAGGCCCACGCCCACCCACTAATGAAAAGGTTAATATTAACCAGACTTGCACGCATGTGCAATCACTAACAGGTGCAAAAAAGAACAGCAATTATACGGTAAAGGATATGCACGTAAAATGGCTGGGAATAGCTTCGTTCCCAGGCCCCGCCCAGCTTTCCGTCGCTATTAGCACTGAAAAGCGGGAGAGGGCCTGGTATCTTCTCTCACGTGAGTGACGTCAGGATAGAAAGGATGGTAAAAGGTAGTCTCGTGCCCAGCCGGAAATAACCTACGGAAAATCCGTCCGGTAACATTGCGCGCGCCTTTCTTGGGCTTTTGCACACGTCAGCAGGGTTTGAACGCGGCCGGCGCTGACCATATATGGACGTTCACACCTCTACATGGCTTCAATTATCACCAATTAGCATCCGCACAAGCGCTAGGGCGCCAGTGGGCCGCCCCAGTAATTGGACATGCTACAATTTGATTGGCACGTTCAAATAACTCCGTCGTAAGTAGAAAAGCCCCAGAATCGAGCCCAACTTTACCAGACGGATTTTCCGTAGGTTTTTCCGGCTGGTCACGAGACTAGGCTCTCCCCGCTTTTCGAATTTCCGTACTGCAAGCTGGGCGGGGCCTGGGAACGAAGCTATTCCCAGCCATTTTACGTGCACATCCATTAGTGGGTGGGCGTGGGCCTTGCGCATCGGCGGAATAGAGTGGGCGTGGCACCACGTGCCTGTAGGCCACGCCCCCTTTCATTTCGGCGCGGGAGTCGGATATCCTACATGATCCATGATATGATATGATGTTTGCTCTCGAGTTGATATGGCACGCCTTTCAATATAAATTCATTCCTAACTGTCTAGCTTTCTCTCGCAAATTACACTCTGCTTTTCGTTTGGATCGAAAGACATGATCACAGCGTTCACATGTCTTCCGTCTTGCATTAAGACATTTCGAAAACTCTTAAAAACTCAATACTTTTGCGGTATTAGTACCTGAGTGTTTTTTTTTTCTTTAATTTTATTTTGCTACTTCCTGTTTGCGGTATTGTATAAATCACTTCCTTCTTTCCTTGTATGGTTTCCTTTCTTGCCTTTGTTGTTGGTGTTGTATGTATATACAGGACTCCCTGGTGGACCAGCCATTGGCTGAAGGGACATTTCCTGTTTGAAATGAAAATTAATCAGGTACAGCAGCTTTACACTGCGGGCATACCTTTGTTGGAGGCATACTTACCGCCAATGGCCAAGAATCGAACTTCCAAGAACAAAATGGCCGCTAGCCACGTGGTCCAGATTCATACGCATGCGCGTTTTCCGCGGAGTAAAAGATGGCCGACTTATCATGTAGCCGTACCAACAGGAAACGCTCTAGCTTCGCAACGAAGAAGCATTTTCAGAGAAAATCGCTTAAACGTTTCGACCTTCATCCGCCGTTGAGAAGGTTAGTATCGTTTGTGGCACGAATAATCACGTGAAAAGTGAGACGTTGAGTAGCAGACACACAGACCAAGTACTGTAACCCTCGCTGCGCATGCGCGCCGAGGGTTAACTAGGATCTGGAGACTGAGAGCTAGGTGAATTAGTAGAAATTCACACTGGCTCTAATGCCCAAGATGAAACTAGAACAAGGTATCCGGCAGTGATTATATCATAATTAAATACCAGATCTCCAGATCCTAGTTAACCCTCGGCGCGCATGCCCAGCGAGGGTTACAGTACTTGGTCTGTGTGTCTGTTACTCAACATCTCACTTTTCACGTGTGACCCCATGAGAGTAGGACTAAGACTGTGCTATAGTCAGACAAATTAAGAGCATTGATAATTGGATTCATCATCTGGTAAAGTGCACACGTTTATTTGTGTTTATTTGTGTATGACGGACGGATATTATCTCTGCGTGTGTATGACAGGTATGTGTTGTGAATTTGGTTCAAAAGAATTCATTGTAGTCTTGTACCCAGACTTTATGGGCATGAGACTAGACTCCTTCCATGCTTAGCTACACCTTTGCCCTTTTCCTTAGTCAAAATATGTGTTCTTGTTGCTTACTCTCCACAGGCCCGTAGGCAGGGGGGGTTCGAGGGGGTTCGCTCGAACCCCCCTTTTGACTTTCAAAAGATTTTATATACACCTCTTAACTGCACATTTTAAGTATCCTACCGTTTGTCCACTAGTCTTGCTGCTATTGAGAATCACCGCTGTCCAAACGAGTCTGGTTGCAGCGACATGCAGTATGGAAGTTCGTTCATGGAGGATCAGCGCGGAACGCGCGCGCGTAAGCTATTTAGTGTTTACGCAGCTGCGGTGAAAGGACGCGCGTAAATATGTGCGTAAATAAATTGCTAGTTCAGGCGCTCGAGAGTTGTCCTTCTAGTGATGCCCCCCCCTCCTGCTGTTCTGCCAACCTCAGTACCCTATCGTGAAAATTCGAAGTCAGCTGGCATAGCAAATGCAAACATGGACAGCCAAAAATTGGATGCAATACTCCGCGAGCCACATATATAGCTACTACGGCTCTGCTTCTGTCCCAAAATGGTCTCAGAAGCAATCTCAGCATCTAATTTCTAAAAATTTCCTGGCGGAGCATGCCCCCAGACTCCCCTAGTCTTGCATGCTTATGCAAATCAGACACCCATGTAACCCCCCTTCTAAAAATCCTGGCTACGGGCCTGCTCCACTTTAAGTATATGGATATGAATAGCCTGCTTAGTAAAAAAGAGACTGCATGAATATAAAATTAATGCATGTAGCCTGACCCTATTCTCTATATAAAATGTTAAACCCTTTAGGGTCCATATCGCACTTTTGACAGCATACAGTTATATGGTTTCTCTTTTTGAAATGCCATTCACTCATTAGCTAGTGTTATTGCAGGTAGTTTGTTAGTGTTTCCACTTTCTAAGAGAGACTGTAGTAAAATGGGTGTAACAAGGCACACCTTCACCTGCCTTATACCCGCGCGTTACGCGCATAATATAGCCCGAGGCACGGTAGCGCGCTCAATACACGTAGCTTATACGTGGGTATGCTGGACGCGTGACGTCACGTAAGCAGGAAAATTGCTTCGGGAGTCGCTGTGAGGGGTGACGGTGGTGTAGCTGCTGAAGGGAGACTTGTTGGTGTACCAAGATTTTATTCCTGGGGTAAGTCCACCATGTCATTAACGAACATCAAATCACATTGGATGTCCACGCTTCCTCTGGCCTATGTATTAGATTATGTTAGTTATATTATACGAGCAAAGTAACCGCACCCCAAGATGCTCATAAGAAGTTAGTGCTGCAGGTTTACCTTGGCTCGAACACTTTAGAGTTCAGTGCTATACGTAGGTTAAATCTTTGTTAGTAGGCTTTAGGAAGAAAAGTTCACTGCTACTTAGCCACAAGACCTGAAATAGAAGGTTTTAGAGATCAGGGTAACCGGTTTTGTGCTGCAAATTTACCTGAAGTAGAAAGCCTTAGAGTTCAGAGTTTTGTGGCTTCTTAAAAAAGCTTGACCCTCAAGGGAGGAGCCAGACATCAGTTTATCAATCGTGAATAGCGAGGCACACCTTCGCCTGCTTCATACTCGCGCGTTACGCGCATAATATTAGCCCGAAGCACGGTAGCGCGCTAAATACACGCAATGATTTTATACGTAGTATATTGAACGTGTGACGTCACGTAAGCGGAAAAATCGCTTCGGGAGTCGCTGTGAGGGGTGACGGTGGTGTAGCTGGTGAAGGGAGAGTTGTTGGTATACCAAAGTTTCATTCCTGGGGTAAGTGCACCATGCCATTAACGAATATCAACTCAGATTGGATGTCGAACGCTTCCTCTGGCCTGATTTATTATCATACGTCTAACTCACGCTAATGTATGGGAGTCAATGGGGAAGCCTTGCAGCTGCACGCAGTTTTATAAAAAGCCGTATTTTTTACTACAAGTCACGCGAGAATCCCTATCAGTACTGCAAGTCACGCGAGAATCCGTATCAGGTACTACAAGTCACGCGAGAATCCGTATCAGGTAATGCAAGTCACGTGCGCTGCATCTGAACATGCAATGAAATCGAAGGTTCATACGATAAAATCATTATCACCATAGTACCAAGCTATACCGGAAAAATATCACTCGTTTGTTGCCGTTGGCATTGTTACTCGTGCTGCGCACTCGTAACAATACAGACGGCAACAAACTCGTGATATTTTCCGGTATAGCTTGGTACTATGGTGATACTTATATATTTACGTGGGTCCTTTAAGTTGCATCTTGGGGTGTATATTATATTATATTATATTATATTTTATTATATTGTATTGTATTATATTATATTATATTATATTATAATGCGCTGGTCCTTTAAGTGGGGTGTAATATTATAAAGACTTAAAAAACATTAAAAATGTAAAGAGATGTAGGGATGGCATGCCAAAAAGTATGCAAACAAGGTACGGATGATGCATGAAAGCAAAGGTCTACATATTGGCAAAGCCCCATCCCTACATCTTTTTCACACTGCAGTTAGACAGTGCATGGGTAATGCAGTTCATGGCTGTAGCCTCGTTCTCAGGCCACTTCCTAGCTCCTTCCACATGGCCTGGGAACGAGGCTAATATGAGTGTATAGATATGTGTGCCTTGTAGGTGGCTACCAAGGTTAGTAGTTTTATTGCCAACATACTATTTGTAGCGACAGTGGTACCCTTGTTATATGCCTCTGGTATATAACCTAGACAGTGAGCTCGAGTGGGCTGCAGACTGGTCATAGTAATCAGTGTGTAAAACTCAAGCACTCATGGACAGTGTTAATAACTGCATGGATGGGTGCAGATTCAGCTCTCAAGCACGCTGACTGCAGTGTGAAAAAGATGTAGGGATGGGGCTTTGCCAATATGTAGACCTTTGCTTTCATGCATCATCCCTACCTTGTTTGCATACTTTTTGGCATGCCATCCCTACATCTTTTTACATTTTTAATGTTTTTTAAGTCTTGTTTCTGTGCTTTTTTTTGATGTTAATCTCAGTTACAGTTTGACCTAAGCCTAAGAAGAATATTTCAAGTGTAACCACAAAACCAGAACTTGAAGCGGCGTTGACAGTTTAGTAGTGATTCCAGTGTGATATCTGCCCTCCCTGGAGAAAAGTGTAACAATTATGTGCAATATAGCCAGCTAGAACCTGATGAAGGGCCAACTACTCTCCGTACCAAACTTTGTGAAACCAATTTCACGATTCAGTTGTCAATCACATGACGACTGACCAGATGCAGCACAGAAAACTATCTGACATACTGACAACTGACCATCCTAGCTTTAGTCTCACTGAGCCAGACTCTCACACGAAAAGCGGGAGAGAGTCTGGTGACACTCGCATATTGAAATTGGTCCAGGAATTTCTGGGACCGATAATTGACCATAATTGGGTTAGTGCAGCTGCGTGTTTGAAGGTCTGGCTTCAATGTCACTTCCATGACTTCCTTGTCAATGGCACACTTGTTCGCACCTACTTAATTACCTACTGACTCGCTGACAGTGCAACACCAACTCAACATGCGAGTGTCACCACTCACCAGACTCTCTCCCCCTTTTCGTGTGAGAGTCTGGCTCCGCGAGACTATCCTAGCTTTACAGTTCACTAAAGCTGTGAGTAGGCTATTTTTAGTGTAGCTACAAGTAGGCAGTTGAATGCAGCGCCTTACCTACGTGGTGTTCATAAGCCTTGCACAACGCCGCTGGGAGGAAAAGACCGTGCCAGTCATGCCCGCTCGCTTGTGTACTCTCGCTTCCAGACCAATGACCGTGGTCTTTGGTCTGGGAACGAGACTTCGTTTGCGCATGCGTACAAAATTAGAAAATGGCGTCCTAAGCAACGGTCAGCAGCCTCAGAGTGTTGTGAATGGCTTTTGTAGACCAGGGTGAATTTGAAGTCATGAAGACGCTGAGACTGAGTGGTCGTAGAGCTGCGCGCTCTGATAAGCATCAGTTTCGTGCTAAAATGACGGTGAGCACTTAAACCGTTTGTGAGATATCGTTGTTGAACACAGTGGTCTTAACAAGAAAGAAAGAAAGAGAAGAATACGAAAAATGACACTTTCCCTACTGCACACTTTTGCGTTTAGCTGTCTTCCGCGTGGCTTTTGGCCACTTATATGAGTCTTGCTGATCACAAAGGCACTCGAAGAGGACGTCTGGGCGCTTAAATAAGCTTTTAGCGTGTTTGTGGTGAAGTTATACGGCTTTTGCATATATTGCGCGTCGGCGCCATCCCTACAGAGAGTCTACCGACTCTCTGATTACGCGGGTCCTTTAAGTTGCATCTTGGGGTGTAACTTGGGATACCAGTGCTGATACTCTACTAAGTAAATGTAAAACACCTCAGCTGATAATTGAGTTGTACCAATGATATGAGGCTTACATGCATCGAAAACAAGTGACCATTACTTGTAACCTATTTCCCTCAACATGCAGCTTCCTAACTATGGCTTCAAACCAGGGAGTGCTCACTCTGGTCATGACTATGGTTCTAATGGGTCTCCCCTCATGGACGTATGGATTAACACTTCATGTGAGACCAACATCAACCAACACATCCTGCCCCACATACCCCTGCCACACCCTCTCTGAGTATGCAAAACACCCTGGGCAATATTTCAATGGTTCAAATCTCACTCTGCAATTCTTGCCAGGTAATCACACAGTCTATGTGAATGTGACAATAACACATATCTACCAATTGGTAGTCCTTGGTAACATTGATGCAGTGATACCAACTAGGATTGTATGCAGCTCCAATGTCGGATTTGCCTTCATGGACATTTCAAAGGTGAGAATAGATGGCTTAGCTTTTGTTGCCTGCAGCAGATCTCATGGAGTTAGGTATTTCTATGGTTTGTATCTTCAATCAATTCAGACTACTGAGATCATTAACTGCACCTTCCGGGATAGCTATCGTAGTGCACTTGGGATAGTCAACAGTCATGTGGTTATGAAATGGAACAACAGCTTTATAAGCAACTGTAGGATGTGCTCAAATGGAGGGTGTAAGCCTAATCCTCTGATTCCCTTTTGGCGTCCTTGGTGCTTAGATGGAGACTGTGATAATTTTAGGGGTCCCTCCTGTTTAGGAGGTGGTGTATATGTGGATAAAAGTAATCTGAGTTTCACTGGCAACAACAATTTCATTGGTAACTCTGCTACTCTTGGTGGGGGAGTGTATTCAAGGACCAATAGCAGCATGAACATCAGTGGGAACACCACTTTCATTGACAATTCAGCTTCAGATGGTGGAGGACTCTACTTATGGTCTAGTAGCAATGTAGTTATTGGTGGAAACACACTTTTCTTAGGTAATACAGTTAGGTGGCATGGTGGAGCAGTTTATGCAACAGGCAATAGCTACATGAACATCAGTGAGAACACCACTTTCATTGCCAACTCAGCTGATTATGGTGGGGGAGTCTACTCACAGTCCAATATGGACATCAGTGGGAACACAACTTTGATTGGTAACTCAGCTAATGTAGGTGGAGGAGTCTATGCAAGATCCAATACCAATTTAGGCATCATTGAAAATACCAAGTTCATAAATAACACAGCTAGTGATCATGGTGGGGGAGTTTATGCTGGGTCCAATTGCAGTGTAAATATTGGTGGAAATACAAATTTTGTCAATAACTCAGCTCATCATAATGGTGGAGGGGTCTATGCACAGTCTAACACAAACATGACTATCAGTGGAAACACCACTTTCATTAGTAATTCAGCTAGTGATCATGGTGGAGGATTTTATATAGGATCAGTTGGTAATGGTGGAGGAGTCTTCATAGGGTCTTTTAGCACTACCAATATCACTGAAAACACCAATTTCTTTGGCAACTCAGCTACTTATGGCGGAGGAGTCTGCATAGACTTCAATTGCAAAGTATACATCTGTGGAAACACAGCTTTCATTGGTAACTCAGCAGTTGATGGTGGTGGAGTTCACTCATGGGCTAATAATTGTGTTAACGTAGGTGGGAACACTACCTTTATTGGAAACTCAGCTGTTGATGGTGGCGGAGGAGTTAGTTCATGGTTTCATAGTAATGTGAACATCACTGGAAACACCATTTTCATTGGTAACTCTGCTAGAAGGAATGGTGGAGGAGTCTGCTTGTGGTCTAAAAGTGAGGTCAATGCAGGATACAATAGCATTGTGGACATTTTGGGTGGTGGTGGAGAATTTTATGCAGCGGGCAATAATCATATGAAGATCAGTGAGAGCACCACTTTCAATTCTAACTCAGCTCATGGTAAGGGTGGAGGAGTCTTTGCAGGATCCAGTAACAGTGTGACAATCAGTGGGAGCACCACTTTCAGTAGTAATTCAGCTAATCATGGTGGTGGAGGTGGGTTTGTTGAAAGTTATCTGAGCTTGGAGGGAAATAGCAGCTTCACAAACTGCTCAGCAACTTTAGGTGGTGCAATCTATGTTAAGAACACTACGGTAAAATTTTATGGTACCAATGTCTTCAGTGCCAACAGAGCAGAACATTTTGGGGGAGGGCTGTATGCACCCAAATGCTCTCTTAATCTCCACGGTTACAACACATTTATTACCAACTCAGCAGGAACTAAAGGTGGAGGTATCTATCTACAACAAGCCAAGATAAGTTTCAGAGGCACTTGTTTGTTCAGTGATAATATGGCTCTACTCGATGGAGGAGGAATATATGCAGACGGCAGCAACCTAAACTTTAATGAAAACCTTACAATCAAAAATAATACTGCCCAACTAGGTGGAGGAATCTACTCAGACAATAATACTGTTACCATTGATGGGTATAGTGCTGTTGAAAGGAATGTTGCTACATATTATGGTGGAGGGATCTACACACAAAGGTCTCCTCTGAATTTTGCTGGAAAAATCACTTTCACTGCTAACTCAGCAGGGGAAGGTGGGGGAATGTATGCAACTGCTAATAGCATACTTAGCTTAAATGGGGTGAGCACCTTTATTGGCAACAGAGCACGTGTCAGTGGAGGAGGAATCTGGTTGGATAACAGCGAGCTTTTATTGAATGGATCCAACTACTTTGTGGAATGTGTTGCAAGCTATGAAGGAGGAGCAATCTTTACATATGCTGCCATAGCTAGTCTACATGGTAGCAGCACCTTTGAATCCAACTCAGCAACAACTGGTGGGGGAATCCATATACGCTGGAGTATTGTCGGTATCAAAAACAATTGTAGTTTTAAGCATAACAATGCAGTGTTTGGAGGTGGAGTTTTTAGTGACAATAGCACCTTTAACTTCAATCACTCCAGCACATTCAAAGGTAACCAGGCTAACTATACTGGTGGTGGTATATATGCTGCAAGAAGTGTTTTGATTTTCCTTGGAGTTAGCTCCTTAACTACAAATAAAGCAGCAAGAGATGGTGGAGCAATCTACACGAGGGATGGCAGTGTAGTTAATCTGTTTGGATTGAACAAGTACCAGGACAATTCAGCAGGAGATGCCGGTGGCAGTATTTCTGCATTCCAAAGTAGCTTCAATTTTGCTGGACAGAGCATATTCAATGGTAACAAAGCAGTAGAAGGTGGAGGATTTTATGCAGCTAACTCTACTGTGAACTTTCCTGGAGAAAACATTTTCATTGGTAATGCTGCCAGCTCTCATGGGGGAGGATTTCATGTAATAAGCAGCACTCTACAGTTGAATGGATCAGCAACTTTCATAAGAAATTCAGCAGCTAGTGGTGGGGGGATGTACATTGATAAAAGTACAGTAGACACAGACGGAAGTAATTGTTACAAGAACAACATGGCAAATTCAGGAGGAGGAGTCTATGCTAGGAACAGTGCAGTGAAATTCAATGGCAAGGATATGTTTGTGGCCAACTTAGCAAGAAGTAAAGGCGCTGCAGTCTACATCTCCTTCACTACTCTGATCTTCCAAGGTAGTAGCTCCTTTGTGAACAATTCAGCAGAATATGGTAGTGGGATCTACTCTGAGAGTAGTAATGTTACATTTTTGCCCCCTGGATCCAGTCTTCATGCAAGGGTGTCATCTTCTTGCAACTCCTACAAAGATGATCCTGTTAACCCTCAAAATAGTTTCATTAACAACATAGCACTTCGAGGCGGAGGACAATATTTTGATCTTTATTCAAACTGCAGCCTGGATCAAACAGCACATGTACACTTCCAAGACAATCATGCAACTGAGTTTGGTGGTGCAATATATGCTGCAGATGTATCTGGACCCAGCCAGTTCCTCTCTCAGCAACATGTACCCTTTCGAAGTGAGTGTTTCTTTCACATTCTCAGCAAAAAGAAATCACTTAACCTGAGCAAATCACCACTAGTCTTTCAGAACAACTCTGCTGGAGTGAGAGGAAGTGTCCTTTATGGTGGTCTGCTGGAGAAGTGTAACTTGTCATCAGATAGAAATACTAGTGCACTGGAGCTCTTCACTGTGTCAATTCTGCATGGAGGAAGAAAGGATGATGTGGGATATGCTATTTCATCTGATCCTACACAGCTTTGCTTCTGTAACAAGAGTGAACTGAGCTGCGGAGAAGTAACACGGTCAAAAAATATCTATCCCGGTCAACAGGTTCTCGTGTCTGTAGTTGCTATTGATCAGTCTGGTTCAGCAATTCCTACATTAATTCACACCAACATTCGTTCGGGTCAAAGTTTGACTGTGTCAGAAACCATCTCATATGAGACAGAAGGAAACTGTACAAGCAGAAACTACTCTATAACACCCAAGAACTTTTACAACCAACTAGAACTCCATCCCACCAATAGGTCAGGAAGTACAATACACCTTACTGTAAACATCACCTTCAAGAAGTGTCCCATTGGATTCGAAAGGTCTAACTTTAGCGGTGAATGTATTTGTGACCACAGAATCTGGCAGTACACAAACTCTTGCAATATAGACAAGCAGGCAATATTGAGAAATGCTAGTAGGACATTCTGGCTGAGTGTATCATATAATAATGGAACCCCTGAAGGTTTTATTCACCACCGTTACTGTCCACTTGACTACTGTACAAGCAGGAACAAACACATAAACTTGAACAATCCTGACAGGCAATGCAATTATAACCATTCTGGGCTGCTGTGTGGGGAGTGTAAGGAAGGACTTAGTCTTGTCCTGGGTAGCTCCCAATGTGAAGAATGCAGTAACAATTACCTAGCTCTGCTCATTGCATTTCTCCTAGCTGGTGTATTTCTGCTCATTTTGCTCTTCCTCCTCCACCTCACAGTAGCAGCTGGGACTCTCCATGGACTGATTTTTTATGCTAACATTGTCGCAGCAAATCATTACATCTTTTTTCTAAACACCTCAAATAATCCAGCAAGCATCTTCATAGCCTGGTTAAACTTGGATCTAGGCATTCAGACTTGCTTCTATAATGGATTGGATGCATATACCAAAACCTGGCTAGAGTTTGTGTTCCCAGTCTATATTTGGGTGATAGTGGGATCCCTAGTTTACATCAGCCACCATTCTATAACAATGACAAAGCTGCTTGGCTCCAGTCCAGTTCCTGTCCTGGCAACACTCTTCCTCCTGTCTTATGCAAAGATTCTACGCACCATCATTGCTGCACTGTCCGTCACCATTCTCCACTACCCACACAAGAGTGTAGTGGTTTGGATCCATGATGCAAACGTGCCCTTGGCAAAGTACATTCCTCTTGTTCTAGCAGCACTGCTCTTCTTGCTTTTTCTCTTTCTTCCATACACCCTGCTGCTTCTTGCAGGCCAGTGGCTACAACCCAAGTCGCACCTTTGTCTCTTATCCTGGGTCAAGAGCCCCAAAGTGAAAGCAATTCTGGACACCTATCATGCACCTTACAAGCCAAAACATCGGTATTGGACTGGACTGCTGCTTCTGCTTCGCTGTGCTCTGTTTATTGTCTTTGCCTTTAACGTTAGTGGAGACAATAGTATTAATCTTCTTGCCACTTCTTCGACTATTTTGGGGATTCTAGGATGGTTCACATTGTCTGGTGTTGTCTACAAAAATCGGTACCTGAATGCTGTTGAGGTGTCATTCATTCTCAACCTTGGTATACTTTCTGCTGCTACCTACCATGTGAACCAGTCTGGTGGAAGCCAGGCTGCTGTTGCATACACCTCAGTTTGCATTGCATTCCTCACATTTGTAGGGATTGTTGTCTACCATGTTTATGTGCGAATCAAATCAAAGGTGGAATACATTAAACGTGGTATTTGGATACAGCATAGAAACAGGAAGTTCCATGTGAACCATTTAAACAACAATAATGGTAATCCAGGAAATCTGCACCATCAGCCCAGGCCTACTCCGATGGTTACACATACTGAAGTTAACTTCCATGAGCTGCGGTCTCCACTAGATTTGCTTCCTTACCACGAAATGGACTGAAAAAGAAAAAGGAAACAAGCAAAAGTTCTACAGACTATTTAAACCATGCATATTTGCATACCAACAGTTGTCACAAATTATTAGTCCACAGATTAGTTCCTAGATGAGAGTGATTTTTTGCTAAAATTTATATGTGTTTATCACTTTAGTTTTTTGCTGGTTGTGGTAATAATCTTGAGATTTTGCAATGAATGTAGATGGCTAGTGACAGAGCAATGGATATACATCTTTGTATTAATATCTTGCATTGGGTTCACTCTCATATTCTTGTAGCAAGTTTTCATATTCCATCCTTGACATAATTTCAGCTATCAATCCTTAAAACTCTTTGCTGTTTGCTCGATGATGGATGCTTGTGCAGTATTGCCTCAAAGATATTCAAAATAACCACATGGTATGTGCATTGATGAGTTATACTTAGGACATGAGGTTAAAGCAATACCAATCAATAGATTTCTATGACCTACACAGGAAGGTTGTTACATGCATCCATTACAATGATAGTATTGGGAGCAGCTATTGACACAAAGTTAATGAAAATTAGTTACCTAAAGATTACAGAAGCAGCATCCTTGCTGCCATGGGAGACTTATAAAATACCTGCATTCTTGGGTAAAACAACAACACAACATCTGATTCCTATACAGATAATCCTTATGTGAGTTGCAACCTCCAAGTTCAGAATTTTTAAGATCAAAACCAGTTTCCTTTGTCAAGCGTTTGAAGCACAAAATTACGACGTTCGTACTTAAATGCTATCACAATGTCGCTTAAAGGAAGCTACGTCACTTTTTCATAGGGTGAGCATGATTCCAGAAATTTTATGTTTGGAGTTCTCTCCATTGGTTTGTCCTCAGCCTGTCACATTTACTTGTCCACTATACTCATTCATTGGAGAGCTAAAAGTATTTGAGTTATTTTGTCAATTTATCACCAGTTGGTCAGGTAATTCAACTCCATGTGTAGCTAACATATTTATTAAATTCATTAAGGAGTTAATCTGTATGTACTGGAGGATCCTTTACAGTTGAACATTGTGCATGGAGGAGTCTATACAGGGCCAATACCCGATATCATGATCAGTGCAAACATCTGTACATTCATTGGTGGCAACTCAGCTAATCATGATGTACTTGTACTGTTGGACACAGCAAGGATTGAGGTTTATAAAAATGTGTTGAAAGCATGGTGACATCCTCATTGCATTTGAAGCTGAAATAAACCATGTTTCATCGTTTCGTACGCATTGTTAATTTTTGTGTGACTATATCTCCTGAAGCCTATAGATATGCCATTGGACACAGTAAAGATTGGCGTTTGTAAAGATGTGTTGAAGTATTGTGATAGCTCTCCAGATTAGAAAGATAGATAAAACTTTGTTTTAACAGGGGAATCTCATCAGCTACTTACAGGGGGTCTACCTCCTGAGAGCCCTGAGGGGAACACTGTGGCTTATGCTTACTGCAAAAACCTATTATACCAAAAGGGGACTGTTTGTTGAAGATCTTGTAGGTCAGTGCAGAAGCTTCATTCAAGATCTGCCTGTTGTATCCTCCCACATACCTAGAGGCAGTCCACACCATTCATTCACTGAAAGGAAGGAGAGTTTTTGTTAGGCAACGTATGTGATGATTACATGCAAGAACTCAACTTTCTTTCAACTCCAACCACTTTCAACTTAGTCTCTGGACAGCAACGTATCTGCGCATGCGCTGTACCACACCTTCTGTGTTGTTCGACTTGTGACTAAATTATGGCATGTTGAGCAGACTGCAAGTGGAAAGAGCTATTCCAGAGCGTCTGGCATGGTGCCTGCACAGATAGCTACATTGCTTGGAAGTGGTCCCCCCCCCCCCCAAAAAAATATATATATATATATACGCCTGAGCTGACCGTAGGCCTCTGCAAGTATCACCAGAGTTCACAAGACTGATCACAGCGGTACTACATGGGCCTCCCTGTAATTAAACGCCCACTTCCGCGAAAATAAATCGCAGTCGGGCCTGTTATTACGTCATTCCAATTAGCTTTCAGTAGCGGGTATACAACCCAGTCATCCGAAAAGAAAATTGGCCCTCCCCTGTGTGAACTATGGACTACTTGACAACAGAGCATCGGTCGCAGGCCCAGAGACTTCTAGACGATATTCGTGGGACTCTGCGAGTGAAAGAGACACAGTTGAAAGAAAGTGATGACGAAGGTAGAATATTGTCTCACGTGCCAGACTCTCATGAGGGAGAGCCCGCTGGCTATTCCATTTAGTAAGGGCCCTCCCTATAGGGGGACACTTCCAAACTATTTAAAAAAAATTACCGTCATTATGACGTTAAGTCTTGGACCCCCTCCCCCCCCTCTTAGCGTCAAGGCAAAAGTAGCTGATAGTCATACCTGGACTTGAAGACAGTGGGCAGATATACATGTAGGACAGTCTATATTATTACAAAGGATGGTTCGAAGTTCATGCTAAAATTAGTGTCATGGCCCTAACCCCCTCCCCCCTTAGCGTCACGGTCATAATGACGTTAATTTTTTAAAAATAGTTTGGAAGTGACCCCTAGATGATAGAGCTATATATCTGCCTACCGTCTGAGGATGGAAATTTGTCGATAACCTACATCTGGGACAGGCAGTAGTTAGGAGAATTGCGGAAAATTTACTGAAATTTACAAGAGAATACGAGATATTCGAGAGTGTGAACACCCCTTGGGACCGGTGTCACGGTAAAATGGGCCCCCCCACCCGTAATTGGGCCCCCCCCCCCGGCTCCATTTTACCGGTAGAATGGGGCCCCCCGGCCCCATCCTACAGGTAAGATGGGGCCCATGCAGGGGGGCCTATTTTACCTGGGGGCCCCTTCGTGAGAATGGGGCCCCCCTCTGATATCAAACTGCCTACATACTACTGGTGAGATAGGCTGCTACTAGATAAAACTCCATGCAATGGGGGCCCTTACCATGGTAGAGAGACCGAGGATAGAGGCTGAGTCACCGAGGATCGAGGTGTAGAGGTGAAGAGACCGAGGATCGAGTGGACCTACTAATATCTGTATTCCATTTTTGTTCACACAATGTTGATAACTATGCACCTAGCTAGCTAAGTATACTACTGGTAGTCTAAGATGGGCAAAGTAGGCGCCGCAGTTAGGTACTTGATGTTTTAATTAAACCGCTATCATGCATGCATGCATGGTGGACGGGCTATTACTGCACATGGTAAGGTAGGTATGAGTGTAGAAATACAAAAGTGTAAATGAAAATAGAATTACAAGAACACAATGAAATTTGCAATGCATGTCATAACTGAATACAAATAACAGCTAGGAAAACTTTTGTTCGTTTTCGCAGCTTCTTGTCCTTACGATTATCATGCAGCTCTTCGAAACCGATGCCCTATAAGTGGTCATGCCACAAGCAAAATACCGGCTGTATGTAAATCAGACGTCCTTCTCAGTCCCTTCCATGATGCATTGATGCTTCGGCACCTTTTACACTGGCATTGACACGTGCTGACACAGCGTAAAGCGATCGCTGCAAGGGGGGCCCCAAGTTCACTGTGGGGGTCCCATGTTACCGGGAGATTGGGGCCGGGGGGGGCAATCTCATGGGGGGCCCAAAATTTTATGACACCGGTACTGAAAATCATCTTTGGGGGTACCCTTATTAAATGGAATAGCCCAACATACAGTACACGACAAAAAAGACACAAAGTTAATAATGTTCATGAACTAGATTGTTAGTAGTGCGCAAATAGTTTACAAACTATGTTCATGAACTAACAATTGTGCATGTACTAAAACAAGAGTGCATATGAATGGATGGCTGGAGTAAGAGGATGTAACTCCGTAGAATTTGAAACCGGATGGAATTTACCGTCAGTACCAAAAGAGTAACACGTAGTGCGCATGCTGCATAGACATATTAAGCCATTG
Organism: Agelas oroides; assembly: GCA_949130485.1. Classification (NCBI taxonomy): domain Eukaryota; kingdom Metazoa; phylum Porifera; class Demospongiae; order Agelasida; family Agelasidae; genus Agelas; species Agelas oroides. The sequence goes on along the minus strand of OX422184.1, from coordinate 6,989,756 downwards.
TTGCTAAGCATGTGACTGGGTGTTTTATTTTTAGTATGGTTCAATCATTTTGACCGTATTACGGGTTTCTGTTGGAGTTATGTGCTCTTACTCAAGCCGCCTGTTCTTATATGCTCTTGACTAAAGTCATGGATCTAGCTGAGAAGAAAGCATGGTCATTGTGGTACCGCACTGTGTGAACTGATGGTCAGTGAAGTAAGCCTATGACGTTTATCCATAGAGTTGATTGTCTTGGCAGCTGTGTATAGACCATTGGCATTGCAGTGTAGTAATTTAGTGCGTCGGGGAGTGAGGTAACACTGAACAAGAGAAGGGGGGAGGGTCCTTCAGAATTCACCACTGCTGTAAGTTCATGAACATTAATTTTGTCATGTAACGTGTCACCACTACATAATTTATGAAGGACGTGAGAGTAATGTTTGTGAATGTCAACAGTTGTGCGCTACAATCATGAATCCTGAGATGAGTTGGCAAATGCTGCTGCTTCAGATTGTGATAGTCTGTTGACCTTTCTGACTTTACAGAACAATGGTTGTAAACCTTACAAACATGGTTGAAAAGCTTGTGAAGTTTGTGTTCTGTCATGCATTGTATTAGTGATGTGTGTGTGTGTGTTGGGGGGATGTTATGGGATGGGAATCAATATTATTACCATTTATAATGCTTCTGATTTGTATGGCAAAGTACCACAGAGTGTGTGACCCTAATTTGGGCCATCCAGTATTGAGTTTTGCTTTTCAACTCACTCCACAAGTTAAGTTAACTCTTCAACCACTGATGACAAGTGTACTCGTCAATCAACTTTGGCTGCATGTTATTGGTTGGTGCACTCCGGTAGATAGGGGGAGGTGGGGAGGCATAGGCACAAAGTGCCATGCACATAGCGGTTGTTTGGCTGGCTGTAGAAAGGCTTTGGTTGGCACTGGCTGGACCATTTGTCTCCTTTCTAGCACAAACTGGTGTAGAAACCACTCCTCTTCTTTTGTAGAGGCTCAATTTTTGTACTAAAAATCATTTTTAAGCTCTCTAACGAAATTCACCTGCCTGTATAATTACATCCTGTATTAGGATGCAGTTATACATATCATGAATGGTATCTACCTGGCTTCACAGACTTTCTTTAAAATAAGAACATAGTAAAAAAGATAATATAATGCTATAGTGTTTCGTCATTCATTTTTGACGACACAGTGGAATGTGCATAGCAAATATTTGCTGTCTTTAGGATCTAGTGATTGTGTGAGTTAATGGTGTGGCTATTAGGTGGTGAGTATTCAAACAGACAGTTATTGAAGTGGTGCATGGATGACTTATTGTTTAATTTAAGGTAGGACAACCTTGAATCGCGATGTGGGCCGATTCCGCTCATGAATAATTAATGTGGTTGGGTGACCATAATGGCGCGATTGAAATTCATTGGCTTGTTTACACTTTCCCATGGCGGCAACCGGAATCAACAAGGGGGGTGTGTCCCTTTGATGTGGCCTGCGGCCCTTTGTAGTGGTCTGGCGGCACGTTCATGTGGCTGGGCGGAACTTTGAAGAAATCCTCCAACACTTAAAAAATAAAAAATAAAAATAAAAACACAGTAAAAAGATTTTCTAGCTCATTGAATGTGACGGTTGGCTATTTGTGTGTGCAAAGCTTGCCTGAGTGGGCTTGAATGTTGGTGAGTGTGGTGGAAAGGCAGAGAGCCCTCCTGGAAGACGGGTGTCATCACACAGTTGTCTGGCAAAGGTACTGTAGAAAGCTGACTTTTCGGGCTTGTAGGCCCCGCCCGATTTTATGCTAGCGGGAATGTGTGTAACTTGGCTCCATTCTAGGGGCAATGACAGGGAGTAGGTTTGTGGGCATAACTCCCTGGCCTGGAGGTGAGCGGGAAAAAGCATACGTAGTTTTGTAGGGGGTGAGTTGAGCTTTCTGAAACTGGGCTCAGTGTTGGTTGGTTTGAGTGGAGGTGTGTCGAATTTTTCAAAGCCAGCATAGCCAAAATTACTGCTTTTGAGGTCAAATGTGTGTTTTGGCCTGTAGACTGGAACTGAAGTGGTCCCAGGACAAACCCATACGTAAAGTTTTTACTTGTTTTGTGTGTGTGTTGATGATGTGGTCAGACTGGGGGTGGAGCCTTGGAGAGGGTGCAAATTTTTATTTTAGCTGAGGGACTAAAAATTGAGTTTTTTGGCATTATCAGCTAGAGAAAGCAGTTTGGTACAAACTTTTTGTGAATCTTGTGTACGCTTAGACATTACCCATCAGTCTGTCCACATGGCTCGGAGATTTGTGATTCAAGGTTGTCCTACCTTAAACAGGTGTCTGTACTACAATCACCACAGAATATTTTAACCATCTAGGTCCCTTGAATCTGTTTGAAAAAGCAAAAGAACTAAAGGAAGTTAATTTGTATGCAGCCAAGCACCTCTTTCAGGAAGTTCTCAGATCTCCTTCAGTGGTAAGTACTTGCAGTGCATTCAGGAGAATAAAATTGCTGTAGTTCAATGTGTGTGTTTGTAGATTTTATGTAAAGCCATGCAACTATAGTGTAAGCAAGTACTTGTAGATGTACTTTTTATCCCAAGAGCTTCTTCCATTTGTGTTCTTCAGGATCTTGAGTGTCAACTGCAATGTCGGCAACAGTTGATATCAATTGCTCTTCTACAAGATCCTTTAAGCTCTGTTCTTCAATTGATGAAAGGTTTTCAAGTGTCTTTCAAGACATGTCAGCAAAGTAAGTGAGCTATACTGGGTATTTAGTGGCCAAGGATGGTTTTCTAGCCTAAGGTTGAAGGTCAAAAAGTGATGGGCCAAGGTGATATCTGAGACAAATGATTAAATGAGTGCATCCAAATCAGTTGTGAGTCAGAGTGAGCCCCACACTAGCAAGAGATTACATTGAGCATGTGTGTGTGTTTGTTTATTTCCTTCCTTGGCTTAACTCTTTACCGACCAATGACGCCGTACGGCGTCATGAGAATAATGTTCCCGTATGACCAATGACGCCGAATGGCGTCATGAGTACTTACCTGCCTTTGCGTGTTTCCCCCGGAAGATAGCGGTTTAGTACGCACTGCACACGCGTGTAACAGTATTCATTACACCCACCGGAAGCTAATCGTGCACATTTTAATTAACTAGCACTTCGATGAGCCGGAAGTTGAATGTAGCGTAGCGTGTTGTTCTACCGCAATCGACCGGGCTGTGTTTGTCGCGACCGATCTCGAGAAGTATACAAGCTGCGAAGATGCGGTAAAAAGCAATATGTATCTAAATGAAAGCTCTAACTTCGCTACAGATTTCAAAGGAAGCAGAACTGTAACATCCAAGTTATAGGCACCAGAACAGACCGAAGGTAGCAACTTCCGGTATAAAAAGTTCGGGTTTATCTCCAAGCTTGTTCTTTAGTGGTAAGCTTCAAAACTACAGTGAAGCTAGGCAAAGCCTAAGGCTCTCCAATGTTTTTGACCAGAAGTCTGTAGCTGGTTTACAACTGGAGATATAACACGGAGTATACAACATGTCGTCTCAGCCGCTTCCGGAATTTCTGTGTGGTCATTCACGTAATATTGCAATAATTTGCTACGGTCGGTAAAGAGTTAACCACTCACCATAAAAGTCCCAAACTCAATGTATGCAGAGCAAACCAATGACAATATAAACTATGTTAAGTTAAGAACCCTTTAAACCCTATAGTACACTTTTGATAATGTCATACTGCGCACTGCGCAGAAAAGATAGTCTCTGCGCTGGCGCGCAGGTTCTGCGGCAGCAGAAAGGGTGGGACAGGGGGAGGTGGGTGGGGTCACCTGCAGGGTGCTGTGCACATGGCAGCTGCTAGGCTTGGCTGTGAAAGGACCATGGTTGGCACCGGGTGGGCCAATTCTCAGCCTAGCTGCATGAGCAGGCTTAGAAAATGCTACTCTCACCTTTCTGGGGGTTCATTTCAGGCAGGGAAGGTTTCTTGGGCTCTAAGCGGGTGTTTGCCAATCGAGAGTGCTGACCATTGCATGCTCGTTAATGAGTGGGCGTGGTTAGGGTCACGAGTCTGCTTGCTAAGGCTGGAAGTGGAGTTGGGTTCAGTTCTGGAGTAAGAGCTTTGACAGAAATGGAGATACAGTGCGTTAAAGGCATGTTTAGGCTAAAACAATCTCAAGTGAAAAAATTCAGTGTTTAAAGGGTTAAACTGCAGTGCAGTGGGTCACATCTGATGTTAAGAACTTTTATGTGGAGCAAGTGCATCATTGAATTACAGTGAAGGGTGGCACAAAACTGTGTCAAGTAAGGATTTAGTGCAGTGGAACAGCTCTTGCTATAAAGCTTATTAGTGTATCAGTGGTGTGACAATTTTGCCAAATGACGAGGTAATTTTATGTGCCAGTCATGTAATGTGATGGATCATTCCTGGTGAGGCTAAGTGAGCTCCACACTAGTGAGTTAAATGGCAAATTTTCTTTGGTGTTGTCATATGTTGTTCCATATAATTATATATTTAATGTGACAACCATGCATGCATGTGCCCCATATGGACAATATCTTGCAAAGGTTAGCATAGCCTCAGGCCTCGGAATGAGGCTAGAGTTACCAAGACCTGAAGTGAGTATATGAAAAACTGAGGGCAAGAATATAACATTTGTGTCTAGTCTTGCAAATACCTGATTGACAAGAAATTTTTGTTCATGTGGTGTACCTAACTAATTATTTGTTGTCTAGTTGAACTGAAGTAGGATAGGAAAAGCAGAATAATTAAGTTCTTAAAAAGGGAGGAAAGTGTCATATTCTTCCATCAACTCCATAAACAGTTACCATGCGCCACAGTACATGGCTACAGCGTTCTGCGGTTCTCTTTCGCATGCAATAAATGTAGCCTCGTTCCCAGGCCTTCCCACCGTCCAGTTTTTGATTGCTTACAGAATGTAAAAACAGAAGGTGTGGGAGCATTTATCATGTTAATGATGTCAATATCTATCTACAGTATCTAGGTAGACAGAGGTGGGAACAAAAGAGTGCATTTGAGGCCTTTTTGCAGTGTTGGTTTATGTGTTGCAGTGGCGGATCCAGGGGAGGGCATGGGGGGACCATGCCCCCTGCCCCTTCGGGATTGAGCAAGCACGAAAGGCAGAGGTTTACGGCATGCTTAGCGCACGTAGCTACTCCGACGTAGCGCACATCTCTATATGAATAACTGCTTCATGTCCTGCAAACATAGAACACTCAAATCTGCAGCTCCCAAGAGATAGTTTTTGTGGCAGTGCCTCAAATACAAAGCCTGATTCCGAAGGGAAGGGGCTCCGAGAAGCCACCATACAATGAATTGACTGAGTTATCCTCCAGTTGCCATATATTTTGCGTGGATGTGGCAGTCTCCAACGGCCTCAGAAGCACTCACATATGGTCCAAATTTCCTTGGGGAGCATGCCCCCAGACCCCCCTACAACACTGTGCGCTATATGCACACAGACAACTACGCACTGCGTACGCCGCACAACCCCCCACTCTATACATATGCCCCTTCCTTCTTCAATCTCTGGATCTGCCCCTGTGTTGGAGTTCTGAATGTTCGTGAAGCGAAAAAGTTTTACAGGGCGAAGAATGCATGCACAAAAAATGCTCCCAGGCCTCCCCCGTCCATTCTGCATACTGCAAGTGATTGAATCTGGATGGTGTGAAGGCCTGGGAACAAGGGTAGCAACATTGCAGATTGTGTGCATGAGGACAAGTGCATGTGGTACATATGGCAGTGCTGTTCAAGAGTATTTCTTGTGTTAATGATAGCTGCCCTTTCCAAAATTTATGTGCTGCAATAGTTTCATAGCCCACTGAATAAATAGAACAATAACTGAAGTAATATCTGACAAAGAACAGTCTAAACTAAGAGAGTTCATGAAGTTCACTCATCATAGTCAAGTCTGTCACGTCACCCCCTCCCTTCAAAAAGCTTGCCCCGAGCAAAATTTCATTAGTCTCTCAGGGGACTTCACACTGTTCCTTAATGTGTAACAGTGTGACTCGGTGTGGTTCAATTCTTGTTCACAAATTCCAACCTCTTCACACTCAGACTGAGATTTGGGTTTGGACTCAGACTCTGATTCAGATTCAGATTCAGGATTAATTCAGGTTCTGATTCAGCACCATCAGCTTTAGGTGACAATGAAGGACCTGGCTGTTCTAGTCCAGTTCACTCTGATGAAGTGGATGACTCATTGCTTTCATTCTCATTGAAGGGATCCACAAGCCATCTAGCGACCGAAGAGGCCAACCAGGACTATGCTGCATTCGCCCATGCCAGTAAAAGACCCAGTCCCCAAATCAATATTTCCTCTTAGTTGACTTACGATCATACTGGGTCTTGTACTGCTTCTGTGCCTTCTGTATTGCTTTCGCTGCCAGCTCCCTTGCTGAAGACAGGGACAGTATGACCTCCTCTTGGTAATCTTCCACTTCAGTTGGTATCAGTTGTGTCAGTGGCAGCAGAGCAGATTGGGTGGGTTTCTGCAATCCATGCCAAAGAGCAGCAAAGACAACTTCTCTCCAGTACTCTTGTGGTCTTTGACATCTCCGTGATGTCTACGCCAACTATCTGGAATGGATTGTTCTGGAATAGGATGCAGGGGTGGTCTCATAACTTTTCCACCTTCTGACACTGTTGCACACCCTGGGCAATTTCTGACATAGTGAACAGTATCTGCAAACATTCCTTCCCACCACCAGTGGCGAGCGAGAGTGTTGAACAGGAGGTTTCCAGAGGTGCAACTTGGTATGTGGTGGCCATAATTACTCTCTTCTCGTAAGTTCAATGACAGAAGAACACTCTCACCAGCACTGCCACCGTGTACTATTTTGCTAGTTAGGTCTGGCTAGTCGGATCTCTGGGGATCCTTCAGAGAGGTATTCCTGCACACTTGCAACTCATTTCAACTCAACACAATGCCTATTCAACTCACGTGTACAGGGATGATGTAATGCAGGTGATATACACATGTAACAATGATAAGGGCAATACTTAATCATGCTTTGGTGGTACAATGTACGTAACTAACACTACACCAGGGTCAAGCTTGCTACACAAAGTCGAAACAGCCGTGTCATGTGCTTCTCGCTCTGTTGCACCCATTGGGTTCCATTCCTGGAGGGCTCATCCCCTGAGGTTAGGTGTTAGTCCTGGTCCCAACTATTCCACTCAGCTGCCCTTTTCAAAGCAGGGAGCTAATCATCGAAACATACCTCAGGGTTTTCCCCAGTAAAAGCGTGGTGCCTTGTCTCTTTGGGGCCTTGTTAGTCTCACAGGTGGCACCATGTCCTCCTCCCCGGTTAAATCTGGGAAGGTCAAAGGAGTGTGGGAACAGGAATGGGCATGGGGGGTCCAGGCATGCAAGCTGCTCTTTAAGTCTATTCATCTTTTGCTGTCAATGCAAACGTCAAATTCTGACAACTGCATGCAATTCATTCTCCACATCTCTCTAACTCCTCACTGGCTAGGGCCTCTTTCAGGCTGCTCACCTCAGTCTGGAGGGTATCTTTCTCTTCGCTCACATACCACTTTGAGGGTCTTCTGTTGGGTTTCAAGGTCTTCTTCACCACCTCTACTCACAGTAGCCTCACCGTGCTGTTTGTCGGGAGGGTCTCTTTCAGGTTGTTCTAGCACTAGGTCGAGGAAGATTCCCTCGGTGTCCTGTAGTCCAATCCTCATACCACGTGGTGTTTCCTGGAGACGCACTTGCATGGTCCTCGGCTCATGTCCCATCTCCCTCAGCTTCCCCTTGATCGACTGCCAAAGTTCATCGGGTGAGTCTGTGTCCGGAACTGCCAACTGTTATGTTTTGTCCTCTCCTATTTCTCAGGAAAACTACTTTCTCTGTATCTCGGACTTAGAAACAACTCATTTATAGAGTGACTTTACAGTGAACTGAACTATGCAAGACAACACAGAATTTTTAATTAACTCTTACAGGAAATAGAAATATAATCCAATTATAGACATTCCTGAATATAGTGTGTGGGTGGTACAAAGTACAATCTGCATGAATACATACATAACACCAACCCTCTTGCGAGTTGACTGGTAACCTTCTTCAAGTTCAGTGGCAGCGGCCGTCCTTGGAAAGGTTCACGTGATGTTCTGGCCCTGCCCTCTTCAGCCTCGTGACTCGACATAATTTATGTCGCCTCAACCATATCCAACGACCAACAGAAAGACCCTTTTTTCTGTGTTTTTACGAGATTTTACTCACATACTGCTAGCTGCTGGTAGCTTAAGAGTGGGACATATCGCTCTGGGTACGCTGTACTGGCTACAAAGTCCAAATCCATGATGCAGACTGCCCATGGACTTTGGTCCCTTTTATTGTTGCACACAGCAAGGACAGGCTTGTACTCCTTGTTGGCGCTAACTTGAATTTGTTCCGTGACCGATCCTCGTAGATCTCGGCAGGACCTCCAACTGTAACAGAGCTTGACTTGGGCCAACATTATTCAACTCAAAGAACCATTGCATGACTTGTGATTATATACTTTAATGTGATGCAATGGCAACTGAATAAATAGAACAATAACTGAAGTAATATCTGACAAGGAACAGTCTGAACTAAGAGAGTTCACAAAGTTCACTGATCATAGTCAAGTCTGTCACACATGCCTGTTGGTCATGGCTCAATGGTTGGAACATGCCCATTTCCCAGCAACTGCTGGCTTTTTTAAATCAACTGTACCTTTGTTTTCAGCTGAGTAAAACATTCCTACACTTTTTGGTATGGTAGATTACATCCCTAGAATGTATGCTTGTATTTTGAAATTTGTTTTTCACTTGTCACAATAAATGTAGTAGCTCAGTGGTGTAGTTCAGCTGCATGAAGCACAAATTTGATCTCGTTTCTCTTACCATACAAATAGGATGGCAGTATGAGGGTGCTCTTTTGTTTGGTCATGTATATCGAGTAAAAGGAAGCAGCCAACAAGCTCTGGAGAAGTACAGGGAAGCTGAGCTGATATGCAAATCATCAACCTTACAGGAAAGCAATCTAGAAATTGATGCAATTATTTACCAACAGTTGTGCCTCATTGCAGTTGGAAAGTACACAGAAGCCCTTAAGACTTTAGAATCCCTTTCAAAGCACAGTTTCACAGGAACGACACAAACTACTTTCTTGTATACCCTTGGTTGTGTTTATCGCTGTACAGGCTCATTTCAAAAAGCAGAAGAAGCACTCACTGCTTCAATCAAGATTGCCACAGATCTAAACTGCAAAGAAGATGTTTTTCAGTACAAAGCTGAGCTTGGCCGAGTATATCGTGCTACAGGAGACTTCTCCAAAGCATTAGAACTCCAGAAGTCTCTTTACGATCATGCTGTCAATAGAGGTGACATCACAGGCATAGCAACAGCATGTTCCTTAATGGGCTTCACTCTGCAGTACCACAAGGACTCCAGTGGCTATCCTAATTTTGCAAAAGCTGTTCAATTCCTTGCTGTTGGCATGCAGCTATCGCATGAATTAGGAAACACAGAGAATATTGGTTGGTGTCTCAATAACATTGCTAAAGCCTACATCAAGTCAAAGAAGTACAAAGAAGCACTGGAACTCTGCAAACGGAGGTTAGAGATTGCAAAAGAAACTCAAAACATAGTTGGTGAGGGTACTGCTTATGGAAATGCTGGACTAGCCTGTAGAGGACTTGGGCGATTTCCCGATGCAGTTCAATACCACAAGTCGTATTTGGATATAGTGCAGAAACCCCTGGACAAGGCTTGGATGGAGCATGAAATTGCTCTTGATTATCTTGCTATGGGGGAGCTAAGTAGTGCCCTCCAGTTTGCTCTGAAGGAGCTGATCACAAATAATGAGATTCAATTGCAATATACAAAACCAGCAGATAAGGAGAAGATAGCCAACTTTGATAAGAATCATGCTAGGTGCTTTAACTTGTTGCAGTATGTTTTGGTTCAACAAGAGAGGTTTCAAGAAGCTCTTGTAGTTGCAGACATGGGAAGGGCTCAAGCAGTTGCTGACATTGTGGTACAGAAAGGTGACAACCACACCAACTCTCCTCCAACTGCCACTGAAGTTGTTCTCCCAAGTGGGCACCTCAATGCCACTCAGATTTCAAAATCATTGAAAGGATTTGAGGAAGTCGTTTATAAGCTACAAACCTCACTGGTGTTGTACTCAGTCATTGACTCTCTCCTGCCTGAACATGGACGGACAACATGGTTATACACCTGGGTTGTAAATCCCAACTCACCAAGCATCTATTTTACGCAACAGATTCTCATGCCAGCTGATCAGATGGGCTTTGATCTCCTGCTTGGAAAAGAGCAGCAGTACTTCTCTGAATTGAAGATGAATGCAGTGGACCATCGTGATATTCTGCTTGTTAAGGCTAAAGAAGGCCAAAGCCATGGCAACCGTTCCCTGCAACCATCTCTTGTTGAACAGGTGAACATGAAACTTGCTCATTTTCATGATATACTCATCTCCCCAATTGAAAACTTTCTTAGTGACCAAACATCCCGCATCATCTTCATTCCACACAGATTCCTACTTACTGTACCATATCCAGCCCTCTATGGCACAAATGGCCATCTTGTTGAGCGATTTACTACCTCTGTTGCACTTAGCAGCTACCTTTTGCAGTTATCCATCTCCAGGCTTATGAACAGTGACAGTCTGATCAAGGAAGAGTACTTGCTTGCTGTTGGGAATCCCCTGATGCCAAGGGAGGACTTTCCCCAGCTCAAAGGTGCATCTGAAGAAGCACATGCAGTAGTTAAAGCCCTCAGTCCAGAGAGAGCCACAATTTTATGTGAGGCTGAAGCAACCAAGGAAACTGTTTGTAAATGTCTTCCATTTACCAAGATTGCACATTTTGCAACACATGCTTTTCAACAAGAACTTCATGGCCACTTCTCAGATAATAGTCGTGATGCTTCCTATAGTGATTACACCATGAAGGGAGGTATGGTGCTGGCGAAATCCAGCAAAGAGTGTTCTGGCATCCTTACTTCACTTGAAGTGCAGGAATTGCATATACCAGCTGAACTGGTTGTGTTGAGTTGCTGCAAAACAGCTCAAGGACGTATAACACACGATGGTACTCTTGGACTGTCACGAGCATTTATATGTGCTGGAGCTTCAGCAGTTATAGTGACACTGTGGTCAATTGATGATGAGTCAACTGTTACATTGATGCAGAAGTTTTACCAGCACTACAGGGTGAGCCATGATGCAGCAACTTCTCTTCAGAATGCCATGCAAACACTTCGTGCAGAAGGTAGAGGACCAGGCTACTGGGGAGCATTCTGTTTGGTTGGAATAACACCAGGCCAACTGCAGATATCACACTCTCATTTGTGTTGAAGTAATTGTGCAATTAAAATTTAAGTGTATAGCTATGTACATCATTTTTGACCACTTTTTGTCCAGTTGGCAGTTGTCAATGCCCCAAAACATGCATTTACTTGGATCGGTATACAGTACTAAGTGGCCACTGTGTGCATGTATTCAGTGCGCAAATGAAGAGTTTTAGGCTGAGTGAGTTGTATGTCTTTCAAGATAGTCCACTAAACCTTTTCTGCACTACATCAGCGAGTGACTGACCAACACCTTAAGTAGTAAAATGTGCTCGAAGTTCTTTTCCTTATGCTTTAATCTCTGTGGTGTACTACATGTACCCTACAATTCCTTGAAAACAAAAACTTCATACGTATGTATATACTCAAGCTTGTCTAGATGTCACAAAAGAACCAACTCTCACTTACATAACAGAGAGGGCTGGGATGTATTCTCAATGTACTCTCCCACATAGACTGAAGTGGCCTGTTAGATGTGCTGAACTGTTTTGCCATGCTAACAATGTGCATGATTTTCAGCAAAATTCAATCCACACTTGTAGCCACAAGCTCTGTACATCTTGAACACGTGAGAGGATATAACCCTACCCCAGCATGTCTTAGGTTGACAGCAATGACCTGTATACCCCCAATCAGTTCAAATACAATGTACTTACATATCCTAGGCAGACATTCTCACAAGCACTGTCAGCTTTACAGGCATCTTCTAGCTGTATCCAGACTATGTGGTACTGTCCTGAACTTGCCAGCTAGTGCTTCAGGCATGCTTCTATGACATGCAAGGTCTGCATGGTCGGTTTGACTCAGGCTCCCTCTGGGGACAGCCCAGGACCGACACTAGTCCGAGAACGTGGGAAAGGGTGAGGGTGGAGCTGAGTCATCCCGAGCCCTCGCACGTGCGAGAGGGTCTGGGCAGGCGCACGTGCACGTATCATCCGCCTCGTGATCCAGTAGATGCCACGTGTGGGCTCTAGCTCTGAGTGGCTAGTCAGTCGGTGCGAATTCGGTGCGAATTCGGTAAGTATATGAGTAGCCATGTTCAATTTTGTCTGCAGCCACGTTGAATTTTGTGGCAGTGTCACAGGATATGGCCTACCTCCGAACAGCAGCTGCGGGGGAGTTTCCCTCCTCGGATGTTTTCCTCCCCGGAGATTCTGCACTAGGACAGAAGCTCCTACCCCAGGGTTTCTAGCTGTTATTCAGAGAATGACGCACGATGTTATTTGCAGGCTCTTTTCCACGGCTGCATGGGGCCTGGCAACGACGCTAGCACGATGCGTTGTCACTTCAAGTAATTCATCTTTGGCTTTCATGTCCATCCTTCCTAATACTGTGGATTTGCCCCCCTCAGACTTGCTGCACTAGGACAGAGACTCCGTCCCTGGCGTGAAATCTGTGGGTAATGCAAAGTGGACTATCAACTTATTATACAACAAAAAGAGCCTGCAAAACATTGCTTTGCTCCCACAGTCAAACTTCTGTAATGGCTACATTGCAACAATCCGACGTAATGCGATGCAACACATTCTTAGACCGCTAGCTCCAGGGGAGAAAAATATCACGGGGAGGAATATCCTGTGGCAGCGGTCTCTTGCCACTGGCTGCATGTAACAGCTGTGTTCCATGTCATCACTTGGCATAATTTCTGTTCTCGTTGTGCCAGAAGACAGAAATTGACGGTTAACTCCTGTTGCTTTCATTCTGCAGGTAAAAAATCACTCTTGTGGCTAACGCAGCAATTCTGTTGCAATATTTTGCGTGTCACTAGCTCATTCACAGCATTGGCTGCCTATCTTTGACTGAGTGCACTGGTGTTCTTCCCTAGAAGAGTGATTGAGGTGAGTTTATTTTGTTTTGCCTCCTGTAGATCTGTGTGTGGCTGCAGTAATACTGTAGAGTTTCTAATAATTCATACAAAATAAAATGATTTCAATTCTACCTTTACGAATTGATTGGAGTACGTAAATTACCGAATAGTTCAAGAAACGTGGGGGGGCGTGTACGAATAAATAGAGGATTTGTAAGAAGTGATTAGAAGAAAAGTGCGTGCAAGTCGGAGGGCTGATTGACTACTTTGTACAGGAACCTGTCTGACCTCAGGTAGCTGCCATAATGTACAGCAACTAGTAGCAAGTAGCCTTAGGTTCTACACGCATATGTATATCTATACCCTAAGTGATCTGCAAGGTTCTGAGGCACCACACGTTGCACAATTTACCCTTCGCACATGACGTCAGTCGCACTAATACCTCTGAGTGAAGTCAACCTAAAAGAGCGAGTAACAAACTTGATTGGCAAGCTCTACAGCATGTTTTTCCGGAAAAGGGGGGTGTACGAATTATTTCATGAATCTTTCTCCTATCTAGTCTCCTTTCCAGGGACTATTTTTTAATCTATCCATTTGATAGTGGTGTTACATTCTATATACTAATTTACATGGGTTAGGATGCCTATGGTCAGTCATGTGACGAATTTCTAGTTCTGGGATAGCTAGTAAAGTATGTTAGCAGAGTTGCAAATGGGAACTTTCAATTATGAAAGGAAACTGCAAGAGATTGTTGTGCTGAATATTCCTGTACCTATGCGCCATCATTCACAAAATCCAACATGATGTTAAGCACTTGAACAAATATGTCATCGGCACATCCATCCTCCAATGCTATTGAAGTTGTTTTACTAGCTGCCTCAGAGCTAGAAATTGACAGACTGCATAGATCATCTGAAGAATGTGACTAGACGGCACTTGCAATACAGTAAAACCTCTCCTGGGAGCAGGGTGGTGCCTGTAACTCAGAAACGCCCATAACTGAGAAGCATGTACAGTAGGTGTCAATAAAACGTTCCCATATGCACGCAGTACGATGCTAACCGGAGCATACTCGCACCTGTGACAGCTGAACTACATTGTTTAGTGATCAGAACTGGAGAGCCAATTATCTGTGTAGATAATGTTTACAATAACTTTATTTCAGCTGTTGTATGTATTGTCTAGAATTCTAGAACATTCTTAGGCACCCAGTATATATTCCTGGGCACTTTTCACTGTAAACAGTCTGTCACAATTGAAATACAATCAGATCTTTGTCACTGCAAACTGCTAGCCGCAGCTGCTTGCTGCCTGTGCATGTCTGTTGCGTGCCGGTGTCTGGAATTCCGAGAACAGTACAGTACCGTACCATAATCATAATTTGTAAACATAGACAGAGTGTAGTACGCTACGCGTAGAACTGTAATACGCAATCTTGATTTTGGCACGTACAGGTGTTGATATTTTACAGTGAGTGTTGTCAGTGAACGTTGTTAGTGAGCGTTATCAGCGACCTAGACCTTGTTTGTTGTACCGTTGCTGAAGATGTTGTACGGTACATGTAGGGATGGTGGAAAGTATTGTGGTGTCATTCCCATCTAGTTTGGTTGGTTTTTGAGGGTTCCATCCCTACATGTGCTTGTTTTCATTCAGAAAACTTTTTTGTGACTTGTTGGAGTATCTTTGTGATGTAGTTTTTCTTGATAATAGACCTTCCCACTAACATCAAAATATGTAATTATATTTTATCCCTGATGTTACATCTGGGGTGCCTTGAAAGGCCTGCTGGAGTGAATTCTCCACTGTTATGTACAGGAAAATAGCCATAACCTGTGCTCAGATGGCTGCTGCTGCCTGCATTCCGGACACGACGTCACTGTTACAGACCCTAATTAAATTCTAGTGCATTTTAATAATGTAGGTTAATAACTATACTTGGTAATAACAGTCAAAGTGGAATAATGTAAAGTACATTAGGCACAAAAGTCCATAGTCAGCAATCAAATAAACAATTAAGTTTCTGTTGTATTGTGCAGGCAACTCCTTTTTTCCTAAGCCTTTTTGCAGCTTGCCCTTATGGCTTTTGTAATAGTGCTCCATACCCCTTCAAACTCTTGCAGAGTTGGCCAGTAGTCCGGGAACTGGAGAAATGTTGTCTGCTTAAGTTCATTTAGTTCGTTGACAGGAAGTGCAGGGTGATCCCGGCGGCCACCTACAGTACACCTGGCAAGTCGTCTTCCCCAAAGAAAGATTCTTTTGCCAGTCTTACTGCCAATTTTCCAGCTTTGGATTCACTTTGGAGAGTACGATACTTAGCTACCACTTCTTCAGCTGCTTTTAGTTGTGTTTTGTCTATCTATGAGGATGGCCAGCAGTTAGCATTCATCTTGGGTTGTAGAGGGATGCATTGCGGCATGCTAGGTTGGAGCTGTGACTGAAGATTTGGCTGAGGCTGGAGTGGAGATTGTGGCAGAGGCTGGAGTGGAGATTGTGGAAGAGGCTGGAGTGGAGATTGTGGCAGAGGCTGAGATGGAGGATGGAGCATCTGAGGCACAGACTCACAATAACATGTAGGCATTTGAAAAGTTGCTGGAGTTTAAAGAGAGTCTGAGTAGTATGTGGGTGTCTGCTGGCTTTGCACCCCATAAGGTGTATGCATGTGTGGTGGTTGCTGCTGGAGCTGAGCGACAACCTTTTCAAGATAGCATAATCTAGGTAGAATGTCCTGTTCTAGTCATACATTATGCGTCAAAAAAAGGTAACACTGTGTCATGTACAGTACAGGAACATGTTCCTATACAAAAAGTAGCGTTCGTGAACATATTCAGAATGTACATAATTGGGACGAGCCTGAGCGAGCCCCACACTAGCGTGACTGCATTGCGCACGCGTGTGTGTATCTATGCGCATATATATATATGCTTGGTTGGACCGACCACTTACCGGAAATTTTAAATGAGCGCATTCAAATATTTCACGAAGATCGATATCGCGATATCGTAAAGCATGTGAAGGCCAGTGGAGGGCTACTGTCAGAGTGCAGCGTCATGGACCCGGAGCGAAGACGACTGAAGTTGAAGCACGCGTGGCACTGGTTTGTGCTTCTACCGACGACGGCAGGCCGCTCACAGGCGGTGCAAATTTAATATGGACGGTTGTTGACTACTCAGAAACCAGTAGTTTAGTCGGTGTAAAGCTTATTCCATGCATGTGTAGTCACGTTAGCAGCCCTGGCAGGTCGGTTTCAGGTCAGGGCCATGCATATTAAAACGGCACTCATAAACGCCATGAAATCCAGCTCATGATTTCAGTATAAAGCTTGGTCCATGCATGTGTAGCCCAGGATGGAGAAATTGCTGCAACTTGTTGGCATATGCGTCATCAGGTTTGGCTTATTACGCTCATGTAACAGTAGACAGTGACAAATCCTGCAAATGAAAAGTTAATACGACATTTAAAGCAAATCAAAAACCATTTTAAAGCCCCCTGTGAATGGTAAATGGATGTGCATGTAGGAGGATAATTGACTTGATATATTACATCACTGATCAGTGACATAATATCCTGTATCAGCTTGCTCAGGCTCGCCCCCACAATGTTCTACATTTTCTAGTATAGCATACTGGTAATGTTCAGGTTCCATCCCAGTGGACCTGTGTTGCATGCGTTGTCTACACATGTACAGTACGGGTACATGTATACGTAATGAATACATGTACATGTACAGTATGCAATAGTACCCGTACGCACCTGTCTGTACCTGTCTGTACCTGTTTAGTTGGGACAACAGTAGTGTATATATTGAGATGTCAGTGACAAATTCAAAAAAGCGGCTTGAGGAAAATTGAGGTGTGTACACCAGTTATGGTGTGTTAAGTCTGCCAAAGAAAGGTGAGCAATGTATTTACATGTGATACTTGTATGAACTTTTTCCTAGGTTCCCTCTCTCCACAAATTCAATGTACGAATCTTGGCATAGTCACTTAGAACCATTGCTGAATCTGCCAGTAAATTTCATACACATGACTGTGGTCAACTACGTAGTTTCAGTCTTACTCATATACCAGGCCTTCCCCCTGTTTTTGCATACTGTGCAAAAACTGGATGGTGGGAACAGCTTGAGACCAAGGCTAGGGAATGAGCTCCTAAGTCCATCCCTGCATCTCCTTACCCTAGCCTGTTAAGTCACAGCCTTTTCTTGTGAACTGGTGAATGGATGGGAACGAGCAATTCACTGTCATACTGGTATTGCAAGGGCGCCAAATCTACAACAATGGCTAAAGGATAAGGTTTGAGAAACACCTTGGTGAATTCAAACTATGCAGATGCAATATCACAGATTCCACTGCACCCACACAAGCAATGAATTCTTGGTGACAATTGCATGAAATTGTGTCACTGCTTGTAAAATATCCAAGTGTGTTGTTGGGGCCAGCAGGACTAGTACAAGCTTTTGTTAGATGGTTGCCAACCCATCCATTACAGTAGTTCATCTGGCTATGAGACACACTGCTAGCTCACCATATAACCCTGTTCCTGAGCATTCACCATGGCTTTTGTCGCTTGCAGTATCAGTTGTAGTTAACTCTGATTTTCAGCCTGACCAATCAGATAGCAGTGTACCTAAAGCATGTTTTTATCTAATTGGTCAAGTTAAGGTTTGAACTACAAAGTTATAACTACAATCCATGATACGAAAAGCAACGAAATCTGTGGAGGTTGCGGACTTAACTGGACATACCTCCATCCATTTGGAGTATGCATCAACAACCACCAAGAACATGTGTCCCCATAAGGGACTGGCATGGTCTACATGAAGGCGAGACCAGGGCCACTCAGGCCATTCCCAAGGTTGGATAGGAGCCATGGCAGGGAGATGTCAAGAGTGCTGGCACTGATCGCAGGCTTTCACTTTGGCTTCGAGGGCCTTGTCCAGTCCTGGCCATCACACAAATGATCTTGCCAGACTCTTCATACAGGATATTCCTGGGTGTCCCTCGTGGAGTTGGCACAGAATTCGATCTTGACCAGGCGGTGGCACCACGACTCGAGTACCCCAGAGGACACACCCATCCTGCAAGCTGAGTACTGTGTGTCGGTGTTGGTATGGCTTAAGGGCTTCCTCATTTGTCCCTTCTGCAGCTGCAACTGCACCTTGGAGAGAACAGGATCCCTGTCCATCCACCTCCGGATATCCCTGGATGTTATGGGAAGAGATTCAAGCATGTTAAGTACAAGGGTGTTCTCACCAGGAGTTGGTATGTCAGTAGCAGATTCCGGCAGAGGGAGGCGACTCAGCATGTCAGCATTGCTGTGGTCTGGTCCGGGTTTATACTGGATGGAGTAATCATAGGCTTCCAGGATGAGAGCCCACCGTTGGATCCGAGCTGAGGCCAGAGTAGGGATGCCTCTCGACTCCTGAAACAAATGTTGCAGGGGCTTGTGGTCGGAGAGGATGGTGAACCGATGACCAACCAAGTACTGGTGAAAACGCTTCACTCCGCAAACTATTGCAAACCCCTCCTTGTCCAACTGGGAGTACTTCTTCTCGGCAGGGTCTTATGACCATTATCCTTTGTGCTCAGGGGCCTGCTCCCTGTGAGGCCTCTTTTTCCCTTTGTGCTATTGCCCACTTATATATTGGGCTATTGAGTTGTACCAGTTGAGTTGAGATTAGAGTGTTGCTGTTGTGCTGTCAGTCGTTACGTGCAGTATAGTTCACGATATTACAATTGGCGACAAGGATGGGATTCGAACCCATGCGTGCAGCACAATGGATAGCATCCTCCAGGGCCTCCCTCATGTCTGTGTCTATATCGATGACATCTTGATCACGGGTCCGAGTGATGAAGACCATCTCAAAACGCTCGACGAAGTAGTCAGCCGACTAGAGACCGCCGGTGCACGCCTCAAGTGCGATAAGTGCTTCTTCATGCAACCACATGTTGAATACTTGGGACATCGAATCTCTGCAGAAGGACTCCAGTCAACTGACTCAAAAGTCAAGGCCTTAAAGGATGCCCCGGTGCAACGCAATGTATCTCAGCTGAAGTTGGGGCACAGAGCAACAGCATGCCTTCAACCAGGTCAAGAGTGCCCTGACATCGGACCATGTCCTTGCACACTACGACCCCTCCAAGAGACTAATCTTGGCATGTGATGCATCACCATACGGGGTGGGCGCCGTCCTTTCCCACCAGTTGGAGGATGGTTCAGAAAGACCTATCGCATTTGCCTCCAGGGAACAAAGGCTTTACATGGCACAAAAGTAGCATTCATGCACAAGTACAAAGCAGGTGTAAATTGACCACAACATAACATACAAACAGACACTTTATTACACTCTTGTACTGTGCTTTGTGATTACTTTTCAGTGTGATTAACTAGCCATCATGTGGGAATCTAGTCTGGTTCACGTGAGAGAGTGTCTGGGCACAAGACTAGTTGCAATCTGACCATGAGAGTAACTTCACTTGATCTTGGAACAAGGCCAGTGTTCCTACTCTCGCAGCCTCGTCCCTAGACTTCCCCCACTTCTAGTTTTGATCGCTTGAGGTATGTGAAGCAAATGATGGCTTCATACCCAGGCCCTATTTTACACAAACGCCTGGGTACAATAGCCTCGTTCCCAACCATTCCCGCCCCCAGTAATCAGTATTTGCCAATACAGAAAATACTGGAGGCTGGGCTAGCAAAGCAAGCAATCAAAAACTGGAGGCGGGGAGAGCTCTGGAATGCCTAGGAATGAAAGCCAGGACCACAACAGCTACGAGTTTGCATTTCCATTTCTGTTTCCAGTTCCGTTTCCAGTTTCCATTTCATTTTCATTTCCTGCTTTTCCATATGCCCAAAACAAAGCAATGGTGATGTGATTCCTTTGCAATTTTACAACTCAAAGTCCAGTTCACATGAGCAAAAGTCCAATCACAAACATACTGACAACAAAGCTAGCAGGCAAGATGTTAAGACATAGAAAACAAACACAGGATGAGATTACCTAACTCAAATGCAGTTTTTTCAGTCTTCCAGATCGCAAGTTCTGCATAGTTTTTCTTAATGATTCTAGACAACACTTCCACTGAAGTTCAAATTCATTTTCTGATGTATTGGACCGTTTACGAACTATGTTCTTTATTTCCTCCAACTTTTGTCCGTCAAGAGGCTTGAGGTTATTTATTCCCTGAAGGGATGAGGCCTTCAAGACTGCATCTCTGAAGATGCATCCACGTGCCAGCAGGACAGTCAGCTTTCTCAGGGCACTCAGATCTTGACCCTTCACAAATGCCTTTGCTCTACATATTGGTAGCAGTGAGGCCTGTGAGGAGGAGGACTGTGCGAATGACCACTGTCTATTGGAAGAATGAGAGGATGGTGTCTGCTGCAGTGGAGGTGAGGAAATGAATGGCTGCTGCTGTGGAGGTGAAGAAAGAGATGACTGCTGCTGCAGCAGTGAGAGAAAAACTGGCTGCTGTTGTAGAGGCGAGGAAATGGCTGGCTGCTACAGCTGCAGCAGTGAGAGAAAAGCTGGCTGCTCTTGTGGGGGTGGGGAAAAGGCTGGCTGTTGTGGAGATGAGGAAAAGGATGGCTGCTGCTGTGGAGTGGAGAGTGTCAAGTCAAAACTTGATGCTCGTCTCACAGGGAAATATGGCAAGTTAAATCGTGCAGAAGGTTGATGGCCAACTGGTACTACATCAGAATAAGGTGGGCTGGTAGACCTCATTTGTGGGAGGTCTTCCATTTCCTCCAAAAAAACTGCTCAGCAGTGGATCCATTGAATGATCATTATATGCACTATTCGATGCTGACAGTAGTGGTGGTGAAGCTTGAGGCTGTGTGACTTGTGGCAGTGACGAAGCTTGAGGAGTTGGTGATGGAAGTTGGTGGTATGCTGCAATCAGAATATCAATTTTTGCTTCCAGTGATATGAAACGATTTCGTATGTCTGTAGACAGCTCGAGATGACTGGTGTCCTGTGTGGCAGGGGGTGGTTGTGGCGATGGTGTTGGTGATGTACTCAGTTGGAGATTGAAGTCAGCTGCTGAGCCAACCTTAACCACCAAAAATGTTTCTAGCTACAAAAGACTTTTTGTGAGGTTCTTCCAGGTATCAAAATCCACACAACTGCAAAACCTCAAATTTTACCTCAGATAAGAAAAATTATGAATTAGGTCTATTCCAGTCACTGGTGTGTGGTTGCTGATGCACAAAATATAAGCTGGGAGGAGACTGGGAAACCTATCAGACTGAGAAAACCACAAAACTGAGGCTGTGGCACAAATCAGTACCTTTCTTTGTGCTTCTTGGAGAAGTCAGGAGGGGAGCAGCTGAATTTTTGGCTGCTGAGGAGGTAGTAGGTTCACCTGACAATACAAGAAAAGTCAGAATTCAGGGAGACTGAAAGGAAGATGTGATCACCCGTCTGTCATGAGGTGAAGAGCAATTTACTTTATCACAGGTCACTCCATATGCACTGGAGCTGACTAACAGTTTTGCAAACGTTATGGGGTCAACAACTTAGCATTATGGTCACATAGTCACCGAATACCTTTTGCTTTACATGGCTCCTCCGCTGCTGCATCTATCAGCTGCTGCAGGTAGACAGTGAAGTAAGCATACATGTTCTTCACGAGGGAGAATGCTGCCAGCTGACATAAGGCATAAGCTCTGTATCCATGATGAGCTAAGCGAAAGCGAAGGGTGGGGCTGCAATTGTAAAGACGACGTATTCGCTGTACAGTGTGCACGTAGCTTGCTGTTAGCTTTGCTATAGCCTCATACCAAGCACTTCTCGCCCAAGTATTGCAAGCGACAAAGCTGGGGTCTGAAGGGCTGGGTTGGAAGCCAACAGCTTTGAATCAACCAATCGAGATTGCCAAAATTTATGATTCTGTATTTCAAAATTTATTGCGTTGTCTGACAGCCGACCTGAAATTTACTGTATACCTGTGTTGAACACAAACTGAAGAACGAAAAACGGGGGAGGCATGGGAGTGAGGCTAATCTCTCCCCTACCTCCCACAATATCCTACCAGGCGACTAAAGTCCTTACTTTTGGGATGGAATATGGCTTCATGTTCTCCTCTGAGATATCCCTCTGAAGGGGTCTGATGTATAATGTGGCTTGGTTGAGAAGGTAGAAAACTGTTATCCCACTATCTGGCCCTTCTATCTCCACCATGCTGTGGGAATTCTCTGGAAGTGTGTAGCCCCAACATGACTCCAACACTGGGAATTTCTCGAGTAGCACTTGGTGAATATGTTCTGTGTCACCATTGCTGCTGAAAACTGCCTCACTCAAACCTAATCCCATCCTTGCCCAAGTTTGTTTGTTGTCTCGGAGACAAATGCAATCCTTCTTCCATGTGCTATTGCCCTTGCGAAGTCCATGATTTGCTTTGTTGTAGCGAAAGGCGTCTTGCCCTTTGGGGGTCGATATCCAAGCAGGCATCTGAGTTCATCAGTACTGGCTCTCAGTGTCTGCCAGTGGGAAAATTGTGAGGAGGTATTGGGTTCCTGCGTCGACCTGTGGGAAAGCTGTGAAGAGGTAGCTACCAGGTTCCTGGGTCGACCTGTGGGAAAGCTGTGAAGAGGTAGCTACCGGGTTCCTGTGTTGACCTGTGGGAGAGCTGTGAGGAGCTACCAGGTTCCTGTGTTGACCTGTGGGAGAGCTGTGAGGAGCTACCCAATCCGGCTAGTGAATAAGAGCTATCCAAATTCTGTGAAGCTGTTCCCTGCACTCTCTCTTGATTGGCAAGGGACGAAACTGTTTTCGCTGCTCCAAGAAGTAGATTCTTAACTCTTGCAAAGTCCTCTGCCATACTTCTGTCACCATGTGGCTTACTTTGCAAGCATGCACACGCTTGGGTCACCCCCATTGCTGTTGTCCTGAAAGCTGGGGAGGAACCTGGGAACCCCCAAATCACGTACTCTAATTCATTTGTACACATATAAATGAATTCTGTTGTTTGTGTAGCAAAAACACAAGCACGATGAGATGGCGCAAGTATGGTGAGATGGGATTTCTGGTGTCAAGAAATGCAAATAAACACGTTTATTTTTGGCTCTTGGTGTCAATCGTACAGCCAGGGATGAAGGTGAAATTTACTGGAGTTCTAGTTCTGTCAGAAAAAAGAAAAACAGTGAATGCCTGAGAAAGTTTGCCAGCATCATCTTCGACATCTGCTGCAGCCAATTGTGCCGCTGTTATGTTGGACATAACTGGTCATGATTCTTGACACCAAACCAGCACCCTATACAAAAGAGAACATATTTATACGCGTACAGGTAGAAGCTAAGGCTACTTGCTATTAGTTGCTGTACACTATGGCAGCTACCTGAGGGCAGATAGGTACCTGTGGAAACTTGTTGATTGGCCTTTGGACTTGCACATGTTTTTCTTCTAATCACCTCATACAAATCCTCTGTTTATTTGTAAACCCCCCGTTTCTTGGAATATTTGGTAATTTAAGTACTCTAATCAATTCATACAGAATTTTGTATGAATTATGCGGAACTGACTGACCTCATGAGGTGACTGACTGACTTCACTAAGTAACCAACCAGCCTCATAAGATTTTGTATCGACCTCATAAAGTAACTGACTAGTGTTACACCGAAATGAGTTTTTACTGATGTTCTGATAGTCCGATATATACCAGCAGATATTGGCCGATACCGATAACCGACCCGATATTTTCATCCCGGGAGCTTTGCAGTGAGTTTGCGCAATGGAAATTTTGTGGCTTCTCACTTGGCAGCGATGTTCGCCAAGGACTGACGGTAACTTGTCACAGTAATCCCACCCTCTAAGACTGTAGTATTATATTTTAATGGCGAAGGAAAGTACTGAGCTACACTTTTGGCAGAAACTGGTTGCTAGCGATTGAACATGAAAGCCTTCGTATTACGCTTACCTGGAGTAATTCTCCCTCTGTGAGTTACTATGGAATCTTCCTCTCCGGTAGCGAGGCAAGTAGTACCATCCAAGACAGCTTTACAAAGCCACGACTTGCACGCGTACAGCGTTCTAAGATAGCACGTGGTTCTGCAATGCACATGCGTCATTCATCGGTCGCATTAGTACTGCCCAGAAAGCGCATTATTGGCCCAATACCGATAGCTGATCCGATAATCGGTGCATCACTATGACTGACCAACCTCATGAGGCGACTGACCAACTTCACAAAGTAACTGACGAACCTCATAGAGTGACTGATTGACCTCAAAGTAATGACCGACCTCAAAAATTTTGAGTGACCGCATGAAAATTACGTATACATGTATCTAGTGTGAAGCCTAGTTACATACTATCTTCGCGGTTAGCAAGCAATACACACGGTTAATTGACAGTGGTGTATGATTACAGCTGCGCCAAGAGGGTTAATGTTAACTCTTTTCCTCTGCAGTGAGCAACTTAATTTTATCACTCACTTGCCTTCATGCATGCTGGTATTTATCACAGAGTTGGTAGCTTAGATAACTTGTTACTGCTTTCCATGGCCACTAAGAGTCTTGCTGACTGTAGAAACACCTGAAGGGGAATGGTAGGTTGTTATAGATCTTATCCGCGTGCTCATTTTTGATTACGTCATTCACTTCCGGATGGCAAAAGCGCACGAATGTCCATTAGCTGCTGTGTGTACGGGTGTAAGCGAAGAGGCGTGAAGGGAAGTAGCGTTCGGTTCTTTTGATTCTCCAAGGCCCCAGACTTGATGAGATTGTAGGAAAAGGCTATCAAACGACAGAAATGGTAGGCGAAAGCTTATAGTAAGTTGTGGAAGTCAGTTTATTACTGCTACTACCCAAGGTAGCTACAGCTTGTAAAAGCGTTTGAATGGTTTATCTACTCGGTAGTGAGCTAGGATCGCTTCTGCGTCATGGGAATCCGTACTGTTCTCTTTGCCTTTTGCCATCGTTCACAACAATCCGGCTGTAAAACAGAGCGCCCTTCCCTCCTTTTGCAATTTGCCATCCGGAAGTTAATGATGTAATCTCAAAATTATCGTTCGTGGATAAGGTCTATATAGCTTACAAGACCTTACGGAAAGCGTCACAAGATTCCTGTATGATTCTTGTATGATTTGACCCATTTCTTATAAGAATCTCACAGTGACATTGGGTTTCTTTCTTATAAAAAGTTCGGGACATTCCTATATGAAATTCATAAGAATCTTATGGAATGTCTTACAAATCTTGTAGGAGCTGTAAGAATGTCCCAGTTTTCTTGTAAGAAAACATTCTTGTAAGAAAACTTTCTTGTATACCATGCATCTCATCTTACATGAATTCTTCTTATAAGTATGACAAACTTGGTTGTAGCTATACCAGTAATTAACATCAGTAAACTAGGTATACGCGTGCGCATCACGTGCCTCACGCAGAGCATGTGGAACGATCGGACGAAATGGCGAAGCGCGGTCGAGATGATGTCGAGGACTTTGTATAGGTAAGACGCTTGGAACGAGGTTCTTCGAGGAATTAAATCCTGAAGGGATGACGTATATAATCACCGAGGCGTAGCCGAGGTGATTATGACGTCATCCCTGAGGGATTTAAATCCTCGAAGAACCTCGTTCCAAGCGTCTTAGTTGTTTAGAAAATGGAAACGGTTAGCTTTGTCAGCCCGTCGCTGTTGGCAAACATTGACCCCGATGCCATTACGCATCCCGATCTGGGAAGAACTTCTTGAGGAGCCAGTCGATCTGGGTTCCGAGCAGTATGCCGGACTTGCTCAACAGTGAGGCCACCCTACCGATTGTCGCATGTCGGACAAACTGCTAATGGCAGCGTCGCAACAGTACGAACAGTCGTCGCAGCAGTACGAGACCTATTGCACTGAGGAAAAATTGGATGAGCTGTTTCTGGAGGCATCTCAGCTACTCGACGTTGAACCATGCGGCAATTCAATGGTTGTAAAGCCATCGGGTAAACGTCGATTTTGTCAACCTCAAAGCGAGAAGGATATCCAGGCTGTAAAAGAGTCACGCGTACTGAAGAAGACGCTACAAAACACTGAGTGGGCTCAAAGCATTTGGCGTGGATGGGCTACTCACAGGCTGGAGCAGCTGCTGAGCGCTGAAAATTGTGGGTTCTGTGTCTCCTTTTGCAAAGCCACTCTCCATTCCTAGTTTTCATTTTGGCAGTGCTACTAACTTCACAATCTTTGGACTGTAGGGCAGTTCAAACCTGTTTGTCATTGCTGTTACTTTGCACTATATTGGTCTTGCTTGGTTTCATATAATGAAGTTTAATGTCATTTGTGGTCATGCAATGTAAACTAGTAAGACGCTAGCTTCTACTAGTAAGACACCTGAATGCAGGTTTCTTCACCAGTAAGACACCTGATTAGTGTGTGCCACATCAAAGCCTGAATATTCATAAATTTTCTAAGAGGAGGTGAGTGGGACGCCGTGCTGTCCTGTTCACAGATCAGCGAGCGAAGTTAAGCCGCGTTTTAATGACCTCTAGCTACTACATGGTTTTCATTGCCCTTGGCATCATTAACCTTCGGCGCGCATGCGCAGCGAGGGTTACGGTAGTTGTCCTGTGTGTCTGTCTGTCTGTCTGTCTGTCTGTCTGTCCGTTTTCTCTACTCTGCCTTCTCGCGCCTTTAGGCATCCAACGAGAGGTATCAGCGGGTACAGCGTGGAAAATGCAGTAAAATGAAAAAGCCGTTTTCTCTAAAATTGCTTAGTTCAAAAGTTAGAAGCGTTATAAACTTACGTATACCGTGACTAAGTCAGCCATTTTCTTCACGTGCAATGTTTCCGTATACCTCTCCGTAACACGTACGTAGCGATAATGTGATCACGTGACTTGGAGCACGCGGTATAGTGTTTTCCGTCAAACGTTTGTGACTGTCTTTTACGAGAGGTTCTGAAAGGTATGCCCACAGTGTAATACCGTAGTGCATGCAATGGAGTGCAATAGGTCTATGCGTCTGAGAAAGGTATGTGCACAGTGTAATACCGTTGTGCACGTGAAGAGATCAGTTTGTGACTGTGGCCATCCTTCGCATCGAAGAAAGGAAAGCACAGTGTACTGCTGTTGGGGAGCCTGAGAACGCAATGAAACGTAGAAGAGCCTTACTGTCTGAGGAAGGGTTATTAGTGGGGAAAGAGAGAGAGAAAGTCCGCAAAACGAGTAAGAGAGCTTCTGAAACACGTGAGCAGACTTTGCACAGGTAAGAACAGAACCAAACACATCTGACAAGCATGACAGCTTCTATTGTTCACGAGCCAGTGATCGATTCTAGTCAACACACAAGTACAATCACATGCACTGCTGCGCCGAGGGTTTGGCACTTCAGTGCCTTTCATTCCAACCTGTTTATGCAAGCTCACCTTTGTTGTGTAGTCAGCCTACTATGATGCCGTGCTGTTCTCTGCCTATCCCGTTCGCGGGCTATCAGCAAGCGAAGTGACTCACTTTGTTGCTGGCGCGCAAGTCTTCTCCTTTCACTGTCGTACTGTCGTCTTTCATCACTTAAACGTCTTCTGTACCTCTGGACGCATTCTCTGGCCTGGCGTCGTCGTCTCTCCTCTAAGTCTTCCATCGTATCGTGAGCTCTAGCGCACCAAGAGGGGCACGTGCTGGAGGGTACGTACACTATACGTAAACTCATATACTTCAGTCGTAAACCCGTTACGGACAGACATACATACATACATACAAGCACAACCTCAGACTAAGGCCCCCTAAGCGCCCGCCGCGCCCGCACGATTATGTGCCTCACGCTAAGGCGTTTGGCAATGAATTGTGTGATTTAGGTGATGTATGATTGATCTAAAGTGCATGACTAATGCAGCAAGACATTACATAGCTAGCTAGCATTGTACATACTTAATAAACTATGGCAGTTGGATGTTGTTGTTTTTTGTTCCTTCTGTCAATAAAGGTCTAGTTCAACCTTCTCATCATGAGAGTCTCACCCCGACTCCCAGGATACATCCTTCTCACTTCACCTCCGAAGACATATTGTATAGTGGGTAAACATAATGCAGAATGAATTAAGGGTGTATATTGGTATACATATTAAATGCACTCTAGTACGGTACAGGTCAAAAAAAAGGTTACATGAATGTCATGACTTGTCACGACAGGTCGCGACAACAGTTGTCTGGTTATTAGTCACGAATTGAAGCCTTATTTCTCATGACATTCATGTAGTATTTTGTCGCGAAAATAACTCATGAATACATCATGAATGTCACGACACTTGTGAATGTCGCACCACCTTTGAATGTCACGAATGTCACGACACTTGTGAATGTCACAAATGTTGCTGTGTCGCATCCTTCATGAACAAGGTGAAGCTACGCCGTATATAACCGTGATTGAACAGTGAATACAGCACGTACGGAAAGTTACGTATATACGAATTGGTTACTTAGTTCTTTCAGTTGTACACCTACAAATCTGTTGCCTCTGACACATCAGTTGATCTGCCATACAACCTGGACTTCTCTGCTGGAAACTTGAAAGCAGGTTAGTGCATGTATGTGTGCCAGTTGGAAAAGGAGCTAGTTGTATTCAGCATTGTCTCCAATCCAGATTTTGATAGGACAAGTTTTTAAGTTATGCAAGACAAACTGTTTAGTAAAATTTGCAGCATTTGTCACTTGCAGTACCAACATGTACTGCAAGTGACATACACTGGATTAGAAGTTTCTTTATGTTGGCTTTTTCATGTACTAGGAGTAGTAGTAGTAGTAGTATAGTATTGTCTTTCATCTCTACAGAAAACATGGTTCTTACGGATTATGCCAAGCTGAAGATCCTATCTTTGTGGCGACATGGAGATGGCCCTACTCTCATTGTAAAGAAATTGCAGGATGATGGGATCATCACAACAAGGAAAACCGTCAGCTTATTGATTTCCAGGTATGCACCACTGTAGTACAGGTACAGTATGATAACATTCATAGGTAATTTTTATGTTCTACAGTGTGACATTTCATACGTAGCTTTTCTAGACCTGTAGGCTATTCTTTTACTGACCTTAGTGAAAGATTGTCTCCCTAGACATGTCTAAAATTCTTGGTATGCTCTCCCTTTTTTACCACTCATAGGTACAGAAAACAGTGTACTGTTGCCCGCAAGCGAGGGTCTGGTCGTCCACCCAAAATAACCCCTTTTGTTCTGCGTATTATAGAAGATCGCATGAGAGCTGATGATGAAACCACTGCTACTCAACTTCTTGAGCTACTTTGGCAGCATGGCATTAGCATGTCATTAACGACAGCTATACGTAGCAGAAAAATTCTTGGGTGGACTTTTCGAGGTTCGCATTATTGCCAACTTATTCGAGAGGGAAATAAGGTAAAGCGGCTTGAATGGTGTCGTGAAAATCTTCATGATGACTTTGCCAATGTCATCTGGACAGATGAGACCTCTGTTCAACTCGAAACTCATCGACGATTTTGCTTCAGAAAGAAAGGAGAGAGGCCTACTCCAAAGCCCCGCCCTGAACACCCTGTGAAAGTCCATGTGTGGGGGGAATCAGCAAGGAGGGTGCAACTGGTATCTGTATTTTTACAGGAATAATGAATGCTGAAGGGTATGTGACCCTCTTGGAGAATGCTCTGTTGCCATTTCTTCAATTGAAGTTTGCTGACAAGGAGCATCGATTCATGCAAGACAACGACCCAAAGCACGTGTCTCGCCGTGCGCAGGCATTCTTTGAAGAGCACCACATCAACTGGTGGCGTACTCCACCTGAGTCACCTGATTTAAATCCTATAGAAAACCTCTGGCATGAGCTCAAAGAACACATTCGTGCTCGAGTCAAGCTCCGTAACCTTGATGAACTTGTCAATGGAATTAAGGAGTTTTGGTCCATAGTCAACAAAGAGAAGTGTTGCAAATACATCAGTCACCTTAGGAAGGTGATTCCAAGGGTTATTGAGCTGGAAGGGGATGCTACAGGCTACTGACTTGTACGCCATGTACACATAAGTACTAACTGAACATGTATCTGGACCTGCTGTTTTACATGCCACTCGGCGTGTGTTTTGTGTTGTTGTAATTCTGTTTACTTCTCTGTGAAGATATACTATGCATAAACTGGGAAGTACTTGTAGTAAATTAATGACCATAACAGTGGATGATGAATTTCTGTAGCCTCATTCCCAGGCCTTCGCCACCTCCAGTATTCGATTGCTTCTAGTAATTGCACGGAAATACGGGAGGCAGTGAAAACCTGGGAATGAGGCTAGGAATTTTCTTCATACTGCAAGCTTAACTATTGTGTTGATGTTAATAATAAAATTTGTCTTCTCTCAGCACAGCTATTTCCTATTCCAAGATGCCCTGAGAGTCTTGATAATTGTTGCAGTAATAGAATGGGATTAATAGCACAACTAATACAGAATAGTACAATTTACTGCATTACAAGTGCAATTGATATCCCAAATACCGCACCAACCCTTGCTATCATGTATTGTTTCATTCATCAACAGTGTCAATATGCAGACTATACATGGTGGCCTCAGTTTATTGCAGTACTAAGTTCAGTCATTGCAAGTGGTAAATATTGCGGTGCAAGGCCTGGGTATTAAGCCAGTAGCATGAAGTAGTTGAAGCTCAGCATTTGATTTGGTTAGCAAGTGCATCCGTAGCTTCAGGAAAAGATACCACTGAGCAATAGAGATATTACATTACCTAGGCAATACTACTGCAGAGACATGAGCAATATTGCCTATGTAATGTTTTATATAATTTTTTCTACTAGAAGGTTCGAGCCTTTAGGGCACTTCTGCTATGGGAGCAACTGTGACAGCAGAAAGTATGCAAGTGTGTGTGTGTGTGTGTGTGTGTGTGTGTGTGTGTGTGTGTGTGTGTGTGTGTGTGTGTGTGTGTGTGTGTGTGTGTGTGTGTGTGTGTGTGTGTGTGTCTGTGTGTGTCTGTGTGTGTGTGTGTGTGTGTGTCTGTGTGTGTGTGTGTGTGTGTGTGTGTGTGTGTGTGTGTGTGTGTGTGTGTGTGTGTGTGTGTGTGTGTGTGTGTGTGTGTGTGTGTGTGTCGGGGGAGGGGGGGGGGGGTAATAATTGACCTAGATTATTGGCCTGGACACTTGGGGGGGAGGTTGGACAAGCTCAGAAAATCACGTGATGCTTAGGTTATTAATCATATACTTATTGATTTTATATAGAGTTTCCCCTATAGATAAGTGTGCAAATTGCCAAATTGCACACTTATTGGGGCAGTAATTGCACACTTATTTAACCAATCAGAAGCGCGCATGTTTAAAATCTGACGAATCACATCCTCACTTTTAATTATTCTGCACAATCCACCCTAGCAACAATAATTCGAAAATGGCTACTGTTATCACAAGTGTCGCTGTAAAGGTACCTGGATGCTAGAAACGCTGTAAAAAACGAACAAAAATGCACTGAAATACGGCATAGAAGCTCTGGTGTGCCGGAAAAGTCATAACTAATAGTCAATGCTGCTCCGTGTTGGGCATGGCTAGCCGTATTCATTACTGGCTTGAACAGACTCGCCGTCATGCACAGTGCTCTCCTTGTCTGCTAATCTAAACCTAGGCGCCATTTCACTGTCTTGTTTCTGGTCTTATGCTCACTGTCCCCATTTGAGGCATGGCTTACTTGCTTGTTTTGTGCAGCGCTGTGTTGAAAGACTTGAAGCATATGGTTAATAACCAATCACATGAATTCTTGTACAATTTGGGAATAATTGCAAGTTGTCAGCTATAGCCTACAAGTACAATCTAGTAGCTTCATTGTCAGACTGTTTCCTATATTTCATATGGGACAAAGGAGGGGGAATAGGACAAGCTCATGCACAAAATTTGGTCAAAGGAAGCACACTAAAATTACATTCATCAAGCTTGCTTTGACCAAATTTTTGTGCATGAACTTGTCCTATTCCCCCCTCCTTTGTCTCACATGAAATATAGGAAACAGTCCGACAATGAAGCTACTAGATTGTACTTGTAGGCTATAGCTGACAACTTGCACTTATAATGTCCAGTCCTGGCCTCATTTCCAGGCTAGCACCCATTTGATTTTTAGTTCTAGAGCCTGGAAAAGGCTAGATCCAGATGGTATGCTTGACTACTAGTAACAATCTACCAATATATCCGTACCCAATGAGTCACACGTCCGCAAACCTACATTGGTTAGTTATTAAAGAAAAGCTGGGTGGGGCTTGGGAATGAGGCTAAATGCAAATTCAGACTAAGGAATCGCTGTGGAGATTGGAATTTGGGTGTATCAAAGCCAGCCCTCTGAAAACTCTAATCTTATGTGAAAACTTAGTGGGAGGAGCATCCTTTAACTTCACCGATTGATGATAACAAATGGCAGAATCTCTGTCTGCTACCACCATTAGGCGTACTTCTGCTGCTACCTTTCGTGGAAGGAATTGTGGAATAAATTCAGAATCAAATTGGAATGGTGGAATGAATTCAGAATGAAATTGGAATCAGCCGTGGAGCAATCACACAAGTAACTAGCGGCTAGAGACAGGAATAAAACCCATTAGTAAACTTTGACCTCTAGTGCATAATTGTGTATCTGAACGCGCGCGCACTGCGATTGAGCTACTTTTCTCGTTCCCAGTCTGTGCAATGCGACTGGTTTCGAAGTTGCTTTAATGACTATAGACCTTATCCAGATGACATCACGCATGACGTAATCACGTGCGTCGGCCATTTTGAGTGGCAAGACAGTATTCGGTGCTATTAACACGTTAACCCTCGGCGCGCATGCGCAGCGAGGGTTACGGTACTTGGTCTGTGTGTCTGTTACTCAACAGCTCACTTTATACGTGATTATTCGTACCACAAACGATACTAACCTTCTCAGCGGCGGATGAAGGTCGAAAATTTTAAGCGATTTTCTCTGAAAATGCTTCGTTGCGAAGCTAGAGTGTTTCCTGTTGGTACGGCTAGGCCTACATGATAAGTCGGCCATTTTTTACTCCGCGCATGCGTATGAATCTGGACCACGTGGCTAGCGGCGATTTTGTTCTTGGGAGAGACGTTCTTTGCGAGTTCGATTATTGGCCATTGGCAGTAAGTATGCCTCCAACAAAGGTATGCCTCCAACAAAGGTATGCCCGCAGTGTAAAGCTGCTGTACCTGTAAGACGGAAGACATGTGAACGCTGTGATCATGTCTTTCGATCCAAACGAAAAGCAGAGTGTAATTTGCGAGACGAAAGCTATGAAACGTATGAGATCAGTAGAATCAGATAGTGTGAAATAGCTAGGAAAGCTAAAGATAAGTTGCACAAGGTCTGTGAAAGAGCGTCAGAAACTCGTGAGTGAACTTTGTATAGGCAGAATGCACAAAGCAAGCATGAGAAAGTCTGAAACCTTTGAGCAAACTGTGCATAGGCAGGAACAAAACAGAATGCGTATGGCAAGCATGAGAGAGTCTGCTGCGCCGAGGGTTTGGCACTTCAGTGCCTTTCATTGTATAAAGTGTCTGGCCATGGTCAAGAGCTGCTGTGCTCCTGGGTGCGAGAATCGCTGGTCGAAAGGCTCTAGCCTGAGCTTTTATCGCTTCCCAGCTGACCCAGTCAGGCGGGCTGAATGGGTCGCTGCCGTGAGAAGGGAGAAGTGGGAACCTACAGAACACTCGTGGTTATGCAGCGCTCATTTCGTGAGTGGAAGTAAGAGTAATGATAGGCTATCTCCAGACTATGTGCCAAGTGTTTTTAGCCACACAAAAAGCCCTAGGAAGCGTAAAGCAGAGCGCGATTTACAAGCCTTTACCAGAAGGAAAGAAGCTCGAAAGAGAAGATCAGATGCCTCAATGAGAGAAGTAGCAAGCCAGGCCCTGTTGTTATTGCGCAGGGAGGACACAGCCATACCAACAAACACAAATGAAGAACCTACAGTAATGGAAACAAATGCTGTTTCAACAAGGGAAGCAACAACAATGACTGATACCATTTTTGATGCCCTTGAGGGAGAGTGCTACTGTCTTAGGTACGAAAATTTGGAATTGAAAGAGACTCTTAAACGTATGTCTCTCACTAAAGAGGCCTTAGATGGAGCTGATGAGAGGGTTAAATTCTATACTGGTCTACCATCATATGTCACCCTAATGGCAATATTTAATTTTGTTGCAGCTCATGTTCCTGAGAGCTGTAGTGCAACCTCATTAACCAACTTTCAGCAATTCCTTATGGTGTTAATGAAGCTACGCCTCAATCTCTTCGACAAGGATTTGGCATACAGGTTTGGAGTTAGCCAGTCGTCTGTGTCAAGGTACTTTACAAAATGGATTGACATAATGTTTGTTCGCCTTCAACCACTGGTGAAATGGCCTGCCAGAGAGGAGCTTCAATTAACGATGCCAGTTGTGTTTAGGAAGGAGTTTAATAGATGTGTGGCTATAATTGATTGTTTCGAGGTTTTTTGTGAACGTCCTAAATCACTGAAAGCAAGAGCTCAGACCTGGTCGAATTATAAGCATCACAACACTGTGAAGTTTCTGATTGCGATTACGCCACAAGGAGTTATTTCATTTGTGTCAAAAGGCTGGGGTGGCCGTGCTTCAGACAAGCATATTACAGAAAACAGTGGTATCCTCAGGCATCTACTTCCTGGAGATCAAATCCTAGCTGATCGTGGTTTTAATGTTGAAGAAACAGTTGGCCTTTACTGTGCCGAAGTTAAAATCCCACCATTTACTAAAGGCAAAAAACAATTAAATAAGTGTGAGGTGGACACTGCCCGGGAGTTATCTCGTATTAGAATTCATATTGAAAGAGTCATTGGTTTGCTACGACAGAAGTACACAATCCTTGAAGCAACATTGCCAATCAATGCAATAATGACCAACACCGACTCTGAATACTCAACCATAGATAAAATTGTTGTTGTGTGTGCTGCATTATGTAATTGCTGTAATTCTGTTGTGCCCACTGACTAATCATTTATGTATACATGTAGATGGTATAGGAAATTGTTTTGTGATAATTAAATATGTGAATGCAAAGAATAATCAACTTTTATCTTTAACTTTCTTAACAACTACTCTACACTCTGGGCAGTACACTTTCCCTTCGGGATTCTGGAAAGTTTTAGGCATTCAGTATGAAACCATCCAATAGGACAAGCGTCATTCTCACAGAAAATCATTTCCCCTTCATCTTGTCCTTTGCAATAGCACCAAACCTCATCAATATTTTGAGTAGTGGATGTCATATCGAATGAATTATCTGCTGAACACCCTCGTGTTTCAGTTGCAATCACAATGTTTCTGTACACTGGTGCTTTAGTATACCACTTGCCAATCAGTTCAGGCAGAATTCCATACTTAAAGAACGCTGTTGCATTGTCAAATGCTTGTACAATGAAGTCATCATCTGGCTCAATTCGCAAGATTAGAAGTTCTGCTGGGCTCCATAAAACAAAGTCATCATAGCCAGCATTGGTAAGTTTCATTTGAGCCTGTACTTGGTAGTAGTATGCATGCCCTTGCTTTAATCTGCCAGTGCTCATTAAACAAAAATCTCTATCACTATTAACTGCCTCTGCAAAGCATTGGTTTTTACAACTAAATGGACACTTTATTTCAAGTACACCCAAACCACAACAGTCACACTTGACAATTCCATCTGGCGAGGCTCCTAGGTGTGGATAGTCAGGATGAATTACCAATCCACTTACTTCTATAGTAAAGTTGGAATGCTTATCTTTCATGACAGAGAAATAAGCTTTTTGGGCAGTTTTCTCATGTTTCAAGCCCCAGTTTGTTGCTTCTGAACTAAATCTGTAGCTTTCAGGGTAGCAGATTTTTTTAATCAGGGACTGTGAAGGTTGAGATGCGTCAGTGTGAACTGCAGCCTTCAGTGTTGATGCTGTGATCCGGCCAGCTCGGTGCTGATACCAAAGATTAGCCTCACTTTGATCCCTAGTTGCCTTTTTAACTCTTGAGCTTGCTCACTTGATACAGCCAGGTTGTTGAAAGCTTCTTCACACTTTGTTAGTAAGTCCATATAAGTAGCTTCCAGCATGTCTTTGTCAAACATGTCAGTCAGCAGAAATGGAAGAACACCTTTCACACTTCTTGGGATGTACCCATTACAGAAATTGGGAATAATAGATAACAACACAGGCTTTCCTACCTTCGACATTTCTTTGTAAAAGTTTGTTAGCTCAATGTCATTTGGCTTATGTGTAGGGGGCTTGGGCTTGGCACTGCTGCCTCTTGGAGTCGTACCTTCTCTAGTCATACGCCACCTTTTCGTTGCAGGAGTGGTAAAGTCAATATCTGAAATAGGAGCATAGTCAACACTTTGACTACTTACAGGCAGCCATGAGCACAGTTGGGAGGTGCAGGATGTATTTTTCAATAAGCTGGTGTTAGCCTCAGCAGCAAACAGCAGAGCTGCAATAGACCTTTATCCATTATTACGTAATTATGACGTCTGGGGGGAAACAGTAGGCATTAATTGGAATACGATGGCATGCGAATGGCGCGACAACCTCTACTCTTCGAGTTTTTCCTTGCGCGTGTCAACTGTCTTTCACTGTTTATTCTTTTGCGAGGTTAGTTCAGTTGTTTTCCTATCCTATGGAATTGTTTCGAGAGCCGATGGCAACTAGAGCGGAGGTAGACGACGACGACTCTTCACCTGGCCCT
Organism: Agelas oroides; assembly: GCA_949130485.1. Classification (NCBI taxonomy): domain Eukaryota; kingdom Metazoa; phylum Porifera; class Demospongiae; order Agelasida; family Agelasidae; genus Agelas; species Agelas oroides. The sequence goes on along the minus strand of OX422184.1, from coordinate 6,952,988 downwards.
TCGCGGTCTTGCAGCACTGCCCCGGTCTATAAGTGGACATGCGCTGCGCTCAAAACCTGGCTGAAGGTCCGCAGATTGAGCTATTCTGGGATGAAAAAGGACGAACTTGTGGCGAAGTAAGTTAGAACGTAACTTGGTTACTGTAGCGGCCCAGTAGGCGGAGAGATTTGAACCCGCCCTTCCAGTTAGTAAAAATTATTAATACACCACATGAAAACATAATACTGGTTTATTTATAGGGTTGAAGGAGCAATCAGGTGCGGGCTTGATTCACCTGTAGAAGAGAGTGATGAAGAAACTGATGAGACAGCACCCAATGGTTATCAAGCTGAACAATAGTGTCAGAACAAGGTGGATAGATGCTAATGTAGCTGAACTGCCTCCGCTCACCCTCAAACACATTCACCAATATTTCATCACTGGTAGACTGCGCAAAGAGCATGTCACCGCAACAAAGCCATTCGAGAGGGGATACAGGCTGTTTGACTCAAAGAAGGTCCAATGCCATGATGTGACCAGCACCTCAGTATACTGCATCATCCGTGCAACTGTGTTACCCTCACAGAAAGCTGGAGCATACAAAACAGCTATAGCTGTTAACAAAATGAATGGGCAAATTATTCACGGAAGCTGTACCTGTGTTGCAGGTAGTTCAGCCTGCAATCACACTGCTGCATTAATGTTTGCAGTAGACGACATCAAGAGAGCACGTGCTACCCATGGAAACAGTGGTGGGGCAAGTTTGACCTCGCTGCCCAGAAAGTGGGGAGTTCCAGCAAAATCTAAAAAAGAACCAATACCAGTGAAAATGCTGGAAGTGACCAAGCCAAAGAAAGTATAATCACACGGGTAGAGGGGTAAAATTCTTTAAACTGTGCTGGCATATGTGTATCAATAACTGCTCTTGAGGGCCATGTGATGAGGGTCTAAGTTGCTGGTCTAAGAACTTGATCCAGGTTACACAGATACGAGATACAATATATAGCAATGCCAATATTAAATCGATGCGCTAAATCTTGTTCCAATAATCCTAATCGTAACCTTATTAATATCAGGAATAGTTCATCAATGGGTTGCAATGCTCGTGCTCTGGGTTTAAATGTTTGGGTAGAGGTACTCTTAATATCACTGCGACATAGACGTAGATGACATAATAGAGGTTCAAGTTATCTATATAGGCACATAAACACAGGGTACGATGGAAGGCCAGTGTAAACTGAATATCTGAATCGCTTCCTTCAAACCGCTTTAGGCAGAAACGCTGCGACAGCAATGTTCGTACTTCATCAAGTCGCAACACATCGGCCTGTAGCTACTTCTGCTGGTGACAGAGGCTCCTCATGCTTTTGTTTCTTGCAAGGTATGGGGTTATGGATGGCTGGGGGTTGTCGATGCTTAACTGCCACACTCCATGCAAAAATGGTTGGTACTGGGCAATCAGCAGTTCTTCCACTCCCCTCAAAATGCAGGCTGCAAATCCTGGTGTTCTCGCTCACACTAATTGGCTTCTTGATACTAACTAACCACTTGTATCTCAGAACAGGGTCTTGAGGCAGGCGATGAAATTTTACCCCATGAAACTCTTCCCTATCACTCCTGCTAGAACATCCAGGTATGCTGCAAATCTGATACCGAGGCATGGGATGGAGCTTAAGTGTTCAATTCAGTGCTCTATAATCTCGAGATCTTGTTCAAAGTTACATCCACGGTACAAAGTTGAAACACATCAAACAGATTTAGCAAACTAACTCAACAAAACTAACACCCAGTCTAACAAATCGCGCTATTTCATTCTCAGTACCCTATCATAAAAATATAAACCCAACTACATAAACTAAGCAACTTACCTAGCAACAGTTTCCGCGGGTTTTGTCCTCGTCTGCAGCCGCTGGGCTCCAGAGAACTGACGTTTTCGCGCTCTGTTCGCTTCACCGCCATCGCTTCGTATTCCAATTAATGCCTACTATTTCCCCCCAGACGTCATAATTACGTAACAATGGATAAAGGTCTATATGTGAACAAGCTTCTCCTAGTCCGGCCATACAGTTGCAATCTGCACACAGAATCGTTCCCACCATCTCAGCAGCAATCCATGGCTTGAGAGGAGGGCCTGACAGTTTCTGTGAGTGTTTAACACATGCACTGAGCAAAGCAATTTGAGCCCTCCCTGGAATTTGACAAACGAAGACTTTACTAACCCAACCATCAACATGATATTTATAACCCTCCAAACTCTTGTATGCTTTTAACTGCTCCTTCGTATAGGGACTTGGTGTATTGATAAGGTAGTTATAAATGTCTGGGTACTCTACCTTAGGCCACAACTGTCGATTCAGCGTCCACATATCCGTACCCCCTGGCTGCGCTGAGGGCATCGTGGCGTACGGATCGTCCACTGCAGTCCCGAATTTATCTAATTTTGCATTATATCGCTTCTTGGCTTCGTCTGGTAGTCCCTCATAGTAAGCCGAATACCTTCGTGAAGACATTGCCACTCAGTAGCGTACACGTGGGTTGCGTTTTTGCCACTCAAGATGGCGGCCTAGCAACCGTTGCTAAGAAAAGATTACGTCATTGCATAAGGTCTATAGTGCAATCGTTGACTGAAGAAATGGCTGGTGCATAATTTGTGAAATTTCCCTCCACTAGCTACATAGCACACATCTGTCCACCTCTGCCAATCCACATCTCATCTTCAAACAACCCTGCAGGACCTGACTTCAATCAGAACCTCAACCTAACATGGCCAGATGTCTTTCCCATGAGCCCATGTACCTCTCTGGCCCCTGCTCTTCTTTAACTGCTTTCCATGTCTACCTGTTCTAGACAGTTTGCTCAGTTTTGTTCCTTTTGTTCCTATCTTCCTTTTCTGAACTGCTGCATGTGCTGCCAACCCTGACTCTTAGCCTTTCTCAGTAGTATATCGTATTCCTCCAACCTACACCTGGCTCTTTCATTATCTGGTTTCACCAATCTCTCTTAACCAAAAACTTCCAGAATCTCTGTCCATACATCTCTCTTCTTTTTCCAGTCCATCTCCCAACAAACTGCTTCTTATGCCACTGTTCTAATAGATCCCACAGCAATTTTCTTCCACCCTATCCTGTACAACCTGTAACTCCATTACTAAGAAGTATTATCATGGCTCAATTAACGTAGAAACACTGAGTTTAGGACAACGAGCATAATGTTATTACAATTTGTGAATGAAGTTGACATAGGTTACACAAGCAAAAGGACGTTCTGCCTGCTGAGCACATTTGTACTCCAGTGTAAGTGATATCCCTCTGTAGCTCCAACACAGCTGCACAAAGTCCTGAAATGAAAGATAAAAAGCATTACAAGTGTCAGGCAAAGTATACCAAACAAATTCTGCTCTGAGCTATGCATGGATTGACTCACTGTGTACATACATATTTAGGTGGCATCTATAATACAAACCATTTTTCCAAATAATGTAACTGTGACATTAATTTGTGACCCCCCTCCCCTATCCTCATATTGTCATGCCTACCGTCAACTGGTGATCAGACACTGCCCTCAAATAGCAGCTGCTGCACAATTTGAAGTAAAACATCCTTGAATAGTAACCATGGCCAGTGTATGAAACAGATGATGATCATCTAGCTATAGCACTAAGGCTACTGTGGGATATTCCATGTCGTAATTGTTTGCATGTAACAGGCATATTTTAATGAGTCTACTAGTCTGGCGAAGCCGGACCCAAGCGCACAGCGCAAGGATCTGGTCTAATGTCTGTACCTGACTGTGCATCATGGAATGTGTATTAACTGGTTATTATTCATTATATGAATGTCATTATAACCCGGGAATCGATGTACATTCTTTCTGCCTGCGTCTGAAACATGATTGACAAGCAGTACAATGTTATCTTGGCTGTGTACTGAATACAGGCAGTGAACTACCAGGACTGAGCTTACCAAACGGAAGGGGAAGGAAGCCAGGCAGAGATACATCCCTTAGCCTGTGGAAAGAACAGCGATGCCATCACGCTATTGCAGGAAGTTAAATAACTTTAGCTGTTCTTCCTTCACCCTATGGTAGCCTAAAGTCGCTAGATGCAGCCTTTGCACTTCCATTCAAAGCTATGACATATCAACCGGATGTTCTATATACATTCCCGTGGCGTTCTGCGATTTGATTGGAGCTGCAATATACTTGCAGCGGGGACAGGTCAGGTATATAGTAGCCTCATACCCAGGCCGTTAATTAGGAAAAACGGCCTGGCAACTTATCTGAGTTCAAACTGTTGACTTCCGCTGCACTGGAGTTGGCAGTACCAATCAGATTTCAGAACGCTTCACATGACAGTTGTAGAGAATTTTAATTGCGTCATAAATGCATCACAGTATTATACCCGTCTCGTGGTACCGCTAGCGCTTGGAACGATGCTTTTGTTCGAACTCCTTCTGCTGACTTGTTTGCAACAACTACAGTACCTGCGGACAAAACGGATTCTTTATAAAAAAGGACCTGTTCGAGAGTAGCAGTGTCAGGTACTAGTTAGTACTTACTGTGAGTCGGGCACATCGACATCGGTGAGCGAGAGCGAGTCTACTGCAAGCGGTTCGTACAGATGACAAGTAAGACAGTAACCATCCAATATAAGCCTGTAACGAGTGTACCGGCAACAACAACGCGCTTGCACATTACGAACAGTCACGTGGCTACGATTAAATATCACATGCATTATCCAATATTCATGGCTTGTATGGGTGCAGCTGTAATCTTTTTGACGTCACATCCGTATACAGTTTGAACCCGGGTAAGTTGCCAGGCAGTTTCTCCTACGAGCAGCCTGGGTATGAGGCTAGGTATATAGGTGTTAGACCAGACCTTCACACGCTTCGCCAGACTGAGTCTACCTCCCTCACTCTTAACATCAGAATGTTATTTTTGGGAAGAAATAGTTTGTAAACTGCCCCCTTACTGTTAGAAATTAACTTTCTCTCCACTTTAGGTCATGTGTATAAAACTTGACATCATAACTGGCCAGTGGGGAACTGGTGTTACCAACTCTGTATATTTTCAATAAAAAGGTCACTTACTTTCCTGAAATAAATTTACTATAGCTAGTGTCATCTATGTAGCTACCCTAGATCTACGTAGCTACAATACTCACCTCAATATTATCAATCTTCATCGCCTTTTACAAATGGAAAATGCCACGTGGCACTGGCCTCACCTAGGTCTGCATGGAACGAGGTTTTCTCATTGGTTTGGAACCGCGGCGTAATAGGTCAAAGTTCACTAATGGGTTTTATTCCTGTCTCTAGCCGCTAGTCACAAGTACAACAGAGTGTCCCTACAAGCATGGGTAACTGGATGAAAAGGATACATAATATGGGTGCTTGGTTGAACAAAACTGAACTGGGCACTGAGTACAAAGTTAGGTTTGGTAGAAAGTTTGATGTCAGAGGTTGAGATCTAACTGGAGTTTTTTTTTGTACGCTTGATCATCTCAGGAATCTAACTGGAGTTTTATTTTTTGGATCTCAGCCTCTGACACTCTTTGCTAATACTGTGCAGGCACGAGTTTTTCCATATAAGATTGAACTCTCGTTCCCCAACCTTCTCCCCAACCCGACTATAAATCAGCTTCCGGATATGGACAAGAGTAGTACCGTAGTGTCCCGCAAATACGCCCCCCCTTTGGCAACCTTAGCCTTAGTACAAAGCGCAGGGGGGGCTTATACGCGGGATGCGACATTTTCTCTTGCGATTACGCCCTCCCTTCCGGTGCCCCGCCCACAACTTCGCGTCCAGATAGAAGACAACGCATTTGACGGAAGGATGTTATTTATACATGTGGCAGTCCCATGTAGAAATCGAAGGTTTTTCCGTCGCGTATTTCGATCGCATCGCTGTGTTTGAAGCGCCATATCGCTGAACTTCCGTTAAGGGCGGGGCTCATACGTGCTTCGTAGAAGCAAAGCGCATATGAGCCCATGCAGCTCTTAACGGCGATACGGCGCTTCAAACACAGCGATGCGATCGAAATACACGACTGAATAACCTTCGATTTCTACACAGGACTGTCACACATAGTTGCCAGTAACAGCCATATATGGTTGGGGGGGGGGGGGGGGGGGGGGCTTATGCGTGGGATAAAAATACCTCTGCAAGACTTTGCACTGAAAATGCAGGGGGGGGGCTTATGCGCGAGGGGGGGCGTATTTGCGGGACACTACGGTATACGTACAAAGCTGTAAAATGAGCTACAACAAAACAACGCTCACTCAGGTCAATAAATTTGGCAACCAACGGTAAGACTAATTAATGAGCATGCAATAGTCAGCACTCTTGGTTGTCAAACACCCGCTCAGAGCCCAAGCAGCCTTCCCTGCCAGAAATGAACCCCCCACAAGGTGAGAGTAGTGTTTTCTAAGCCTGTCCATGCAGCCAGGGCAAGAATTGGCCCACCCGGTCACAACCATGGCGCTTTGAAAACCAAGCCTAGCAACCACCATGTGCATGTCACCCTATAGTATATTAACATGATTGGTTGTGTTTGTTGTGTGTGAAGGATGTGGCAAGACAGACAAACATGTAAATTCTAAAGCAGAAGAAAGTTTCGCGTGTGAATAGTGTCAACCATGCGGGAAGTGATAGCACGATATGTTGCAAGACAGGTATGTTCTCGTGCTAAGCGTGTGAACCTCATGAGACACTCTAAATGTATATCCTCATAGCACAAGAATCTCATGGGACACTATTTGCTGGAAAAGGTAACGTTAGTGAAAAAGCAAGGCAAAAAATGAAGAGTTAGTTGAAGTACAGAAAGTATAGCTAGGAGAGTACAACTTGAAGTCTTTGCTGAAACACAACAAAAGGATCAGTCAATCTACTTCAAACTAAGTTATGGCAGAAGTTTAGTTGGGCGCTTTTTCTTGGCCTTGGAAATACACCGTTGGTAATGAATGTGTCCATTCAGCTTCTTCATTCTTAAAAAATGTCTTCTGATCATTTTTAAGTTCACCAATGAGAAAATGTCTTGTCTCCTGAAACTACAAAAAGGGGCTCGCTTAGCTTGCAACTAGCTGTGTTTGATATGGTGTACACTTGGGTATACAGCTATTATTCCAAATACAACTGCAAGAATTGCATTCTGCTACTTACAGTGAATGCCATGCAGATAGACTTGATGCAACAGACATCATCAGCCTTACTAGGTGATTCCAGTTCAGATTTAAGGATGAATTCGAACAGCTTCATGGCCAGGCTTTCTGTGTCACTAGCTTTACTTTCTAGATTTTAAAATTGTGCTCTGTTAAGTTACATACCCACTCACAGCACTTGGGCTTTTGGTGTAGCCCAGGTAAGTCACAACCTAGCAAATGATGAAACCAAAGTGGTAATTATGAAACCATGCAGTTTGTAAATATTCTAGTAGGGAACATATTCAGCTGGAATGAGAGCTGAAATAAAGACCAGATTGTAGTTCTTGTTTACTCTAACCTGTAAGGTTTAACACAAGATCTTCCTCACTGGCATCCACTTTGGTTTCAGATAAGTTTACTGGTGTGTTAGCATGCCTAAATGCCAACCTAGTGTCTTGATCTAATGGTTGTAGGTTGGATGAAGACTTTAAAGTCTGCTCAATTCTTTACAGATAGATCCCATGCTTAAAGACCTTTTAAGAAAAATATTCATAATGCATAAGAGTTAATATTTGTAGTCAAACATGAATTGTATACCGTATAGCCAGAAAATTTGACGAGGAATTAACTCTTTACCGACCGTAGCAAATTATTGCAATATTACGTGAATGACTACACAGGAATTCCAGAAGCGGCATAGACGACATGTTGTATACTCCGTGTTATATCTCCAGTTGTAAACCAGCTACAGACTTCTGGTCAAAAACATTGGAGAGCCTTAGGCTTTGCCTAGCTTCGCTGTAGTTTTGAAGCTTACCACTAAAGAACAAGCTTGGAGATAAACCTGAACTTGGAAGTTGCTACCTTCGGTCTGTTCTGGTGCCTGTAACTTGGATGTTACAATTCTGCTTCCTTTGAAATCGGTAGCAAACTTAGAGCTTTCATTTAGCTATATATTGCTTTTTATCGCATCTTCGTAGCTTGTATACTTCTCGAGACCGGTCGCGACAAACACGGCCCGGTCGATTGCATTACCATGACACGCTACGCTACGTTCAACTTCCACCTCATCAAAGTACTAGTTTCAATTAAAATGTTCACGATTAGCTTCCGGTGGGTGTAATGAATACTGTTACACGCATGTACGGTACGTACTAAACCGCTATCTTCCGGGGGAAACACGCAAAGGCAGGTAAGTACTCATGACGCCGTTTGGCGTCATTGGTCATATGGGAACATTAATCTCATGACGCCGTACAGCGTCATTGGTTGGTAAAGAGTTAAATTTGGCGGTTTGGCGGTCTGGGTTGAAACCGCCAAATTAAAATCCACCCATGTTATTTTTGCCTGGGCCTGCCGGCGCCCGCAATGCATAATGACGTAATGCATGCAGTAGCGCGTGCTCTTGGCTCCACCCGGCGCCTCTCTACGCGAGCTGTACATATAGCTAACTCAGCGCTAGCCCGCTGCCAGTTATATTCTTGTAAATCTGCGAACTCACAGCTTAGTTCAAGTACCTCAAACGAGAGGACGCCAACGCTCCCTGATAAACGCGCGTGCAATGTTTATGATGATGTAATACGCTGCGAGGTGCCACTGCCAAATTTAAATTTTGCCATTATTTTTTACGCTTGGTTTGGGGCCAAACCGCCGAATTTAAAGACCGCCAATATTTCCAGCTATATGGTATATCGTTGTGTTGATGAGTTCACCACCCCACCACTAGTGTGCAGTGGAATCACTTTGAAGCCCATGCTACTGTCAGCAGAATCACACTGTAGGGTCATTCCAGTCTCATGGGTTCTTAACAAATGCATAAGTATAACAGTTAATAGAAAAGCGTTTGTATTCAAACGCAAAGTGTATTTGCGTTGTGAAATTTGTGTACTGCAAGTGATGAACACTCTGGAACCTTGAAAACAAGGCTACGGGTTGGTCCATTTTCTAGCACAATACAGCTTTCTCCACCATCAGGCTGGCCTTGACGAAGCACAGACAAAGCAATGATGGAGTTCGATTCGGTTCCTCAGCAGCTAACTTTGCATCCAGGGTGTGGCGCTTGCAGGGGGATAGTTGAACCCATTCAAGCACCTCCTCCGTGCAACCACCCACCCACAGGTTTGATGCTTGAGCTGTGAGCGCACTTGTGTGGGACAATATGGTAGTTACATCTTCTTGAGAGAGAGCACAATATCATGCTAGCCCCCAAACTTTGACATTGTTCACCGGATCTTGTGAGAGGGTGAGTCTGGGCTAGAACCTATACCTTATAAGGTCCTCCTTTGTTGTGCCAATCAGTTGGTTTCCCGAGTGGTACCATTGGTACTGTAAAGTTATATCTGTGCAGTGTAGTTACGGTGCAAGAGGCAGACCTAAGCCACACAGGTCAGCAGTATAGCCGCCTTCCACAACAGAGCCACTTCCAATCTGACTAGGGCTTTTCTACAGCCAGCTGCAACAGCCGCCATGCACTGTCACCCTCCGGGTGACACCCACCCACCTCCCCTCGTCCCACCCTTTCTGCTAGCGCAGAACCTATCTTCTAAACGGATTGCGCCAACTGATAACATGTGGCCGAATTTCGATGACGACTAGAGTCGTCATCAGTTGTTAAAGGGTTAATTAATATCAAATATAAAATCACACAAAGACAAAACTTTGTACAAATTTCAAAAGCTGCAAACTGCTCTATTTTAATAATAAAACACAAGGATAAACAAAGCGTATAAAACTCACTTCAACAACTTGAGCACCCAAAGGCGCTACGTGAGAATCCGCCTCGATATGGTCACTTTCTCCACAGTCTCACCGCAGAGCTCTTCTGAGATCTTTCCCAGGAGTGACCCAGAAGTGTCCATAGCCTTCGCAGAAACTACCGTAGAAGGAACCAAGGTTGTTTGTCCTTGTTTAACTTCCCCACCAACCCACAACTCTGAAGGGATACACGCGTCAGACATCTTGTATACAGTGCCTAGCATCTTCGTGATTAATTGGTGATGTCATCAAATAATTTACGTTTATAAATCCTTCTTTCTAAAAATAGAGTCACCGTACTCGTGAATCGAAAGATCAAATTGGTATGGCCTTATGATCACTATCAATAGAGTTAGCCTTTCATTGGAGACTACTGGTCCCGTGATATGTTCCTACACTATGCCCGATCACATCACATAATTATCTCAAGGGATCGATTTGAGGAGATTTCACACCATCTTAGAAGTTTTAATTATATCTTTATGTAGCTTTTTCACTGCATCTTCATTGCTTGTCCACTTCTTGAGATGTGGTCGTGTGATAACACAGCCTTGTTGATTGCATACACCATACAACATTCAACTTCTGGCTGACAATTTTGATGTGCATGTTTAGCTCCTGTTGGGTATAATGAGTACAGTTAATTCTTTGCCTTTCTAGTGTGGCAGACCAACATTCCAAAATAGCAGACCAAAATTGAAAGTGCTTGGATGTTTTGTCTGACCATTTGTTAAACCTTATTTCGAGTTCTGATAGGAAATTGTGTTTTTCGTGTCCTTTTGGATGGTTGCTGGAGGCTGGGGGGACGGGAAGCCTTCCTTCTCTGGCGCCTCTGTGACAGCTGGTTAATGGCTGCCACCAGGCCCCCTGTAGGTGGCCGAACCGGGGGTCGAAACCCTTGAAGGGGAGGCTCTGGTTGTCCTTGTATGGTCCCCTGATGGTATGAGTTGGGTTGGTGGCTTGGGGCTCCTTGATGGTATGAGTGGAGTTGGTGGCTTGGGGCTCCCTGATGGTATGAGTGGAGTTGGTGGCTTGGGGCTCCCTGGTGGTATGAGCGGGGTTGGTGGCTTGGGGTTCCCTGATGGTATGAGCGGGGTTGGTGGCTTGGGGCTCCTTGATGGTATGAGCGGGGTTGGTGGCTTGGGGCTCCTTGATGGTATGAGCGGGGTTGGTGGCTTGGGGCTCCTTGATGGTATGAGCGGGGTTGGTGGCTTGGGGCTCCTTGATGGTATGAGCGGGGTTGGTGGCTTGGGGTTCCCTGATGGTACGAGCGGGGTTGGTGGCTTGGGGCCCCCTGTATGACCCCCTTGGTAGCCTCATACGAGCACTTTTGATGATGTGGTACTCCTCGAAAGGGAGAGTTGGAGGAGAGCTCTAGAAGGTATAAATGTATGGTGTGGAGAGGACAAGATATAAATGCGAAGCCTTGGTTGACTAGGGATGATTGTTTACCTCCCTCACTGCCTCCCTCAAGACACCACAACAGTGCTGCAGTTAATCATACATCACTTAAAAATGTAAATAATGGCACAGTACTCACCTTTGGTTCTTGGTAACTTCACAATATTTGGCTATACCAGAGATCTCACTTTGTTCTGTATCTGCCATTTTTTTTCATTCAACATGAAGTTATCATAGACGTATCGGTCTCGCTTTCTGCCATAGTGGTTACAGTCGTTACACCAACGGATGGTCATAGTAGTCATAATATTTTCAGGGTCCATGTGTATTGTATATTTGGTCTAATCCAGTAGTTTCGAAATTCCTCATACATCTGTTGCTTGCTGATGTATAGAGTGGTGCAATGTAGTTTGCTCTGTGATGAACTGGTTTCTGTATATGCCCTTACTAACCAGAGTCCCACTGGCACTGTCTGCTCTGGACATGGTGTTAATAAAACACTAACTTAATCTTGAGTGGAGAGAGTTGTTAGTGGTCTCAATAGTTCTGGGTCAACTATACTTAGTGCAAACTGCTGGGTATTGCTTTGGTAGTGTTCATAAAAACTTCTCCCACTGCTTTCTGATGAAGTTGTGAGGTCAGGCTAGCAGCTGTCTTGCCTGAGAGATTTATTGCTTCCTGTACAGGAGGGTGATGGAAAGCAGCCTGAGACCTCCCGTGGATTGAGGTTGTACAATTTGGAAGGGTCAGCTAATCTGGCTAGCTAGTCTTTGACATTCATTTGAGGAAATGTGTAGCCAGGGCCTCCAGGGTTCCTGTTATTGAGGAGAGTGGTACGCTGTTTATTGCTGGGTCTCAGTTTAGTGGCTGCATGACGACATTATATATATTGTTGGACTGGTAAGGTTAATTGATTGTGTACTGACGACACACAAGTTACATGTGTGTGGAGACGCATCTTGGTGGACAGGGCATGCACTCACACTTGGGCACTGGAAGCACGTTCATTGCTTGTTCACCTGCACAAGTATGGATGAAGCACACCCATATAGAAAGGACCAGGTTATGACACCCTTGTTACAAGGTAGTACAGCCATCTTTATACCATGTGTTGAAAACATTGTGGCCAGTTTGTATCAACAACCTGGCAGGCAGTGGTAAGGTTGGATCAAGGTTGTGTCATGGTTGGTACAAGGTTGTGACCACCTTTCCAGAAGGTGGTCCAAACCCTGGATTTGTCACACCTTCTAGCCGGCTTCAAGGTTGTAGCAAGGTGATCACAAGCCTAAATAAGCAGGTGATTCCTGCAGGGTTGGAACAACCTTGGTACATGCTTGTAAACATAGGTGTATCGATCAGAATACGTATACTTCACATGCAAAACAACCAGGTTTCAGGATGGTAAAATGATCACATAGTATGTACATACATATATACATACATGTATATCTATGATGTATGGATACAGCACATGACATACCTATTACCTATTAACCCTTTACGTCTTATGCGCATGCACAATCAGAAATCAATCACATGCTCATGAGAGAAACTTATAAACTAGCTTAGTTCAGACATTTGTATTAACTTGGTTGAAAATAAACCTGCTTGAGTGAATGACTATGTAACTATCATAAACATTTAACTCTTTGAACGTGGCAGCAATTTTACGTCACCGTTAATTACCCGCGACAGCTGTTACACAATCAGCATTACCACTCTGAGGTCAAAGTGTCAAGCGTTGCTAAGCAAGCCCTAGGCGTAGCCAGTGGCCTGATTTGCGTAAATAGTGTGTAACTAGGCTGGACTAGTTTATCTAAGTGCCTGATCACTGCTAGGTAAGCTATTTCTACTTGTTTGAGGCCATTTTATGCGTGGCTATACTCGTAACTTACCAGCACTTCGAAATGGTGCCGATTTTCCCGCTTGTTACTTACAACCCCGACAGATTCAGCCGATTTCTAGTTATTTGAAGGTAGTACTTCTATCTTAGTTGAAAACTGGAGGCCGTTTGCTTTCTTCGTCTGAGGAAAAGCTTTGTGTTCGACAGCACTTGGTCAAATCATGATCGCTCACAAAGTAGTACCGCCCCTTCCTGCTTTTCTTGGATAGTGATGTAAGTGAAAAGGCATGGCCTCAACAATTACTACTAAATAAGAAGAGATTTACCCCCAGGAGCTGCTTGGCTTCGCGGCTTCGCTTCTTCGCGCGGTAAGGGCCAGAATGTAACGCAGGCGTATAAATACGCCGTTCACGCTTACGGGAAGTAAAGATTGGGCGTATATATACGCTGTTCGCATTCAGAGGGTTAATTTAAAACTTTGGGCACATGTGGGCACATCAAGGGTAAAGGGATATTATTTAAAGGCATCGCTGTCTGGATCTATACACATGTAATGTCTAACTATAGCTTAAAGCTTCTTCTGCGACAGTTTGCACACTTGTCATTGATAGTGTTGACAAGGAAGCTGTTGGTAACAGGGTGGGATGATTGCACATGCCCTTGTAGGTTAGGAGGTTGGCCTACTCAACAGGTTACATGTATCAAGTAAATAGCAAAGAGACAGCGGCAACCCAAGTGCAACAAACAGAGAGATATACACGACAGAACAGATACAACATGGAAAAAAACGTGACTAGTTTGATTATGCAATAACTCAGGAGTCCAACTCCCGCTACAGTACTCCCCCTCCAGTGAACATAGTGAGCGATCAAAGTTAAACGTTTTGGCCAGTGCACACGACGACCTGATCAGGTTGTCACCGATGTTGGTACTGGGTTGGTCTGTGATGGTGTGCTAACTGGAGATGAGAGTGGTTCAGTGGGTTCAGTCAGAGTAGTAGTGGAAGTCTCACTTGCTGTTAATGAGGGTTCCAAATGAGCAGGTTTCAGGTGATCCAGGGGAACAGTGTCTTGCCGGCCTTTGACCTCCACCATGAAATGTTTGTCATCTCGCTTGAGGACTTCGTACGGAGCCTCTGTAGTGGTTTCCTTGTCCCATCATGTCTGATGTACACGTGTGTACATGATGAGAGGCCATTGCTCACATGTGTCTTCTTTGGAGACGGCTTGCGTACAGGTGGTGCTCTTAGCTTGGCCGTGGTAGCTTTGAGCTGAGTAACATACTCTGCTGGATCTGCAAGGGGTAGGGAGTGATCAGAATCGAAGAATTCACCAGGCAAGCGTAGGGTAGTGCCGTAGACAAGTTCAGCTGCACTGCAACGAATGTCCTCCTTGAGTGTGGTGCGAATACCGAGGAGAACCAGGGGAATGCGATTTTATCAACCACAGAGGTCATTTCCCATACCTTTCGTATGGAGAATGAGAAGAATCTGCCCCCCCCCAGAGAGGCGTGGCAATAATCATGTGATCCTATTGTGCAAGTCAGTCATGGAGAAGCAAACTTTATCTTCCCCTTATGTAGTTGTAGATACATTGTTGGCTATTACCTTTACTCCTGGACCCTTCAGAGTACAGCATCCTGTTCCTGCCAACATGCGCAACATCTTTTGTGGCGAAGAGGGGCATCACACCTACAGTTTCGTCAGACAACCAACGGACAAGAACAGACTTCGTAGTCGTCTTCTGTGGTGTATTTACAATTGCTCTAGCCTTTGATGATATAGCAGCACGTCGATCGTGTGGCTCTTACTGAAGCCAGCTGTCAGCTTCACTGCAAGCAAGCACGTGACATGACACTGCCAAGTTTGCCCATGCACGCTGCCTTTAACAGCCCGGAGAGCTAGAACCAGAGGGTGTGGCCTAAGCGCACCCGCGCAGCTGGACCCGAAAACTGTCAATGTCTGCAGCACATAGCCTGTCATAGGCAAACTCTCTGGAGACATTCACAAATAATGGAACCAGCTTGAAGGTACGATAGAGTTATCATCTGTCACCTATTTTGTATCCAGAGGATTAATGTGCACTGTAGGTTACCTTCTTGATTAAGGTTACGATGAACAAGCTGTGCGCGCGCTTATTTATAATTATATTCATGACGTATACTCGCAAGTCCAAATGCATTCCTACCGTTACTAACTTTGCGTCAATTTTAGCGAACTACTTTTATTTTCTGCGGAAGATAACAGCTCAACGGCCTTCCGTACTAAATTTTCGAGGTCGACTCGTCAAGTTTTGCCAAAAAAGTTGTGGACAAACCGTCAGAAAATGGCTTTTTCGGTCGTGGTTTACGAAGAATGCTACTCAAAATTTTATGTAGCGCCCACATTTCGAGCGCTGCTTGAAAATTGCCATCGAGTCGACCTAGATACTTGTGCTAGGAGACTAGTAACCGAAAACGGTGAGTTTGAGGGCCGTCAGTAAGCAGATATTTGATGCAAGAGAGTTTATGTGAAGGCTTTGTTCTGGATGGTCTGGATTATAAGCTGCTAGAGCTGTTATGACCAAAAGAGCATTGTGTATAGCCTGGTCTTCGGTATCTCCATAGGCTTTTGAAGCGCTAAAATACCTCCAAGCACTCTACAGTTATAACGCTGACATTCAAGCGCATTTATTGAATTCTGAGATAGGACAGGTTGTTAATGTAGCTACCTTGTGTGACAAGCCAGATATATGCAACCAACAGTAGTGTGGGATTGCATTTGATCAACTTGAATATGTACAGGAAATGCTTCATGATATTGTCTCTGATACTAAAAGCCATCCGCGTTGAGGTTGGTTGGCTAATAGGGTTGCAGCATACATTGGTGGCATTAGACTTTTTGGTCTTGTGACTGTCAGTCGATCTGCTGTGTTGGACTTTGTGGTCATGTGACCATCAGTCTGATGGGTCAAACTTTATGGTCTTGTGACTGATGTGTTAGATTTTGTGGTGGTACAACTGTCAGTCTGATGCATTTGGACTCATGCTTTGTGCTTCACCTTACATTACTTGAAGTGGCTTAGAAGGTTCAACTTAAGATGAAGTACACCTGAAATTGGGAGGAGAGAATATAGTTGTTGCTGTAGTTATCATTATTTCCTGTAAGTTCCCCTATTACAGAGGTGTTGGCTGGATAAAGATGGGAAAACATAGGCCACAGATGAAAATAGCACAGAGGAAGCGTCAGAAAGCTAAACACAAGCTGAAATTTACACCAAATGCTAAATCTGCAACCACATATGTAGGAAGTGTCCCATCATCACCTGATTCTTCCCTGGGTTCACCAAATGAAATGCCGGAGAACACTGATGATGAGGAACTTGATGCACTTGGGGTGATCTGTTGTTGAGATGACTTTTGCCAATCCTGACAGTGCATATAGCTAACTCTTTGCTTGAGTGCAGGAAAAGGCTCATGTTAAAAGTAGATGCTTATGGATGTGAGCTTGTTAGAGAAAGCTAACGGCTTTTAAACATTGAGAAAAGATTGATCATATCAGGTCCTTTTATCAAACTATTGCATTTGCAACCACAAGAACTGGCAAGATTGTGAAGACTGCAATGGAAACAAGTAGTGCTGCTGCTAGCATAAGAAAGAACTGGAGTCTGCCTACAAATGACTATAACAATATTGTCCTGTATTGACATTTTACGGTATGGTGCAATCTTGTGATGATACACGATGTCATGTCATTACAATGACAAATTTCAAACTGTATAACAATCTATTCACAAGGTTGTGTTCAACTTGTGCACATAACCACATGTTTTACAATCCATTTACAATCTTTAATTATTCAACAGTCTGCTCACAATCTATACACAGTTACCAACAATCTCACAACAAGGTTGTAACATGCATGTAAGGTTGTGCCTTGGTTGTTACTAGGTGGTTACAACCTAGTTTTTTCTATATGGGCAATCATGTTTTTGTTTAATTCTCATACCCTTCCCCATCATCGTGTTTTGCTTGGTTTTATTCCTCATATACGCTTCTTTTTGCACTTAAAAAATACCTGAACTTTGCTAGCTTAATTTGGGAGAGTGAAGGTGCTGCCAATGTTTGTGGTGTGTGTGTAGATAGATCTTAGGTAACAATTTTGCGTATGCAAGCATACTTGCCCTCGAACGGTGTTGTATAAATTTTTCCAGAAGAAAGAACTGCCTGTTGTTCGTATGCTTTCTATGTGTGGGGTTATGTCTCTTGCCAAAAAGAGTTAGAGTGAGCCAATGACAGTGTAAGTCGTGTTCTGTCTTCTATGGATAGCAGGAGTGCTAAGTCTACAACTTGATCTCATTACAATGACTATAAAGGCAACGAGAAGGCACAATAGGGAAGTATGCAGTGGTGCTGCCGTTCTTCTAGAAAGCCGTGGCAGTTTTTATCATTGTTGACCTTGTGCATAACATTGAACCAGGTGGAGTGGGGAGTATATGCATGAAACTAATTGAAAATTAGAGCAAATGTCCTATCCTACTTTTGCCTTAAAGTGGTGTGTAAAGTCGGGGGGGGGTGCGGCGAGTGCGAAGCACAAAGGCTCAGATTTTTAACTTGCTCCAGACCTGACAGTCAGACCTTAAACCTAAGTCAAAGTCAGAGAGAAAGGTGAGAAATAAAGAAGAGAAAATAAAGAGAGGAAAAAAGACAGTGACTCAGGGAGGGACTCGAACCCGCGACCTGGCAAATGGCCTGCCATGCTCTAACCAACTGAGCTACCGAAGTCACTCGGCAACTCAGTGGCCGAATTTGAGTACTTAAGGCTAAGCTGCCAGGGATCCAGCCGAAGCGGATACCAAGCTGACATGTTCGATGGGGAGGTGCGGTGAGTGCGAAGCGCGAGGCGCAAAGGCTCAGATTTTTAACATGCTCCAGACCTGACAGTCAGACTTCAAGATTTCAACACAAGTAACATTATTCATGGTTTCAGTGTAGTGGTGCTCTCATGGAACTCATTTCCTTGTGAGCTATGTGTTCAGCTCCCTTTGGTAGTATTGTGAGCATCTTTGGGAGACGTACTACCTAAACCTGTTTTCACTTTGAAGTGACATTTCTTATCTTTAGATCTTTGCTTGAGCTCAAGCTGGGACCAACAGCTAAGGATTAAACACACCTACCAGACTTTTCCATTTAGTAGCGGTAGCAAGATGTTCTTCAGTGTTATATTACCTGTTGATGCCTTGCTTAGATGCACACTGTTGATTACCTTGCTCTTTGCTTCTTTTTTTTTGCTCAAGCAGTTTAGCCTTTTGTCTCTTGTGAACTAGTTTTGTTGTGTGCCCAAGATCAAAAGGAAAAAGGTAGTATTATGGCTCAAGTACACACAAGGCCATAGCGCTGTTATTGTATTTTCAGTCCATACAGGGAAAAAATCTGCAATGTCTCACTCAGATCACAGTCCAGCAAATCCAGTTCAATTTCAAGTGAACACTGTGTAACCAAAAGCTGTGTCTAGTTCACCTACAGAACATAGAGACTAAACAATTAATGTGATTCCCTTTTGCCATAAATTCTACTGTGGCATGCCTCTACTAAGTTTGTTAGTTTAAGTGCTTACCATCTTCGCACTCATACCAAATTTGTTTCAACTTGCTGTCTAACTTGGATATTTGCAAAGAGCCAGAAGACACTACAGGTGCAGACAACTGAGCATGTGAAGTGTGTATAGTTTGTGAGCATATGCAAAAAATACATCAAGACTCTTGAAATGAACAGTGTAAATTATTGCTATTGCCATAGCAACAGATGCATTATCCATACATGTTTCAACCTGTTTCTCCAACATTATGGGGGCGAGCATGAGCAAGCCCAACACTAATGAGTTGGATTCTTTCTCTCAGTGTAATTTCACCTTCCTCAAGTTGCAATGCATATTGTAGCATTGGAGGAGCAAGTCCAACACTAATGAGTTGGATTCTTTCTCTCACTGTAATTTCACCTTCCTCAAGTTGCAATGCATATTATAGCATTGGATGAGCAAGTCCAATGTACAAACGTGCCTAAATGTTCTACGAAAAAATTGCGCACTTTGTTGGGTCCAATAATGAGAACTGAATTAATGAAGTACAAATGTAGCTAAGTTTGTGAGGGTATAGAGTTTCTGGTACACCAAATGAAGTGTGAGCCTAGAATGGCTAGTTTTGATAGTTCAATCAAGACACTTTTTGACTAATTTGCAGCAGATATTTTCACACCATTGATATTGGGAAGTCCTCTGGACCCAATCTCTACTGTGATTATCTCAGCACTATAGCCAGCTTCGACTCCCCATGACAGTATCTCAAATTATCGATCTTCCTTCCTCTTGACAGCATCCTCAAATGAGATCTCAAAACAGACTCTGAGCTCTACTAGGTGGTTCCATCTTTGACCAACAGCACTATGTCTGGATGAAGACTAGTGGAGGAGGTGCTTCTCAACCACCTTTTGCTGCTCTCGTACATGGCTATACGCAATATATATACATGTTTCTCAGTTACAGGCATTTCTAAGTTATGGCACCCCTTGTTTCCATGCTGCCCGGATAAGTGGATGTTTACTGTAACTATTGTGCCACTAATGAGTTTACCTGTGAAAGTGCTGTCAAATGGTAAGTTATTCGGCCAGAATGATGGTGGCTTGGGAAAATATGGTCATACACCTCTTCATGCATGTTCTGTTCACCCTTTTCTGCTGACGAGTTTTTGTCCTCCTGTTCTTGCTCTTTCCTCATTTATTCCCTTTCGATTTTCACTTCTTTCTAATACTTTTCTTCCAGCTGCTCTTCTAGTTCTTGCACAGTGTCATCATCATAAATGCACGCAGCTCTGCTATTGAGTCCAGGTTTCTTTTTATACTGCCTCGGCTGAGGAAGTGTCAGAATTTCACATCAGAGCTGGACACGGAATTGTAGCAACAATAATATCTAAAACACTGGTTATTTTAGTAGTTACAATAATATCTAAAACACTGGTTATTTTACTGTAACTCATGCAACCAGTGCAGTAGGCATGTTCTGTTCACACCGTTGCCACAATTTATGGTGTTTTCTCTGTTGTTGAAACACCTGTAGACTGCTATGTTGTTGCTGTTGAAAAAAGTTGTAATAACAACAATACTTACTTAGCAGTAAAGGAAAACACACTAACTTTTTAGAAGATTGTCTATATGGTCATGTCTGCAAGCTAATAATTGCTGTGCACTTTCACCATGTCGTGTTTGGACCTCAGGTAAGGGTGATTAGGGATCAGGAAATCTTTGCTTCTGTTGCTCTACGTACCTAAATCCACCCTTTACTGCAGTTGCTACAATCTCTGAGACAGAGATACTAGAATGTGAGTTGAGGTGCTACATCATTTAGCAAAACTTCCAGCACATCCTCATGTACTGAAGTACCTTTGTTCAAGTAAACAGTGACAATCAAGTTGCTAGTCAGTCAACAGTTTGTGGGTAAGGGTGATGCTAACAGCATCTGGCTCACGGGTGATTGTGAATATGATAATTAAAACACATTAGCTCACCTTGGCAAGCGTCTTCCCCAGTGTACCATTGAGGATGTCATCCATAGTTTGATAGGTGACACTTGGCCCAACATTTTTAGCAAAATTGTCTGCATCAGAATCTCTAATTCTCCATACATGTTGGGGCCTGTCATCAAATGAATCCTCCCTATTACCAGCTAGAAGTCAGTACATATTTTTAGGATGGAAGGCTTTCATAAGGAAAGCAGTTATGTATGACGGAATGCATACTATGCATTGAATAATGATGGGTTGTTACCTACTCAGCAAAGAACAACAGCACCCAAGTCACTCAACCATAGTTAGCCTTGTACCCAGGCCGCTCGCAACCATAGTTCAATAGATCAAAGCATTTCCCCCATAAAATTCCTTATAACAAAACCACCTTACAGGGATGGCTCTGGATGAAGGATCTGTAATCTCCCCATCATCATCATCAGAGTCACTTCGTTGTGGTGATCCTTCCGGGTCTTTTGTAACCTGTTTAACCAAGCTCCGAATGGGCTATTAAAACAAAATACAGTAGCGGTCAAAATAAAGTTTATGTTCCGTTTTCGTTCTACAGTCGTTATATGGTACAAAATGTCCTGTTCCGTTTTTACGGATTCTTCTGTTCTCATGCACTAATAACTCTTCCTCAGACAGTAAGGCTTTCATTGCATTCTCAGGCTCCTCAACAGCAGTACACCGTGCTTTCCTTTTCGATGTGAAGGCATGGCCACAGTCACAAACTGACCTCTTTAAGTGCACCACGGTATTACACTGTGGGCATACCTTTCTCAGACGCATAGACCTATTGCACTCCGTTGCTGTTTTTAGCCTTTTGCAACCAAATCACAAGACAGTGATGGACAGACAATTACTTCGAGGTCTTACATAATCAACGCTCTCGACTGAGACAATGGAGACACAGAGATCGAGTAATGACTTGTAATTTTCACTGATTGGATCCCAGGCACCATTGCTGAAGTGCTTGGACCAGTGATCTACATTGTTGAGACAGAAGAAGGACAACAATGGAAGAGACAAGCAGACCTGATTAAGGACTGATTGGTATCTGCACCCAGAGCTAGTCCAGAGATTGACCTGAATGCCTCATATAAATCTGATGCCAAACCGTTTCCAGAGGGTTTCATTACTCCTCCTGAGCCTGCTATGGACTCAGATCATTCAGTAGAAATTGAGCCTGTTGAGAAGGCAGAACTCCCACATCTGGACCTTCACTTCCTACTGCGGAGAGTGTGGAGTGAAGGTACCCTGCTCGAGTCAGGCAACCTCCTAACCAATATCAGTAATCGTTAAGCAATACTCAAGGACATTGGACTGAGCATTTATGTATTGATCTGTATGCATGTCTTATACCTATTTGTAGGAAGTCTTCCATTAAGGGGGGAGGGACGTGGTATAGTTACTTTCCTGTATACATGGGCTCTCCATCCCGGTCTCATTCTGTGTATTTAATGTGTCGTCTCTCCATGTTTTGGCAGTCTACCACAGCAGTCAGTCTCTGTATGTGTGAGTACCCTTGATGTATAAATGTGCACTTTTAAAAAACCGTTCGTCTTGTAACAGTGTGAAACTAGCTAGATGCTCACAACTGGTGTGTCTAGTTCTCAAAGAAACAGGTTAGCTAGGTGAATAGCAGTCTGTGTGGTAATGACACCACAGTTTGTCATCTGTCAGCTGCATTTTTAACCCTTGGCGCGCATGCGCGACGAGGGTTACAGTAGTTGTTCTGTGTGTCTGTTTTCTCTACTCTGCCTTCTCGCACTTTTAGGCGTCCAACGAGAGGTATCAGCGGGTACAGCGCGGAAAATGCAGTAAGATTAAAAAGCCGTTTTCTCTAAAACTGCTTAGTTCAAAAGTTAAAAGCGTTATAAACTTACCACGACTAAGTCAGCCATTTTCTTCACGTGCAATGTTTCCGTATACCTCTCCGTAACCTGTTAGACGTTTGTGACTGTCTTTTACGAGAGGTTCAGAAAGGTATGCCCACAGTGTAATACCATAGTGCATTGTCCTGAGATCTCTCTGAGTAGAAAGTTGGCAAGGGGACACTCCCATGGTGGAGTGTGCAGTAGTATGATAAGTGAGTAGTAATGGTGAAAGTTGTTGACATAGAGAGCAGCTATCATGAAGAGAAGCCTTGAGACTCTGCTGGAGAGACTGGATGAATCTCTCCATAAATTGGTGGACAGTGTTTCGGACAGGATACCTGGCAAAATTTTACTGGAATAATGTACTTTCAACACAAAGGTTCCTTTGCTCAATCCATATGCAGATACTGGTAGCACCAAGTCTATTTCAGCATATGAATTGTTATATATACTCTCTCCATTCTGGTGGACACTGAACTGCTTCAGAAAGATAGCTGACATTATAGCAAGCTACTAACACAGGTGTGTGCTGAACTAGGATGAGGATCTCATGTACCAAAGTAGCAACTTCAAGTATAAGGCTCTCCATTGTTTTTTTTCACCAGAAATCTGTAGTTGATTTCCAACTGAAGATATAACACACAGTATGCAATAGTACATATTTCATTTGTGATATTACTATCCATGTTAATGGGCTGAAAATGGCTAATTTAAAGACGCAGTGCATCTTACCACAGTGTCTGCTATATATCTATACCAAAGTGGTTGAAAAACGTGTCCCATCTAGTACAGTCATTTATCTTATGTTTATGATGAAAAACCTTAAATCCGTCACCCTGCTCAAGCTGACAGCAAGTTATGGACAACTTGCAATGGAACCACCAGCTTTCGATGGTCAAGTTGTGACACCACTCATTGCTCTCAATGGCTATGTGCCACTGTATTGTGGCTAGTGTGGCTGAATTAGTAAAGTTTCTTTAGGGAACTCCTAATACTGTAATGCCAGAAATTTATGCTGGTATAAAATTATGTGATTTATGTCATTTTTAATGAAATATACAGTTTTTTATTATGCTATATTTGAATGAGGTCATAAACAGTACAGATTTGTTGATGAACAGTGCATGAGTAGGCTAACAATTAGTGTCACCCCCTATCAGTGAGTTCTGCACTAAACCAAGTATAAGTTTTCCTCTTACGTGGTCCACTTGGTGCGGCGGGCTGTGAGCTAGCCGATTGCTGTTGCTCCTGAGTACTGCTGTATTATAGTATTGGACAATATTGAATTTTATTGTCACTGATACTGATTGCGATAATTGCAATTATTGAACAACAAACGTACGAAAACACATTAGGACATGTTCCTTGACAAAAAAACTACATTAAGAGGAGATAAACGAGCTCGTAAATTACCAGCAATGTAACCTGCCTGCTAAACAAACGTTCAGTGGGCATACTGGTGCCACATACACACAAGTATTTTCGAGCAAGAGTTGCCAGTATAGGCACCTCGTGAAGGTTCAGCGTAAATCTCGGGATGGTGATCTTCAAGGTGGCAAAACATATTTGTCGTATTGGAGCACTTGGCGGACGCAACTTTCTTGCAGTGACAGCAGACCGGTTTTCTACCTCATCAGGAATAGGGAAGCCTTTTTCGTCACCTTTTAGGCCAAAATGAGCCCACACGCTGCTTGTCATATGAGGGTTTCTTGACTAAGTTGAAGGCAGTATTGCACTCTGCCATTTTGTTGTTGACTACAATAGTTGGCCATGTGCTGTTCGCGCATGCGCCTGTTCATAACCTTTGAACTCGTGATAATATCGCCAACACTTCAAGTAAATATTGCTACGTCTCATATTGCATCATCGCGATATTATTGCAGTATCATCCAACACTACTGTATTAGCTCATTTGGTTACCGCTTCACCTATTCCTGTGTCCTTGGCTGTTGGTAAAGAATAATTCGAACTTTTGAAATACCGCAGCAGAGCCATGCACAAGTGGCACTGAAGTCGACTGGAGTCTTAGTCTGAGTGTTAGGTGTTGTTGCTTTTCAACAGTGAACGTGAGTCAGATGGGCAGGCAACAATTGGAATAAAACAATGTGCAAGTTAAATTAGTGCGTAGTAAAATTATGCAACCGTGCAACAACTTGCATAAATAAATAACTATGCATAATTATATTTCTAGCATTCCGGTATAAAAAAGTCACTCCACAAGCAAGAATGGTGAACTCTACCTTGTATAGCAGCTACCAATCAGCTTCATATTACAGAGTCACATGAGTCTGTCTGTAGCTCTAGTGAACTTGTTGCGAGTGTACAATCATTTTTTAGAGCTAATCAAACTTTCAACAACTAGCTGGAGAGTGTGAGTGAAACTGGAAAGACATTTGATGGACAAACGAATGCTATGTCATGTTCTTGTTATGTGGACTCACAGCCATACACTTTGTCCTCTTCAAAATAACTTTTGAATGCTGCCACCATATTGCTCCTGTTATCTGTTACGATCATCATCAAATGAATTTGCTTTTAAATATCTCTCACACTTTCATCGCTTCTTTCACACGTCTTTCACATGACGACCTAATAGTATAGCACAATGCTTTTGATAATCATGATAGGAGAAAGGTGTGCAGTCAGTTACAAAGCCTTTCTTTTCTGCACACGGACTACTTTTTGAACTTCGGACAGCTAGGTTTGAATACTGGCTTTCTGATCAAGAAGCAGTTTGTCCAATTCTTTGAATAGCAATTTCCTGCTTGGATCACCAGATATGGTGTTAGGCTAGCACCCCCAGGGTGCTCCAATGCATGTTTTACAAGGTGTTACATGAAGATGCTAGCTTAACTCCAATAATAATAGCTATGTATGCAATGTCTTTGTTTTAAAAATTGATTAAGGTGATTATACAATATACATTTACAGAAAGGGAAAAGAGACCTACTGTACATAACTATGCTATATATACTGTATGCTATATATACTGTATATGTGATGATAAAGAGGCTCACAGTTGTCCATCAAGAGATGAAAGTACTAACTTAATGATAAATAGAATTGGCACAGTGGATAATACTGCCTGGGATATGCTATGTTGAAAGCAAAGTATGCACCAAGTAGTTCTAGTAATGTATCTATGAAGTTTTCCAAGTCTGCTCTACAACAATGACAAACTGGACTGCACTTGTCCCCTACAAGCACTACAATGTAGGGGAAAACATGCCCCAGTTTCTTTATCTTATGTCACACTGCATCTAAAGTGAAGAGGATGTCATGATGATGGTTGTCGTAGTAATTGAATATGTAACTCCAACAACACAACAGCTTGCCACATATGCACTGATATACTGTGTTAACAGTAAATACCAGTACGGAGATTGATGTTTCAAGCGCCATGGTAGTATTGAACATGTTCAACGTACATTCATGCATCGGAAGTAGAGAGACTTACAAAAACATCCACCCCCTCAGGATCCCCCAACTCCTCGGACTCGACATCTGACTCCTCGTCTGACTCCGACTCGATATCCAACCACATCCAAAAATAATCATAAACTGGATCGGCCATGATTTCACTACAGGCAGGAAAGCAAAGCTAAAAATAAAGTAGAACCATCAATGCAGTAAATACACGACTAGTTACAACGGAACTTCTGCTCACCTCGCTCCAGATTCGATCTATTTCCAGCCAATGTCCAGCCAATGTTCACTTTTTGTCTAGTGTAAACTATTACAGCGCTGTGCATGCGCAGTAGGAACAAACTACCATGGCGGCCTGCCATCATCAACTTTAGGCACCTCTTGATCAAGATTATCACCTTCTTTGTAAGCCATGCCAACTTCGGTGGGT
Organism: Agelas oroides; assembly: GCA_949130485.1. Lineage (NCBI taxonomy): Eukaryota > Metazoa > Porifera > Demospongiae > Agelasida > Agelasidae > Agelas > Agelas oroides. The sequence continues at coordinate 6,926,601 of OX422184.1, read as the reverse complement.
GGGGCTTCTGACCCTTTGTTGCACGCCTAGACCCCACCTGCAATGAGACTAGACAGCTGTTCACCCCAATGAATACAAGCTCGAAGTTGCTGCATCACTCTGTCTGGTGCAGGCTCTTCTCGTGTTGTTGCACTAGTTTCTGAGTGCACTCATAAAAATAAACTTTCAGTGGCTTCTCAGTTGGCTCCTGCAAAAATGAAGAGGAAGGTTATCTGTTACCAACTTGAGCTCAAAAAATAACTGCATAATTTCAGCTTCTAGGATATTAAAAGTCTTCACTGATTTATGGGCCATTTGATAGGAAATGGGTCTTTGGGGTGAAATCTGGAAATTTGCATGTTTATGCACCAAATTATACTTTAGTATTTAACACTTTCCTGGCAAAGAATGCTTGTTGAAATAACTTATCATTGCCATGTTATATTTCTTAAAACCAACTCGTGTACAAAAGACAACTTTGAGAAATAACAGTTTAAAGTTTGACAAATGTTTAATGCTGAATGTGGACATGTGTGCATACCATGTTCTAGTTCTCCTAGCTCAGTCGTTTGCAATTGAATTGAGTACATTTCATCCTCAGGAAATTGACTGTAACAACTGTTTGAGCAAACATATTCACTTTCAAGCTCTTTTTGCCCAAGTTTCCTTGCATTGTCAAAATTAGGCGTAAGAACATTTGGCTGGTCACCCTCATTTAAAACACCTCTAGCAATCACAGTGCCAAGATCCAATTAATCTTCACTCCCAATGTCCACATCAGAACCTCTGCCATGACGGTAAGTGTTCCTGGGACCTCCAAAGCAAACCCATAAAATTCCTCATCCTGTTCAGTGAATGCAGCTAAGTGTGCTTCATCTTCACATGCTAGAATGCTTATGTCATCACTAGTAGTAGCTATAGCTCATAGCAGCTGTAAAAACATGTAAAGTGATGACACTACTAAATGTTCTACAGTTATAGCTAGGCAACTTACCAGAAACACAGCTGCATTCCGCATGCCATGTGGATATTTCCCACTTAGTGAGCGCTTTCTGACATGGGAGTATGCATATGTTTAACCTCAGGATTGTGGCAACTCAAAATTGCAATAATCCCAGTTTTGTCAAAAATTTTGTATTCACATATTTAGAGCTACTGAATATTCATAAATTTCACCCTAAGGGCCCTTTTCCTATAAAACGGCCCTTATATATTGTCTGCAGACTCAAAAATATGACACTGCATGTGCAATGAGACACACCGTGCCAAAAATATGCACATATACATATACATCAATAAACTAGCAGAATGCGTTGCATTGTGGGGCAAGCCTGAGCAAGCAGTGGCATGAAGGTGAGAACAGCAACAATCTGGTTGGTCATTCCTTTTGCACTTATGTAACCGAAGTAGACGGCACCGCTGTATTCGTACTCATCTGTCGTTGGTCTGATCTCTGGTACCTCGGCAGTTAGCCTCGTTCCCAGGCCTGAAGAGAAGACAAGGCTACTCAGCAGTAGTCTTAGCCTCGTTCCCAGGCCCCGCCCAGCTTTCCGTAGCTTTTCTGTACTGCAAGTGACGGAAAGCTGGGCGGGACCTGGGAACGAGGTTACAGTCTTGCGAGACTACCTCAGCAGCTGCTTTATCTTTTGTCCTAGGCTTACCAGTATGTGTTCTTTTTGCTCTGCTGTTTCAGCAGTGCGGCGCGCTCTGTCACGTTCAATTCTACGTTTCCTTTTCTCCTCTGTCATTTGCAGGGTCCTTCGTGGTCACTTCGAGAACAAGATGGTGCCATATCGACAACCCCGAAGCTTCACTTCGAGAAGACGATGGTTCCCTATCAACTACCCTTAGGTTTACATTGGGCCGTGAGACTGCTGAGAAATACCGTATGGCCGGAAAATTTGTCGAGAATTAAATTTGGCGGATTGCTCCATATGGCCCAGTACAAAAATTTGGCGGATTTTAATTTGGCGGTTTGTAATTGCTGATCTAGTTCGAGCTGAGCCAGCGCGACGTGACGTCATGTTATGCGCATAGATGTACGCCGCACGTATGCGAACGAGTCTAGTCCGTTAGCTGTACTGTAGCGCTAGCCAACTAGCTGCTCTTTCTTCGGGCATATAATCGTTGTACTTGCCACTGCCCATGCCTTTGCGGGTGTGACTCGTTTCGTTCTTGGGCTTCTTTACGCCAGCGTTTGCTTCTTGTAGTTCTCTCTCCGTGAGGGAGGGGGCCTTCGTGGGTACCGCTGGACGAAAATACTTGAGTAACGCCATAGTCTAGTCCACTTGACACTAGTTTACGCTCGCCTTGCAATCGAACGACGATGTCGACTGATTGACATCTTGTGCCCGGACGCTTGGGCACCGATTAGATATTTTGGACAAAAATTTGGCGGAATTTAATTTGGCGGTTCGCTTGTCCGACCGCCAATCCGCCAAATTTAAGTCTCCGCCAAATTTTCCGGCCATACAGTAGCTACACGTGTATTTTCAAATTTTTCACAACGCGAGTATTGTTATTCAATGAATACGAATGTATTTACGGTACGACGTACGCATACATATCTACATACATACATACATACAGACACCGCTTGCGTTCAACACGTTAATGTGGGGCTTGCTGAGGCTCGCCCCAATAAATTAGTATACTATAAAAGAATCCCTCAGTTTTTGTCTTGCATGTGGATGAAAATGATTTACAACGTCTTCCTAAATAAAGTATTGTAAAATCTCTCTCTGGACAGAAAAGCCTGTCCTACAGAAGAGTGCAGGTACACTGTTAAAGTAAGGGTGCTACTCCAACACCTTTAGGGGTGCTCACATACGACGTACATGCTCCAAATTAACACCCCTCCTGCAGCACCCCAGCTGGTGCTCTACCTAGTACCCATGGGTTTTAGTTTCGAATAGGTGTTTAGCTAGCACCACAAGGGTGTTAAGGTAAAGCAAGTTTCCCGGCGTTAAATTATGGAGAACTCGGTCAGGAACATAAAGTTTCTCATCAAGTTTAAAAGATTTCATGACCTAGGATATCTCTATACATTTCCATCTATGAGATACTCAACTGACACGTCAAGATTCTGACTCTGGAAACCCATGCCATTACACAGTGCTCCAGACTGTAAACTCTTACCATGTTTCCGACTAGGAAACCCATGCAATTACACAATGTTCCCGACTGGGAAACCCATGCAATTACACAATCCCGACTGGGAATCCCATGCAATTACAAAGTGTTCCAGACTGGAAACCCATGCAAGTACACAATCCCGACTGGGAATCCCATGCAATTACAAAGTGTTCAAGACTGGAAGCCAATATGTGCAATTTTCAGACAGAATCTTTAATGCATGAAAAATGGTAACCTATAAAGCACTCCAGACAAAAAAAAAAAAAACAGCAAAGTATCAAAACACATTGAGGTTACAGCTTGGTGAAGCACAAAAATCAATAAATGCTTGGGTCTGTGTATGAGATATTCCTCACAAGATAGTCACAGTAGGACTTCAGCAATGAATAGAGCAGTTAAGAACACAACTAGCTGATGTCCAGTTAGTGGTTGGGAAGAATAGCTTCAGCACTTGAACAGCCACTTTGGCTTTGGCTGGTCTGATGGTAAACCATCTTTACGTTCATATGACATATTCTTGCTTCTAATAGTCTGCTGCTTCCGATGGTTACGGTCAAGTGTTACGAAAAATTGGCCACCTTGTCACTTCTCCAAGCCAATGGTCTCACAACAAACTGGCCTTCATCCTCTTACAAATTAGCTCTGGCGCAAGGCATGGTAAGAATTTCTTTTTAATCTTCTCAGACATAGCGGTAGTCTTCCCATGAGCTGTGGGATGATTTGCTAGTTTCTAAATCCAAAAAAGATATATGAAGTCGTAATGTGAAGTTTTACACTGAGGACTAACGACCGGTAAGACTGAAGATGACTAACTACCCCAGCTGCCTTGGACTACTATTCCCACCAGTACAATGGCTTGAGCAACTCACTCTCATAATCATGTTCTTTCTCCTTTGTTGGGCACACTTGATTTTATATTTCCCACTTGATTTCCAGTTCCAGCAATGCAACAGTTATACATACTCTAGTAATCTAGTTTGTCCAGTGAAGATAAAAGTTTGGTTAAAATAACTTGCTTGTCCTTGATTTCAAGGACAAAGTATTGTATAGAAATCAATATGGGATAAAGCAGCTTAGGGTACACCATGTTAAATGTAAAGTAAACAGCAATCAAACTTACCAGGGTGCTTGAGCTCTTCTTTAATGGCTCCAGAATGCGACATTCTGCCGTAAGGATGATCTGAAGCAAAGTGCCCCCAACCACCAGAGCAGTATATGAGTGATTTTCTGTCAGTGTCATGACTTCTTTGTCTAGGTCAGCCTCCATCTGAAAGGGAACAGAGATGAAGGGAAGAAGGAATTGAAGGTTGCAAGCAGAAGTTCAAACTAATACACATAGGCAGAGCAATCGTAAATAGAAAGACTAAAAGTACCGTGGGTGCAGCTTGCTAAATTACTTCACAAATATTTTGTATTCTTTCACAGTCGTATGTGATGTTAAGGGTAGACATCACACACACAAAAATCCTGCTTGCTTTAAAGTGGGGAAACCCTGGGATAGTTGCCATGGTGACCAAATACACAAGAAAGTAGTACTGTAGTCTCGTTAAAGTGGGCCAATGGGTAAAGCACCTTAAACGTTAGCCTCGTTCCCAGGCTCTTGTGTGGGGTAGGAGGAAAGAGAGTCTGGTATACACTGTTCGCGCATGCACCACGTTCCCTTGGTAACCTGCATACTACTCCGCTACACTTAAATTACAGTCAATTTCTGTTTACCTGCTGAAAGGCCACATTGCACGGTTTACTCCCTGCGGGACATATATGGGTGGTTTTGAAGGAGCACACGACCATTCAAACCTGTCTGGAGCCATCAGTGATTCACTTAGCGAATGTGCATCGACTTAGATAAGGATGTAACCGCCTTCACTGCAGACAATGGCAGTAATGTTGTGAAAGCAATAGAAGAAGAACTAGACAAGGTTTGTCTTCCGTGTGCAGGGTATACATTAAACCTTTCAGTTCAGAAAGCATTTGAGGTAAAGGCAGTTCAGAAAGCGATAAGTCGCTCGAAAAAGGTTGTTGAACAATCCTCACCTCATTGTGAGGAACTTGAAAACAAACAGGAAATGTTGTACATCTTCCCCCAAACGCACATCACGCAATGTCATAATAGACTTATCCTTTTCAACGTTCTTACCTCTGCTGCAGGGAGTACCACACAGGTGGAATTCAGTGTAGATATGATCCAGAGATTGTGTGAACAGCAGGCAGCTATATACGCTGTAGTGCATAACCACAGAGACCTCCTCCATCTGGAACACTCCCCTGAGGAATGGAGATTACTGGAAGATTTATGCAATATTTTGGAGCCTTTTAGGGATGCCACAACCTATCTTAGTGCAGATCAGTATCCTAGTTTGTCTGCTTTAAGTCCCCTACTTGCTCAAATACGGAAAAAACCTGGCACCTAACCCTGAGGATAGTTGCTCTGTAGCCATTCGTGCAGTTAAAGAAGCCATTGCTAGTGACTTAGATACACGGTATCAAAATCCTAACTTTTGTATGCTGATGAACAAGTCTAACTATTGGACCCACGTCTGAAAAGTCTTGGCTCACCTGACAGAAAAAGAAGAAGAGGCAACTGTCAATGGCTTAGTAGATGAAATCTACTCCCAATTTCTGCATCAGTAAGCCACAACTCTATTACTGAATCAACTGACCGTACCGATAATCATTCTCCACCTACCGAGAAAAAGAAATGTGCCCTGGAAAAGCTTTAGGGTGATACCTTCTCCTCTGCCAATCCTGATTCATCACTTTCTGTGTCATTCAATGGGCTTGTGCTAGCAGAATTGAGTCAATACAAGTCTGAACATGTCTTAGAGTTAAAGGAAAAGCCATTGGAATGGTGGACGTCACACCATCAGTCATACCCCCATCTAGAAACGGTGGCACAGAAATATCTGGGTGTCATCGCCACTTCAGTACCATCAGAGAGACCTTTTAGAAATGCTGGCAATATTGTCAATGCAAAGCAATCAGCACTTGATCCAGAAAGTCTTGTTCTTTTTTTGGCATGATAACCTTCCACAGTTATCTCTTCCATACGAAAGAGCTCACGACTGAACACATATTTACCATTGTGTAGCACTTGTAAAATGTTAGTATTAAGCAACAGTTAACTGATTAACTGACACTTAGTAAACAATTAACGGGTTTTACTTTTGCATCCAGGTTCACAGCACTAAGCCAGATGAATATGTGCCTCCCGGAACATGCACCCTTGCATGCAGGTACCATGTACTGGACAAACTTCACAGAATGCAATACGGCCTGCTGTGCACGCCACAAACCATCATCAAATAAAATGACAATAGGACGCCACAAACCATCATCAAATAAAATGACAATAGGAAAAATGACAATAGGAATAACAAACTATATAACAAGCAACAAGTGATGCAATGACAGCCAGCAACAAAAACAACATAGCAGAACCAGAGCCGGGGGCCAAAATAAAAGCAAAAAAAATAAAGGGAAATTTAGGGGGCCAGTGGCCCATAACCCCCAAGGAAAAAACCCTGAGAAAAAACCCCTGCCACATGGGGAGAAAAACTCAGGGAAAAACCTAACCAAAAAACCGGCTCAAACAAAAAATGGATACAAATTAGAAGAGAATGTTCATGGAGGGATCTTGGAACAGTAGAATCGATATCTGGAAAATCACAGATGAAAGGAAAACATGTACCCAGAAGTAGGGAGGGGGAGGGGGGGGCAGTGCAAATAGTGGCTGGGAGTGCACAAGCTAGGAATGACTTTATCACATACGTGGCTGAAGATATAGACTACAGCCACGTGTCACCGCGACAAAACCATGCAACATCACACATACTTCCGGGAGCGTATTTTCTGTCTAATTCCCACAGTCAAACGACAGAAAAATACATCTCCCGGAACATGCACCCTTGCATGCAGGTACCATGTACTGGACAAACTTCACAGAATGCAATACGGCCTGCTGTGCACGCCACAAACCATCATCAAATAAAATGACAATAGGGTCACAAAGAACGGGCAAGGATACAGCCAGTCACAGGCCAAGCTGTCTGGAGACTGACAGCAAGGAGGAAACAGAATCCTTAACGTACCCGTCTTTTGCAGACTCTGACCGCCAACGACCATGGCGTTTGAAAAGTCTGTCAGGAACCCCCGCATTAGCAGCAGCCGTAGCCCCACCAGACCTCAAGCTATGCACACCAAATGACTTAGCATTGAAACCTAGACTAGAGAGTTTAGCAAGGAGAAGTTCCCTCATACGAGTATAGCTCAAAGAACCCGAGGCTCTAAGGCGGCCACCCTTCTTGGTATGGACAATCCCACGGAACAAGCGCAGCTTAGAGCTATGAGAGAGACCTGCGAGAGAGAATTACCTCTCTAACATAGCAACAGGGCATATTGAAGATCCTGTCCTGGCCACAAGAACGGAAGCACCTTCACGATACTGGTCAGTCTTGCTAGAGGTGATGTGGACTGACATACTTTGAGCTGTAAAACGCACGTCACAACAGCGCAGCTTAGCAAGCTCATCATAGCGCAAAAATGCAGCAAACGCCAGAAGACAGGAGGCAGCCAGGCGGATGTCAGCAAGTGTGGGAGTGGGACCCAGGCTATCAACTAGCGCGACCAGGATGTCAGTAGTGATAGGTTCCTTGGGGATTTTGGGCTTAGCCAGTTTCCGTTGCAGACCAGCAAGCGTAGCACGCACAAAAGGAGATGCGACAATAGGTGGGTGACCGGCAAGCTGGTGGACCCATCCAATGGCATTAACAGCTTCCTCTACCGCTGCTTTAGACTGCATTGCTTCACCCAGATGTTGGAGGTAGAGGGCAAAATGCACTTCCTGAACCGGGAACACAGCAACCTCCCGACGTGGGCCTGCCCACTCTCTCCATCGCTGGAAGGCATACAAGTATTTGGTAGCAGTGCTGCCAGCACGACTGTGGAGCACAGTGTCGGACAAGGAGCTTACAAGTCGCTTCAATTCCGGATCCTGCAAGCCACTAAGGGTCTGCCAAATGCCCACAGACATAACATCTACAGGAAACCAAAGTACCCAACATTAAGACACTAATCAAAAAGGAATTGCTAGCTAATCTATGAGAATACAATGAAGGAGACTGCAGGAGTATTCACAACAACTGTGCTTCACAGGAGTAATCAGGATTGAAAAGGAAAAAGAAAACCACTAAAAACCGTATCAGCACACAATCTAGTTGGGCGAGCTATCAGCTATACTGACTCAGCACCGCTATACAAATTACAGAACTAGCACCCACAGCTCAATAGACATCCATAACCACAAATTGAGCTAAGGGTGGCCCTACAAGGGCCCAACTTTGAACTCTGCCTCAATCATGAGGGCTTCCCAATCAGCCACTGCTGAGTTCTAAGCCACCAACCGGCCATGTCACCAAACAGGCTGTGCAACTAGCCACCAAACGGGCTGTGCAACCAGCCACCAAATGGGCTGTGCAACCAGTCACCAAATGGGCTGTGCAACCAGTCACCAAACGTGCTGGATGTGGCCAACTGGCCTGAACTCTGAGCCACTGCACAAGTTACGCTACCAGTCACCACCGGGCTAGAGCTGGCTAACTAGCCGGAACTCCGAACCGGTGCGAGGGGTGCACCCACAGTCACCCCAAGGCTGGTGCAATGTCTGCCTTATTCCAATGCACAAGCCCAAACAAATTATATAAAAAACAAAAACATCAATGAATACAACACATGGGTATCAGGGTGACTTACAATCAAGGCTAAACTTGAGTGCTAGTCCCTACAGCCATAGGACAGCTAAAATCACATCTCAGGGCCAAGACCCTGGTGTTTGGCTTACAGCCATTGAACAGAACTGACCCTGACAGGCCTGGGAGAAACAATGACTCTACCTGTGGTAGGTCCCAGAAATCAATAACAAACGGAGCAAACTGGCCGTTGCCAGGGCAAAGGAGAGGCCAGAATGGCGCTGATGGCCAACATGGCACCACCAAAGTCCCAACGGCTGCACAAACCTGAGCATGACGAATAACTCTGGGGATGAGCCCAATTGGGGGACACCACCAATTGTTCTGGCCCCCCCAGTTCACTGTAAAGGCATCAACTGCCTCTGAACCTGGGTTCCAGCAGCGACTGTTGAATCGAGGCAGTTGGGCATTGTGGAAGCTGGCAAAACGATCAACAGTATGGGGCCCCCACATGGCATCAATGCGTGCGAATATTGCAGGGTCCAAAAACCAGTCATCATGGTCAACTATGCGGCTCAAAAAATCGGCTCTTACATTGAGATCCTTGGGTATCCATTCCGGTTCTAAATGGAGCTGGTACTGCACCGAGAGTGCAAATACTTTCAGAGCTATTGCATGAAGCTGAGGCTTCTTACTTCCTACTTGCAATATGCGGGCAACATTCTGATTATCAGTAAACCAGCGGACACGTGTATTTGCGAGTTTGCATGCTACAGCCAAAAGGACTTGGTACACTGCAGAGAGCTCCCGCCACGTAGAGCTCTGACTGGCTTCCTCAGCAGTCCACTGTCCAAATGACACACATGGACCATGCTCTACAACATACCCCCCATATCCCGTTTCGCTTGCATCGGAATACACAACCCTCAAAGCTGATGGGGAGCGCCATATTGGCTGGGAACTGTATTCGGATAAGCTGGCTGACCAGAACCTGAGTTCAGCTCGGGCCTCTGGAGAAAGCCTGAGGAGGTCACACCAGGTCTGCCTGCTCTCCAGGGCTGCATACAGACTGCGAGTCATAAAGCGACTCACTGGCCCAATGGCCAAACCCATGGAAATAATTTTTCCCACAATGCTGGCTAACTGCTTAGCGGAGATCAGGGCCAATTGACAAGCTTGATCGAGCCTATGTTGGAGAGCTACTAACTTCTCCTGAGGAACCTCAACCTGGCCTAATGCCAGATCAATCACAAAACCAAGCCATGGCAGCCTCTGGACAGGGTCCCATATGGACTTGACAGGGTGGTCCAAAAAACCAGCTTTAGCAAGGGTGCTACATACAAACTGGCTGGCCTCTATGGCCTCTACTTTCCCTGCCACTGCACACAAACCATCATCAAGGTACACTAGAATTCTTAGACCCCCGGCACGCCAGTAGCGCACAAGAGGGCGGAGTAACTTGGTAAACATGTAACATGCAGTGGCCAGACCAAAGGGAAGCACTGTCAATACATAGAAATGCCCATCCCAAGCAAATCCCAAGTACTTGCAGTGATGATCGGCGATATCAACATGGTGATATCCTGATTTCAGGTCGAAAGAAAACAGGTAATCACCCTGCTCAAACAATAGCATTGCAACCCGCAAATCTTCATATTTAAATCTTTGCTTCCACAGAAATTTATTCAGGTGGCGGAGGTTGATCACCAACCTCTTTTTCTTTCCACTACCCTCTACCACTGATAAGGGACTGCAAATATATGGCTGCTCAGGTACTTCTTTAATGCACCCTCCTGCCAGCAAATCAGTAACACTCTGGTGCACGAACTGTGCATTAAGCCTAGCTGAGGCTTGATTCTGCTTGGAAAATGGGGTGGGCTCTGATTTGAGAGGTAAGACGTATCCACTCTCAATGGTACTTAACACAGAAGCAGGGGCTTCAAGTTCGGATTCCCAAAACTGGAGGCACTTTTTAAGCCTACCCTTTACAGAGATAGGATCTAACTGGGTGTGTGGCTCTGTAGCCTCCGCCTCCCAACAGCGCGCTACTGACTCATGCTCAGTACCTCCCAGAATATTGGGGACAACAAATTCTGTGTCACCAGGAATTTCCCACTCACTACTCCGAGAATGGTCTAAATACTCTCCCGCCCCCAATGCATTCAAGCACAAAGGATACCACTTCCTGGTCTCAGCTGACGCTGTCTTGGGGCAGTAGCTTCTCAGATGCCCCATCTCTCCACAAGCGAAGCAAGGGCCAGCGGCCCGCATTGGCGCTGGGAGCAGCTGCGACCGTTTGGGCGGGTACGTCGTGCCGGCAGCCGCAACTGGGGCTGGACCGGACGTGGCTGGTTGTAGCGTACTGTAGCGCCCCTTTCCAGTCTTCACAGACGGCTCGGCTCTCTTCCTCTTTCGCTTGGCAGCCTTCCTCTCAGCTGCCTTCTCGGCTTTCTCTAAGCGCTTTTCGTCGTCGCTGTCATCCGCAAGCTCGTCGGCTGTATACTCCGCTACGACTCCCCAACCATATTCAGAGCGGTCGGCAATCTTAATGAGCTTCTGGCGCTCTGCGAGCAGTTTCATACCTTTGGCCAGAGCTTCCTGGGCTCTCTCAATGACTGGCGCGCTGCCGTCCCCGGATAAGTGGATTTGTGCTTCGGCGATCGCATCCTCGACCTTCTCGTTGAACCCCGCCTGCTCTTCGTTGCCTTTCCGCTTGAAACTGTACGGCTTTTCGTGCCGCACCTTTTTGACTGCCTTAGCAGCAGCGTCTTCTTGTCCCTGCCGCACTTCTGCGCGGAATTCGGCAAACTTGTTGTCGAACCTCTCCTGAGAGGCCTGGATTGCCGCCATCAGTTGCGCGAACTGATCGCTCGACACTGCCATTGGCGGGTCACCGTCGGTAGACATCATGCACGAATCGGCGTAGACTAGTAGGACGGACGCACGCACGCAACGGGAATATACAGCTGTGAGATGGCGGTCGAATACCGGATCCAACAACAACGGTTGGCAGCCTGAAGGGGCAGTGCAAATAGTGGCTGGGAGTGCACAAGCTAGGAATGACTTTATCACATACGTGGCTGAAGATATAGACTACAGCCACGTGTCACCGCGACAAAACCATGCAACATCACACATACTTCCGGGAGCGTATTTTCTGTCTAATTCCCACAGTCAAACGACAGAAAAATACATAAAGTGGGACACAGCAAATTACTTCTGGACCAAAACTTATGAGGAATGCCATTCTGTTTTAAACTTGGCCACAGTGCATCAGAGACATCTCCTGCTAACATGTTGTCAGGCTTACAAAATTATTAACAACCTCAACTGTTTATGGTTTGTCGATTATGTTTGTTTTGACCGATCTTCTACCAGGTCCAGTAGACTTACACTGCGTTGTGTAAGTTCCAGAGTTAATGCGTACAGATATAAATCTTCCCTTCTTATGGAATACTAATATAGTTAATAGTACTTCCTGCGGTGCATTTAAATCCAAGTTAGATTTTTTTTTGTACCTGAACCTGCTATTTTGTTTCCGTGCTGTTGTAACTTTTGTTGTTTTTCTTCGTGTTGTGTACCTTAATTGCTGCTTCTATCTTGTTTCCCTTTTTTTCCCTTTTTGTTCTTGTTGCTAGCTGTACCTGGGGGAGCACTTATTATACGTAGGCCTGGTCCTCTTGTGCAACCCTTTCTCTCAGAGTTAAAATTATTTCAATTCAATTCAACAGTCTGCTTTGCTTTGTTCGAGGCGATCGGTGAACTTCAAAGGGAAAGATTGCATCAGTCACGTGCCACAGCTTTAGCATGGACAACTGCAAGCGAAGAGCTGAGTACCTACGTCGCTCCCTCATCATCGTCCACACAGAGCGTGGTCAGTGGCAGGCATCTTTTCCCCCAGGATTCCCAGAAATCCTGGGGGAACTGAGCATGTGCAAGCAGTGTGTACCAAGCTCTTTTTTCTCCGCCCACGCACAAGAGCCTGGGAACGAGACTACTTAAAAGTTGCCTACAAAGTGGGGAGTAGGCGCTCTTTCAAGTGTTTCCACATTTAACCACAAAAGAGCGTCATAGTGAAGCATGCCCTCAAATCTTTACCCCTGCTGGAGTTGATGTTGACTGCAAGTTTTTAGACAGACAATGATGTACAATGGCCAGCTGTCAAAGCTCAATTTCTGACGGCACACAACACTCGGAACAGGAACATGCCACCCCGAGCATGGTGTAGCTAACTGTTAGCAAGTGTGGCCAAATGAGTTACATCCATCTGTGCATCTGTGCAGAGCCAGCTTGGAATACCCTTTGGTAAATTACAACACAAAGTTTTCTACCTCAGATATGCATACAGTGCTTGTGGCTGTGTTTATCAAAACTCCACAGGTGTGGTCCATTAGCCACACAAAGCTCATTTCAGGGTGGCATTCATATGAGTAAACTTTGGGTATAGAGGAAATTGAGCCAAAGGTTATGGGTTTACATTGTCCGGTAAGGTAAAACATTGGTTTTCCACGTTCCTAACCAAACCTCACCAAGTTTAAAGTAAGTCTGTTCAGGTTGAATGTTTAATCATATCGAATTTGTCCACTCTGGTTGATTTTAGGTTCCTATAGGTCTAAAAAAAGGTGTGGGTGTACATTGTTTGGTGAGGTGAAACATTGGTTTTTCCCGTTCCATTGCTTACCAAACCTCATACCAAATTTGTCCACTCTTGAGTTGATTTTGGTTTCCTACGTGGAAGTCCGCTACTAAGTTTGTTCACTCTGAGTTTATGTTGTGAATAGATTAGCTAACTCTCTGTGGATGTAACTGTGTACCTATGGCTGCCAAACTCGTATTACCTGTGTAACTCCTACATGTATATCAGCATAGTTCTATGACACTGGGAATAGTTCAAAATTCAAAAGGTCAAAGGTTAAATTTGTGGGGTGTAGCAAGAGGTGAGAACAGCACCTGCTCTAGCTGCACATGCATCACCCAAGAAGCTTACATAGAGGTTAGGAGTTAGATAAGTACTCCAGTTTTAACAGTGTATGTTCTCATCTGCTTCAAAGCAAGGAGTGATCTCTCACAAGATGCAGTACTTGCACAGATTGTTAGGACAGTTTATCAGTGGAAACAAAGTTAGGAAATCACCCTTAAGGGTTATAAGAGACTGCAGACTCGCTAGCATCCATTTTGCACGTGGTCACGCAATTTGCGCATGTACCCACTGCAAAAATGAAGTGGTTAGAATATAAGGTTGAATCAATTGAAACTGAGGCGACCATAATAATGGTTAGTAATACCACTTTAAATTGGGTTGTTACTTCATTTAAGGATCACGAAATATGCAATGTCAGCAGTGCAGCTTATATATAGCCTGTAGCCCTCTGGTGTCTGTGGTGTCGGTGTTATCTGCAGTGCCTGTGGTGCCTAAGGTGTCTGTGGTGTCTGTGGTGCCTCTGGTGTCTCTGGTGTCTCTGGTGTCAGGATGTGAAGAGAATTGCAAGTTCTAATACTTTCTGTTCTCAATTCTCAATTTCCTTTCTTGCTGTAGTCTCCTGCATGCATAACAACAAAATTTACAGCTCAGTTTCGGCTTGAGTAGCCCCTGTCTACGTAGCTACCGCTCTTCTCTTGCTAGGGCAGCTTCCCGGGTTGTAACTTCAACTAATTTTTGTTTTTGTGCCAGCTGTCTTGCCATTTTAAAATTAAGATGCATGTTGATAGGGATGGATGGATGTAGGGCGGCCCTCAGTACAGATTGCGAGTCGATCCCCATGCAGGTACTTTTCGCACAGAGGGGGAGGGGTTGGGGAGCATGATAGTACAGCACGTAAATGATAGTTATTCACTGCTTATAGTGAGCAAACTAGTTGTTCCCGTGCATCGTGATCCACACTACTTACATTATATCATTCTTATTGACTCAACCTAGTGCCCCTTTAGCTCTCAAACTACTTTTAGGTGGCCTGGGTGTTATCTGACCTACGAACTTTACTCTTTGAGAAATGATGTACAGTGTATGTTATTTTAATGTAAGATGTCCAATCCACAAATGTTGGGAACAATTTACATGTAGTTGCTCATTCAGAAGTGAAACGCTGAAAACATAAGGAATTTAGCAATAAAGTAGTTGGAACGCTTTACCAGCTAGAAGCACCATTCACGCTTTATACTCACAGACAAATGATTCCACTGCACCAAACAGGCTTCATCCTTACCAGGAAGTAAACGCTCTCCTTGTCCACATCTTCCTCCTCAGCTGATGTTTCACTTCGTGTCCTTTTGGATGGTTGCTGGAGGCTGGGGGGACGGGAAGCCTTCCTTCTCTGGCGCCTCTGTGACAGCTGGTTAATGGCTGCCACCAGGCCCCCTGTAGGTGGCCGAACCGGGGGTCGAAACCCTTGAAGGGGAGGCTCTGGTTGTCCCTGTATGGTCCCCTGATGGTACGAGCAGGGTTGGTGGCTTGGGGCCCCCTGATGGTATGAGTGGGGTTGGTGGCTTGGGGCTCCTTGATGGTATGAGTGGGGTTGGTGGCTTGGGGCTCCCTGATGGTATGAGTGGAGTTGGTGGCTTGGGGTTCCTTGATGGTACGAGCGGGGTTGGTGGCTTGGGGTTCCTTGATGGTACGAGCGGGGTTGGTGGCTTGGGGTAGCCTGATGGTACGAGCAGGGTTGGTGGCTTGGGGCCCCCTGATGGTATGAGTGGGGTTGGTGGCTTGGGGCTCCCTGATGGTATGAGTGGAGTTGGTGGCTTGGGGCTCCCTGATGGTACGAGCGGGGTTGGTGGCTTGGGGCTCCCTGATGGTATGAGCGGGGTTGGTGGCTTGGGGTAGCCTGATGGTACGAGCAGGGTTGGTGGCTTGGGGCCCCCTGATGGTATGAGTGGGGTTGGTGGCTTGGTGTCCCACTGTATGACCCCCTTGGTAGCCTCATACGAGCGCTTTTGATGATGTGGTACTCCTCGAAAGGGAGAGTTGGAGGAGAGCTCTAGAAGGTATGAATGTATGGTGTGGAGAGGACAAGATATAAATGCGAAGCCTTGGTTGACTAGGGATGATTGTTTACCTCCCTCACCGCCTCCCTCAAGACACCACAACAGTGCTGCAGTTAATCATACATCACTTAAAAATGTAAATAATGGCACAGTACTCACCTTTGGTTCTTGGTAACTTCACAATATTTGGCTATACCAGAGATCTCACTTTGTTCTGTATCTGCCATTTTTTTTCATTTAACATGAAGTTATCATAGATGTATCGGTGTCGCTTTCTGCCATAGTGGTTACAGTCGTTACACCAACGGATGGTCATAGTAGTCATAATATTTTCAGGGTCCATGTGTATTGTATATTTGGTCTAATCCAGTAGTTTCGAAATTCCTCATACATCTGTTGCTTGCTGATGTATAGAGTGGTGCAATGTAGTTTGCTCTGTGATGAACTGGTTTCTGTATATGCCCTTACTAACCAGAGTCCCACTGGCACTGTCTGCTCTGGACATGGTGTTAATAAAACACTAACTTAATCTTGAGTGGAGAGAGTTGTTAGTGGTCTCAATAGTTCTGGGTCAACTATACTTAGTGCAAACTGCTGGGTATTGCTTTGGTAGTGTTCATAAAAACTTCTCCCACTGCTTTCTGATGAAGTTGTGAGGTCAGGCTAGCAGCTGTCTTGCCTGAGAGATTTATTGCTTCCTGTACAGGAGGGTGATGGAAAGCAGCCTGAGACCTCCCGTGGATTGAGGTTGTACAATTTGGAAGGGTCAGCTAATCTGGCTAGCTAGTCTTTGACATTCATTTGAGGAAATGTGTAGCCAGGGCCTCCAGGGTTCCTGTTATTGAGGAGAGTGGTACGCTGTTTATTGCTGGGTCTCAGTTTAGTGGCTGCATGACGACATTATATATATTGTTGGACTGGTAAGGTTAATTGATTGTGTACTGACGACACACAAGTTACATGTGTGTGGAGACGCATCTTGGTGGACAGGGCATGCACTCACACTTGGGCACTGGAAGCACGTTCATTGCTTGTTCACCTGCACAAGTATGGATGAAGCACACCCATATAGAAAGGACCAGGTTATGACACCCTTGTTACAAGGTAGTACAGCCATCTTTATACCATGTGTTGAAAACATTGTGGCCAGTTTGTATCAACAACCTGGCAGGCAGTGGTAAGGTTGGATCAAGGTTGTGTCATGGTTGGTACAAGGTTGTGACAACCTTTCCAGAAGGTGGTCCAAACCCTGGATTTGTCACACCTTCTAGCCGGCTTCAAGGTTGTAGCAAGGTGATCACAAGCCTAAATAAGCAGGTGATTCCTGCAGGGTTGGAACAACCTTGGTACATGCTTGTAAACATAGGTGTATCGATCAGTATACTTCACATGCAAAACAACCAGGTTTCAGGATGGTAAAATGATCACATAGTATGTACATACATATATACATACATGTATATCTATGATGTATGGATACAGCACATGACATACCTATTGCCTATTAACCCTTTACGTAAGTCTTATGCGCATGCACAATCAGAAATCGATCACGTGCTCATGAGAGAAACTTATAAACTAGCTTAGTTCAGACATTTGTATTAACTTGGTTGAAAATAAACCTGCTTGAGTGAATGACTATGTAACTATCATAAACATTTAACTCTTTGAACGTGGCAGCAATTTTACGTCACCGTTAATTACCCACGACAGCTGTTGCACAATCAGCATTACCACTCTGAGGTCAAAGTGTCAAGCGTTGCTAAGCAAGCCCTAGGCGTAGCCAGTGGCCTGATTTGCGTAAATAGTGTGTAACTAGGCTGGACTAGTTTATCTAAGTGCCTGATCACTGCTAGGTAAGCTATTTCTACTTGTTTGAGGCCATTTTACGCGTGGCTATACTCGTAACTTACCAGCACTTCGAAATGGTGCCGATTTTCCCGCTTGTTACTTACAACCCCGACAGATTCAGCCGATTTCTAGTTATTTGAAGGTAGTACTTCTATCTTAGTTGAAAACTGGAGGCCGTTTGCTTTCTTCGTCTGAGGAAAAGCTTTGTGTTCGACAGCACTTGGTCAAATCATGATCGCTCACAAAGTAGTACTGCCCCTTCCTGCTTTTCTTGGATAGTGATGTAAGTGAAAAGGCATGGCCTCAACAATTACTACTAAATAAGAAGGGATTTACCCCCAGGAGCTGCTTGGCTTCGCGGCTTTGCTTCTTCGCGCGGTAAGGGCCAGAATGTAACGCAGGCGTATAAATACGCCGTTCACGCTCACGGGAAGTAAAGATTGGGCGTATATATACGCTGTTCGCGTTCAGAGGGTTAATTTAAAACTTTGGGCACATGTGGGCACATCAAGGGTAAAGGGATATTATTTAAAGGCATCGCTGTCTGGATCTATACACATGTAATGTCTAACTATAGCTTAAAGCTTCTTCTGCGACAGTTTGCACACTTGTCATTGATAGTGTTGACAAGGAAGCTGTTGGCAACAGGGTGGGATGACTGCACATGCCCTTGTAGGTTAGGAGGTTGGCCTACTCAACAGGTTACATGTATCAAATAAATAGCAAAGAGACAGCGGCAACCCAAGTGCAACAAACAGAGATGTACACAACAGAACAGATACAACATGGAAAAAAACGTGACTAGTTTGATTATGCAATAACTCAGGAGTCCAACTCCCGCTACAGTACTCCCCCTCCAGTGAACATAGTGAACGATCAAAGTTAAATGTTTTGGCCAGTGCACACGACGACCTGATCAGGTTGTCACCGATGTTGGTACTGGGTTGGTCTGTGATGGTGTGCTAACTGGAGATGAGAGTGGTTCAGTGGGTTCAGTCAGAGTAGTAGTGGAAGTCTCACTTGCTGTTAATGAGGGTTCCAAATGAGCAGGTTTCAGGTGATCCAGGGAAACAGTGTCTTGCCGGCCTTTGACCTCCACCATGAAATGTTTGTCATCTCGCTTGAGGACTTCGTACGGAGCCTCTGTAGTGGTTTCCTTGTCCCATCATGTCTGATGTACACGTGTGTACATGATGAGAGGCCATTGCTCACATGTGTCTTCTTTGGAGACGGCTTGCGTACAGGTGGTGCTCTTAGCTTGGCCGTGGTAGCTTTGAGCTGAGTAACATACTCTGCTGGATCTGCAAGGGGTAGGGAGTGATCAGAATCGAAGAATTCACCAGGCAAGCGTAGGGTAGTGCCGTAGACAAGTTCAACTGCACTGCAACGAATGTCCTCCTTGAGTGTGGTGCGAATACCGAGGAGAACCAGGGGAATGCGATTTTATCAACCACAGAGGTCATTTCCCATACCTTTCGTATGGAGAATGAGAAGAATCTGCCCCCCCAGAGAGGCGTGGCAATAATCATGTGATCCTATTGTGCAAGTCAGTCATGGAGAAGCAAACTTTATCTTCCCCTTATGTAGTTGTAGATACATTGTTGGCTATTACCTTTACTCCTGGACCCTTCAGAGTACAGCATCCTGTTCCTGCTAACATGCGCAACATCTTTTGTGGCGAAGAGGGGCATCACACCTACAGTTTCGTCAGACAACCAACGGACAAGAACAAACTTCGTAGTCGTCTTCTGTGGTGTATTCACGATTGCTCTAGCCTTTGATGATATAGCAGCACGTCGATCGTGTGGCTCTTACTGAAGCCAGCTGTCAGCTTCACTGCAAGCAAGCACGTGACATGACACTGCCAAGTTTGCCCATGCACGCTGCCTTTAACAGCCCGGAGAGCTAGAACTAGAGGGTGTGGCCTAAGCGCACCCGCGCAGCTGGACCCGAAAACTGTCAATGTCTGCAGCACATAGCCTGTCATAGGCAAACTCTCTGGAGACATTCACAAATAATGGAACCAGCTTGAAGGTACGATAGAGTTATCATCTGTCACCTATTTTGTATTAAGAGGATTAATGTGCACTGTAGGTTACCTTCTTGATTAATAACTGGACATGGGTTTAGTATATGTAGCTACCTTGTGTGACAAGCCAGATATATGCAACCAACAGTAGTGTGGGATTGCATTTGATCAACTTGAATATGTACAGGAAATGCTTCATGATACTGTCTCTGATACTAAAAGCCATCCGCGTTGAGGTTGGTTGGCTAATAGGGTTGCAGCATACATTGGTGGCATTAGACTTTTTGGTCTTGTGACTGTCAGTCGATCTGCTGTGTTGGACTTTGTGGTCATGTGACCATCAGTCTGATGGGTCAAACTTTATGGTCTTGTGACTGATGTGTTAGACTTTGTGGTGGTACAACTGTCAGTCTGATGCATTTGGACTCATGCTTTGTGCTTCACCTTACATTACTTGAAGTGGCTTAGAAGGTTCAACTTAAGATGAAGTATGCCTGAAATTGTGAGGAGAGAATACAGTTGTTGCTGTAGTTATCATTATTTCCTGTAAGTTCCCCTATTACAGAGGTGTTGGCTGGATAAAGATGGGAAAACATAGGCCACAGATGAAAATAGCACAGAGGAAGCGTCAGAAAGCTAAACACAAGGTGAAATTTACACCAAATGTTAAGTCTGCAACCACATATGTAGGAAGTGTCCCATCATCACCTGATTCTTCCCTGGGTTCACCAAATGAAATGGCGGAGAACACTGATGATGAAGAACTTGATGCACTTGGGGTGATCTGTTGTTGAGATGACTTTTGCCAATCCTGACAGTGCATATAGCTAACTCTTTGCTTGAGTGCAGGAAAAGGCTCATGTTAAAAGTAGATGCTTATGGATGTGAGCTTGTTAGAGAAAGCTAACGGCTTTTAAAAAGATTGATCATATCAGGTCCTTTTATCAAACTATTGCATTTGCAACCACAAGAACTGGCAAGATTGTGAAGACTGCAATGGAAACAAGTAGTGCTGCTGCTAGCATAAGAAAGAACTGGAGTCTGCCTACAAATGACTATAACAATATTGTCCTGTATTGATATTTTACGGTATGGTGCAATGTTGTGATGATACACGATGTCATGTCATTACAATGACAAATTTCAAACTGTATAACAATCTATTCACAAGGTTGTATCCAACTTGTGCACATAACCACATGTTTTACAATCCATTTACAACCTTTAATTATTCAACAGTCTGCTCACAATCTATACACAGTTACCAACAATCTCACAACAAGGTTGTAACATGCATGTAAGGTTGTGCCTTGGTTGTTACTAGGTGGTTACAACCTAGTTTTTTCTATATGGGCAATCATGTTTTTGTTTAATTCTCATACCCTTCCCCATCATCTTGTTTTGCTTGGTTTTATTCCTCATATACGCTTCTTTTTGCACTTAAAAAATACCTGAACTCGGCTAGCTTAATTTGGGAGAGTGAAGGTGCTGCCAATGTTTGTGGTGTGTGTGTAGATAGATCTTAGGTAACAATTTTGCGTATGCAAGCATACTTGCCCTCGAACGGTGTTGTATAAATTTTTCCAGAAGAAAGAACTGCCTGTTGTTCGTATGCTTTCTATGTGTGGGGTTATGTCTCTTGCCAAAAAGAGTTAGAGTGAGCCAATGACAGTGTAAGTCGTGTTCTGTCTTCTATGGATAGCAGGAGTGCTAAGTCTACAACTTGATCTCATTACAATGACTATAAAGGCAACGAGAAGGCACAATAGGGAAGTATGCAGTGGTGCTGCCGTTCTTCCAGAAAGCCGTGGCAGTTTTTATCATTGTTGACCTTGTGCATAACATTGAACCAGGTGGAGTGGGGAGCATATGCATGAAACTAATTGAAAATTAGAGCAAATGTCCTATCCTACTTTTGCCTTAAAGTGGTGTGTAAAGTCGGGGGAGGGGGGGGGTGCGGCGAGCGCGAGGCACAAAGGCTCAGATTTTTAACTTGCTCCAGACCTGACAGTCAGACCTAAGTCAAAGTCAGAGAGAAAGGTGAGAAATAAAGAAAATAAAGAGAGGAAAAAAGACAGTGACTCAGGGAGGGACTCGAACCCGCGACCTGGCAAATGGCCTGCCATGCTCTAACCAACTGAGCTACCGAAGTCACTCGGCAACTCAGTGGCCGAATTTGAGTACTTAAGGCTAAGCTGCCAGGGATCCAGCCGAAGCGGATACCAAGCTGACATGTTCGATGGGGAGGTGCGGCGAGTGCGAAGCGCGAGGCGCAAAGGCTCAGATTTTTAACATGCTCCAGACCTGACAGTCAGACTTCAAGATTTCAACACAAGTAACATTATTCATGGTTTCAGTGTAGTGGTGCTCTCATGGAACTCATTTCCTTGTGAGCTATGTGTTCAGCTCCCTTTGGTAGTATTGTGAGCATCTTTGGGAGACGTACTACCTAAACCTGTTTTCACTTTGAAGTGACATTTCTTATCTTTAGATCTTTGCTTGAGCTCAAGCTGGGACCAACAGCTAAGGATTAAACACACCTACCAGACGTTTCCATTTAGTAGCGGTAGCAAGATGTTCTTCAGTGTTATATTACCTGTTGATGCCTTGCTTTGATGCACACTGTGGTTTACCTTGCTCTTTGCTTTTTATTTTCCTCAAGCAGTTTAGCCTTTTGTCTCTTGTGAACTAGTTTTGTTGTGTGCCCAAGATCAAAAGGAAAAAGGTAGTATTATGGCTCTAGTACACACAAGGCCATAGTGCTGTTATTGTATTTTCAGTCCATACAGGGAAAAAATCTGCAATGTCTCACTCAGATCACAGTCCAGCAAATCCAGTTCAATTTCAAGTGAACACTTTGTGTAACCAAAAGCTGTGTCTAGTTCACCTACAGAACATAGAGACTAAACAATTAATGTGATTCCCTTTTGCCATAAATTCTACTGTGGCATGCCTCTACTAAGTTTGTTAGTTTAAGTGCTTACCATCTTCGCACTCATACCAAATTTGTTTCAACTTGCTGTCTAACTTGGATATTTGCAAAGAGCCAGAAGACACTACAGGTGCAGACAACTGAGCATGTGAAGTGTGTATAGTTTGTGAGCATATGCAAAAAATACATCAAGACTCTTGAAATGAACAGTGTAAATTATTGCTATTGCCATAGCAACAGATGCATTATCCATACATGTTTCAACCTGTTTCTCCAACATTATGGGGGCGAGCATGAGCAAGCCCAACACTAATGAGTTGGATTCTTTCTCTCAGTGTAATTTCACCTTCCTCAAGTTGCAATGTATATTATAGCATTGGAGGAGCAAGTCCAACACTGATGAGTTGGATTCTTTCTCTCACTGTAATTTCACCTTCCTCAAGTTCCAATGCATATTACAGCATTGGATGAGCAAGTCCAATGTACAAACGTGCCTAAATGTTCTACGAAAAAAATTGCGCACTTTGTTGGGTCCAATAATGAGAACTGAATTAATGAAGTACAAATGTAGCTAAGTTTGTGAGGGTATAGAGTTTCTGGTACACCAAATGAAGTGTGAACCAAGAATGGCTAGTTTTGATAGTTCAATCAAGACACTTTTTGGCTAATTTGCAGCAGATGTTTTCACACCATTGATATTGGGAAGTCCTCTGGACCCAATCTCTACTGTGATTATCTCAGCACTATAGCCAGCTTCGACTCCCCATGACAGTATCTCAAATTATCGATCTTCCTTCCTCATGACAGCATCCTCAAATGAGGTCTCAAAACAGACTCTGAGCTCTACTAGGTGGTTCCATCTTTGACCAACAGCACTATGTCTGGATGAAGACTAGTGGAGGAGGTGCTTCTCAACCACCTTCTGCTGCTCTCGTACATGGCTGTACGCAATATATATACATGTTTCTCAGTTACAGGCATTTCTAAGTTATGGGCACCCCTTGTTTCCATGCTGCCCGGATAAGTGGATGTTTACTGTAACTATTGTGCCACTAATGAGTTTACCTGTGAAAGTGCTGTCAAATGGTAAGTTTTTCGGCCAGAATGATGGTGGCTTGGGAAAATATGGTCATACACCTCTTCATGCATGTTCTGTTCACCCTTTTCTGCTGACGAGTTTTTGTCCTCCTGTTCTTGCTCTTTCCTCGTTTATTCCCTTTCGATTTTCACTTCTTTCTAATACTTTTCTTCCAGCTGCTCTTCTAGTTCTTGTACAGTGTCATCATCATAAATGCACGCAGCTCTGCTATTGAGTCCAGGTTTCTTTTTATACTGCCTCAGCTGAGGAAGTGTCAGAATTTCACATCAGAGAGCTGGACACAGAATTGTAGCAACAATAATATCTAAAACACTGGTTATTTTAGTAGTTACAATAATATCTAAAACACTGGTTATTTTACTGTAACTCATGCAACCAGTGCAGTAGGCATGTTCTGTTCACACCGTTGCCACAATTTATGGTGTTTTCTCTGTTGTTGAAACACCTGTAGACTGCTATGTTGTTGCAGTTGAAAAAAGTTGTAATAACAACAATACTTACTTAGCAGTAAAGGAAAACACACTAACTTTTTAGAAGATTGTCTATATGGTCATGTCTGCAAGCTAATAATTGCTGTGCACTTTCACCATGTCGTGTTTGGACCTCAGGTAAGGGTGATTAGGGATCAGGAAATCTTTGCTTCTGTTGCTCTACGTACCTAAATCCACCCTTTACTGCAGTTGCTACAATCTCTGAGACAGAGATACTAGAATGTGAGTTGAGGTGCTACATCATTTAGCAAAACTTCCAGCACATCCTCATGTACTGAAGTACCTTTGTTCAAGTAAACAGTGACAATCAAGTTGCTAGTCAGTCAACAGTTTGTGGGTAAGGGTGATGCTAACAGCATCTGGCTCACGGCTGATTGTGAATATGACAATTAAAACACATTAGCTCACCTTGGCAAGCGTCTTCCCCAGTGTACCATTGAGGATGTCATCCATAGTTTGATAGGTGACACTTGGCCCAACATTTTTAGCAAAATTGTCTGCATCAGAATCTCTAATTCTCCATACATGTTGGGGCCTGTCATCAAATGAATCCTCCCTATTACCAGCTAGAAGTCAGTACATATTTTTAGGATGGAAGGCTTTCATAAGGAAAGCAGTTATGTATGACGGAATGCATACTATGCATTGAATAATGATGGGTTGTTACCTACTCAGCAAAGAACAACAGCACCCAAGTCACTCAACCATAGTTAGCCTTGTACCCAGGCCGCTCGCAACCATAGTTCAATAGATCAAAGCATTTCCCCCATAAAATTCCTTATAACAAAACCACCTTACAGGGATGGCTCTGGATGAAGGATCTATAATCTCCCCATCATCATCATCAGAGTCACTTGTGGTGATCCTTCCGGGTCTTTTGTAACCTGTTCAACCAAGCTCCGAATGGGCTATTAAAACAAAATACAGTATCGGTCAAAATAAAGTTTATGTTCCGTTTTCGTTCTACAGTCGTTATGCGGTACAAAATGTCCTGTTCCGTTTTTACGGATTCTTCTGTTCTCATGCACTAATAACTCTTCCTCAGACAGTAAGGCTTTCATTGCGTTCTCAGGCTCCCCAACAGCAGTACACCGTGCTTTCCTTTTCTTCGATGTGAAGGCATGGCCACAATCACAAACTGACCTCTTTAAGTGCACCACGGTATTACACTGTGGGCATACCTTTCTCAGACGCATAGACCTATTGCACTCCATTGCTGTTTTTAGCCTTTTGCAACCAAATCACAAGACAGTGATGGACAGACAATTACTTCGAGGTCTTACATAATCAACGCTCTCGACTGAGACAATGGAGACACAGAGATCGAGTAATGACTTGTAATTTTCACTGATTGGATCCCAGGCACCATTGCTGAAGTGCTTGGACCAGTGATCTACATTGTTGAGATAGAAGAAGGACAACAATGGAAGAGACAAGCAGACCTGATTAAGGACTGATTGGTATCTGCACCCAGAGCTAGTCCAGAGATTGACCTGAATGCCTCATATAAATCTGATGCCAAACCTTTTCCAGAGGGTTTCATTACTCCTCCTGAGCCTGCTATGGACTCAGATCATTCAGTAGAAATTGAGCCTGTTGAGAAGGCAGAACTCCCACATCTGGACCTTCACTTCCTACTGCGGAGAGTGTGGAGTGAAGGTACCCTGCTCGAGTCAGGCAACCTCCTAACCAATATCAGTAATCGTTAAGCAATACTCCAGGACATTGGACTGAGCATTTATGTATTGATCTGTATGCATGTCTTATACCTATTTGTAGGAACTCTCCCATTAAGGGGGGAGGGACGTGGTATAGTTACTTTCCTGTATACATGGGCTCTCCACCCCGGTCTCATTCTGTGTATTTAATGTGTCGTCTCTCCATGTTTTGGCAGTCTACCACAGTCAGTCAGTCTCTGTATGTGTGAGTACCCTTGATGTATAAATGTGCACTTTTAAAAAACCTTTTGTCTTGTAAGTAACAGTGTGAAACTAGCTAGATGCTCACAACTGGTGTGTCTAGTTCTCAAAGAAACAGGTTAGCTAGGTGAATAGCAGTCTGTGTGGTAATGACACCACAGTTTGTCATCTGTCAGCTGCATTTTTAACCCTTGGCGCGCATGCGCGATGAGGGTTACAGTAGTTGTCCTGTGTGTCTGTTTTCTCTACTCTGCCTTCTCGCACTTTTAGGCGTCCAACGAGAGGTATCAGCGGGTACAGCGCGGAAAATGCAGTAAGATTAAAAAGCCGTTTTCTCTAAAACTGCTTAGTTCAAAAGTTAAAAGCGTTATAAACTTACCACGACTAAGTCAGCCATTTTCTTCACGTGCAATGTTTCCGTATACCTCTCCGTAACCTGTTAGACGTTTGTGACTGTCTTTTACGAGAGGTTCAGAAAGGTATGCCCACAGTGTAATACCATAGTGCATTGTCCTGAGATCTCTCTGAGTAGAAAGTTGGCAAGGGGACACTCCCATGGTGGAGTGTGCAGTAGTATGATAAGTGAGTAGTAATGGTGAAAGTTGTTGACATAGAGAGCAGCTATCATGAAGAGAAGCCTTGAGACTCTGCTGGAGAGACTGGATGAATCTCTCCATAAATTGGTGGACAGTGTTTCGGACAGGATACCTGGCAAAATTTTACTGGAATAATGTACTTTCAACACAAAGGTTCCTTTGCTCAATCCATATGCAGATACTGGTAGCACCAAGTCTATTTCAGCATATGAATTGTTATATATACTCTCTCCATTCTGGTGGACACTGAACTGCTTCAGAAAGATAGCTGACATTATAGCAAGCTACTAACACAGGTGTGTGCTGAACTAGGATGAGGATCTCATGTACCAAAGTAGCAACTTCAAGTATAAGGCTCTCCATTGTTTTTTTCACCAGAAATCTGTAGTTGATTTCCAACTGAAGATATAACACACAGTATGCAATAGTACATATTTCATTTGTGATATTACTCTCCATGTTAATGGGCTGAAAATGGCTAATTTAAAGACGCAGTGCATCTTACCACAGTGTCTGCTATATATCTATACCAAAGTGGTTGAAAAACGTGTCCCATCTAGTACAGTCATTTATCTTATGTTTATGATGAAAACCCTTAAATCCGTCACCCTGCTCAAGCTGACAGCAAGTTATGGACAACTTGCAATGGAACCACCAGCTTTCGATGGTCAAGTTGTGACACCACTCATTGCTCTCAATGGCTATGTGCCACTGTATTGTGGCTAGTGTGGCTGAATTAGTAAAGTTTCTTTAGGGAACTCCTAATACTGTAATGCCAGAAATTTATGCTGGTATAAAATTATGTGATTTATGTCATTTTTAATGAAATATACAGTTTTTTATTATGCTATATTTGAATGAGGTCATAAACAGTACAGATTTGTTGATGAACAGTGCATGAGTAGGCTAACAATTAGTGTCACTCCCTATCAGAGAGTTCTGCACTAAACCAAGTATAAGTTTTCCTCTTACGTGGTCCACTTGGTGCGGCGGGCTGTGAGCTAGCCGATTGCTGTTGCTCCTGAGTACTGCTGTATTATAGTATTGGACAATATTGAATTTTATTGTCACTGATACTGATTGCGATAATTGCAATTATTGAACAGCAAACATACGAAAACACATTAGGACATGTTCCTTGACAAAAAAACTACATTAAGAGGAGATAAACGAGCTCGTACATTACCAGCAATGTAACCTGCCTGCTAAACAAACGTTCAGTGGGCATACTGGTGCCACATACACACAAGTATTTTCGAGCAAGAGTTGCCAGTATAGGCACCTCGTGAAGGTTCAGCGTAAATCTCGGGATGGTGATCTTCAAGGTGGCAAAACATATTTGTCGTATTGGAGCACTTGGCGGACGCAACTTTCTTGCAGTGACAGCAGACCGGTTTTCTACCTCATCAGGAATAGGGAAGCCTTTTTCGTCACCTTTTAGGCCAAAATGAGCCCACACGCTGCTTGTCATATGAGGTTTCTTGACTAAGTTGAAGGCAGTATTGCACTCTGCCATTTTGTTGTTGACTACAATAGTTGGCCATGTGCTGTTCGCGCATGCGCCTGTTCATAACCTTTGAACTCGCGATAATATCGCCAACACTTCAAGTAAATATCGCTACGTCTCACATTGCATCATCGCGATATTATTGCAGTATCATCCAACACTACTGTATTAGCTCATTTGGTTACCGCTTCACCTATTCCTGTGTCCTTGGCTGTTGGTAAAGAATAATTCGAACTTTTGAAATACCGCAGCAGAGCCATGCACAAGTGGCACTGAAGTCGACTGGAGTCTTAGTCTCAGTGTTAGGTGTTGTTGCTTTTTAACAGTGAACGTGAGTCAGATGGGCAGGCAACAATTGGAATAAAACAATGTGCAAGTTAAATTAGTGCGTAGTAAAATTATGCAACCGTGCAACAACTTGCATAAATAGCATAATTAAATAACTATGCATAATTATATTTCTAGCATTCCGGTATAAAAAAGTCACTCCACAAGCAAGAATGGTGAACTCTACCTTGTATAGCAGCTACCAATCAGCTTCATATTACAGAGTCACATGAGTCTGTCTGTAGCTCTAGTGAACTTGTTGCGAGTGTACAATCATTTTTTAGAGCTAATCAAACTTTCAACAACTAGCTGGAGAGTGTGAGTGAAACTGGAAAGACATTTGATGGACAAACGAATGCTATGTCATGTTCTTGTTATGTGGACTCAAAGCCATATACTTTGTCCTCTTCAAAATAACTTTTGAATGCTGCCACCATATTGCTCCTGTTATCTGTTACGATCATCATCAAATGAATTTGCTTTTAAGTATCTCTCACACTTTCATCGCTTCTTTCACACATCTTTCACATTGACGACCTAATAGTATAGCACAATGCTTTTGATAATCATGATAGGAGAAAGGTGTGCAGTCAGTTACAAAGCCTTTCTTTTCTGCACACGGACTACTTTTTGAACTTCGGACAGCTAGGTTTGAATACTGGCTTTCTGATCAAGAAGCAGTTTGTCCAATTCTTTGAATAGCAATTTCCTGCTTGGATCACCAGATATGGTGTTAGGCTAGCACCCCCAGGGTGCTCCAATGCATGTTTTACAAAGTGTTACATGAAGATGCTAGCTTAACTCCAATAATAATAGCTATGTATGAAATGTCTTTGTTTTAAAAATTGATTAAGGTGATTATCAGAGAGTCGGTAGACTCTCTATGTAGGGATGGCGCCGACGCGCAATATATGCAATACTTAAGCAAAAGCCGTATAACTTCACCACAAACACGCAAAAAGTTTATTTAAGCATCCAGGCTTCCTCTTTGAGTGCCTTTGTGATCAGCAAGACTCATATAAGTGGCCAAAAGCCACGCGGAAGATGGCTAAACGCAAAAGTGTGCGATAGCAAAAGTGCCATTTTTCGTATTCTTCTTTCTTTCTTTCTTGTTACGACTTTTGTTCAAACAACAATAACTCAAAAACGGTTCAAGCACTCACCGTAATTTTAGCACGAAACTGATGCTTATCACAGCGCGGAGCTCTACGACCACTCAGCGTCTTCATAGCTTCAAGTTCACCCTAGTCAACAAAAGCCATTCACAACACTCTGAGGCTGCTGTGCGTTGCTTAGGACGCCATTTTCTAATTTTGTACGCATGCGCACACGAAGTCTCGTTCCCAGACCAAAGACCACGGTCATTGGTCTGGAAGCGAGACTAGTACACACGCGAAATCGCCAGCGGGCAGTACGCTTGACTGTCACAGTCTTTTCCTCCCCGCCGGCATTGGGCAAGGCTTATGAACACTACATAGGTAAGGCGCTGCATTCAGCTGCCTACTTGTAGCTACACTAAAAGTAGCCTTTGAACTGTAAAGCTAGGATGGTCAGTTGTCAGTAGGATAGTAGTTTCTGTGCTGCAGCTGGTCAGTCGTCATGTGATTGACAACTGAAATTGGTTTCACAAAGTTTGGTAGGAAGAGTGGTTGGCCCTTCATCGGGTTCTAGCTGGCTATATTACACATAGGCCTAATTGAGTGGTTGGCTCTTCATCAGGTTCTAGCTGGCTATATATTACACATAGGCCTAATTATTTAATACATGCCTGGAACCACTACTAAACTGTCAACGCCGTTTCAAGTTCTGGTGTTGTGATTACACGTGTAACTGTAACTGAGATTAACATCAAAAAAGTACAGAAACAAGACTTAAAAAACATTAAAAATGTAAAAAGATGTAGGGATGGCATGCCAAAAAGTATGCAAACAAGGTAGGGATAATGCATGAAAGCAAAGGTCAACATATTGGCAAAGCCCCATCCCTACATCTTTTTCACACTACAGTTGATGCAATGCTGCTAGATCATATTAGCCTCGTCCCTGAGCCAACATGTGGGAGAAGGAATGTGGCCTGGGGACGAGGTTAAAACCATGCCATGTACTTTAACGACACTATCATAAGTCTGCAGTCTACTACAACTCATTGCTTAAGTTGTTGAAGAGGTTCTGTATAACATAATGCTACCAAGAGGGTCATACTAGCCTCATTACCAGGCCATGTGGGAGGAGGAGGTGGCCTG
Source organism: Agelas oroides (assembly GCA_949130485.1). Classification (NCBI taxonomy): domain Eukaryota; kingdom Metazoa; phylum Porifera; class Demospongiae; order Agelasida; family Agelasidae; genus Agelas; species Agelas oroides. The sequence continues at coordinate 6,895,832 of OX422184.1, read as the reverse complement.
AGAACGAGGCTACAGCCATGAACTGCCAGTAATAAAGGTTGTGAACTTGTGGTACGTTTTAGGAAGACCCCCATGCACTAACTGTAGTGTGAAAAAGATGTAGGGATGGGGCTTTGCCAATATGTTGACCTTTGCTTTCATGCATTATCCCTACCTTGTTTGCATACTTTTTGGCATGCCATCCCTACATCTTTTTACATTTTTAATGTTTTTTAAGTCTTGTACAATATACATTTACAGAAAGGGAAAAGAGGCCTACTGTACATAACTATGCTTTATATACTGTATGCTATATATACTGTATATGTGATGATAAAGAGGCTCGCAGTTGTCCATCAAGAGATGAAAGTACTAACTTAATGATAAAATGCTGAATAAAATTGGCACAGTGGATAATACTGCCTGGGATATGCTATGTTGAAAGCAAAGTATGCACCAAGTAGTTCTAGTAATGTATCTATAAAGTTTTCCAAGTCTGCTCTACAACAATGACAAACTGGACTGCACTGTCCCCTACAAGCACTACAATGTAGGGGAAAACATGCCCCAGTTTCTTTATCTTATGTCACACTGCATCTAAAGTGAAGAGGGTGTCATGATGATGGTTGTTGTAGTAATTGAATATGTAACTCCAACAACACAACAGCTTGCCACATATGCACTGATATACTGTGTTAACAGTAAATACCAATACGGAGATTGATGTTTCAAGCGCCATACAAAAACATCCACCCTCTCAGGATCCCCCAACTCCTCGGACTCGACATCTGACTCCTCGTCTGACTCCGACTCGATATCCAATCACATCCAAAAATAATCATATACTGGATCGACCATGATTTCACTACAGGCAGGAAAGCAAAGCTAAAAATAAAGTAGAACCATCAATGCAGTAAATACATGACTAGTTACAACGGAACTTCTGCTCACCTCGCTCCAGATTCGATCTATTTCCAGCCAATGTCCAGCCAAAGTTCACTTTTTGTCTAGTGTAAACTATTACAGCGCTGTGCATGCGCAGTAGGAACAAACTACCATGGCGGCCTGCCATCATCAACGTTAGGCACCTCTTGATCAAGATTATCACCTTCTTTGTAAGCCATGCCAACTTCGGTGGGTGGGGCTTCTGACCCTTTGTTGCACGCCTAGACCCCACCAGCAATGAGACTAGACAGCTGTTCACCCCAATGAATACAAGCTCGAAGTTGCTGCATCACTCTGTCTGGTGCAGGCTCTTCTCGTGTTGTTGCACTAGTTTCTGAGTGCACTCATAAAGATAAACTTTCAGTGGCTTCTCAGTTGGCTCCTGCAAAAAAGAAGAGGAAGGTTATCTGTTACCAACTTGAGCTCAAAAAAATAACTGCATAATTTCAGCTTCTAGGATATTAAAAGTCTTCACTGATTTATATATTGTCTGCAGACTCAAAAATATGACACTGCATGTGCAATGAGACACACCGTGCCAAAAATATGCACATATACATATGCATCAATAAACTAGCAGAATGCGTTGCATTGTGGGGCAAGCCTGAGCAAGCAGTGGCATGAAGGTGAGAACAGCAACAATCTGGTTGGTCATTCCTTTTGCACTTATGTAACCGAAGTAGACGGCACCGCTGTATTCGCACTCATCTGTCATTGGTCTGATCTCTGGTACCTCAGCAGTTAGCCTCGTTCCCAGGCCTGAAGAGAAGACGAGGCTACTCAGCAGTAGTCTTAGCCTCGTTCCCAGGCCCCGCCCACCTTTCCGTAGCTTTTCTGTACTGCAAGTGACGGAAAGCTGGGCGGGACCTGGGAACGAGGTTACAGTCTCACGAGACTACCTCTGCAGCTGCTTTATCTTTTGTCCTAGGCTTACTAGTCTGTGTTCTTTTTGCTCTGCTGTTTCAGCAGCGCGGTACACTCTGTCACGTTCAATTCTACGTTTCCTTTTCTCCTCCGTCATTTGCAGGGTCCTTCGCGGTCACTTCGAGAACAAGATGGTGCCATATCGACAACCCCGAAGCTTCACTTCGAGAACACGATGGTTCCCTATCAACTACCCTTAGGTTTACGTTGGGCCGTGAGACTGCCGAGAAATGGCTACACGTGTATTTTCAAATTTTTCACAACGCGAGTATTGTTATTCAACGAATACGAATGTATTTACGGTACGATGTACGCATACATATCTACATACATACATACATACATACAGACACCGCTTGCGTTCAACACGTTAATGTGGGGCTTGCTGAGGCTCGCCCTAATAAATTAGTATACTATAAAAGAATCCCTCGGTTTTTATCTTGCATGTGGATGAAAATGATTTACAACGTCTTCCTGAATAAAGTATTGTAAAATCTCTCTCTGGACAGAAAAGCCTGTCCTACAGAAGAGTGCAGGTACACTGTTAAAGTAAGGATGCTACTCCAACACCTTTAGGGGTGCTCACATACGATGTACATGCTCCAAATTAACATCCCTCCTGCAGCACCCCAGCTGGTGCTCTACCTAGTACCCATGGGTTTTAGTTTCGAATAGGTGTTTAGCTAGCACCACAAGGGTGTTAAGGTAAAGCAAGTTTCCCGGCATTAAATTATGGAGAACTTGGTCAGAAACATAATGTTTCTTATCAAGTTTAAAAGATTTCATGACCTAGGATATCTCTATACATTTCCATCTATGAGATACTCAACTGACACGGCAAGATTCTGACTCTGGAAATCCATGCCATTACACAGTGCTCCAGACTGGAAACTCTTACCATGTTTCCAACTAGGAAACCCATGCAATTACACAATGTTCCCGACTGGGAAACCCATGCAATTACACAGAGTTCCAGACTGGAAACCCATGCAATTACACAATCCCGACTGGGAATCCCATGCAATTACAAAGTGTTCAAGACTGGAAGCCAATATGTGCAATTTTCAGACAGAATCTTTAATGTATGAAAAATGGTAACCTATAAAGCAATCCAGACAAAAACAAAAAAAAAAACAGCAAAGTACCAAAACACATTGAGGTTACAGCTTGGTGAAGCACAAAAATCAATAAATGCTTGGGTCTGTGTATGAGATATTCCTCACAAGATAGTCACAGTAGGACTTCAGCAATGAATAGAGCAGTTAAGAACACAACTAGCTGATGTCCAGTTAGTGGTTGGGAAGAATAGCTTCAGCACTTGAACAGCCACTTTGGCTTTGGCTGGTCTGATGGTAAACCATCTTTACGTTCATATGACATATTCTTGCTTCTAATAGTCTGCTGCTTCCGATGGTTACGGTCAAGTGTTACGAAAAATTGGCCACCTTGTCACTTCTCCAAGCCAATGGTCTCACAACAAACTGGCCTTCATCCTCTTACAAATTAGCTCTGGCGCAAGGCATGGTAAGAATTTCTTTTTAATCTTCTCAGACATAGCGGTAGTCTTCCCATGAGCTGTGGGATGATTTGCTAGTTTCTAAATCCAAAAAAGATATATGAAGTCGTAATGTGAAGTTTTACAATGAGGACTAACGACCGGTAAGACTGAAGATGACTAACTACCCCGGCTGCCTTGGACTACTATTCCCACCAGTACAATGGCTTGAGCAACTCACTCTCATAATCATGTTCTTTCTCCTTTGTTTGGGCACACTTGATTTTATATTTCCCACTTGATTTCCAGTTCCAGCAATGCAACAGTTATACATACTCTAGTAATCTAGTTTGTCCATGCAGTGAAGATAAAAGTTTGGTTAAAATAACTTGCTTGTCCTTGATTTCAAGGACAAAGTATTGTATAGAAATCAATATGGGATAAAGCAGCTTAGGGTACACCATGTTAAATGTAAAGTAAACAGCAATCAAACTTACCAGGGTGCTTGAGCTCTTCTTTAATGGCTCCAGAATGCGACATTCTGCCGTAAGGATGATTTGAAGCAAAGTGCCCCCAACCACCAGAGCAGTATATGAGTGATTTTCTGTCAGTGTCATGACTTCTTTGTCTAGGTCAGCCTCCATCTGAAAGGGAACAGAGATGAAGGGAAGAAGGAATTGAAGGTTGCAAGCAGAAGTTCAAACTAATACACATAGGCAGAGCAATCATAAATAGAAAGACTAAAGTACAGTGGGTGCAGCTTGCTAAATTGCTTCACAAATATTTTGTATTCTTTCACAGTCGTACGTGATGTTAAGGGTAGACATCACACACACACACAAAAATCCTGCTTGCTTTAAAGTGGGGAAACCCTGGGATAGTTGCCATGGTGACCAAATACACAAGAAAGTAGTACTGTAGTCTCGTTAAAGTGGGCCAATGGGTAAAGCACCTTAAACGTTAGCCTCGTTCCAGGCTCTTGTGTGGGGTAGGAGGAAAGAGAGTCTGGTATACACTGTTCGCGCATGCACCACGTTCCCTTGGTAACCTGCATACTACTCCGCTACACTTAAATTACAGTCAATTTCTGTTTACCTGCTGAAAGGCCACATTGCACGGTTTACTCCCTGCGGGACATATATGGGTGGTTTTGAAGGAGCACACGACCATTCAAACCTGTCTGGAGCCATCAGTGATTCACTTAGCGAATGGTGCATCGATTTAGATAAGGATGTAACCGCCTTCACTGCAGACAATGGCAGTAATGTTGTGAAAGCAATAGAAGAAGACCTAGACAAGGTTTGTCTTCTGTGTGCAGGGTATACATTAAACCTTTCAGTTCAGAAAGCAATAATATGCTCGAAAAAGGTTGTTGAACAATCCTCACCTCATCGTGAGGAACTTGAAAACAAACAGGAAATGTTGTACATCTTCCCCCAAACGCACATCATGCAATGTCATAATAGACTTAACCTTTTCAACGTTCTTACCTCTGCTGCAGGGAGTACCACACAGGTGGAATTCAGTGTACAATATGATCCAGAGATTGTGTGAGCAGCAGGCAGCTATATACGCTGTAGTGCGTAGCCACAGAGACCTCCTCCATCTGGAACACTCCCCCGAGGAATGGAGATTACTGGAAGATTTATGCAATATTTTGGAGCCTTTTAAGGATGCCACAACCTCTCTTAGTGCAGATCAGTATCCTAGTTTGTCTGCTTTAAGTCCCCTACTTGCTCAAATACGGAAATAAACTGGCACCTAACCCTGAGGATAGTTGCTCTGTAGCCATTCGTGCAGTTAAAGAAGCCATTGCTAGTGACTTAGATACACGGTATCAAAATCCTAATGTTTGTATGCTGATGAACAAGTCTAACTATTGGACCCACGTCTGAAAAGTCTGGCTCACCTGACAGAAAAGAAGAGGCAACTGTCAATGGCTTAGTAGATGAAATAGTTAGTAGTTGCCTGTAGTCTACTCCAATTTCTGCATCAGTAAGCCACAACTCTATTACTGAATCAACTGACCGTACCGATAATCATTCTCCACCTACCGAAAAAAAGAAATGTGCCCTGGAAAAGCTTTAGGGTGATACCTTCTCCTCTGCCAATCCTGATTCATCACTTTCTGTGTCATTCAATGAGCTTGTGCTAGCAGAATTGAGTCAATACAAGTCTGAACGTGTCTTAGAGTTAAAGGAAAAGCCATTGGAATGGTGGAAGTCACACCATCAGTCATACCCCCATCTAGAAATGGTGGCACGGAAATATCTGGGTGTCGTCGCTACTTCAGTATCATCAGAGAGACCTTTTAGAAATGCTGGCAATATTGTCAATGCAAAGCAATCAGCACTTGATCCAGAGAATGTTGAAAGTCTTGTGTTTTTTTTGGCGTGATAACCTTCCACAGTTATCTCTTCCATACAAAAGAGCTCACGACTGAACACATATTTACCATTGTGTAGCACTTGTAAAAAGTTAGTATTAAATAACAGTTAACTGGTTAACTGACACTTAGTTAACGGGTTTTACTTTTGCATCCAGGTTCACAGCACTAAGCCAGATGAATATGTGCAAAGTGGGACACAGCAAATTACTTCTGGACCAAAACTTATGAGGAATGCCATTCTGTTTTAAACTTGGCCACAGTGCATCAGAGACATCTCCTGCTAACATGTCAACTGTTTATGGTTTGACGATTATTTTTGTTTTGACCGATCTTCTACCAGGTCCAGTAGACTTACACTGCGTTGTGCAAGTTCCAGAGTTAATGCGTATAGATATAAATCTTCCCTTCTTATGGAATACTAATATAGTTAATAGTACTTCCTGTGGTGCATTTAAATCCAAGTTAAATTTTTTTTCCCTTCTTATGGAATACTAATATAGTTAATAGTACTTCCTGTGGTGCATTTAAATCCAAGTTAAATTTTTTTTTGTACCTGAACCTGCTATTTTGTTTCCGTGCTGTTGTAACTTTTGTTGTTTTTCTTCGTGTTGTGTACCTTAATTGCTGCTTCTATCTTGTTTCCCTTTTTTTTCCCTTTTTGTTCTTGTTGCTAGCTGTACCTGGGGGAGCACTTATTATACGTAGGCCTGGTCCTCTTGTGCAACCCTTTCTCTCAGAGTTAAAATTATTTCAATTCAATTCAATGGTCTGCATTGCTTTGTTCAAGGCAATCGGTGAACTTCAAAGGGAAAGATTGCATCAGTCACGTGCCACAGCTTTAGCATGGACATTTTCTGCAAGCGAAGAGCTGAGTACCTACGTCGCTCCCTCATCATCGTCCACACAGAGCGTGGTCAGTGGCAGGCATCTTTTCCCCCAGGATTCCCAGAAATCCTGGGGGAACTGAGCATGTGCAAACAGTGTGTACCAGGCTCTTTTTTCTCCGCCCACGCACAAGAGCCTGGGAACAAGACTACTTAAAAGTTGCCTACAAAGTGGGGAGTGGGCGCTTTTTCAAGTGTTTCCACATTTAACCACAAAAGAGCATCATAGTGAAGCATGCCCTCAAATCCTTACCCTGCTGGAGTTGATGTTGACTGCAAGTTTTTAACAGACAATGATGTACAATGGCCAGCTGTCAAAACTCAATTTCTGACGGCACGCAACACTCAGAACAGGAACATGCCACCCCGAGCATGGTGTAGCTAACTGTTAGCAAGTGTGGCCAAATGAGTTACATCCATCTGTGCATCTGTGCAGAGCCAGCTTGAAATACCCTTTGGTAAATTACAACACAAAGTTTTCTACCTCAGATATGCATACAGTGCTTGTGGCTGTGTTTATCAAAACCCCACAGGTGTGGTCCATTAGCCACGCAAAGCTCATTTCAGGGTGGCATTCATATGAGTAAACTTTGGGTATAGAGGAAATTGAGCCAAAGGTTATGGGTTTACATTGTCCGTTAAGGTAAAACATTGGTTTTCCACGTTCCTAACCAAACCTCACCAAGTTTAAAGTAAGTCTGTTCAGGTTGAATGGAGTTTAATCATATCGAATTTGTCCACTCTGGTTGATTTTAGTTTCCTATAGGTCTAAAAAAGGTGTGGGTGTACATTGTTTGGTGAGGTGAAACATTGGTTTTTCCCGTTCCATTGCTTACCAAACCTCATACCAAATTTGTCCACTCTGAGTTGATTTTGGTTTCCTACGTGGAAGTCCGCTACTAAGTTTGTTCACTCTGAGTTTATGTTGTGAATAGATTAGCTAACTCTCTGTGGATGTAACTGTGTACCTATGGCTGCCAAACTCGTATTACTTGTGTAACTCCTACATATCAGCATAGTTCTATGACACTGGGAATAGTTCAAAATTCAAAAGGTCAAAGGTTAAATTTGTGGGGTGTAGCAAGAGGTGAGAACAGCACCTGCTCTAGCTGCACATGCATCACCCAAGAAGCTTACATAGAGATTAGGAGTTAGATAAGTACTCCAGTTTTAACAGTGTATGTTCTCATCTGCTTCAAAGCAAGGAGTGATCTCTCACAAGATGCAGTACTTGCACAGATTGTTAGGACAGTTTATCAGTGGAAACAAAGTTAGGAAATCACCCTTAAGGGTTATAAGAGACTGCGGACTCGCTAGCATCCATTTTGCACGTGGTCACGCAATTTGCGCATGTACCCACTGCAAAAATGAAGTGGTTAGAATATAAGGTTGAATCAATTGAAACTGAGGCGACCATAATAATGGTTAGTAATACCACTTTAAATTGGGTTGTTACTTCATTTAAGGATCACGAAATATGCAATGTCAGCAGTGCAGTTTATATATAGCCTGTAGCCCTCTGGTGTCTGTGGTGTCTCTGGTGCCTGTGGTGTCGGTGTTATCTGTGGTGCCTAAGGTGTCTGTGGTGTCTGTGGTGCCTCTGGTGTCTGCAGTGCTGTGGTGTCTCTGGTGTCTCATGGTGCCTGTGGTGTCTGTGGTGTCTGCGGTGCCTGCGGTGCCTGCGGTGCCTGTGGTGTCTGTGGTGACTGTGGTGCCTGTTGTGTCTGTGGTGCCTGCGGTGCCTGCGGTGCCTGTGGTGTCTGCAGTGCCTGTGGTGCCTGTGGTGCCTGTGGTGTCTGGTGCCTGTGGTGTCTCTGGTGCCTGTGGTGTCTCTGGTGCCTGTGGTGTCTGTGGTGCCTGTGGTGTCTCATGGTGCCTGTGGTGCCTGTGGTGTCTCATGGTGCCTGTGGTGTCTGCGGTGCCTGTGGTGTCTGTGGTGCCTGTGGTGCCTGTGGTGTCTGCGGTGCCTGCGGTGCCTGTGGTGTCTGCGGTGCCTGTGGTGCCTGTGGTGCCTGTGGTGTCTCTGGTGCCTCTGGCCTCTGGTGCCTGTGGTGCCTGTGGTGCCTGTGGTGTCTGTGGTGCCTGTGGTGCCTGGTGCCTGTGGTGTCTGCGGTGCCTGTGGTGCCTGGTGCCTGTGGTGTCTCCGGTGCCTGTGGTGCCTCTGGTGCCTGTGGTGTCTCTGGTGCCACCTGATAGAAGTTCAAAGGTACAAAGTAAGTATACAACTTGGTGTTTGAGTTTGTTTACAACACTTTATTCATGATTGTATGGACTTCCTATAATGGAAATCTGCTACAAAGCATGATGTTGAACTACTTTTATTCACCTGAGAGAAACTCAAATCTCCCGGAACATGCACCCTTGCATGCAGGTACCATGTACTGGACAAACTTCACGGAATGCAATACGGCCTGCTGTGCACGCCACAAACCATCATCAAATAAAATGACAATAGGCAATACGGCCTGCTGTGCACGCCACAAACCATCATCAAATAAAATGACAATAGGAAAAATGACAATAGGAATAACAAACTATATAACAAGCAACAAGTGATGCAATGACAGCCAGCAACACAAACAACATAGCAGAACCAGAGCCGGGGGCCAAAATAAAAGCAAAAAAGGGAAATTTAGGGGGCCAGTGGCCCATAACCCCCAAGGAAAAAACCCTGAGAAAAAACCCCTGCCACATGGGGAGAAAAACTCAGGGAAAAACCTATCCAAAAAACCGGCTCAAACAAAAAATGGATACAAATTAGAAGAGAATGTTCATGGAGGGATCTTGGAACAGTAGAATCGATATCTGGAAAATCACAGATGAAAGGAAAACATGTACCCAGAAGTAGGGAGGGGGAGGGGGGGGGGGGGGCAGTGCAAATAGTGGCTGGGAGTGCACAAGCTAGGAATGACTTTATCACATACGTGGCTGAAGATATAGACTACAGCCACGTGTCACCGCGACAAAACCATGCAACATCACACATACTTCCGGGAGCGTATTTTCTGTCTAATTCCCACAGTCAAACGACAGAAAAATACATCTCCTGGAACATGCACCCTTGCATGCAGGTACCATGTACTGGACAAACTTCACAGAATGCAATACGGCCTGCTGTGCACGCCACAAACCATCATCAAATAAATAAAATGACAATAGGGTCACAAAGAACGGGCAAGGATACAGCCAGTCACAGGCCAAGCTGTCTGGAGACTGACAGCAAGGAGGAAACAGAATCCTTAACGTACCCGTCTTTTGCAGACTCTGACCGCCAACGACCGTGGCGTTTGAAAAGTCTGTCAGGAACCCCCGCATTAGCGGCAGCCGTAGCCCCACCAGACCTCAAGCTATGCACACCAAATGACTTAGCATTGAAACCTAGACTAGAGAGTTTAGCAAGGAGAAGTTCCCTCATACGAGTATAGCTCAAAGAACCCGAGGCTCTAAGGCGGCCACCCTTCTTGGTATGGACAATCCCACGGAACAAGCGCAGCTTAGAGCTATGAGAGAGACCTGCGAGAGAGAAATACCTCTCTAACATAGCAACAGGGCATATTGAAGATCCTGTCCTGGCCACAAGAACGGAAGCACCTTCACGATACTGGTCAGTCTTGCTAGAGGTGATGTGGACTGACATACTTTGAGCTGTAAAACGCACGTCACAACAGCGCAGCTTAGCAAGCTCATCATAGCGCAAAAATGCAGCAAACGCCAGAAGACAGGAGGCAGCCAGGCGGATGTCAGCAAGTGTGGGAGTGGGACCCAGGCTATCAACTAGCGCGACCAGGATGTCAGTAGTGATAGGTTCCTTGGGGATTTTGGGCTTAGCCAGTTTCCGTTGCAGACCAGCAAGCGTAGCACGCACAAAAGGAGATGCGACAATAGGTGGGTGACCGGCAAGCTGGTGGACCCATCCAATGGCATTAACAGCTTCCTCTACCGCTGCTTTAGACTGCACTGCTTCACCCAGATGTTGGAGGTAGAGGGCAAAATGCACTTCCTGAACCGGGAACACAACAACCTCCCGACGTGGGCCTGCCCACTCTCTCCATCGCTGGAAGGCATACAAGTACTTGGTAGCAGTGCTGCCAGCACGACTGTGGAGCACAGTGTCGGACAAGGAGCTTGCAAGTCGCTTCAATTCCGGATCCTGCAAGCCACTAAGGGTCTGCCAAATGCCCACAGACATAACATCTACAGGAAACCAAAGTACCCAACATTAAGACACTAATCAAAAAGGAATTGCTAGCTAATCTATGAGAATACAATGAAGGAGACTGCAGGAGTATTCACAACAACTGTGCTTCACAGGAGTAATCAGGATTGAAAAGGAAAAAGAAAACCACTAAAAACCGTATCAGCACACAATCTAGTTCGGTGAGCTATCAGCTATACTGACTCAGCACCGCTATACAAATTACAGAACTAGCACCCACAGCTCAATAGACATCCATAACCACAAATTGAGCTAAGGGTGGCCTACAAGGGCCCAACTTTGAACTCTGCCTCAATCATGAGGGCTTCCCAATCAGCCACTGCTGAGTCCTAAGCCACCAACCAGCCATGTCACCAAACAGGCTGTGCAACTAGCCACCAAACGGGCTGTGCAACCAGCCACCAAACGGGCTGTGCAACCAGTCACCAAATGGGCTGTGCAACCAGTCACCAAACGGGCTGTGCAACCAGCCACCAATAGTGCTGGATGTGGCCAACTGGCCTGAACTCTGAGCCACTGCACAAGTTACGCTACCAGTCACCACCGGGCTAGAGCTGGCTAACTAGCCGGAACTCCGAACCGGTGCGAGGGGTGCACCCACAGTCACCCCAAGGCTGGTGCAATGTCTGCCTTATTCCAATGCACAAGCCCAAACAAATTATATAAAAAACAAAAACATCAATGAATACAACACATGGGTATCAGGGTGACTTACAATCAAGGCTAAACTTGAGTGCTAGTCCCTCCAGCCATAGGACAGCTAAAATCACATCTCAGGGCCAAGACCCTGGTGTTTGGCTTACAGCCATTGAACAGAACTGACCCTGACAGGCCTGGGAGAAACAATGACTCTACCTGTGGTAGGTCCCAGAAATCAATAACAAACGGAGCAAACTGGCCGTTGCCAGGGCAAAGGAGAGGCCAGAATGGCGCTGATGGCCAACATGGCACCACCAAAGTCCCAACGGCTGCACAAACCTGAGCATGACGAATAACTCTGGGGATGAGCCCAATTGGGGGACACCACCAATTGTTCTGGCCCCCCCAGTTCACTGTAAAGGCATCAACTGCCTCTGAACCTGGGTTCCAGCAGCGACTGTTGAATCGAGGCAGTTGGGCATTGTGGAAGCTGGCAAAACGATCAACAGTATGGGGCCCCCACATGGCATCAATGCGTGCGAATATCGCAGGGTCCAAAAACCAGTCCTCATGGTCAACTATGCGGCTCAAAAAATCGGCTCTTGCATTGAGATCCCTGGGTATCCATTCCGGTTCTAAATGGAGCTGGTACTGCACCGAGAGTGCAAATACTTTCAGAGCTATTGCATGAAGCTGAGGCTTCTTACTTCCTACTTGCAATATGCGGGCAACGTTCTGATTATCCGTAAACCAGCGGACACGTGTATTTGCGAGTTTGCATGCTACAGCCAAAAGGACTTGGTACACTGCAGAGAGCTCCCGCCACGTAGAGCTCTGACTGGCTTCCTCAGCAGTCCACTGTCCAAATGACACACATGGACCATGCTCTACAACATACCCCCCATATCCCGTTTCGCTTGCATCGGAATACACAACCCTCAAAGCTGATGGGGAGCGCCATATTGGCTGGGAACTGTACTCGGATAAGCTGGCTGACCAGAACCTGAGTTCAGCTCGGGCCTCTGGAGAAAGCCTGAGGAGGTCACACCAGGTCTGCCTGCTCTCCAGGGCTGCATACAGACTGCGAGTCATAAAGCGACTCACTGGCCCAATGGCCAAACCCATGGAAATAATTTTTCCCACAATGCTGGCTAACTGCTTAGCGGAGATCAGGGCCAATTGACAAGCTTGATCGAGCCTATGTTGGAGAGCTACTAACTTCTCCTGAGGAACCTCAACCTGGCCTAATGCCAGATCAATCACAAAACCAAGCCATGGCAGCCTCTGGACAGGGTCCCATATGGACTTGACAGGGTGGTCCAAAAAACCAGCTTTAGCAAGGGTGCTACATACAAACTGGCTGGCCTCTATGGCCTCTACTTTCCCTGCCACTGCACACAAACCATCATCAAGGTACACTAGAATTCTTAGACCCCCGGCACGCCAGTAGCGCACAAGAGGGCGGAGTAACTTGGTAAACATGTAACATGCAGTGGCCAGACCAAAGGGAAACACTGTGAATACATAGAAATGCCCATCCCAAGCAAATCCCAAGTACTTGCAGTGATGATCGGCGATATCAACATGGTGATATCCTGATTTCAGGTCGAAAGAAAACAGGTAATCACCCTGCTCAAACAATAGCATTGCAACCCGCAAATCTTCATATTTAAATCTTTGCTTCCACAGAAATTTATTCAGGTGGCGGAGGTTGATCACCAACCTCTTTTTCTTTCCACTACCCTCTACCACTGATAAGGGACTGCAAATATATGGCTGCTCAGGTACTTCTTTAATGCACCCTCCTGCCAGCAAATCAGTAACACTCTGGTGCACGAACTGTGCATTAAGCCTAGCTGAGGCTTGATTCTGCTTGGAAAATGGGGTGGGCTCTGATTTGAGAGGTAAGACGTATCCACTCTCAATGGTACTTAACACAGAAGCAGGGGCTTCAAGTTCGGATTCCCAAAACTGGAGGCACTTTTTAAGCCTACCCTTTACAGAGATAGGATCTAACTGGGTGTGTGGCTCTGTAGCCTCCGCCTCCCAACAGCGCGCTACTGACTCATGCTCAGTACCTCCCAGAATATCGGGGACAACAGATTCTGTGTCACCAGGAATTTCCCACTCACTACTCCGAGAATGGTCTAAATACTCTCCCGCCCCCAATGCATTCAAGCACAAAGGATACCACTTCCTGGTCTCAGCTGACACTGTCTTGGGGCAGTAGCTTCTCAGATGCCCCATCTCTCCACAAGCGAAGCAAGGGCCAGCGGCCCGCATTGGCGCCGGGAGCAGCTGCGACCGTTTGGGCGGGTACGTCGTGCCGGCAGCCGCAACTGGGGCTGGACCGGACGTGGCTGGTTGTAGCGTACTGTAGCGCCCCTTTCCAGTCTTCACAGACGGCTCGGCTCTCTTCCTCTTTCGCTTGGCAGCCTTCCTCTCAGCTGCCTTCTCGGCTTTCTCTAAGCGCTTTTCGTCGTCACTGTCATCCGCAAGCTCGTCGGCTGTATACTCCGCTACGACTCCCCAACCATATTCAGAGCGGTCGGCAATCTTAATGAGCTTCTGGCGCTCTGCGAGCAGTTTCATACCTTTGGCCAGAGCTTCCTGGGCTCTCTCAATGACTGGCGCGCTGCCGTCCCCGGATAAGTGGATTTGTGCTTCGGCGATCGCATCCTCGACCTTCTCGTTGAACCCCGCCTGCTCTTCGTTGCCTTTCCGCTTGAAACTGTACGGCTTTTCGTGCCGCACCTTTTTGACTGCCTTAGCAGCAGCGTCTTCTTGTCCCTGCCGCACTTCTGCGCGGAATTCGGCAAACTTGTTGTCGAACCTCTCCTGAGAGGCCTGGATTGCCGCCATCAGTTGCGCGAACTGATCGCTCGACACTGCCATTGGCGGGTCACCGTCGGTAGACATCATGCACGAATCGGCGTAGACTAGTAGGACGGACGCACGCACGCAACGGGAATATACAGCTGTGAGATGGCGGTCGAATACCGGATCCAACAACAACGGTTGGCAGCCTGAAGGGGCAGTGCAAATAGTGGCTGGGAGTGCACAAGCTAGGAATGACTTTATCACATACGTGGCTGAAGATATAGACTACAGCCACGTGTCACCGCGACAAAACCATGCAACATCACACATACTTCCGGGAGCGTATTTTCTGTCTAATTCCCACAGTCAAACGACAGAAAAATACATATACAAGTAAGTTTACAACTTGGTGTTTGAGTTTGTTTTCTAGGGATGTCCAGTGACGCCATCGAATGGCATAGAAATTCTTAAGATAGAATATGGGTTGTACCATGCCTGGCCATAACTCCCGAAATACTCTGACCGTCCCAGGATAGCACTGGGGTGTGCAAACCATACCATCCCGCCTTACAGACCCATCGTACCTGACCATCCTTGGATAGTACATGGACAGGGACATGCACACTGCACCCCCCCTGTCAGAGTATCCCAAGATCCCAAGATACTCTGACCATCCCGGGAGAGTACATGGATCGGCACTGCACCCCCCCCCCCCTGTCAGAGTATCCCAAGATCCCAAGATACTCTGACCATCCCGGGAGAGTACACTGTAAAAACATTTGGGTTATTTCAACCATATTTCAGTTATCTCAGTTGCATGTGTGGTGTACACATCATGAAGTTCAAGGAATGCTTCCAAACAGGTCTTCTGAAGACCTTGAAATCAAAACGTTGAGAAGCTTCTTCTTTAATTAAACCAGTCTTGTTTTCCAAACACCTATCAATTAGCATTTCTGGAAAGGGCTTGGTTACATAGTTTTGGTTGAAGTGCCAGTAATGTAGCCAAATAGGACTTCTGATAGAAGGAACTAAAAAAGAAGCTCTTGAATGGAATTTCAAGAACCTATTTTAGAAGCATTCCTGGGACTTCTGATAATGTATACATACATTATCACTCTGGTGCAACTGAGATAACCTACAGATATGGTTAAAGTAACCTATTTTTTTTTACAGTGTACATGGATGAACACTGCACCCCCCCTGTCAGAGTATCCTGAGATCCCAAGATACTCTGACCATCCCGGGAGAGTACATGGATGAACACTGCACCCCCCCCCCTGTCAGAGTATCCCAAGATCCCAAGATACTCTGACCATCCCGGGAGAGTACATGGATGAACACTGCACCCCCCCCCCCCCCCCTGTCAGAGTATCCTGAGATCCCAAGATACTCTGACCATCCCGGGAGAGTACATGGATGAACACTGCACCCCCCCCTGTCAGAGTATCCTGAGATCCCAAGATACTCTGACCATCCCGGGAGAGTACATGGATGGGCACTGCACCCCCCCCCCCCCCCCCCCCCCTGTCAGAGTATCCCAAGATCCCAAGATACTCTGACCATCCCGGGAGAGTACATGGATGGGCACTGCACCCCCCCCTGTCAGAGTATCCTGAGATCCCAAGATACTCTGACCATCCCGGGAGAGTACATGGATGGGCACTGCACCCCCCCCTGTCAGAGTATCCTGAGATCCCAAGATACTCTGACCATCCCGGGAGAGTATATGGATGGGCACTGCACCCCCCCCTGTCAGAGTATCCCGAGATCCCGAGATACTCCGACCATCCTGGGACAGTACATGGATGGGCACATGCACACTGCACCCACCCCCCCCCCCCCCCCCCCCCTGTCAGAGTATCCCGAGATCCCAAGATACTCTGACCATCCCAGGACAGTACATGGATGGACACATGTACACTGCACCCCCCCCCCCCCCGTCAGAGTATCCTGAGATCCCGAGATACTCTGACAGTACATGGATGGTCACATGTACACTGCACCCCCCCTGTCAGAGTATCCCGAGATACTCTGACCATCCCGGGAGAGTACATGGATGAACACTGCACCCCCCCTGTCAGAGTATCCTGAGATCCCAAGATACTCTGACCATCCCGGGAGAGTACATGGATGAACACTGCACCCCCCCCCCCTGTCAGAGTATCCCAAGATCCCAAGATACTCTGACCATCCCGGGAGAGTACATGGATGAACACTGCACCCCCCCCCCCCCCCTGTCAGACTATGATGAGATCCCAAGATACTCTGACCATCCCGGGAGAGTACATGGATGAACACTGCACCCCCCCCTGTCAGAGTATCCTGAGATCCCAAGATACTCTGACCATCCCGGGAGAGTACATGGATGGGCACTGCACCCCCCCCCCCCCCCCCCCCTGTCAGAGTATCCCAAGATCCCAAGATACTCTGACCATCCCGGGAGAGTACATGGATGGGCACTGCACCCCCCCCTGTCAGAGTATCCTGAGATCCCAAGATACTCTGACCATCCCGGGAGAGTACATGGATGGGCACTGCACCCCCCCCTGTCAGAGTATCCTGAGATCCCAAGATACTCTGACCATCCCGGGAGAGTATATGGATGGGCACTGCACCCCCCCCTGTCAGAGTATCCCGAGATCCCGAGATACTCCGACCATCCTGGGACAGTACATGGATGGGCACATGCACACTGCACCCACCCCCCCCCTGTCAGAGTATCCCGAGATCCCAAGATACTCTGACCATCCCAGGACAGTACATGGATGGACACATGTACACTGCACCCCCCCCCCCCCGTCAGAGTATCCTGAGATCCCGAGATACTCTGACAGTACATGGATGGTCACATGTACACTGCACCCCCCCTGTCAGAGTATCCCGAGATACTCTGACCATCCCGGGAGAGTACATGGATGAACACTGCACCCCCCCCCCTGTCAGAGTATCCTGAGATCCCAAGATACTCTGACCATCCCGGGAGAGTACATGGATGAACACTGCACCCCCCCCCCCCCCCCCCTGTCAGAGTATCCTGAGATCCCAAGATACTCTGACCATCCCGGGAGAGTACATGGATGGGCACTGTACCCCCTCCTGTCAGAGTATCCCGAGATCCCGAGATACTCCGACCATCCTGGGACAGTACATGGATTGGCACATGCACACTGCACCACCTTGTCAGAGTATCCCGAGATCCCGAGATACTCTGACCATCACGGGACAGTACATGGATTGGCACATGCACACTGCACCCCCTTGTCAGACGAGATACTTTGATCATCTTTAGACAGTCAAATGGTGATCACAAACACAGTCCCCTGGATTCACTCTGAAATCAATGCATTCATTGATGCATTACAAAATTGATATAAATTTGTCAATTAAGTGACTTGATATGTACTGTGTGCTTGACTAATTAATGTCTCAACTATTAAAGGAAACTAAAGCTTCCTGTTGTGGAGATCAGAAATATACAGTAAGTAAAAAAGAAAATGCTCCCTGTTCATATGACGAGTAATTCTGCTGTATCGAGACATCCATTGAAGTAAACATACACCATGGCCAGGAGATACTTGTCTGCCAGCTTTGCACATGAGTCCTTCAACAAAAAATCGTTAATATCATCTGCTTCAATAAGTCTGAAGAATGCAGTGAGGTAGGGTTTGCTCACAAATCTGAGTATCAACCTGTATGAAAATAAGTATAAGGCATGACATTGTGTATTGCACAACAGGTACTAAGAGTGTGCTACTCACCTTATCAAGTTCCCTAAGGTTGTATGGATTGCAGTGATCATGACACCAGGAATCAGTATGCCCTCTAAAGTGCATTTTGTCCACCACAATATTAAGGGTTGCAAGGCTAGCTGCAGTTGGAGTTGTTTCCTTTCGGGTTGGATTGAGTGCATACTTTTTAAGATGACATCTGTCATCATAGCACAAAGTACCTGCAAGTATTAAAAAACACACCATTAGCACTTCATATATGTTTTAGGGTTGAAAGAAGTGATTTCCTTCTCCCGATTCACCAAAACAATGGTTACAAGCTTGAGTAGGTGTGCTACTCAAGCAAAGGCTAATGATGTGTTAGTTAGGCTACGTAGTACGTAGCTAATTTAGTAGGTTAGGAGGGTGCATTATCCTACCATCTTACTGATGTCAGTGACTGCATCCTTGTTCTCATAAAGAAATGTGTGCAACATAGCATAGACCTGAGATTTTGCTTCAGAGCCAAACAATTCACCCAAGAGGGTAATAGTCCCACAAGGCCAAATTCCAGCAAGTATTCCTATAGAACAATGATAAACAGCTCATCATGCACACATACTACACACTGCATGAAGTATATTTTCACCTGCAGTACAGAAATTGAGTTTCACACGGTCCTTTTCTGTATTACATTTCAATTCTGTTGGTTCATCAGCCGCAGCAAACGGGCTATAGCATGCAACAGAAACAAGTGACATTGCATTACAATGCATAGCAATACCTGTGTATGTGTACGCAATGTTGTACCAAGGTCAACACCATCAAGAGTGTAGCTCAAAGTCAGAATAATTACTACCTGCAGTGTATTTATTCAAGGCCTATATACAACTTACCCAGTGCTTTCTGCAGACTATTCATTGAGTCGAGGCTTCTTGGTCTTGCTTATTCCTTCATGATTACATACTGATGAGAGGGTGTGTAATGTCTGTCCAGCACTTGTAAATGCTTTATCTACAACTTCTCTTTGGAAACCAGCTTCATATTCATCAACAAGCTTAGGTGGAAGTGATGAGATCGGCTCCCATGTACTTGCAGCTTCTGGCTTTCCAAGCCATACAACCTACACATAAAAGATAGCTTGCAAGTCAATTATCACTTCCACGTAGTAACTCCAATTTTAATTCAAACCTGGTAGAAGGTTGTTTGGCGAGTCTGCTTTTTTGCCATGATGATAGCTATTTGCTCCTCTGGAGGGGTATGTTTTGAGCATGTAGAGGTTGAGGCTTGAGCCTTGTCACCATTCAGTTGGACCTCCTGGGTAGCAGCTGCAATTGGCTTGTGCAAGGCGCAGAATTGGGATTTTAAATCTGGTGTATTAGGACATCCTGTTTTTACTTTCCCTGGGAGACCATTGTATTCGATAAAACCAGCATCTTTAGAAAAGCACACTTCTCGATGGTTTTTCATGTTTCCATCTATGACGAGGATTTTACCACATCCTTTTCCATCACATCTGTGTCCTTGGTATGTATAAATGTAAACATTTGTATGTATATGCAGTTGTAATCATGTGCACTATAAGAAAACCATTAGATCACCACAATCCTCATTCCTGGGTTTCTGGTTGTATCATGTACCTTATGGGTACATTATGTGACAAAAGCTGGTAAGAAGCTAATACCACCACACATACACCTCCACCTCCTCACACATGCACACACTTACTATGCTGCATACTATACAAACTAGGCACAGATATTACTGAGTAAAACTCACGTGCATATTTGTCCATGAAAGCACCATGGTATACAGCCACTACTTTGGAAAGGGTTTCTTGAAGTGCACTGTGCAAAGGCAGCTGACATATGTGTAAGTGCTGTGGATACCAACCAGCCACTTTCAGTATTGCATACTGAAAGTGACCATCTTCCAGTCTCCTTCTATCCAGCTTATGTCTTTCAACCAGCAGTTCCAGCTCCCTATATTTTAAACGGAAAGACCATCGCATCATATTAATTGTTGACAACACTATTAATGAAGACACCAAAATGTATAGCCATCACCGTGGTAACAAGTTTTTCTTAACACATTATTGAAACTGATTGAAGGTCTAGGAGCTCATTAGTCACTTAACAATGACAGGGACAGTGGCTATTTAAGTATGTTAAATTATTTATTGCATATACTATTCTCGGCTTCGCCACTTCATAGTATATGCAGAAAAATATATGCATAGCTTGGCAAGGTACATTACTACTTACCTTGCGGACCCTTCACTCAGCTTAAAACATTTGTGTACATCGTTGAAAATGTTGGCACGCTGTTGGTAACTGAGTTGGCCAATCACAATTTCACTGTCAAGTCACTGGAGCAGTAAGGTAGAAAAAGCGGTTTCACGAGAGGCAACAAAGTATGGAAGACTGCTCCAATCAGCATTGTAGAATACTTGCAAATCACAACCACCTGTTGTGTAGTAACCATAGTACTGGGTAATGCAACATGTGCGATTGCTACAATATTTGTGAAAATGCGAAGCCGGAACAGCACCAAAGCTGTCATCATATAAAACAAGTGATGCAGGTCGATCTTTGCGGAGAATCAGCTTTCCTCCACAATTCACACATGAGGTTTTGTCACTGATAAGGACAATACCAAATGCTCTCCCCCTCGAAGGTTTGAATTCTATTAACTCTTTCAGCAAACTTCTGTCTGTTGCAAATGCGTTAGACTCAAACACTTCCAGGTTTTTCACAAGCATTTTCACTTCATCTTCTCCAAGACTGCTGTGGTCAACTTTTCCAAAGGTTGCAAACTCCACAACCACACCCCAGAAGTTTGGTGAATCACGCGGTATATGCATCACAGCGAACAATAACCTTCGAAGTATCGCTACATCTTTCAACTGCGCTGCTACAACGCGGAGCATTTTGAACCTTTAACCCAGCACAATCCCACATGAAACTCGGCGCAAGTGTGTTCGCTAGTTGAGCAAACAAGGTTGTGCTGCTGTAGCGCAAGCACTCCAGGATCGAAAAGTAGCCGGCTTTCGCCGCCTTCCTAATCAAATTCATCGCTTGCAGTATGTACTTGCATAAGGCCACTGTTAATGAAATTCATGTTTCTGGTCAGGGAATTACCCTACAACTAGTGCGGGAGGGAGGTATTCATTATTCATTATGACGTCACTGCCTGTAAAATTACATTTCCTCTTGTGAAAACCTAAAAATCACAAATGTAAAACATTCATTATGATGATGTCACTGCCTGTAAAATTACAGAAAACCTAAAAATTACAAATGCACACAAACCAGAAATGACCAACTGATAACAGTTACTTCCTCCTCTTGATGACTTCTCTGTTGCCACAAGCTGCACACTGTGGGTAACAGTCTTGCTTCTGGGAGATGTTATCACTTGAGCAGCAGTAGATACATATATGCTCATAAGACCCGACTGAGTAGTATAGCTTCTCTAGTGGCTCGTAGCAGCGAAGACCCCGTACAAACACATACTTCTCAGACACTTTGTACATGTATGATGTGTACGTAGCTACCTGTGGTGGTTCAGAACCAGCCTCTTTCTCCACATTGTACTTCACATATCTCCCAAAAACAGACAGTACTTCAGCTACAACCAGATCATGGTCCACTAGATCCAAGCTTTCCTTAGTCTGGCCCACAAAGACTTGTTTCAGCACTCGATCAGAGAATTCGGAGCCTACTTTCTCTTCATAGAACTGCTTGAAGGTAAAAGTAGGAAGTGGACATTCTGCTATCTTCCATGGCAAAAGAGTTCTTCTTGCTGAAGTGCAATACACACAGAAATTGAGCAGACCCATACTTTATCAACAGTAATAGGCGAGAAAGCTCGAAACACAAACGGGCAGAACAGCTGCACGAGGTGCTGAATCTAGATCACGTGACCAATAATGACCAATTGATGCGGCCATTAAAATTACGTGCGGGCGGGTGACCAGAAACATGAATTTCATTAACAGTGGCCTAATTGTGAAGGCGGCTGGACATTGGGAAGCAGTTGGGTACGAAAGAAACACGTGTAGGCATCAAAATGGCAACCCCAACAACAAGATCGAGCGATCAAAACCGGGCAGACTGCAACAATGCTGGGCTGAAGATGTAAAGTGGGAGCTTTTTCCGGACAGTATCAAAGCAGTACGTGACTTTCCTCTAATGCAAATAACACTATAGCGGGTAGTTTTTCTAGTCATTTCAAGTGGCGGTAGTCGTCAGTTTCGCCGGCCATTTCAAGTTTAACCGGCGAAACTATTGTGTGTACGCGCGTCGTCTTGTGCCTTCGGACATGTTAAATTGTGCAATCTCGCTTACAAGTAACGCAGTGGACTGACGATAAAGACCAGCATGCAGCAAAGGCTTCTCGGTAAAAAAAAAATGACAAAGTCCTCCCATGCTTATATATTAGCTACTATAGCTCCATAATTTGGTGGTTGAGAGTTCAGATACAATCGCGTGGCGAAAGCAGTATTTCTGTTGTTACTGTTGCTTTATTTCTGTTGTTACTGTTGCTTTATTTCGTCTCGCTTCGAATGAGCGTGAGCGTGAAGCATCAACGCTCTTCGTGCAAGTACTAGAATGTTGAAAAAGGCTTGTGTCAACGATTCCTCTGGCTTGCTCCTAAACCAGTGACAGTGGCTTTTGATGACCTCGAACAAGTAGACTCCCAGTTTTCTGCTTCAGTTGGTAAGAAAATATGTAGTATACTGAAACTGGAGAAGAGTACAGCAGTTTGCAGGCTACCTCACAAAGCTATGCACATCAGACTTCTTTACACTCTGCTGGGTGTAGTCTGACTACATAGTAATGTTTATGCACCCTGAAGGTCAACTAAAACTGCTGTACTGCAATTGTTACATGGAAAATGGCTAAGTTTATGACAACTGAAACCATAACGCTAAAAAAATTCAAGAATCTTATAAAAAGCGGAAGGGGAGTCTGGTGAACATAGTGCATCATCACACCATGGGCCTGTCGATACTGGGAAGAGCCATTTCACTGATTTTATACCTAAATTAGCAGGAACTAGAATTTAGTATACATGCAATTGCATAATTATATATTACCCCACTCATGTGTGGGGTTAAGCATGTTGATTGTGTTTGTCAGATGAAAAATTACTCAAAGGGGCAATTTTGATGACTTTCTAACTCAATGCAGGTAAATCTATTTCTGCACATTTACATGTAAATGACTGAAGTTGCTCTATATAGTGAGTCTCTGGATCTAACCGAAATGCAGCCAACAGTGACTGTGCAGAACACCATGCAGACTCGGCATGAGTGCAGTGACTCTGCATGCGTGCAGTGCTGTGACTCTGCAGATGTAGGCATGCAGTGACTCCGTAATGCTTCTCTCGTCATGCTTCTGCTTATGCAATAACAGCAAATGGTACATGCCTTCATTTGTTACTCCCACCTTGTCACATTAGTGCTCCTTCAGTGCTTTTTGTTTACTAGTGTGGGGAAGTGTAAGGTATTTGCATGCTTCACCTAGAGTCATTCCCAGACCTCCCCCCTTTTCTGAACTGTAGAGTTTCACTTGAACAGGGAGGCCTGAGAATGAGGCTATGGTACATGATGCACCAATGTTCAACACTTCAATATCACATAGTGTGGCAACGCAAGTGCCATGGTTGCACGTGTCCTTCAGTTGTACAATGATCCATTTGTTGGAATCAAGTCTCTCTCTCTACCCTGGAATCCCAAATGCTCTTTTTGTGTTGCTCATTTGCTTGAGTCTGTCCTCTCCCTAGGTCTAAAATTTCACATGCTAATCACACTCTATTCTTTACTTATTGTCTCGCTAATCATGCTTCCTGTTCTTCAGCACTTTCAGTAACGGGATAGAATAAGTTCACCCGGTTTGAAATGGTTACGTCATCTTATTAAAGATTAATAAGAGGCTACTAAGACAAAGATGTTGATCACATTTAGTAAGACCAGAGAAAAAAAAAAGAAGTAGTGCATTCCCTGGCTCTAGCCCTAACCCTGACCCTTAACCATTTAGCCAACGAACTGCTTCAGACAGCCACCATGCTGTACGGTCTAATGTATTTAACCTACAGCAGCGCAACAGATTATAAATAGTTATTAAAGTGACGTAACTGGAAACCGTCTCAAACAGAGTGAACTTAGACTATACCTTTCAGTAACACCTGTTGCATTCGTACCTTTCTCTTTTCATTCTAGCTAGCTATGTAGCCTATTTACAGAAATATTACATCACACACAAATATGGCAAAATGCGTACAGAGAACATAATATATATATACCATATATAATCCATGCAAGAAATTGTGGACACAAGTTTGGGGCTCACTACACTTACTTGAACAAGAAGCATGTACTATAATTGTATATTTTAACATAAACCATGCATGTAGTATTGTGAGGAACTTTTACACCTGCTATTAAAGCTGAGCTTGAATGGTATGACTAATGCAGTGTATACAACATAGGCACTCTAAATTTGCGCGTCTTGTGTCAAAATCGGTATGTAATTATAATTTCTCTCAGTTTTGCATCAACAATGAATCACCTTTCTCTGGCTTTCTCTGTTACATCATGAAGATTTGCTAGTACCATTTGTGGGTGGTTTTTCCCCATGAAGACTTGGTGGCGTCCCTACACAAAATGTAATGGATGGTGCAGTCATTCATTGCAGGGAGGGCCCATTGGCTGGGAAATTTAACCTCGCTTTAAGTTGACTGCAATGTTTGAGTCTATCATACAAGGTTATGGTATGGTTAGGTGTATTTTGTCTAATCTCGAACATTTTTAAGGATGCAAATTTAGAGTGCTTATGGTAGCTACCCCATTAATATGAGTGGTTTAGTGTGTAACTGGATAACATTCACATTTCTTAGTGTCACTGCTGGCTTCAAATTGGTGTCAAGATAAGTCAATTCGAAAGTGGTCATTGTGTCGTCCATGTGAGCACTTCAGACAGAACTATGACAGAGTTCAAGCCATGATTGCACGGATAGGATGCATGGATGAACTTATTTCAGGTACAATCACACATGTATGTAGTAGTAGTTCCCAGGCATCCTCACCATCCAGTTTTTGAAGGCTTACAGTATTCAATATGGGAGGAGAAAGGCCTTGCACATTTTTATCATGTGAATGATGTAAATATTTACCTTTGTGGGTAGGCAAAGGAAGGAATTAGTTCCTAACTGAAAGAACAAATTTCAATCACATGTTCTTTGCCACTACAAAGAAAATGCTCAAAGCTTGTTCAGCTCTCCTCTCCTCTGTGTATCTAGCTTTAAGTTACCAAACTAAGGCAGTTATGTCGTCAGGAAGTCTTCTTAATATGGGTACAGAGTTTACATGTGAAGGCGTGGGAATAAGTCTATGTGTGTAGTATAGCTGTAAATTCATTCACATGTACTACAACATTCTTGGGTGACATAGTGAACACTCGATATTTCTTGATACCTATAGGGATGCTAAGCAAGTCAAAAGGCCAAATATTGCGTGTGGCAGCTACAATGCATGTGTTGTTCCATATAAATGAGCCGCTTGACATTCCTGCGATTATTGGTGAAGATGCTATAAAAGCCAGTGAGAACTTTGTTGAGGTTTGCTTGCAGAATGCAGCTTATCTTGCTGGCAGAGGTGATATCAAGGACGCTGTAGATGATATTCAACGCAGTAAGCCTCCTGGCTCAAGTTTTTAGAAATAATGGTTTTATTCTGTGTCATCTTCTTATGCAGAAGCCTCATTGGCACAGAATTCAGACTCTCAGGCACGTGCTTGTGGCACAATATCTCTGCTGACACCTGGGCGTGTACTTCATCTGAGTGCACTCCTTATCCTTAAACGCTACCACGACAAGGGGAACAAAGCTGGAGCTGTAAAGGGCTATCAGCTCCTACAGCAAGAGGGACTTGGACAGCTTGCTGAAACGAAGCCCCAACGTGGAGCAACCGTAGTATGTACTACTGTCAACTCTAGTTGTATGGCAATACACCCAGCTTGCACAATTTCTGAAGCGGTTAAAGTCCCCATTAATTCAATTTGCAAATTACACAGCTGTTGGACTGCTTATTAGCCTCGAACCCAGGCTTTCCGTTCTGGATTTTGTCTTGCAGCTTTGGAGTAAAATCTGCGAGACAAAATCCGGAACGGAAAGCCTGGGTTCAAGGCTAACTGCTTATGACCTCTGTATAGAAGGTGGGCAGTCTTCGAATGTTTGAGTGCCTGATAGTTTGTAAATTGAATTAACAGCTTCTACTCCAAGATTAAATGGGTGTACCATCTAACCTGCTGTTAGCAAATAAAAATCAACCTGTATGTGGTTTCCATAGATTAACAATTCACACTCAAAAGCAGGGCCACTTGTTAACACTGACCTTCAAATTGAAGCTTCATTTAACTGTTTTAAGATGCTCACAGTCCTTCATGTCTAAGCTTCACTTCACGTCTACTTTTAGACATATCAGTTTACGAAGGCTTATGTACCAGAGGACCATGATAAGAAGACAGCTTTTTGTGAGAAACTGATGATGTATGGGGTGTCGCTCAAGCAGTACGAGGCTGCTGTGGCCCAAGATGACATAACAATGTAAGCTGATGTGTCAATCTTGCAAACTTTTGCAGCATGCTTTCATGACTGAACATCTGTATTGAAGGTTGACACTTGAATCTCGCAAGAGGTCTGGCCCGGCTGTGGAACCTCCACCTGCTAGGAGGACGTCCCCTAGGAAGATGCTTACTTTTCCAGACACTGAATGAGTTTGTACAAGCTACGTATTGTGATACTAGCTTTGTCACAACATTTGATAATATTACGATCCTACCCTTCATCATAATTATCATATATTGCATCATTATCTGGTATGTGCATTTCATCCCAGATATTTACTAGCATTGTCATGACTGATGATTGTACCCTTCATCATCACCATCATCAAGTTACCATTGTCACTCCTGAGCTTTACCAAAACTCTTGCGGAATAGTCGTAGCATCTCGAAACCCTGGGATATCTGACAAGAAAGGGGGTTCATCCAGGAACGTCCTGACAAGGGGAGTGGTTGTCATATGCTCATTCCAGTACTGTTTACACAAGAAGAGGGGGTGTAGTGTGCTTGTGCTCATTCCAGTACTGTTCCAGGATGGTCAGAGTATCTCGGGATCCCGTCATACTCTGACAAAGAGGAAGGAGGAGGGGGGGGGGGGGGGATTGGACATGTACTAATCCTGGTACTATCCCAGGATGGTCTTTGAATCTCAGGATACTCTGACATAGGGAGGTTGGTGCAGTGTGCTTGTGCCCATCCATGTACTGTCCTGGGATGGTCAGAGTATCTCGGGATACTCTGACAGGGGGGGTGCAGTGTACATGTGCCCATCCATGTACTGTCAGAGTATCTCGGGATCTCAGGATACTCTGACTGTGGGGGGGGTGCAGTGTACATGTGCCCATCCATGTACTGTCCAGGGATGGTCAGAGTATGTCGGGATGTCGGGATACTCTGACAGGGTGGGGGGGGGTGCAGTGTGCATGTGCCCTCCATGTACTGTCCCGGGATGGTCAGAGTATCTCGGGATCTCGGGATACTCTGACAGGGGGGGGGGGGGGGGGGGGGGTGCAGTGTGCATGTGCCCATCCATGTACTGTCCCGGGATGGTCAGAGTATCTCGGGACCTCGCGATACTCTGACGGGGTGGAGGGGGGTGCAGTGTGCATGTGCCCATCCATGTACTGCCCAGGATGGTCAGAGTATCTCGGGATACTCTGACAAGGAAGGTTGGTGTGATCATCAGTAACAAATGTTGCCGTGACAACTTTGCACAATGTCTGTACATCTTAAGAATGGCACGGCGTCACTGGACGTGTATCTACACTACATTCATGATCAACACTCAAACTGAGTAATGGGTATACTTACCTTGGTCACATGATCGTATGCACCTTCGATGAATGATGCTGGACTACTTTTATTTACTTGAGAGAAACTCGAATGTGCGATGTGTGAAGTAATTTTACTTTTTAGTACTACACTACATTCATGATCAACACTCAAACTGAGTAATGGGTATACTTACTGGGTCGCATGATCGTATGCACGTCCGATAACTGAAATGCTACAAAGCTTGATGCTGGACTACTTTTATTTACAACTTAGTGTTTGAGTTTGTGTAGAATGAAATGGGAAGATGTCATTCCATAAGTTGTTAGCATTTGTTACTGTTATCATTACATTGTTGATCTTGAGAAAGGTGATGGTCATCATGTAAATATAAATTGCCTCAAGAAGAAGGCTGCAGTTATCACATCAATGATACTAACTAATGCTGCTGTTCAACATGGCGATGTCTGGCATTACTGGTAGTCAGCTAAATACAGTATTGATGCTGTTGTGGTTATTTTGGAACACACATTGACTTCAGTGATACTAATCAGTAATAATTTATAAGAAAAGAAACACAAGTGCGGCCTATAAGTTCAAAAAATGCAGTATGTAGCAAGGTTCAGTAAGTTAAGGATGCAGTGGATAATCAGCTGATAAGCTCTTGGACCAATTGGGCATAGACCCTATATTTTGCCTGGTGCAAAACTTCTTTATAGGTCGTTTAGGTGCATGTCTGCGCCTCTTCCTGTCCTTTCCTGCAGTAAGAATATTTTGAGATATGATCCACTGCACACACACAATAAGTACTACATGTACATCACTTCCCAATAATGTGAAATACACTTTAGTGTAATGGAGCCTTGTTAACATACATGCACCCAGCTTCCCATTGCTTGCAGTATGGAAATGTGGGACTGGGCCCAGGAAGTTATCTAATGTGAGCATAACATAACTGGATACTGGAAAAGCACCATTTTGCATAGTAGAGTAAGTTAGCAATCATCGGACGACAGGTATATTCGGACACTCAAACGCGGAGGGAAAACTGCGTAAACATTCGGCGATACCACAAGACTGTAGCTGAGGTACGTGGTACCTGGTGTACCAAAAATGACGCCCGCGCATTGTTTCCTGTTGGCGCTAGAAGCGATAAAATGGCCGTCCGAAAAACATCAATATTCGGAAAAGTGTATGTATTTTCAGACACTGTTGTTTGTGCCTTCTCTGAAGCTGCTTTTGGAGAGATTTTAGCATCGATACGATGCCCCAAGACCTCCCCAATTCGCAATATATTTTGGTAGCGGTAGCTGCTTTGAACACTCAGGGGCGCAGCTGAACATGGACCAGTCCGATTCGATCGGTATCGGACGGTGAAATTTGTCATTTCTTGCTGTGTTGTCTCCAAACAAGTTGAAGTCTCCACCATATTAGCATCAGTAGAATCTACAGGCTCTTGGCTACATGCTGGTATTTGTCCGGAGTTTGTGCGTTGAGTAGTTCTCGAGATATAAATATATTTCATGTTTCTTTCCATAAACTACGCTGGTTGATTTATGTGCAGCATAAATAGGTGAGTTCAAACGATATCGTGCAATATCTCGAGAACTACTCAACACACAAACACCGGACAAATACCAGCATGTAGCCAAGAGCCTGTAGATTCTACTGATGCTAATATGGTGGAGACTTCAACTTGTTTGGAGACACATTTCACCGTCCGATATCGATCGAATCGGACTGGTCCATGTTCAGCTGCGCCCCTGAGTGTTCAAAGCAGCTACCGCTACCAAAATATATTGCGAATTGGGGAGGTCTTGGGGCATCGTATCGATGCTAAAATCTCTCCAAAAGCAGCTTCAGAGAAGGCACAAACAACAGTGTCTGAAAATACATACACTTTTCCGAATATTGATGTTTTTCGGACGGCCATTTTATCGCTTCTAGCGCCAACAGGAAACAATGCGCGGGCGTCATTTTTGGTACACCAGGTACCACGTACCTCAGCAGTACAGTCTTGTGGTATCGCCGAATGTTTACGCAGTTTTCCCTCCACGTTTGAGTGTCCGAATATACCTGTCGTCCGATGATTGCTAACTTACTCTATGCATTATGCACTCATTTATTCCCTCTGGAGATATAAGAGTACAGTTTAATGTGATCACCAACAGGGCACACTAACATGGCCTCAAAACAGAGATGGCCTCATTAAGGAGAACCTTGGTAAAAAGCGCATGACAAAAGAGGCAGTGCAGAATCACTCCATGAGTAAATAAATAGGGGTAGACTAACTGCATGTGAGATGTGAGGTGGCATATTTAGAGAAATATCAAAAATATGCCCACCCCCTCTTTGCACCCCCTCTTGGGAGATTACGGTATTTGCAGTCTAGCATACTATGGGAAATATGAAAATTCTTCTTACCCTTTGAACTCCATCTCTTCCTCCTCATCAGCCTCCACAGTCTCTCCCTTTCCTTTCATCTCTCCCGTCTTATCTTTCTCTTCTTCCACATCAGTCTTTTCTGCCTCCACAGTCTCTCCCATTTCTTTCATCTCTCCCGTCTTATCTTTCTCTTCTTCCACATCAGTCTTTTCTGCCTCCACAGTCTCCCATTTCTTTCATCTCTCCCGTCTTATCTTTCTCTTCTTCCACATCAGTCTTTTCTGCCTCCACAGTCTCTCCCATTTCTTTCATCTCTCCCATCTTATCTTTCTCTTCTTCCACATCAGTATTTTCTGCCTCCACAGTCTCTCCCTTTTCTTTCATCTTATCTTTCTCATCAGCATCCCTGGCCTCTCCCTGTTCCTCCTTGCCATCCGTCATGTTGTGTCTCTCTTCATCTCCCTTTTCAGATGCCCTCGTTACCACAGTCTGCTCTTCCTCTATGCTCTCCCATTCTTCTTCAATATCCCTTAAAGAGACTCCATCGCCAAAGTGCTCTTCCTCCTTTTCTTCTACTATAAAGAATGTTATTGAAGTGAGTTTCTTTCAGCCTATTGTGTTAAGTGAACTATAGTAACAAAACGATCTACTGGTAGAACACTGCGTATTTACTGTAACTCATGCAATTGAAGCATTAGGCAAGTTGTGGACACATACTCGTCACAATTCAATCATACCGGCTGGTGTTTGTTTCTGCACTGTAGAATTCACTGTAGACTGCTGTGTTGCTGTGTTAAATAGAAGGAAGAATAAAAAGCAATAATTGCCTAGTTAGTAGTGAGGGAGAACACACTAACCTTTTAGAAGGCTGTCTCTGGTGCTGTCTGGAAGCTTGGACAGAATGAACACTGTGCACTTCCTTCGTGTACTGTTCGGACCTCGAGTAAGGACAGTGGTGGCAGCATTTGGGGTTAGGAAATCCTTACTTACATTGCTGTACCCCAATCCACCCTTCACTGTAGCTTGAACAATCTTTGGAATGGAGAACATCAGATAAGTTGCTACTTCACTCAGCACAACTGCAAGCACATCCTCATGGTTCACTTGTACACCCGTCCTCATGTACTGAAGTACCTTTGTTCAAGTAAACAGAAGTTGCTAGTCTGTCAACAGTTTGTTTAATACAGTCATAGTAATTACAGTTATGCAAGATTGTGATTATGGTAAAATATACATTAGCTTACCTCGGCAAGTGACTTTCCCTGTGTACTCTTGAGTACGTCATCCATAGTTTGATGGATAATGTGGTCACTACTTGGTGCAACGCTTTTGGTAACGTCTACCTCCGACTTTCCAATACTCCGTACATGTTGGAGGATATCATCAAATAAGTCCTCTCGATTGCCAGCTTGAAGAAGCTGAAAGAATGTACGAGTCATTGTAAAATTTCAGGACATAAGGCCTTTTATGAGGAAAATAGTTATGCGTGATGCATTCTGTACTGTGTAACGATGAGTAAATACCTTCTCAGCAACGAAGAGCAGGAGGGCCCAGTTCATCGCTGAACGACCTTGAAAGGAGCCATAAAGCTCTCTTTTCAGCTCCCTTATGCGGTCCCCATTCAGCAACACCTCTTTTCTTAGCTGTATAGCCCATCCTACTGCTGCTGATAATCGGTTGTTGCTCACCAAATCCTCTAGTTCATCAAATGCATCCTCTTCTTCGTCAGATTCTGGGCATACAGCAGGTTGCTCAAAAGGAATCACTGTGGCTCGGGTTGCCACCCTGGATGGTTAAAGTGACAATAAGGGAAATTCAGTTGACAATGGAGAATTTGTTTAGGTAGAACAAGAGTAATAAACCAGTCAGATTGAATATGTGAAACACAAATGTAGATAGTAATTGTCTGCTTATTGTATATGGTTGTCTGCTTATTGTATATGGTATATACCTTGCTTCAGTGCGAATGCTAAAGTTGCTGGCCACAAGTGGCACTGACTTCGGCAAAAGTGACCCCTTACGGAGGTTGGCAGTTTTCCCTCCTTGATAGAGGTCAACTATCAAGTCACTGATGTCATTTCCTTTCCACCCCTTTGGGGGGTCATCAATCCTAAATGGGAGGGACGACAGCGATGCCCTTTCAAGAAAGAAGGCATTGGTCCCTCTCTCGTAGATGGCGCTTGATGACCCTGTGAAAAATGACAAGTCTAGATACATTATATAGAAACTATATACAACCAAGAGATTGACTCTATCATTACATATATATGTCGGATACCACATCGAAAATTGTGCAATCACAAAGTAGTAGCTTACTAAGAAAGATGTTTAAAAGTTACGAAGTTTGATGTATAGGTGGTCTGGTATTTCCACCCAGATTCTGATAACTTAAAGCCATAGTGTTTTCAGTCAACACTGGACTGAAGCATGCCCATGCATTTGACATTCCGCAGATAAATAAGGCAATTAAACTACCAGGTATGATTGTTGGGATGTTGCCATGGTGAGCATGTACTCAGACTTCCCTATAGAGGGTCGGCCTCAATCTGCTTGTTTGGCCTAAAATCACCAGTAACAGTATGCAGAAACATATATTTGTGCAGTCACATGCTAAGGCAGAATGTACATACCTGTTAGAGAAAGTGCTGCTGTTAGAGCAGTAGTCTTTTCTGTTTCAGACGGCCCAAATGCTACCACCACAGGGCATCCAATGTGCTCTTTGACGATTGTGGAATAGTGCAGTGAGAGGGACGCCCCCTGCCACCACTAGCACTGCACTGAAAAAGTTGTGTTTCATGACCACCTCCAGGACGTCTAAGAGTCGACTAAGCACATCAATCGACAAAGGGGTGGGAAGTAATTCATTGGTGGCTATGCTTCCAACCTCTCCAAGAGCAATCTTGTCCAGCCAGATGTAGGGTGAAGTATTGGGGGCCATGACCTCCCCCTCACCATCAATCTGGATCTCACCCATCACCCATACTTGGCCACATGACTGCTGACCAACGATGGTCGCTGCTGTGCAGATGTTGACAGAATTGTACTGCACGAATCCAGCAAACTGCATTTCATTGAAGGCCATTGACATGCCACTGCTTCCAAATGAATTATTAATCTGCGCCATGAAGCGAGATTTGCATCCAGCTGATTCAACGGTGAAGAAGCATGTCCTGCATATGAAAGATACTATCTATGATGCAGCAATTCCTACTTGAAAAGTCTTGTGAATACATGAGCTCTAAGATTTCATACTGATATAAAATTTCATTACATGTGGAGTACTACCACACTTCATGAGAATATCAAAATCAATTTGCAGCCCAATTTCTGAATAGTGCAGTGGAATCCCACTTAAAGAACCCCTTGCCAATCAGGACACTTCAACACGTGCAAACTTTATATAGCTAGTTACACCCCAAGAAAAATAAAGGACTGACATAAACAGCACACAGGTCAGAAGAAGCAATGGACATCTGGTGTGAGAAGATATCCGTTAGTTTCACGGTGTTGGTAATAATGGACATCACCACTGTCAAACTCACCAAGCAATGATGTCATTTCGAAATGCTTTTTAACCACATATGACAGAAATGACTGCAATTCCAACTGGTGACAGCATTAGTTTTGACCACACCTTCAAGGTAGTGAAAGCACAGTGCACTGCCGTTGGGGAGCCTGATAACACAATGAAACGTAGAAAAGCGTTACTGTC
Source organism: Agelas oroides (assembly GCA_949130485.1). Taxonomy (NCBI): domain Eukaryota; kingdom Metazoa; phylum Porifera; class Demospongiae; order Agelasida; family Agelasidae; genus Agelas; species Agelas oroides. The sequence goes on along the minus strand of OX422184.1, from coordinate 6,861,838 downwards.
TGAGGAAGAGTTATTAGTGACGAAACAGAGAGACAAACTCTGCAAAGCGAGTAAGAGAGCTTCTGAAACATGTCAGCAGACTTTGCACAGATCCGAACACATATGGCAAGCATGAGAGCTTCTGAAACATTTGAACAGACTGTACACAGGCAACAGCAGGATAGAGTACATAAAGCAAAGCCACATTACTTAATAATGACATCATATCATATTCTAAAAATACCGTGACCACTTCTGCTATGTTGTGGCCATTAAAACCTCATTACTTAATAATTACATCATATCATATTCTAAAAATACCATGAACACTTCTGCTATGTTGTGGCCATTAAAACCTCATTACTTCATAATTACATCATATCTTATTCTAAAAATACCATGCCCACTTGTGCTGTGTCATGTTGTGGCCATTAAAACCTCATTACTTACATCATTTTAAATACCATACCTACTTGCTATAACCTATCATCAATCACCTAAACCAGTTATGATAAACATAAACACTTATCATCTAGCTTGCGCTGAGGGTTCTGCACTTCAGTGCTGTTCATTGAACTTGTTTTTAGAACTCACAGTTGTTCATAGTGGCCTTCGAAGGACCCCTTGCTTTCACAGTGAGCAGCAACCAACGCTGTGACCATCAACAAGGCAACCGTCTCGAGCGCCCGTTGAACCAAACGACCCACGGCTATGTCAAAGCCTCGGTAGAAGCTGCACTTATTGTAGCCTACAAGCTAGCTCATGAACTGTAAAACAGCCGATCCGTAAGTCCCAGCAACATCCACAACTCCAACAACAACAACGATGGTCTATACTAGCATTTCACAATGCTAGGCAATATTTCGAGTCGGAGTGCGTGGGCAATAATTTGATTATCAAAACCACGCATGGTACGTCATGGGGCACGTGATCAAATCTTCCCGGCTCTCTCCCCGTTTTTCTGGGGAGGAGCCTGGGTATGAGGCTATCATTAGCCACGCGAAGCTCGCTCCAGGGTGGGCGCTCATTCGAGTAAACTTTAACCCTATACAGGAAGTTGGGCTAAAAGTAGGGGGTGGGCGCTCTTTCCCAAGACTACGGTAGTTGGAGCTGTTTAGCTTATGCATGCTAACACCTGTTGTATCGTATATCTATACTTATATAGGAACCAACAGAAATTGATTTTGGAGAGGCATATTATGTGAATCGTTTCAGTGGTCCCAAGCGCAGAAAGGTCATTTCCTCCGATAAATTCTACTGTGTCTCTGCTGGATAGCCTAAGAGGCCTCCTAGAGCTAGAGGACTCTCAGGCTGAGATATCGAACCCCCACATGCACAGTTCAAATGATGTATTGGGTGACTCTGTGATGGCTCTTTGTTTCAAACACATCCAATATTCATTTCGGATCTGTATGCCTTACAGGTCATCCCCTATTATGATGAATTGGAAGTTGTGAACCCAATTGGGTCATATGTGAAAAGGCACAAGCTAGGATGCCTGTTCTTCTTCCTTGGTAATGTTAGGCCTCAGTATCAATCTACTTTTAAGGCAATCCACCTTGTTGCTGTAGCACAAAGCGAAGATATAAATACGTATGGCATTGACACGTTTTTATCACCCTTTGTTGAAGACCTCAAAGTCCTTTATTGTGATGGGATAACTGTGTCAGTCAATGGAGAAGAGCACACATTTATGGAGCAGTACTAGCATTTCTAGCTGACACCCTAGCTGCTCATTGTCTTGGTGGCTTCAAGGAGAGTATGTCATTTGCATTACGGGTGTGCCGATCGTGCATGACCACCACACAACAGATGCAAAATGTTTTTGTGGAGAGTAGCTGCACTTTAAGGACTCCAGAAACTTACCTACAACAATGTACATTAACAGGTCCTCTCCGTGATCATTATACTACAACATTTGGAATTAACAGGCTGTCATTACTGGAGGAAATCCCTGGCTTTTCAGTTGTGAATGGCCTCCCTCATGACATAATGCATGATTTGTTTAAGGGTGTTGTCCCTTATGAGCTAAAGCTCCTCATCCGTCACTGTGTTCAAGCAAAGTACTTCATGATTGGGCAACTTAACCACAGAATTGAGGCATATGACTTTGGTAACAACTGACCAAATTTGATTGATCCCAGAGTGGCCAACAATCCCAACGTCAAGATTAGGCAGTCAGCGTCTCAGATGATGGCGCTTAGTCAAGACTTCCCGTTTTTAGTCACTGACACAATTCCACATGAAGATGAACACTGGCATTCATTTCTTGTTCTTCTAAACTCTCGCCTGTATGCACCTATGATACTATTGCATATCTGCGTGTACTGATTGAGGAAATGCTTTATGATTTTCAACAATTGTACCCTGAAGAAACTATGATTCCAAAGCAACATTACATGGTACATTATCCCTCTCAAATTCAGAGACTTGGTCCACTGATCCAGTCTTGGAACATGAGACAGGAATCAAAACTAAATTTTGTCAAAAGAGTATCTAGACGTAGTAACTATAAGAATGTGTGCAAAACTGTCGCCAAAAAGCATCAGTTCTGGCTGTGTCATCAGATTCAGTCCAATCCACATCTACTTATGCCAAAATTTGAGATGAGTAAAAAAGTCCTGACATGTAGCTTGAGTGAGGAGGACGAATATGTTCAACATGAACTTTTACGTCTCAGTCCTAACTTACCCGTGGGTTCACTTGTACATCATCCTAGTTGGACTGGTGTACAGAACTCACACTTATGCAGAGGAGTGTATGTTTTACTAGAACACGATCTTATAAAGCCTACTTTTGGCAAAATACATGATATAGTGTGTGTCAAACATACAGTTGTATTGTGCATGCAGAAATACTATGGACACATTTTAACAGTCACTACAATTCATTTGAAATCATCACTCATGGTGGTGTTTTTGTAGTATGTGTTGATATGCTCAGTGATCACCGCCCTCTTAGAGCAAGAAAGAATTTTGTATCATCTGATAAATCTGTTTTTATATCTTTGCCATATGTGTACTAATATAATAATGTGCAAGATTAAGTGAAATGTTTGCATGTCTTGTATTGAAGTGCACATTGATGCACTATACCTGTTTCTGAGACTATATACGAGACTATGCAGAGACATACAAACTCTCCTAAATGGCACTGACAAAAACAGTGCTGAATGCATGGGTATATATATGCACATGCATGCTAGTATATTGGTAATGTGCACGCCTTCAATTATGAGAACATTTCCAGGTCTGCATGACAACCACCACTGACATCAACTGCATCCACGTACTGTTCGTTTCAACGCTGTGTACTTGCGATCAATTACACTCATCATTGTCTTTCCGCAGGGAACTACAAAGCGAGGCTCAGCCAACTGCATCAATTCACCACACTCACAGGCCTGAGATCATGTGCGATGAAGTCTGCTATGGCATCTGTCAGTTGAACAGCGCGAGTAGAGTGGGGAGGAAACTTTTTTTACCTTTGCAGACCGAACAAAGGTTTCAAGTCGAACGATGCTTTGTACGAAAATGGCTCTTCAAATTGCCTCTGCCATGGGCAACCTTCTGCCTGCATAGATTACAGATTGCGCAGCTTCCTTTGAGCAGCTTTCCGCTGTCACCCTTTTCGAAACCGAAGTGTTTCCACACAATGGAGACATGACTGGATGGAGATACGACCGCGGACTCGCTAGCATCCATTTTGCGCGTGGTCACGCAATTTGCGCATGCACCCATTTGACTCGGTGGCGGCCATTTGAAACCGGTAAACCTACAGAATACTTTATGCCGGTTAATTAACCGGTTAACCGTAACCGGTTCAGAGCACTATAATCTTGCTTAAAGCCTGAAGGAGTTATCAATTTTGCAAATTTATCTGTAATGTTGCCTGTTTTTGCATACTGCATGTATCAAAAACCAGTGTGTTTCTGAAAGTGTATAGGGTATAGGGTCAAGTAGGGATTTCATTTCTAGTTTGTTTCAGAAACAGTATAGGGGAGGAATACACATTTCTCCAACTTTGTTGCTACACAGAATGAGATAGCTACCAGGTGTATAGCGTCAACTGCCAATTATCGACCAGTAACAATTATTGACCAGGGAATTATGCGCTAATCATTCTTGGCATATTTCGTAGTGCGCAGAAGGACTCGGTGATGTACATATTTCTTCCATGCGTTGGGAAGAACTGGAGGGCAGCTTAAACACAGATCAACCTCCATCCACCAGGTGCGACCACTTTTTGCTTGTATATATAGCTAACTAGCCTATTTACTGTATCAACTACATGCGCACGTTCACTTTTCACTCCAGGAAAGAGGATGCCTCGCCAAAGGAGGCAGTTTGTATGGAGGCTCCATCGTCGGTCGAAATCAGCCCCTCCAGCTAGCCCTGCTCGGATGGTCAAATAAGCGTAAACTATGGACAAATGAACAAATATTAGCTGCTCTGAAGGCTGAGAAGAAGGTCAGCGCATTAACCAAGCAACTTGTGATTATGGCATACCTAAGGCAACACTGAAAGATCGTCTTAAGTGGAAGAGTATCTCCTGGTACTAATCCTGGCCCTACACCATACTTGAATACTGTTGAAGAAAATATGAGTTGGGAAATTTCTTGAAAAGTTGTGCTCAGGTTGGATACGGTAAAACAAGGAGAGATGCAATGGGCATTGCTGAATCTGTTGCTGTTGACAAAGGGGTGGTAAAAGGAGAAAAGATCAGTGACGGATGGTGACGAAGGTTATTTGAACACCAGCCAAATCTTACACTATGATGTGGTGACAGTACTGCTCATGTACGAATGGATGCAGTAAATCAAGAGACAGTGGATCAGTACTTCTCTCTTCTTGGGGAGGACACAACCTGGTTGACAAGCCGTCGCAAATTTACAGTGTAGATGAGAGTGGAGTTCCTCTTGATCCTAAACCACCCAATTTAATTGCCAAGAAAGGCTCCAAGAAGGTTCGATATCGGGTGTCAGGAAGGAAAGGACAAGTGACAAAGTTTGGCTGCACAAATGCCATTGGCCAGGCTATTCCACCCATGGTTATTTTCAATGCACGCAATTCAACCCCACACAGACAAAAGGGGAGTTTCCAGGAACCAATGGTGGGGAATCTGTGGTCGCTGTTTCTCATTCCAATGCAGAATCTGTCGTCAATTGTGACTAGCCATCTGAAATGCCAGATTCTGGGAAGCGGTCAGGTAACCACTGTCCGAGACGCCAGCTTCGCCAGATTCTAGGAAGAAGTCACATTGCCAGCCATCTGAAACTCTGGATTCTGGGAAGTTGATTTCTCCCATATCCAAGTAGCTTGTACTTCCTACCTCTTCCACGCCTAAAAACTCTACCACATGCACGCCTCCTCACCAGTGCAGAGTGTTTGGCCCAACTTGAGGAGAAGGAATGCCAAAAACTGGCCCCAGAAGAGAAGAGCAGAGGAAAAAGGAAAGAGATGACCGGAGACCCATGAGAGAACAAGACCAAAAACGAAAAGCAGAAGAAAAGCAAAGAAGGTAGAAGAAAGAGCAAGGAAAGCAAAGAATTTGGCAGAGAAGAAAGCAAAGAAGGCGGCGGAGAAGACATCCAGGAAGACAGCAGAGAAGACATCCAGGAAGGCAGCAGAGAAGATGACCAGGAAGACAGCAGAGACGACCAGTAAGAAGACAAACTCCACACCTAGCATTGGAGGAGAAACAGCCCCAAGCAGTGAATCGAGTGTGATGAACCGGAAATGAAAATACTTTGAACTTTGCCGACACGGTACTAACAGCACACCGTTTCAGCAAGGTAGCCCTGCCACTGCTATCTGCATCTCGACTTGTATAGGAGCTGTGAACACTGTCTTTTTTGGGGGGGACTGGTTCATCACACTTGATTCACTGCTTGGAGCTGTTTCTCCTCCAAGCTTGAAGAAGTGCGGTGAGCAGGCTGCTGTAAGTCCGCTGAATATTTACTTAGCCTCTTTCCAAGGCAGACTTAGTTCCACGTGGCCAGACCCTACCCGGAGGAGGGGTCTGGTACACTGACTAACATGCATTTGTGTCGCAAGCTCAGCATGTAGGCAGTTAATTAAGTACCTGATAACCACTACTGTTTTCATTGTTACGTAACTTGACTGGTGATGAAGTGTGAAGTGTGCAATGAATCCAACAAGCGCAATTGAACTTAGTATGCGAGAACTTGAGCTAGTGTCTACAGTAGAGTGATTGTATGCTACATTATCCTTGTACCCAGCATACATAAGAGGGCAGGCTATACTTTTATATCAGGTGCCTCCGGAAGTATTGTGGTCTGTATTAGTCCATTAACTTCCATCATGATCAACCAGCATACTAAGTTTACTCCTCGATGCCTGAAGACAGAGTTTGTTGGTGAGGCACATACTGACGTAGAAGTGGTAAAGAAAGTATTGCAAGGTGAAGTACAATTACTCTTCATCAGTCCAGAGAACATTATCCAACAGTCCAAAGTATCGCTTTCTACAACATAGAAGACTAAGCTTGTAGCTGTAGTTGTAGATGAAACCCACTGTGTAAAGATGTGGGGCGAATTTAGAATGGCTTTTTGCACAGATTGGGTGTGTAGGGAGTCTTGTTTCTAAGGATGTGAAGATAATGACTCTAACTGCACTCAGGAAACACTTCAGGTTGTCACAGAAAGGCTGGCCATGGACAACCCTGCTCTTATCACTCTCCCTCCACACAGAGCCAATATATTGTACAGGGTACAGCCTGTGACTAAGTTAGATGAGCTAAGTTCCGCCATTGCAGGGGAGTTGGCTGACAAATGAACTGCTTTTCCAAAAACTGTGTTGTTCTGCAGGCAATATCGAGATTGTTCAGATCTGCATGCAGCTATTCTCCACAAAATGGGCACATCGTTTGCAGAACCACTTGGGTATCCTGATCTAAGTCAGTTTAGGATGGTGGAGCTTTACACACGAGTATCAACACCAGAAAAAAGAGAGCAGATAATTACTTCATTCACTGTAATGAACAGTAGACTGCGATTGGTTATAGCCACTATTGCATTTGGTATTGGTGTAGACTGTCCAGAGATACGCTTATCATGCTCTGTGGTGTTCCTAGTGATGTTGAAGAACATGTACAGGAGACTGGTAGAGATGGAGAACAAGCCAAGGCTATTTTGTTTAAAGGAAAGAAAGGACAACATGCTAGTGAAAAGATACTCTACCAATGAAGATCAATGCAGGTGAAGACTCCTTTTCAAAGGTTTTATTGAATATTTCGAAAGTGACATGCAGGTTGTTGGATGTAGACGTTGTGACATTAATTAATTTTGTGCAAAAATTTGTATGTGTTCAATATGTAATGACAAAACGTAATTACATGATGTAAAAAAATTGGCTAAACAAAAGAGTCCATTAATAGTTGTTTAAATCTGTTCTGTCTCTTTGTACGATTGCGTTAAACCAGATTTGAAACGAAATGATGAATGGTACCTTTGTTCTTGTGCTTGAAGTACACTTTCTTCCATTATAACTTGTAATACCAATTGGAAGTCTTCATCTATTGATGCTAAATTGTGACCTTCTGAACTTTGAGCTGATGAGCATGCTTGTGCTTCAAAGACTTGACATACTTCCTGCACGGTGGCAAGTGCTTAGCCATCTTTCACAATTGCAGCCAGCAATTAACGTGTTCCATGTGTAAATTGCATGGAATATTGCATCCAAACAAGGCCTCTTGTATTAACACACGACCACAGCTTCCGCTGCATAATCAGATTAACTGCTTCATTCGCATAATTTTGATGGTTCGTTGCTTTAAAAATCAGTAACATCATTTTCTAGCACAGCAGAATTCAGTCCCCGTCCCCTTCTTTGCAGGCATCATGAAATTCATGCCAAAGTAAGGCAAGTGTAAGGAGTTCTCTGGCATACAGGTTCACACCATCTACACGTTCCTCAGTTGCAGTTTCTGTAGTTGGCAGTAGAAGAAAGGTGATAGATTTGGCTAAGTAAGCAAGTGATTGGTTTGCAATTAAAGAGAAGAGTAGCAGTTGATGGGCAGCAACAAAAACATACGCTTGCAAAAGGTGGAGCATGAAGTCCTCAGCAGCCTTCATCCTCTTTTCAGGATCCAATGGCACCGCTGTTCGCTTCAGTATGTTGCGAAGTTTGTACATTGTACCCTTCTCTGCTGCAGACTTCGTCGAGTACAGTCTGTGCCAAATTACCTGTAAAAATCAATTGCAGAAAAGTGACACTTTTATCTTTACATTACATTTTTATTTTTACAATAGGCCTGAACAACTAGAGAATATTTATAATCAAGTAATTGGTTGCTTACACATAGTAGTTGACCTAATTGGTTCTTAAACTGAGTAAGTTAGTTAGTCAGCTTATCGTAGCAGATATTCACATGGATACAGGACATTTCGGTCCATGGACCTTCACAGCTCTAATGATCTTAGCATGTACGGAACAGGAAATTTCAGCTTCTTGAGCTGTGTCCAAGGCCTTTCAACATGCACGTGAATGTGAAATTTTGGCTAGATTATAGCTTGAGTAGTGCAAAAAGTTTACAATAAAACAGGCCCATTTTCAAGTATTTTTTGCAGTTTTTCTCAGGCTATCCTGATATATAGATCATGCAGATTGGTGCAGGCATAACAAAATGACCAAAAGTTTTGTGCAGGGTTGTCGATCAAGTAACGCATGACAATGCTGTCAAAAGCTGCTCGTATGCCGCCTAACCTTGCCTGATGCTGACCAAAAGTGGATTTCCGTAAAGTTAAAATAGCATTGTATAAAAACGAGTGCAAGTGGGGCTTGATGTGGCCATGGTTGGAGAGAGCTGTCTGTACGAAAAGGCAGGAAGTAAATGGCATGCTAAGTACACATTGGCATGAAGCCTTCCGGGCACCCTCCTGTTCTTGCTTTAAAATCCAATTATCTGGACTGCTGGCTTAACGACTGCATGAATAGAGAAATTGCTTTTCAAGTTCCACCGTGATATTTTCTTTGAGTCCACTCCTTGTCCTTTTCTGAGAGTGTAGGTGGCATGGAGTTTAATCTTTCCTTCATTTCTTTCTCTGCTGGATTTAGCTCCTTTTCATCTTTACTTGCAATGTGTTTGTATTCCTGCTTCAACCACTCTTCAGGATACCTGGATCAGTGTTGGATGAAGACATTTCAGCTCATTAGTGTATGTGCAAGCATGCATAAATTAGACAGATCTGAGACCATTAAATTCGAATCTAACCAACTACAAATGACTGGATTTACACAACTCAACAGCAACTTGCAGTACACATTTCTTACCAGTAATGCATGATGCTGTCAGGGTCATATTCTGTTTTGTCTCACCGGAGCTGGACAAAGTTGGTCGCATAAAACTTCTCTGGCTTTTCTGCTGCACTCTCACCAAACCGTTTCTTGTAGTGCTCTGTCAGAAACTTTACTACTGCTTGCTTATCAGCTTCTTGTTTAAGCCTACCAGTGTAGCTCCAAAGTAGTTGAAGGAGGCAGTTCACTGATGAACCAGGACTGGGCCTAGCATGGTAGGATGCTTTTTGGTTGATATGTCCTCCAACATGAGGTGAGGGTAGGTGGTAGGGGTCACATAAAAATGCCCCAGGTTGTAGGTAGTGTCAACGGTCAAAATTCCAAACTCCTCTGGTTGCATCAGGAAACTCTCCATGTCTTGCATCTGCCATTCAAACAACAGAATGCATTGTGGATCAGGGGCTACCTTGACGTCCTGTACAAACACTTCTTGGAAACCTTGTGCTCCAGCATCACACTGTAGAGAACATTCTGATCTCGTTTGTGCTCACTTCTTCGATAGTCTGCAATCTGCTGCCGATTACGAGGCAAAGATGACAATCCTCTGGCTTGAATCTCTCCACCTTGCTGATCTTGATCTCAATCTCAGGTCCATCAAAATAGTACTGAATCATGCAGTACTTGTTCTGGGCACCACTGCAATCTATAACAGCAACTTTACAAAAATGCTAAATTGGAGTGCAGCATGGTTAGGTGGCACTAGCCCATGTCTGTACTATAATCAGTTACCTAGGCAACATCACCAGGGAAGAGAGACAACAGCAACGTTGTTGGGTTGCTTGAGAAATTTGCTTTAAAAGATGGGGCTGCCACTCTGACAGTTTAAAAACACCCAGTAATTAAGCATTACCAACACCCACACCTCACCAGTAATAGGACTATCAGCAACAGACAATCTGAGGTGCAAAGTTTGCGGCCAGATAAGCACACCTAAGCGTTGTCAATGCCTGTTCCTTACAAAGGCTAGAATAACCTAGTCCACACAAAGCAGCTAACAACCCTAGCCCTGGCCAAGTCTGGCATTGGCAATGTCAACTTGAGTGACTTGGAATGAATTAAAAGTTGGTTACTTGACAATGATAAGCATTAGTGCTTCAAACAATGATTATACTGCTAGTGCACCTTAGCAGCTAAATGCAGATTGAGCTCTGGGTTATATGTACCAGCTACTTGACATACATGTAAACAGTGAAATGAGACTGGGCAGCAAGACTACAGTGTGTGATGAAGATAAACCTATATAGTTAGAAAGCCTGAAAGTACCACAGAAAGTCAAAAGAGATCAAAACAGGCAACAACTACCCAACCACAGGTGTACTTGATTGATGGAGTGAAAGTTGAAGTCAATTTGGAACAAGAAGCTTCAACTAAACTACTTAGCCAACACATTCTCGGCTAAAACAACCACCACCACTACATTTTCAAAGGCACATAACAGAGATAGCACTAACTACTCACCCTTTATATCAGCAATTATCCATGTGCAGTGAACATAGTATCTTCGAGTCAGAAGAAAATGGTCACCAGCCATTGACACATGTGGTTTCCCTGAAGCGTGACGAATATCTTGGCTCTGGGTGAAACGAAAGTGAGTTCGCTTTGTTCCAGTTACTCTCCAGGAACCCAGATCATTGGCCTTGAGGTCATTGAAGCGGACTTCATCATGAACACAGCATTTCGCAATATTCCTAGTGGTTGCACTTTACACTCACGACCTTCGTCAACATCAGATACAAGCAGGGTTTGAATAAGAGAGTGAACCTGATAGCCTGCTTCTGACCACAAGATCAGAGGAAGTTCTGGATCACTGTCAAAAAACTCCTAATGTGACATCACTGGGAAGCCACTGGAGCTGCTCTTCTGACTATCACTGGAATCATCTTCAAACTTCAACCTAGAAGTGTATAACAATAAAAAACAGTGACACAGACCTCACAAAAGCTAAAAGGCAACAAGCATATTAATATAGCAAGTACTTATAACATTACAGATGTTTAAGATGCACTGTTTCTTTAAAGGCTCAACATCTTCGTCACTTGGGTTCCTAAGAGAATTACAACAAACTTCATGATGATAGGTTACTAGTTCTGACAAATGCACACCGTATACTATACACTGTATGGGGTAACATTCACCTCTTCGTTGGAGTGAATACTGCAGGCTTGCTTGGACTGCCGGACGATATCACAATCACACTATCACTAGTATCACTCTTTGAGGCAGGACTACCTTCTTTGGAAGACAACATCACCACCCCCTCTGCATGGGGCTGTGACAGTCAGATGCAGGGGAAGCACTGTTGTAAAATATAACATCCTCCGAATCAACCATTTTGCAGCATTCTGGATATCGGGATGCAGAGTCAAACTCTACCGCATAAAATGGTAGTTGGTAGAAGACAACCACAACAGCATAAACTTATAGGCAAAAGATGACAGCTAACATACAGCTCTAGGAGATTAGGTCTAGGCCAGCTACACGCACATGCTTATTGTGCGACAGTTATTTGCTTTACTGCAAATGCATCAGCCTGCAATCCAGTCCATAGTCCAGTCCATAGTCTAGTCCAATAGTCCAGTCCACAAGTCCAGTCCAGAGTCCAGCTTTTACAACTACCCACTGCTGTGGACCTCCCTGTCTCACTTTCCCCACTAGCAATGGAATTGGTGTTATACTGCTCCACTCTGAGTTTATAATGGAGTGCTACGAGGCCAGCAGCAATGTAGAGAACACCTAAACAAAGGTCATTGAAAGAATTGCACGTCCATGTGTAAATGGTTCAATTTGTTACTGACAAAACTACATGTCTGATGTTTTCTTGTAAGGTAACACATTTGCTACTTTTCCATACCGTAAAATTGGGATAATAAGCACCCAAACAAAATAAGCACCCCATGAATATAGGCACCCATTTTGATTACAACAACCACATCGCGTTCATACAAAAATAGGCACCCCACATGCAAAGGCGCCCGTTACCGTGCAAACGGCGGTGAATTTGCTGATTCGGCTTTTTAGAACGTAGCGGCTACTTTTCGCCAGTGTCGATCTCCGATTGTAAGCAAGCTATCGACACGGGATAAAAACCGAAATTTAGGCAAGGCCTCTTGGAAAAACAATCCAGGAATTAGCAAAAACCTCTCGCGGATTCGTTGGTTCCGAGCACTTTACGTTGGTGGGCGGAGGTTGGCAACGATCGATCGATTGCTGACTGTATCTCTGGTTGCAGAAAAGCTATAAACATTGCACAGAAATTCACAGAAAATAATCTCTAGGCCTTAAATATACAGAGCTAATCCGTTCCCTCACAACTGCACGCTACCAGAAAATTACATGCGTTTATTAGCACCCCATGAAAATAAGCACCCATTCTGGCTGCTAATTTCGAAAATAGGCACCGGTGCTTAACTTAAGGTTGGCGGCGGAAGTCTCTCGGCGGAGGTTAACGAAAACATAAACCTGGGTTACAGTCAGGACCAGTGTTACTCCTAGTTTCAGGGTTAAGGTTTGGTTTAGGGCAATCTTGCTTTGCAAAAAAGGGTTTTAGTAGCTTATTAATATATTCATGACCCAAAATTGCCACTCAATGGACGCATCTACATGCTCACTGTAGGTAGCGTCCTAACCACCAATGTATCTCAAATCAGTCTGTGCCAGCTTTTGTTCAGAGCTACTCTCAAAGTCAGGCTAGACTCATGTTTGTCACTACTCTTGGAATGGACAACTTTGACTGCACCAAAATGAATGCACATTTCAAAAAAATTCACAGCTTGTCTATGGGAGGGCTCATTCACGAGTGGAAGCAAGCATTACTAGCCCCACCTCTCCCCCTCATGTTGCTAAACAACTCACGGCTCTGTTCCACACACAACCACTCTTCAGCTTTCTTGTCCACTTCAGCGTAGTACCAACAATGTATTCGCGTGTTCTAGTTAAAGCCCAGCCCGGCACTCAAAGCTCTGGGCCACGCTCACCTACTAGGCTTGGCATACGATCGCAAGACCTGGGCCTACCCAATGAGTACAGTCTTGGCCACTGTGGCCTTTCTGCTGCTTCTAGACACAAGCTTGCTTTCACAAGCAGGTATCACGCACTACTCACAGCTACTGACACTACAGCACTGTACTAAACTCCTTTTTTTTTTTTTTTTTTTTTTTTTTAAGTCGATCTAAGCTTATCTTCAAAGTTCCGACCACCACATGAGGGGTTCCGCCAGGCCACATCTTAACTAAATTAATTATAAACTGATTATTGGATGCCAATGCCGACAGGAAACGGGGAAAATCCCCAATTTTACGGAGAGTGAACGGTTGAAGACTCCCAAAACTGACTGTGCGCTAAAAGATCAACAAGACAAAGAAGTCTATCAGCTTGGATTCCAGGTTTGTCGACCTTGAAAGCACAGGGTTCTCTGCCACCTTAATATCCCGATTTTACGGTATCCAAGTGGCTTAATGGTAAGAGCGTCAGACTAGTATTCAGAAGGTCTTGGATTCGAATCCCAGCTGGATCCCGGATTTTTTCCCGTGGATTTATTTCTCACTCTCTCAGCAAAAACATCAGTATTCATGACGCCTACTGTCGTTTACAGTAAATAACATCAAACCTCTGAATTACATAAGTTGACAAAAAGCAACAAAGAGTCAAGGTTCAGTCTAACAGTCTTACACTACCCGCCTCCTTGAAATATTCACTTGTCCTCGAGTGAAAAGTTCTTTGTTAACAGATCTACTCCTTCGGTTGTAGTTATGAGAAGGAGTGGGAGTTAAAGTTGACTTTGGCGGGCTACTCAAAGTTACTTTCTTCTGACATTTACATCTGCTACGTGGTCCCAACCATGAAATGTTTGGAAGGGCATCAGAGCACTTAGTGACTCTCTCCATGTTCACAAGCATAGGCGATTCATCGGGGATTGTCCACTGGCCGAACAGAGACATTATTGTCAGTAATGTCTACGACTCGATAAGACCCATGGTATGGGAGAGCCAACCTTCTCTGTTTTCCCGTGGTCTCGCTTGGCATGAAAACCATGACCCGGTCTCCCATTTTCAATGGAATGACTCTTGCTTTCTTATTATGCTGGACCTGGTGTCTCTTTTGGGGAAGAGCAATGTTGGTCTGAGCAGTTTTCCATGCTTCAGTTAGCCAAAGTGTCACTTCCGAACAATAATTGTCAATATCCACTTTGTACGGCGATAACGGTTGACTTAGAGCAGTTTCCATAGGACAACGTGCATCTCTCCCATACAGGAGGAAAAATGGAGATTCACCACTGGAGTCATGGGGCTTGATGCGGTAAGCGAACAATAACTGTTGAAGTTACCTGTCCCAGTCATTCCTGAACTTTTGAGCATGTTTCGCAATCATTGCTCGAATCGTTCAGCTCAACAAGGCCATCAGTCTGCAGGTGACTGGTGGTGGTGTTCACCTTTTTCTACTCACACAAGTCCATCACCAGGGACAACAATAAATTGGCTCCGTGATTCAGAGAGGAGTTCAGCAGGCACACCGTGCCTACAAATGATGTGGTCAATTAGCAGTCTAGTGATAGTCTCACTCGTCTGATCGACTGTGGGATACGCCTCGACCCACTTTGTCAGATAATCAACAAAGACCACGATGTATCGGTTTCCTTGAGCGGTCTGCAGCATCTCCAAAAGACCCACACCGACACGCTGGAAGGGGCCTCCAACGGATATAGGCTTCAAGAGTGGTCTGGCTTTAGGGCCTGATCCTCGGTAGGCAGCACAAGGGAGGCTACCACGACATTGAAGGTGAGCGTCTCAAAACATGCCTTCCAACCAATAGTGCTGTGCCAGCGTCTTGTAAAGACGTGGTAGATTTCCTATCCAACCTAATGATGCTCTTTCCTGTGCTGATCTCAATGCAAGGGCTTCCTATTGGTAGCCGAGTGAAAGGCAAGATATTCCCATCGAATTTGTTGCAGCTTTCATCAATGTGGAGTTCTCTGCTAAGCACCCACACTTTGCCATCCTCCTGCTGGCCTAAAAAATTGTACACCTTGATGAGGCCACTGAGAGTAAGGGATGTGATATGGACTGACACTCTGTGACTGAGAGCAAGGGAATTGCAGTCGACTGGGATGTGGTCACCAAGAGCAAGGGTTGTGACATGGACTGATGCCCTGTCACGGAGTGCAAGGGAACTGATGTTGACTGAAACTCTTTTACTGAGTGTATCGCAGAGTGGTACTTCATCATCTGTTCTTTGACATGGAGTTACACATTGGGACACACAGAGTGTGCTCAATCCATGTGCAATCCATGTGCATCCTCATGTGCTTAACTCTTTCCATCCAAGACCTGCTGGGTGTGGGCGCATGTACTTGTTTTTCTGCGTTAGTAACCTGCTGAGTATGTGCATTCACACATGTTATGGGCAGTGGTTCAACACACTGAATAGAGGTCCCATGGTAGCCGAATCAGTAACATAAATTTGTGTTTGTGACTGCAGAACATCAATGTTATCAACAGAAATGATGCAGAATGCATTGGGCCTGAGATTGTGGTTCAGCATTGCCTTACAGTCAGCAGTACGATCTTGTAAGAATCTGCTGTGTGTATCTGCTGATGCTACTGCCCCAAATTTTAGAACTGTAACCATTGTGAGGTGTAGGGAGGTGTATACAGGGGCTGATCCAGGTATGTGTTTGGTCCAATATCTTTTTACTAAAGCTTATCTGTGCTTTTATTGAGAGCGATGAAGCATTAGGCTTTTCTCTTAGCCGTCTGTCAAGCTGTGCAAAGTCTCTTTCGCTAGCAACATTGGTCTTGGGTACTGATTTTGTTTCTCTGAGCACATCATCATGTATCTGATCATACTCTCCCTCAGGCAAATGATCCTTCACCATTCTCACAAAAAATGCTGCAAAAATGGCTTGTAAGATCTCCTGTACTATTGCTCATTAGGCTTAAAAGCAGTGAATCATAAATTCTATCTATGGAGGATGGAAAATCTGCAAACAGGCGGGCTTCTCAGCCGATGGAGAGATGCATCTTTAGCCCAATCAATGCATGTGAGCATGTGATGGTACCTTTCATTCATTGCCAGAATTGGAGTTTTTGACTCCAGAAGCCTCCAGAGGGCCTCTGTAACAAACTTACTGCATGACCAGACCTAATGCCCTGCACCCTGCCCAAAACTCGGAAACTTTAGAATCTGCCTCAGCAGCCTTTAAAAGTTTTTTAAAAGTTTATTGGGGCGAGCCTGAGCGAGCCCCACACTAGTGGGACTGCATTGCGGAAGTGTGTGTGTATATGTACATGCTTGCGGCCATATACCGTAAATTTTAAATGTGCATTTAAATATTTCCCAAAAATTGAACGTCCTCGTGCAAGGGCAATGCTGGCCAGAGTGCAGCATTGGCAACCATAGCAGAGACAGCTCAAGTACGGCCGGCACCTTACTTCTTGTTTGTCACAGCAGCTACGGACCAACCATCAATGGCAGGCTGCTCTCAGACCGTACAAATTATACACGTCGGGTTGAGATCACTTCAGGTAAGGGTCATGCATAAACGGCACCACTCATAACCGCTAGCGATTCAGCTCATCATTTCAGCGTGAAGCTTAGTGTATTCATTTGCATGTAGCCATAGTAGCTGCTTGCTCAGGCTCTCCCCCACAATGTTCTACATTTTCTAGTTATCACTGCTCAAGCCACCGGCAAGGAACTCCTTTATGGCACTCCGTAGGTGGTAAAGTAACCAGCCTCATGATAGTATATTTCCTCTTCCTTTGCAATGGCACTATCTGTGACCATATCTCCTGAACCTTACAACTTATGGACATGGAACTTGTACCGTGGGACACAGCAAAGATTGGCATTTATAAGGATGTGTTGAAGTATCGTGACATCTGCATTAGATTTGGAACTGCGAGCCCAGGAAATCAATCATTTATTGGTAATTTTGTGTGACCATATCTCCTGAACCCTACAACCCATGGACATGGAACTTGTACTGTTGGGTACAACAAATTTTAGAAGTATTGAGACATTCCCATAAGCTTCAAAGCTATGAGCCACTGGATGTCGACCTTTTTGTCATAACATGATGGATAATCATATCTCTTAAATGAATCGTACAAGCCTGGACGATTGGACACATTGAAGTTTATAATAATATGTGGAAGTTATGTGTAACAATTGACTATCAGGTTTGGAGCTAAGAGCTCACCATTTCATATGCATAGGTCATGGCTATGGGCATGGACCCTTTGAATATGGGATATGCAGAAGCTTGAAGTTGTGCACTTTGGAGTTGTGTGCCAGTCATGCAATGTGGATTAAATAAGTTAAATTGAATTTCATTTTGTTTGAACACTGTAATGAGGTAGCTTTCATAAATCATGAGTTGGTTTTAACTAGAGGTCAGGGAAATGTAACTAGCTTTTGTCAGGGCTAAAGTCGACCACTTTCCATTTCACATGACTTGTATACTAGCATAGAATCCTGGACCCAAGGCAAAGCCTTTGAACATATAACGAATCCATTGAAATTCAACATTCACAATCTCATTTTTGCTTAGAGCTTCATGTATTTCTTCAGTAAGTTCACACATAACATTTCCTACACGCATCACTTGCCTTGCATGCTGCACTCAAATGCAATTGCTTTATTGTCCATTGGATTGTTTGGTTCCAGCATTAACCTCACTGGAACTGGTAGGCTTAACGACAACTCCTTTTTAGCTATACTGAGGATGTTTTGGTACTCACCACATTTGGTAGTACCTATGTACTTGAAAATGATTGTGTGTTCAATAACGGGGCTACGGGTATCACTTGCTTCTGAATCAGTGGTCTCAGAATGATCTGATGTGTTGCTGAAAAGGCTTTGGTCACTAGGTAGTGGGGCCTCCTCACCACCACTATGTCCATCACCACTGTCACTATCACTGCTTTTGAGATCTGTGACATCCAGCTCTTCTCCAAGACCTTTGGTGTCAGCCACAATTTGGAAGTCCCATATGATGAGTATCCCAAGATCGGGAGGTTTCAGAGACTGCACATTGAGCTATATACCCATTTGTATCTTCAGGCTGAAAAAAATAGAGCAATCAGACTGTTGCTATATAGCATGTTATGGTCAAAGACGTGGAATAGCTTCCTAGTGTCACCCAGGCTATTGGCATCAGTAATATAAATTACTGTGGCACATACAGTGCTTACATGCAACATGAATCCACCCCTCTGCTGCATTTTTAATGGTAACTGCATGGTGTCCAGTGCCAAATCACTGCGAGTAAATCCATCAAATCTGTATTGCTTGTCCCATTGAGTGAATTTCTCTTCAGAGCATTTCCTTGAAAGAACTCCAACAGCAGTGTCTCTTCTTCTGTGGTCCACTTAGGAAATTTCTGTGGCTGTTGACAGCTAACTGAAGTAGACAATGTTTGCTGTGCATCAAATTCAAGATGCTTTTTTTCTTCCTCTGCTACTGGAACGTTGTTCTAATCTTCTATGAATTTTCGCCAGCGGTGTAATCCCATAGGAACGTTTCGCACCAAATCAAGTGAAGATGTCGAGTTGATATAATACAATGGTTGAGGTTATAAACCGCCACAGGTGGTATTCATACAAATAATTGATTTTGCAAGTGTCCACGCGAGCTGTAGGTGAAGAATGGCACAGAAAGCAGATGACTCAGAAGCTCACACATCACCAGCCCTGAATCCGAGCTAAACTTTTGGATCCTTAGTGCACAAGAAGTATGAATACACAATTCCACAGTTCCCAGTGCTTCACGTCAAGTTGGTAAGGGTTAAGTACCTTATAGTCCAGAAAAACTCTTCTGAGAAGATGCAGCAAAACTTGTGACAGAGAGTTCTACCACACACCCACAATCATGTGAACAAACAGGTACGTATAGCTTGTATGACTCACTGCAATCTCTCATGACTCATTCTCATTCATACCTCACTGTAGGTGAATCCTGTAAGGTGAAAGTTCATCACAAATTTGTGCCAAACTATTCAACTCTAGAGAATGCTCTGGAGGCATATCAGCTCCCACGCCTGGGGTTGGACTCTGCCCTGCCAAACTGAGATTTCAGTGGCAAAAAATTGTAATGCTGCCACAATGACAGATGGCACCAGTTCACTGAGTGTCACATCATCCTCACAAACAGAGTCACTCGTGACCAGCTTCTACTATGAATTTGAGTGCACGTCAACCAGGGAGCAAGTATCTCTTGTTCATGAGATTGTTTGACCAAATCTGCTGCGAACTGGCAATCCCACCACCCAAAGGCTTTATTCATAGTGCTGTTACATCCATGGAGCATCTTCACCAGAGAAAAAAGAGTAATGTGATTGCAGCACCTTGCAAGTGCACTAGGTATGTTTTACATGCATGCAACTATTATAACATCCAGCATGACCTGAAGGTATGCTAGAACTTTACCTATGTCATTTGCCAATTTTGACTACATTTGTTATGTTTTCTGCAACAGAGAATTGCCATGTGCACAAGAGAAGGAAGAAACCCCAGCATCAACCATTACCAAGAGGCTCTAAAATATCCAGAAACACGATTGACAATGTCTGTATTGAGGGGTGACAGGAAGCAATCTGTGAGAGATGCAGAGTTAATGTTCAACCCCAACTTCCTGAAGTGGCTAGTTACAAAAGGCTACACAGCAGAGTCAGAATACGTGGAAGCTGTTTTGGGATGGCACCATGCAAACAATGAAAGAGGACATAGTGAAGAACACCCAAGAGCCTCGACAACAGATGATGTTGAATGCTTTTTTAGCATGATGAGAGATCTGCTTGGTAGCTCTTTCCAACTTACCACAGTTATGCAAGAATGGAGGAAAATTTGTGTTGAGTTTGATAAGTGAGTAGATCCCCATCTTCCATTCTATTATTACACTTCCAATCATGACCGTTATTATGAGGGAGAACGTCCCTCATTTAACAAACCAACCAATCATGCAAGTCGATTGGAGATTCTTAGGCCGGCATGTCATGCGAACAAGCACATTTGTTTCTGGGTGAGTTAGTCTGATGGTTAAAGACTTACTTCCAATTCGACGACAGTTTCATAAACTCCCTTCTGCACTTCCACTTCCGCCAGCATTACAGCAACACAACCATTGCTAGAAATTTACAATTACTAACCGATTATGTTTTGTCAACCTGTATACATTCCTATTCTATTATTTGTTAGTTCCAGCATATAGTAACTCATGCATGTGTCCAATCATCCAGCCTGTATGATTCATTTAAGTGATATGATTATCCATCATGTTATGACAAAATAACAAAACAAGGTCGACATCCAGGGTCTCATAGCTTTGAAGTTTATGGGAATGTCTCAAGATTTGTTGTACCCAACAGTACAAGTTCCATGTCCATGGGTTGTAGAGTTCAGGAGATATGGTCACACTAAATCACCAATAAATGATTGATTTCCTGGGCTCGCAGTTCCAAATCTAATGCGGATGTCACAATACTTCAACACATCCTTATAAATGCCAATCTTTGCTGTGTCCCACGGTACAAGTTCCATGTCCATAAGTTGTAAGGTTCAGGAGATATGGTCACGCAAAATTATACCAATGCGTACAGAACCATGAAACATGGTTTACCTCAAGGATTCACAGCTCCAATTGTGATGGGGATGTCACTATGCTTGAACATGTTTCTATAAACCTCAATCTTTGCTGTATCCAATGGTACAAGTTTCGTGTCTGTAGAGGGAAGGGTTCTAAAGACACAGTCACACAAATTTACCCATGTGCACTAAAATCATGAAAAATGGTTTATTTCACGGGCTCACAGCTCCATATTTGATATCAATGTACATACCCTTATAAACTTCAACTTTTGCTGCATCCAACAGTACAAGTCTTATGTCCATAGGTCATTAGGGTTCAGGAGATATGATTGCACAAAGTTACCCATGCGCACCAAAACCGCAAAACATGGTTAACTTCACGGGCTTATAGCTCCAAATCTAATGGGGATGTCACCCATTATGTAGGATTTTCAGAAAGTATAGAAACAGATCTTTAATCTGGTGCAAGTCCGGTCTTGATAGTACCGTACGTTCATGTGCTTACCAATTGGTAGCGATGTAGCCAGTCAGCATGTGCGTATCTCCACAAGGCTCGAACTTGACCAAAGTTCCATTCCTGTCCTCTCACAGGGCAACACCCTTGCTTACACAGATAGTGAGAAGGCGGACATGCTTGGAAATTACTTTTCCAGCTGTTTCAACCAGGCGGTACCACCACTTACCCTAGAGGATCACTCGATGTATGGTGTTGTACCATGCAACAACATACCAGAAGTCTACTTGTGTTTAGTCGATGAGATCTATCACTCCCTGTCAACTTTGGACACTAGCAAGGCAACAGGCCCAGATAAAATATCAGCTCACATGCTAAAGGCTACAGCTAGTGCTATAGCACCATCTGTGACTGTCTTGATGAACTTGTCCCTCCAAACTGGCACTGTGCCTACAGAATGGAAGAAGTCTCTTGTTGTACCAATACCAAAATCATCGACAGCTACCACCCCTAATGATTATCGGCCTATTTCTCTCTTGAGTATTCTGAGCAAAGTGCTGGAACGGCATGTTCATCATATTATTTCGGATCATCTCCACATCATGCACCCTCTCTCAAACTCTCAATGGGGGCTTTCAGCCAGGGAAGTCCACAGTGACTGCACTACTAGCCACAGTTGACAACTGGCTGAGAATGCTTGACAAGGGTAGTGAAATCGGAGCTGTCTTTTTTGACCTATGAAAGGCATTTGGTTCTGTTCCCCACAAAGTACTTATGGAAAAGCTACAACAGACTGCTCTAAATATCAACATCCTGGCCTGGGTAGGAAACTATCTTACTTCCAGGAAGCAGATGGTGGTGGTTAATGGCTCAAGCTCATCAGACTCGCATGCTCTATCTGGGGTACCCCAAGGATCCATTTTGGGCCCTCTTCTTTTTCCAATTTATATTGACGACCTGACATACCTACCCACTTCAAATGGCAGTCATTCTGTTCTCTACGCAGATGACCTCCTACTGTTTCGTACCATCAAAGGAAGGGAGGATTTTCAACTTTTACAGGATGATATTTCAAGCATTGACAGATGGGTACAACAGAACCATCTTACCTTTAATTCTGCCAAATGCAAGTACATGGTGATATCTAGAAAAAGAAGGCCTACTTATCCTGGAGTTTTATACCTCAGAGATACACCCCTGGAACATCTAGAATGCTTCAAATATCTTGGCGTGATTCTTGCTAGTGACTTATCGTTTTCTCAACACATCGACTCTGTCTGCTCAAAAGCCAGAAAGATTCTTGGTCTCCTGTATCAAAGATTCTACAATAATGCCAGCAAAGACACCTTGCTCCAATTGTACCTCTCACTGGTTAGACCTCACCTTGAATACGCTAGTCCAGTATGGAACCCATACATGCATGCAAAAACACATTAAACAGCTGAAGGATGTGGAAAAATTGCATTACGTATGGCAACCAAATCTTGGGACAGTGGCTATCAGGACCTTTTGTCATTGACTGATATTATTGCCCTGGAACCCAGAAGAGCTCAGGCCAGCCTGTGTATGTTGTTTAAAATTGTTCAAGGTTTATGCTTCTTCCCACCCAATATGATTACCACAAGGCCAAATCACAGTCAGCGTACAAACAGGCAATTACTGCTCTAACAACCATTTGCTGGTATATACCAACGCATATTTACACTCATTTGTGCCACATACTGATCATGCGTGGAACTTACTTCCTGAGTCTATTGTTAATTTACCTCTGCAGCATTTTAAGAGTAACATTGTTAACTATAGTTCTTAACCCTGTACATTATGTACTTATAGTTCACTGCTCCTGTGCTTTTGTCTTATTTGTGGTGCTGTGTTCGTTTTTGCGTTTGTCCCCCTTTAACAGGGCGCACTTCTTATTAGCGTATGGCTATTTTGTGCATCCTTTGCCTTTTGCATAAAAGTTTTATAGAAAAAAAAAAAATAAATTTCAGAGGCTTCAAGCTGGACCCGGCTTTTACAGCATTGTCACATACCGTCGGGAGCAGTAACAGCGGTCTCGACAGCTGTGTGGACTCTTGACCACCTGAAATACACATATCTTGAAGGATAGGCCGTTCGCACAAACACAGCTTGGAACAGATAGTGCCGAAATCTGCCGTCTGCACGGCTCTTTCGTTGTACAACAACCGCATAACTCCGCCAATTATCATAACGGATATCACCGGAAGACGTAACGTGCGTATACAAAATCCGTATACCTGCACTACCTCCTCTGCGCTCTGCAACTATATCCCGTAATCTTCCCTGTTTGCAGGCAATCGTTTATAAGCGACGAGAAGCTAGGCTAAAGCGTTTATGCGACTAATATTGTTACTGGTGTGGCACGGCATCGACAGTTGTGCATGTAGTATCGATCGGCTTGAATGTCGAGCGGAATGAGAATGAAACCACTCATCTTTGTGGTACTATTAGTTCTCCTTGGAGCTTTCTTCACTGAAGCCCAGCAGTCTCCGCTTCGCTATAACTCGACGACCTTTCCCGCCAGAATTATCAACAACAACGGTACAGAGGGTTGCCCGCCTGCAGAGCAGCGAGAAGCTGTACGAAATGAAATCAAAATGAACGTAAGCGACGTTCTGCTAACACTTCGTACTGCCGTACCTGACAACGTGTCTCAATACTGTGGCGGTGGAGTGTGGACTCGCATTGTGCACATCAACATGAACGATACAACTCAGCAGTGCCCAGGCACTTTCCGAGAATACAGCAGCCCAGTGAGAACGTGTGGACGAAGAACAACAAGTTCCGCAAGCTGCGACTCCGCCACATTTAGTGTCAACAGTGCACGGTACAGTCGCGTCTGCGGGAGGGTCATTGCGTACCAAGTTGGTTCGCCAAGTGCGTTCTGGCCGTTCCTAACCAGCCGATCTGGGGCAACGTCAATAGACGGGTTTTACTTAGATGGAATAAGCATTACACACGGTTCGCCACGCCAGCATATCTGGTCGTTTGCTGCATCTCCCTCTGAAACGTACTCTGGTCGCAATGACTTATGTCCGTGTTCCAGTTCTCTAGTAACCGCTTCTAATCCACCCTCATTTGTTGGCAACGACTACTTTTGTGAAACTGGTGACCCTGGTAATTGCTGCAGGCATGGATACTTCTTTGCTGATGACCCACTTTTTGATGGCCAGGGATGTGGATCGACAAGCAACTGCTGTTCCTTCAACAGTCCTCCATGGTTTTCCAAACAACTACTCACTGCTACCACTGACAGTATCGAAGTACGTGTATGCAGTGATGAAGCCAGTAGCAGTGATGATGTTCCTTTCCAGATCCTTGAACTTTACATTCAATAATATCTCATGCAGTTTAATTTACACTTCGATCTTTGTCATGTGGTCCTCTTGTTTTTACCACTGCAGTATATACACTGTTTTCAGTTTGTGTTTCTAGCCAGTTAGATCTTGGACACACATTAGATGTAATTGCATGTGACAATTTTTAAGAAGAACTATTTTAGGGCAGAATTGTATGTTTATGAAATATTGAAATTTGAAATACACATATTGTGGTATACACCATGCAATACACATGCTTTTTTCAATGTGTGTGCAACGTCTTTATTGTCATGCACCTGCATGTGATAGTGGCAAATAGTGCCACTACAGTCTCATTGCCAGCCACTCCCAGATTTATATATTACAGCCATGGAGAAAGATCAAATCTGGGGTGGACTGGTAGTGTGGCATCATTCCTCTCACCTCCAAGTAATGGTAGAGGGTGGTCGAAGATCGTGATTAAAATACAACTAAAAACAGTAATCTAATAGAATACATGAATATGGCTTGCATACCTATAAGTAACAAAATGCCAATAACTTACTATGGTATGCCTGATTGTTCACCATATGCAATGCTGGCATCATACTTTTGAAATTTCAAAGGAAGTTCAGTGGTGTTAATTTCAGGTCAAGTCTGCTCCTCTTTAATCTAGCAAAAAAAAAATTACCTGTGGTATGCTTATTTCCACTAACCTTTTCAGAGGTTGTTTTATTCATATCGTTTTATTTGCAGGTGAATACCATTCATTTTGTTTATTTAATTTATTCAAGCAATCGTAGCATAACTAGCCATGTGTACAGCTAATAGAACCAGATAATCTTGCTTAAAGCATAGATAAAGCCTGAAGCCAGTTCTGGAGTTGTCAATTTTGAAAATTTATCTGTAATGTTGCCTGTTTTTGCATACAGCATGTATCCAAGTCATGCAACCTGCCCACCCTTGCCAGCAGGAGACACTACTTGAAACTGTGCCTACTTATCAAATTGTCAATGGACATCTGAATTTCACTATTGCACCCATTGTACCACGAAACCTGTCCAGATCTCTAAGAAACCAGTGCCTAAAATGTGGGGATATCACTGCCCAAATGGGCAGATAAATTGTAATTGGGCAGATAAACACAGGTTTGACATTGTCATTTGCAATGCTACACTGTAGCACTACAAATTGCAGCAATACTAAGATTAATATTACTTGAACTTTATGACTGTGTGATGTCACTTCCTGCATTGTTAGTTGTAAATTTTGCCAAAACATTGGCAAAGTATGACTCCACATATTTTCTTTGCACTTGAATTAGAAACACCAGTTCACTAGCCCTTGAAAGGCCCAGTAACATGCACGAGTGCCTATCAATCGTCATTTTTCCTGCATACAATTGCCCTATGGAACAGCTTACCTCCATATGTACAAAACTGCCAGTCATTGCATTCTTTTAAACAGACTGTAATATGTCACATTTAATACCTCACCTAATACTTTAGCACCTAATGCTTTAGTCAGATAGCTGGTTTCAGATTGTACTTCCTTCCATTCCCCCACCCCCACTGTTCAGGTTCTTCTGGTAGTGTGTCATTCACAAATCTTCAGGGCGGTATGTGCTGCAGATGACTGCCACCAACAGTAGAGAGGACAGGGCCATTGAGAGGAGGAAGCTTGAGATCAGTTCTGATCCTTCCTTCTGCTGCAGTTCTTCACCATCCACTTGATCAATCAAGGAGCTATGGTGAGTGGGGACACAGCCACTGTGGAGTTTGCTGGGACAGGACTGGCTGAGATCTTCAGCTGCAAGCTGGACACTAAGCCTGCCTTTGCATGTAAGTTAAACAACTGCTCTGTTTTTGTGTTGTTGTATTTTAAAGTATTAGCACTACCAATCAATCATTGTGCACACTAGTACAGCATCACATGCAAGCCCGAATGAACAAGTGGTGCTGCCTCAAAGAGCAGCACTGACATTAGACTACTGTTGTACTGATGCTGCACACTTTGCTTGTCAGTTAACAGTTTCAGTTTCTAAAAAAGCATGTTCAGACTACTGACCAGAATCAGTGAATGGTGTATTGTGCAGATATGAAGTGCACTGCTGCTTTTTGTTTTGCTACTAAGCTGTGGTTGGTTATCATAAACAGCCATATTTCAAGAAGGTGACACCCTTCCAGTCTGGGTACTGGAACTAAAAAGTAGGTATGGGTAAATTGAGAGCTAATAAATTCTACCTGCTCTTGTTCCTTAGAAGCAGTGCAAAACTTGTTTCCATTCAAGACTATAGGTATTCCATCCAGACTATAGGTATTACCGGTACTAGACTCTGAGTTCTCAAGATAGGCCCGTAGTGGTTGGCCTTGAGCATTATCCCTTGCTCTAAGAAGCACACTCATTCCCAATTGTAGCTCTTCTGCATATCTTACATACTGTGCAACACAATACAGATGTAGTAGCCACAATAATGCCAGCATGGCAAAGCAACATACAGTGAAACCCCGCTTAACAGACACCCCTCAACAGCGGACACCCACTATATAACGGACAATTCCAAAAGTCTCAACTGTCCTTTAATACTTCAATACTTAAGCAACCCCTGAACAGCGGATACCCTGCTACTCCGTAAATGGACAGTTTTCGCAGTCCCAATTGTACACAAGCAATACTTAACGACCTCGATTTAGTGGACACTTGTCGACCTTTTCAGTAAGATTGTCCACCATCGGCTGCTGGAGTTAACAACTTGACATTAAATCAGCGCTGTTACTCCTATGCTTAGCCTTTCCCACCAGCGTACAGCAAGGGAAAGCTCTGAAAACATAGCCATGTTGTGCTCCACAGCCTGATTATCAGACCATGCCTACTGGAAATATACCTGAGTTAGGGACACCTCGCTATAAAGGACAAAATGTTGGTTCCCAATGGTGTTTGCTGTAGAAGGGTTCCATTGTACACACAGCAGCCATTCAAGTTCTGTAAATTCTATAAAAAATGTTATTGCAATACCTCAACATATGTCCATATTATGAATAACTTACCATAAGTTCTCACATGAGACAGGTTTGAAAACCACAGTTAACATCTATTTACACTGAAAATGCAACTACTGAACTCCACTTGAATTGAGTGCAATCCCTAACATGCTATCATTCTAGGCTCTAGTCCTGTTAAGCTGAATGGACTTGGAACTGGAAAACACAGCCTGAAAATCATACCCCAGGGATGTGGCATGAAATATCGCCAGCGGAGTGTGAAATTTACAGTTTGAGTTGTGGACTGTTGAATGACCTGGTCTCCACAACGCTTGCTTGGAACAATTCAGTGTGATTACAAATGTGTGGTAAAGTGCATTTTTTGTTTCTGTTTTGCTGTCTTAATTTGTGCAGTGTAAAATGACCTCATTTTTACAATGTAACTTGGATCATGGGTATATTTTGTTACCACATATTTGGGTTTTGACTTATACGTAGTACACTAAACCAATAATGGATTGGATATTACCATTGCCTGTCGTGACTTTCTTGTAGCTACTGGTGACTGGTCTGAAGTTTTAGTTCGTGGTGACAGAGCCAAGCTGTGTGCCAATAACCATAATAGCATTTGGCATGCTTGAATATTCAATTTGCTATTTTGACAAGGCATGACATTAATTCAGTTGTGAGTGAACAATGTCATAGCAGACACATTCTATTGCTAAGGTATGCAGAAGGAAACTATGCGTTCCGTTTCCAAAGACTGCAAGTAAGGTAGGGGACCCAATGAAAAAAGATCAAGTAGTTTCTATCAAGTATGCTAAAATCCAAGAACGAAGTTATAAACTACAGCTACAATGGTTTCTATTACAATTGTTCAAAACAGTTGACATGATATGTACATTGCTTGGAAGTTGGAGCACTGCAAATGCCTCTAAAGGCACTTGATTCAGCTCTAAGTCCATCCAATGCATAGACATGAACCACTGAACTATTTTGAAGTCACCTATGTTCAACAACTCCGTACAACATCTGACAACAGAAGCTATCTGGCAATGTTCGTAACACTTACTTGGCCATTTCTATCTCACCGGATGTTCCTGCCCAATAAGCTTGGGATGCGGATTAACTGAGGAGTAGTCTCGTACCCAGACTGCTTTTTACCGAGTCTTGGAACGAGGTTATACAAAGGAGTTAGGCTGTGATATCGTGACGTGAGAAGGTCGCGTCGACCCCATGGATCAACCACCACAGGTAGTAGAGTAATTCTCTGTTTATAATTAAGTGGGTGGGACAGACGATTATAGCTTGTCACAAATAAGGGATCAGTCACAAACTATATTCAAACTACAGTTTGCATAGGTAGTGTTCCCATTTGATAGATAACTCTTTATTTAATATATCCATCCAGCCTACAGTAAATCTCCTCCACCCCCTTACAACACTGGAGTGGAGTGAATATTGTAAGACACCTGTGTGTGTGTATAATGCCCAGGCAGTTGTGCTTGAGGACAAGGTCTATATCGGAGGAGGAAGGTCATCATCCAGACTCCTTATCTATGACTTTATTGATGATACATGGGACACACTGGAAACGCCAACTGAGTGGTATGCCCTAACCACTTACCAATCTCAACTGGTGCTGGTTGGGGGTGGAGATCCCAATTCTGGCAGGGCTACTAACCAGCTTTGGGTCTTGGATGAGCAATATAATTGGAACCAGCCTCTTCCATATATGACAACAAATCGGTATCAGGCGTCTGCTGTTAGCATAGGTGATCACCTTATTGTGGCTGGAGGTTCTAGTGGTGGTCAGATCGGTCCTCTAGATGCAGTGGAAGTATACGATGGATGCCAGTGGAGGAGGGCCCAGTCTTTTCCCATAAGATGTTCTTGGATGAAGTCTACTCTGCATGAGGGGAACTGGTACCTGGCTGGTGGAATTGAACAAGGCCATGATGTCTACTACACGTCTGTGGAATCCCTGATAGCCACCACTAATTCCGAAGAAGCTGGGCAGACATCAGTATGGAAGAAATTACCCAGTACACCTCTAGAGGGGTCCACCCCTGCCATGTTTAAGAACCAACTTGTGACTATTGGAGAAGGATACCCCTTTAGCTCAGCCATCTATGCTTACTCCTCTAGTAACAACTCCTGGGTACATGTGGGAGATTTGCCTATTGCCTGCTATTCCATTTGCACTCTAGTCCTCCCCACAGGAGAACTGCTGGTGGTGGGAGGAGATACTGAATCAGGACTATCATCATACTCATTCAGAGCAAATATTGAAGGTATATTGTATAATGTTTATGAGCTTTTAGGCTAATTTGTGGATCATATTTTCGCAAA
Organism: Agelas oroides; assembly: GCA_949130485.1. Lineage (NCBI taxonomy): Eukaryota > Metazoa > Porifera > Demospongiae > Agelasida > Agelasidae > Agelas > Agelas oroides. The sequence goes on along the minus strand of OX422184.1, from coordinate 6,831,853 downwards.
TAGACTTAACCTTCTCTTAGTTTTACAAAGTGTGTAGCAGTAATAACTGTCTGGAGTACTGAGTGGCTACCAGGCATGCGACTGAGGCATTCAGTACCACCTGTGCAGTACATATAGAGGATTGTGAGGGTTGGTGGTTGTCTGGCTGTCGTGGCCCAGTAGCAGAGAACTGGCGGCTCAAGCCAGAGGTGTCCTGGGTTCGACTCCTGTCAACTGCTGCATGGCCTTTTCACTTTCCTCTATTTTCACCTCATAACATCTAAATTCCTTTATTTCCAGCGTGAGGCGAGATGCTCTGAGCATTTTAGAGTACCGGTGTAAAAAAATGGGTACAATTTTCAATACTGTAAGCACATGCAAGGTGAAGTGTTTATGCAAGACTTCACAGCATTATGATATGCCTGAAGAGTTTAGTGCCATGGTGTACTAATTCTATAGCTCACAGTAATTTTAGGATTCAATGGAGAAGTGTTTTTGTTTTTTGTTTTTTTTTCATTTTGGGATACAGTAATCAAAGTTGAGGTCTTCTTTCATTCCAATAGTAACCTCATTCCTTGGTGGTTACTTTGACATGAGTGCACTTGATCGCTTGGAAAAGGTGGCCGGTATTCCCATCTTTAACAAATTGGCTCCCAAGTTTCTTAAGATTGCCTCAGCACTACATTTTCATGAATCGTGTCTGGAAAGTCTCAGAACAGAAAACAATCCAGTGGAGGGATCAAAAATGATGGTCAAAGCATGGCTCTCGGGTGAGAGTTATCTACCTCCCACCTGGCAAAAGCTGTTGGAGATGCTTCAGAGTATTGAGATAGGAGAGATTGCTCAAAAGATTGAGGAGTTCCTCAACATACCACCAGCTACCTCACAATCAGCATCCCTGGTAGGTGTATTCTTGCTTGTGCACTAAGTGTTCAGCTGGTGTGCGTAGACTGTTGAGTTTGCTTTCTCTTAGATGTCGGAAAGCAAGAAGGGAGAGTATGAGCTAGACATGTCTGCAATTGAGAGCAGAGAGCAGCAGACCAAACCTGATTGCAAAAATGTAGCAATTCAGAACAGTCCAGACTGCCAGGAGGTCACTGTCCAGACGTATGGTGAATCCACTGCTGTGGAGATCACATCTGGTAGGCCTATTGTACTTTTCTTGATTGCAGAAATGACCAAAAATGCATGTGAATGTTTTTTGTAAACCTTTATAATGGACAAATCCTCTAAGTGTTCTGTAAAACTATAATTATACATTGCACTTTTACTCACATTTGTTAGGCTCCATTCGTGGAGTGGAAGTGTTTGGAGAAGTTGAGCTCACAATTCAAAATCAAGGAGGCTTATTTGACTGGAAAGGGTATGGATTTAGGCTTCATGTGCCTGAAGGAAGCCTTCCAGCTGGCATGAGCAGGTGTAGGATCAAGATCAGAGCAAGTCTCTCAGGGCAGTTTCAGCTTCCTGAAGATTCAGACTTCATCAGCCCTGTCTTCTGGATCACAGCACCCTGCAAGTTTACTGAACCAGTCCTGTTGGAAATCCAACATTGTGCACTCAGAGAGAATGAGGCTGCATTGTCTAACCTTAGCTTTGTCTTCAGCAGATGCTCTCAGAGAGACCTTCCCTACAAGTTCAGACAGATGGATGGAGGGGTGTTCAACATATACAGCTCCTATGGCAGCATCCAATTGAGCCACTTCTCTGGGTTAGCCATCACTGGGAGAAAAGGCACCTCACGGTTGTATTGTGCACATTTGTACCACACTATGAAACAGATGCATGACTGGAGATTTTACTTTGTCATCACACAAGATCTTGATGCCAAAAACATGGTACATGCTGCATGCATTCACAGTGATGATTTCAATTGACAAGGTCTGTTTCCACTGCAGGTTGTTAGAGAGCACTATGACCACTTTGCCACGAAAGAAGCCAGCCTGCGGGTCGGATTTGTGCGCAGTGAAATCACTCTGGACATTCCTGTGGATGGACTGGTGACAAGGGAGGGCTGGAAAATAACACCATTCACTTTCCCCACTGTGAGTGAAGCATGGACCACAATATGTGTCATGTTACTTCACATAATTGATAAGGTCAATCTTCATTGTTAATCTCATGCTCAAATCCAGATCTCTAGGAAGGATGCTGATGAGTTTCAACCAGGTCAGTGGATCCCTGAATGTCAACTGATTGTGCAGTGGAAGAGGGAGGACCAGAGACCTGTGCAACTGATGCACAAAGTAGACCTCATTGGAGCAAAAGCACCATACAATTTCTTTCATCTCACTCTGAATCCAGCATGGGAAGGTAGTGGCTTGCATTATAATTTCAGTTCACCTATTTAATCTCAGTCTGTTGTGAAATTTCATTTAGAAATCACGTTTTGACTACTTAGATCTACATGCCATTGCAGTGACTAAACATTAGTGAATACACAGCAGCCCATTGTAGTATTGTTAATCTCATTCTCATGGCAGACGTGGTGACCACACACAGTCCCAGAACCCAGCTACCTTCATCTAGATCATTAACTACAGAGGATGGTTGCAGTGAGCTGCGGCACAAACTTTCTAGTGATCATAGTTATGTGACCTTAGCGTGCTTTAGAAAGTGTGGATTAGCTATTTTGTCTATGATTGTTCTTGTGCAGTGGTAAGGCACATGTCAACATCAAGTGGTGGATCAGTGGAATACAACCAGGGTGAGTGACACAAAGCAATTATTCAGTATGGCACTCTGCCACATTCTTGAAGCCTAGCTCTAAATTACTTTTCCTATCAGCTGAGACACCAGAGTTGAAAGACCTGATGGCCGCCCTCTACCACAAGGTCACAGACAAGTGGAAAGCGATTGGAGTCCACCTGCAGCTGGAGATCAGTAACCTTACCAGCATTGAAACAAAGCACCACAATCACCCCCACCACTGTCTGCTTGAGATGCTGGAGGTGTGGCTGAAGAGAGTAGACCCTCCCCCAACCTGGCTTGCCATCATTGAGGCTGTTGAGTTCCTGGGAGAGCAGCAGCTTGGAAGAGACCTCAGAATGAAGTACTGCCTGTGAAGATAAACTTGCACTGAGAGATCATTTACAGCTTATTTTCTAAGCATTGGCTAGCTGTAGCCACTTCTGCTTTTGTCACATGCAACTTCCTCTTTTACAACAAACTGACCCACTCACACTAATCTTGTGTTTCATTCATGTCTCTGATGTTGATTTTACAAATCTTCTATAGCTTTCATTTCACATGAACTGTACTTCCTCCCATCTCAAGAAAGGCGTCTCAGTAATCCATTCTTACTAACCCATCTCCTGGAATGGGATAACATTTGCAACAGTCTGTAAGACACTGACCCATATCAGTCACTGTAGCTATGACATGAATACTTGGCTTCAAAACAATGATGAACTTAATCGGCATCCTGTAACCTGAATCTGGCCAACTCAGCCAATGTTTCCTGTACATAATGTATAGAGTTATAATTATATTATATAATTCTATACCAATTCAAACTGCATGAAGCTCTACAAGTATAAAGGTGAGAATTAAGGTAGGTGCTTCAATAATTGAAACAGTGAATGGATGAGGCGGGTTCTCTTTTCCATAAACCTTACATTCAGTCAGAGTAACTGCCGGAGCATGAAATATTTCTAACTATAGGCTATAGTAGCTATTGCATGGGTGTGATAGACATCTATATGTCAGTGTCAGTAAACTTGCAGCATAACATGGTACTGCAACATGACTGGTAGCTATGCACTGTGCCGTTTCCCCGTCAAATTTTGTAAGCAAACCGAACATTTAAATTACAGGGATAAACCCAATCACATGACTTTTGTTTGGTAATTACGTAATTCAGTGTGAAAGCCGCTTCCTGAGTCTGAGACTTAAAGTCGCTTGGCATAACCACAGACTAGAGGCGTTTTTTGTCGGACACAGAGCACTTGGAAGGCGGTCGACATGTCTGCAGTAGAAGTTGATGTGAAATACTGGTAGGAGTGCGCTTGTGGGAGGAGAGAATGTAATGACGTATTTGTGTTTATCACCTTTACCTTCCCCTGCAGTGGCGGATGAGGGTACGCCCCACGCTATCACAGCCTCGCCCAGCTTTTGAAGGACGAGGTGCCGGGGGTAAATGTCACGGGGGCCGTTGGTAACCAGGGAGACTTTGAGATAACAGTGAATGGGCAACTCATCTTCTCAAAACAGTCAAAGAAGTGTTTCCCCATGTCTGAAGCTGTGAGTCCAAGCTGTGCATTTTTTTACCTTTCATGTCATTGCCCTAATGACTAAGTAACCTCATTCTCATGATTTCGTGCATTGGTGGAGGAAAGAGAACCTGATACAGAAGTACGTAATCTGCCCCTAACCGAGTGATGCTAGCCCACACATGAATAAGAAATCTCCTGCTTTTCAGTTACTGCAAGTGATGGAAGCTGGATAGGGCTGTGAACGAGGCTAGACAAAAGGCTTACAAGACCCTACTGCCGCATAACTGATACCGTAGATTCTGGCTATAAGCACATCTTGTTATCAGAGAGTCGGTAGACTCTCGATGGCATGCAATAATGCAATACTTAAGCAAAAGCCATACAACTTCACCACAAACACGCTAAAAGTTTACTGAAGCGCCCAGGCTTCCTGTTTGAGTGCCTTTGTGATCAGCAAGACTCGTACTGCGCTTTGCAAGTAGGTTGTCAGCAGTTACAAGACTAAAGTAAACTTGTGGTTTACCTGGTCAATCAATGGCTTCATAGGCTGACTCACATTTTATGGTTTCTTCAAAGGACTTTAATCAACCACAAATACACGCTGTCCGTTTCCTTCTGACAACCTACCTGCAAAGCGCAGTGTAAGTGGCCAAAAGCCACGCGGAAGACAGCTAAATGCAAAAGTGTGCGGTAGTGAAAGTGCCATTTTTTTCATTCTTCTTGTTACGACCATTATGTTCAACAACGATATCTCGCAAACAGTTCAAGTACTCACTGTCATTTTAGCACAAAACTGATGCTTATCACAACGCAGAGCCCTACGACCAATCGGCGTCTTCATAGCTTCAAATTCACCCTAGTCAATAAAAGCCATTCACAACACTCTGTGGGTGCTGTCCGTCGCAAAGGACGCCATTTTCTAATGTTGTACACATGCGCACATGTAGTCTCGTTCCCAGGCCAAATACCTCAATCATTGGTATGGGAACGAGACTAGTGCACAAGTGAAATCGCGAGTTGACCATGCGCACTGCTGGCACGGTCTCTTCCCGTAGTAGTGGGCAAGGTTTATGAACACCACACAGGTAAGGCGCTGCATTCAGCTGCCAACTTATAGCTACACTAAATAAAGTAGCTACTCACAGCTTTAGTAAACTGTGATGCTATGATGGTCAGTTGTCAGTATAGTTTTCTGTGCTGCAGCTGGTCAGTTGTCATGTGATCAAAAATTCAGGAGATCGGTTTCACTCTGTTTCAAGTTTTGGAGAAATATTCTTCTTAGGCTTAGGTCTAACTGTAACTGATTAACATCAAAAAAGTACAGAAACAAGACTTAAAAAACATTAAAAATGTAAAAAGATGTAGGGATGGCATGCCAAAAAGTGCCCTAATTAGCCCTAACCCTATCCCTACATCTTTTTACATTACAGTTGCAAACTAGTGTGAAAACAATGCAGGGATGAGGCTTTGTAAATTTGCCTTCACTATTATATCATCCCTACCTTGTTTGCATACTTTTTGGCATGCCATCCCTACATCTTTTTACATTTTTAATGTTTTTTAAGTCTTGTTAGCATATTATTGGGGCGAGCCTGAGGCTTGGCCAACGACTCACCGTAAATTTTAAGTGAGCAGACTTCATCGTTTCATAAAGATGAATCATCCACATACACTTCAGCTCAGCTGGTGTGAAAAGATTGGTAGCGAAGACTACTGCATTTGCATCACACATGGCAACTTACTTGCAGATAATTATGTCTGTTATGTGTTTGATGGCCACGTGACAAAAAAGGCTGCTCACAGACCGTAGAATGTACTGTGGTGGCATTTGTTTAGGTAAGAGCCGTGAATGAATGAGAACCTAGACGACCCATATATGGCAGAGATTCCTGTTCTTCTGGCTCATGCTACAAGTGTGAGACTTAGCCCGTGCCTGTGTAATAGCTACATCAGCTGCTCCAGCCAGGCTGAACAAATAGCTGCATTGTCAGCATGTGTAGTGATCCCTTTGGCTACTAATTCATGTTCATAGTACGAAATTTGCTTAATCTTAATCAGTTACTTGCTCAGAATCATTCCAAGATGATGCAGCATCTTCCTAGTTTATAAGGTGCATCCAATCTTCTTGGTACACATCATCATTCTATTTAGCAGGGCTAAAGTGAGGTGTATTAAATGGAGTACATACTGTGCATTTCGTACCAATGTTGTGGGGCTTGGTGAGTACGTATAATGTCTACAGCTTAATGTAATCATTGAGTGAGTGGCCTTACTCAACATTCAACAACAGTTTTCAGCACCCAAGTCAACTATGGTCCGATTATTGATGGTGTTTGATATTGAGTGCTTGCCCTACTGATGATAGTGTGATGTCTGTAGTGCACACGTATTAGTTATTGTACAAGCATGAGGAGTCTTATCTCAGATACAGCCCACATGATGAAACAAAGGTTGATGACGCAGGCCGAGACCTTTGTTGCATCACAAGGGCTGTATCTGAGATATTACCTAAGTGCCAAGAACAACTAAATTTGTGGCATGTTTGTTCTGGTGTCTTGTTCTTGCTATACAGCTTTAGGTAAATCAGTGTAGTGCTATTCCAAGTGCTCATTTGCTCATTTATGCTGGATGTCAGAGGCACTGTTTTTCAGATATATATAGTACCTCTGACTTAGCCATAGTTTAGTATAGCAAATGTGGCACAAAGCAGTACTTTGATCCACCCACGTAACATGCCACAAACATAAAAATGCTGAGTACGTGATTCACCACACCCTTTTTCTTGCAGGTGGTGAAGGAAGTGAAGGCCATTGCTGGTGGGAAGCCACCAGAGAAGGTCACTGAAACAGAGAGTTACTGCCTCATTCTGTAACTCATGCCACATTTTTAAACTCATTCCTCATTATTTAACTTGCGTGTCATCTTTATTCATGGTCGGTCATTCACTGTTTCATGATGACTAAGTTTAAAGAAGTCTCATTTCTGTACTTAGTCTGATATTTTGTTCAGCGTGGGCCTACACTGATTCAAAGATGTTGTTTTATAATTATGCAATATTAAGGTCACTAATTCAAAACCACATCTATTATTGTGTACTGAATTTATTGTAGTTTGCCGCCATTAATTCTTGTGATGGAGGCCCAGATAATGATTATGGATGGCTTTTGTTCACAGTGGGGAGCACACCCCCAAGTTGTGTCATTAGGGTGATGATTGGCTCTGTATTGGCATTGTGGTATATAGTAGCCATGTTCACAACTGCCTGGGAACAAGGCTAAATTACACACGAATTATGTAATATAAGAAACAATAGAGTGATTGAATTTCTGTTTGTGTGCACGTTCATGTTTATTGAAAGAAGCTGAACTGTGACTTGAATGCTGGCATATACATAAAGTCCATGCAGGGCTACCAACCATTTCTCTTGAAAATGTACTTTATATGTTAGAAAGTTATGGAGTTGATAATAGTTTGGGTAGGGATTCTACTCGGAAACTATTACCCTGATAACACTAGAATGTTGGCATGACTTGTATTTTACTCTATTCACATCACTTCCATACGGTGCTGAAAGCGACGGAAAGCTGGGCGGGGCCTGAGTATGAGGCTAGCAAGAAGCTACATGCCAGCTTCTGTAGCCATCACCATTGCTACAGGTTTTCTTTCTCATTATCAAGACAAATGAAGGATCTAGGAGGTCACTAGTTGGTAGTAAGTACAGTAACAATAGCCTTGTTTCCTTGGTAGTGTCCTAGCTGTCACAAACCCTGGGAACACAGCTAACGGTGATGGCTACTCCCTGAAAAGTACTCTTGGCTTTTGCCATTAACCCACAGTGTTTATCATCACAGATGAAGTGTGTGTTACCTCTCTGGGACATAAGGCATTTAGACGGAAATGCGACCAAATATGCACAGGGGAGACTACCTGATAGTAGCCATTGTACTGTAAGTAGCGTATGTCACTTGGAGCCTGCACTAGTGTCTTTTACACACACACACACACACACACACACAACCACACACATGAACACTAAACACTAGTGTCATACATGCACAAGCACACACAATTCGTAATTCTGTTTGCCATGCACTACTTTTTCTCATTATTGAGACAAATGGAGGATCTAGTAGCTCACTAGTTAGTTGGTAGTAAGTACAGGATCAATTAGCCTTGTTTCCCTGATTGTGTCCTGTCACACAGCCTGGAAACACAGCTAAGTGGTGATAGCTACCAGTATTCATGACTTTGCCGCTTTATAGCTATAAAGCGGCAAAGTCATGAATAAATTGCACAGCTAAAGTAAATTGCATGACTGTACTAGTACAGTCATGCAATTTACTTTAGCTGTAATCATCAGATAACAATCTATGGTATTTTGTGTGAACTCACAATGTCTATCATCACAGATAGTGCATGTTACCTCTTTAGGATAATGGGTTTTCTCGTAAGGCATTTTGAACCAAATATGCACTAGGGATACAACCTGTCATGTAGTGTATGTCACTTGCAGCCCGCACTAGTGTCTTTACCCACACACACACACACACACATCTACATACACATGTACATGTACACATGCACACATCTACATGCACACGTATACATGTACACATGCACACATCATATGCACACACACCAAATTTTTAGCCCTCTTCACCATACACTATAATTTGTGTCTCCTCTGTTGTTGTTGGCAATATTGATTGTTATTGTCATACACATGCTTAGTGTGCAGTATATTTATAGATTTCCATATCAGTTCACCGGGCAATTTCAAGTATGCATGAATATTGGGCCTACTTGCTACTGCAGCTCATGTGCTGTTTATGAATTTTTGATCCTATGATTATTTAGAAAAAGGGTCATGTGATCAGATCATGCAGTCCTTAAAATAGTAAACAAAACCATCTGTACAAAATTACATATAACTATGCTGGAGGTCACAAACCATTGTTAAAACATGCTGACACATACAACCATATTAGCTGTTAATGTCATTAACAGTCATATGTTTGCGAGCATCTTGATCCCAGCACCCTCCATGCTACAGACAAACAAGCAAAGCTAAAGAAACCTCTGTCTGCACAGCACTGGTCATGCGTAAGGCAATACTGATGAACACAGCAGTCACCACAAATAAACTGCCAGCAGCTACAACCTTTCCCACACATACCAAAGCAATTGTTGCTATAGCGACGAAAGGGACATTGTTCACATACTGCATCCACATTGCTGCACTGCATTGCTCGTTTCTGCCTGGGCTCGGTACTACGCTGTGTGAAACTGCTTGCATCTGTTTGTCTGGCATTTGCGAGTTGTAGTGCTAACTGATAGAAGCTCATTGCAGATGGATAGTCAGATCCTTGTACTCCCTTGTTGCCAAGAGCTTTGGCTGCTTCAATGATCAGAAGGGCTTCCTGGCTGAAGGCAAGGTTCTCCAGCGAAGATTGTCGTGTTTCATCTACAGTTTTGTTATCAAGCTGTTGGAGGACTTCGTTGGACATATTTCCTTGCCCCACCATCATAGATTGCATGAGATTTGTTAGGTTGTTTGGTATGACATAGCCCATGTATTTTTCTTGTCCTGGTTGGTTCTCCATTACCAGAAAATTTGTGTTTTTTACACCCATCATTGTCATAGATAAATCCACAGGGTGTAGTATATTCAGAACTGGCTCTCCACTCTCTGTGGTGACAAAGAGAGTCACATAGGAGCTGTTTACTGTAGTCTGGAAATGAATGCCTCCAGCTGAGCCATAGTATTCGCCTTGAAGCTCCTCTGGAGTGATAACGATCACTTTTAAACCGACAGATTGCCTGGAGACACCAACTCCAACACCAATAGCCACAGCTATGACTAAAATTGTCACTAAAGCTATGGCTACCAACGCCAGGACAACCGGTGCCAGAAATTTTGATTTCTTTCTTGACTCCTGAGGTTTCTTTTCTTCGTCCAGAGAACCAGTAAACTTTTTATACTTGGCTGAAGAGTCCATGACCGCCGATGCGCAATTAACAAACAGAGCGAGTGGAACCTTTCGAAAGCGAGACCTGCATAATACGCGCGTCAACTCCCCCCATCCACCGTAAATACATTCATAGAAGTGCCAGCAATGCACCCCCCCGCTTGTGTACGAAACTGTGACTCCACAGCTTCCCTTATTCGGAATGAAGAAGGGCCGGGGACCAGAATTCGATCATGTGTGACGTATATGCGTGCCGTCACAGTTCCCCCCGCCGACAGTTTCCCCGCCGGCATCCTCAGTATAGTATAGTACAAGGACGGGTTTTAATTAAACTTCTCAAGAAGGTGGCAATCAAGTGCCTACATGTGACTGTTGGCTGACTGCTTTGCAGCCAAGGCCCCATGGCCCCACCCCAAAAAGTTGTCACAACTCAGAGATTGTACTTGGTGACTCGGCTTTTGGAGCTTACAGACTGCCAACTATACAAAGTGCGTTCTTTCAACTTCTCACAAACATATATATAGCGATACAAATTTACAGTAAGCAACAGCCAAGGGGTATACCAGACTAGAGTTATTGTCCTCCGTTTGAAAATTTGAGCTTAGCACTATAGGATGCAACATATATTCACTGGCTCAATTCATTGAGCAAAGAACTGGACTGTAGTCTGTCATAGCCAGACCTAAGCATAAGGCATCTTCACCAGACCTGGCAGAGTGTCAAAGCCACTAGCTACATCATTGTTAAATTGCTGCCAGTGAAATATTGTCATATACCTCCGTATCGCTACATGCTACAATACCACCGTTTGAAGAATGGAGGGGACCTTCCCTTGTCCAGGGTTTAAACTGCATGCACTGGAAGGCGAGAGGATGCTGTGTGAAGTGGTGGACCTCCAACACCAACTGACACATCATTGTTCCTATTTTCTAAACAACACACTCACAGATTAAGTCCCACTTTAATGGGGCGTTTGTAGCTATAAATGGGTAGGATAGTTACGCCTAAGTGGGGTGGGGCTTGTAGCTAAATGGGTGGTGTAGTTACTGCGAAATCAGTTACTAGTTTCATTTGAATATGCTCAAAAACACATGGTATACAGGGGAGAAGCCGATCATCACATGACTATTCAGGTTTCATATTTTAGGTCATCTCAGTTGCATTTGTGGGATGTATTCTCCAAGGAATGCTACCAAGTAGGCTTTCTTGAAAGTTTATTGAGAAGCTTCTTCTTTAGCTAAATCAGTCCCTTCTTTGGAATACCTACATGGCAACATTCCTGGCAACTCTACCATAACCATGCAACCAAGGCAATCCTCCAAGCCAGAATGCAAGGAACATCTATTTGCAGAGGAGAGATTAATTTAACTAAAGGGGAAGCTATGCTTTGGTTCCAACAATTTGGAAGCATCCCTTGAACTTTATGATGTATTACGTGTATATAGATTTGGCTATAGACATTCAGCAGAACATAAAGAGTCCTTCATTTTATCAACACTGACATTGAAATTGGCCATATAGTCTCGCAAGCCTTCTATAACATGCAAATCTCCAATAATAGCTTTGGAGCATTTCTTTAACTAGCTACACTTAGACTTGTTCTCTTTTGACCTTCAATCTAGTGTGCACTTGTCTTAGTTTCTTGGTGTTGGGTGGCAACTTTTGTGTAGCAATTGTGTAGGCTTCAAAGCTGAAGAGGAACTACCTGACTCTGAAAATATAAAGATAGCTGAGAAGAATTGAGGTGTGAGTATACATGAATTAGGCCATAGATTGATTGTGTAAAAATTCAGAGAGAAATAAAGGAAGCAAGGACTTTATACTGTCTTTATACAAAATAATGCTTCCGGTAGCAGGGTGCTTCCCAGTGAAACATGTGGTCGACATTCTGAATATGCTGACATCAACAAATCCTATTATGGTTGGTATACCCTTGCTTAGGTGTCACTTTCAACTTGAATGTCCAGCAGTGCATTATGGATGAAAAATGTAATTCAAGCTTCTTTGCTGCCCATGAGAACACAAACTTAGACCTCCATACTGATCACCTCGATGAAAAAAAAATTTATGCAATATTCTGTTAGGGCTGCTCTGAGATGTCAGTCTGTTTCCCCTACTCAACTTCCAGGAGTGCATCCCTTCTCCGTTAGCTATTCAATACTGAGTATACTTAATACTATAAAATACTGATACCACGCTTACTTGTTTTCTTTTCCTGCATACTGCATGCTTGTATGCAGAAATTCAGTTAAGTTAAATTTCGTAAAAAGAGGGTTAAAATCTAAATTTGGGGTAAACCCTTAATTTTTTTCTCATGAGCATGTCCTGTACATAACAAGATTCCTGCAGTGGAAGGACAATGGACATGTCTGCAGTAGAGGTTCACTTAAAATATTGTGCTTATGGGAGAAGAGAGTTGGCTGATGTAGTGGGCGGAATTGTTTTAATCTATTATTAATATCCTCACTCGGATGTGGAAGATGAAGGTACTCCCCACGCTACCACAGCCTCACCGGGTGAGGTGCCGGGAGTAAACGTCACTGGGGCCGTGCTAACCAGAATGATTTTAGGGTAATTTTGTGGTGATGGTGAGGTAATGGTGAATGGGCAACTCATCTTCTGAAAACAGTCTAAAGGCAGTTACACAGTAGTACTTGTCAGAATGTTGCACTACTAAGTAGTCTTGTTTCCAGGATCTTGCGCATAGGCAGAGAAAAAGTTCCTGGTACACACTGTAGCCTCATTCCCAGGTCTCCTCCCAACCTTTCATCACTTGCAGTGCAGAAAAGCAGAAGAGAGTCATGTATCTTTTCTCACATGAGTGCCGTTAGGATGGGGAGAACAGCACAAAGGGTTTAATTGTGCGTGGGTGCTGTCAGGCTCAGAGAAAAGCAAGAGTGATTTAAGGTACCAGGTAACTAAGGTTTTGAGTGTGTAGTTGGTTGAATAATATACAAAACACTGCCTCTTTGTTCTGAATAATTACATCATGCCAACATGAGGAAGAAAAGAAAGGCCCTCACCCACTTTTCCATACTGGCTGAGCAGGGGGCTGGGAACAAGCCCAGACTGTTTGCACATACTCAGTGCCCCCCCCAGTAGTTATGAAAATTCCTTCAGTTACACTGAGTCAATTCTCTCAGCCCTGCTACAACCCTATTACAAACCATTCTCTGTGAAAGCAACAACAAGGAAGCAATGAGAGCCCTCAGCTCTTTGCTTACAGGAAGTATTTATGTGTTTGTTCATTCGAGCTTAAGCACTATGCCATGGACGCAATCTGTCCTTTTGAAGTTGACCGACCACTGCAGATGATGCAGACTGTTACTGTCAAAGGGATGCCACTGCTGACCGCCAGAATGTGCCTAGTAGGAAGCATAATTCTGCCCTCCTGTAGGTAAACTGAAATTCACCATATTTTGGTGTAATGGAGTAGTATGAAGGTTACCTTTGGACCTTTACAAAGGTGCAAACAGTGTGTAGAAGTGTACAAGGCTCTTTTTTTTTCTTGGTTATACCATGGAAACAAAGACAGAGTCTAGTGTATACTGTGAACTCTGGACGGAGAAGGGTGCTACCACTTGTAATATATCTTGGGAACTATGTACTTATAGCACAGTCATAACAAGACTTATGAACAGGGACTGCAATGTTCAATTTCCAAGGACCAGCACCTGTACGTCTTATATCAATATTGTGGGGCTGGGTGAGTTTACATATAGTTTATCAGTGAGTGAACGACCAACATTCAACAATACTCCTCAGCAGCCAAGGCAGATATTGTTACTCTCGTTCCCTGGCGTTTTCACTGTCCAATTTCTGATCACTTGCAGTATACAAAAACGGAGGGGGGAAACATGTGAGTGACGTCAATATCTACCTAGGTAGACAGGGGGGGGCCTTGAACAAAAAGTGCATTTCACACACATGTTCTTCATCCTGTACAACAAACAACTTTCTCGTTTTGCGAACATTCGGAACTCCAAAACACAAAACGATCCTGCAAGAAAATGCCTCAAACATGTTTTGTTCAAATGCCTCTCTCCCCATTTGTTTAGTAGAGGCTAGTAACAGCACTATTCCACTGTTAAGTCATTAACTCCAGCAGCAGTGGTGGACAGAAAGTGTCTGTTATTATGGAGTAGCAGGGTGTCTGCTATTCAGGGGTTACTTAAGACTCATACAGTTGTGAGCAAGCCAGTTGGAAATACCAGTGGCGGTGGAACATGATCGGGATTGGGGGGACTGAGGCGGTGTAGCCCCCTAGTTGCAGCCACAGCACAGGGTGGGTACGGGAGGAGGGTTCAGGGTGAGGGAAGCTTAGAGGATGTTCAAGGTTCAGGATGGCTCGGGAATCACTTACCTGCTATATTGGTGCAACAGCAATTGCAATAACACTGTAAACTCGCTCCGGAGCGTATATAATTAAGTTATGTGTGCATATAATTAAGTGATGCACGCAGAGGAGGGGCACACACGGTACAATTTTGGGGGGAGGGGGGGGGGGGGGGGCTGAGCCCCCTAAACTTTACAATAAGGGGGGCTAGAGCCCCCATAGCTCCCCCTGTTCCGGCGCCACTGGGAAATACCACTCAAGTTCGATTGAAATAGGTTGTGATCATCGAGCGGATAGATAGATTTATACAGCATACAGTACAAATTTAGTACCTTGAGGAATATTGTTGTCAAATGACTGTGTCAAGCAAAAAAAACCCCGATACTTTCATAAGCTCTTCTCTTCTTTCATAAATCCTAAGACGTTTTGGGAACTATACAGGTCAATGACCAAAGAGGACAGTCCTATTCCTACTCTCCAACAAAATAACCAAGCAGCTAGTTCAAACGTAGACAAAGCCAACCTTCTCAATGACTTCTCATGCTTTAATCACCAACAACCTCCTCTAACCAAATCAGACCTTGACAAGTTTCCTGTGGATCCTGACCAATGTCCAGATGACTTTCTGTGTCATGAATATAATATAGTGGAGCTTTTAAGCTCGCTTGATATTAATAAAGCTAGTGGACCTGATAACATTTCTGCCCATATGCTGAAGGCAACAGCTCATTCAATCGCTCCATCTGTGACCAAACTCTTTAACATCTGTATCAGAAATGGAACACTACTCAGTATGTGGAAATGCACCATGGTATATACCCCTCCCTAGTGCTTGTATTTCCTCATAGTGGAAGGAGATGTTCTTTTCTGTTTGTACAATCGATTACGCTTCTGTATAAGTCTAATAATATTGTTGGATAACCATGGCGTACTGGAGTTCCTGTCAGAAGTGACGGTGGTATGTGGTATACATTCTTCCATAATGGACGGCATAAATCTCTCTTGCCACAGAAACAGAGAGGAGTCTAGGTCATCAGTTAATATGGAATCCCAGCCAACAAAGTCAATAAGCTCGCAAGCTAGCCTCGTTCCCAGGCCGTTCCCGCCTCCAGTATAAAAAACGGAAGGGGAAGGCCTGGGAGAAAGAGTCACGTGCATGACGTCAGGCAGACGTGAGGGTAGACGTGAGGGGGGCGGTGCCCGACGAAGAATCTCGACGTCCTTCTAGCAATATCTTGTCCAAGAACTTGAGACTGTAACATTCGAAGGACAGCGTCAATTCAGCTCGTTGTATGGTAGACTCGAGGCTGATCAACGCAGGGTTTGTGAATTATGCGCCTATCAATATTATGCCCCACTTCCCCCCGTACAGGCAGATGGCGGGCAATGTAGGGGCTTTGACCGAAGGAGGATGCCCCTATAGTTGGGCATTTGATTACCTCTGAAGACATCTTGAATACGGCAATGGTCTCCGTATACTGCACAGTTACACTGCGTGTGTCAAATCCCCAGTAATCCACCACCTTCTGCAAGGGGATTTGATTATAGGGTATGTCCCGTATATTGGGGCAATTGATATTTAAATTAGTCAAATCCCCACCTTGCCCCACTATATCCCGTACAGGGGGTAGTGGGGTGTAACATTGATAGGCGCATTACAACAATCGGGCACCACCCCCCTCACATCTACCCTCATGTCTACCTGACGTCACGCACATGACTCTTTCTCCCAGGCCTTCCCCCTCCATTTTTATACTGGAAGCGATCAAAAACTGGAGGCGGGAATGGTCTGGGACCCTCAGCATTCTCGTGTACCGGTATATTGTGTATTACCCTCGTACCCAGGCCACGTGGTCGGAGGGAAAAGTGGCCTCGTATCCACGGTTTGCGCATGTGCAAACGATTCCGGAAATCTTCCGCGAACGAGTCCAATTATGGACAAGTTACACGTGGTTGTTATGCGGAGAAATAACCAAACTAGATATACGGCTTGCGTGGCAGCTGTGTTTACGCGGCGATGGCTTCATTATCTCTCATCTCTGTCCTACGGAGACGCAATCAAAGCACTCGTTCGGAACTTTTACTGCCGAAGGAAAGAAACAGGGCTGGGCTAGGCGCATAGGCGTGCTGTTGGAAGTAGCGGTGTCTTCAGACAGGCTAGCAACCTGATCAACCATCAGAGACACAAGGGGTGACACGACAAGGACTATATACGCTACATTCACCGCCTGTTCTACCGTCACTGTGCTTGTAGTTGGAAAAAAAAAATGGCAGAGTCTCGTAGCAGATGGACCTCCCAAATCCCGTGGGTAGCCACAGGAATACGTCTTTACCATCGTAGATACATTTGATCGCATCCACCTGCTTTGCTTTCAACGTGAAATCTCCCTTTCCAATACAACAAAGAGCAAACTTGAGCGCTTTATCAAAGTCCTCGCGCTTACCTGACGGTAAAGATAACGGTTCGTAAACGATGGTACTGTGGTCTTGCAAAAATTGTGGGCGTTGTACGAGACTGCGCATGCGCTAACCGGCAGATAGGACTAGAAGTTGAGGGGGACTAGAAGTTGAGACCTGAACGCAGTTGCCTGTGAGGAGAGTTCTTGTTGATTTGCGCCAGTGGTTACCCATCCCAAGCACTATGGGTGAACGGGTAAGGGTGGTAACGAGTGCTGGTACCCTTGTCGTCCGTCTGCGTTGAAGCTGGTAAAAAATCAAGGGAACCGCTTCTAACGGCGACTAAGTGGCCAGACGAAAGAAGTGGCAGCTCTGGATAAGTTGTGACAATGGAGGTGGCAGCTCCAGCAACAAGTTTTAGCACACCAAGACTGAATTGGTCCCGAGAAAGAGCAATTCCAGGAAGTGGGCGGAGCCATTGACAAAGACCCCTTCAGTCTGCTTTATTATATTAACTGTTCTCCTGTGTCCCCCTTCCTTGTTGGACAGAATGAGTGGCCAATGGATCATCTTTTATGTATGTGGTCCAGGGTGATGGCGGATGCAATGCTGTCTTGTCTGTGGTGGCCATGCCACAGTTCATATTGCCATTCATCAGATCCTCTGTTTTCCTCTCGACGTGACAGCCCCAGAGTGCAGACTGTTAATGGACTAATTATATGTGTCTGCATGTATACTGGTTTGCTGTTGTATTCTGTCTGCTCATACTGGGCGTGTTACAGATGAATGAACTTTGAACTTTGAACTTTGATAGGCTAGGGTGGACATGAAAATGGCGTTGTGAAGCTATTTCGAGCTACTCTCGAAAACTTCGTTATAGAGTCTCGAATGGTTCTCGCATGCTCCCCATAATTACTGACGAAGAGGATCTATCCCTCGAATGTAAAGGGTGACGAGAGGTTAACCAGGTCGGGATTGCTGTTAAAGACTGTGTACCTGCTAGACTCACACACATGGCAGATGCTCTCATCCTTGTGAGTCGTCATGGTGAGATGGGTAGCCTCTTTGGTGTGAGTTGTCGACGGTTGCAACCGTATAGACGAAGATATCTGAGATCGCTAGATGCACACACGTGGAACCCCTGCCACGTGGGATGGGTAGCCTCTCTGGTGTGCGTTGCCAACGACCACAGACTGGTGGATGGTGGAAAGAGCGACTAGTTACCTGGATCAACCTTGAACTTTTTGTGACTGTGATTGTGTTGTATTGTTGTGATTACCCTCTGGGTCAGTGCAAAATGAAACTTTGAAACTTTGTCATGAGCTTGTGCTTGAACTACGGAAGATGAATCAAGTTATAGCAACCTTGGGTCTACTCCTCGTCAAAATATGCAGCTCCTTGTAGCGCGAGTGCTTATGTTCGAGGATTCAGGCGGAGAGACTAATGGTTCAGTCTCTATGGCGTAGCACCACTTGCCACTAGTCATCCTAGCTATTACCATGCACAATAGGTCTGGGAGTGTGTACACACAAAATTTGAAAATTCATTGCACATGCCGCAATATCGTACACTGTATAGTCATGTACCCAACATTTTTATCATAAAGTAAGGCCACTGAAATTAATTTCCTGTTTGTGGTCCTACAAATAATGAAAAATGACAAGGTAACGCAAGTGTCACAAAAACTGGTGCCCCAAACCCAGTTGCACTAGCAAAAAGTTAACATCCTTGGAGAAGCCAGAAGAGGGTGAAGCCACTGGGTGCAGACTATGTAAACACTTCGGTTGCATGTTGAATACAAAAGTCACGCACCTGTAACTAGCACACACAGCTGACCAGGAGGGTGATTTTATCACCATGAGTGCAGTTTTAGACCTATGGGGTCTGTTTCAGTTCTCCCTTGCTGAGGCTGTTTTAGCTGCATGAGTACAGTTGCAGACCTCTAGCTGAAGTTATCCAGTCTTTGAAGACTGGCACTGGAGGCATCTGGGTGGCTCAATACAAGCCTAAACCACCCTGCAGCAAGAGCGCATAATGACGTCATTTTTATTTGGGAGGGAGAAGGAAGAGCGTGTAACTAGCAAAATTTCGAAACAGGTCCCGCGTGTACTAAAAATAGAACACGCCTTCGCACAAGTTCACAGTTCCACGATCTACGACCTCACAACGCAGTGCTACCCTCGTAGTCAACAAGATGAGAACGCTTGAAGCTTACCTGGCAAGTTCTACCTACGCAGGAACGGTTGTCAACCCTTCCTGACGCGAGGAACTTTGTGTTACGATGCTATCCACGCCTGACAGTCGAAGAGGGCCGCGTAGCCTTTCAGTCAAACTCTTGAGCATCTCCTTGGGTAACTTATCCAACGGATAAGCTTCTAACTCGATTGTTTGGCAGCTACTTTTACTCACGCTACACCTGCACACTAGCTACAACTCGACCGGATGTGCTATTTATAGTACACGCGAAAGATTCAGCTTTCACCATGACCAGAATAGGAAGTTACACGCTCTTCCTCCTCCCTCCCAAATAAAAATGACGTCATTATGCGCTCTTGCCTGCAGGTATCATACACTGGAACTGAAAACTGGAGATTGATTTAAGGTGGCAGTGAAGTCTCTCGGCGGAGGTTAACGAAAACATAAACCATGGTTACAGTCAGGACCAGGGTTACTCCTACTTGCAGGGTTAGGGTTTGGTTTAGGGCAATTGTGCTTTGGGTTTTAGCAGCTCATTAATATATTCATGAGCCAAAATTGCCACTCGATCTACATGCTCACTGTAGGTAGCGTCCTAACCACCAATGTATCTCAAATCAGTCTGTGCCAGCTTATGTTCAGAGCTACTCTCAGGCTAGACTCATGTTTGTCACTACTCTTGGAATGGACAACTTTGACTGCACCAAATGAATGCACATTTCAAGAAATTCACAGCTTGTCTATGGGAGGGGCTCATTCACGAGTGGAAGCAAGCATTACTAGCCCCACCTCTCCCCCTTATGTCGCTAAACAACTCACGGTTCTGTTCCCCACACAACTCCTCTGCAGCTTTCTTGTCTACTGCAGCGTGGTACCAACGATATGTTGCGCATTCTAGTTAAAGCCCAGCCCAGCACTCGAAGCACCGGGCCACGGTCACCTACTAGGCTTGGCATACGATCGTAAGACCTGGGCCTACCCAATGAGTACAGTCTTGGCCACTGGACACAAGCTTGCTTTCACAAGCAAGCATTATGCACTACTCACAGCTACTGACACTACAGCCTCTACTAAACTCCTTCTTGTTTTTTTTTTTTTTTTAGTCGATCTAAGCTTATCTTCAAAGTTCCGACCACCACATGAGGGGTTCCGCCAGGCCACATCTTAACTAACTTAATTATAAACTGATTATTGGATGCCAATGCTGACAGGAAATGGGGAAAATCCCCAATTTTACGGACAGTGAAGGGATGAAGACTCCCAAAACGGACTGTGCGCTAAAAGTTTTACAAAGACAAAGAATTCTATCAGCTTGGATTCCAGGTACCGGTATGTTGACCTTGAAAATACAGGGTTCTCTGCCACCTTAAGCCAAGATGGGTTAGCTACCTCAGTTGCAGGACCTTGGCCTAAACTGCCTCCCACTTTAACCACAGTGTAGGGTTACAGCCTTTGCTACTCAAAGTTCCAACAAGGCATGACTACTTGTGTAAAAGTACACAATTACTGCCCAAATTGTTAGCATGAATATTTTTCAGAGTTCATCCAATAACACATGAATATAGCCTGAGTTCCACCCCCTTTTGGCAGAAATATGCAATTACAAAATTGCAACCTAGTTCATTGTTCGCTAGAAACTTCCACTGGACAAGGGATGTAACCCTAAACCAAGCTAAAACCACCTGGAACACGAATCTAGACTGCAACTGAGATGACATTTCTTGGGTTAAATCAACCTCTAATTTTTTACTGGGTAGTTTCCGTTGTTTTCCATGAAATTGGTTGAGTTCCATAATTACAATTTATTACTTATTCAGACATATTCAAGCAGCCCATTTGGCAAGACCTCACTGACAATGATGATCCGGAGCTCAGTACTCTAGCAGGGTTCCTGCCAGTGGTGGTCCTTAGAGGCAGAGCACCCTCCACTGTGAAGAAGTACACTGGTGCTTTCCTGCGTTGGAAGAAGTGGGGGCATATCAAAATACAGATTCTGCCTGCCACGCCCTTGCATGTAGCACTCTACCTAGTTTTCCTAATTCAAAAGTCATCCACCAGTGCTCCTGTGGAGTAAGCTGCTAATGCTCTGTCATGGGCCCACCAGCTAGCTTGCGAGGAGGATCCCACTAGAAAACATGCAGGTTGCTGTGGTTGCGAAGCGGATACTGGCACACATGCAGGACCTGCAAGAAAGAGCCTATCACACCACAGATCTTGGAGAAGCTGGTCAATGCTTTTGCTGGTGAGAAGGCATCACTTTCCGATGTGTGGATAGTTGCCATCTGCCTGGTTGGCTTTGTGGGATTTCTATGCTTCAATGAAATAACACACCTTAGAGAGTCGGATGTTCACATTTTCCATGACCATGCAGAGTTGTTTATCAAGGATAGCAAGACAGATCAGTATCGGGATGGATCCTGGGTATATATATATATATAGTCATTGCACATTCTGATTTGGTTACTTGCCCTGTAGCAATGTTGGAGCATTACATGAAGTTGGGTCAAGTTGGTAACTCTCCAGAATTGCCATTGTTCAGAGGCATAGTCCATACAAAGCTTGGTGAGCAGCTTAGGAAAATAGGTGGCATAAGCTACACATTCCTATTGTTGACATTGTGCATGCATTGGGGGTGGGGCTGGTAGTGCAGACAAGGACTGCTAGAGATGGAGGTATGCAAGGCAAGTGGGATATAGTTTAAGATTGCTGTAATATAGTTTACTGGAGACAGTGGAATGCAAGATAGCTTGAAATTAGCTTTGTTCCCAAGCTCCCACCCAGCTTTCTGTCGGCACTGCAAGTGATGGAAAGCTAAGTAAGGAAGGCCTGGAAATGAGGCTATGCTCAACTTGTACAGACTGAAAACACCAAACCTTCCTCTAGCAACCCTCTTGGAGAAAGGGAGACATCCTGTATTTGAAGACAAGCATCCTGGGTGTATGTTCCAACTCTTCCACTGTCAGGCATCCCATGATCCATGTGCTAGCCTGTGACCTCTATCTGTGCTGTTCTACCTGGATGGGGCTTAACAGATACTTCCATCACTTTTTCACTTGATGAAATTGTCTGAGTCTGTATTTATGTACTCCGTCCGCTGAGAAAAGGTTGTAGTAGTGATTGCATGATTAGAAATCAGAAATCTGGCTGAACTCTTCATTGAATCTTGGATCCTCGTACAAATTTATATTTATTCAGTGATCAATCCCTCACAGTGCAAGGATCGTATATTATTTTATAGCTTTGCCTTAGCCTTGTACTCAGGCTCTCTCACACAAGGCTATGTTCACAGACAGTCTCAGACTTCACAATGCCAAACCATCTGCTACCATTTTTCTCAGAGCATCTCCCCTCTTTCTTCTCATTTACATTTTAGATGATGTAATTTGTAAAGCAAGACTTGTGTATGCTACAGTGATATAATGCTCACCATGGCACCAGCACTTTTTTTTTTGCTGTTTCAGGCAGGTGGTTGCTTTATACAGGTCATTTTGCACAAGATTAGTACAACTGGGACCAGGAGTAGTGGCCGTAACAAAAAAGAGGTGGCTGTCTTTAACATGCAGTGACCACTAGTGACAGTACACTGAGTAAGAATGCAGCATATCAACTAGTAAGCGGTATAGGTAGTAAGGTACACCTTCTACGAGGAGTTTGAGTGCAGCACAGTTACCTTGCAGTACATGCCGATATTAAATGCACACTGCTCTGTTTGGCCTGCCATTGGAAGATGCACACAAATGATCAAAAACTCATGTGGAATAGTAAACCTTTTACAAGCCTTTGCTGCCCAATAGAAGACAAATTTAGGCCTCAAGAGCAGACTGTACCATCAAATGGTCATCTTTGGAGATCCAACATGCCTCTTATGGAAGGCTAGCTCTGAGCTGTACAATCCATTTCCCCCTCCACAGCTGCTACGAATATATACCTTCATCCTGACTACTTTAGCTTACTGGTATTATCCTTACTTGTTCTCTTTCACCTTGATATGCTGCATACTCTCTAAATGCATGCCAGTTCAGAATTTAAGTTAAATTACGTAGAAAGAAGGTTAAAATCTAAACATAACTAGATTATCTGTGGGTATGGGGATCCGGGAACTCCCGTATAAACTAAGACGATCCCGTGACTATTGTTCCGAGCGAAGCGAGGCTATACACGCGTTCAATTGAGATTTTTCGTCGTCGTCGTCGTCGTCGTCGTCATCAATGGTAAACCGGAAGTTGGCCTAAAAACTTCGATATCTCAACAATGGTCTACGGGATCACTATCAGACTGGTAGGCATGAAACCTCTAGCTGTTACTAAACAACTGTGAGCGAACTGTGTCGGTAGCCCAAGGGAAACAGATGCAGGAGTGAGATATCCGCAAAACACGGATTTCTCCAGAAGGGTAGGCACAACAGCTACCAAACTTACTGGTATGACAGTTTCACCTGTGAGCAACCCACGGCAGACAAATAGCGACTGTACCATAAGACAAACATGCTCTTTGTTCTACCAACTCAAGCTTACAACAGCAGCCATTTTTACATGGTAAGACTGGTCTGGTTCCCAGGATACGTGGATTGGGAACGTAGAAACTATACTTGGGAAATACGAGGGCAAACGCGGACGTTCGCGGAGCGAGGTCCATTTGCACAATGTGTATCCCTAGTTACTTCCGTACTCGAAGTGTTGTGAACAAAGTGAACTCCCACCCCACCCCACCCCACACTAGTTGATCGGTCGCGCGAATGGCTACTCCAAGAGTTAGAAGACCCATAAGAAGTGCAAGAAAAATTGTGAAAACGGTATCTGATGTGTTGAAACAGGTATGCTGTCTGATGTGTTGAAACAGGTATGCTGTTTGGCCTGCCCCAACCAGTAGTGCTTCGTGCCCTATCATAATTTTAGGCCACTCTAATGTGATCATTTTTCGAACGCGCTGAGCTTATTAGAGCTCCTTCACCAGTAGTTACTCTTGGCCGTCAACTCGCCATCCCTGTATTATACTAGCAGCATTTGGCAGTGTGACTGTGTACTTCATGAAACAACCGATAGCGTTCAAAACCTGCCGAACAGATAGCCTCGTACCCAGTCTCATTCTGTACGAGGCTAGCAAACAGGCAGCTCCATGTCTCCCCTGTGCAGTAATTCAGAATGATGGGTCAATTATACAATGAACAAATCGGCATAGGAAAAGGTTCATGTTTATTAAGGTGGCGGGATAGTCCCGGTGGGCGTGGTTTATGAAATATATCAACACAAAATTTCTCGTACAGAATTCATCCCAGTACAACAAAACCTACTGAATATGAAGCAGGGAGGGTAGTGAGTGTGTACAGGGAAAACCGTTGAAGTAGCTCACTTTGTAGCCACAGTACGCACACGAGTGTCCCCGCAGACTATTCACCAAAAATCTACAGTACGAAGTACGCTAGCGACTTGATCTCGCTGTTGGAGATGCGCATTAATAAACTCTATGGCGGCTCGAAACGTTTTTTGCCGCTACGGTAAATGGTACTCGAAATAGAAAGGAAAAACTTACTGTCTTACCAAATTTCCTTGAAACAACGGGACGGAAGGCGATATCGCAAAAACTGCTTCGAGTCGCCCTTCGCACGGTATTTTTGCGTAGTTTCACCGTCTTCGCTAGTTGTAAATCGGTCTCCACGACTTTATTTTTGGTGACAAAAAAGTTTGAAAAATAGGGTCTGGACACGTTCACTGGAAAAACTGGGGCGTAATCATACGAGCGTATTGGCATGTTGTCGCACCAATCAGATTGTTCAGGTAAAGTAAATTGCGTTATGCGTCATCACAAATAGCCAGCTTGCAAATTTTTTGGCGCCAAAGCAAACGCTGCCGGTAGCTGATAATGTGATTAACACCTACAATCACCCAATTTACTGACCGCCATATGTAAACTTGCCCCAGTTTTCGTAGTGAAAGTGTCCAGACCCTATTTTTCGACGAGTCCGCAGGGCGCGCGAAAAATTAGGTCTGGGGACGAGACTATCTGACAGTAGGCAATGCCGCATCCGGTGGGTGGAGCTGTGGGTGTAAAGTTGTCACGACTGTCATGGCCAGAGCCTGGTCGATACATAAACTATAGCAACCATAGGTAAAGATGAAAAACTCATAGGCTCTCAGCTAGGATAGATATATGCAGCATGTATGGGAGAGCAGGTTTGTAGGTGAGCTTGCTTGAACTTTCATGATCAGCCATTATACTGAGTGTGTGTCATGTTGGGAACAGGATAGTATGTGCACATCATGCCATGCTGCTTATTCTGGACAGTTGTACACTGTTCATGATGGGAGCACTGCAGTCAGCCACTGCAATACAGTACCAATACAGTATAGCATGCTTGCCGTTATATTACATAATTAAGTAGTCTACAGCAAACTGACAAAAGTGTGATTTATATTAAATCGTTCCACTGAAAATGTAGCAATAGGCGGAGAGGACAAGTTATGTGTGGTGGTGTTCAATGTAGGTACTTTTGCACACAAAGTTGAAACTCTTGGGAGGTACACTGCATATTTCAAGCTAGTGCATTATTAAAGTATTGCAAGCTAGGTGACATGAGGGTGATACTATGTTCTTCCCGCCTAGCATGCTGGCTGAAACACAATCACTGTGGACCAGACACATAACTGTAGTGACCGGGCGAAAACAGACTGACAGTTAAATATACAATGCTATAGTTAACCTTCTTCATGGCTCTGCACACTGCCACTCACTGTTAAGAAGTTTCATCATTAAGAGTCTATGAAAGGTACCAAGCAGTATTACTTGCTGCCATATTAGCAAATACAGCAACACAAATATTTGTGAAGTGGAGGCTCGAACCCCACTTGCCCCTGTAATTCTGCAACTCTTGGTGTACCTAACAGGAACAATGGGAAAATTATACACATGGGGGGGGGGATGGGAAACAGTCAATCAATTTAAATGGGAGTGGCCTTGGCTGAGCTATATAGTTACATACTATATACACAGCCAACTGCCCAACCTACACAAACGTAGGTACAGAACTCCACCACTTATACTGTGACTTGTGGATCAACAACAGACTTTTTCAGGCTAAGTAAGGCTGTGGGTGAAGTTGTAACTACTTTAGTTCGACTGAAACTATGTCAAGTAATAGTACATGTTGGAGTTTTGACTATAGACCTGTGTGACAATGTGTAAGGAGGGGCTTTGCATTGCCTTGCACTTCATTTGCATACTGTTGTTATATTGTCATCCTATCCAATTTGCGTCTCACAATAGTTTCAAGTGCCCTTTAGTTCTAATTTGCGTTATAATTATGTTTAACAGTTTGCAACTAAGCCATATTCTCATCCCAAGATGCATTCTCCAAATCCATTTACTCCAGATTGTGCATTATAGTGCATTGTACATGATTGTGGAGACCATTAGACATTTGAGACACATTGAAGCTGGTCTATATGCTCATTGGCATGATCTGCAAAGAAACTACCCATAAATACATTGCTGTACATAAATAAGTGATAGAATTGCTTTAAGTGTATATCCAGAAATAGTTGCTTCTCTGTTGGCCCTTGCAGAAATGAAAAAGTGGTTTATCTGTTACCAACTTGTGGTTATCTCCACTTCGACTAAACACTTTACCAGTCAAACAAAAAAAAGACAACCACTTATAGCTCATGCTCTAGTAATAAAACACATCAAAGGATTTGCTCCTTCCTCTTGTCACCTCATCACTGCAATTCAGCAACCCAGGGAATCTGGGAATTATAGTCCTTCCCATGCATGCAGTTAAAGCCCTCTTCTACATGTGTAGAGGTTCCTTCACCAGTAGTTACTCTTGTCTCCTGGAGTCCTGGCACTACGTCTCCTACCACTTGATGGGGTGATGATTCTCCCATGATTGGTCTGCTACAGCCAACTTTTCTGGCATTTCCCTCTTGCACCACCTCACTCTGTAAAAATGCTTGGGCTACTGGAATTGTACTTCGGAGCTTTCGGGTGCGAATATGACCATGTGTTTAGCCTTCTTCTATGCCTAGTGACAGCAAATTCAAAGGGTAATAACTCACGTGACACCAAAACAACAGCAATGCAATCTGTTTCTCTTGGTGACTTCAGTCTTCTTTGCTTATGAGTAACACTCGGCCATCATCGAAATGGTACCAGTGATCCTGCGTATTACTCATCGGTCATTAGGCAAGATGTCCGAGGGGTCAATGGAGCTGACAGAACGATTCAGTTGCATCTGAGGACATGACCTCCCTCGACGCGCTGAGCGCCGAAGAGATGGCTTATATAGCTAAGAATCCAAAGTGCAGCCAAATGTTGCCGAACTCCTCCACAGCCCTGACCAGGCCGGAGAAGGGGCATTCCTGATGCACGCAGATAGTACTGACTAGCTACACGTTTACCAAGTGCCGCTGGAAAAGGTACTGACTATACCTTCTAGAGAGAGCGAGAGCCAAGCTGTGGAACTGAACACTCCTCCATAGCCACCAGAAAAGGGAGCAAGTAGGCCAGACAGACTTGAGCGACAGCTCTTTGGAAGATGAGAACCACCGACATACCACCTCTCGCAAGAGAAGGAAGATGGATGCTGTCAATGAAGATTTGACCACGCCCTTCAATCCTTCTAAAGAGAAAGAGATGAAATAATTCAGCTTTCGAGCACCCAATGTAGAGAACAACTACATGGAAAAGCACTTCCAAAGAACCTTTTTCAAAGAGGAAAGAACAGACGTGCTCAGGGTACATCTGAACCCCGACACTCCGGTAGCCTCCCCACCGAAATTGGACCAGTTCATGATGGATTTTGCAGGGAAAAGATTGGACAAATCACGTGATACCCAAAATCCAGACCAACTAACTATATGTTGGCTACCTGAACGATTTGCTGATCATAGAAAAATGCAAGGAAGGGACAGAACAGGAGCTTATGAGCACCAAACTGCCATACATTAGTTGGCCCCACCCTCTGTGGAATTTGGTGCCTCAAAATGCGCCTTATAAGGTACCTGCATGTTTGCACCTACTTCATTATAAGAAGCCAAGCAGGTGGCTATTGTCACAGTAGGTGGGGGGGGGGGGGGGGGGGCACAAGTAGGTTAAAACCCATATAAGGCGTGTTTTTAAAGTGTGATTCGACACAGGATGGGTATGCTAGTCTGACGCTTCTTCTCGCGTAACAGTTCATAAGCTCCGGGACAGAACAAACCTTCCAGTTGACAAAGAAGCAACTGGAATCCCTAGGTTTTGTTGTGAGCATGGAGAAGTCCCTTTGCAAAGCAACCTGGAGAATCGAATATCTGGGGTTCATCATACATTCAAAGACAATGACCTTCAAGCTCCCCAAAGTGAAGATTAAGGAAATCAAACAAGAATGCAGAAAGCTCCTCCAGGTACAACAGGTGGGTACATCACATGGTAGGAGTCTTAGCTGCAACTCACATTGCGATCACTCCAGCACCACTGTATTATCATGCTCTCCAATGGCTCAAAAACAGAAAAGGCTCTCCCTCCACCACCCATATGAGTGGAAGGTGACCCTGGACCAAAGGAGTCGACAAGATCTGATTTGATGGATTGCTGATCTTGGGACCAACAATGGAGGACCAATTCACCAACCGGTTGATCAAAGCAATGGGTATTTCAATTGCATTTGAATGAATGGCCAGTACAAAATTATGGAACTAACAACCATCTGAAGGGTTGTTATTTGCAAATGAAGAAAAATCTTATTTCTGAAGCCAGAGCAATGCAGCCTCCTCAATAGAAGGAGGTATGCTCAAAGAGACTAAATGATATATTTATTATTTGAAATCTGTATTCTGGTATATTTGTTGAAGTATTTTAATAAGTCTGTATGTTACATTGGTTGACCTTGTGCATAGCTTCTATTGGAAGCTGGCGGTCATTGAACAATGATTCGAGTTGGCAGTAGAATGTCCAGGCTCCCAGTTCTGCTGGCAGTGGTGGCAACGACTCGTCGAATACAAAAATTGGTCCTAGTTGGATCAACTGCCTGACAAGTGAAACTGTCATCGGCATCGGTCAGGGTAGTGGCTAGCTGCCGGGAAGCAGTAGCGTGTGTCCAACCATGTGTGGTTTTACATGCCAAGTAAGCATTGTGTCACTGCACGAATAGACTCAAAAACGTGTGACGCTTTGGTTGTTAAGCTAGTACTCTCCAAGTGAGGACCAGGGAGAATTGGCCCTTCCATTGCAAAAATTTGTTTCTCTGTACTGCAGTTGTGATATTTTCCAATTTGAACCAAATTAACTGCTATATACACTCACTCAACCACTAATATTGCTGAGTCAGGGTGTATATTTGGCAAGTTGCTGCAGTTGTGATATTTGCCAATTTGAAGTTCATTAACTATGCTGCTATAAACACTCACTGAACCAGTATATTGCTGAGTGTATATTAGCAATTTGCAATATACTCCCTGCGGTCGCAACTGCAAGGAGTTTATTGCTGAGTCAGGGGTGTATATGCCATACCTTGCAGTACCTTTGATCCGCCAACGCACTATACTATATAGCTTTAAAAGAAACTGTAATGGTAAATCCATTTGCATTTGTATAGGAACATTACCTAATTAATTAATTAATAATTAAACATTCCTTAGTATTGAACGTATTGCTACCAGGTATCACCAAATATTTCACTTCCAGGCTTTTTTGTAAGTGTTTCATGCAATATTAATGACGTACAACAAAATAATTGAGTGTAAGCACTGGATCCAAGGACCTGAAGACCGGAGACCCAGGGATTCATGCCAAGCTCTGAGAGCTGTGTGTTGTTATGGCAGAAATTCAATTGTAGGCAGCCTGTGCTGATGCTATAAGCCCAAATGCACAAGTATGTCTGGTATATGTTGTTGCTATGCCCATGCACCATGACATACGTTACTCACTGCAGAAATGCTATTTTACATAGCATCTCTTATCCTCAGAGTAGTCTCCTATATAGCAACTAGTTGCACAAAGCACATCTGAAGCAACAGAGAGTCTGGCTTTGTGAGAATACACTGAAACCTCCCTTAACACAATACTTAAGAATTCTCCCAAGTTCGGACACCTCGCTATTCCGTAAAATGGACAGGGTTTTAGGTCCCTCTAGTACCTGGACTGTACAAAAGTACTTGATAATGCGGATGCTGGCATGCCTCTCACACAAGATTGTCCAGCACCGCTGATAAATTCACTTATGATAACACTGGTTCTAGCTTCTGGTTACCCTTTGTCGCCAGAGTACAGCAAGGGAGAGCTCTGGAACCAGCCTTCGTAGCACTCAACGGCAGGAGTATGTATTGCAATGTCTACCAGAAATATACCATAAGCCTCCGAAGTAGGGACACCTCTTTTCTCAGGACACTTTAGATGGCACCAATGGTGTCCGCATTATAGGTAGAGGACCATTTACATCTGACCCTTGACTCCAACACCTCTACATAGAGCCAGAAACATTACCTGTGATAAAACCATTTTTGAAAGAAGCTATAATTATAGTGGATAATGTGAAATAGTATCATCTGCTAGCTGTATAGGATTGCTTATTTTATGGTTACAACGATATAGCGATGAGTTTGGGGCTTACAGCAATTAGTGCACACTATTTGTAGTTGTGTTTCTGACAATCTGTCAACACCTGAACAGCCACCAAAGCTCTGTGTCCTCCGGTCCAATGTTTATAGTATCACAAATGATCTCTTTTACTTCTAGGACTCATTTCAGCAAAGTGTAGGAATCAAAGCCTCAGAGATATTTGTTGGAGGATCCTTGGGACAAGGCACAATAGTCCATGGACACTATGACATTGACCTTGTGCTATATTCAACCAGTAAGTTGATGCAAGATCTTCCTTACCCGCAGCTAAAGTAAGAAGTGAACATTGTGTAGCACAATATATACCAACATGTAGGTCTACTGCCATGTGCCAGAGATCCAGCAGAAAACAGCTATGAAGATATCCTGGACAAATTGAAAGAATATTTAAAAAAGCACCTTAAAAACTATGTGTTTCTGCAAAAGACAAATGTTGCCCTAAAGTTTAAAATGGATCATTTGGATGTGGATTTGCTTTTGAGCCCACGGTGGAGTAACCAAGATGAATTATTCACCTATCTTCGCCAAGTCAGTCCTCCAAAAAAGAGGCTCATGTGAGTTGATTCTAAATATTACTAGCACAAACTATACAACAGTGGAGCATCTTCATTCAGGACACTTTGGTTGAAAGGAGTGTCATAAGTAGAGCAGTGTCTGTTAATTCACGTTCATTGAGAAGATGTGTTTGGTTCTTGAAGTATTAGTTAATCATGAGGGATATAACTTATTAATAAACGTAAGGCACTCAGGCACTGTACATGCACTCTCATGCCTGAGAGTTACTGCACTCTTGGGTAGTTATTGCAGTGGCAGAAAGTTGCGGGTTTCAATAGTAGATTTATTGTTCATGAATAATCCTAGCAACCACCTAGCAATGTACAATAACTGGATATACAATGTAAATGTGTTCACATTATAGTGGTTGAAACAGAGGTGTTCCACTCTATTCCCATTCTTGACCAGGTTTTCTGTCAGTACGTCAAAGTATCAGGTCAAATTTATGAAGGAACAACCTCAAAGGGTAAGAATCCACTTTGTATTTGGTGTTGTTCAATCCTTTCCATGTCATGGTTCAACAAATGCATTCTTTTTAGTTAACTACAGCTCACTGAAACAATCTATCCTTCATATAGCACAATCATAAAACCCATGTTTGGTAAAACGTGTCCATTCGGCTTTATCAGCAACTACAGTAGCTTCTACACTGATACACTTTAGTAGTCTTCTTTTAACTACAGGTCAAGAGGCTAATTGCTAGATTCAAGGCATGGAGAAATGACACTTGGAGAGATTCAAATGATGGGCGCCCAAAATCCTACCTTTTGTCTTTACTGGTGGTCACAGCATACTATCATGCACCAGAACAACTAAAACATGCTAAAAAGTTGAAGAGATTGGCTTCATGGTACGCAGTTTCACTTCATAAAACTATATATCAGCTATGTAGATTCATACACATACTTTATTCTTTCTTTCCTATACTGTGCACAGGGTAACTGAAGAGGTCAAGAGTCTAGTTAAGATGATACACCAAGATGAAGATTTAAAGTATGCTTTCTCATCTTATTTTTAGGGCTTCAATAACATCCATGCACACACACACACACACATTCACTCAGCCTCTTGATCCCTGGAGGAGACTCAGAAATAAGGGCAACGTATTCAGACTTGCTACCTGAACCACCTTGCATTATTGATCCAGTTAACCCTTCCAACAATGTGTACCTCAGTGGTGTTAGCAAAGATGAGCGCAATCCTAATCGGTGGGCTACGTTTGCTCAAAATATTGATAGTCTGGATCTCACAGGAGGCTTGCCAGTTATTAGGGTCCTTCCTCAGTCATTTCAATTCTAAGATTATTGAAGCAGACATACACAGAACATGGAACACTCGTTGCATTCTGATATATAGTTTGATGTACACATACAAAAGTTACAAGAATGTACATGCTTAGTTATAAGTGCATGATACCCTGTAGATTTCCAACTCCCTAGTTTTATGCCTGTACACTAGTTAACCTGTGTGTGCACTTTAAATTAGTAACAAACTTCCATATAATTTTGTATTATTGTGTGCCTATATAAGTAATTGTTCATTACATGCACTTGTGCCTAGAAATTTCATGGGCAATTTGTTTCCCAAGTTGCCCATTATGCACTACAGGTAGTTTTACAATGCCTAATTGACTCCTTGTTTCTACACCACTTTACTATGCCATGCCCCCAATTCCATAGCATTTTCCCCTTAATTTATTGTGCATAAACAGCAGGAGAATAATGCAGGGCTGATCCAGAATTTCAATGAAGGGGGGTGGGTAAAAGAGTTAGTTAGCCAAATGTGTGGTGGTGTGCCCGACTATGGTTCTTAGTCCTTCAATTGCACATAATGAGTAACTTGTTCTTATACTGTGGAATTAGGCATACATGCAGTCATTTGGTCAGTTTATAAATGTGTACACTTACTTAGTGTATAGTAGGGTTTCTTTGAACCTGTGTATGCAATTTATAACTCTATGCATTATTGATGTAAGGTTGTTTTGGTGATACAAGAACCATTGTGAACTTATCAGCCAGTATTCATATCAGAAGATTCTCATGTAATGAGCCAGAAATCATATTATATCCGTGATGATACACACTATGTATGGATCATGCACACAATACTTTCAGATCTCAAGCTGGCATTGAGCATCTTACAATCATTACATGGTTCATAGTTGCAGCAGTTGATCGGTTGAAAGTAACATGGGTAACAGAGGATGTTAAATATACTTCGTCTGCACAACATGCACTGGCCATATGTAAGGAAAAAGTTACGAGCACAACAGTCATCACACATAATGCTGCCACTCTTTTTGTAATTGGAGGAATATTGCTCACACACATTGCTACATTGCATCACTCATTTCAGCCTGGAATCGCTGTTCATTTTACTATATCTAGCTTGCATCTGCTTTTCAGTATTAAAAATTGAGACTTTTTGGTGCTAGATAATGAAATTCTTATAGCTACTCCTCCAAACCACATTTAAATACATACTAATAACACTACATGAATAAAGCTCAAGTAACACTCCTTGTCTGGTACAAACTTGCAAATATTAAGCTGCAAACATTCTGAGTATTAACTGTACAGTATAGGACCACCAAACCCAGAGGGTACACCAACCCATTCAGTATCCACAAATGGATTAGCCTGAGTTTCATGAACAAAACAACAAATGCTATTGGTCTGTTACAGCCGTGATGTTTATGATATTGACATAGCAGCCCACTGCCATACCCCTTCATTGCTTTCCCCCCATTCATTCAAAATTTTGG
Source organism: Agelas oroides (assembly GCA_949130485.1). Lineage (NCBI taxonomy): Eukaryota > Metazoa > Porifera > Demospongiae > Agelasida > Agelasidae > Agelas > Agelas oroides. Next base: position 6,797,854 of record OX422184.1, on the reverse strand, counting down.
TTGCTAGGCAACAGTTAACTGAGCAACAATACAAGTTAGTTACACACAATCTGAAACCAGCCTACACTGCAAGCTTAGTAGCCATGCATGCCTTGAGTGGTGATGTACCTTGACAACCCTCTCTTCACTTCACATCCTCGATTATGAAGTTTGGGGTAAATGTTCTTACTATTATACTTCTGTTTTCCGATTTCCATACAGCATGCACTACTTAACTAGCAAGTAAGAGCACACTAAAAATTTATATTGTATGGGAAAAGTACTGCAATACATCACTACATGCAGCAGCAGTGCACAATGCCTAATATTAAAACCATTCTAGAGACACAAACTACACTATACACGTCAGCTTAATATAGTAACGTTATGTTAGCAGTCATAACTTTGTGAGCAACTTGTTCCCACCTGCCTCCATACAACCGCCATGCAAGCCCAGCTATAGAAACCATTGTCTGCACAGCACTGGTCATGTGTGAGGCAAAACTGAAGAACACAGCAGTCACCACACAAGAAAGTGCCAGCAGCTACAACTATACCGACACAAACTAAAGCAGACATAGGTTTGATTACAAAGGTGCAAACAGTGTGTAGAAGTGTACAAGGCTCTTTTTTTTTCTTGCTTATACCATGGAAACAAAGACAGAGTATACTGTGAACTCAGGACGGAGAAGGGTGCTACCACTTGTAATGTATCTTGTACTTAGATCTATAGCACAGTCATAACAAGACTTATGAACAGGGACTGCAATGTTCAATTTCCAAGGACCTGTACATCTTATATTGTGGGGCTGGGTGAGTATACGTATAGTTTATCAGTGTGTGAATGACCACCATTCAACAACACTCCTCAGCAGCCAAGGCAGCTATTGTTAGTCTTGTTCCCTGGCGTTTTCACTGTCCAGTTTCTGATCACTTGCAGTATGCAAAAACGGAGGGGGGAAACCTGGTACCATTTATCATGTGAGTGACGTCAATATCTACCTAGGTAGACAGAGGGAGGGGGGGGGGCTTGAACAAAAAGTGCATTTCATGCATACGTTCTTCATCCTGTATAACAAACAACTTTCTCATTTTGCGAACATTTGGAACTCCAAAACACAAAACGATCCTGCAAGAAAATGCCTCAAACATGTTCTTTTGTTCAGATGCCTCTCTCCCCATTTGTTTAGTAGAGGCTAGTAACAGCACTATTCTACTGTTAAGTCATTAACTCCAGCAGCAATGGTGGATGGAAAGTGTCTGTTATATGGAGTAGCAGGGTGTCTGCTATTCAGGGGTTGCTTAAGTATTGAAGCGAACAGAAGGAGAGTCGGGATTTTTGAAAGTGGCTGTTATCTAGTAGATGTCTGTTATTGAGCGGTGTGCACTAAGTGGAGTTCCACTGTACTGATAGAGTGATGTATAAACATATGTACGTGCTGTGTACATGTGTGGGACTTTTGCATTAGATCTGTTCCTTGCAGTTAGTGAAGTGCAGGCCAGTGCTGGTGGGAAGCCACCAGAGTTCAATGAAACAGAGGGTTTCTGCGTCATTCTTTAACTCACAGCTCGTTTGTAACTCTTGTGTCATTATTTAACATCATGGTCGCATTGGTCAGTCATTCACTGTTTCATGATGACTACATTTAAGAAGTCTCACTTCTGTACTTAGTCTGATGTTTAGCTCAGTGTGGGCCTACTCAATGACTTAGGTCACTAGCTCAAAGCCACAGCTATTGTTTTGTACTGAATTTATTTTGGTTTGCCCCCAGTCTGTGGTAGACTTTATATGTAGTGATAGACTTTTATATGTAGTGATGGAGGCATATAGCTATAGAGGTGGTGGTGATGGGTGGCTGGAGCTCATAGCGGGGTCATGGCCCTTATAATTGCCTTTGTATTGTTCATATCATTCATTCTGTTGCTGTATACCTTATAATTATGCAGTAGCAATGTTCTTGTACTTTGAAGACATATGTTTGGAAGCTCTGTAACCTTTGGAGTTAATGTATATGCTAAGCATGCAAGCCTCAGTTTCAGCTTCTTTCAATAAATATGTGCACAAACAGAAATTCACATGAAATCTGCTGAGTCTATTGATTTCTATTAGGCCAGCTTTGCAATTACTACATAGGGATTTCACTCACAAATTAAATCCCACGATAATGCAGGAATGTTTGCATGTATTTCACTTTTACTGACATCACCACCACATGGTACTTCTAGTATGGCCGCAAGGCCAAATAACAAGTTCAGATTTTTAATATCTATGGCCTGCTCATCTGCTATATAATAAATGGAGGATCTAGGAAGCTACTAGTTAGTTGGTAGTAAGTACAGGAACAATTAGCCTTGCTTTCCTGGTCATGTCCTGTTACAAAGCCTGGGAACACAGCTAAGGGTGATGGCTACCTCCCCCCCACCTCCAAAAACAAAAGTAGTCATCAATTTTGCCGTTCTTCATATTATGCAATTTAATAGCTGTAATCATTAGATAACCATCTGAGAGTACTATTATAGTAGTGTATTGTGTGAATCCACAGTGTCTATCATAGCAAGTAGTGTATGTTGCTTCTTTTGGATATCTGATATCGCATTTGAAGGAAATACAGCCAAGTAAGGGGATACTATAGCTACCTGTCACAATGGCCATTGTATTGTACATAGTATATGTCATTATGCCCACAATAGTTTCATTTACACAGACACGTCTTAGTTCTCTTTACCATACACTATACTTTGTGTCTCCTCATCTTGTTGATTGTTATTGTCATACTTTGTGTTGCTTTGTAGCATTACCATCTTGAGCAAAGCATCAACAAAGTGCTAATAGTGATTGAGTCCTACTATAGTTTTCCATTTTAGCCATGGAGTGCACCTGTCTACAGGCTAGCTCAACTATTCATCAACTGGCGTTTATTCATTATAGCACTATCTGGTTGTTTTTCTGAAACCACTCCAAGGTTACTCAAGTATATATTTTTCCTGAAGTTTTGTAGTACTTATGCCTACCATGTTACACTATAATGATTATTTAGAAAAAGGGTCACGATGATCATGTCATGCAGTCCTTAAAATAGTAAGCTAAACCATCTGCACAGAATTACAAATTCTTGAAACATGACTACGCTACAGGCCACAAAACATTTAACACAGCTGACACCTACAATGAGCTTATATATAGCTATTAATGTTGTAGTTTAGCAATTAACAGTCATATGTTTGCGAGCATCTTGATCCCAGCACCCTCCATGCAACCGACAAACAAGCAAAGCTAAAGAAACCTCTGTCTGCACAGCACTGGTCATGCGTAAGGCAATACTGATGAACACAGCAGTCACCACAAACAAACTCCCAACATGTACAACCATACCCACACATACCAAAGCAACTGCTGTCATGGGGACATTGTTCACATACTGCATCCACATTGCTGCACTGCATCGCTCGTTTCTGCCTGGGCTCGGTACTACGCCGTGTGAAACTGCTTGCATCTGCTTGTCTGGCATTTGCAAGTTGTAGTGCTAACTGATAGAAGCTCATTGCAGATGGATAGTCAGATCCTTGTACTCCCTTGTTGCCAAGCACTTTGGCTGCTTCAATGATCAGAAGGGCTTCCTGGCTGAAGGCGAGGTTCTCCAGTGAAGATTGTCGTGTTTCATCTACAGTTTTGTTATCAAGCTGTTGGAGGACTTCGTTGGACATATTTCCTTGCCCCACCATCATAGATTGCATGAGATTTGTTAGGTTGTTTGGTATGACATAGCCCATGTACTTTTCTTGTCCTGGTTGGTTCTCCATTACCAGAAAATTTGTGTTTTTTACACCCATCATTGTCATAGATAAATCCACAGGGTGCATTATGTTCACAACCGGCTCTCCACTTTCTGTGGTGACAAAGAGAGTCACATACGAACTGTTTACTGTAGTCTGGAAATGAATACCTCCAGCTGAGCCATAGTATTCGCCTTGAAGCTCCTCTGGAGTGATAACGATCACTTTTAAACCGACAGATTGCCTGGAGACACCAACTCCAACACCAATAGCCACAGCTATGAGTAAAATTGTCACTAAAGCTATGACTACCAACGCCAGGACAACCGGTGCTAGACATTTTGCTTGCTTTCTTGACTCCTGAGGTTTCTTTTCTTCGTCCAGAGAACCAGTAAACTTTTTATACTTGGCTGAAGAGTCCATGACCGCCGATGCGCAATTAACAAACAGAGCGAATGGAGCCTTTCGAAAGCAAGTCCTGCACAATAAGCGCGTCAACTCCCCTAATTCGGCACCGTAAATGCAAAGTGCCAGCAATGCATCCCCGCTGTGTTACGTAACTGGTGCCGACGTTCACAAAAGAAGGAAATCTCGCGAGACTGTAACTCCACGGCTTCCCATAATGAAGACCAGAATTCGACATAGGCGGGGGGGGGGGGGGGGGGGGGGGGCACTTGCCCCCACAAAATATAAGGCGTGGAGGCATAGCCCCACAATCGCCCACAGTCACGGCAGTGACACGGCAAGCCCCCTAGTCCAAATGATATTCATAACAGTGAAAAGTTGCGTAACCCTTTTCGGGCCGGAAGCGCCATATTGAATGCGGCACCGTTGTACGTGTCTTGCAAAAACCCGCACCCACAGTCGAAATTTCGGCCAATAGCCTTACAACGCACATCAAATTGAAGCGCTTTCGTTCTTCTTTTCAATTCTGCTGTTAAGAACAATCATTTTGTTTTAGCCGCTTTTTACGAATTTCACTGGACTTCTAAGGTATATGCAACCCTTACCATGGGAAATGGGTTTCTTGGGGTGCAGATTTCAATTATTTGGGTTGTATTTGCCGTCAAAACAGTCACACTACTGTGGCAACCAGCAAAAGCTCAGGACATTGCAAGCGAGTGTCACTCCAGTACAGTCATTTGCTGCTGAAACTTACTTTATTCTCATTTTGATTACCAAAGGACCTCAGCTGATCTTGGAAACAAACATTTCACTCCTGATACCTGAGTGGTGGAGGGTGTGTACTGACATAAGAACTGCATATGCTTGTGTGTGTGGTAGCAAGTCTGTTCATGCATAATAGAGCTAAAGAGAGTATGAAATCCACAGCTGTAGCTGCTGGGAGATAAAGTGGGCCCACAGAATGATGAAGGAGAGAAGAGAGTGTTTGCAGTTGCAAAGAAGACGGACTATTAAGAGATGCACAAACAAGAATGTGATGGTGAATGACCAGTGACTGGGTTGAAGGGAATAGGTGGACAAGCCGTAATGCCCTTCCTAGAGACTCCAGGCACTAGGGTGCAGATTATGATGACCATGCATGTTGGTGACTCCAGTCTGCAGGTTTGGGGACTGACTGGTAGCTACACTTAGACTCATTAGCCAAAAAAAATGTCATTTTCATCATCAGAGTCATCCCCATAGCCAGCTCTTGAAAGAAACAAACTTTAAACATCTACCATAATATGCACTGATACCACTGCTGTGAGCTGTTGTGCTCCAAAAAAAGGCTAGGATATCATAGCACAGGACTCATTTAGATCCCCAGAAAATTTAAAACTGGATGAGGTGTTGTATGTACTTGATCTTTAAATGATGTTGCGCGGTGCCACCCTCTCCATTGAATTTAGTTGTAAAAAGTGGGTACGGTACCATTTGACTTCGGAAAGCCATATCTTGGGGTTAAATGTAGGTAACCCAGTCAATATGCATATCGTTCAATTACTCTAAGGCTGCTCTTTAAGACTGTATCACTAACTTTTTTCGATTGCAAATTTTTATTTTTTGTTTGGACACGCTACCTTTATTAGATATACCGTATACTCACAAATTGACACCACTGCAGCTAGATAGCGTAACCATTGTCCAGGCCAACTAGTCTCAAATCTTGCAGCATGTCGCAGAGATCCCAGCGCACGAGTGTCGAGTCTCGCTACGTTGTGGCCCTGCCCCAAGCTCAGTAGGCCTATATAGTACTCAGCACTGGAAACTCAGAAGTTTGGACTCTTCAGCAACAGCCACTGCATGTGGACATCTATACGAATTACAGTAGCCATGTCGGACGAAAATTAAAATTGCCTCAAGCTACCCAAAAGCATATACCACTTGATGCTCCTGGCATGGCACTGAGATATCCAACGCCATTTACCGCGTGAAAATCCGTTTATGTGATACGAGAAGAAACGTTAAAAGATGTAGTGAAATTTTTCTACCGTAAATTTCTAAATCTCGTGTATATAAAACGGCAGGCGGGGTCGTACGCAGCACATTGCGCCAGCCAGAGGGCTCTTCAAACGCATATAACTCGGGAACGGAAACAGCTATGAAGATACGGTTTTCACCAAAATGGCGCTCTGGAACTGATCTGTGAGCTCCGGAGCTCTGTAAGTTATTGTGGACTTTCTGGGGGGTGAACATGCAATGTTCAAGGACAGTCATAAAGAGAACCTGATCGGTTTCTGACCATGATGCGTGAGTAGTTAATACTACTTACGTTTTTTAAATGAATCTCAACACATCAAAACCTGCCTGAATAAATCCAATTTAGTCGGGGTCTTTGGTGAAAACCTTATTTTCATATGCATAATTTCTTATAGATGGTTGAAGCACCACCATGCAGTGATAACATTCATTACATAGGCCTTGAGTCTAATAGTATCAGTGGCTAGCAATAATTTGGTCTGCATGGAATTAATTTCAACCTATGCAGTGCTCTTGATTGTAAGCAAAATCAACTTACAAATCACCACTTCGCATATCTTCAAAAAGGTTAAGCGTAAGGATTTGCTCCTCACCATCATATTTTACATTAAACCAATTATTCGTTCCAGGTACAACACTCAAAATATGTCCTGTAAACCATTCCTCATCATCTGCAACCAGCCATCTATGGCAGATTCTCTTGCCTACTAGGTCAGCAGCTTCTGAATCTTCTGGTAGCTGGGGTGGTGTATTGGATTGAGATCCAGTTGATAGCAGCTTAAGCAAGTTATGAATCACTTCATCTACACTTTTTTTTTTTTGCCCTTGACAGTAGCTTGGAAAATGGTTTTGTCTCGGTAGCTTTGCTGTAACAGTTTCTTCCTGAAATCAAGAGTGCTTTTAGTGTAGCAGTTTTAGATTTCGGGCCTGCCAGTCCAGCTGTGATTTGCTCTTCCGTCTGCCAAAGCCCACTCACTAGCACTGCTTCTGTCAGCTTTTGTCTCTCCTGTCTCTCACGTGCTCGCTTTTCTGCAACAGCTTTGACTTTGGCCCTTTGGATCTTTGCTCTTTCCTCTAGCATTATTTTCTGGCGATGTTGAAAGAGCTTTCGGAACTCTGGTGCCTTAGACCTTGCTGTTCTTAAAGCCTCCAGAAAGGGCCAGTAACAAACTTATTTACCAAGCCAAGAGCCCTATACACCCAGCCGAGAATTCAGGTACTTTAACATCTGCCTGGAGCGCTTGAATCAAAAGGTTGTTTGTAGCCAGTTCTTGTGCAAAAAACTCTTTGATAGCACTCTGAAGGAAGTACAATGCACCTCCATTATGAAACAAGATGTTAAATCGATTTCCACGAAAGGAGGCCAAGGGTACTCTCTTAGTGTGATAATTTGCAGCCAGAAAGGTGGAGAAAGGCATGTGACCTCCACTTTGTTCACTGCCATGCTTCTGGAAGGCTTTGCAGGCTGACTGTACCTGTATTAGTGTGAAAGAATCCATCATTCATCAATTATACTGGATAGAAGTCACCAAGTATAAGAACATGCATGTCAGAAGTTTTTCAGCTGAGGTCAAACCCAATGCATAAGCTCTTCAAGTTCAGTGTTCACTTGCAGTAGTGGTACCATAGATTTGACAACATGCCTAGGCTTAGCTGGGACTATCTCCACACTTTGAGGGAGCATATAGGTTGTGGAAAAGAACAAGTCAAGTGGCTTCTTGTTCCTCTTTAACTTGCTTCGCTCCTCCATAACTTGCATCACTGATAGGTCTTCAGGGAGGTAAATTCACTAGAACCAATTTCATAAGCCATTCTTCAAACCGTTTCCAAGAGATATCATGCTTCTGTCAGAAAAGGTTTAGTTCATATACAACCCCTTTTGTAAGATCTTCTACTTGTGACAAGACTGGAAGTTCATCTGCTCCCAGAAGAGCATCCTCAATAATGACCAGTGCCTCACAGTAGGGTCCAGGATACAAGATGGGATCCATCCTTTTAGTCAGATAGCAGGCAAGCTAGTATTGCAGACCAGTCTATAGCTGCAACTTTTAAAACCTGAATGCTTTAAGTATGCTAGGAAGAGTTCTAACGTTGTTGTTCTGCACTCATGCAGTAGTCACTTTAATTTCTCGGTGTTTTTCAACTCTGAGAGAAGCTAAAATATATACTGGCACAGTGAAAATTTAGCGCTAATAGTGCAGAATTTTCATGGCTATACTATAGCTTAAGTATGGATAGCAGCAAAAGTTTACATGAGCGTGCAGGAATATAAAGCAGCATGCAATGACACTGCTAGTGTCCTAAATCACCAATGCAATGACACCAACAGTGTCATTGCATGCTGCTTGAGGTGTAAAAGGTTTACTATTCCACGTGAGTTTTGTACATTTTTGTCACTTGGACGGAGCCACTCTCGAATTTGAGAGCTCCACTAAACCGTCGGCATTGTGAGATCAAGATTTAAATGCAATTATGACATTCTTTGTGTAGTACGTAAGCACCATTCCATTGCATGTGTGTGTGTGTGAGTCCGCGTGTGTGTGTGTGTGTGTGTGTGTGTGTGTGTGTGTGTGTGTGTGTGTGTGTGTGTGTGTGTGGCCTTGTGACAGGTAGTCTCCCCTGTGCATATTTGGCTCCATTTCCTTCAATATGAGAGATATCAGATATCCAACAGAGGTAACACACTATTGATGATTTTCCCCAATTATGTATTATAAATTATAGTTAACTGAACAACATATACAATTTATTTAGACGTCACTGCAATAACTACTTGGTTAAAATGACCACAAGTGCACGGTTACTGCAGTTTCAGGGTTCATTGAACAGGTATAAGGAATACAATTTACAAAATCCATCAACCCCCTCACAATTCCATTTAGCTTCAAAAAGCTAGCACAGACACTTGTCTGCTGCCAGCTCATAGTCTGCTGGTTATTATCCGGTTCTGGATAATAGCCTGCAGATTGATGCATGTAGACTGGTGTATGTTGGCAAGCAGACACACTGTAAAAAGGTTTAGGCTACTTCAACCATATTTTGGTCAACTCAGTTGCATTCCTTTTGCGTGCGTGGGCACGTAAAGTTCAAGGAGAGCTTACAATTTGAACCATAGTGTAGTTGAGAAGCTTCCCTCTTTTGTTAAATTAGTATCTCCTTCAGAAAGCTTATAAATCAGCATTTCAGGTTTGTTGTTTTTTCGATCTTATATATCTGTAACGCCGCTGTGGGCTAGCGTGGTTAACTGACTGTTGTTATTCTTAGTCCAAACATTATCGGCAAAAACAACAGGCATACGACTCAAACATAATATTTCTGAGGGACTGACTGCTGAGTATAAAACTCACATACTTAAACTAACTTCCGGATTACATCACATAATTACAACACCCGCCTCCTAATCAGAAGGACGGCCTCGTACTTCGTATATTACAAACAAAGAAAAGAAACATGAAGCATAATCAAAAAAAGTTACAAAACTTGACATTATAGCTAGCTTACGTGTGCAAACCAGGATAACAATAACAACTAAGTCAGTTACTCACGGTTCAAGTTTTACGAGTTTTCTTAGTCTGGCGTTTTCGTCCCAGCCAAGACTTATCAGGTAACTCCACTGGACACAGGGTCACTTGATCCAAATTAACTCGGATAGATTTATCATTGGGACGGTCAACTGGTCGAACAGTGATGCCATTTGGATGTACTTCCAACACCCGATAAGGGCCAAAGTATGGCCTGGAAAGCTTTCGATTCTTGCCCGTTTGCTCATAGGGCATATACACCATTACCCTGTCACCAGCTCGGAAATCTCTCTGCTTAGCGTGGCGATCATATTGGTACTTCTGCTTCTTTTGAGACCTTTGAATCTCTTTCCTGGCCAATTGCCAGGCCTCAGATAGCCCAAACACCAACTCTGACTTATAGTCATCAATATCGACTTGATATGCAGTGCGAGTTGTGGATAACGTGGTCTCACAGGGAATTCTAGCATCACGGCCATATAACAGGAAAAACGGTGACTCACCAGTGGATTCATGGGGTTTAGTTCGATATGCAAATAGCAGATGATGGAGGTGTTCATCCCAGTTCACACCAAACTTTGCAGCAATTTGGCAAGCATGGCCCTCAAAGTTCTATTGAAATTCTCCACTAACCCATCAGCTTGGGGGTGATAAGCCGTGGTATTCAACTTCTGCATACCGGTCACCTCACATACCTCCTGCATTAGAATTTACAGCAGATTGGGGCCACGATCAGATATCAGAGCTTCAGGCACCCCATGCCGACATATCACATGATCAATCAGGAGCCTCACAATGGTCTCACTTGTTTGGTTATCTGTGGGAAATGACTCAACCCACTTGGTGAGATAATCGACAAACGATATGACATAACGGTTGCCATTCACTGTTTGTGGAAGCTCCATGATGTCCACGCCGACACGATAGAACGGTCCTCCCACTGGAATAGGCATCAGTGGTGGCCTCACTCTCCTCCCTGTACCTCGATAGCTGGCACAAGTCAAACAGCTTCGACAGTACGCATGAACATCCTTATACATGCCGTCCCACCAGTACCTCTGGGCTAACATGGAGTACACTCCTTTGGGTGAAAAGTGTCCAGCAAACCTCCCACCATGTGCTTCTTTCATGAGTTCTCTTCTCATACACACGGGTACACACAAACACAATCTGTTCTTCCTCAAGTCATCAATCCGATACAGCACTTTGTCCAGAACCACATATCGACATTTCTCAAGAGTTAATCGTCTAGCAATACTCTCCTCAGGTGGTAATAGTCCTTCTTCCAAGAAAGTCACTACCGGTCCTAGCTCTTTATCCTGACGCTGGAGTTTCACCAGTTCCTCATTCTCCTCTGTAATCCCTTCACTGTCACATCAGGAACAACTGCTCCCACTTGCACAGAATGAAACGCTTCGTCATCATCCTCCAACTCAGACTGACTGATGGGTGATCGAGACAGTGCATCAGCATTTGCATTTTTGCGTCCGGGGCGGTACTTCACTTCGAGATCAAACTCCGACACCACTTCTCCCCAGCGAGCCAGTTTGCCAGAAGGGTGCTTAGTCTTCAAAAGAGATTTCACTGGAGCATGATCCGTGTAGACAATACACTGGTGTCCATAGAGGTAAGCACAAAAGTGTCTTAAGCTCCACACCACAGCCAAAGTTTCCAGTTCCGTAATTTCATACCGTTGCTCATGCGGTGACAAGGTACGGCTGGCATAGGCAATCGGATGATTCTTCCCATCAGCCTGCTCTTGTTCTAGGACTGCTCCCAGACCCTTGCCACTGGCGTCTGTGTGCAACACAAATGGCTTCAAGAAATCAGGGTAAGTAAGCACTGGGGGTGATGTGAGGAGCTTCTTCAACCGACTAAAAGCCTCCTGACAGGATTCTGACCACACAAATGGAACAATGGCTCTTGTCAACATGTGCAGTGGTCCAGCTTCCTTGGCAAAATCAGGCACAAACCGCCGATAATAACTTGCCAAACCAAGAAACTCCCTCACAGCTCTGACATTAGTAGGGGTAGGGAACTCTTTGACCGCCAAGATCTTGTCCGAGTTAGGAAGAATTCCCTCAGCAGAAATAACATAGCCTAAGTAAGGCACTTCAGGACAACCGAGAACACACTTCTGAGGATGCAACTTTAAACCCACTTCACATAGACGGGAAAACACCTGGCGCAAATGTCCAATGTGCTCGCCAACATTCTCTGAGAAGACCAAAACATCATCAATGTAAACACTGAAAAACTTGCTCATCCCCAACAGTGCTCTCTGCATCAATCTTTGAAAAGTTGCTGGTGCGTTGCAGAGGCCGAAGGGCATAACTCGAAATTCATACAACCCATCAAATGTGACGAAGGCCGTCTTCTCCTGGGATTCTTCTTGCACTCTGATTTGCCAGTAACCTCGTTTGGCATCCAAAGTGGTAAAGATGCTCTTGCCCTTGAGCTGATCCAATAGGTCATCAATTCTGGGGAGTGGGAAAGTATCCTTGCGGGTCACAGCATTGAGTCGCCTGTAATCTACGCAAAAGCGTAGTGCTCCATCTTTCTTTCTGACAAGGACGACCGGACTGGCCCATGGACTTGCTGACTCCTGGATCACTTCCCCCTTCAACATTTCCTGAACCATCCTGGATATCTCCTCCCGCAAAGCGAAAGGTACTCTTCGAGGTATCTGACGTATGGGCTGGCTATCTGCAGTGTCAATCACATGTTCAACACCTTTAGCCTCACCTCTTTCACCATCATCCAATGCAAAAGCAGCATGAAACTCAACAGCACAATCAATCAGTTTCTGAGCTTGCTCTTCAGTGAGATTACACTGGGGTGTCTGCAACATTGATGTCAACTTCCTCTTTCGTTGTTCATCAGATTCTGAATAGGTAGCATAAATGCTTGCTGCACAGGCACTCTCGAGCTGTGAAACCTGCAGGTCTATCTCAGACTCTTCACACAAAGTACCTTCTCTCTCTGACAGTGCCACCACACTCCCAATGGGAACGTTCGGTTGCAACTCAACTGTCCCAGTAGAGTGGTTGCTAACAGGTATCCAAATTCGACCTTCAGCATCAGAGTGAATCACGGAGTCCTCAACTTCCACTCCCATCGAAGCCATCCAGCCTCGGTTAGGCTCAAACAATAGTGAGCTAGACGGTGATGTCTCAACTTGTGCTTCCAGAAATGTTCCTTTCTGGCTAGGCACCCTCTGTGAATGCACCAACTGAAAATCGCAGTGAAATTGGATCTGTCATCCCCTCTACATGGTTCCACTCCAACAGCTGGGCACATCAGACCCAAAGGACCAACAACATTTGTCCCAAGCAGACAGGGTTCTGATCCAGCGTGTCTTGCAGCTCGCAAGTAAATAGGGACAAAAACACTCTTCCCACAGAACTCAACCTCAAGGTCTACCATTGCTCCCACCAAGATAGACCTCTGACTGTAGTCACGCAGAGTAACTTCAGGCTTATATAGAGCACTCACTGGAACCTGGGCCTTTCTGCCAATGGCTTGAAATACATCCCATGAGAGGACAGTCGCCGACGAACCGGTATCTACCATGGCCTTGACAGGCTCTCCTGCAATGTTCACCGTGCAGTAATACAAAGGACCAACAGCCCCTGCAACTTTGTCAACGTTGGCCTTCCCTTCATAACCCTGAGAAAGGAGCAACAACTCAGCATCAACCCACTCCTGCCTTAGTCTTTGGCATCGATCTTCCAACGTCTCATGTGAGTGGGTGGCCGAAACTGCTGAACTGGTTGCTCGCTGACTTACTCTGTTCTTTCCCGGAGTCTCGCTAGGTGGCTTGCGTTCTGGGCAGTCACGCCAATGGTGACCAGGTCCATGGCTGTTGGTGCTCGGTCCTGCAGACTACGGTTCATGCAAACATTCCACTTGTTGTTATTTGTGCAACCATGTGCCATTGCTCCATTTTGTGATTTGCGCATGCTCAGTTGCTCTATGATAATGAAGTTTTGAGATGTACTGTGGCTGTTTGACTTAGCGCTAGAATCCGTCACAATCGAGAAGAAACATGAGTACATGATGGTCCTTCAAGCCGGATAGTGTGAACTAACATTGCATATCAGTTTTCTCTCGGTTCTCTCGTTGTTTGTCGTATGAAATCCGTCGTTTGCCGAACACGTGTTCCACGATTCTCACCCGACCCGTCTTCATCGTTTCTCGTTGTCGCTCCCACCATGTCTACCGCTTCGGGTGTCAGAAAGAGAAGGGGCACCATTCGCAGCTCCATAACTAGACTACTCAACCGCCTAGCTGCCTTAGAAGGCAAAGCAGCTGAAACCTCGACTTTTGACCTTGCGCAGGACATGACCAAAAGACTTGGTGAACTTGACCAAGAATTCAGGAAGCATCATGACCAGCTCCTTGACCTCATCGATGAGACAGATGAGAGTGGCCTGGAGAGTGCACAGAATGAACTGGACGCCCATGATGACATAATTGACGATGCCAACATGCGTATCCGGCAACTCCTGTCAATCAGTTCATCTTCTGCTAATTCACCCAAACGCAAGGTTCTCTCTCGTCAACAGTCACAGTTGGAGAAGGCTGTGAATGCTATTCGTGAAGCTGTCATACATCTGACCAGCACTTCAGACATTTGCATCATTCGCCATTACGAGGAGCGGCTTCAAGCCCACAAAACTGATCTGAAGGAACTGTCTGCTATCCTTCTGACCATGAATCTGGAGGACTCTGATGACCTCTACACTGTACAAAGTGCACTTGAGTCACTGATTTTTGAGTGTGACCTGATGATCAAGAGGTTGGTTGTGCCTGATCCCCCAACGTCTGCTACTCCCCCTACAGCCTCAGACAGCAAAGGTGTCAAATTGCCCAAGCTGGAGACACCCACTTTTGATGGAAAACTAACCAACTGGATATCATTTTGGCAGCAGTTCGATGTTGCCATACACAGTCGGAGTGCCCTGTCTGATGTGGAGAAGCTTGCATACCTGCGCAACTCTCTCAAGGATGAGTCTGCCAAAGGGGTCATTGAAGGACTGTCAACGTCTGGCGAATTCTACGCTGAGGCCATCGAGACCCTAAAGGCACGATACGATCGACCGCGGCTCATCCACCAGTCACATGTACGAATGATTCTTGAGACTCCAAGCCTCAAGGAAGGTACTGGTCGTGAAATTCGTCGACTTCATGACACAGTTCAACAACACTTGCAGGCCCTCAAGGCCATGGATTGTGAGCCCTCCGGCCCCTTCATCACCTCCATATTAGAGTTGAAGTTGGATGCCAGTACCAATTTCGAATGGCAAAAGTCCAGCCAAGACTTCCCTGGCTACCCTCACTATGGGAAGCTGCTTGAGTTTTTGAACCTTCGAGCGCAAGCATCTGAGGCTTCCACCAATGATGTGAAGAAGAACCTGCCTCGTTGTGATGACCGTTTGAAGAAAGGAGTGAACAGGCAGATCACTTCATTTACGGCTAGCACCGCTGATCCCTCATTCCCCAGTTGTAGTCTGTGCAAGACAGAGAAGCACTCTCTCTTCGCTTGTCCACAGTTCAAGACTCTCACACATGAAAAGAGGATGTCTGCCGTGAAGTCCAACGACCTTTGTGTCAACTGTCTACGTCCTGGACATTTTGTGAAGCAGTGTCGATCTAGCAACCGTTGTCGCAAGTGTCAAAAATCACATCACACCCTTCTGCACGTCGACCAGAGTAATGACACTCCCCCTTCCCCTGCTCTGAGTGTGAATTTGACGTCCAACGCCAGTCCTGAGACCACTCCTGGTTCTCTACTCATGACCTGTCGTGTAGTGTCGCGAGGGCCCGATGGTTCCTCCATTGAGTCACGAGCTCTCCTGGACTCTGCATCCTCCATCTCATTTGTTTCGGAGCGTCAGGCTCAGGCTCTACGTCTCCCACGATTTCGTCGAGATGCCAAGATACATGGTGTCGCTGGTCTCTCACATGACTCTCATAGTCAGTCTTTCACTAACCTTGTTGTTTCTCCCGTGCAGGAATCCACCAAGGAGATCAATGTGAATGCAGTCATCGTTCCCCGAGTGACGTGTGATCTACCCAGTCAACCTGTTCCGTTCAAAACTGAGTGGAGCCAACTGGCAGATCTCGCACTTGCAGATCCAGACTTTGGTCGACCAGGCAAGATTGATCTACTCCTGGGCGTGGAAGTATTCTCTGAGGTTGTGCATCAGGGCCGGCGGTCTGGGATGCCTGGCTCACCATCAGCGTTTGAGACTGACTTCGGCTGGGTTCTTGCTGGTGAGACTAGCATGCATTTCTCTCACTTGTCACTCCTCACACACCACACTACCATTAACGTTGGTGATGATCTGTTGCGCAAGTTTTGGGAGATTGAGGAACAACCCTCTGAATACTCCAGTCTATCCCTTGAGGAACGGTCCGTTGTAGAACAATTCCAGAAGCACCATTCCCGTGCTAGCGATGGTCGTTTCATTGTTCCCCTGCCTAAGAAACCTCAGATGAAACCTCTTGGTGAATCTCGCTTGCAGGCAGTGAGAAGACACAAGTCTCTGGAAAGAGCTTTGCGTTCCAGAGGAGCATATGATGATTTCCACTTGGTGATGGAGGAATACTTCGAGAAGGACCATGCAGAATTGGTACCTGCAGACGAGCTCGAGAAGCCAACATCGGAAGTATTCTATTTACCCATGCATGCTGTTTACAAGGAATCAAGCAACACAACCAAAGTACGTGCGGTATTCGATGCATCGGCACCCTCCTCATCTGGCGTCTCTCTCAACGACAAGTTACTGGTTGGTCCTACTGTCCACTCTTCCCTTGTGGATGTATTGATCCGTTTTCGTCTGAACCGCATCGCCCTCACCACGGATGTCAGTCGCATGTACCGGATGGTTCTCTTGGAGGAGTCTGACAAGGATCTTCACAGATTTGTGTGGAGAAGAGATGCATCTGAACCACTCCGTGATTATCGTATGACACGAGTCACATTTGGTGTTGCTGCCTCCTCGTTTGCGGCTAACATGGCTATCAAATAGAATGCAGCTGACTTCTCCCTTGAGTTCCCCGCTGCTGCAAAAGCCGTCAATGAGTCCTTTTATGTGGACGATGGTCTGGTTGGCACAGACTCCATTGAGGGAGCGATCTCCCTACAGCGTCAGCTCCAGGAACTATTTGCTCGTGGTGGCTTCACTTTGTGAAAGTGGAATTGCAGCAGCCCTGCTGTATTGGAGCTCATACCAGAGGAGCTCAAGGGCACTCAATCCCTCTGTACGCTGCCTGACGATGGTGGATACACCAAGACCCTTGGAGTAGAGTGGAACGCAATGATGGATCACTTCCGTCTCAAAGTCGCAGAACTCCCTCCTATTGATAGTGTCACGAAACGTTTCCTGATCTCAGATGTCGCGAAAACCTTTGACGTTTTGGGATGGTTTTCCTCCTGCACCATCAAGATGAAGATCCTCTTTCAACAGCTATGGGAGATGAAAGTGAGTTGGGATGATGAGGTACCAGATCCGGTGCGTGATGCCTGGTTGAGATGGCGATCTGAAATGAGTATGCTCACTACGAAGTACATACCTCGCTGCTACTATGACAAGAGAACATCTGTGGCTTCTATGGAACTCCATGGTTTCTCGGATGCATCCGAGCAAGCGTACGCAGCTGTTGTCTATCTTCGAATGGAGTGCACTGATGGCAGTACACAAGTTGCACTTGTCTCATCAAAGACGAAGGTCGCGCCTATCAAAAGGCTCACCATCCCGCGTCTGGAGCTATGTGGAGCTCAGCTTCTTGCTCAGCTTCTACATCATGTACGACTCGTTCTTGACATACCCCTGAACCGGTCCTACGCATGGACTGACAGCACTATTGTGCTATGTTGGCTTGTGGGAAGTCCAAAGCGCTTCAAGACATACGTTGGCAACAGGGTCTCCAACATTGTGGAACTCATTGGACCTGAACACTGGCGTCATGTGAATGGTGTGGACAACCCGGCAGATTGTGCTTCCAGGGGTTTATTTCCATCTGAGCTCATTGACCACAACCTCTGGTGGGAGGGCCCTGATTGGCTCAAGCTCCCTTCCTCGCACTGGCTTGCTCAATCTCAAGTTCCTGAATCAGTATTAGTTCCAGAGGAGGAGAGGGAAGTCTCTCTTGTAGCGCTAGTACAATCAGTGGAGCCACTCATTCCATTTGATCAATTCTCCAGTTTTTCTCACTTGAAGAGAGTTACTGCTTGGATCATGCGATTCATCAAGAATTGTCGTATAAAGGCAAGCTCTGAGTCACACTTGAGTGTTCTGGAGTTACAGAAAGCAGAGATCTACTGGTTGGTGCTCGCCCAAAGACAACATTTCATGAAAGAGATAGCATACATCAAGAAAGGCCATCAACTCCACAAATCAAGTCCCCTGATCCCTCTTCACCCCTTCCTAGATGCAGAGGATCTCATCCGTGTTGGTGGACGAGAACAGAATTCCAACAGAGCGTATTCCACTCAACACCCCATCATTTTGCATGGTGGGCACCCCATCACTCGTCTCATTATCTTCTCTGAGCATCTCAGACTGCTTCACGCAGGTCCTACTCTCCTCTCATGCTCATTGAACCGTCGCTTCCACATCATAGGTGGGCGCAAGATCATCCGGTCTGTTACCCGTGCCTGTGTGACGTGTCGTCGCCATGCTGCCAAGCCACAAAGTCAGATGATGGGACAAGTCCCCACTGAACGTGTCACGCCAGATCTCGTCTTTGACAGAGTTGGTGTGGACTATGCCGGACCACTGCAGCTGAAGCTAGGGTCCATGCGTAAGCCAGTCATTGTCAAGTCATATGTGTGCGTGTTTGTTTCATTGTCTGTTCGAGCAGTGCATTTGGAACTTGTATCTGATCTGAGCACAGACGCATTTATCGCATGCCTGCGACGATTCATTTCCCGGCGAGGAAAGCCTACCCTTATTTGGAGCGATCATGGCACAAACTTTGTTGGTGCTACTAGTGAGATCAAGGAACTGGTGAAGTTTCTTAAATCTCAGAAAGCACAAGGAGAAATCTCCTCATTTTGTTCTGTCCAAAATATACAATGGCGATTCATCCCAGAGCATGCACCACATTTTGGTGGGTTATGAGAGGCCGCTGTGAAAAGCTTCAAGTCACACCTACGACGAGTTGTCAGCAATGTAAGGCTGACGTTCGAAGAACTGACAACGGTGCTATCACAAATTGAGGCTTGCCTCAACAGCCGGCCTCTTGTCGCTCTCCCTCTTGCTGACGATGGAGTAGAGGCCCTGACGCCTGGTCACTTCCTTGTAGGAAGACCGCTGGAAGCACTGCCAGATCCAGCACTTGCATATCGGTCCATCTCGATCCTCTCCCGTTGGCACTTGTGTCAAGCACTCGTTCGTCACCTCTGGCAACGCTGGTCAGCTGACTATTTGGACACCTTCAAGCGCGCTTCTAAGTGGCACAATCCATCGAGGAACTTGCGTGTTGGTGACATTGTCATTCTCCGAGAAGATAATGTGATTCCAGCAAAGTGGCCTCTGGCTGGAGTGGTGACAGCTCACACTGGAAATGATGGACTGGTACGTGTTGTTTCCGTCAAAACCTCTACAGGCACGTATCGAAGACCTGTGACGAAGGTTGTGTTACTGCCTACTGAACCCTCATCTGCGTAACTGTATGGACCTGACCCTGAGCAATGGAGACTCAAGAGCTGCTTTTCCTGCTGCTCAGCTGCACGAGCTTGGTGCAATGCATCATGGAAGGTCTTGGCTGACGGTAGCACCTTCTCCTGCCACTTCAACCACAAACCTTGCACAAAAAAATCTCTTTTCAGCATCTCCTTGCTGCTCTCATCCATTCCCTTCCTGCGTCCATAGCTACGCTCAAACAACTTCTCCAAATCTTGTGCAAACTCATCCACAGATTCATTCGGTTGCTGCTTGCGGCGCATCAGCTGAGCCGACACCAAGGCCTCTCTCTCTACTGGATTCAGCCTCTCCTGTAGAGCCTCTGTTGCCTTAACATAGCTCTCCTTGACATGGCTTGGCAAAACCTCATACACACGCTCAGCACGTCCAGCCAAATGCAACTCAAACTGGACCAACTTTTCCCGCTCAGTCCAACACTGCAGCTCAGCATGCTTCTCCAACTTGGCTATCCATCTCTTTAACTAGTCAACATCATCCCTGTCATCACCACTAAACTTTGGTAGTGCAGGAAGTTTCAAATGATTAGCACGGCTAAGGTCCTCTACAGCCTCTGGCTCATTTGACCCGCCTCCTGAGCTGTGCAATTCCCGTCCATTTATGACGGAGACCGTGTGCTCACCACTGCATAGTTTTAGGGAACCCTCAGACACTTTAGCTTTCAACAACTCAATAAGCTCATCACGTGTCTTAATATCCCTCTTATACTTTAATTCAAGCTCTTCCCTCATGCTTTCCCGGACCTTCAACAACTGATACTCAAAGTCCCTTTTCATTCTATCCATCTCCCACTGTGAACGGTCCAAGGACTCTAAGGCATCGTCCCGGGCATCCTCTAGATCCCTTATCAATGAACCCACCTCTAAATCGCCGGGTCCGCCTTCCGCGGTCGTACCTGCACGGCTTCTCGACTGGGCTTCATGCAGAGAAGCTTCGAGATCCTCCGCCTTGTCTTGTGCAATAGACAATTCGGCTGTCGCCTCATTCAGCTCCCTTTCCGACTCCGTGGCGCGTCGACGCAGCTCCGCCACCTCCTGCTTGAGACGCCGTTCCGACTCTTGCAGCTTCCGTTCGGATTCTCTCGCTGCGGTCACCTCAGCTTGGGTTTTCGCTTGAACCTCTGCTAACTCCTTCTTAGCCTGTTCAAGTTCGTCTCTTAGCTGAGTCTTTGTCTTCTGCGGCATCTTGCTCAAGTCGCTCTGGGATTTCCGGCCTGGCTACATCGACTCGCGGCGGGATAGAGAGGCAAAGTTCCGAGTATGCCAGGAATCACTTCGCTGTAGTCTCGGCAACGACCTCCAATTGTAACGCCGCTGTGGGCTAGCGTGGTTAACTGACTGTTATTCTTAGTCAAAACATTATCGGCAAAAACAACAGGCATACGACTCAACATAATATTTCTGAGGGACTGACTGCTGAGTATAAAACTCACATACTTAAACTAACTTCCGGATTACATCACATAATTACATATCTGCCCCTGGAGAGTTCCTTGGTTGTGGTAGAAATGCCAGGAATGCAGCCAAATAGGTTTTCTGAGTAGCTAAAGAAGAAGCTCCTCAATGAACTTTCAAGAAAACCTATTTGGTAGCATTCCTTGGTTGCACTAATGGTTTGGGAATTCCTTGAATCATACTACCCACCTGTTCAATGAACCCTGAAACTGCAGTAACCATGCATGAACTTGTGGTCATTTTAACCAAGTAGTGTTTGCAGTGACATATCTCTGAGAACCAGCGAAACCCTGGTAATGCTGTTAGCAGATGGCTGGATAGTTGAGACTGAAACAAACAAAAGAATATGGTTTGATAAATTTCTGAAACTGCTTTGGTTTGGGTTCGATAAGAAAAAAAATTCAGTTGGGAGAGATGAGTTCAAAGGAACTTGACTGCACTACAAGATTAGCTGCCATGCACTATAGGATATACTCATCAATTAAAGAGCACACCACTGCATGTGAGAAAGTACATTGCTATACTGAGCAGTATTGTACAATGCATGCAATATCATGAAAACAATCCTAGAGACACAAACCACACTAGGTACGTTATACAGTGATTTTATGTTAGCAGTCATAACTTTGTGAGCAACTTGTTCCCACCTGCCTCCATACAACCGCCATGCAAGCCCAGCTATGGAAA
Source organism: Agelas oroides (assembly GCA_949130485.1). Classification (NCBI taxonomy): domain Eukaryota; kingdom Metazoa; phylum Porifera; class Demospongiae; order Agelasida; family Agelasidae; genus Agelas; species Agelas oroides. The sequence continues at coordinate 6,776,302 of OX422184.1, read as the reverse complement.
CCATTGTCTGCACAGCACTTGTCATGTGTAAGGCAAAACTGATGAAGACAGCAGTCACCACACACAAAGTGCCAACAGCTACAACCATACCCACACAAACCAAAGCAGTTGTTGCTATAGCCATTAACATCATATTGAAATGGACACCGCTCACACACATCATCGACATTGCTGCATACAACTCCTCGTTTCTTCCTAGGTTCTTTATTCACTTTTGTATTCAGTGTGAAGCTGCTTGCCACTTCCTTTCCGGCCCTTGCAAGTTTCAGTGCTAACTGATAGAAGCTCATTGCAGCTGGGTACTCAGTTCCTTGTATTCCGTGTTCACCAAGAGCTATAGCTGCTTCAATGATCAAAGCAGCTTCCCGGCTGGAGGCAAGGTTCTGCAGAGACGATTGTCGCGTTTGAGCCACAGTTTTATTATCCAGCTGTTGAACAATGTCAGTGGACATATTATTTACTTGCCCCACCATCATGGATTGTATGAGATTTGTAAGGGTATTTGGTATAACATAGTCCATATACGTTTTATGACCTGATTTGCTTTCCATAACCAGAAAAGTTGCGTTTTTTACACCCATCATTGTCATAGACAAATCCACATGGTGTAGTATATTCAGAACTGGCTCTCCACTTTCTGTGGCAACAAACAGAGAGACATGAGAACTGTTTACTGTAGTCTGAAAATGGATACCTCCAGCTGAGCCATAGTACTGTCCTTGAAGCTGCTCTTGGGTGATAACAATCACTGTCAAACTACCGGGTTGTCTGGACACACCAACTCCAACACCAATAGACACAGCGGTGACTGAAATTGCCACTAAAGCTACTGCTATAAACACCAAAACAATTGCCAAAATTTTAGATTTCCTTCTGGACTCCTGAGGTTTCTTTTCTTCGTCCTCTTGAGAGACAGCAAACTTTTTGTATTTCGCTGAAGAGCTCATGACAGCAAGTTACGAAAGCGAAACTCCTTGTGAGATGTCAGTCGCCTGGCCGTCCTTTGGGATCAATCGTACTTGACGGACCAAGCGCGCTACGAAGTCCGGAAGCCATACAACTGCTATAGGCCACTCCCACCTACCGTGTGACGTGTCACGTGACCCAATTATTGACATGCAGTACGTGTCACGTGACCCAATTATTGACATGCAGTACGTACCAGGTGACAGATTTTCGAAAGTTGGTGGTTTTTAAAAAAAACCGGTCGAGAACACAAAAGCAAAGACTGATAGTACCAAATCGGGCCTTTAAAGCTTGCATAGAACGTTTCAGTATACACTTCCACCAGCAAACTACTTTCTGAAACTGCCTATATATCCCTGCATGCTTAGATATATAGCTACACCGGATTGTACTTTGAATAGCGAACAACGACCTCCGCGTATTTTTTTTTTTTTGGACGCACTTTCGTTCCGGGAATTAGGGACGGCCAAAACCACAGTACGACTCTATTATCTATGGTCTTCGGACGGCAATGCATATGCGCATGCGCAGTGCCACACCCTCTATGTACTTAGACCTTTGAGAAGGGCGTGTTGAACATGATCGACTGCCAAGAAGACTGCAGTTAGAAAGAGAGCTACTCCTCAGGTGATTTTTAGCAACAAAGAACTACAATGTAATTCTAGTGAACTGTGAGCAAGACTGGAAAGCATCTGGCCACTGTTCCATTTCTGTTGTCTCCTCTAGCAAATTAGCCAAGGACTGATAGTGCGTCATATAGTCTATTCTAGCCATTAAGACATTCCAACAACCTGGAAACTCTCAGGGAATGTTGTATCAGGAATGGGCAGCAATTAGAACTATCTTGCGTTTACCTGATGAGGAACAGAAAGGACCCAGAGATTCGCACTGATTGAGATTTCATTCTGTGGGGTTTTGAAGCAGTAGGTTCTAGAGGGTCTGGGAACAAGACTACTGAAGCAGTGAGACTGAATGTTTTGCCTGTCGGTACACGAGTGTAGGGAATCACTGATATATTGGAATTTGGAAAGTGAAAACACTGCGACCTTGTTATAGACAAATAACACTTTTACTAGACAAAGTTGAATCTTGCAATGTTTCAACTGCCAATTTGCAATCTCCATCAGCATTTTTTTTTGAGCCTGATGAAGAGAATGATACATTGCAATCATAAACTTGTCAGGTGAAATCTGTCAAACCTTGTCCATTGGTCATGCACAATGCCTGAACAATAGCCCCATTCACACTAGCACTTTAAACTACTTTCAAATCAGTTTCAAATTTGTTTAGGGCAGCTGTGTAAACTTTTAACCGATTTGAAACCAGTATAAGTGTTAAATGTAAACAGGGCTAATACAAACAGTCTTGATTTTCAGTTGATATAGGATGCCAACTAAAAAGAAATCTTCCAAGGACGTCAGTGATGATTGACTAATGTGTTTATTTGTAGGTGTAGCTGATGATTCATGTCATACCAGTGTAGTTTTATGTTGGTCAGACCTGGCCGACCCACTAATGCTATATACTCAAACATTATCCACGCAAAAGATGACACCACTCTGACAAAGTCAGCTTGCAGATTCATATGCACTCTGTAGACAATAATTTTAAATAGGCCTGAAGATCAAACAAAAGGCTAAGATTGTCAACTGTAGACGGGGTGACTCTTTTGGAGAGCTGTAAGTCTATGGTGGCAGATACTTTCCAGTCATGTTCACAGTGCATTGTAGCTAAATTTTTGATGTTAAAGGTCCTCTGAAGGATAGCTTCCTTTCCAATTGTCATCTTCATAGTATCATTTGGCTCGATCATGTTCAATCAACATGATGACACACTCTCACACAATTTCCAGCCACCACAATACATAGCAGTTCAATAGTCGGCTCAGTGTCAATCTCTGGGTCCTTTCTGTTCCTGATCAGGTAAACACAAGATAGTTCCAATTGCTGCCCATTCCTGGGACAACATTCCCTGAGAGTTTCCAGGTTGTTGGAATGTCTAAAAGGCTAGAATAGACTATATGATGCATTATCATGATTGTCCTTGGCTAATTTTCTAGAGGAGACAACAGAGATGGAACAGTGGTCAGATGCTTTCCAGTCTTGCTCACAGTTCACTCGAAGTACATTGTAGTTATAGGCTGAAGTTCTTTGTTGCTAAAAATCACCTGAGGAGTGGCTCTCTTTCTAACTGCAGTCTTCTTGACAGTCGTTTGCTCGATCATGTTCAACACGCCCTTCTCAAAGGTCTAAGTACACAGAGGGTGTGGCACTGCGCATGCGCATATGCATTCCCCTCCAGAGACTAAGTCGAAAGTGCGTCCAAAACAAAAATACGCCCTCCCCGGGCGTTCAAGTTGTTTTTTTTTTGGACGCACTTTCGACTTAGTCTTCGCATAGATAATAGAGTCGTAACCGGGATGGGAAACATCTCGTGATGCGCATATATTCCATAGTTAAACGCGCGGACATTCCGCGTTGCAGCTGTGGGTTGCCTTGAGGGAGAAGGAGCGACCGACAGACAAGCAAAAAAGCTTCAGAAGCGAGGAGTATACTGAAGCTGGTGAGTTTTGTGGGGTACTATGCGGTTTGGGAAGGGTTGCGCTACAATTAGAACTAAAATTTGTGTCTGATAGTTGATTCTGGTGTAGTCATTTTAAGGTGGCACGGTACCCTGTATTTTCAAGGTCAACAAACCTGGAATCCAAGTTGATAGTCTTCTTTGTCTTGTTAAAATTTTAGCGCACAGTCCGTTTTGGGAGTTTCAAACCGTTCACGGTCCGTAAAATTGGGGATTTTCCCCATTTCCTGTCGGCATTGGCATCCAATAATCAGTTTATAATTAAGTTAGTTAAGATGTGGCCTGGCGGCACCCTTCATGTGGTGCTCGGAACTTTGAAGATAAGCTTAGATCGACTTAAAAAAAAAAAAAAAAAAAAAAAAAAAAAAAAAGAGAAGGAGTTTAGTAGAGTGCTGTAGTGTCAGTAGCTGTGAGTAGTGCGTGATGCCTGCTTGTGAAAGCAAGCTTGTGTCTAGAAGCAGCAGAAAGGCCACAGTGGCCAAGACTGTATTTGTTGAGTAGGCCCAGGTCTCGCGGCCGTATGCCTAGTCTAGTTGGTGACCGTGGCCAGGTGCTTCGAGTGCTGGGCTGGGCTTTAACTAGAATACGCAATTTATCGTTTGTGCTACAGTCTGACAGACAAGGGAGCTGAACGGTGGCTATGTGTGGAACAGAGCCGTGAGTTGTTTAGCGACATAAGGGGGAGAGGTGGGGCTAGTAATGCTTGCTTCCACTCGTGAATGAGCCCCTCCCGTAGACAAGCTGTGAATTTTTCGAAATGTGCATTCATTTTGGTGCAGTCAAAGTTGTCCATTCCAAGAGTAGTGACAAACATGAGTCTAGCCTGACTTTGAGAGTAGCTTTGAACAAAAGCTGGCATAGATTGATTTGAGATACATTGGTGGTTGGGACGCTACCTACAGTGAGCGTGTAGATGCGTCCATCGAGTGGCAATTTTGGGTTCATGAATATATTAATGAGCTACTAAAACCCTTTTTAAAATTAACAAAGCAAGATTGCCCTAAACCAAACCCTAACCCTGAAACTAGGAGTAACCCTGGTCCTGACTGTAACCCAAGTTTATGTTTTCGTTAACCTCCGCCGAGGGACGACCGTGCCACCTTAAAGCTTTAAACAAACGCCTCTGTTTTCTTAATCTTTTGTGAAGCAGTTGCTCTCAGTGTAGGTGTATGGCTTTAGTTTAGAAGAAAGCTCCGAGTCTGAAGTATTGCATGGTAATAATTTGTGATGCTAGAAACATTTTTTCCTTCAGTTACAGAAGCTATACTGCCATATTTAGCCTACGGTAGGTAAAGAAGTTTGTGAAGCAGTTGCTCTCAGTAGAGGTTTATGGCTTTGGTTTAGAACATTTCAGAAGAAAGCTCTGAGTCTGAAGTATTGTATGGTAATATTACACAATGCCATAAACTTTCTTGGGGAGCAGTTTGTGGGGGAGAGATTATGGACATTTCATTTTTGATGTAGGCCTAGCTCTTGTCTAGTCTTGTTTCCAGACCACTTTTTTTTTGCCTGCTGAAAAGTAGTCTGGGTACGAGACTAGTCTCGCAAGCCAGACCCACTTCTGCAAAAAAGGAAGGGTCTTGTGAACTACATACACAAGCCGTGTCCCACCAGAATGCAATTAGCTGGATGACATAACCAGATTTCAAATAATGCACTCTTGAATTACTTGTTGCGGAGTAAGCACACTCTCTAAGAAGCATAGTCAGTGTTTTTACAACTCCTGCAGTAGTGGAAAATATGTCCTACCTCTCTTTTGCTTGTGTACACAGTTCACCAGACCCTTCCCTTTTATTTTGCGGAAGTGGGTCTGGCTTGCGAGACTAGTACGAGACTAGCTCTTGTCTTTGTGTAAGTTATATGGCTACATGTATGCACTCCCTGTACACATTACAGATATGGGTGGGAGAAAATTTCAGTTGGGCATGCATTGGCAAGAGAGAAGAGAGGAAAAATGAAGCACGAAACACAATCTTACTCCGTATCTGCAGGGAACCGCCAGTCATGATTACCATTCACAGTACCAATTCCATGACAGCTAGTTGATATCTGGCCACCAAGTCTGGTGCAAACTTATCGCTACACTCACCCTCAATGACTGATTCTTCTGATCCAGTGGACTCTGCTTCAATGACCCAATTCTCTGGTTTTCAGTGCCAAAGAGGTTGTGTACATGGCAACTCAACATTCAAGAGTTTGTTAGCAGTTTCTTTGTACAACTGTATAGTGTATTAGTGTGTGTATTTATTAGTGCATTGCCATTGTTATGTGCACTTGCAACTTCAGTGTACATGCACGAGGAGCCTCTCTAGTCATGCTCCATCTTTTTTGTAGCTGTAGTGTAGTTACTCCAGCTGCATGTAAACCACTGCATCTGAGCGTCCGACGCGATAAACACGCACTGGTTTCATGGCTCCGGACCGCCACGCTCACCTTGCCTTATTATGTACGTTACCGGAAGTAGTAACGCGGAGTGGCGGAGATGTTTCCAATCCCGGTTACTGCGGTTTTACGCCATCTTGCAAAATTTGACTTAGAAACGCGTTGTACGTTATTGCGCATGCGCCAATGAATTTTCAAATTTTGTGTGTACATACTTAGCCTCGTTCCCAGACCTATTGTGCATGGTAATAGCTAGGATGGCTAGTGGCAAGTGGTACTACGCCATAGAGACCGAACCATTAGTCTCGCAGAGCCAGACTTTCACTCGAGTGAGTCTGGCTCCGCGAGATTTAATACTGAATCACTGTCAGGGGCTGTAGTAGTCTCGTGCCAAAACTACTTTTCGCCGAGCGGGTGCGCGCGAAAAATGCGGTCTGGGAACGAGACTAGGGCTGTAGAGGAAGCAAAAAGTTTCAACCGCTTGGGATTGAAATATGATCTCAATAACGCGCGCCTGCACTCGCTCTCCGCCTGAATCCCCGAACATAAGCCCTCGCGCTACAAGGAGCTGCATATTTTGACGAGGAGTAGACCAAGCTCAACACTCAAACATACACAAGCTCGTGACACCGGTTAGCGCATGCGCAGTCTCGTACAACGAATTCAAAACACAATTTTTGCAAAGGTTCCTGTTAGGTACAGGCCGAATACCGCATCCGGTGGGTGGAGTTATGGGCGTGACCTTGTCTCCGCCGTGAAAAGGGGATACACCCGCTTTGGCATCATCTCATTAAATATTTATAAGACAACTTCGTGGCGCGGCTGGCATTTGCATGGCTGTTGTACTTTGACCTCGACTGCTGACTTTTGCTTGCTTGGCAAGGCACCCAGCCAACTGTTCTACAGCTCTTCCTAAGCAAGGTATTCAGTAGAGATTTACAAGTGTGCCAATGCATCAGAACTCAAAAGTTGATGTAAAACTCAGCAGTAGTCCATGTGGGTTACATAAATTATAGCCTACTCTGGGGCGACAGGCCTGTGTTTCATTGTGAACGGTTTGGTTGGTGACATTGACAGATGAAAATGTGTTGGCCAGCATTTAATCTCGTCACATGTTGGATCTTTGTCTTTATCGCAGTGAAGGAATTATGCCTATGGAGTGAACTGAAATGGCAGTAAATAGTCAAATCCTGATAAACACGTTGACTTTTGTCAGTATAGGAAATACCATTTCTGCATAAAAATGATTTACTCAATAGTATAGTACAATGGAACTTTGATCTAACTTCCCTGGAAATGCTATTAATAATGGCCATGAGTGGCGAGAGTGCATCTGTAAATCTGAGGGTAGCCTGAGAACAAGGCTAGCGGACTTAAAGCTATATGTAGGCACTGGAACTGGTATGGCTGGTCAGACCATGGCCAGATTTTTTTTTCCAGCCGACTTGTCCAACTTGGTGCGGTTTATGCTCATCTTATGCGTGTTCTTGTTGCCGGACTAAAGTCGGGTAGATTAGCTGTATAGTTGTGATCATGTAAAACAGTACATGGGAACCTTCTGGTTTGAAGTACCTATCTTGCAGTGTAGCTACCTGTTTTAAGTTCGACAAGAGCATTTCCTGACTGCTAAAATGTATGTCTAAAAGTCAGTTTCCTCACGCATTTTATCGAACAGCCTCATACTCCTCAACTTTCTTTTAGTGGCCCTGTATTGGTACGTTTTCTATGCATACAAGTAACTATCCAGGCTGGATGGGGAGACATTTACCACAGTACAAGTGCTCAACCCTTCGGTGTATCATCATGTACACTTTGACAGTGTGGTTTGTTTAGAACGTACATTCATCAGTCAGGACACAAAGTTGTTTCCAGGCAGCGGCTGAGTGTTTTCATCAGCACAGTTGGTGGCTAGAACCCAGTCTTTTTCATACTGGGTGCTGCAGTGCATTTTGACCTCAACGAACTTGGCAAGGTGCCCAGCTAACCATTAGCATTTGTCTCACAAGGTTGGGTGCTTGTACTACGGTAAAAATGACCGAAATGTAGATGACAGGTATTTATCAAGTGAGTGAAATCTCAGTAACCTGGTTGTGGAGATGCAAACATTACCAATATCTTCAACCAACTTTTAGAATACACATGCCACTCCAACACAGGCCTGTCGCCCCAGGATGGAGAGTCTAAAGAACTTCACGTACATGTAACCAGAGTAGGCCATAATTTATGCAACCCACATGGACTCCTGCTGAGTTGAGGTACAGGCCGAATGCCGCATCCTGTGGGTGGAGCAATGGGCGTGACCTTGTCGGGGATACACCCACTTTTTGACATCATCTCATTAAATATTCATAAGACAACTTCGCGCTGGTATTTGCATGAGTGTTGTACTTTGACCTCGACTGACTTTTGCTTGCTTGGCAAGGCACTCAGCCAACTGTTCTACAGCTCTTCCTAAGGTATTCAGTAGAGATTTGCAAGTGTGCCAATGCATCAGAACTCATAAATTGATGTAAAACTCAGCAGGAGTCCATGTGGGTTGCATAAATTATGGCCTACTCTGGTTACATGTACGTGAAGTTCTTTAGACTCTCCATCCTGGGGCGACAGGCCTGTGTTGGAGTGGCATGTGTATTCTAAAAGTTGGTTGAAGATATTGGTAATGTTTGCATCTCCACAACCAGGTTACTGAGATTTCACTCACTTGATAAATACCTGTCATCTACATTTCGGTCATTTTTACCGTAGTACAAGCACCCAACCTTGTGAGACAAATGCTAATGGTTAGCTGGGCACCTTGCCAAGTTCGTTGAGGTCAAAATGCACTGCAGCACCCAGTATGAAAAAGACTGGGTTCTAGCCACCAACTGTGCTGATGAAAACACTCAGCCGCTGCCTGGAAACAACTTTGTGTCCTGACTGATGAATGTACGTTCTAAACAAACCACACTGTCAAAGTGTACATGATGATACACCGAAGGGTTGAGCACTTGTACTGTGGTAAATGTCTCCCCATCCAGCCTGGATAGTTACTTGTATGCATAGAAAACGTACCAATACAGGGCCACTAAAAGAAAGTTGAGGAGTATGAGGCTGTTCGATAAAATGCGTGAGGAAACTGACTTTTAGACATACATTTTAGCAGTCAGGAAATGCTCTTGTCGAACTTAAAACAGGTAGCTACACTGCAAGATAGGTACTTCAAACCAGAAGGTTCCCATGTACTGTTTTACATGATCACAACTATACAGCTAATCTACCCGACTTTAGTCCGGCAACAAGAACACGCATAAGATGAGCATAAACCGCACCAAGTTGGACAAGTCGGCTGGAAAAAAAAATCTGGCCATGGTCTGACCAGCCATACCAGTTCCAGTGCCTACATATAGCTTTAAGTCCGCTAGCCTTGTTCTCAGGCTACCCTCAGATTTACAGATGCACTCTCGCCACTCATGGCCATTATTAATAGCATTTCCAGGGAAGTTAGATCAAAGTTCCATTGTACTATACTATTGAGTAAATCATTTTTATGCAGAAATGGTATTTCCTATACTGACAAAAGTCAACGTGTTTATCAGGATTTGACTATTTACTGCCATTTCAGTTCACTCCATAGGCATAATTCCTTCACTGCGATAAAGACAAAGATCCAACATGTGACGAGATTAAATGCTGGCCAACACATTTTCATCTGTCAATGTCACCAACCAAACCGTTCACAATGAAACACAGGCCTGTCGCCCCAGAGTAGGCTATAATTTATGTAACCCACATGGACTACTGCTGAGTTTTACATCAACTTTTGAGTTCTGATGCATTGGCACACTTGTAAATCTCTACTGAATACCTTGCTTAGGAAGAGCTGTAGAACAGTTGGCTGGGTGCCTTGCCAAGCAAGCAAAAGTCAGCAGTCGAGGTCAAAGTACAACAGCCATGCAAATGCCAGCCGCGCCACGAAGTTGTCTTATAAATATTTAATGAGATGATGCCAAAGCGGGTGTATCCCCTTTTCACGGCGGAGACAAGGTCACGCCCATAACTCCACCCACCGGATGCGGCATTCGGCCTGTACCTTACAGTTAATATCGCATGCGCAAGCTCGTGCGCAAGTACAGAAGAGTTTAACATTTCGCGGGATTTTTGCGCCAGCCACGTGGAAACAAACTATGAGTGTAGTAGCGAAGGTTTCAGCGTCTCCACTTGCAGTATCTACTGTAGTTGAGCTTCTGAAGAACCCCCCAAAAGAAGCGATCTCCAGTCTTCCACCAGTCAAACCAAAAGCTGGAGAAGTTTATCTCTTCTCTCCAGGGGGGAATGTGTTAAAAAAAGGTATGTACTATCTTGATATGATACACAGTGCATTATTTGAAATCCTCAAGGTGAATGCTAGGTGAAATTTTTTGAAGGGTACTGTAGTTCTACCACCCAGGCCATTTGAAACCAAATATATATTGTTACTATATTTTACAGATGACTGGAAGAGTGACCAATACCGTTGGGTTAACCAAGGGGTGAGGAAACTACCAAAGAAATCCCCCAAAGTCAAAAAGACTTACTTTCAGGTAGATAATCCCAAAGGAGCATCATCTGAATTTTGCCGACATGCATATGAACTTGTGCCCTACAATAACTTCGTCCTGATTCACTATCTGGGAGATGAGAATGCAGCAACTGACTTTCCCCATGGAAATAGAAAACATGATAGCCGGAAACATGTTCGAACATGTCCATCTCTATTGAGTGACTTGAAGGCTCAGTGCCAAAGTGCCACAACATCCAAAGTGTACAAATCGTCCATCCCAAAGCTCCCACCTACTCCACACATTCCGGTTCTACAGCCACGTGATTCCAAGCAGGTAGAAAATGTCCGAACCAAAATTCTGCAAGAGCAAAGAATCTCTCATGACACCCTGTACAACTTACATGAACTAGCCATTGACATGCCAGATTTCATCCACCAGATCAAAACATTCCCAGATCTTGTCTGTGTCTGTGGTCAGAAAGCTATGCTCCAAGAACTTGATCGTGTGCTCCTCGTCAAGTCACCATCTCCTCAGTTGCTGTCTTACGACACTACATTTCAACTTGGTGATTTTTATGTTTCTGTACTGTCCTTTCGCCACACTCTATTCAAGGAAACACCAGTAATACCTGCAGCATTCTTAATCCATGAGCGCAAATTTCAACCTCACCATGAAGAATTTCTTGCAACATGCACAAAGCTAGCTCACTCCTTGCGAAAATGTAGCTACCCAGTAATAACGGATGAGGAGAGGGGAATTGTTAACGCAATCACCTCAACTCTACCTGCAGCAATTCGCCTACGATGCTGGAATCATATCTTCCAAGATGTCACAAGATGGCTTTGCAGTCATGGTGCCAAATCAGAGGAAATCTCCATCTACCTCACAGATGTACGTGACCTGTTTCACCAAGCTTCAGAGGTGGAGTACAGAGAAATGCTAAAAAAGATCAGACAAAAATGGAGTGCACCATTTCATGAGTACTACACCAATGAAATAGCACCAGACATCACCTCAATAGCAAGGTGGGTAATTGAGCCCTACGGGGTTTATGACCCATATAGTGGTATTACCAACAACCAGGCAGAGGGCCTAAATTTTGTGTTGAAGCAGCTCCAAGAATGGAGAGAGGCTCCAATAGATTGCATGGCCTTGGCTCTCCACCACCTTCAATCCTACTATTTGGTGGAAATTGCCAGAGGACAACATGGCATGGGAAATTACCATCTGCACTCACAGTACCTACAGCTTAGAGAGTTGACTCCCATTCCCACCTCATCCTTCAGTCCTGATGAAATTGTCAGCAGAATCAGGGGGAAGTTAGCTCATTCAACTGAACAAGAACAAACCCCCAAAGTACATCTGTCTAATTCTAAGCATGATCCAGGAACACAATTCAGCCGAGTGGAACGAGCAAGGCTAATTGTCGACCAAAACCGAATTAATCTTGACACAAAACTCCACACGTTTACAGTTTTGGGCTCAGAAAAAGCAAGCTGATTGATATCAGTTTACCATACATCTAAAGTTGTGCTACCAGATTTTTATAATCATACTCCAGATGATCCTGAGGTCTTCTCTGATGCTGGAGAAGCTCTGAACATAATGTGGGAGCTGTTAACTCAGAGTAACAATAATCCAGGTGAAAATCAGCCAGCCTGTGCTCCATCTGATCCAGGCCTGCAAGGTGGGAGATTCTCCCTAAGGCATTTGCAACGTATAAGAAGTTAGTATGCATGTATTTGTTCTGATACAGACTCTGAAGACGAAGATATACCACCTTTGCCACCACCCATGCCCAGTTTGTCTGAACTGTCAAATATTCAAAAAGGTCAGGCAAGCAGATTAGAATTTAATTGGCTGCTAGTGATATAGACATTAATCACTTACCAACCAGGAGGAAATGGCTCAGAGGTGACTTCTTCTGGGAGCAGTCTCACTGACCCATTCATACCACCCACAGCCATCTTGGTTAATGTTGTTATGTGGATTCAGAGAGAGAGACAGTGTGTGTGTGCATGCGTGTGCGTGCATGTGTGTGTGTGTGAGTGTGTGTGTGTGTGTGTGTGTGTGTGTGCGTGTGCGTGCATGTGTGTGTGTGTGAGTGTGTGTGTGTGTGTGTGTGTGTGTGTGTGTGTGTGTGTGTGTGTGTGTGTGTGTGTGTGTGTGTGTGTGTGTGTGTGTGTGTGTGTGTGTGTGTGTGTGTGGCCTTGTGACAGGTAGTCTCCCCTGTGCATATTTGGCTCCATTTCCTTCAATATGAGAGATATCAGATATCCAACAGAGGCAACGCACTATTGATGATTTCCCCCAATTTCAGAGCATCATATTAAAGGCATGCCATGTTCAGGCAGGAGATATCTATATAGCACAGGGGCTTCAAATGAACAGTTAGTTCGTTCTTCAAAGCATTCAAACATTGTTTATTTGAGCTTGCACACACTGCAAAAACAAGTTGGTTGCTTTAACCACAGAGTGGTTACCCTGGTTGCAGACAAACTGGAGAGACCCATTCATACCACCCACAGCCATCAAACAAGGTTACCTAATTGACTTTGAATAACCATATCTATAATTTCAATGTTAGCTCTGCCATCTAGACAAAGGAAATGATGGGGAATCAAAAAGAACTGGGAACAAAAGAACACAACAATCAGAAGCACTGCAAACAAAGAGAAGAAAAGTGACAACATCTACTGGGTAGGAGATGGTTGATGAGCTGGCACAACAGAAGCCACCAACTGTGTCTCCTCATCCAAATTACAAGCAATGTAGCGTATTGATGTTATTGTGATAGACAATTACTGTGTGTGCAACTCAATCAGCTTTTATCCATGCATTGGGAGAGCAAAATGCATCCTTGCATACTTGACATTTCAAATCAGAAAAACTCAGGTGCTAACATCACATCCAGCAAATTCTTCAGTGCCCCACAAAGATAAAAAGGTTGATTCATTTTTTTTTGGTAGAGAAGTCAAGAGGTACATCAAAGCTGCCAACACATGTTGCTGAAGGGCAGAAATGCAAAGGTAAGTAACTTCCATTGAAGTAAGCATGTTTGAGCTCATTAATCGGGTTAATTTTTTTACCTACTCAGATTCAAGCACCAAACCTACTGCTTTAAAACCCACGACTAGAAATGCCAGCACATTCAAAGATCAAAAACAGAGACCCTCTGCAACTGTTTTTGTAACGTCATTGAGTGCACTTCAGAAGCACAGGAAAAGTCGTGAGAACCTTGCAGGTTGAGCTAAAAGTGCATGCTGAATCAATTTATTTGATGCTGTTTACATTTCACTTATATTTCTCCATCTAGAAAGTGAACACAGTAAATGCAGTAGGACCCAGCCACTGAAGTACACTCCTCTGAACAGTGAAACCAGCAGTGATATGGTTATTAATTTTGTAGCTACTTTTGTGCACATAATTGGTGTATCTACATTTGTGCATGTCCATTACCAATTTCACTTATTCATTTGTAGATGCAAGTTGATGCATCACCTCTCATCACAGTGTTGTGCAAGAAGTGTCACAGGCACTATCCACTAAGACAAGCACAGCATCATGCACAGAATTGCACCCATGTGGAGACAATAGAAAGGTATCATGCACACATGTTGCAAGTAGTTATTAGTCTAACAAACAAACCTGTAAAACTAAACTATCAAGCATATAGCTGACTGACTTATGGTATGAAATAACTAGCTGGTTATATAGCTACTCTTTTAACACAAGGAAAGGTCCATCCACCAAACTAACTGCTAATTTACAGCTCACAGTGCTAATGACACAGTGCAATAATCACAACAATTAGCAAGTACAGGGTTCAAACGAAAATATGTATGACTATTGTGTAGTCAGTTGTAGCACAATTTTTGCAGTATAGGTAAGGTAAATTGTATGCTTCAACAATACAATACAGCACTCCTCTTACCTCCGGGCTGAGTCTCTCCCTGTGACAATGGATCTTTCAGAACCCAACAATCCCTCTGTTGTCAAAGTGCCCAAAGATCCATCTGGGGTTAAAGAACTCCCACTGGCCAAGGATTCCTCTTTAGTCCAAAATTCTCGAGTGGAAACAAGTACAACTGTCCTGGAATATAGTCCAAAGCAGGTCAAAATGTCAGCAAGCGATCTGAGACTAATTGCCTATGGACATGCACTAAATGACAAGGTAACAGAGTTGTTATTGTGTAGATGTAGATTGGTATTGTACATTTCTCATTTGTATAGGTGATAGATTTCTTCATGTGCTTGCTAAACGAATTGGAGGAGAGAAGACATAAAGAGGTAGATGATTTTTCAGTACTGTATGTTACCATAGAAATCCAGCCTTTTCTTCATAATTTAGCTGCCAATTGTCAGAAGACTGCACCAAAAGAGGGTTTTGTGTACCACCACATTCTTCTATGAATCTCTGTTGCGGTTGAAGAGTGGGCAGAAAGGATATTCCAGACAGATTGTAGCAACACATATCAAGGGTTTTTTTAGTTTAAATAGCAATATGCTATGCCCATTTGATGAACTATATTAGTAATCCTTTATACAATTGCAGGTGAGGGTAACAGAAATTTCACGCCTCTTGGTACCCATCAATTGCAATCGAAACCATTGGATATTGCTGGTAAGAAGTAAAAGTGTATGTGGTAGATGGAATAGGCAAGTACTTTGTAGTATGCTATTGAGTGGGATGGAACACCAATTTTGGCATTCCTGCACATTCTAATAACTCACTGTTACGTACATAGGTGTATGACTTGGAAAAGCATAATATCAAGAGTCTTGACTCCCTGACTTCTACTGCCAATCATGTACAGCGGGTGTTGACTATAAGGTAAGGTACAATAGCATTAAGCAGGCATGTGTAAAATTTTAACTTCTCTCAGATGACAGTTGTCACCCCCCCCCCCAACCCCCAACAACCACCACCACCACCCTATAAAAAGTCACTTCTTGAACACCCTCTTTCAAGATGAGGGCTTCAGACAGAATGTGCATGAATGGTGCATTAGGCTGATGAAGGTAAACACTAATAAAACGTAGTGTAGTGTGCAACTATGCATACACAATATGCACAAGTGATACATTATGTCAATGTGATATAGGATCTGCCCCAGCAGGAGTCCAACAGTGTTGACAGTGGGGTTTTTGTTTGCAAGGTAATGTATTGTGCTCATGCTGTTGTATAAGGCTCAGTGATAAGAATGCAGTGACTGACAGTTTGCAGAGTGTGCAATGTTGAAGTTGCCATTTCACATTGGGCAAGATGCTGATAGTCTTAGAAAGTGGTTACTGCAGGAACTAATTGCAAGGTACACTAAATTATATCTTACACATGTACACATGCAGCAACATGAATGGTACTTTCTCTATGTAGCTCGAGTGTTTGTGAATCATTTTCCTCTACTGGAGCTATAAACAAACTTGTTGAAGAGTTCAGGGATACACTGAATGTCGACATAACCAGGACTAAAAAGGTATAAAATTCTTCATTGCATTGGCTCTCTTTATCGGTTCACATTGCCTACGTATGTATTCTGAAAAGTGAGCATCCACACAATGTGTCTCTTGTGCTTTACAGTGTCTTTCACCAAAACATATCCAACAGATCACACAACACAGCTCAGGTTAGAAACCTCGCCATGCAAATTGTAATAATCACATACATGTGAGATTGTTATTACACTGCACTTCAGATGATGATGGAACTTCAGATGATAATGGGTCATCAGATGATGAACAAGCCTTTCCTAACATCGGTACAGTTGTGTATATACAACTTGCTGGAAGTAATGCTTATATTCAATATGTTGTCCCATGATAACCACAGGTGAAGATGACATGCTTGTTCCTGATTTCTGGCCAGAAATCATACCTAATCCAGAAGATAGCACTTTTGCCTACACCACACCAAAAGAATCATACATAAGGGCATTGAAAAATATCATGCAGTCATCAGCACTTGGCATTCCTATCAGGTACGTATATCGTTGTTCTCCTGGTACTGCTATGTGGTGTGATCCTTGAGAAGGACTTTACTGTGCTGGAAATGGCATCTGTTGCTTTCAGGGATGGAAAAACCTCTAGGGGTACAATAATTGAAGCCCTGAAAAAGGCTGAAATAAGTTTATAACAAACAACTTTAAAGATAGCTATACTGGCAAGTGTTTACTTCATAACTGCAGGATCATCTGCGGAATGTGGCCTGTAACCCACGAAGAAGTCAGTTTTATAGTAATCTTTCAAGCTGCAGTTCCAGGAAACTCACTGCAATCCCAAATGATACACGGCCCCTTTCAAACCCGATTATTGTAAGCCCATTACTAAATGACAAGATGCAGCACTTTTCATTTTCTCTTGCTTACTATATAGGTGAATGAAGTGATACATTTCCTTCAAACCATTGCAAATAGTCAAAAAGAAACTGGAAAACACTCAATTCCTACTGGTGTTCTGACACGTGAGGTCCTATGGCCGGAGGTAAAGTTCTTTATTTGTACACTTGTAGTGCAGTCTACTGACTACTACTTACCAATACGCAGGCAATGGCTGCTATTCTTCAAGAACAAGAAACACTACAAAAACCTGCATAACGTTGGCTGTTCGTTCCAAGCATCAAGACAATTTCATCATTAATAATAACAAATTGTGCTCATTTACCATAACTCATTCCTTCCTATTTATCATGTGATTCAGTTTTAAAACTATGACTACCATAAATCACAAACATTGTCAATTGCAGTTGTAATTTAGACTGAAGTGTACAAAAACCGTGATACATAGTTGATTTCTTGTAGTTCAGCTCCAACAATGAAATGGGAATGTCATCACACTTCAAATATTTATTAACCTGGCTCAATCATTGGTGCATCCAATGATACAATTCCCATGCCCATAGGTTAATTTCATGGGCTCACAGCTCCATACATATTTGATGGGTTGTTGCCATACTTTAACATAATATAAACTTCAATTGCTGCTGTGTCCAAAGGCACAAGTCCTATGTCCATACAATATGGATATCACCGTACGTTCCGGCGAGCTGTCTTGCGCATGCGCCTTTTGACCTTTGGTCCGTTCCGTGTTTTAGGGTAGAGTTCTGGTCCGTTCCGGTCCGTTCCGTTCCGGGAATTAGGGACGGCCAAAACCACAGTACGACTCTATTATCTATGGTCTTCGGACGGCAATGCATATGCGCATGCGCAGTGCCACACCCTCTGTGTACTTAGACTTTTGAGAAGGGCGTGTTGAACATGATCGAGCAAAACGACTGCCAAGAAGGCTGCAGTTAGAAAGAGAACTAGTCCTCAGGTAATTTTTAGCAACAAAGAACTTCAGCCTATAACTACAATGTACTTCCAGTGAACTGTGAGCAAGACGGGAAAGCATCTGGCCACTGTTCAATTTGATTTGTCTCCTCTAGAAATAATTTGCCAAGGACAATCATGATAGTGGGTCATATAGTATATTCTAGCCATTAAGACACTCCAGCAACCTGGAAACTCTCAGGGAATGTTGTCCCTGGAATGGGCAGCAATTAGAACTCATATAGTCAGTACATCATTCCAGCTACCTTGGAAACTCTCAGGGAAAGTTTCACAGGAATGGGAAGTAATTAGAACAAGCTAATGTTGCTCTGACGGATAGCCTAAAAGGCGCAGAGATCCATACTTAACTGTCTATTGAGCTCAAGTTTAATATGCAAGGGGTTAAAAGCAGTGAGACTTGCCTGGTGGCAGACATTGAAACAGTGACGTTGTAGAGATCAAGGCTAACTAAGCAGAAGCAAACAAGACTACCATTTGAAGTGAAAACTGAAAAACCATGCTCTTCAATGACATATACAACTCATGGCATAATGGACTAATAAGTAACTTATGGCTACAAGCCATTGTGGTGTCACTACACTAGATGATGAAGAAACTGAACCAGTTAGTACACTTGAACTATATGCTCCAACTGTGGCACAAGACATCATTATAAAAATTCCTTTGCAAATGACAACTATATGATATATACATTCATGTTGCTACTGTTTCGTTAATTTAGTTAAATTTTTAACACAAATGTGTAGTTTTCCAGCTATAATTGTGTTACATAAAATCCTCATTTGCATACAGGCTTTTGCACTGTCCAGCTTTATGGAAAAGCAGACTGGGAACAAGACTAGAATAACTGTTAAATAAGGTTGTCTTAGGCCATACCAATCTATTTTTTGCTGCTCAAATAGATGAATTGGGTCAGTAGGTAGGCTTAAAAACGATAACCAGTGATCATGATACTGGCAACAGTTTTGCTACAAAGTGTACACTTACAGCTCTCCAAAATAGTCACACCGCCTACAGTTGACGATCTTGGCCTTTTTATCTTCAGGCCCTATTTTGGTGAATATTATCCATGCAAAAGATGACACCACTCTGACAAAGTCAGCTTGCAGATTCATATGCAGTCTGTAGACAATTATTTTTGAGTAGCCAGGTCTGACCAACATAAAACTACACTGGCATGACCTTAATCATCAACTACAACTACAAATGAATACATTAGTCCTTGTAACAATCATCACTGATGTCCTTGGAAGTTGTTGTTTTTTTGCATCCTGTATCAAAAAATCAAGACTGTTTGCATTAGCCCAGTTTACATTTAACACTTAGACTGGTTTCAAAACAGTTAAAAGTTTACACAGCTATTAGTCTCGTGGGCCAGACTCCCACGTGAGAGTCTGGCCTGCGAGACTAAACTGCTGTATTATTCATCAGGCTTAAAAAAATGCTGATGGAGATTGCAAATTGGGAGTTGAAACATTGCAAGATTCAAGTTTGTCCAGCAAAAAAGTGTGTCAAAACTTGTCTATAACAAGGTCGCATTGTTTTCAATTTTCAAATTCCATGCAGATATCATGAAAACACAGGACCATCATTGTCCCTGCCAAATTATGACTTCCACAGGGAGACAACGGAAATTGAATGGTGGCAGATACTTTCCAGTCTTGTTCACAGTTCACTGATAGTGCATTGTAGCTATAGACTGAAGTTTTTGATGTTAAAGGTTACCAGAAGGATAGCTTCCTTTCCAATTGCCATCTTCATAGTATCGTTCGGCTCAATCATGTTCAAGCAACATGATAACACACTCTCACATGATTCCCCGCCACCCCACAGAATATGTAGCAGTTCAATAGTCAGATCAGTGTAAATCTCTGGGTCCTTTCTGTTCCTCATCAGGTAAACTCAAGATAGTTCTAATTGCTACCCATTCCTGGGGAGTTTCCAGGTTGCTGGAATGTCTTAATGGCTATATGACTCACTATCATGATTGTCCTTGGCAAATTATTTCTAGAGGAGACAACAGAAATGGAACAGTGGCCAGATGCTTTCCAGTCTTGCTCACAGTTCACTGGAGGTACATTGTAGTTAGTTATAGGCTGAAGTTCTTTGTTGCTAAAAATCACCTGAGGACTAGCTCTCTTTCTAACTGCAGTCTTCTTGCAGTCGTTTTGCTCAATCATGTTCAACACGCCCTTCTCAAAGGTCTAAGTACACAGAGGGTGTGGCACTGCACATGCACATATGCATTGCCGTCCAGAGACCTATGCAGAAACTAAGTCGAATTAAAGTGCGTCCAAAAAAAAACAACGCCCTCCTCATGCAGTTTGTAGCATGCGACATCCCCAGGTAAAATGATCTAAGAGAATACGGTGTCCCCAATTTCTCGCTCTAGATAATTTTGCACCCCTAACGGTACCGCGCCATCTACTCATGCATGCAGTCAAGTACAAGTTATGGGTAGGATGACTTGGATCGATGTATAGGCCTAAACCGATTTATAAAACAGCTGAAATCGGTAGGGAATTAGTTTCAGTGGAAGTCTTCAACTCTGAGCCACTTAAGATCGACATGATACCAAGGAAGAAAAACGAGAGTCACATTTAGCTATATTAGGTCATGAAACAACTTGGACAAGGTCTACGAACAGGTACGTATGCTGCTTCTCGCTACCCAGCTGCTACCAAGGCAACTATCAGGAAGCAAGCAACTAAATGAATGGTCGTTACTGCAAAAGCAACTTAGTGGACTCCCGACCAGTTTCAATGAATGGCTGTTAGCTATTTAGTTCTAGTAGAGTATCAACTGCTAGCTACAAGCTCAAGCTATGGCCTAAGACGCCAGTCAGAAAGTGTTCCTCGTCTTAGGTGACACCATGCACAGTTTAAACAAACTTGCTCCTCTCACTATTGGTAAGGAAGTTGTAGCACATAGCTATAACCCTGTTTCTATCCGCGGTTTAGGCTGCATCTCAACCTTACTAGTGGTATTCGAAGGTGAGAGGGCAAATCAGGTAAGGTTCTAACTCCAATTTAGCTTTGAACAGCCTGTAAGTTTGGTCATAGAGGTTCATTGCTACATTGTGAACAGTGATTCAGAGATCTCTTTAGCTTAGCATAGCATAAAAATTGGTAACAACAGTGCAGGACGTTTTGGACCGTGGACTTTCGTCAGCAAAATGAGGTGAAGGTACACAATACAAGACCGATATAGGCTGATATAGACAGGGATTGATGATTGCTGAGTGAAAATGATTGACAGGAGGGTATTCATTCAAAGTATGGGAGCCAAGTCTGGTTTAAGACAAGACCACAGTCCAGATTCGAGTTCCTGCTGGTCTTCTTTATCCAGATGGCTTCTAGGACGCTTCTTTTCAGGTAGTGTGGTTCCGACTCAAGGATCTCCGCTCCTTCCCAACCTGTGTCCTTCATCCCATGCATCTACCACCACTCCATTCTTCCGGTCTCCAGCATATTTGTGCTCTGTTATCCAGGCCATTTTCCTAGTAACCTCCCAGTCTCTCCAATGTGGACCGAATCACAGTCCTGGCATGGAATCTGAAACACAACTTCCTTCCTATGCAGTAAAGACTGAGATCATTCGTCAGTCGACTTCGTCTTCGCTTTCGTCGTTCTAGTAGGCACTTATAAAGTCACGTTGCAGTGATAATATTGAGGTCAAAGGTCAGCTTGAGACTCAATAAGCTAACCACGTGCTGAGTCGCAGGCTGAGCCTGAGCAGGAACGTTCATGCTAGCTCCAGTGATGAGCAGAGGATTCAAGACTGTGCTTGAAGCTTGGAGGCGAGGCTTGCGCTCTGAGTCTGTCAAGAGCAGCTCTATTAACGGCTCTTCAGGAAGAATTTGGCGACCTGCAGCCTTCACTATCGTGGTACAGTTCCATTTTTGTACTTGTGCACATCTGAAATGAATAATGCACTTCCCAGATAGTTAGCAGGCAGTCAGTAACAGGAGATAGGATGTACTGAAGGGGCACATGGCCATATGTTTTGTAGTCACAACTGAGACCAAGATCAATTTTTACCACAGTTGACCATTGACCATGACCTTTGACCCCTTCAGTGTATCTCGTGTGCCACAGAATCAAGCTGCTACAAATAGCAGTGTAACAGCAGGAGGGAAAGACTTTTGCTCAATGGAGGGTTGTACTGCAAAGATAAAGTGTGGCAGGTTTTAAATGGGCTTTATGCACATGCGACTTGTTCGATTCAACAGTCAAAATTAGCCTCATTTCCAGGCCACTGTTTTGTTCGTGAGTCTGTCAACAGACACAACAATATTACAGCATTGACTACGACTGATAGAGCAACAGTAGTTTTATGGTATTGTTGACCAGCCGTTAAAAATCCATCTTGACTGTTGACTGCACTTTGACTGCGGTCATAGTTGTGACTACAGAGAATATACATGTAGAATATAGAAGGCATATAGAGGTGACTACTACAGAGAGCTAAATTCATGGAAATGTGAAGTCCCAAGGATCACAGTGGCAAGGGAACACATTAGCTGTTTCTCTCGCTGCTAATTCCCTGTCCCATATTTGTAGCTTTCTAGAACCACTTGATCGGTCATTGCAACTCCCTGCCCACTAATAAAAGTAAAGTGCATGGAACTAACGAATCTCTGAGTGGTTTTTGCTACTTCCTGGATGATTTGTGAAGAAGCCTAGCCTAAATGTTACTTTTTATTTTGAGTTGATATCCTGATAATAGTCAGAGATAAATACTTGCGAAAAGTGGCCACTAGATTCAAAAAGCCAAATCGGCAATTCACTTCCATTTGTGCGGTAATGGTGCCTTTAACGTCGTGTCAGGATAAGGTGCTTGCATTGCTTGCACCGCTATGTAGGGGTGGAGACATGCTGGTCGGGCTGACGCTGGCTCTTATCAGCAATCCGATTTATATTAGCTACCTGCTTTTTATGGCTACGACATGGTGTGTAGCGACTGGGGGTGGAGAGTGAAATGTTCATCTTTCACCCTGATCACGCTGAACCCTCAGGTGTCGACGGAGGTATTGTATAGACTAACTTGCATGCATAACTTGGGAGAGGGGAACTCTGGGTGGGGAAAAAGGCTGCTATACCTGGCTAGCGCCACCGAGAGTAGCACTGAACCTCACGGGCTTCCACAAGGTACCTACCTACCTATGCTGGCAACCGGAAGCAGTAGCGGATCGAACCACTAACCTGGCTCTTGTTGCTGCGTCCTGGCATTGGGGCCGGCTGCACGGCGCTGATCTCGGAATCTATTGTCGCTAACACGTAGAACAACTTTGGGCCAAGTTGATAGAGTAATGATGGTAGCTAGTTTGCGGGCTTACCTGATTGACAGCAAGATGCACATAGGAAACGACAGGCTTTCATTGTCACATGCTTTAGCACGTGTTCCTGAGCTGGCTCCTTGCTATGAGCTGAGCCCCTCCCTCCATTAACTATGTTTAACATCCTTAAATTACATTTTTATGTGGGGTACCTATTTTTGTATGGGTGCTTATAACATGATGTGGTGGTTGTAATCAAAGTAGGTGCTATATTCGTGGATGCCTATCCATACTAGCTTTGTTTTGCAACGAATTTGCTTACACTCTTAACCAACTTTTAGAGGAACCTTTGACCCTTACACAAATTACTGGTACTGCTAAACTAGCACATTGCTTTGGCTACACTGCAGGTAATTGTTGCCCTACCCACAAAATTGCTGATGGGGCAATCCAACAAGGTGCACATGGCCAACTTGGATGCAAACAGTTTGCAAAGAACAATGTGAAAGAGCACGCATGGGCGGAGCACCTTACAAGTCTGCCAAAGAGGGGAGTGGGCACTCTTTTGAGTGTTTCCGAATTTAACCATGAAAGAGTCTGTGAGCAAAAATAACTGAAATTAAAGTACATGTGGCAACTTATCGTTTCTTATCAGTGTAGGGTTTGTGTTTGTCAGCTAGCTGGCTGACAAAATCCTGTTGCTACATGCATGGTCTGTGTACCTTGACAAAATATGAAACCAGTGATGTTCAAAGACATTTTCCTGTAGTAAAAATACTTCTACTGTTGACTAAAACTTAGTAGTTGTGTTACCCTTCTTGTGTTTCCAACTCTGGAGCTACTGTCATACTGCTTAAACCATCCTGTCTTCTTCTGTTGGGCAGATCGGGTGTACCTCCTATGGGGTGAGTGCAGTTTACCTCGAAGAAAAGAGATTTCGGCAGATCAAGCCAATTGAACGTCCTGGCAGCCAACAGGATGACAGGCTGGAAAAGGTTTGTATTTTGTACTGCCAACATTGCTATATGGACTAACCTCATTCCCATGTCATTTGTACTGGTTTGGAAACAGTAGACACAATTGTCTGTCTTTCCCTTGTAGCAACACTTGCATAATTTGATAACTGAATATACCTCCAGAATCACTGCTGCTAATATGCCACAGTTGTACTACAAATTTTCCCTATGTTTCAGCTTGTATGTCCCTTGTTGTAGGTGGGTAAGATGATTTCGATACACAATATGTTCTTAGCCTTGCACCCAGCTTAACTAGTCGTCTCAACACAATGCTAGAGACTCCTCAGAACCACAAAGGCCATTGTGCATCAGCAAATGTGTACCTACCAGTAGGTTTTCAAGCGTAGTTTTATGCTTGTAGTTTTGTACACGTTCTTATGTTCGTGTCTACTTTTTTTTTTAGTTTTTGCGGCGGTTGCCAACTTTAGGAGCTGCTAACACATTCATGATCCGTAAGTTGAGGGTCCTAGTGTTGAGTTGTTCCCTGGCTCTTCTGCAATGATTTGAGCATGGTGTAAAGGCCAGTTGATGACTGTGAGTGACAGTAAATGTTGACCTACCAAAAGATTTTAATAGTCATCTCACTGTCGATGTGTAACTTTTACTTGGCTGTTACTCTAGGCTTAATGCTGGCAGGTCTTACAGTGTAATTATCTCTTCCTCGCTGCTATCATATACTTTTAGCTTGGGTCCTATATAGTGTAATTATCTCTTCCTTCCTGCTATCATATAGTCCTTGTTCTTCTCAACATTCGTGTGTTTCTGCTCTGGAGGGCACCAGGGTTTGGAAAGTTCATGGATACAAACTTCACATCAAGAATAACACACAGTGAGACACCTTGTATAAGAAGGGAGTGGGGTGGAGGGGAGGATTATTATTGGTATTCTAAGTACTGTTGAATCTCACAAGGTCCTTCATATTCTCTAAACTGTCTCGTAATGGTATATAGTTCACAGCAGAACATAGTCTATCCCCGGTATATATTTTAATGGCAGAGGAAATAATCAAAACACAATCTGTGTTATACTACTCCTCAGTACACCACATTGCAACTATAGCATACCACAGTATTCCATGATATAGGACAGTAGCCTCAGTATGTTGCATTTACATGGATTAAAGTACTGCTACAGTACCAATACAGCAGGTGATATTGCCATTACAGTCTACATGCAGATCTCGAAATTTAGTCCACCTGCATAGGAGTGTGACATCATCAACTCCGAGCTGTATATGATACATTGCCATCTGAAATCGCTTCTGAAGCAATTTCTGGACCAAGATGTCACTAGTCTGTTAGAGAGTGTACTGGGGATTTGAACTACCGTAGTTACCTTCATCTTTCTTTGTTAGCGTGCACAGGTGGAAAGCAATCTAAACGTAGAACTCTCAGAATGATGTGTTTATATAATTTCAGTGACCTGCACAACTTTCAGCAAGTGATCTCATAGCATCTCCTGTGTTTGCCTTATTGGAGTTAATAGAACAGTAGATCAAGTTTAGCCAAAGAAATTCAATACTTGGAATTTTTACTAATCCAATTATTTGCTGCACTAATTATTTTCTAGCGAATCCAATTTAGCGGAAGAGTATGTACCACAGAGCAAAACAAAACAAGCAGAGTCACTGGCAGAACAAAGGTGTTCAGTGCACCAGGAAGCATTCTTATCAACTTGTGAAGTCACCTGCAAAGGCATTGTATTGCACCAAGACAGTGTTCTTGTCAAAACAAATACAGACATGCAAAGGTGACTGACAATTCTGCACTTGCACAATTCTGGGAAAGTCTTAATACTGCAAGTAGTGAGCAACAAATTCTGAGGATAAGGAGACTTCCTTATGTGCATGGCTAGTACTTTTCTTGGAAAATATACTTCCATTATATCAATGGATCTAATTGAGCACAAGAAATTTAGGTTCCTGAATTTTTTTCGTGAATCTAATCTAGTGGAAGCTAGATTTGAAATTATTCTTTCTACCATTCTATTAGAATAATGACGGTAATGTAAATAACAATGATGTTTTATTTCCAAACTGTGTGTGTAATCTACTGCACTGATAAAAAGGGTGATCATGAAACAATAAAGCACAGAATATGGAATAATGGAATAATGAAACAAGATGACTTTTATTGACCGGAAATAGATCCGCTTTTGTCATTTGCCAACTGTACACATGCAGCTGCTATCAAGCTGCCAATACTAACTGTGTCTGGAGTTGTAGAGGCACAGTGAAAGCTGTGCAAGCCTTATGGGTGAACTGAGTAGTTGCCTTAAAGCTGTAAGAAGCTCTGTGAGCAGGCTGCAGGCTAATGGTTGTGTGTGAGCCAGCATTATCATAGTTAGCAGTGTAGGAGTCAACTGTCTATGGCTTTATGAACGGAAGGCCTTTGTTTGTTCTCACACTGCAAGGAAGATCATGATAAGATCGCAATCCCAAGCTGGGTCTTGTAAGCCATTTTCCTGCAAACGGTTTCTCTCAGTCTGCATGTTTATGTGTTACTTAATGCTCTTAATTTACTTTTCAACTGCGTTGAGCAAACTTGCATTATACCTTCCATGGGTGAGGGGTTACAACACTTCTTAGCCTGGCTATGAGAGACTAAGTGCTTCTTAGTCTCAGTCTACTTGTAGGGTAACCATTGCAGTCTCCCACAAGGCTTGCACAGTGTTTGTAGCATCTTTACAACTCAAATTACAGATAGATATAGCACGGCTATCTCGTTGGATGGCATTTTACATGTGCCGTATTGGCCAAGTATGAAGCAAAGGCATTTCCGGTCAACAAAAGTTATTCTGTCTTTCCATTATTCCGTTTTATTCTGTATTCTGTGTTTATCGTTCATTAGTCTTTCATAATTTCATCCTCTGTGGATGCAGCTGCTGAAACACATTCACTACCTCTCTCATTTTTGCTGGAAATCAGTGGAGCCTCTCACAATAAGCTTCATAAGTGCCAGCAGACCACTCAGCTGATCACCAGATATTGTGGAACGATGATCAGTTTTAGTTGGCTAAAATTCCTCTCACTTTCACTAGATGTGATGGGAAGAGTTGAAGCAGGTTGAAGAGGCACTCTTATGTTAGGGAAGGTTAGATTGCAAGCCTGCAGAATATCCAAAAGCTTGTTAGGGACTTCTGAGCGATGATGCTTCCACCCTCGTACCCACATCTGATATTGTTTAAGAAACTGAGGTACATCATATTAGTAAAATCAACTGCTTTTGCAAGGTCTTCAGGGATCTCAGCTCCAATGTCAATGCTACAACACTGACTTGCCAAGAGATGCAGAAGTCCAAAGCATGTTTATCCATAAAACTCTCCTTCAGCTCAGTAATTACGTGATATATGAATCATTAAGATGTTGTGTAAGTATGATCATCTGTATAAGGGTCACACACTCGCCTATAATATACCCCTTTATGTGTTCATGCATGAGTTGGGTGTAATGATAATGATGTAAGTATATATATATATGTGTGTGTACTGTGTATGTGTCACTCTGATGTCACACAGAGTCCCATCTGCACCTGCTGTTGTCACCGTTCAGTCACCTGGAGTTCAGGCATCTGGCTGGCAATATGATATGGCTCTGGATCTTTGCACCCTCCTTCCTTGGTATGTAAGAACCCCGTAGCCTTTCTCTTAGGCCCCCAATATCCTGATTTTGATTCAACACTGACTAGACCTAACTAGCATGAAGCTATGAAGGAGATAGCAAGGTTAGACTAACATGATCATGACACCATATGCAGGATTTTAAAATGGGGTTTCAGAGGACCACTAAGTGTTGTAATGAGCTGAGGCTGAACAAAGCAAGCAGACTGTAGTGCAGTTGTATGAGGCTACTGTTATTGTTCTCCACCAACTTCCTCACTCTGAAATAGAGTATTACAGAATTGTTGCAACAGCCATATTGAAGTTGCTATGCAGGTGCTTGCATGGTTGATAATCAAGTGACTGTAAACATTATATGTTAGTACATAATTAGAGTGAGCCTGAGCAAGCCCCACCCTAACGTGACTACATTGTTCACATGTGTGTGTATGCTTGTTTGGACTAACCACTTACTGTATATTTCAAATGAACACATTCAAATATCCTAAGGTTGTGCATCTGTCAAGATAGAGCTACTGCTAGTTGTAGCATCAGTGTGTAAGACAAAACCAGTGATGACAGACCATGAACACCCAGCTGCCAGTTGTTCAATCACAGACAGCACCAGGGTTGTCGCTAGGCCTTTAGCGGATGGTTTTGCACCATTCAGTTAATTGCAGCACCATTTGGATGTGGTGAATTTAAGTAAGAGCACCATTTGGATCACTTCCTAAATTCTGCCCACAGCAGTTACTAACCTGGCATCCCACTTAACATTTCAATAGCAGAGTGTAGAGAGGGCGTTTCATACCTGCCTATTGTATTATGCACCAAGATTTACAGCACTGAGACTGAATTAGTGGTTGACAGAAATAACTTCAGGTAAAGGTTCATGCATGAATAATGTTTATACACAGCAGAAATCCAGCTCATGATTTGCTGAGTGTGAAGCTTAGCCCATGCCTGTGTAGCTGCCCTGGCTGACAAACACTGCAATGCTATTGCTACATGCATGGTCTGTGTGCCGTGACAAAATATGAAGCCAGCAGTGCTCTCAGCAACTCGCTCAGGCTCGCCCCACGATGATCAAGCATCCCCCTAGTTATAGATAAAGAGTGAGTCACATTACCTAACCAGCACAGAAAATTCTAGCTTCTATAATACCTAGTCTCATCTTCAGCTCCCTTGTAACCCTTCTTTCCACTTAGGGTGTAATTTCACAAAATATTTGTACATGGCTAATGTGTAAAAATTTCTTCTTGTACAGTGTATCATAGTTCTTGTCCAAGCTGAGATACAGTTCTTGTTTGTCATACAACATTTGATATTTGTAGTTCTTGTTTCTTGCAGGGACAGTTGGTGATGGAAAGGGCTTATGTAATGCTTGGCCATACTACCTAACTGCAGGTAGCGTAACAAAAGGGAATCTTGATGGACAGCATAGAGCATTTTAAAGAGAGTGGCACTCATGTCAACAGAAAATTTAACCTATATAAGACCTATAGTCTCACCTCCAGGCCTCCCTTTCCCCTTCCTTTCACTCCTCCCTCTTAGGCCAAAACTATAGTCCTATACTTGACCACTGTGTACCGTATAGCGGGAAATTTTCGTGAGGTCCAAATTTTCGCGACCCACGATCAAAACGCGAAAATAGAAATAAGAACGGCGAAAATTTGAACACGTGAACTTTTGCGTGAACATTTGAACTTGTGGAAATTTTCACACTAATTGAATTTTGTGCGCTAGTCTCGCTCGATCTGGCAATGGCACTGTATCGCTATTTCAAACCGGCAGATGACGTCCTACCCTCTCCCACGGGACATCTTTCGTCCTCCGTTAGCCCGGTGACGATAAAGGGGGGTGGTCAATAGCTCGCGCTAAACGCGAGAATTAAAATCGCGAAAATTTCTTCTGGAGGGAAATCGGCATTTTCGCGAAAATTTGGACCAGCGAAAATTTCCCGCTATACGGTATCTGTCCAAGAAGCTACTGTGCAGATAGAGGCCTACAAGCCCTAACCTCATAATTCTCACTCTTGCTTCTTTCCTTCACTGAGTTCACTCCTCATTCCTAGTCTCATAACCTCAGAATTTGGTGCTTACAGTATACAAATACTAATACTAGGCCTAAAAACCAAGTGCAATGCTATACAACTCCTTCTGAATACCCAGGTGTCACTGTGGACAGTTTTATTGCTGACACGCACTTTGTTACTTGGAGATGAGACAGGCTTGTAGGCTGATCATCACACATCACCTTAACGCTTTACCTCACACAGGAACATTTGCCTCAATGATTTCACACTACTCCAAGCTAGCTAGACGATGTCCATTTCCATCCACAGGAGCTGTGAGTGAGGCATGTACTACCATACTGATTTTCCAAACTCTCCATGGCTGTATTCTGTACTGTCTTCTTGTCTCTCCAGTCAGGAGCACTAAGGGCGGTGGCAACTCTGGTGGTCTGCAACCATCCCAATGCCTTAGTCGGCTGTCCCATCATCCACATTCCTGCTAGCTGGGTAAGACACTCCTATTACCTAGCCTCATTTCCAGACCTTTCCCACTGGCACTACGCAAGCAGAGGGGGAAGGCCTGGTGTGTTGCCTTTGAATGGTGCCTGACTTAAAATAACTAGGTTCATTGGGAAAGCAAACGTAGATGTTATAGCGGTGTAAGTGATAAAGAAGTGCAGTAAAGCCAGACTTTGGCAAGATTGGATTTACTGGTGGGTTGCAGTTCTTTAATTTGTTTGGGAGTTTGGTTTTGTTGGTTTTATACAGTAGCTGCTATAATGCAGTGTGTCCTAATTAGCCCTAATACTGCACAGTGGATGATTTATTCATTGTTTAATGCCAGGTTCTGACAGGAATGGTTTCCATGGATTTGCTGGGGTTACTGCAAAGGAGGCAGGGAATTGACTTTGCAGTCCACCTGGGTGGAATGCTGTTTGCTGTGTGAGTAACTGCTAAATTGGCATTGGCTAGGAATACACACTTCGTTTTGTATTTGAACATATCCTTATTCTCAGCCATTCTATATTTTGGAACTGAGGCTAATCTGTCTTTCCCATGCTGTTCTGAGAATGTTATCATTAACCTCCTTCCAAGGTTTATTTGTGCAAATAGACTAGAATTCTTCTAGTGTACAAAAATGTTTTGGGTAGCAAGGCTATAGCTGACAATATTGTATTACTTCGTTCACAGGTTGTACCACTTCTGGTTGCACCAAGTGCTGTCAGCTGGTCAGTCTAGAGTAGCAAGAACATGGCACAAACTCAGGTCATAATAGACACAGTATACACAGTGGTATACACATTATTTGTACACACTATTATTTACAACCATGAAAGTGATGGATATTATACATGTGACAAGCTTGGTGAATAGGTGATAAAGAAATAAAGTCATAAATTCACAGAACGTCTTCAACTAGTTGCAACATCATGATTATACTCATGCAGTTATTACCACAACACAAAGAGAGTGTCTAGCTGATACATGTGGAAAAGTTGGGTCATTACATGTACAACAATAGTAATCTCTTCTTACATGCATAATGCAAATAACCTTTTTGAGTTGATTCTGAGCAACTGCATGTACACCATGAGCTCTTGCCTCTAGTCAATCTCTGGGTCTTCTGCCCCCTGTACAAACTTTTATCGAAATTCGTTTGAATTTCAAGCTGCTCTATTGTGGAACCAGCTTCCATCAGAACTAAAAGAACTAGCTAACTCAGCTGCTTTTAAAAGGGCAGTACATGCATACACATGTATTTTCTGTAGTTTGAATGTAATGAATTAGACGGAAAATAAGCTCCTGTTGTTGATATTGTGCATGCATTTGGGGGTGGGGCTGGTAGTGCAGACAAGGACTACTAGAGATTGAGGTATGCAAGACAAGTGAGATTATAGTTTACATTGGTGTCATATAGTTTACTGGAGACAGGGGAATGCAAGATAGTTTATTGGAGATTGGGGAATGCAAGATTGCTGAGATACTGTGGAATGCTGGATTTAGGTGTATTTAAAGCAGGAGTTGAGTGGGAGGTAGCATTCTCTCAGCAACGACTCCTGCTGCCACTGAAGCAAAACATATTTTTCTGAAGTATCTTGCTACAGGAAGCAGAGAAGATGGGTTGAGCCCTGAAGCTCCAGTTCGCATTGTACCAACAACCCCTTATCATGGGGTGTCTAGTATTCCTTAGTGCAGGAATGAAGAGCCTGGAAGACGGGAGGAGATCTCTATAGTCATCGATTGGCTTATGAGGAAGTCTGTGTAGCCTCTGGGGTGTTATTTTCATTTGTTTTTTTCCCCTCACAATTTTTTCCCTCACTGAGGTTTTTTAGAGGGGTTTTTTCCCATGGGTGTGCTGGCCACATGCCCAAAATAAATTATGTTTTCATTTGGCTCCCCCAGTGAAATTGTTAGACCCCATGCATGCTAGCTGTACAGGTCTGGTGCATATTGTCTGTACTCTGTGTACATTATCTTTAGTGGCAGCGCTCACACAGTTGCTGACACACAAGCATTCTCTCACACACTCTCACACTGCTGCACATGATTGGTTAAGTGTTCTGCATGGTGCATGCCTGGCTTAAATAGGAGCGTGTTGTGACTTTTTATAGTACTACTGTGTATTGTATAGTACATAATTACAATCCTTTTGCTTTTTGTCCTGTATCTGTTTGAGGACCTCCTGGACCACCAGCCATTACAGGCTGAAGGAGCATTGCTACATCAAAAAATAAATAAATAAAAATTACACCCCAAGTGGAAAGATAGTAATGAATGAATTAATGAAAAGCCACAAAGTGCACGTGTATGTCCAATGTTTTACTTTCTTTCCAAGCCTGAGAGGACTTACCGAAGTTTGACACCACAGCTAGATACAGTTATCATTGAAGTATTTTCAGTTAAAGCACTAACCCTGAGAGGTAATGCATGGAGACTATACAGGGCCAAACAATCATCTCACCTCTACATGGCTTCAATTACCACCAATTAGAACCTGTTGTAGGTCTTAGACATACAGTGTTCATGCAGTAGCAAGTAAGCTTCACTCTACATGCAATGGCTACGCTTATTGTTAGAAGCTGGATTGTGCACCTAACCTGATTCCCTGTTCCACTTTTTCCGTAATCTAGCCAGACTTCCACACTTTGTGTAGCTTAATGACTTAGTTATGGCAAGACAGCTGATTTGTCCACCAAGATTCAAGTCAACGTCTCCATGCACACGTGCACATGGCACAAAACACCAGGTTTGTGCCAATGGATTTGTCAGTGTTTGCAGATTCTGCTGATACCATTGTCAGAAAATTGTTTCGTCACACTCACAAAAGTGGCCAATTTTTAACCTTCGGTGTCAGTGAAAATAGGGATACTGGACGTTCAAAACTTAATCTTTGCAATATTCTCATTCCAGACAAAAGCTTTCAGCGAGCTCTATCGAGTGTTACCACTTTCCAGTTGCGTGTCCAATACATGCGGAAGTTACACCTATTTTCCCCATACAAACTTCCATTGGACAAAAAATGTAAAGGCACTCCGCATGTACTGCACCAATATAAGAATATCTGCGTGAAGACCATTCAATGGGGCAAACTATGGTATGACATTCCAGTAGTTATTCAAAGTCATTCTGGATCGAGAATGAGTTGTTTCTTTCAAAAAGATCATTCTTCGGAATCACTAGCTAGGCTCTCGCTCTACAGCAACTGTTAGTGTAGCTATGACGACTGACACTGGGCATTCAGCAGGAGAGGTGTGGTCCTTCTCAATTGTACAAAGAGGAAAAAATCTCTGGCAAAGCTGTTTGAGTGTCAGCAACAAAGGCTGTCTGTCGAGACATTGCTGAATTCCGAACATACCTGTGTCCGAAATGCTAGCAACTTCACCGGCCTCTAGCACAAACCACAAACAGTGTCTGACCATCGTTCTCTATAGTGCCGAAATTGACTAAGCCTGCGCTACAACTTGAAGCATTACTTGCTCGGTTTCAACATTGAGGTTTGGTGTACAACTGTCCCAACATACATGGTGCCCAAAGATCTGTAACTTCTTTACTTGGATGCACAGTAGACCAGATCATGACATGATCACTTATAACATGAACTGAATTCTCAAATGTTCAGGACATTTTCCTCAAATTTTACAAGGTTGTTGTTTTGTTTTTCTCTCAGTGTAGGTTGTCATACATATTCTGATACTGCACACAAAGCACTCAATTGAAGAGAGAATTATCTACCATCTGTAGGTGAGTAATGATTAGTGTAATGACAAGTTTAATACATCTATGAGCTTTTTTTGCTAGAACACCCCCCTGAATTTTCACAGCAAATGTTCATTTAGAGATAACATTCATGCCACTACCACATAAATGAGCTCGTGTCAACACTCAACTGCATACATACAGAAACAGGTAAAACAAGCATCAAGAATTTGGGTTGCTGCTAACATCTCTCCATGCATTCAGTGTGAGCATGCATTTCTCAAAACTCACAAGTACAGTATTCATTGGGTTCTTCTTGTTTCCCACCATTTTGGGTGAAACCTTCTATGCTATACCAACTCCAAGCACACCATGTCCAGAGACTACATGTATAACTCTCTCCCAGTATGCTACACCAACAACGTATGTCTTCCCACCCAATACAACCATTGTTATGCTGCCTGGGAACCACAGTCTCAGTTCACCATTAATGATCACCAATATCTTACGCCTAGAAATGATCACAAACACCACCCCCCCACAACTTGACACACGAGTGCTTTGTGGTAGTTCCGCTAGGCTCCAACTGGCAACTATCACAGAGGTTTACATTAGTGGATTACAGTTCATTGGGTGTACAGGAAACACACTGACATCAATAGAGCAGTTTGTTCTTGAGGATTCCATCTTTCAACAAGGTGAGTACAGCTATGGAACACTACTGACTCTTCATGAAATGACTGAGGCATCAATTGTTGCTACCACTTTCACTGGAATCAACTGGAGACAAACATCTCAAGCTGTCGCAGTATACAACTCACATCTAAGGGTCATCAACGATTTCTTCAATCAGAATTTTGCACAATATAGTGGTATTGTGTATACGTTTAATACTACCCTGGAGATAGAACACAGCACATTCACTAATAATTACATCCAAGGTGGCAACATTATAGATACTGATGACAGTGTTGTCACTATTCACAGCAGTGCATTCAGCAGTAATGTAGCAAGATGCTGCAGCAGTGCTGCTGTACTAAGCATTGAGGATGGTACTCTTACTGTCAAAAACAGCACCTTTGAAAACAGCCAGGAAGATAGTGCTAGCAATGGGATGCAGGTTATCACTACTGTGCATAGCAATGTCACTATAAACAGCAGCATGTTTGTTAATAGTATATTTCAGGCAAATGGTGGTATATATGTTTCAGAGAGCATGCTTCTTGTTGAAAGTTGTAGTTTTCATAACAATACTGTGAGGAACAGCTATAGGGGTGCTATATATGCTCAATATAGTGCAGTCACAATCAAAAGTACTGAGTTCATCAATAACCCTGCTAGTAGAGGTGGTGCAGTGAATACTTATGACAGTTACATCCTGATTGAAAACAGTATGTTCATTGGTAACAAGGCAGGATCCAGTGGTGGTGTCCTTAGTGCTCAGAGAAAATCTATCTCCATTGTCAATAGTACGTTTACTGACAACATAGCAGGATATTCTGGAGGGGTTATTTACGTAAGTGATAATGTTACCATTACTATCACCGGCAGCACATTTAACAGCAACAGAGCTAATGCTAGTGACGGTGGTGCTCTATACGCTTACAGTAGCAACATGACAATTTCAAACAGTACATTTCACAGCAACAAAGCTGGCAGTGAAGGTGGTGCCATACGTGTATGGAGAAGTTCTATCAATGCTGATCATAGTACATTCAACAGCAACAGAGCATTAGAGTATGGAGGTGCTATTGATGCAGATGAGAGCAGTATGGCCATTGTAACCAACACCATTTTCAGCAACAACACAGCAAACAGTGAAGTGGAGTGAGAATTCGCAATAGTAAAGTAGCTATGATAAATAACACCTTCAGTGGCAATCGATCAGGAAGAGATGGAGGTGCAGTGGATCTTGGCGATTTAGAAGGTGATGTTATTATTGCAAACAATACTTTTGGCAACAACATAGCTGACAGACATGGTGGTGCCATGAACTGTGCTGAGTGTGAAGTGAGGCTTGTTTGCAACACATTTCACAGCAATAAAGCTGGCAGTGAAGGTGGTGCCATAAATTTATGGAGAAGTTCTATCAATGCTGATCATAGTACATCCAACAACAACACAGCATTTGAACATGGAGGTGCTATAGATGCAGATGAGAGCACTATGGCCATTGTAACCAACACCATTTTCAGCAACAACACAGCAAACAGTGAAGATGGTGGTGGGGTGAGAATTCGCAATGGTATAGTAGCCATGGTAAATAACACCTTCAGTGGCAACCGAGCAGGAAGAGATGGAGGTGGGGTGGATCTTGATGATTTGGAAGATGAGGTTATGATTGCAAACATTATATTTGGCAATAACAACATAGCTGGCAGAAGTACTGGTGCAAATCAAACATGGTGACATCCATCCATCCTTGAAAACATAACTTTCATTGACAATATTGCAATAGGGAGTGGTAGTGGTGTTAAATCTAGTGAGAGCAGTCTTAATATTGTAAATTGCAGATTCAGATCAAATATGGCAGGCAGGGATGGTGGTTCTGCAGGCTTATATGAAGGTGCTTTTTTAATTACAAACTCTTCATTCAGCAACAACACAGCCTGGAGAGGTGGTGGTGCAGTAGATGTTTGGAACAGTACCATCACATTTACCAATGTGACTTTAAACAGTAACATTGCTACTTCCCGCAGTGGTGGTGGTGTAGATGTTAGTGAAAGCACTGTATCTATTGTAAACAGTTACTTCAGTAATAATACAGCAGGTAGGAATGGTGGTGCAGTAGATTGTTGGAACAGTACCATCACAATTACCAATGTGACTTTAAACAGCAACATTGCTACTGGTTCAGATGGTGGTGGTGTAGCTGTTAGTGAAAGTGTTATATCAATGATGAACAGTCACTTCAGTAACAACACAGCTGGTCTCAGTGGTGGTGCATTGAGGACATATGAGTGTACTTTACACTTAGAAGATACACTATTTGACACAAACATGGCAGGCAGGTATGGTGGTGCCATACAAACTTTGAGAACTTTTGTTACTACTGACAACAGCTATTTCGTAAATAACACTGCAGGACTAAATGGAGGAGCTTATGCAAACTATCATGGTACAGCCATAGTTAGAAGCAGTACTTTCACTTCCAACACTGGCCTTTCCTCAGGTAGTTCTGTAAGCATTAGTTTCGGTTCAACTAACATCAGCAACAGCACATTTTCCTACAATGTAGCGAACACAGATGGAGGAGCTATCATCAGCTGGGATAGCACAGTTGTCATCAGTGATTGTGAGTTCAGCCATAATACTGCTCATAGAAGTGGAGGGGTTCTTCATCTCACAGACAGCAATATAAATGTGAAGAGTAGTACATTCACACATAATGCAGTGC
Source organism: Agelas oroides (assembly GCA_949130485.1). Classification (NCBI taxonomy): domain Eukaryota; kingdom Metazoa; phylum Porifera; class Demospongiae; order Agelasida; family Agelasidae; genus Agelas; species Agelas oroides. The sequence continues at coordinate 6,739,027 of OX422184.1, read as the reverse complement.
TGACCCAAGGTGGTGGCATTCTACAAGCTTCAGACTGCAACTGTGTCTTTGATACCAGTATGTTCATCAATAACTCAGCCTCAGGTCAGAATGGTGGTGTTATGAATGTTATGGATACCAATGTCACTGTGAACCATTGTACCTTTGTTAGTAATGCAGCACATGGTGATGGTGGGGTCATGGAAAGTGAAGACAGCACAATTAACATCAGCAATAGTGTGTTCAGCAACAACACTGCATCTCATGTTGGTGGTGTTTTCAAGAGTCGCTCAAGCACGACTGTTATTGACAGTGGTGTATTGCTAGATGATGAATCCAGCCGGCTGATGATATACAACAGTAGTTTTGACAGCAATGTTGCTAACAACCAGGGAGGTATAATTGGCTCCTACCACAGTCACTTGTCAATTGTAGCATGCTCTCTCAACAGCAATATGGCATCACAGGGTGCTGCTATTCATGCTGAATACAGTACTGTCACAGTTCACAACACTACTTGCAGCAGCAACAGAGCACACTTTGGTGGTGTGATGACCCTGTTTAAGAGTGCTACAGCTGTCTCTGGTACTAACAACACAGCAAGCAACGATGCAGGAGCTATTCATGCTGACAACAGCACTGTCAACCTCACTAACATGATCTTTTCCCTGAACGATGCTTTTGTTGGAGCTGGAGTAATCCATGGAATTACTAGCTCCTTGAACAGTTGGGGCTTTCTTGTTATCAGGCAAAACAGAGGAAGCACTAGTGTTGTGAATGTTGAAATGAGCAGAGCCACATTTAGAGGGTTTTTGACATTTGAAAGCAACTACAGATCATTCTTTATTCTGAGAAGTACTGTGGTATTTTCTGGTGAGAGTAGGTTCATGAACATAGGTATCCACTCAACAGCACTTCTGAATTCACAGAAGGAGGGGCACTAACTCTGTACCACAGCACAGTAGAATTTACTGACATAACTACCATGATGCATAATCAAGCAGAAAGTGGTGGTGCCATCGCAGCATTCTTTAGCTTCATGAACTTTCAGGGTGATACAACTCTTGAACACAATACAGCTACATCTTCAGGTGGAGCTATCTATGCCTACAAGACTGAATTCAATGTGAAAGATAAAGTCAACATTACTCACAACATTGCTCATGAGAAAGGAGGTGGCATGCATGCTATCAACACAACAACAACAGTGTCAGCACGGGGGGGTTCTTAGTATTAGAGAAAATGATGCCAAGATGGGAGGAGGTGTTTGCCTTGAAGAATATTCTAAGCTTCACATTGTTAAACAGCAAGCCGAGTACCTGGGAATAGAAAATCCAAAGCTATGGCAGAAAGTGGTGTTTATTGGCAACAATGCTACCTATGGAGGAGCTATATACGTATCTGATCTCACAATCCTAGAGACTTGTTCAAGCAACCCATTTGGTACATCTTCTCAGGAATGTTTCATCCAAACTTTAGCATTACATTCTTCCTCCTCACACAGTCTGAACACAGTCAACGCGTTTTTCTTCAACAATGTGGCAAGAATATCTGGTTCTGCACTGTATGGTGGTCTGCTAGACAGATGTACAGTAAATCCTTCAGCAGAAATATTCCTTAAGACTCAAAATATGACACTGTTAGATGGCGTGACTTATATTCAGAATGTAACCAACATCAACCTCAGCTCAATAGCTTCTGATCCTGTTCACTTATGTTTTTGTAAGAATGGCCAACCAGACTGCAGCTACCAACCTCACACTGTATACATCAATTCAGAAGGTAGTGGTACATTGTCAGTGGTTGCAGTTCACCAGGTGAACACTGCTATTCCAGCCACGATCACTAGTTATCATACCTTTCAGAGACCTGGAGAAGAATTTAGCCAGAATGTGACAGATAATTGCACAAATCTTGACTTCTCATTTTTACAAAGTTCTGCACGACTGCTCTTATTTCCAGATGGTCCATGCAACAACTTGGGGATATCCCAGCGTTTTGTTGATATTGTTTCTTTTTCGTGCTACTGTCCAATCGGCTTTCAACCATCAACATCGGGAGCAGGTTGTGTATGTATATGTGACTATGACCTTTACCCCTACATTACCAACTGCACATTTGAAACACAATCTGTGTTGAGAGAAGGAGACTTCTGGGTCACTTTCACTAATAATACCATTCCAAATGGATACATAATTCATCCTCACTGTCCTTATGATTACTGTCTTCCACCAACAACACCAGTTCATATTAACTTCAATATCCCAATGGGCACAGATGCACAATGTGCTCACAATCATTCTGGAATACTGTGTGGAAGTTGCAAGAGTGGTCTCAGTTCTACATTTGGCAGCTCACAATGCATGTACTGCTCCAACCAGTGGCTTCTACTGCTAATACCATTTGCTCTCTGTGGAATAGCTCTGGTAGCTTTTCTATTAGTTTGCAACTTCACAGTAGATTTTGGAATCATCAATGGTATCATTTTGTATGCTGACATTATCAATACCTACAGTGCTAGCTTTTACCCTTTTCAGAAGCCAGCTGTACTAAGTGTATTCATTGCATGGCTTAGCCTAGACTTTGGAATTGAGAGCTGCTTTTACAATGGCATGGATGCCTACGCTAAAACTTGGCTCCAGCTTGCATTTCCGTTGTACATCATTATCCTTGCTGCAATACTATCTGCAGTAAGTCGCTTTTCTAAAACCTTGAAAAGATACCTTACAAACAAACTGGTCCCACTATTGGCTACAGTTCTCCTACTTTCATGCACAAAGTTCTTTCGTGTAATGCTGACTGCACTATCAGTGACACAACTTGATTATCCAGATGGTTCACATGAATTAGTGTGGCTGATGGATCCAAGTATCACCTACCTCAAAGGTAAGCATATCCCACTCTTTGTTGTTGGCCTTCTGATTGGTTTGCTAAGCACGATGTATTCCCTTTTACTTCTGTTTGGTCATTGGGTTTTACATTGCCCTAACATCAAACAGAATAGAATGATGGCCTTATTTGATGCATATTATGCTCCCTTCACTCCAAAGAATTCGTATTGGCTTGGCTTGCTACTTTTAGTTCGACTCCTATTGTTTAATGTCTCTGCTGCAAATCTACTTGGGAACCCCCGTGTGAATCTTGTATCGATTATAACTGTACTTGCGCTTCTTCTCACACTGAAAGTGATAGTGACTGGAAGGATCTACAAGAAATGGCAAGTGGATACGCTGGAAACTAGCTTTATCATCAACCTAGTTCTCTTTGCCAGTTTTACTTTTTATGCTATCGATACTAATGGAAACCAGGCTGCAGTTGCTTATATATCCACTGGTGTTGCTACTGCCACATTTATTGGCATTACTCTCTGCAACATTTACATGGCAATTCGTGGAATTCCACAGCTTCGTGAAATGTTTGTGCAAGCACCATTTCAAAGGGAACAGGTAGAGAATGATGGCTCTCTTGAACTATCAGAAAACATGGCAACCAAATCTTGATGCTAAAACTCAACAGTGCAACATTGTTAGTCACAACTGCCGATAAAAAGTAAAGATTCTCAAGCACATCAATATACAGATTTATAAATTACACACGAATGGCTTTGCATAGCTGTATTTGTTACTAGCATTTTGAATCTAGTTTGTAATATTGGTGTGCGGCAATAACTTAACCTGTTGAATGAAGTATACCAAGTTTCTAGTTTAGACCCCTTTTTGTTAGCTTGAGTGAACTCAACATTAGCATATTCAATATAGAGTTTGGTCTGTCTGTCTATCCACATAGTCAATTGTTGAGTTACTATGTAAATCACAATTTTAACCAGATCCAACGGTGCCTATGTCAGAAACTGCATTCACAAATCATTGGGCAGTTCTTCCACTTCTTCACCATTGCAACTGTTATTCAAGTTCATCTTCATACACATAAATGGAAGCTCTGCTGACTCACTACTGAAATTCTCTATACACTAGATACTACTAATACATGGTTATCTTACTCATGCTCATTCCATGATGCTCTACATTCACCCAGTCAACTGTCCACAGCCTTACATCCTGCCAAGATGTTTTTCCCTCTCGCACCAACCAAAACTTTTGGGAACAAACGTTTTGGCCACAATGCAGTAGCCTTCATCAGTGAATACAGACAGTACAACCACACGAGAAAAGTGGTGGGAAGGCGGTAAAGGTGGGTATCGGGGTGATAAAACAATAACAGGTGTACCAAAAAAAATGTAAAAGGGGGAAACATAGTACAAGATATTGACAAGACTAAAAGGCTGTTACATGCAACCATAAAAAAGGGAGGAGTCTAGACAGTATTGGAGGAGGAAGGAGAGCTATGACAGATGATGGCTGGTCTGTGTGATCAGTTGGTCATTGACTGCTTGGTAACATGCCTCACTCTCTGGGGGATGGAGTTGTCTGCGGATGTGCCAACTCCCTAGGTTGCAACACTGTTGGAGGAGGGAGTTGGCATCAATGACTTGAGGATCTGATCAGTCAATACCATGGCCATAGCATGCATGTTCAGCAAGGGCAGACATCATGTGGTTGGCTATTTTGTGTTCCCTGAGTTGATGCATCAGGGTCCTTCCTGTCTGGTCTACATAGGTGCTAGGCAGTCACCACAATTAAGAGACCTTGTACACTACTCCTGTCTTGTACTCACTATCTAACTATCCATCTCCCACCCTGACTATCTTTGAGCATGGTACGTATCTGCCTTTTAACAAGCTTACTGGTATCCATACTGTATGCAGACTGTACTGTAAAATTAATAAGGTTTGCTGCATTGGCATTCCTATATAGACCTGTGCTTGCCATGTGCAGTTTGTTGGTTTTTGCTGTATTGTCTCTGACTGTTGACAGGTTGACTGTTGACAGAGGTCACACTGTTGACGTGAGTTGCTATCATTATGACATAATATATTGAGCAATCAAATTGCAGTTTTGAATTCCACTTCGGGAGTTTAAGACTAAACACCAGAACTTTAAGTTGTTACTTTTGTCACTTGGAATTTTGCAACAATCACCAGATAATGTTAGCCTTATCTTTTTGTGATTTAACATGAATTCCTGTGCATTGCAGTCTATATATCAAAACAGCAGAGAACATGATATCAAGTATGGTTTCAAGTAGTCTGTACAAAACAGTCATGGGCAAAGTATGTATTTCTGTGGGGACAAATAGCTAGGTAAATTTGCAAGGTGTATGCAAGTGGCTCTCCAGTACCTGTGGAGATAGAGATGCATAGGATTGTTACTTAGCCTCATTCCCAGGCCTCCATTTTTGCATACTGCAAGCGATCCAAAACTTGATGGTGGGAAGGCCTGGGAACAAGGCTAACTGTTACTAACACTAGTAATATATCCATCATAGTGTCTCAAACATTTTAATTTCCCACTCTTTTATAGATTCATACACACTCCAGAATATCAAAAAAGTTATACATAATTATGAAATCAATGGCTCCAAGATGTAATCTAAATGCAAAACAAAATTCTACAGCTGGAAATAACAGCTAGCAGATACATTCTATAGAAGCTACAGACGTCAAAACATTTGCAAAAGGTTTTCAAGGAACTTGCTTAAAGTCAGCTTACATGTACAAAGTTACTTGTCTGCGTCTTTTGCAGTAGATGTATTGGCACCAGCAGTAGTTTTTTCAGCCGCAAACTTGTTAGAGTACATTTCAAATGATACCTCAGTAGGTAGTGTCCCTGTTTTTGATATGTACTTTGATCTTGAAGAAAAGGTGGCACGAGACTTGAAAGGTGATGCAGTTGAGTCCAACTTTTTATTGCCACTGAACTGTCCATAGAGCAACCGACTGGTCAATGTAGAAAACCACTTTTTCCACTCATTTCGAGCTTCTGCTTTTCGAATGCCATGCAGAACAAAAATCAATAATCCCTGACAGCCAACAAAGATTGTAAAAAGAAGTTGTAATGCAAAGGTGGCATCTTTGGATGGAGTACTACTAGCTGCAAGACCAAATCCCCAACCAAGTCCAAACAGTATAGCAAGACTGATAGCGATTGTGGCATTTTTGCGAACAAAAGTGAGAGTGTTCTTTTCTGTTGTACTGCCAGGTCTTCTATATGAGTGCTTGCAAATGGATACCATGATGAGTACAAACATTATCAAGTTGAAGGCATAGAGAAGGGCAAAGGGAACAATCAGGCCGATGTAGAAGGGTAAGCCCCTGGAGCGACAACTGAAAATTGAAAGATAATTATGTTTATTGTTTCCCATGACAAAACATCAAATCAACGTATCGTCAATGTAACACCCCAGGCTGACCAGCGACTCTACCAACCAGAAGTATTACATCCAGAGACTTTGATGCGTTCTTTGTGCTTAAAATGTCCCAGACTAGGTAGGCTATTTTGCAACTCATCAACTAAGACACACATATTCACATGTAACAAAAAGGATGCTTGATACTTCTGTCAAAAGCAGTTGATACTGCCCACTGGTATAATGTTTATCTATGTAACTCAGCATTTGTTGCTGGCCATTGTGAACTTAGATACTACAAATGTTATATCACAAAATATAATAACATGCAGGCATTAGAGCCAATTTGTTTCACATCCAAGATTTCACAGCCATTGAGACATTGGCGTGTATTGGTCATTTATAGCTCAAACATGTCCCAACATGAGCTGCTTCTTCCACGATCATTCACAAGAGAGTGACATAACAAAGAGAGATATGAAGCTACCCTCAATCTCATCTTAAGCCTGTTATCTGTACACAATATTACTTACAAGCCAGATTTGCTCTCCTGATAGTAGAATTTGTATCCAGGGCCAGCACATAGCACTACTATCAAAATGGGGACCACTGTAATGGATACAATTACACAAGAATGCCATAAAGTGATCCTTTATATCCATTAGTTACCATACACCTAGAATGCAACTCAGATTTAAATAACAAGGTGTACTAGAGTGTTTGAATTATCCCTGCTTCAAAATTTCAACAGCTAATCATGCATGGTGACGTGCGTCATTGTCAGAAATGTAATTGGAGTAGTTTACGTAGAAACAAATTTACGCTCTGGAGTAGTTATCAAACTCAAACTTGCTGGAGGTCCATTTTCTCTTGAAGCTTACATTATCTATTCCTGGTAGTAGACTATACATAATGCCACATGCATAAAAACAGTAATCACACATACAGTAGAGTAAACATACGCCACACTATGAGCCCGATCTTGAGCACCAGCCAAGATATTTCCTTCACTCCCAGGACTGTAACCAGTTTTCGGTAAAGGTAGAATGCCTCCACAGCAGTCCACGAGAAGAACACCAACATAAAATACTGGAGTAGGCCAGCACTGATGCCACAGAGGACAGAACTAGATGCTGCGTTGGCTCCAAGAATGAAGACAAGGTACATCCCCATCAGAGCAAAGCAGAGGTTGATGAGAATCTGTTCATGCTCCTTTTTGCGTAGACTCCTAAAGGAGCCAAAATTGCATGTACAATCAAAGCTTATGCAGGGTACATAATTCAGCAATTAGTTTATAGCACTGTTACATTTGCATGGCCTTAACAGGGATAGGTCAGGTTTTGGCCTAACCAGATTTTTGTGGACCCAACTTACACAACACAATTTGCATGTAGAAGTGAAGATAGCCAATCATCACACAAGGCGATCATTTCCTGAACTGCAAAAGGCAACATTGGATCTGGATTTTGTGCTATTTACATTCTGTTCACTCAATGGCTATACCTTCACTGCAATGACACCAAAGATGTGACGTGTTGCTTACTACACATTGTTGTCCATCTGCGACATGTACAAGTTTAAACATGGAATCTGTGACGTCACTACACCTATTTCCATGTGGTTATCTAGCAATCAGAATCTTGCTTGCAAAGTAACATAGTTAAGAAACAATCTCCAAACAAAATATTTGCTGCAGGAGCATGCCTGCAGAAACCTTTCATATGTAGCTGCTGCATGCACTAAGTTACACTTGATCGATTGAAAACCTGCTTGCAAAAAATATGGTATTCTTCACATAAATGTTACCTCAGAAACAAATTCTGAGTGTCTAATTTTTCACAAAGTTTTTCTGGGGGAAAAATGTACCAGAACCCAGCTATAAGGGTAACTACAAAACCTGGACTCTGGACTGGACTGGACTATGGACTGGACTCAATTATGGACTCCCAAGGAAGATGCTGAAACTGTTTTCTATAGCTTTCTACAGTGTAGTAAGCACTACCAAGTTGTTGTAGCTATTCTAATTCATAATATGTCTTGTTGGTGACCAGGTCTGTGGGTGGTAAAGCTTGCATGTGGCAATTGAGCCGACTAAGATTGTTTGCCTAGCGTATTAGTGCTCTATGCACTGACATGTGCATAGAGATTAGCCTTGTTGTCGAAGTATCCTAGTCACGGTGCCACCACTGACCTTGTTGTCGAAGTATCCTAGTCACGGTGCCACCACTGACCTTGTTGTCGAAGTATCCTAGTCACGGTGCCACCACTGACCTTGTTGTCAAAGTATCCTAGTCACGGTGCCACCACTAACCTTGTTGTCGAAGTATCCTAGTCACGGTGCCACCACTAACCTTGTTGTCGAAGTATCCTAGTCACGGTGCCACCACTGACCTTGTTGTCGAAGTATCCTAGTCACGGTGCCACCACTGACCTTGTTGTCAAAGTATCCTAGTCACGGTGCCACCACTGACCTTGTTGTCGAAGTATCCTAGTCACGGTGCCACCACTGACCTTGTTGTCGAAGTATCCTAGTCACGGTGCCACCACTGACCTTGTTGTCGAAGTATCCTAGTCACGGTGCCACCACTGACCTTGTTGTCGAAGTATCCTAGTCACGGTGCCACCACTGACCTTGTTGTCGAAGTATCCTAGTCACGGTGCCACCACTGACCTTGTTGTCGAAGTATCCTAGTCATGGTGCCACCACTGACCTGCAAATGAGCAACACCTTCGTGGAAGCAACGGCAAGGTTCCTGAACTGAGCTAAGACACGAACGTGATGACGACCGTGAGCTGCTGGTCTCCTGGGCCAGCACACTGGACCATCTGAGGGAGTCAAAAGAGCTAACTTAGATCACTGTACAAGTGGCCTTGAGTTGGGCCCTTGGGCATATAGTATGCTTACCATGCTAAATACTAACGCTAGCCAGCCCACTTCGCACAGTGTGAGTGGGCTGGGCCACGAGATTATACATGTAGCTAAATACAATTCACATGTTATTAAGATGAAACATCGGTTGCACTGTAGTTGATTCATTTGCAAAGTAAAGTGCTCTATGACAGTTTTATAATTATTTTTTGCAGTCAATGAGCAAGTCCATAGTCAAGTCCAGTCCATAGTCCAGTCCATGGTCCAGTCCAGAGTCCAAGTTTTGTAGTTACCCCAGCTATAGCTGCTGTGTGCTTACTGCCGCAACACTTTGGCCACACCACTTCTAAATAGCTTGCTACAGCCAAGCTGCACAAGCTGTTCATTAGAGTCACATCCACACTTACTTGGATGAAAGATGTGTGATGATAAATGCAGTGAGGCAAACAAGAGAGATAACCAGTCCAACATAGGAAAAACCTTGCAACACTACACCATACTCAGGAGGGAGGGGGGTAACATAGCCTTCTGTAAGATCCTATGTATATACATATATATATACAGAAAGGGAGGGAGGGAAATATAAGCGTGAGGTCCTGTATACAGATTGAACAGTAATGTTGTAGTTCTTCAAAGCATCAATTCATGCAGCTATACAGCATTGTTACTTGGCATGCACCACAAAATGTGGAAGCTGTGCAAACATGTACATGTACTTCACATAATTATATATTAATTAGAGGGTCAGAATTCCTTCATACTCTTCACTCACCATCAGGAGACCAAAATGTCCAGGTTGTGAGTACTGAGCTGTGAAGTTTGGCACTGTCGGTGGTGTCTCTGTTGCCCCTGAATTCTCTGGAGGTTGGGTAGTTGGGGTTAAACCAGCCAATGTGTGGTTCTGGTAGCAAGAGTCTGTTACCCACGCCCCTCGTGCTCCTGTGATGCAGATGTCATCAAAGGCACACAATATTATTGTAGGATTGTGTTGTTCCCAAGGCTCTTCCCAGTATAAGCTTATTATTAATAGCTCCTATTTACAATTGAATTTACAGCAGTGATGTAAGATTACATCCACAATTAACAGTAGCTAAATACTGGATAGCCAATGTCAACAAAACACAATTGTAATGTCTTGTTACCAAGGTTCTTCCCAGTATATTGCTATTAGTACCTCCTATTCACAATATTTACAGCAGTGATGTAAGATTACATCCACAATGTAAATATTACAATTACCAACTACATATTTCATACAATCGCGATTACTAATTGAAGGTTTTCAAAATATTGTAAGCATTAAAAAAACAAATTACTTTTGTAATTACTTACATATCAATAGTTAACCTAATGTTTAGAGCATTGTACATGTAATGCAAGTCATAACATTTTTTGTGACCAGTGTGGACCTATCAGCTTGCAACATCTTCCCTGCCTGGCAAATAAACCGTTCAACAGGTGATAAAACATAGAAAGCAAATTACTGGCCAACTTTGGAGAAGCAGTTTGTGTATCCACCTGTTAAAAGTAATTGGCTTCAAAAGTACTAGGGGAATGTTGTACATTGTGGGGCGAGCCTAAGCAAGCAATACGTTGCAGCATTGAACTGTTATACAGCTAAGGCTTTACCAGTGAAGTATCAGATCACAGCACACAGGCTGTGTCATGTAGCTAAACAAGGTTTGTCACTCTACTATTGGCAAAAGTGCTTAACAACTTGGAGAAAACTGTCATGATTGCAGAGAATAGCTTGTCATAGAGTGGTACCATACAATGGAGACATTTGTCCTTCCTAAGCAGCTACTCTGGCTAACTGTAGGCTAAGTCTGAACACAGCCTGGGTTGTCACGCATAGTCCTTACTTGAGGCATCTTAGAGAAATAGCAGATGGGAGTTGCCACGCATCAGCCATGAAGCAGAATCTTTGCTGCCAACACAACTGCTATTCCTTATACAATAGGTGAGCACTCTCCGGCTGTCGTTTCTGACTGTCTTTCATAAGTGTTATCTTTCCAGCTCACCTTGGAGCTAGCTGCCTAAGGCTTAGCTGGGTGCCCGAGAAATCAAGTTGTACGAAAATCTTACTTACAGTCTGCATGTGGCTCGCGGCTATATATTATGTGAAAAATCACAATTCAACTCAATAGTTTGGGGCTCATTCACACTCACCCCAATCAACTAGATGGTGGTCCAAATGACCAATTTCAACTATGTTTATGATTACATTAATTTTGAAATTAATTGCAATTACAAAATACAATTACAACATTGCCGATTGACAGTGCTGCTTAGATACAAATGCAAGTATAAATTATCGATTTTAGACACACCATTTGCCAAAGGATCCCAACGTGAGCAAAAAACACTGGTAGCATTGTCAACCAGCTGTGAATAGAAAAGCAAGTAGGTAATAGATGAAATATAATCATCCCTTGATACTAGTGCCAGCTACCTACGTAAATGTTTTTTGTTGCCACATGATTTCTTATATTCGGTATTAGGTCTGTGACGTCACACATAAAATAGTTGTACAGAGTAGAAACAACCAATTCTTGCAGTTGAAGCGTGTTGGAGTGTGCAAGTTAGGCATGCAGGCCTCGTCTTCTATTTAGAGCTCACTCGTTCCCAGTTCTGCGTTCCCAGACTGCATTTATTGCACCCGCCATCCAGCCTGGAACTAGACGTAAAACTGAAGGAAAAAATTTCTTGTGGCAATTTTTGACCCAAAAGTGCTTCAGAAGTGATCTCAGAGCATCTGATTTCAAATGCCCCCAGACACCCCTAGCTATCGTGTGCTTACACACACAGCAATCATTCCTCCCCCTCCCCTCCCCACTTTAAAATGTCTTCCGTCATCTCTGATTGCTCATGCCTAAAAGTGTGGATAACTGGTTATAATTACATAATGCATCTCCATGAACATCCATGCTATCATCACACATTTTTACTGTTGCACAGGATATTGCTTAAAAGTTCAAAAAAGCATATCTCCCAAATAAATGCTTTATGATTCTTGATTAATGCATACATCCATAATTACATCCCGAATTAAAGGATCCACATAATATAATACTAGGAACACGCGTGCGCAGAGTATGCCTCGCGCAGAAGAATATCCGGAAATATGCAAGTAGATATCCGTTGTAACCACGTGTTGCGTGTAGGTGCTGGGGACGTGATATAGCAGTGAAGATGGCAAAGCGGTCGTCTGAAGAGTTTCAAAAAGTGAGTGAAGTGTCGTCTGAGTATCTGTCAGACTCTCATTTGCCTTACTCTCTTCTGATGCAGTGTCCCTTTGTTTCTGTCTTCGCTCTCTAGCACGATCACACTTGGACTGCTCCTGCTCCATTTCAGCTCTCGCACGATCTTTTTCACACGTTGATCGCCTCCTGGTCGGACCAGTACCATGTGCCCCCTGCTCCATTTCGGCTCTCACACGCGCACGATCTTTCGATCGCCTCATGGTCGGGCCAGTACCACCACGTGGCTAGTAGTCTGGGGACGAGACCACAGAAACCGCGCTCACGCAATTAAAGTGTGACGGATAAACATACAAGCGCGAACTGACTACACTGCACGATTAGTAGCCTCGCGCTAAGGCGCTCGGCAATAATTCACAGGCCAGAGGAAGCATTGGAAATGCAATCTGAGTTGTTAATGGCATGGTGCACAGGAATGAAACTTTGGCACACCAACAAGTCTCCCTTCACCAGCTACACCACAATCACCCCTCACAGTGACTCCCAAAGCGATTTCCCCGCTTACGTGACATCAGGCATTCAATATGCCAGTACGTTATTGCTACGTGTATTGAACACACTACTGTGCAAGGGCTGTAGCCATCAAATTTGGAGTGGTCAGGTTAGTGGTGCGTGCGTAAGCACGCAACAGCTAGGGGGGTCTGGGGGGATGCTCCCCCAGAAAAATTTTGGAATTTAGAGGCTATGAGATCGCTTCTTAGACCATTTTTGGACCAAAACGATGTTTCTCGGAGGCCAGACAACAGAGTCTTACATGCATAAATATCTACCCTTTCTGCCCGTTGCGCCATATAGCACTGGTTTCGGCTTTCCGATCGTTCGCTATTCTCACAAGCCACACCCTTGAAGTTTGCAGATAAGGCTTGCGAGACTAATCGTTCGCTTGGAAGAATGGAAAGTTGTTGGAAGACTCCGAAGAAACTCTTTCACACTGTTCGCAGCCATCTCTTATTATTTTTCAACATGTCACCACGCTGTGTGCGTGCCATGGGCGTTCGCTGAGCATTGGCCCTATTTGGTGACGCCAAGCAAGCCATGGGTGAGGGAAAAAGTGGTCCGGTTGAAACCGGACTAACCGGACCGGTGGCTACGGCCCTGTGTGCTTCAGGCTAACAATACGTGCATGACCCACGGGCATAAGCAGGTGAAGGCGTGCCTTGCTATTCATGATTGATAAACTTAGGTTTGCCTCCTCCCTTAAAGAAGCCTTATGATAACGTAAAGCCTTTTAGCTAAATACCAATGAACTGCATTCTGATAAACCTTTTGATAAAGTTCTTGGATAAGTAGTGCTTACCTCACATCTTGTCAAATATGATCACACAGTAACATGGTGCTTGATCCACGTGTTTTGTGCTGTTCATAAGTAGCAATGAACTGTGTTTTGCTAAAGCCTACTACCAAAGTTTTTACCTACGTACCACTGAATTCTAAAGTGTTTGAGCCAAGGAAAACCTGCAGCACTAACCTCTTATGAGCATCTTAGGGTGCAGTCTATGCTCGTAACAAAATGAATAATTGGGATGATTAGTCTGTAGTTTCTTGATAATAAACATGTGCACATGATTGCTACAATGTCATGAACGTAGATACCCACTCACCTCACTTGCTTGGAATGTGACAGTGATTGGTGTTGACAAATTTCCATCTCTGGTAGTTCCATTCACCCTCACAGCGACAATGATTGAACCCACAGTAAGATTACTTTGATTCTCGTCTGAAGACTGAAAGAGAGTGTCCCTCACAAACACAGAATAAGACAGCCTCTGCTGCCCATTTCTTTGTCCCAGGTCTCGAAATACTGATTCTGGAACTTGTACTGAAGCTGTCCTGTTCTGATATGCTTTGTTACCTGAGAATGTTTCTATAGCCTCTTCTCTTATATTGCTGCTGCTGGTCATAGCTTCTTGTACCGAACCTAGGTTGACACTGAGTGTTTGGCCTTGGAAGTTGCTTGGATTAATGTCATTCATTCGAAGTGCATAGGTTTTTCGTGTAAAAGTGACATTTGTAGAGTTTGGGATTGCAAGATTGTCAGTGAAGCTTGTAAGACTATCAAGCAGTCTGTACAGAGTTGGAGAAGACAGAGAAAAGAGACAGTGCATAACTGCATAATAATGCTGCACATTTGAGGAATGGATACGTAATGTGCTTTACCTAACCAGCTACGCACTATAAGTAGGGACTACGTATGCCTTGTTAATCTTGATCTTGAACACTCCATGTATATCACACATAAAATAACTGAGTACAGCAGCTACTATAAAATCTGGATATTAAGCTCCGGTGCCTATTTTTGAATTAGGAGGCAGAATGAGTGCTTATAATCATGGGGTGCTATGCTAATAAATGCATGTTATATTCTGGTAGTGTACAGTTGTGTGGGAACAGATTAGCTGTAACTTATTTTAGGCCCAGATGTTCTTCTGCTGATTCCTGTCCCATGTTTGTAGCTATTCTAGAACCACAGGTATAGTTGGCAATCGATCGATTGCTACCACCAACCTCCGCCCACCAACTTAAAGCACTTCAAACTAACAGATCCATGAGAGGTTTGCTAAATTTGGATTTTTATTCTGTGTCGATAGCTTGCTTAAAATTGAAGATAGACACTGGAGAAATTAGCTGCTATGTTCAAAAAGCAAATTCATTTCCGTTTGCATGTTAACGGGTGCCTTTTTATGTGGGGTGCCTATTTTTGTATGGGTGCTTATAAACACTGTGGTTGTTGTATTCAAAATGTGTGCCTATATTCATAGGGTGCTTATTTTTATCCCGACTTTACGGTATATTGACTCAGTTCACACACTAGTTGAAGTTCATTGTATATCTTCCACTGGTGTATGCTGCATCAATTATTGCACACACTGACCACACTCTGGACAGACAGTACTTGACTACATTTATGAATTCTTGGCATGTTGTGTATGCTAGAATATGGTTCAGGTGCAATTAATATCATTGAAAGCTGTGTCATAGATACATACTGTTCAAACTCCAGGCAAACTTTGCTAACTTTGGGGGCTATATACCTTGTTGAAGATTGTGTGTTAATTTGGCTCATCGCAATTACAGTAGCATCAGCTTGTACCAAGTTGTCGATAGTTTCCAGGTATCCCTCTCTCACCTATGGAAGGTGTGTGTACATGAGCAGCACCACCAATTAGCTGCATATTCAAAACTAACAACTGATCACCGTAGCATGTATGGTGTGCTGTCAGAGATGGCTGAAACATATAGTAGATAATAATCCAACTAGTGTTATGTAATTATGCAAATAACATAATTACACAGACTGCTATAGTGAATGGTTTACAAAATATCATTCAACTTTTGTTGCAATAATTTAAGTTGTCATGTTTGGCCAGAGCAGTAGATACTTACAAATCCAAGCATGTGAAGTTAGTAGATAGACGACACTTGCATATTGAAACATAGGTAGCCAGAATGGTGAATCCATTCAGTGCAGGTTGCAGTAGCTTTCTAAATATACAGTTTGCACTGTGTGTGCTAAATGTATCATTTCATTTCTTCACAGATCTATAATTTTGAGTATATATATCAGTGCACAATGCATTTAGGGAGCAGCTGAATGCTATTACAAAAGCAACCCAGTAGCCAAAATGGACAGGTGTCAATTAAAAAATGAACGCTTTAGCATGAGTTTGCAGTGTAGGCTGGTTCTTGGTTTACACCATGCATCCTCTGTCACACACTACTGTCAATAAACTGTGTGCAGATATGACTGGTTTTTATTTGCAAGTGAGGATGTCTGACAGTGGGAAGCACAAGGAGAGTAATGCTGACAGAGTGAAGGCTGGCCCAATAAAGTACAAAGACAGAGAGCAAAGACACAGCCAGTATCATCTAAATCTGCAAGTGCATCTGCAGGTTCAACTGCACATCACCACTGTGCATGAAGCATTCTATGTGTACTGCTAGTAACAGAGTCTGACCTCCTCATTTGTTATTGCAGCTGTTGTCAGATCCTCAATGATAGAAGTAGCCACAGACACATCTACTGCATGGATCTCTACTGTGTTAGAAGTGATGTTTGCCAAGTTTCCTGCAGCTTGCTCTGGTGATGTCCTTAGCAGCTATGTTATGTGTGTAAATTCAAACACACTACTGAAGAGACGTGTTGTACATATTTGTGTGTGTAAATCAATGAACCTATATTCAAACCTGTATTTTCCTATTGCTATAATATACTGGTCCATGATGGGTACACAAGTTCTCACATGTATAGTTTTGTATGAGGCACAGTTTAATTTCCTCTGATTGGTGTAATACAGTACATACCAGCCGAGTTTCACAGAGCTTGAAAGTAATGTCTGTGAAGCCACACGAACTGTAGTCCACAGGTTGCCACCTGGCTTTAGAAATGAAATTCCCTTCACATGTGCGAGTCACAGTGGGTTGGCTAGCACCCATGCCAAAGTAATCAAGACAGGGACAAGGAAAGGAATGAGTAGAACCAATGTTGGATTCAGGCCAAGTCAATGTGAGTGATGGAAAGTTTGAATTAAGGGGGTCATCCTCAATTGCTTCACACCCATCTGCAGAATCAAGCAAAGTTTGGTTGGTTGAACATACGTCCGATTTGAGTATAGACTACACCTACCATATCTTTCCATATTGAAGACTGTTACTGGTAAGCCAATTCTGAGGGCTGAAGAGATACTCTGGAACAGTTGTGTAAGTATACCTTGGATGTCTACAGTCGAATGGTTGGTTACTGCTGTCACAAGGAGCTGAGCAGTTGTATTGCTAAATTGTAAACACATTAAAATGATAAAAGCTTTTCTGATACACTGTTAAAATGCACTGTCTGCTACACTTCTGCATGTATGAGTTCCTTCAGTCAACTACTAATGACTACATCTCTCTTGAGTCAACAGTTACCCTTTAGTACCCTTGCATACTCATATGTATATTTACACATACCTTGTTTGAATCAGGTTGACGGCATATACCCTTACAGTAGAGCTTTCATTCTGTGCCAGGTAGACTGCTGACGTAATCTAAATAAGTGATTGGCATAAATAGCAAACAGTTAAAATCCAAATGGAAATGATGTTTGGCTCCGAGAAAAGCAGAGATGATTTCAATCACTTGTGTATGGATAAGGCTTTCAGTTTCAAATGTAAATATGAAGCACATTCATAAGACGCAATTGTGTATGCAATCAAAGTGTGAACAGGTACACAGAATTATGACAATGGACACACCTCACTGATTAAATCATCATTAACAGTTGTATTCACGTCCACATCAGTCAAATACTGGAACACATCTGATTGATTATGAAAAGTAAACAATAAGATTTTCCATGAAGAACACCAACATAATTGTTCCCCAGGATTATATATTTATCTCTATGTCCATATAAACAACTGACTTGGACAAAGTGTTTAGCTTTACAGCTGAACTTTCCGTATTGTATAGAGTAGGTGCTTGCAATCACTGAATATCTAAACCACAGTGTAGAGGGCATACCTACTATTGTTGTGGTATTATATCATTATGTCATGATCGTGTAATCACTTCCATGTGTACTGCGCATGTGCAAAATATATTTATTCTGTTCTCTGCCTGAACATGAATATGTGTGCCAAGTGGCTGGTGAGCAATCCTGGCAAATCCAGTAGGAGACAACACAATAGTCATGGTTGGCTGCACAACATTTAGCAATACACAACTCAAGCATAACTACACAACTCAAGCATAACTACACAACTCAAGCATAACTACACAACTCAAGCATAACTACACAACTCAAGCATAACTACACAACTGCATGTTAAGGTACAATGTGTGGTTACAATATAATTTTTATTTGGATGATGAACCAATACCATTATACAGTTTCAAGCAGTGTATTTAGCCCTATCAATCCAGTATGGATTGAATCCTGGTATAGCTATACTCAGAATGAATCCAATGGTAATGAACTCACTTGATATAGTAACCAGCCCTGGACTGGATGTAACAGCACCCTGGCTATTTTTAGCCTCACATGTGTAGTATCCTCGGAGATCAGGAGTGACCTGGTCAATGTAGTAGAATGCCTGTACAGCATTTGGTATCAAGAGGCCATCCCTATACCACCGAAACACTGGTAGGGGGTAGCCATCTGCAGCACAGGTCAGGTTTACTGCTGCAAATAAAGGCTTTGTTATGTTGGCAGGTGAATGAAGGATCACAGGCCTTGTTTCATTGCGCTCGTCAACTGTGCACAGAGAGGTAGTGGAAATGAAGCTAGGCAACAGATTTGTCATTTATATACATACTTGGTTCCTGACAAAGGTTTCCAGTGTAGCCAGTCCCAGCACAGTTGCAGTAGACATTTCTAACCAAATCAGTACAGACTCCACCATGCTGACAAGGCTCTGCTTCACAATCATTTTGAACTGCTCAGAAAGAATAATGTATAGTGTGAAGAAATAAACTGAGGTATCTGATTCAAACAAGCCAAAAAAGGAATCAAACCCATGAACATACTGCAGAGCTACTAGACCAGCACAGCAACTTAGTTGTAAAATATGCTTAACTTACCAATCACAGAAATGTTAGTGCTGTTCATTTGGTTGGGGGGCAGCCCATTCTCCACCTCGCACACATACATTCCATTGTCTTCTGCTGTTACACTGTCTATTGTTAGACTGCTGCTTGAGAGTAGTTCACAACTGTCCCATACAGTAGGGACAGAAGTCTCGATTGTAATTCTTGAGCGATGGATCCAGGTGAAAAGGTTTAGATCTCTGAGCTCGGTACCATTCTTTTTCAGCCATATGATCCTTGGAGCAGGAAGCCCAGTGGATTGACAGGTGATTGTAACAGAAGCAGATTCACTGATAGTCCCTCCTCCAGTGATCAATGGAGAGCTTGGAGAAACTGATGAAAATAGTTGTTCAGAGGGGTTACATCAGGTGGCATGTGCATGGAAGAAGGTAAGTTAAACCTAATCCCAGCCTTAACTAGTATTAGTATTAATCCCAGCCTTAACTAGTATCAGTGGTGAACTGTAGTAAAAATGAATGGATTACACTTTGTGGAAGCACCTGTGCAAATGGCGAAGTCATGTGTACATATGAGGCATAATCTTACTTTCAAGCCACTAGCAGACTGTCACACTCTTCTTTTGTGTCTACTCTTTCTTGACCTACAGTCTGACATATTCCAATGGTTTCCATTTGGCTAAAGTTTTATCATGCATTAACAACTCCAGAAGATAGTGGCTGCACTTCAGCTTTCTTTCTGTGCTTCCACTTGCATACCAATCTCTTAACAAACACTGCACAACTCAGTGATCGTACACACTGACTGGAGACACTAAACTGCATTTTTAAGTGTGATGAATGAAAACCAGGCTAGCATAAAACATCATTGCAAAGGCTTCCAACTTCATGTCAATACAAATATAATAGAGAAGGGAACAATTAAATAATCCTGGACTGATTACAACATTCTGTCATATTTACTTGAAACAACTTACCAGCAACACATGTTGTGCAGTTAGGTCCACTGAACTCCTTGGCACACATGCATAAAGTCTCTGTCCCATACCCTTCAACGCATGTACCACCATTAAGACAGGTGCTGGGTGTACAGAAGTCGAGATCTAAGCTACAGTTTGTACCAGTGAAACCAGGAGCACAGTCACAAGTTGTCATTCTTCCAAACCCTTCATTGCATGTGCCACCATTGAGGCATGTGTCAACCTCACAGAATAGAAGATCAATGTCACATCTTGTGCCGGTAAATCCTTCAGAGCAAATACAGCTAGTTGCTGGACCATATTCCTCTACACATGTACCACCATTAAGACATGTGCTAGGTGTACAGAAGTAGTTGAGATCTATGCTGCAGTTTGTGCCACTGAAACCTGCAGCACAAGTACATGTATAGTTGGTTGTATCCTCTGCACTGCATGTTCCTCCATTTGCACAGGGATTAAGCTGACAAATAACTGCAAAAACATAGGAACAGTGTCATGCATGTTTGTAAGCATGTAAGTGTTTTAAGGAGCACTCCTGTCTCCAAACTATTAGCTATATCCATGATTAAGGTCCAGTTTTAAAAATGGTTACATATATGATTACAGTGGAACCCCTCTTAGACTAATGTGGACACCATTGGGAACACTGCTGCATGTCTGGAATATAGAGGCATTCGTATTGCCATCTAATATGTCCTCAGTAAAGAGGTGTCCCTACTTCGGAGGCTTCTGGTATATTTCCGGTAGGCGTGGCAATGTGTACTCATGCCATTGAGTGCTACAAAGGCACGTTCCAGAGTTCTCCCTTGATGTACGATGGCAAGAAAGGCTAACCAAAGGCTAGTACTATGCGCATCAACGCTATAATACTATCCAGTTGTTGAATTGATCAGCAGTGGCGAACAACTCTTCGTGAGAGGCATGTAAGTGTCCACATTATCAAATGAATTTTGTACAGTCCAGGTACTAGAGGGAACCCCACTCTACGGACACCCCTGAAAAGCGGCCATCTACGATATTGCTGACACTTTGTTTGGTCCCTAATTCATTTACATAATTATGTTTGTGTGCAATCGAAACCCCTAAAATGCAGAAACCTCACTATTCCATAAAATGGACAGCTTTTTTGGTCCTCACAGGAATTATGTCTGGGAGCAACAAATTGACAAGCTATTTTCACCTCAAAACATCTAAGTTCTTTATTTCCAACGTGAGGCAAAATTTTTAACCAGGATCCACATACATATCAAAGAGTCAGTAGACTCTCTATGTAGGGATCTAATACTTAAGCAAAAGCCTTACAACTTCACTACAAATACGCTAAAAGCATCTTTAAGCACCCAGGCTTCCTCTTTGAGTGCCTTTGTGATCAGTAAGACTCATATAGTTGCCCAAAAGCCTCGCGGAAGACAGCTAAATGCAAAAGTGCCATTTTTCGTATTCTTTCTTTCTTTCTTTCCTTCTTTCTTTCTTTCTTTCTTTCTTTCTTTCTTTCTTTCTTTCTTTCTTTCTTTCTTTCTTTCTTTCTTTCTTTCTTTCTTTCTTTCTTTCTTTCTTATAGCTACACTAAAAAAAAATTGCCTACTCACAACTTTAGTAAACTGCTATGATGGTCAGTTATCAATACAGGTCAGTTGTCATGTGATCGAAAATCAGAAAATTGGTTTCACAAAGGTTGGCACGGAGAGTGGTTGGCCCTTCATCATATTCTAGCTAACAATGTTTAGACAATTATTACATGCTTGGAACCACTATACTAAACTGTCAATGCCATTTCAAGTTCTGGGGTTGTGGTTACACTTGAAAGAACTGTTCTTAGGCTTAGGGCTAACTGTAACTGAGATTAACATCAGAAACAAGAAAAGAAAAACATTAAAAATGTAAAAAGATGTAGGGATGGCATGCCAAAAAGTGTATATAGGGATGATATAAAAATATACAAAGTCCTATCCTTGCATCTTTTTACACTACAGTTGCACTCTAGTGTGGAAAAGAGCAGGGATGGGGCTTTGTATATTTACTTTCACTTTTATATCATCCCTACCTTGTTTGCAAACTTTTTGGCATGCCATCCCAGGCCTACATCTTTTTACATTTTTAATGTTTTTCTTTTGTTGTATATAATTACATGTTTGGCATAGGTTTTTCTACTGATGACAGCTTACAATTCTAATTTGACTTTTTAAATTTGGACCACCAGTGCCACAAACAAGACCAACAGCTACACTTCAGTGCTGTCAGTGGAGAGTGTTTCATGTGCCTCAACAGTATAATAGCACCACTGACACATTGAAAGCTAATTGTACCAAATACATCACTTACGTGGGGGGCAGACAACTCCGGCATCATTATAGTGTGAACAGTAAGTGACACCAATCTCACTATGACTGCAGCTCAGAAGAGAAGACTCGTTTCCAGTACATCTCACATTACCCAGGAATACTGGGCCAGTCCCTTGTCCAAAGACAGCTTGGAAGACAGCAATAGCTATTGTATAAGGACCATTAAAGCATGTTATAGTGTACCCTATATTTAAAAGTGCAGAAATCCAAGTACGTTCAGTGTTCCAAACCAAAACAATTTGTGTGTAGTTTAATACTCCAACTAAAGGTTGCAAAAGCCATGGTTGCAACTTTACTGTGTTGGCAATTAGAATTTTCAAGGAAACTGAGAGAGTACCTTTTTGTCACTGGCATGGGAAAGAATATACGTATGTGCTTTTGGGGTGATTGGGAGGCTGTTTTTCATCAAAAGCCATGACTGTTGCTAAGCTTCCAATTACTACAATCTCCTAAGTAATCACATGTTGTGTGGCTTTTGTGCATGCATGCTCACTGTCATATCATGCTGCCCCGGGCTTTCTCAGCACAATTGTATATAAAAATCTAATGGCTGATCCTATCCTCCATCTCCATTAACACCAAGTTATGAACAGAAACATAATTATACGAGTGAATGTTATGTTGTATCATCTGCAATAAATCATGCAAAAGTGGATGTTACATACATTTCACTACCCAATGGAGGACTAGAAGCATCCACAAATAGAGGAAACCTTTTGTGTATCTCAATTGTACAGAATACACAGGTATGCCAAACCTCCAAGTTGTACAGATACAAGTATTATTATTTGTCTTTGTAGTAAGAGAATGTGTTACATGCAATACACTGTATGTCTATATTTAGATGCTGAGTTGTTGCTTTTGAATTATATGTAGATCGCACCTTCAGTATAATATATAGACCCTGTCTTTGTAATAGTGGCCCTAATACTCACACAATGCATTCACAAACCTATAGCAAACATCACTCTGCATACAGTAAGACAAGAAATAACATTTTGAATCACAGCATCATTTTGCAGAGTCATCAAAGAGAACTCAACTGGATTTTCTAGAAGACACTATATGAGTGCCAAGAATCTGGGGGACAAAGTTGACTGGCAGGCTAGAAACGAACTTAGCCCTAAGTCTTCATCTAATCTGAACAGACTAAACCCTCATCAGGAGCCTCATCAACAGCATTAGATGGGTGGTAGCAAACCCATGGTTTCATTGGCTATTTTACTTCACTTTCAAACACTGTTCCATGAGCATGCAGACACACCGGTTAACCATAGCCACACACAACAAAACAACTTCACCACACATGTAACATCCAACTCCTTGCTATATCACCAATCTTTATCAACAAACTCACCTTCATTTGTGTCCACATTGTATCCCAATTGTCTGCACACAACTCTGGCATCATAATTATCCCAGTCATAATAATGCCAACCACATACTGTTCCCCACACTCCATTGATGCATATCTCCACCCTGCCAGCACTCTCCACTGGTCCATCAACCAAACGAAGTGTTTCATTAGTGCAATAGTGGGCAGCTGTATAGAGGGAAAGAAGTAACACACATTTTAAATAATGTAATATCTTAATTCTTAGCGCTTTAAAGTGGTGCATACACACTTTGTATAAAGATGTAACAAAAAGTGTTTAGCCTTAAGATTGGTTATCCAAGTTTGTTATTGAATTCTATGATGAGTGGTAAAAACTTGCCAACTCCACAATTACAGTTGATTTCAGTTGAAGATACCGCTGCCAAGATTTTGGAAATCTGACTTAAAGTGTAAATAGTCTCACCCACAACAAAAAACTTCACAAAGTTGAGTATGAATATGCATACACCTAGATTGCAAAACATGCAAGGAATGATAATGAATATATGTACAGCCTAGCATATAACTGAAAAATTTGACAGGGGAAGTACTGACAGAAGGTGGTAACATTCAGGATCAATATGCAGTGGCAGTTCAGAAAATAAACACCAAAATACAACTTACATGGGGTGCAGAGAACTCCTGCATCATTATAATGTGAACAGTAGTAAACACTCTCACTGTGGCTGCAGCTCAGAAGAGAAGACTCATTTCCAGTACATCTCACATCCCTCAGTAACACAGGGCCAGTTCCTTGTCCAAAGGTAGCTTGAAAGACAGCAATATCTATTTTACAGAGAAATATCACCATGAATACAGAGGCAAGTTGTAGGGATGAAGAGGTTCAGTGTGTGTCTCTTTTCACTGGGATAGCCTCAAACATGGATGCAAGTACTGCACGTCCACAAAACCATGTCTATCTCTCTGGCCATAATCAATATTTTGCACAGACTTTGTCTCAACATGAAAACGTCTAACATCAAGCTTCTAACATATCTGAAAGAGCATCTCCTATGGCTTGTCTGATCCTCAGGTTCTTATGAGCAGAGAAAAGAGAGCTTCGTACACACTGCATGTGGATGCTCAGTTCCCCCAGAAAAAAATTAACATTTATCAAACTGATGAACTACTTCATTAAACTTCTATAATATGTCAGTTTCTCTCCTGTTCTGAAATATCGACCACATTTTGTGTAATGATTGACAAGATAAAGGAAGCAAAGAAACACTTAGCTCTTCACTTGCAGCATAAGTACAGGCAATGATCTCAGGCCAAATCAAATTTTTTACATATTCACATGGCCGTAGCCGCTGGATCAGTTAGTCAACTACTTTTTCCTCACTCTTGGCTTGTTTGACATTACCAATTATCACCATTGCCCCCCCCCCCCCCCTCCCCCCACACACACACACAGCACATGCATTAGCCAGTTACATGCCATGTGTTGAAATTTGTGACATGGCTGCGAACAGTGTGAAAGATCTCTTCCGGGTCTTCCTGATGAGCCTCATCCTCCCAACAACTTTCTGTTCTTCAAGCAAATGATTGGGAAGCCAAAAACAGTGCTGTACAACTTAGTGGACAGGAAAGGTAGATGTTCATAAATGTGGATGTTTGTCGTCTGCCAACTGAGAAGCGTCATTTCAGCCCAAAAATTGTCGCAAAAGCAATATCAGAGCATCTAATTTGAAATAAAATTTCTAGGGCCAGGCCTCCGGAGTTCTCTAGTTGTAGAGTGTTTACACATGCACCAGTAACATGACTACTTCAAATCAGTGGCTATAGCCCTTTAGGGCCTAAAATATCTTGGAAATTTTCTGAACATGCAATGGCTGCTGAGAAACTCACTGAAACTGTGTGTAGCAATCTTTACCATGCCCCCCACCAATAGTTTACAGCTTTCACGAACCTCGGGGATATGCCCAACAGTTATTTGCAATGATTGTTATTCAAGGCAGGAAGGGGGGGATTAAAGGGGTGGAGCAATCGCCATTTACATTGGCATACGTGTCAATGCCAAAACAGCTGCTTGCTATGACACTCAGCACCCTAGCCGCCTTTATTACTACAATTTCAGAGAGTGTGAGAACTAACAAACTGCCAGCAATAGTGTCAGTTCTCATGGGAATGGCATTGTGAAGTGACGAAGTGAAAAGCCACAAGACCGTACAATGTCAGTCGCATGCACCTTTTGGTGCTATTACCCTTAAAGGGCTATGGAGCCTGCTTGTTTGATAGCTAGACATGCAAACTGAGATGGAAATAGAAACTGGAAAAGAAGATTTTAAAATGTAAGCAAGATTCAAAATGCTAGAGGACAGATAAAAACTGGTTACTCATAGATCTGCGCAAAGGTTGGCATTATAAAGGTTGAAGGTCATGTACATAAAGCCTATACCAATGATTAGACATTATAGATCCACATACCTCACTCCTTGGACACCTTAAGGTTATAAGTATGAAACGTGGCTCTAGCCATTAGCCATAATTCATGGTTGTGTATACAAAATGCATTGTTATGAGCACAGAAAACACTGTTTACGGCAAATGGCACCATTTCACATCATCTTGCAAACCAAAGTTTGTAGCCTATTACTGTACAGATGACTCTTATCTATATGAATGTTCACCTCCACTTGTGTTGACACTGTACCCCAGTTGTTTGCACACAACTCTGGCATCATTGTTACCCCAGCCATAGCCACACACTGTTCCCCACACTCCATTGATACAGATCTCTACTCTGCCAGCACTCTCCACTGGTCCATCAACCAAACGAAGTGTTTCATTGGTGCAGCTCAGGGTAGCTGTATAATGGAAGATGTACTATGGCACACAATTGTATTGTATTGTAGCACACACTAATGGAACCTTATCAAAAAAAATGATAACATGAGAATGTTCAGTCCTAGTTTTATCTGTGCTATAGATCAGGTACACATGTTACTTAATTGTTATTAGATTGCCATTTTAATCCCACATACAGCAACTGTTTAACCCAGTAAATGTGCTGAGTTCAAATTTTTTCACTGGAGAGACAGACAGACAATACCAATTGCTTAACACCTTTGTGCATGCACGTGTGGGGTTATAAAGTAATATGACTTGATATCATCTACTTACCTTAGAACTGAAAGTCACCAGTACAGCAGTATCATAATGTCCACAGTAACTAAACAGTAACTAACATCAGTCGTACTGCAACCAAAGTAAGAACAATTCAAACTGAAATTATGACTTACATGGGGGGCAGACAACTCCTGAATGTGAACAGTATCGAACATTCCCACTGTGGCTGCAGCTCATAAGAGAGGACTCGTTTCCAGCACATCTCACATTACTCAAAAGTACTGGGCCAGTCCCTTGTCCAAAGAGAGCATGATTGACAGCCAAAGCTATTGTAGCTATGAAGAAACATCACCATAACATTTGTATGCTGTGCGAAAGGCATACTCTAATCTATACTGATCAACAAGTGGTACCAGTGTAGGTGTATGCTTTGGTGGCATGCATGATGTACAGAAGAGGTTTACAAACAAATCAAACAGGGTTGCAGTCAGGACCAAGGTCAGTCCTAGTATCAGGGTTAGGGTTTAAGTTAATCTTAGTAATTAAAATTGAGCCCTAAGACAAGGTAGTCCTAAACGACTACCTTGTCTTAGGGCTAAATTTTAATTTGGTTGACTTGTGGAATTTTAATTACTAAAGGAGCAAGGGTGCAGTTTTTAGAGCAGTGTGAAACTTGGATGGTTACTCTGTGCTTATTTACATATAAATATTACTTATATCATGTATAGACAAATATGAGACATTTGCAATTGTGGTTTGCAATGTAGGAAGCCTCTTTATTCTGCTGGCTGCTTCTCTGCCTAGCTGGTACAGAAGTAGAGATAGTCTCCCACATTGCTGCAAATACTGCATCTTCACAAAACTATGTCTTTCTGTACATAACTAAAGCCTTAATTAACCCTAGAAGCTACGTATACTTTCACATACCTCAAGATATGCCGAAAGTAGAATGTAGTAAATTTATTGTTATCTCTGAATATATTTGTGTTAAATTTCGACCCAAAACACACTTTTTCAACAGGTATGTAGTACATGTATGTAATATAGCCTTATAGGCACTGCTCTTGAACAGTGACCAGGACTATAGGATGAACTAAACAGAGTGAGCAACTTAACAATGTGCAAGACAAGCAATAGAGCACCCTTGAACAGTAGCAACATCAACAGCATGTCTGTTGCAATAGAGGTGACTCCTACCTATATCACCAAACTTTTTCCAAACGAAAGAACTAACTCACCTCCACTTGTGTCCACACTGTACCCCAGTTGTCTACACACAACTCTGGCATCATTGTTATCCCAGCCACTATCACATACTGTTCCCCACACTCCATTGATACAGATCTCCACCCTGCCAGCACTCTCCACTGGTCCATCAACCAAATGAAGTGTTTCATTGGTGCAATTGTGTGAAGCTGTACAAAAAATGTTGTTTAATCTAGACCCTCCTCAATAAAGGCGGTGGATGTGTTGTAGAGAGTGGTGGGAAAATACACCCACTTCACACACAATTAATCTAGACCCTATAGATGTACTCATGCGGTGATTCTGCAATGTCTCTTTTTTATGTGTTTGCTTATGCAATACAGCAAATGGTGCCTGCCTTCATTAGTTAGTCCCTCCTCTTGCACAGTACTGCTTCTTCAGTGCTGCTTGCTTAACATAACCGCTTAGCATGTACTGCAGCATGCACTGCAGTATAAATAGGTGGGCGTACTTTCAAGAGTAAAGTACCCTTTGCAATAACTTCAATCAAACAAGGGGGGTGGGTTTATTTCTGAGGGTGGGCCTATTTTTGAGAGATTACAGTACCCTACGCATGATGTAATGAAAGGGTGTATGGATGGAGCTTTGTATATAACTATACCCTTATATGTTACCAACCCAAACTTGTTCGCGTACTGTTTGCATTGTGATCCCTGCATCCTTCACTTTTTTTCTTATACTTCGTACTTGTTTGAGAAATGTGCAAAATGATTTGTTTTCAACAGTTCCTGAATCCTAAGCTGCCAACAGCCTTGGCTTGGTCCAGATGCTGTCATTTCGAACTACCCAGAGATGTAGTTTAGGCTTACAAGTTACTCATAGTAGAGTATTAATTCCATTGAAATGAACCCAGTCCATCAAGTTTGATTTTGCTATCACAGTGGACTAGTGTGGATGTGCTACATATATACCATCAGTGGCGATGTATACACTGCATATATATACAGTACTATCTCATTTGGATGCCTCAGCTACTAAAGTGACAGTGTATGTAGCTTTGCTTCAGTATAGCATCATAATACAGGTGCAGCAGTATTTACTTTACAAAAGGGTCTTAATTTTGTGCTGGGCTTAATGAACACTTCACTAGCTCATAAGTATGAACTACAGTACCACTTACATGAGAGGCAGATGACTCCGGCATCATTTGAACAGTAAGTGACACCAATTCCACTATGACTGCAGCTCAGAAGAGAAGACTCATTTCCAGTACATCTCACATTACTCAGGAATACTGGGCCAATTCCTTGTCCAAAGGCAGCTTGAAAGACAGCAATAGCTATTGTTTAGAGAAACACACATGCAGTTGATATATACTGTGCCAGAGACATAGCTACTAACATTCAACTAGGGAGAAGGGTGCTGAGTGTATGCTGTGAGTAATTTTATTACTGCAGAACTTCTCTAGGCTTTGTCACTTTGTTTGTTTGTTTGTTTGTTTTCATTCGAGCCTAACCGCACCCCAAGTGGAAAGAAAATGGTGCCTTGAATGCAGGTGGACAAATCAGTTTGTCCTGCCATAAATAAGTCATTAAGCTAACCGACTAGCTACATAGTGTGTAGATTAGGGCGGCAAAAATGGAACAGGGAACAGGAATCGGAATTAAGTGCACAATCCAGCTCCTAGCAATAAGCATAGCCATTGCATGCAAAGTGAAGCTAACATTGACTTGCTATTGCATGTGCACTTATTGTCTTGCAGACCCACCATTGGTACTAATTGGTGCTAATGTAGAGGCAAGATGATAAACAAAGCCAGCCCCGTTTAGTGTTGACCAGCTAGGGAGAAGA
This sequence comes from Agelas oroides, assembly GCA_949130485.1. Taxonomy (NCBI): domain Eukaryota; kingdom Metazoa; phylum Porifera; class Demospongiae; order Agelasida; family Agelasidae; genus Agelas; species Agelas oroides. Next base: position 6,709,329 of record OX422184.1, on the reverse strand, counting down.
TTGCCATGCTACTATTGTGTATCCATATCTGAGTTGTGTAGGAGCAAAGAACACCATGCAAATCCTTTTGAGAGACGTCAGTCAGTGTTGGAAAGAAGTGCCATTGCCATCAAAACCGCTGTGAATGCACGGGATGCGCTGTAGTGCAGCAAGCCAATAGGTAAGTGCACACTTCTCTGAAGTGTCAAACTGACTTGTAGCTCAGTGTGGCTGTGCTGTATCGGTAGTCTGCTACCAGAAAGTTGTAGCTAATAGATCTAGCTATTTAACAATGTACCTACTTTAGCCTTTATACAAGGCTCCAGAGTTGCAAGTCGGCATAAAGTTTGTATGGTCACTGAAGTGTCAACATTTTTTGATCATATCTCAGGTTAGCAGTGGTTTAAACATATTCTCATTTTTAGCAAATGTAAGTACTTTCATGTTAAGATAGCTAGTTTGGCCACTGTAAATTCCTGTGTCACCATAGGTCCAATTCATTAATGGCAAATTTTTGGCTCCATTGAATCGCTGTGGATTAGCTCTCGACCTTAGCGCTTGCACAGTAGATACTTCAACAATAACTGTATCAAACTGTGGTGTCAAACTTCAATAAGTCCTCTCTGGGAAAGAAACTCTAAAACACTGGGCATGCACATGCACTTTTGTGGCTTACTATATTTCTTTCTTTCTACTTGGGGTGTAATGATATATAAACAGACTCCACGGAAGAGAGATATTTACAGTTGTAGTTTGTGTGCTAAGAAGCCTCACTCTTCTGCAGTTTCCTTACTCCCTAGTTGCTATAGCAACTTTAACATGGTTGCAAATACCAAAGCAATGTCTACTTCATGGAAGGATTGTTATCTGTTAGCAATGTATCAAGTTGTCATCAGAGTGTAGCAATGAAAGGATAAAGCAACACTAGCCATGCAATAAGGATACACATTACTGGAGGTCAATGTTGCACAGAGTGCCCCCTTTTCATTTCATGCAGGAGACAAATGATATCCCTCTGCACATGAATTAAGACATAGGCCTTCCCACATTTTACTGTCCCTGAAAATATACACTGAATATAACAGACATTGCCTTTTAATAGGATTCACATAGCACATAAACTAACCTCATGACAGCAAACTTGAAAATGTGCACAGTAAGACAAGAAACAGCTAAACTTACAGCATATCGTAATGTATAGACTCACTATATGTAAAGGACTCAACTGGTGTTTCTCAAACTTTACATCTTAAATCAAAACATTTGACATTCCTTGCTGCGCATTATACACCTTGAACATTAACTGACTAGGAAATGTACTGCCAAACAGATTCCTAGCTGCATCCCATCTTTTAACAACTTACCTCTACCTGGGTTGACACTGTATCCCAATTGTCTGCACACAACCATGGCATCATTGTTATCCCAGTAACTATTACACACTGTTCCCCACACTCCATTGATACAGACCTCCACTCTGCCAGCACTCTCCACTGGTCCATCAACTAAACGAACTGTTCCATTAGTGCAATTCTGGACAGCTGTACAGAGAAAGACAGATGCATAATTAAAGCTTGGGACATACTATAATTTTGCATCGTAATCATTACACATATTACCATGATCTCCTGAAAATACGTCAAGGTGAGTGCATGGCTCCTCAATAAAGGGTGTGGATACGTTTTAGAGAGTGGATTTCCCTTGAAAATATGCCCACTTCACATGCAATTAGTCTAGACCCAATAGATGTACACATGCGGTGATTCCGCAATGTCTCTTTTTTCATGCGTTTGCTTATGCAATACAGCAGATGGTGTCTGCCTCATTAGTTAGTCCTTCCTCTTGCACAGTACTGCTTCCTTAACATAACAGCATGTACTGCGGCATGCACTGCAGTATAAATAGGTGGGTGTACTTTCAAGAGTAAAGCAATAAATTCAATCAAACAACGGGGGTGGGTTTATTTCTGAGGGTGGGCCTATTTTTGAGAGATATTACAGTACCCACACATGATGTGAAGAAAGGGTGTATGGATGGAGCTTTGTATATAACTATACCCTTTATGTTACCAACCCAAACTTGTTTGCATACTGTTTGCATTGCGATCCCTGCATCCTTCACTTTTTTCTTATACTTCGTACTTGTTTGAGAAATGTGCAAAATGATTTATTTTTCAACAGTTCCTGAATCCTAAGCTGCCAACAGCCGTGAGTGAAATAAGATGATTAGGCTTGGTCCAGATGCTGTCATTTGTCTCTATAATTGACTTTAACTTGCCATAGTTCGTAGGCAACAGTTTAGTGCAGTGCCTTTCTTGGCAAGCTTAGTTGTATCGGTAATATTATTTTTCCTGTAGAAATCATTTTGGTAAAGTTACACAGGTTATCGAACTATCCAGAGATGTAGTTTTAGGCTTACAACTTACTCAGAGTATTCATTCCATTGAAATGAACACAGTTTAATTTTGCTATCACAGTGGACTAGTGTGGATGTGCTACATATAGACCATCAGTGGCAATGTATACACTGCATGTACTATCACATTTGGATGCCTCAGCTACTACTGTTTTGGTGCAGCTGCTTATATTTAAGAGCAGCAATTTTCATCATCCTGCTCAGCAAGCAACTCATAATGTACTGCTCTGAACCAAGCAAAGTGACAGTGAATGTAGCTTTGCTTCAGCATAGCACCATAATACAGGTGCAGCAGTATTTACTTTACACACAATGGTGTTAATTTCATGCTGAGCTTGATGAACACTTCACTAGCTCATACGTATGAACTACTGTACCACTTACATGAGAGGCAGATGACTCCGGCATCATTATAGTGTGAACAGTAAGTGACACCAATCTCACTATGACTGCAGCTCAGAAGAGAAGACTCATTTCCAGTACATCTCACATTATTCAGAAACACTGGGCCAATTCCTTGTCCAAAGGCAGCTTGAAAGACAGCAATAGCTATTGTTCAGAGAAATACACAAGCAGTTGTTATATACTGTGCCAGAGACATAGCTACTAACATTCAACTAGGGAGAAGGGTGCTGAGTGTATGCTTTGGAGAACTTATAACACTGCATTCAGAAATCCCTACACTTTATGCACATTCTTCATACATGCAAAGAAGAAAGCATGGTCTTGTGAGAAATGCAAGATATTTGCAGTTGTAGTTTGTGTGCTAAGAAGCCTCACTCTTCTGCAGTTTCCTTATCTCCCTAGTTGCTATAGCAACTTTAACATGGTTGCAAATACCAAAGCAATGTCTACTTCATGGAAGGATTGTTATCTGTTAGTAGTTTAATTTAAGATCATCAGATTTGTCATCAGACACTTAATGCCACAATGTATTGAGGGAACGCTTCAGTCGTCATCAGAGTGTAGCAACGAAAGGATAAAGCAACACTAGCCTGGAATAAGGATACACATTCCTGGAGGTGAAAGTTGCAGTGTCCTCTTTTCATTTCATGCAGGAGACAACTGATATCTATCCCTCTGCACGTGAAGACATAGGCCTTCCCACATTTTACTGTCTCTGAAAATATACACTAAATATAACAGACATTGCCCTTCAATAGGATTCACATAGCACATAAACAAACCTCATGACAGCAAACTTGAAAGTGTGCACAGTACGACAAGAAACAGCTAAACTTACAGCATATTGCAATGTAGACTCACTATTGTAAAGGACTCAACTGGTGTTTCTCAAAGTTTACATCTTAAATCAAAACATTTGCCATTCCTTGCTGTGCATTATACACCTTGAACATTAACCAACTTGGATACTGCCAAACAGATTCCTAGCTGCATCCCATCTTTTAACTTACCTGTACCTGAGTTGACACTGAAACCCAGTTGTCTGCACACGACTCTGGCATCATTGTTATCCCAGTAACTATTACACACTGTTCCCCACACTCCATTGATACAGACCTCCACTCTGCCAGCACTCTCCACTGGTCCATCGACCAAACGAAGTGTTTCATTAGTGCAATTCTGGGCAGCTGTGGAAGAGGAGTACATTAACTTTGTAATTTGTATTGTCATTCAGCTTTGACACATATCAAGGGCAGTAGTCCAGGTGGCAGCAGTGTGCAAATCTGTGACTTTAACCACATGCATTCATTAATAGATCAACCTATAACAGTCAAGGGCATTGGCCAGAGAATACCTGTGTCCAGACCAAAAAATGTCATCAACACCGTAAATGGAGGCATGTTTTCTAGGCCCATTCATGTAAATAAGGGGAGAAGTGGTCCACTCACTGTCAAAGACAAAATGTGCTTTTCACCATGTACATAAATCCACCCACCTTCCCCTATCCCACCTCTTTCTGCTGGTACGGAACCTATCCACATCAAAATTACATTGCAAAATAATTTATTTATTCTGAGTTTAAGAACACAACCGTTGAAAGTCGCTGCCCTTGAATAGTAGTCACATAAACAGTAACCATGGTATCTAATCTTACATTGCATTGGGAACACATGCAGACTGTCTGACAATGCACGATGATGTACTTTCACAACTTATAGCCACAGAACCATGTACCATGCAACTACGTAACATCCACTGTAGCTAGCACCAGTTCCCCTGTAAAAGACCCTCAGAAGTGAGAACTACTAATACATCACTTACATGAGGGGCAGACAACACCTGCATCATTAGAATGTGAACAGTAGGTTACACCGAATCCTTGATGATTGCAGCTCAGAAGAGAGGACTCTGTTCCATTACATTCCACATTACTCAGGAATACTGGGCCAGTCCTTTGTCCAAAAGCAGCTTGAGTGACAGCAATAACTATCATGCAAGGAAATAACTCGATCACAGTTTGTTATGTACCGTGCCAGAGACATACTGACCTATAACCTTCAACAAGTCAGCTCACTGTACATATTTGCTTTTAGGAACTTTCTCTGAAATCCAAATATCTAGGTCTTATCACTTAGCTTATCAGACTGATAGATGGACTCCTATAGCCTGGGAGCAGCACTTAGAAGATAGCTGCCAACTGGTCACAAAACATGTTTGCTAGTCTTAACCACAAACCAAGATGCTCATAGGACCTAGAATTTAAATTAGTGCTGCAGATTTACCTTAGCTAAAATGCTTTCGAGTTTAGTACTACTTAGCTTTAAAATACAAGCTTCATCAAAACAAGCCTCATCCTCAAGGGAGAACCCCGGTTTTATCATGTAGCATTAATTTTGTATATGAAATGTGCAATGGCACATACGTAAGCAGGAAAGCCTCCTTTGGAGTCTCTGCGAAGGGTGAGGGTAGTGTAGCTGGTGAAGCAGGGCTTGTTCAGACGATTGAGAGTTTTATTCTGGTGTAAGTCCACCATGGCATTAATGGATACGTGGTTGTATTGAATGTCAGTCACTTTGTTTGGCAATTCATTCCCTGTGTGATCTTTGTATTCACATCTTGGAGTGTAATAAGATGATATCTGTTTCTAGATCTGAATAAATTGCACTAAATGAAGATACATACATTGTCGCATGTAACTAGCTCTTCCAATATTATGCATGGCTTTGACTCAAAAGCCTTTCCTCCCTGGTCTCTAGACACAATCTTTGAACTTCAATCTTTGAACTACAATCTTCAAATTTGTTACAGAATTTCCTATATGCATGCTGTTCCAGATTTGTTGATGCTTTTGCAACACCTCCAGATACACTAAATAACACTGTATTAGAATATAATAGACAGTCATTCATTAACTAACTTTGTAAAAGCAAACTGGATAGTGTGTACTAGTACAGTGAGTGCAGATTCATCCTAGGGGACACAGCTGGTTTTTCGCAAATTCATACAGTGCATGTTTTGTCAATGCAGAATATAAACAGCATCCTTGGACAGTCACCATCCTCAAACAGTATAGCGACAAAAAACATCATGACAAAAATGAACTTTGCAATCTATTGCCACACAGGTAGCTAACATCTGACCCCTGGCTATATCAACAACTTTTTTTCCAATAACTCACCTCCACCCATATACCCCAACTGTCTGCACACAACTCTGGCATCATTGCTATTCCAGCCACTACCACATACTGTTCCCCACACTCCATTGATACAGATCTCTACTCTGCCAGCACTCTCCAGAGATCCATTAACCAAACGAAGTGTTTCATTAGTGCAACTTGGGGTAGCTGTGGGGAGAATTACATTTGTAGTTGAAGAATTACTGCTACTCGGTGACAGGAAAACGTTGGATTACAAGTCTCCGAATCATGTGGAAGGGGTAAAGTCAAAGTGTACACAAGATTGACAAAACTTTTGCATCAAACTGCTTTCTCTACCTGATAATGCGAAAAGATCACTTTTTAGTCCCTAAGCTAAAATAAAAAATTCACACTCTCTCCAAGGCTTCACCCACATGCAGTCTGACCATGTCATCAACACACACACAAAACAAGTGAAAACTTTATGTATGGATTTGTCCTATTTGTCCTGGGACCACTTAAATTCCAGTCTACAGGCCAGCCAAAACTCACATTTGACCTCAAAAACAGCAATTTGGCTGTGTTAGCTTCAAGAAGAATTCGACACACCCCCAGTCAAAAAACTAAAACTGAACCCAGTTTTGGAAAGCTCAACTCACCTCCTACAAAACTAGGTGTGCCTTTTCCCACTCACCTCTAGGTTAGGGAGCTATGTCCACAAACCCACTCCCTATCATTGACTCTAGAATGAAGGTAAGTTACACACATTCTCACTAGCACCAAAATGGGCAGGGCCTACAACCCAAAAATTACCTTCCTACAGTACTTTTGCCAGACAACTGTGTGATGATACTCGTCTTCCAGGATAGCTCTCAGGCTTTCCAGCATACTCACAAACATTCAACTACAAAGAGCCGCACACCACAACAAATGAATATGACTGCCTTGTGTTGATTCTGGTTGCCAATGTGAACAAGCCAATAAATTTCAATGGCGCCATCAAGGTCACCTGACTTCACTAATTATTCATGAGTTGGAATTGGCCTGATCAGCGATTCAAGGTTGTCCTACCTTACAGTAGGACAACCTTGGATTGCAAATCTCCAAATGGTTAAATGGGCAATGTCAGAGTCCAAGATTGACAAAAAAAGTCTGCTCCCTTTACCTCTTAATGCCCCAAAAACTCAATTTACAGTCCCTCAGCTGAACTTAAAATTTTCACCCTCTCCAAGACTCCACCCAGATTCTGGTCACAAGGGCAGATTCAGGGGAGGGGGGGTGGGCATGCTTCTGGTCTGAGCTAGCACGAATCACGGCGGTTTAACAATGCAGACATAAAGCACTCAAAACTGCAGCTTACAAGAAATAGTTTCTGGTACGTAGCTGCCAAGAGATAGTGCTGTGGTAGTGCCTCATATACAGTGTCTGATCCAAAAGGAAGGAGAGGGGCTCTTTTTCCTAGGAAACTTTATGCATAACGCAAAGGACACATAAATAGTGAAAGCTTGCTAATATGATACATGTGCCCATAAAAATAAGCTATAAGGAATGAATATAATTCTTAAAAAACAGAAAGAGACAGTACAGAAGTAATAGCACTAGGAAGGTGTTCCATAAGGCAGTTACATGTGGGAAAAAAGAATAATATGAACTTCAATGCTGAAAATGATTATATACGGCATAGTATTATCTACAGAGAGAGATGGAAATCTTGACTTATTGTTTCTGGGTGAAGCGATAGGCTTGCAGAGTCTAAATAAGTGTAAGGCTTGTGCTATCAGCCAGCGCCGTCCACCTGCGTCTGCCTCTATGCTTACTGTAGCAATTTGATTTCCAAACACTAGCCGTAAATGGTACATATGACAAGACACCTCTAGGCCAGGGACCTATATCCACAAACCTACTCCCTGTCATTGCTCCTAGATGGAGCCAAGGTACCACAAAAACGAGCAGGGCCTACAAGGCTGAAAAGTTACCTTTCTACAGAAATTTTGGCCAGAGAACTGTGTGATGATACCCATCTTCCAGGATGGCTCTCAGCATACTCACAAACATTCAATTCCACTCCAGCTAGCTTTTTACACACAAGTACCCAACATCAAATTCAACAAGCTGAAAAATCTTCTTATAGTATCTTAGTGTATTTTAGTGTAAAAAATAGTTTTTTATAAATAAAAAAAAACAAAACCAACCCAAAATCAAAAATCTGTGGTCTGGATTGAATCTTTACAAGTCACAAAAAAGTTTTCCGAATTAAAACAAGCGCATGTAGGGATGGAACCCTTAAACACCAGCCAAACAAGATGGGAACGACACCACAACACATTCAACATCTTGTGGCATTTTGCCAACTATGTTTTGTGTTTGTTAGTTGTGTGCATAGAAGGGTTGTGGAAGGCAGTGGGGAGGGTATTGCTGGGTGTGTAGTGCATGTTGATGTGCATGGAGAGTGTGTTACGTTGTAGGTGGATGCAATGTAGTTGCTACTGAGCATGGCAGGTATAGTTTGGCTTGTATGCAGAAACTGTGAGCCTTGCTGGGTCTGTATGGTATGTTGGGAGTTTTAAGTTATGTTGTGAAATTTTATTGCTGCTGAATGTGGATTGTCTTTTATGTGGAAGGCTGTGGAGTGAGCAGTGCTGAGTACCATGTTCATTTAGTGAGTGTGTAGAGATTTTTTTGTTGTGCATAGTTGGCAAAATGGCACAAGATGTAGGGATGGTGTGAATGTGTTGTGGTGTTGTTCCCATCTTGTTTGGCTGGTTTTTGAGGGTTCTATCCCTACATGCACTTGTTTTCATTCGGAAAACCTTTTTGTGACTTGTTCCCGCTGCTTTTTTTTTTCAATTGTTTTTTAGAGATATTAAGAGAGAAGAGAGGTGGGAAAGGAAGGCGAGGGGAAGATGCATGGTCTGTAAAGCATGAAAGCATAGAACTGTGTTCACAAAGAACAAACAATCATCATAAATTCAAATGCTTCCAAGTGAAATTGTAAATTTATCTACAGAGTTTAGAAACCCAAGCAAAGCCTCATAAAACCCAAGTGCAAAGCACATGAGTTTTATGAGACTTTGCGCACAGGCTTATAAATCCCATAGATCCCATAGATTCCAACGCTGTGGTATCAAACCGATAGTAAAACTTGCTGTAATGGTGTGTTACTGCTCAATACTACATGTATGTGAGCTCTGTGGGGACGAAGTCTGCAGAGAGTTTTTCGGTGAACCCAATAGTAGTTCACATGAAGTGAGCGGGAGCTGAACAACTGCCAGTTTGTGCAGCTGCCTCCTTTAGTGTGGACGTTTTTGAATGAAGCCACCATTGAGTTGGTGCTACTAGCTGCAATAGAGCAGTTTGAGGACCAAGCTACCAATAGGCTGCTAATTGCTGCGTTGGAGGAATATGAAGACTCATGCAGGCACAACACAAAAGGAGGATGTTAAGAAGACACCAGCCATAATGCTACCTTCAACTAAACATTCTATGTGTTCTATATGCATTTTTGTTGTAAAAGAATATAACAAGCAAATTTAAAATGTGAAAGTTGAAAATAAAAATTGAATATCAGTGGCTAGTGTTCTAAGTCATATAATCCACTTAGATATGAAGTACTTGATGATTAAAACACTAGCTGGCAAGTACCAGGTAGTGTTATAACCAAGTATACCTCGTATCTAGGTGGGTTACATGACTAGCAACTCACTAGATTACAGAATGACTTCAGCTATGGTCTAAGTGGAAGTAGAAACTGCTGCACTTGCAAACTACATGTGCTTAGTGTGGGAGTCCTCACATTATGACACATACACATTTATTTACAGCAACTCTAGCAATACATACCATATACTACTTCTCCTGGAAACATGCACATCCTCTCTCTATGTTTTGCGTTGGCGTCCGAAGTTCATCTTTCACGGTAAGCTATAGATCTAAACACGTGCTCAGTTGAGCTTCGGGGGGGGGGGGGGGGGGGGGGGGCGTAACTTGCTATGAATATTCTTATTCTAGCAAAATGGCGTATTAGCACTAAGCATTAACATCGGAGTGCTTGAGAATCACTGAAGAATAGTTCGAGTTCTACGATAACGATAAGTAGTGAGTGCAATACCCAGTGATTGATGTTGTTTTTTCGCGTTTGAGTCGTTGTAATAGCTTCAGCCGTTATCGTGCTAGCCAGGCTTACACTCAAAGAAAGAAAGAAAGAAAGAAAGAAAGTCAGAAGATAGACGATTTGCCCGTTTTAGCGACTTGCCGGTCTGGTACTTTAGCGATGCTTTCCAGCAAAGTTAACGGTCCTGTTGCCCATTGAAGCACTCGATAATGCCTGATATGGCTCATGGAGGCCGTTGACTAATCTAACGCAGACATTTCGAGCGTGTCATTTGTGCACTTTTGATGTGGCCGCCATTTTTTTTCGGGGTCATCTCTACATATGGCGTACTACCGTATGCCATGATTGTGTGTGATACTTTACAATTAACTGCCCAAAATTCAGACACCTTCATATTCTGTACAACAACGCCATAAGCCATCCTAAATATATGCTAACAACCTCCATCAGGCAGACACTTATCTACTTATCCCACAAGATTTTCTGCCACTGCTACCGGATGTAATGATTGGACAGTATTTTAACACTATTATTTCTAGAAATAGCTTCTTGTTTAACTTTCTCACCACGACAGAGCTCTGATAACATAGCCTTCGTGGTCCAAGTACACATTACCATGCCTACCAGAATATACTGGAAGCCCCTGATATGCAGACACCTCCCTACAACTGCAGTGGTCACCATGGTGTCTGCCTTAGAAAGTTTCCACTGTAATAGTTAATGATCTCACATTGCAATTGGAACATGCAAATGCAGACATGGACAATGTAACTTGTAAGCATAGAACTCCAGCACTATCATAGTGCCCACTACCGGTTATCTACCCTCACTGCAACAATAGCTCAGAAGTGAAAACTCTGTGTACCAAATACATGACTTACATGTGGGACAGACAACTCCTGCATCCTCATAATGTGAACAGTAATGAACACCAATTCCACTATGACTGCAGCTAAGAAGAGAGGACTCTGATCCATTACAGCCCACATAACTCAGGAGTACAAAGCCAGTTCCTTGTCCAAAGGCAGCCTGACTAACGGCAATACCTATTATGTAAAGAAAGGTCACCACAAACATTTGTTGTATACCGTCCCAAAGGTATGCACATATACTTACCTTACAACATTCAACATTATGTTTTTAACAACACAGATATCTAAGCCTTATCACTTTGTCTGTTCTCTTCATTTGTATGTTTTGTTATATGTACACAGGCCTCATACCCAGGCCACATGGCCTGGGTATGAGGCTAATATTAGTGGACGAGCTCAATGGACAGAGAGTCAGAAACTCACAAACAACAGAAACTCTAACCTAAAGTTCAAAGATGGATGCACATTGTGAGCTTGCAAGTGAAGGGTTACCCATATCAGCAGCATGAAACGGTAAGAGGACTAAGGTAAACTCAACCGAGCTGTTACTCACAGTGGTATGAACTTGTGAGAACAAATTCACTATTATAGTACAGTATAAGGATGAGCTCACAGCATCATGTTGCAGGCTTATCTCAGGGAACTAAACTAGCTTCTTGTTAAACACCTTCCTTGAACTGTGACCAGTGCTCAAATCACATGAACAGTCTTACTGCCATACAAGTGACTCCTTACTTCTAGATCACCAATCTTTTTACAAACTATAACTCACTGTTGTTGACACTGTACCCCAGCTGTCTGCACACAACTCTGGCATCATTGCTATCCCAGCCATAACCACATACTGTTCCCCACACTCCATTGATACAGATCTCCACCCTGCCACCACTCTCCACTGGTCCATCAACCAAACGAAGTGTTTCATTTGTGCAATTCTGGGCAGCTGTGGAGATTGAAGATTAAATTTGTGTAGTTACAAGTCTAAAGCACACCCCAAGAGCATTCATGTAGGCTGGTTACATATTAGTACAGGCTTGAACTTGCCCAGTGGTGGAATTGGTACGGACTTGTAGAATTTCACCTAGGACTCTAATTCTATTCTCTATTCTATTCTATTCCTGATATAAACACACTCATTTCCAGTTAATTCACATTTATTCATCCAAGTGCAATATTTTCTAATCCTAACATTTCAATTCGAATGCCTTGGCTGCTACGTACCAGAAGTATATAATGTTGTTGGAGCTAGCATCTAGGTGTGCATGTGTAATATGACAATGACTTACATGAGGTGCAGATAACCCAAGCATCATTATAATATGAACAGTGATAGTAGTGGAAGTAGTAGTAGTAGTAGCCATAACCAATTCCTGGATGATTGCAGCTCAGTAGAGAAGACTCTGTTCCAGTACATCCCACATAACTCAGGAATATTGGATCAGTCCCTTGTACAAAGGTAGCTTGAGAGACAGCAAAACCTACCATAATGAGAAATATTACCACCATAATATTTATGTAGCCAGGAGGGTTTCCAGGTGTTTCTGAGAACCCCCGTCAGGGAAGGCAAATAAATGAATGAATGAATGGATGGATGGATGGATAAATAAGCAAATAAATTAATAAGTACTAAATAAATAAATTAATAAACATAAATAAATAAATAAAAATTACATAAGTTATGTTGTTTTTTTATCTTATGAATAGCCTGGGTATGAGAAGAAAATACAAACCTGTTTCACACTACTACCTTCTGCAAATTAATTAGACAAGTCCATCACATTTGGCAACTGCGACGAGAACAGTACTGCCACAAAGTCATGTTGACTGTAAATTATCTCTCTCATGCAATTCCGTCATATTAGGATTTTGAAGGTGATGATGAACTCTCATTGGCAATCAATTGCAGCCTAGCCTGTTCATTCATGTATGCACTGTGCATGTGTTCTTTGACCAGTCACAGATGCAGTGTCACTTCGACTGTGCCTACAACACCAGAAAATGTCAGTTTCCTAAGCCTCAGTGATTGAGTCATACAAGATAAAGTCTGCCTGAGCTTTCACGCATATCTATGCCGTTTGTTTTGTGGCATCTCAGTTCAAGGCAAACAAAGTTTCTTATGATAACATTGTCTGACAAATCTGGCTACCACCTTGTGTACAACATACTGCTATTATTCATTTGGTTGCTGAACTTAGAGTGTGTATAATTTGTTGTATTGTAGATTACCTCTAATGCACTAAATCATGATTCTTTGCTTTTCCAGTCTGTGTTTAATTATACCATTGAATCATGTTAATTTTATTGCTCGCAAATTTCCATATACCTCCTATCACTCCAGACTTTATAGAGATTATGAAAGGTTTTATAGTGAAGTTGTTTGTGAAATCTGTACTGCATACATTCCTTGCTTGAGCAATCTGAACTTGAATTAATTTGTGATAGTATTATTTGTACATCATATTGTACATGTATCTTTTGCACCTGTTGGTGTGTTACAGGATGTACTAATAATAATATTGCAGTCAGTATATAAGACTGTCAGTCATGTCCCCTCCAAAAAAGCAGCCAGTTCAATGGTAGGACCTATGTGACTAGCTAAACGTACAGAAAATCACTAGGACACATGTAAGCTAGCATGGTAAAAAACCCTAGTGCTTTTGGCGACCTTGACAAGTGGAGAACTCAGGGAGAGACTCAAACTGATACTCGGCCATTTACTTGAAGGGGGAACACTTAGTTCAGGGTAGGTGATCCCTAGGGGAACAACTACTTTGGAGTGCATTGCCCAGGAGACCTGCTGTTACAGAGTAAAAGGCTTGGGGACCACCTACTTTTGGGGCCATTTTTTGCATAGTAAAAAACTTTGCACTTTTGTGGTGTTGTAGATGAGTTTTTGTTGCCACCGTCACACTACACATGTGCAAAAGAAACTCTATAGAAAGCTTTTTTCAAAATTTCTGGCTACACCAATGAGTTTGTTATATACTGTGCCAGAGGCATGCTAGCTAACTTTATGTATGCTGAGTTTACACTCTACTTTTAAAACTGCAGAATCTAGGCCTTGTCACCCTTTTCTCTTCATTTGATGGTTGTTATACTGCAGGCCCCTAGTTGTTGTACATGGCCATATATACGCTGGAGTGCCAGGGAAACTACAAACACTGGACCTGCATGCAACTACTCAGTTTAACCTCACAGTTTCAAGGCTCATTGAACTGCAGTGAGTATATACTATGAAGAGAATTTAAACACTGTAATCACCATCCATCAACCCCCTCACAATTCCATTAAGAAGCAAAGAGCTAGCACAGACACGTGTCTTCTAGCTAATGCATGTTTAGGCTGATGAATTTCGAGGATTGATGGATGGTAATATGTTTGTGAATTCTCTTCATAGTACTCACCAGTTCAATGCTATTTCACATTATCAACTAGCTTCTTTCATCTCTTCTTCACTCTATGAAACTCATTTCTGGTCAAATTCCAGACAGTTCTGTGACATGTGATGCCCATGTTATGCCGGCATAATGGGGTTTGTCCGAGCATAGGGAGTTATGCAAGCATAAGGGGTCCAAACGCCAAATTTTGCTGAATTACTATATATAAGCCACAAAGTCCTTGGCAAAGGTTTGTCGAACTACTCTCCTATCTTACAGTAAAATAAAATCATGTTACTATAGGCCATCCAACATTATGCATAGGAAAAACAATGATGTCCAAACGCTTCCAGACACAGTCATACACCCTAGTTCCCAGGCCACCCCCAGATTATAAAATCTGGGAGTGGCCTCGGAATGACGCTAACTGTCATTCACATTGATACATTCCAGACTATGTATATGCTGTCCATACTTAGTTGCTGCCTTCAAGTATAGCTAGCACCAGCATCATGATGCAGCTACACTCAGGTACTCTATACTGAAAGCTTTTTTATTCAAGTTACAGTCTTGAATTTAGTTGCCACACCAAATCAAATGACACTTCAATAAATTTGCAGTCTATAATTAAAGTAACATGAATCCTAGCTAGCTACATTACACTCAAATGAACTAACTTGTGTTGACATCATATCCCAGTTGTTGGCACACAACTCTGGCCTCATTGTTATCCCAGTCAAACCCTCCACACACTCTTCCCCACACTCCATTGATACAGATCTCCACCCTGCCAGCATTCTCCACTGGTCCATCAACCAAACGAAGAGCTCCATAAGTGCAATACTGGGGGGCAACTGTGAGGAGGAAAATGTTTTGCACAAACCAAGACGAGCCAGTACCCTTGGACAATGATATCCTCGGGGAGGTGAGCGAGGACGAAATATGCATATAAGCAAAAGGCCGGGGAGCGAGACTGATACCTGGATCCAACCGAGCTATCAAGCACAAAAAAATTTTTTTCGGAATTAGATGCACTGAGGTCGCTTCTGAGGCCATCTTTGGACCAAAACTTGTTACTACTCTGACGAGAGCATCTTCGCAGCACTCCTGGACCATGCTTGATAGCTTTGGGTCCCGGTTGGATCCAGGTATCAGTCTCGTTCCCCGGCCTTTTGCTTACATGTTTCGTCCTCGCTCACCTCCCCGAGGATATCATTGTCCAAGGGTACTGGCTCGTCTTGGGTTTGCTTGTGTGGACTTAGCAGCTGAATTGATCGGTCATCATGAACGTCGCGTCGGTACGCGTCTACCACCGATGCGCGAAACTGAAGGTAGTGCAACGCGGCTCGGACCCCTCTCCACCATTCCACCCGATGCACTCATTGTCAGAGTCCACTGTTACCATACTGACTAACTTAGTTACAGGCTTTCCCATGGACTACTGGAGTCGCCAAGATGCTAGTGAGGGTGCTTCATGATAGTTCTAGCTACAAGTCAAAAATTTATCTGGACTTTGCAGCCTCTAGTTGTGCGCTACTCTAATTTGGCCCACAGATCTGCCACTGACATGCGGTAAACTACGTATATATAGTAAACAGGTATAGACAGCTCGGATGAGTAGCTAGCTTGCTAGCTAGCTAGCTAGCTAGATAGATAGATAGATAGATTATTAGATAGATAGATAGATAGATAGATAGATAGATAGATAGATAGATAGATAGATAGATAGACAGATACATACATACATACATACATACATACTACATGGACTGACAATAGCTGATGTTCTTCAAAGTAATATGCACAAGTACCTAACAGTAACAGTAACAGTACAGTGCCATGCCATGGCAGTAGACTATCACAAGGTATGCAAACCATAGTACAGGCAAAGCAAGGTGTTATTCTAATAAATACCTGGTTGTGAAGAGACAGTATTCAGATTAGTTACAAGCCACAGAAAAACTGCCACACCTCCTTTTGGCATGACCACAGGTTGCTTTGCCAGTCAGTAGTAGTTTCTTCAGAGCACAGTAGGTTTGGATTAAAGCAGAAGGTTTCCGATAGAAACTGCCTTCAGTGGAAACAGCACAATTAGAAAACCCTGCATACTTAGGGTACAATTTTGTAGCTATAGTGCAACACTCCACCCAGTATTAGTTCGTGTGTCACAGAGGAAGTTGTGAATTTAATCATGCACATATCTATGTACATGTGGTATTGTATGAGTCATGAAGCATTATTGGTGAGTGTGAGCAAGCTGCACACAGATGAGAAGTAGCTAGTCTCACTCCCATGCAGGCATACCATTTTTCAGCTTGTGTTTCACCATGCACTGTTCCCCTTCTGTGTATAGCCACACATAAAATATGTAGCTATCTGTAGGCTGGGCAGCTGCACAGGCTATGTAATTCAAAGATGTATGCACAGTATGAGTCTCTATTTTAGCCAGCTATACTGACCTAAAAGGCTCAGAAGCATAGTGGGCTACTAACCGATCAAACACTATAAATTATGAGCATTTTTTGTATCGTTTTGAAATTAGGTTACTAAAATTTTGAACATGTGTCAGACTCACCTTGGAATTAGTATGTCAAATGAGCAAATTATGCACTTATGTGTTTAAATATAGCACCTCTTGGATGCCTATGCAACTACTGCAGGTATGCAGAGAATTCACAAGTTAACTCAATTACCATCCATCATCAGGTTATGAACCTGATACTAGCTAGCAGGTTGATACATACCTAACATATTGGCATAAGATAAGCATCTTTGCTAACTCTTTGAAGTTTAATGGAATTGTGAGAGGGGAGATGATGTATGTTTGTACCATATAGTAGCTATTCTTTATAATTACAAGACTTAAAAAAAAAAAATGTAAAAAGATGTAGAGATGGCATGCCAAAAAGTATGCAAACAAGGTAGGGATGATATAATAGTGAAGGTAAATTTACAAAACCTCATCCCTACATCGTTTTCACATTATTTTGCAACTGTAATGTAAAAAGATGTAGGGATAAGGCTTTGTAAATTTACCTTCACTATCATCATCCCTACCTTGTTTGCATACTTTTTGGCATGCCATCTCTACATCCTTTTACCTTTTTTTTAAGTCTTGTTTCTGTACTTTTTTGATGTTAATCTCAGTTACAGTTAGACCTAAGCCTAAGAAGAGTAATTCTTTCAAGTGTAACCACAACCCCAAAACTTGAAACGGCATTGACAATTTAGTAGTGGTTCCAAGCATGTAATAACATTGCCAGCTAGAATCTGATGAAGGCCAACCACTCTCCGGAGCTCCGTACCAAACTTTTTGAAGCCAATCTCCATCACATGACGACTGACCAGCTGCAGCACAGGAAACTATACTGGCAACTGACCATCATAGCATCACAGTTTACTAAAGCTGTGAGTAGCTACTTCATTTAGTGTAGCTATAAGTTGGCAGCTGAATGCAGCGCCTTACCTATGTGGTGTTCATAAACCTTGCCCAATACTACGGGAAGAGACCGTGCCAGCCGTGGTCAACTCGCGATTTCGCTTGTGCAATAGTCTCGTTCCCAGACCAATGAGCGTGGTATTTGGCCTATATACTAAGCATTTACCAGAGTTCGTAACACATGCATAGTATACCCTTTCTAGCTGAGGAAAAGGCAGATAAGCATAAAAAGCAAGCACTGATTGCAGGGTAGTTGTCGTCTTTAAGAAATGCTCCTTGATAAGTTATCCCTCTTGATACTTTGAGAAAGTTGCTTCCACTACTATAGATTATGGCTTGCAGAATGTGGTCTCCTTCCTAAACCACTTAAACCACGACAGGCATGCGCACAGGCTTTCTAGGTTGTTGAATCTAGTGGAGAGTTGTGTGAGTCGGACCGTGTAAACGTATGTTGTCCAATTATTCCTCATGCTAACACCACTGTCTGATCTTCATAGAGCTACATCACTGAATCAAGTGAAAGAAAGCAATTTTTATGAACTTAAAACCCCATGTCTGATTAAATGTTATTTGTTATATCGGTAATATACTGGACTCTGGACAGTCCTATAATAAGAAAGTGAAGTAGTCTAGTATATGAGACACTCTGCTGACAAGATGCTGCGAAAATGCTGCAATCGGCAGTAGACATCAATGTGTAGCTGCATTCTGGTTAGTCTCATTCCCAAACCACAGACTGTGTGTGTTATGAGGAAATGAGAAAATGGTATTTGCTAGCTTCCATCCACCTCAAGCTAGTCCTGGCACTGTGGAACACATCTCCATTTGTTCCATTCTCCATTGTGCACTCAGAGAGATAGACAAAAAAGCATCCAGCTTGGACCTCAGGCTCAAACCTGAAAAATGTGTGCCATTTCTTTTTGATGGAAAGAATATTGACAAAAAGTCCACAGTCCTGCTCTCCCATGGTTCCACTCGAAATATCTCAGAAGCACCTTGGAAGGTGCTTGGGCACCTGCTAGCAGTCTTTCCAACCTGTTCCCGCAAAGCATCAGCCAAGAAGCTAGAGGGGAAACTGTTTTCTGCTATCAAAAACATTGATAGCAGACACATCCGTGGGAAATTCAAAATTTGGATCCTGAAGAACTACTTAATGGTAGACCTTATCTCAGAAAACTCCCTGGCCTCAATTCAACGGAAGCTCACTAAATATCAAGAGATGGCTCAATCTGCCTCGATGCTGTACACTGGCAGCCGTGTACCATCCTGACATCCTCCAACTTCCATTTCTCCCCCACTACAGGGAACGTGCTAAGCTCTCAATGGTTAGCACTTTGGAGTTTACCAGTGACCCTGCCATCAAAGAATGCCTTGTCTTGCTCAATGACCCAGAGTTTCTAAATTGGATGGACATACCGAGAGACACATGTCTGATTCTTGAGTCAGCCTGTAAATCAATCTCATCCAACACCAAAACTGCCATCAAACAGAGAGCTATGGAGATCCTTCACCAACATCAGGGTGAATACTGGAACTCCACACTCGCCCCTCTACATCAAAGTTTAAAGACATCATCCAGCTTGAACCAGCTTGAACCTCAGTCACAAACATGGAACCGCCTACAAGCTAGTCTACCTGCTGGCCAACTATCATTCCTCATCCGGGCCGGTGCAGATTGTCTCCCAACCCCCCCTCAACCTTAGACGCTGGCATTATAGAATCTGCAGCAAATGTCCATTATGTAACTCCCCCAATCCTACATCAGCCCATATACTTAATGGATGCAAGGAAGCCCTTGTCCAGGGCCGGTACACGTGGAGGCATGATTCAGTTCTTAACTGTCTCCTTTCCACTGTCAGAAATGAGCTACCTGCATCTGTCCATCTATATGCCGATATCCCTACATGGAGAGCATCTGACTCTCCTCCTGCGACAATTCCTACCAACATCAACACTTCGCTGGCAAGACCCGACATTGTCCTCATAGAAGACATGTCAGTCAACATCCTATAGAACTCACTATCCCCACCAACACAAGAGAAGCCCTTCAAGCTGCCAGAAAGAGGAAATCAGAAAAGCCACTATACCTCCAACTGATAAGTGATCTGGAAGACAGAGGGTTCTCAGTTTCTTTCAGAACTCTGGAAATTGGCTCCCTTGATCACTATGAACCATGTACCATCAAATGCCTGACCTGTACTTTTGGTCTCTCGAAACAACTTGCCAAAAGCATACTACTGAAACTATCACAGATCTCTGTCGCATGCTCCTATCATAAATCGAGAAATGCACGAGCTGGGACTCTAACAAACACTTTATAGCCTGTTTTATATTATATGTCTGTACATGTATTGCTGTTTTCATTTCTCTTTTTTTTTGGTTGCCTTGCCAAGCTCTTCCCCTTGGAAGCCACCTTGTGTCCTAGGCTGTCTCCAACATTTATGATATGCTTGTCTTTGTACTTACCTCATGTACCCATAATACATGATGATATTTCTCTCCCTCAATACGCAAGAATTTTGCATGTTTGTCGGTTAAACGGAGGACCTCCAAAACTGTCAAAATTGGGGGGTGGGCATTTCCCGGGACAATACGGTGAATCTACTTCAGGGTCAATGTCAACGTGACTGAATTTGTAAGTGCCCTACCTGACAGGAAGTTTGTTGTCACGTATCCCTAAAAAAAGTATATCTGCTGACAGCCATATTTGAAGTTTGCCATTTACTTTGCAAGTTATATGCTCTTTCGTCATCTTCAGCGGCTCGGTAAGGTGGACGGGAGTTATAGTAGTAACAGACTCAAACAATCATTACATTTCCACTCCTGATAACATGCCCCAAATTCCTAAAACAGGAAGTGGTGAAGAGGATGGGGGAAATTCATAAGCATGCATTACAGTTCAGAGCACATGATCTGTGCAGAATTAAAACCAAACTTTAGCGGATACATGCAGTCAGAGTTGACAGTGATTAGCAGGAGTGGAAATGTGGTGATCACTTGACTCCAATACTACTATAACTCCCATCCACCTCAAATGAACACTCACAAGAAGAAAATAAGAGCTTGTCACTACAACACATACAATTGTGGGCAGAGTGCTAGACTTGTCCACAATGTCTACAATACACTTTGCCTGCACCACAACGCAGTTGTAGAATACATGCTCTTATGTTTTCATGTACCGTAGATCGGGAAATTAAATTTTTCGCGGTAAAAATAATTCGTGTTTTAAACTTTCGCGTTACAAATATTTCGTCGCTCAATGGTTCCGCAATGTAGCGCGTATACGAACGCATATTTTATTTTCGCGCGTTTAATTTTCGTTGCTCCCGTGCACCGACGAAATATTTTAACGGCGAAAATTTCCGGATCTACGGTACACTTTTGACGACGGATTCCTTACCTTGACAGTTGGACACTTGTATGTCTGATCCCCAACACCAACACCAGTTATCCTGCTCTCTGCTAGCAGTGGGTATCCACTCAACATAAACTGGAGCTGCTTTTGGTAACACACACACACTAAGAGCTACGTATAGTGATTCTCATAGTCTGTGATACAAAGGAGAGGCTTATTCACTTCAACTGAGATGTGAACAGTTGTTTGAGTGCACAGCTGAGTGGAGTGAGTGACTGCACCTCTGAAAAGTGGAGTATTGTGGACTATCTCAAGGACAGCCACATCCACATCATTCTCACCAGTTGCCAAGGTTGGCAGCTGACGAATGCAAACTAGTAGGTGGCCATTGCTGGTTCTAGCCTCTACAAACTCAGCTACTTTGCTGGCTGCTTGTTGCAGCGTGAAGCTTCCAGGAGGAGGTCAAGCAGGTCTGGGCTGAGAGGGTTCCAGTACGTAGGGACCCATTAGACTAAACAGATCTCGAACTATTTAAGCACTTTCATAGGTGAGTGGGTCAACTAGTGGAGCTACTTTCCCTTACCTAGGGGCAAGACAAGTGAAGCAAGAACTTACTTGAGCTTAGCTAAGGCATAATGAACAAGGGTAATCTTACTATTAATTATAAAAATGAACAAGGAGTCACTGAAAAAGTCACAATATGAAGAAATGATGCATGGTAGAGTACTATAAAACACACTTTTCAAAATGCAAGTCTACATTATCTATGATGAGTAATGTACCCCTTCAGGACAGCACAAGACCTCTCCAGCCTACTATTTGTCCCACCGATAACCATAAGGTCACCAGTTGGAAGGAGAACAGAAGCACATTGAGCAACCGCAGATGGTAGATCTCCAACATGCACCCACTTGCGAATAGAATGGCAGTAAGCATGAATTGATTTCTCAACAGTTGACCTGACCATGTTGTGTTTCGAACCACCAATAGCTACAAGACACCCTGCTAAAATAGCCACAGAAGAATGATGGTGATGAACTTCTGCTAAGGTGCTCCATGTTTCTGCTGGGTTTTCAAGAGAAATTTGTGAAAGTACACTAGATACACCACTGGAATATCCTGATGATGAACTTGACTTGCTGCTTGCTCCACTAAGTGACCCCCGTCTTTGAAGCTGTTCTGCTATCTTATCATACATAAGTACTGCAATATTGGCACACAGCACTGACTTAGTCAGTACCCCCGTGGACGTTGTCATGACACCTATGGATTTTGTGCCTCCCATTAGATAACAAATACCATCATTCACTGCACAGGACATAGCACTGCAAGGGTAAGGAAGTGGATCTGCTGTGAACCACATCTGACCATTGAAAACCTCTACTTCTTTGAGAAGGTTGCCAGACGGTGATGTACCACCTATGACTATCAGGGATTTCTCATGGTGAACTGCAGTCACTGAGTGCCTTGCAGTGGGCATGGGGGGAACTGATGTCATCCATGCTTGCCTATCCTCATCAAACAGGTAGATATCACTTGTGGTGTTTCCATCTGACCATGCTATGCCTCCAACAAGCGTCACCACGTCAAGCAACTGAGCCAGACCAAACAGCTTTACTGGGCACGGAATGGCCATGGTACTCCACTCACCTGTTACTGGGCTATACCTAAAAAGAAGGTAATCACCCTCCTCTGTCCCAGTATCACCACCACCTACATACACTTTACCACTGACCAAAGTAGCCTGAGCATTGGTAATTGCTGCTGGTAGGTTGGCACATTGTCTCCACATCAGTTCAGCATCTGGAGACATCAGGTGAGACTACAATTGTGGAATTGTGATGCATGAAATTGGGAAACTTCTTATCATGTGATTCATGCATATTTGGCTATGTGAATAAACATTATATAGAGGCTATTTTATACATGTAACACTGTATAAATGTTCCAGAGCTGTCAATAATCACTGCACTAGGCTAGTTGAATGGATTACTGGAGTGACCATTTTACACCCTCTGATAAAATTGCCTATGCCTGTAGAATTGCAATCAGGAATAGTATACCTGGCTACACACACTCATTTACAATTAGTAAGAAGATGATGTAATGGTAATGGCTGTCTCTGAAATGTTGACAAGGAGACACCCTGTGTCCAACAAAATGTTCTAGTATAGATAGTACACAGCTCTGCATGGTCCTAGAAATCAAAAATACACTTATCACT
Source organism: Agelas oroides (assembly GCA_949130485.1). Classification (NCBI taxonomy): domain Eukaryota; kingdom Metazoa; phylum Porifera; class Demospongiae; order Agelasida; family Agelasidae; genus Agelas; species Agelas oroides. The sequence continues at coordinate 6,686,010 of OX422184.1, read as the reverse complement.
CAGCGAGAAACATACCCAATTACGGTACCTATCAGCAGGGAGCATGACCACATCAGGAGCTAAGCTATCAACCCAAAACTTTGCCAGCTTTGTGTGCTACTGCTTCAAGATTAAGTATACATAAAGATTCTAATCCATGACTAACTGCAGCATTCATAGTATAGACATGGACTTGTTTCAGTCATTGCACTTCAGCTGTAAAATACCTTGTCACCTGACTATATAGCTACAGTGTTTCAGAGCAAGAGAACCAACTTTGAAGTTTTTAAGGTTTTCTGCTACATTCAAGAAACTGTACAAACTGGGACACTTGTACTTGTGGGAGTCACATGTCACTTGACTTAGCTGTGCCACTATGGCTTCACTTCATGGACTGTGTTGGGAAACACTTTTTAGTTGTGAAACAATTTATAGTTGTGCTGTCTTTAGGCAGTGCTAGTTAAGAGCTGAAAATTGAGCTGTACGCACTCCATCTGAAGATACATAAATGACGAGAGTTTGAAAGCTCAAACTTAAACAGTGTGGTAATATTCAGCAAAATACCTGTTTCAAGGTGTAAAACTGTTGTTACAAACTCACTAGCCACTACTAGTTAAGATTTCAAACTTACACAGATGGGCAATGCCCTAGTGATGCTACAAAGTGAATTTCTGTCCAACCCAAATGAATATTTGTGTCAAAACCTTGTCAAAAGTCCTAAAAGTGACCATGCATTCATATGGTTTCTCTGTTGCCAAATATGGAGGGAAAAAATGACCCTTTAACTATGAATGATGAGTATAGACATCATCAAAATTCGGCTGCACTTCATCAGTTGGCACAATCCGTTTTGAAGATAGGTTCTGCAGTAGCAGAAAGGGTGGGACAGGGGGAGGTGGGTGGGTGCACCCCTCTGGGTGACAGTGCATGGCGGCTGTTGCAGCTGGCTATAGAAAAGGCCTGGTCAGCGCTGGATGGCCCGGCCCATTCTTCGGCTTTCTTGCACAAACAAGCGTAGATAATCATCCTTTCACCTTGTAGGGACTCCATTTCTGGCTTTTTAGGCAGCTTTCAGTCTGGAGGAGCGTTCTCTGGTCAGAGGGCCCTGACTATTGAACACTTGGTAATGAGTGGGTGTGGTCAGGGTCTGGAACCTGCAAAGAACTTCTGAAGGAAGCTGTGGATCATGTTTCTCGGGCTAACTCCTGGCAGAAGTGGAAATACAGGTGAAAGAAGGTGAGCATTCAATAGTCAGGGTTCTCCGACCAGAGAATGCTCCTCCAGACTGAAAGCTGCCTAAAAAGCCAGAAATGGAGTCCCTACAAGGTGAAAGGACTGTTTTCTATGCTTGTCTGTGCAAGAATCACAAAACGACGCATCCAGCACTGACAAGCCTTGCTATAGCCAGCTGCAACAGCCACCGTGCACTGTCACCCAGAGGATGTCACCCACCCACCTCCCCATGTCCCACCCTTTCTGCTAGCGCAGAACCTATCTTCATAAAGGATTGCGCCAACTGATAACATGTGGCCGAATTTTGATGACAACTATAGGTAAAGGGTTAAGAACATTTTGTTGAATGTTAAATATTGTAGGAAGTTGAACTGGTGGGAGTTGGCCTTGTGGTAAGTTGATATCATAGAATTTGATCTCATGTGAGTGGGAGTTGATCTTGTGTGTATGAATCATTCATGAAACACTAGGTTATGTGCACTGTAAAAACTACAAAGTGATGGTCACCGTGAGACATTTAGGTGAACTTCAACATGATCATGTAGTGAAGGTCATCCAGAGATATCTCTACCTGGTAGTCCCTAAACCGGTTACTTTTTAGTGGCTACTTTTATGCTGGTTGAAGTGCTGAAGGAAGTGTGTCTAACTCACTCATTATATGCATGGCACGCACAGAACCTCATGCATGGGAGATAAGTCTACATGTGTCGGATCAGCTGACAGGCAATTCAGAATACAATAGGTAGTAGCTTAATTACCAGTTATCATCCCATTTCATAATTCCATCAAGCTTCACAAAAAGCCAAAGAACTAGCCAGTCTAAAGCTTCATTCCCAGGCCTTTATTATATGGAAGGCCATATACCACATATTGTGCTTGTGTTTGCAAGAGGTGCACATGTACCAGTTAACTGTTACCAAGCAGTGGTATACTTTTCATAACAACTAAATGCTATCAATGTCTAGCTTGTGTCCATAATCACAGTCATGAATTTAGACAAGCTTTCCTTATGGCATACCAAGAGGTGAGAAAACTCACCTCAAATTCAATTAGAAACATTCTTCAACTTGAATTTTGTTTTTAAACTGCTATGAATTACATTTTGGGTATGAACTTGGACTGGAAACCTTGTCCATCAGGGTGTTAGCTCTAAGCCTGAGCTGATGTGGAAGGTGCATGCCAATCATGAAGGGTGCATGTCAACACAGTGCTCAAGGTAACTACTGAGTGTTGTATGCACAGATAATAAAGGCCTGGGAATGAAGCTTTAGACTGGCTAGTTCTTTGGCTTTTTGTGAAGCTTGATGGAATTGTGAAATGGGACGATAACTGGTAATTAAGCTACTAGCTATTGTATTCTGAATTGCCTTAAGCTTCATATCCCAGGCCTCCCACCGTCCAGTTTTTGATCGCTTGCAGTATGCAAAATGGAGGGGGAAGGCCTGGTCCATTTTATCACGTGAATGACATCAGTGTCTACCTAGGTAGACAGAGGGGGGAGGGGTCCCCAATCGAAAGAACGAGCTTGAGGCCTTATCTTGTAGTTTCTGCCCCAAGTGCTGGAATTTCAGACTTTAGCGAAGTGAAAAATGTGCCGCTCCTGGTTCAAAACAAAGAATGCGTGTGCGAAATGCATTATTTCGATTGGGGACCCCTCCCCTCCTCTGTCTACCTGGGTAGACACTGACGTCATTCACGTGATGAAATGGACCAGGTCTTCCCCCTCCGTTTTTGCATACTCCAAGCTATCAAAAACTGTACGGTGAGAAGGTGTGGGAACGAGGCTAGTACAGTAGTGCAACTTTGAATGATCCTAGTAGAGTGGAAAAAGACTTTGTCATGACTGAAGTCACAAGCAGCAGCTGCCAATTGCAATGGGATTACACCTACTAGCTTGTTCAGTTGCAACTATCTTGCTGCAACAAACTTTCTTGTTTGCACATTACGATGCCAAATTAAAACTTTTAGCTTACCTGGTGTTTTGTGCTGAGAATTCTCTGCATCCGAGCAAGTTGGTCATGCAGTGCTTGTACTGTAGCAATGTACCTTTCAATTGTATCCTCCTTACAGGACAACAGTTCATTCTTTGATAATATTATGCTCTGATAGGACTTTTGAAGTGTTGAAATCTGTTTTTCTTTTGTACTCAGCATGGTGGAAAACTGTTCCTTTAGAATTCTTATCTCATTTTCCATAGAGGCACGTACTAATGCAATCTCTGCTTCTTTTTGCTGTAGTTCAGCATCAAAAGTTTCCATGATTTGCCGTTCACGTTCATTCATTTCAGCTTCCTTGGCAGCAAGTGTAGCTTTTGAATCCTGAATTCTTGCTTCTAATTCAGCAAGCTGTAGTTGCACCAGTTCTAGTCCAATGCACTCTTCTGGGGGCTCAGTATCCTGTAGAGGGGCCTCAATCTCCAGTAGCAGAGGCTCAGTCGCAAGTAGAGTGGGCTTGGTCTCCAGCAGAGAAGGCTTGGTCTCTAGTAGAAGGTGCTTGGTCTCCAGTAGAGGGAGCTTGGTCTCCAGTTTGGTCTTCAGTAGAGAGAGTTTGGTCTTCAGTAGCTCAGTCTCCAGTAAAGGCAGTTCAGTCTTCAGTAGAGTGGGCTTGGTCTCGAGTAGAGGGGGTTTGGTCTCCAGTAGAGGGGGCTCAGTCTCCAGTAGAGGGGGCATGGTCTTCAGTAAAGGGGAGTCAGTCTCTAGTAGAGGAGGCTCAGTCTTTGGTGGAGTGGGCTCAGTCTTTGGTAAAGCAGGCTTAGTCTCCAGTAGAGGGGACTCAATCTCCAGTGGCTCAGTCTCCACTAGAGAGGGCTCAGTCTCCAGTACAGCGGGCTCAGTCTCCAGTAGAGACGGCTCAGTCTCCAGTAGAGAAGTCAGTGGAACAAGCTTAGTCTCCAGTAAAGGTGAGTCAGTCTCCAGTAGAGGGGGCTTGGTCTTCAGTAGAGAGGGCTCGGTCTCCAGTAGAAGAGGCTTGGTCTTCGGTAGAGGGGGCTCGGTCTTCAGTAGACAGTGTTTGGTCTCCAGTAGAGGGGGCTCATTCTCCAGCAGAGGGGTTTCAGTCTGCGGTAGAGAAGGCTCAGTCTCCAGTAGAGAGAGCTCAGTCTTCAGTAGAGCGGGCTCAGTTTCAAGTTGAGAGGGCTCAGTTTCCAATTGAACAAACCTGGTCTCCAGTAGAGGGGGCTCATTCTCCAGCAGAGGGGTTTCAGTCTGCGGTAGAGAAGGCTCAGTCTCCAGTAGAGAGAGCTCAGTCTTCAGTAGAGCGGGCTCAGTTTCAAGTTGAGAGGGCTCAGTTTCCAATTGAACAAACCTGGTCTCCAGCAGAGGGGTGTCGGTCTTTGGTAGAGGGGGCTCAGTCTCCAGTAGAGGGTGATCAGTCTTCATTAGAGGGGGTTCGGTGTTTGGTAGAGGGGGCTTGGTCTCCAGCTCAGTATCTATGGGATAGATTGCCTGTTCCTCCAGCATCACCCTTAGTATGTGCTCTTCAACCAACAGGCTTGTGGTTTCTTGTGCCATTCTTGTGACATGCCTGACTAGATTGTTGGGGATGAGCCATGTGATGCCTATGCACCCCTCAGCAATGTTGTGAAGTATCATTGCAGGTCGGGGGAGTGCAAACTGTTTTGCAAGTGACTCCCACAGATCCTCCACGTAGCCAACGGTGTGATCAGTGACATTAGCCTTGACTTTTACTGTAAGCTTTTTGAAAAGTGCAGAGTTTTGCTGTGGTGGAAGAGCTGAAATTATCTCATCACCTAAGTTTTCACTGTTGTTTATGGTGACCTTGTAATGGGTGGCATCCAGGTACGTTTGAATCTGCAAAGCCAAAATGTGGCCTGTTAGATCTTGCTGGTACTGCTCCATCATGTCATTCAGCTCTTTGTCATCTTGAGCAAACTCTTTAATCATTCTCTGCAGCAAGGAGTAGTTGAGGTAATCCCAGAGCCCGTATTTGCTGAGTGCTCGAAAGATTTCACTCAGGCTTTTAGCAGACTCTACCACCGAGGTGACCATGCCACACCCATCTCTTGAATTCGGGGAGGAATACATCGTGATGAGGAACATCTGGATATCTTCGATGTTGGTCTCTCTATTCTGTAGCCTTCTGCAACTTTTCGTCACTAGTATTGCAAATTTCCCTTGGATCATTGTGATGTTGTGCTGTGCAACAGCTACAGATGGATTCTGAAGACTAATGGCCAATGGAGTCCCAGTGTCTGTGCATGTAAAATAAAGCATTCTTGAACAAAAAAAAAAAACACCACCTGTAAATCTCATTTTAGTTGCCCAGAGAAAACTCGGGAAGATCTATACAACACCTTCCAAATTACAAAGTGATCCATTGGCACAGTATGGTAGCTTTTCTTCCTCGATACAGTAGTTAGCTATAGATAGTAACCTGTCCTACCAGCTACTATGAACTAGATATTAATTATTTCAACTTCTCAGCTTGTTCTATCAAAATATCTAATAGACACACACCAGTGGCAGTGGAGGAGCTGCAATGCTTTTTTCGAATCTTCGAGGCAACTGCGTGCTTTCCCATCCGACAAAGGGCATCAGCAACTGCTTTCCATGTGGGAAGTATGGCATTTTGAAGCCAGCGATCCAACATCTCGTGCTTGCAACGTACAATATCCCCATGGTAGTTCTTCTCGACTGTTTCAAGTTCATGAGCTTTTATTCCCAACTTCACTCCAAGCAGATGCCAATCCATGACCGAGTCCAGCGCATTCGAGAGTTCTTTCAGAGTGGGCGTGGCTGGAGCTGCTGGTGGAGAAATGATCAGGTCGTATCTCATGGTACGCAATACTACGGTGACATTTTCCTACGCATATCAAAAGCAGAACTGATCAGTACTAAACTCACATTTCACAGGAGTTTGTCTGGTCCCTGGTGTTTCCGCCATCTTTGCTGTTTGTTGTTCTTGTAGGAGGAATGTAGCAGATGAGATTCATGAGCCTAGCTGGTGCAGGTAAAAATTGGAGGTGAGGAAGTGCTGGAACGTTACACGTTGAGTGTCCCTGGCCAATTGAATTGTTTGGCTATCCTTGGTACTAGAACCACAGGAAAAAAGTGAGGTAGCTAGAGCCAGGGACCAAGGCTAGCTACTATTTAGCATGGTTTGATAGTTCACATGGCACAAATTATTTTACATTGCAATTTTTTGATGTGGTGAATTCTGCAAAACTACAAGTGTACACAGCCAAAACAATGATGACAGCACAACATATTTATTTTTTATTTCGGCAACAGCCTAGCAACTCCCTGCAAATGAAATGTGGATCGGCGCAGACGACCTTCGTTCTGCATGCGGGCGCAATGCGCACATTACAATTCAGTATGACATCACCACATCAAGTGAGTCGGCATACGGATACGGGCGTTGTCCTGAAGGAAACTTGTCATGGCAATCTTTAAGCTTGCCCAGCTTCGCCACCTCAAGCCTTCAACCTTGCAGCAAATCTAATGCGGTGGGAAAATTATGGCAGACGTACCCATTGAGTTGGTGGATGATGCACCCTTAGGTATGTTTTTCACTGAGTAATTTGAGAAGGGAAGGGTGTAGAGCATAGCTATTTCTGCTGCACTAGATAGCTTACCCGCCTGCCACTACCAAGGTAGCTAAACTTTGTATTTGTAGCCCAAATATAGCCCACCCCAGCTTTTATAACTCTGAAGCAAGCAACAAGGAGACCTGGGCACACTACTAGTAGTGAATTGGGCCAGGGCTTATAATATTCTTGCTTGTCTTTTGAAGGACAGCAAAACCATGGAAACAAACATACTATACATGAAATCTACACATGTTAATTTGGGTTGTCTTCTGTGTGACCAACAGACAATGTAAGTTACACACTGCTTCAATTTTGTAGAAAGTACCAACAAACGCTAGAAATTTCCCATGATACATGACCATGTTCTTCCAGATAGCTACAGCGAAATTGTTGTGAATGCTGTCAACCTTGTGTTGAACCAAGGGACATATAGTATTAAACTGATTTGGAGCTTTCTGTCCCTTCTCTGTATAAGAATCAATTTAATATTGTCCACTGAATAACCCTTCTTGCCCATTACAAACAGAGAGAGATAAGTCAGAATACCAGGGGTTAAGATGCATGATCATTAATTGCAATAAGTCTGGAGGTGAAACCAAAATATAGCTACAACAGTTTTTGTACATGTACCAGTATAGTGGCCCTAGCATGCACATAAAACTTAAGTTGAGCAAGAGCTGTTGTGTGCCAGGAATACTGTACCTATGTCTGACTGTGTTGTCATTTTTTCAGCCATGAACATACTGATAATCAAGTTACAGCAGTATGACACTCAAAGAGGATAAACCTCAAACTCTCTCTGTGTCTGTTTTGAAGTAGAATGTGTTACTTTCTAGGTCATGGCCAATTTACCGATATCAAAGGCTACCTCATCACTCTGGGTAGAGAAAATCTTACCAACCTTGGGCTAGTGCTAGGCCTTCGATTTGCCACCCTGAGAGACCTACCAACCGACTTCCTGAATCACATGATAACCCTCTGGTTGGATAAGGCAGATGATGTGTTGAGCAAGGGAGAGCTAAGCTATGGCATTTTATGATACACAGAATTTTGCATGGGGATTCCCAAGAAAACACTCAAATGCTTCGTGTATAAGGAAGAGCTATAGTAGTCAATCTAGAGCTCACCTGCCAGTATCCACTGAGTAATTTTCGTCCCAAACAAACGAAAGCTGTTTGTGTAAATGGAGTTGACCTTTCACGTGGGCCTCTATGGCAGTCAGTATGATTGCGTCATTCATGTAGCACTAATTGCTACCTCGCGCATATCACTAATTGGGGTGAGCCTGAGCGAACCCCAGGGGGGGGGGGGGGGGGGGGGGGGGTAGGACAAGATCACATAATCTGATATGCAATGCTCAGTGATATCATCTGATTCCGTGCGGTGCAGCCCTTTTGAGTGCTTTATGTGCAGTTTTCGGGAGTAGTTTGCCACGCTAAAGCTAAAACATGCACTTTGGTTTGCTGCTACAATTGGTAACATGCAGTTTTCTCGGCATCGAAGGTGGGGTCACCCATATCCAGGGATTTCTCCGACTTTCTGACTATGTAGGGATATAGAACAAAAGTGTTCCAAGCATTGAACCCCATTGAACCCCGGCAAACTTGGAATCTCTGTAAGTCGTCGTAAACTTTCTGCATACCTAAGATAATTTTTTCACGTGATTCTTAGAGCTTGTCCTACCCCCCCCCCCCCCCCCCCCACTGCATTGCGCGCGTGTGTGTATACGTACATACATGCTTGTTTGCTTGCGGCCAAATACTGTAAATTTTAAGTGAGCGCATTTATTTTAAATGTTTGCAAAAGATCGCTGGAGCTCGTGACTCACAGCGGAGATGACTGAAGTTGAAGCATGTGTGGCGACTTACTTCTGGTTTGTGCTGCTTCGGATCATCAACAGCAGGCTGCTCACAGGCAGTACAAATTTAATATAGACGGTCATGACGGTGGTTGAGGTCACTTCAGTAAGGGCCATGCATAAATGGCACCATGTCATAAACGCCAGAAATTCAGCCCATTTGCTAGGTCGCGGGTTCAAGTCCCTCCCTGAGTCACTGTCTTTTTTCCCCCTCTTTATTTTCTCTTCTTTATTTCTCACCTTTCTCTCTGACTTTGACTTCAGTTTAAGGTCTGACTGTCAGGTCTGGAGCATGTTAAAAATCTGAGCCTCTGCGCCTCGCGCTTCACGCTCGCCACACCCCCCCATCCAACATGCCAGCTTGGTATCCGCTTCGGCTGGATCCCTGGCAGCTCAGCCTTAAGTACTCGAATTTGGCCACTGAGTTGCCGAGTGACTTCGGTAGCTCAGTTGGTTAGAGCATGGCAGGCCATTTGCCAGGTCACAGGTTCGAGTCCCTCCCTGAGTCACTGTCTTTCTTCCCCTCTTTATTTTCTCTTCTTTATTTCTCACCTTTTTCTCTGACTTTGACTTAGGTTTAAGGTCTGACTGTCAGGTCTGGAGCATGTTAAAAATCTGAGCCTCTGCGCCTCACACTTCACGCTCGCCGCACCTCCACATCGAACATTCCAGCTTGGTATCCGCTTCGGCTGGATCCCTGGCAGCTCAGCCTTAAGTACTCGAATTTGGCCACTGAGTTGCCGAGTGACTTCGGTAGCTCAGTTGGTTAGAGCATGGCAGGCCATTTGCCAGGTCGCGGGTTCGAGTCCCTCCCTGAGTCACTGTCTTTTTTTCCCCTCTTTATTTATATCTCACCTTTCTCTCTGACTTTGACTTAGGTTTAAGGTCTGACTGTCAGGTCTGGAGCATGTTAAAAATCTGAGCCTCTGCGCCTCACACTTCACGCTCTGTAATAGGTCTAAGTGCACAGAGGGTGTGGCACATATTCACACTCTGACGTAACTGATCCTAGAGCAACCACCGGAAATTCGACTTCGTTCACCAGACCATTTCTCACAGGAGGAGCGTGCGGGCTGGGCATGAAACTAGTTCTAATCCCAGCCCAGGGTTTGATGTTGTCCTGAAGTGGAAACTTGTAGTGGCTATCTTTAAGTTTGCCTAGCTTCGCTACCTTCAGCCTTCAACCTTGCAGCTTGATGGTGAGAAAATTATGGCAGGCCCATTGAGTTGGTGGATGATACACCTTTAGGTATGAACAGTTTGGGAGGGAGATGGAGCACATTTTTCTGCAGTACTCTGATGTCTTACCCGCCCGACACTACCAAGGTAGCTAAACTTTGTATTTGTTGTCCAAATATAGCCTAATCCCCTCTGCGGCAAGCAACCAGGAGACATGGGCACACTATACCCTCTGAGTTAGGCCAGGGCTTATATTATTGGACCACAAAATCATGCATACAAACATACTTTGCACCATATACATGGAAATGATGGAATCTACATGTGTTAATTCAGGTTGTCTTCTGTGTTGCTGAGAGACAATGCAAGTTACACGCTGCTTCAATATGTAGAAAGTACCAACAGACGCTAGAAAGTTCCCATGGCACATGATGTTGGTATTCTTCCAGAGCAGAGATAGCTATAGCAAAATTGTTATGAATGCTGTCAACCTCATGTTAAACCAGGCGCATATCATCAAGAATTAAAAAATGATTTTGGAACATTCTGTCCTTCCTCTGTATATATTGTCCACTGAATAAGCCTTCTTTCCCATTGCTAACAGAGAGCGGTATTCACAGAGTAAGTAAGAGTACAATGCAGGAACAGCTTATGGTTCAGCTTCATGATCATTAATTGCTTATAATAAGTCGGGAGGTGAAACCAAAATACAACAGTTTTGGTACAAGTAGTGGGCTTAGCATGCACTTTAAAATTGAATTTGAGTAAGGTCTGTTTGTGTGCCACTCTCACAAGGTACTGTCTCATTGCGTAATTGTTTGGTCACCTTTTTCAGCCATGAACGTGCTGATACTCAAGTTACAACTAAGTACTACATGTTGATACATGCCATTCCTTTCCACACACATGCATGGACACCTCTACACTGCATGTTCACTACATTATTGTGTAATGCTCTACTACATGTTCACTCTCAGTATTGAATTCCAGTAGTACAAAGTGTTAGCTACTGGCTAATGCATAAAGTCAGTGCTCAGAGTTATATTTCTACAGATTGTAACCTTGTACAGTATAGTATGACACTCAGAGAGCATATATACACACCTCAAAATTTCTGTGTCTGTTTTGAAGCAGCATGTGTCACTTTCTAGGTCATGGCCAACTTACTGATATCAAAGGCTACCTGGTCACTCTGGGTAGACCAAATCTTACCAACCTTGGGCTGGTGCTAGGCCTTCGATTTGCCACCCTGAGAGACCTACCGACTGACTTCCTGAATCACATGATAACCCTCTGGTTGAATAAGGCAGATGATGTGTTGAGCAAGGGAGAGCCAAGTTGGAGGTCTCTTATCCAGGGCCTCAGAAGCAAGCAAGTCAGGCAAAATGGGGTTGCAAATAACATTGCAAAGGATCATTGCACACAGACAGAAGGTATGTGGTGGCTTACTGTTATATATATGTACTGCAACACTTTTTAATGTAGCTACTGTGTTTGGGTTACATGAAATACATTTGCTGTTTTAAAACTTACCTAAATATCCCATGAAGCTAGCTAATGAAGACAATTCTTTCCAGAATACTCCAATGAAGGAGATAGGCACACCAGGATGAGGCTAAACTGCACTAAAGAGATATCATAAGGTGTGAATTTCGTCACACCAATCATGCAGGTTCTTTTCATGCACAAATAACCAGACTTGCATTTGGTAGTGCCATTAGCCTGACTGTCAGCTTGTCTGTTTTTGCAGCTGAATAAGAACTATAGCAAAACCTGCACTGTTCCTTTACTTTTTGGCATTGAGCTATTGATCAGAAAAGCAATGCCACACTTGGGAAAATAGTCATCTAACAAGAAAATATATTCTAACTAGATGATTGTAACCACTTTCATGTTTCTTGTTTCGGTACAGATTATACTATCTCTACTGTTACATATTTTGTAGTGCTATCACTGACATATAAAGATAAAGGGCAGTGACTAAAACCCAACATACTAGACCAGCTACATACATGACCATGCAGTATCAACAGTTTGAAAGTGGAACAGACTTAGAATCCCCTTTGAGTGCATGGTGCCCATACATTCTCCCGTATATCCACACTTGTGTATGCGGATCACAACTTGATTGCTTATGTACATGGCATGCAACATATTATTTGATGTAATCAATTCTGTTGGTATGTATTAGGTGGAGGCCCTGTTCCTTCTAGGAGAATGGGAACTGCTTCTCAACACGATCTTGAACCATGTAAGTTAAAATACCTGCAGATTGCTATCTAGTTACATAGTACTCAACAAGTTACGTTGCACATTACCAGCTCTTGAAAAAGCGACTTACTTGCTTTAGCCTCAAACCCAGGCTGGATTTTGTCTCACAGCTTTGTAGAAAATTCCAATTTTTATCCAAAGCGGAAAGCCTGCGCTCAAGGCTATACTTGCTTACCGTTTGAAACCTTGGAAGTTCAATCAATATTTGACTTGGGAAGTCTGCTGTGGTGTAGAAAAACTGCTGAATGACAACAGTGTCACAGTGAGATAATTAGAAAAGCATATAATTAGACGATTTTAGAAGCATTGAAGCATAGCATAAATATAAAAATGAGAAGCATAATATGCGGAAACCTAGTCTGAGAGGGCCAGAAACGATGAGCATACAAAGGATGAGAAGCAGTAAAGCCCAACATTAAAAGTCACCACAATTACAAATTAAGAAAAATAAGGTTCTGTATAATTATACTGAAATAAAAAAAATAACAGGTGGGGGGTCTATAAAATACACCTATACACAACTCGAAATTGTTTCTATAATACAAGAAGTTCCAGACCAGCTGGGCCCCACAATAAGACATAAGACATATTATACAAGGTACTACCATCATTATTCTGATAGAACGGTACAGATATATTTCAAATCTGACTTCCACTAGATTAGATTCACAAAAACTACCAGGAACCCAATTCTTCTGCTGGAATAGATCTACCACTGTAATGGAAGCACATTTTTCAAGAAAACCACTAGTCACGCACGTGCCCCAGGGAGTGTTGCTTGCAGTATTAAATCCCCTTGACTTCCCCAGAAGCTTCGATCGTCGGAGCATCTCTCTATCTGCCTGCGACTGTTGTCTGTATTTGTTTTGATAACAACAAGGACCGTGTGCACTACAATGCTTCTGCATGCCAGTGACTTCACAAGTGTTGTTTTGATAAGAACACTTCCTGGTGCACTAAACAGACTCTTTCTGCCCGTGCCCTCGCTGCTAAATTGGATTCACTCGCAAATAATTAGTGCAGCATAATTGGATCCACAAAAATTTCAAGAATTAAATTTCTTCCGCTAGATTGGATCTACCGTTCTATTACGGTATTATGAATGTACAACCACCACCACCATGTCTGTTCCTGTCAAGCCTCATGATAGAGTAGTTGGGAATACATATTTTAGGATAACTTCACAAAGGCATGTCTCAACAATGGGATTAATCAGAGAGCAACAACTCATCAAATTTGGGAAGGTACTTCTACAGTTAAAATACAAGCAATGAAAAACTTACTACCTGAATGTGACTGGAGACTTAGGCTTGTTGGTCAGAGCTGTCACCCTGCACATAGTTGGTAGAGTTCACTAGATATGTCTGGGTATTTGGTGCTTCACTAAACTGTTGTCATTCAGCAGTTCATGTAACATGAGTAGGTTGTGGTCAGACAGCCATTTGGATATGTCAAGGAATTGAACACAGCAGCCAATGACTGGCACGATGTGGGCTCAGATAGTAAATATTTCTTGACACTACTCTTTGGCTGTATATCATTGCCTGTACTCAGAAAGGTCGCTATTATCATGAATACATGCAATTGTATTGTCTTATGAAACAAAATTTGTAGGCTACTTGCATCTTGACATTTATATTCATTCACTAGTTACACTGCATGAGAAATGCTGATTTCATGCATATTTGGTTTTGTGTTGCAGGTGGGGCAAGTTGGAGTGCTTTTGTTTTAAAGTGGTCTCTACTAGGCATCATGATACTTCTGTCAATTATTTGTATCATTCCATGGACAGATCCAAGAGATGAATTTGAAAACTATGTTGCCTTGGTGCATGAAAGATATGATACCGGGGTTGATGATGTAATATTCCCATGGCTACCACTAAAGATGATGAAGAACTATTATGTGAATTTGACACTTGTTAAAGATCATGAGCATGGTATGTCCATGGAACGGTATTCATCTCAACTTCATCAAATGAGGAAAAAAGCTGTTGGACTTGAACAGTTGTTTAATGCTGAAATCAGAACTGGAGACAGAGTTCTTGTAAGAGGTCCACCAGGTGTAGGAAAGACAAAGCTTTGTGAAGTACTCCGCACTAAATGGAATGAAGGAACACTTTTAACGTCTTGTGAGGTCTTGATACACATTGCTCTTCGCAAGTTAACAGTGATCAACAACCCTAACCTGAGTGACTTACTCAATTTTGCTGGAGAACTTCCTTTGAATACCTCTTATGGTCTTGAGAAGTGGTTGAAATCAAGGGAAGGATTGCCAGTATGCTTCCTTTTAGATGGTATTGACGAATATCGTCAGGGTTATAATAATCGCTCAAATTACATATACAAGCTGGTAGTTGGTGATGAACTAGTGCGTAGCACTGTAATCATAACATCTCGGCCAAGGCATTCATGGCATTTCAGGAACAGAGTAACAACCAATGTGATTATTCTGGGATTTGATGATGTATCCACTGCACAGTTTGTACGCACATACTTCAAGTTGACTTTTCAACCACATAAAGCAACTGCGTTACTAAACTACTTTCAAGACAACCACCATATTACAAGTCTCTGCCACACTCCACTCCATCTAATGATGACCGTATTTGTGTACCACAAAAGTGGAAAATTACCAGATACTGAATCACAAATGTTCAAATTTTTCATTCTCTCAGCGTTTCTTTGGGACTACTGCAAACTTTCATCAACCAGTGAGGAGGATTGTATGGACTCCCAATGGAGTGATATCAGTGACCTTCCAGACACATTCCGAACCATGGCACTGCAGCTTAGTTCTCTTGCATACCAAGGAGTGCTCAATTCACAAAGCGTGTTCACAAAGGAAGATGTTGAATCAAATTTGGCACTGTTGAAATGCAATCTAAGTATTGTAATAGTGGATCGTGAGTACTGTGGCTTTGACTGTGTACCACTAATGAAAACCCTCAGTTTCCCAATATTTACTATTCAGGAGTTTCTTGCTGCCTATCATTTAACAACACTTTCTGCTGAACACCAAATGGAAGTGATCCAAACATATCCAGATGAGCTCCGGTTTACTGAAGTGTGGAAATTTTATTGTGGTGTAAGTAGACCATCAGAAAAATTCCTAAAGTACTTTGAAATCTTGAATGTAAAGTACATGATGAATGAAAAATATTCCACTCCTCTTACAGGCCATGAAGTATGGCCTTTTCTTTTATCAGCTCGCTGTGCTTTTGAAGCACAATCATTCGACGCTTCATTGAAACTTATGGACTCTTTGAATGGTTCTGTGCAGATTGATCACAGACTGATTGGTCATATGTTATTGCCTTCAGACGCAGTATCCTTTAAATTTGTTTTGAATGCCACTTGTAGAAACTTCCATGAGTTTACTTACTTTCCAAGCTATAGCTATGGACCATATAACACAGATTTGAAAGGTGTATATAACCTCCTGCAGATGCTAAAAGATCTAGGACCTGTCCTTCAACTATCTACTTTCCGTGCTATCAATGGTCCCCTTGATGATACAGTCGTAAAGGAGTTCATTGCTAATTTGCTGTCAAGTCTTCCATCTCTTAAAAAGATTGAGGTTTGGACAAGCATCTGTTCTTTTGATGAACATAAATCTGATTCAGTTCTTGTGTCACCAGGAAATGCTGAATTGGGAAAATCTTTACGTAGCTTGCCATACCTCACAAACCTTACATTTGGATGCATCGGACTTGGTGATGTAGGAATTAAAGCAGTTGTATCTGCAACTCCAAAACCTGTCAGACTGTCATCTATTGAATTATGGGGAAATGGTATCACACACAAGGGAGCACAAGCACTTTCACAATTGCTGAAAAGAGCTCACATAGTTGTTCTTAACCTTCACAACAACGTTCTTCATAATAAAGGAACTAGAGCAATTGCTACAAGCCTGAACGTATCTTCACATTCTTGCCTCCAAGAACTAGACCTGGGATGGAATCTGATAAGAGATGAAGGAGTTTTTGCCATTGTTGAGACTCTCAAACACTGTAGTAGCCTGAGGGTACTTAGGCTGGACTACAACTACATTGGTAACAAGGGAGCTAGATATATTGCTCAGTTGATAGAAAAGCTTACAAACATAGAAGTAGTTAGTCTCCAAGGAAATATGATTGGCTATTCAGGAGCAACAAGCCTGTTGAAAGCTGCTGCAGAATCTCTGAACCTTAGAGTGCTTGACCTTTCCTCCAATGAAATCAATCTTGACAACAAGTATATTATCTCAGCTCAGCAATTCCAGAGGATACGTGGTTCTCACTACCCCTATATGTCCTGCAGTATAGATGTTGACCCTGTCTGCGTCAATTCTGACTTGTCATATCATCCTAGACATGGCCTTTTTATTTCTCTAGCAAACAATCGTGTAACAGATGAAGGAGTTGCTTATGTGCTTTCTCAAAAAATCCTGTTGAGGGTGACTGAAATCAATTTGGATGACAATTATATCACGAACAAAGGGGCACAGACTCTTGCAAAATTCACAATGCTGAAAATGTGTGCACTAGAAAGGCTCAGTTTGTGTGGAAATGGTATAGAATGTAAAGGAGCTGGTGTGTTAGCTAAAGCGTTTATGACTTCTCCATCACTGTGTTATCTCAACCTGAACTCAAACAACTTTGGAGATGATGGACTCAGAGCATTTGTAGCCGCAATGGCCACAGGAAAGCAAATCATGAAAGAGACTTCCATTACAAAAAGAGTGAAGCAGAACAGTGTTTGGGAAATTCACCTATTAACTCAAGAAGTAATCAGTCAGGAAGCAACCTTTCTGCTGAAAAGTGCGGCTGCTACTCTCGCGCAGCAGATTGCTAATATCAGCATCATAGTCTCGTGACCACATCCCAGCCCTTAAATTACACTGTCCACGTAGATACAATTTACTGCTTGTGCCTGCTCTGGCATTAGTGTACAGCTTCACTAAAATGATTATCTACAGTATGCTAAGTGAATATAAGACATTGTGTGGATAAGCCTGAGCAAAATTTCACAGCTTATATGTGTAGTAGTAGTTACTATAGCTGAAGTGCTTTACACCTGGACTAATTGAGGCTTTGTCCTCGAATCATGAACCTAACATGGGAATCTCTGCAGCTTCATATTTGTAAACAGCCTGGATTATCTGTCATGTATAGCCTTACTTGAAGTAGCTCAGACAAAGCTCTGTCAAAAGAATATTATGTTTATGTACACATATTTTATACATGATGAAAAATTTTACCTGCAGACATATTTGCAATTAAAAATTATATGAACTGCATGGAGTAAGATCAGGACAGCCCCTCTCCAACAGGGGAAAATGAAGGTTTGAAATGGCAATCATCACCACATATAGCTGAGGGAACATGGTTGACTCTATGATGCAGCTCTGTCTCAAATGACCAGCTTAGGCATGCAGTTGTGTACTGCCAGTCATGTAGTTGAATGCAAAACAACAGTGTAGACTTCATCTCTGGCACTGGCTCTTCCCTCTCACTTTATGAATGCAGTGTTTGAACTATTGCAGAACTGCGGCTCACAGTATAGTAGTACTTACAGTAGATTATTAAGTGATCAGTCATATACACAGTCATGCATGATGCATGCCAACTCATACTGGCTTATGCAATCAGGCTTGTTCTGTGTATGAGCACTTAGACATTACTGTGACGTGAAGCCCAATATTACATGACTATGACATTCAGCTTAATGATGTCCCTTGGCTTTACACAGTAAGGTATGAATAATTACACATGCAGTAAGGTAGGTATAATATGGTCTAGGTTGATAGACTAGCACTATGGTTACCACAGTGCTAGTCTATCAACCTAAACCATCTCGTATTCCGAGCTGATTTGCTGCACTTGACACCCTGAGCCACTGTGTGTGTGAGCCAAGATCTCACGGTGAGCAGCTCGAGTCAGAGCCAGAGAGACACTGTGTGGTGAAGTGTTGGGAAAGAAAGGAGCTCACATTTACTACACATTTTATGCCTAACCAGCTGTAGATGTATTCTTCAAGTTTAGTGGCTCAGGATGTCAAGGTGCAGCAAATCAGCTCTAAAACAAAAATCACAAGATAAATGACATATAGTTAGTAATCAATGCCCTTCTCCCCAAAACCAACATCACACACGTCTGTCTCAAAAGTGCTTACCGTGACTCAATGACCTCACTGATGAAGGTTCCATCCATGACAGTGAGTTTATGCATGGAAGGCTAGCCACCACACAGAACAATTCCTTGTTAGTGGGCTGTGCGCACTGTGAGACGATTGCTGGTCTTGCCCACATTTCCTCATTCCACTGCTCTTCAAGTAAGGATTATGCATAACAGGCCATGCTCATGTAAGGACTTGTGTCTTGGGTGTGTTAAGGGCAATAGATGTGTGCTGTGACAAGCTATCAGTTGGCAGGAGGTTTGGTTTTCCCAATATATACCACAGTCAGCCAGAGGAGTTGCTTAGGTAGGACAATTGATTCCATTATGTGGTGTCACTAATCTCTGCATCTATAATTTATTGACAATTTCTCTAAGCTGTCTCATGTAAGGATGTGTGCATTAGACAGTGGAGAATGACAATTCCTGCTAGCTAAACGCATAGTCTGTGTGAATTTGATATGCACTAGAGAAGCTAGCCAAACAATGCTGGTCTGCATTGCACACTCTGGCTCACCCCCACAGTGTTCTACATTTCCAGTGATTAAAAGTGAGGACGACATATTTTGGAGCCAAGAGTAATTTGTGCATCAGTCCACAGATACGTATGCATGCAGCGCATTATGGAGCCTACTGTTCACTATGTCATTCCAAATCAATGTGATACTGGCAGTGATGACTTGCAGATTGCCCTGTTGTTCTGTGATGAAAACAGTTGTTCTTGAACAGCTTGGCGGTGAAGATCAGTGATGTGTCAGTGGATGATAACATGAAAGTGGTGTGTGTTTCTGTAAGAGATCTCAAGAAGGTGCGCTTATCTCATTATCAAGGCAGTGAGTAAGATTCTCCAATTCAACCCCCGAGTGAGTACCAGGGTGCACTATCATCTCACAATCCGTGGTCAGTACAGTCAACATGTGCTCCCGACTTGCTCAATTCCAGCATTTAGAGCAACCTGAATATTTGGAGCTTCAAAGCCTTACAGTTGTCATCTCAAGTCACAATCAAAGTTCAAGAATGTCATAACAATGACAACAACAAATTACCTTTGACAGGGTGTTTTTACAACTAGCTACTTGCATGATGTGAACTCCAAAGACTGAAGTGGAGTATCCAATGCACCTCAACTTACAATAAAACTTTGCAATGAGTCATGCTACTCCAAAGAAAGAATGGTTGGTGAACCCCCAAGCAAACTAGCTTGTATGTTAGCTACCTTGGAGTTCCATGATGCTGATATCGCTAAAGAGATAGGTCAGTAACTTTAATTAAAATGGCAGTGAGCAGACCTCAAATTCAACTTGTTTGTTCACATTACAAATCATGATACTTTCTGTGAATGTCTAATGAGGAAATATGAAAATATGAAATAGAAAGAAGTGGACGACATGGTGGAGAACATGTAGGTTCATAGCTAGCACTTTACAGCAGAGGTCACAGTGACCACTGCAGCCTAGCTAGGCTAAAAATTACACGGGGACGTGTCATATAGGATGTGAGTCATAATTATGCCATACCATCCTCTACTAAACTACTAAATCCAACAAGGGGTAGTCACTTATATGTCCCGTGTAGAAGCGTTTGCGACCGGGATCAAAACTGAATCAAGCGATCAAGGCCCTTTTGAGGGGTCGATCAAGCGATCAAGGCGACCTCCGAACTGCTAAAAATCAACAATCAAGAACGCGCGGCTGCAATTTGACCTTTGACCCTTGAAAATCAAGCGATCAAGAGCCTCAGAAGGGGACGATCAAGCGATCAAGCACACTTTTTGCCGATCAAAAAACTTGATCGCGGTCGCAAACGCTTCTACAGGCGACATATAAGTGACTACCCCTTGTCCAACAGACTCCACACTCAGAACCATTTCCATGACTGAACAGATAACAGTTCTGTCTACACTTAGTGACTGAGGACTGAGTAGCTAGCTACTTAATGATTTGCCAAGATAATCAGAGTTTTAGCAGCTTTCATCTCAAAGAACGATTGAGAGTTAGATTGCGTTTGTGGAACCCATTGACAAATCCGGAAATGTGTTGATAGTAGGAATTCCCCGATAATATTATCTATTCTAATTATGCGAATGTTTCGTTTTTCCGTTGCATGCAGAGCTAGAGCTAGCTAGCTAGAGAGATGAGTGCTACCCCTACCGAGGAAAGTACGGACGTACTGGCAACTAGGGACAGCGCTGGATTTGACTGGGAGGACATTTCTGTCCCTTCCCCTCCGAAAGAGCACGAGCATCTGATCCCCCCTAAATCCTCTACGGTGAGTTGAGTCTACTGAGTATCGCGACCACCATCAAACTTGCTCAGCCCCATCGAGAGATTGTTTGATTGTGCTGCAAGACGTTGTGAGAGAGTGTGTTTTACGTTGTCAGACACTGATCACTTTCAGCATCGCACAGGGGCAAGGATATTGTCAGATGATTTATGTGTAATTTGCAGGAAGTGCACATATTGATATAGACCCTTCTGAACATTCTATCTTCATAGTAATTTATATATTTTTTGACCTCTGTTTTGAAGATAAAAGAACATCTGTACAGCTCCAACTCTGAAGAGAATTTCAGGGGAAAATGTTCCCAATTTGTTGTACACTGCGCTGAATTCCTATGGTACCAATGATAAAGTCCCAGTGGTCACTGCACAACCAAGATTAGATGTAGACTGCTGTTTATTCAATAGCCGCAATCATCAACAAGAACCATGCACAACAAGTCAGAAGTATTCTCACTGAACTTATCTTCAGAGTTTCAGTTTTACCAATGTTTGTAAACCTAAACCTATGATGACATCTAATTTGTTGGCCGATGAAATGGTGCCCTCCAGTTCTATTTGTAAAAAAATGTTAGGTATGCAGAATGCTCAGAAGGGAGTGTATAGAGACTTCTGCCTCCGAGCACTGACATTCTACACTGTATTTGCCGATCTGAGTTCAGTTGCCCTCTCATATCTCTCTCACAGTAGCTCACACTCAAACATGCAATGTTTGCATCACATAGTTTTGCACGGCTCTACAAGAGCTTAACCCATTTTTTTCCCATGCATAAACACATTGTGCTCGAAGCAAAGGTCTGGCATGTGTGAGACTAAACTAAGTTACGTAGTCATGGGTCTCACAGCCATCGTATGTGCTGTGTAGAAGTACCTGTTGGTGTCATCTGACCACATTTTCTACAGCAGACAGTTACTTGATTACTTTATTCATAGGGATCTCTCCCTTCTTTCCTCTCTTCCTTCCTCCCCTCCCCTTTCCTCTCTTCTCTCTCTCTCTTTCCCTCAACCCCTCCCCTCCCTCCTCCCTTCCCACCCTCCCTTCTTTCCTCCCTTCTTTCCTCCCTTCTTTCCTCCCTTCTTTCCTCACCCTCTTCTTCCCTTCTCCTTTCTTTCTCCTTCTTTTCCAAACTCCTTCTCTCCCTTCTATTCTCCACTTGAACATGTCTACCTTATGCCTTTAACATGTTATGTACATCTCTCTAGAAAGAACCAAAGCAACTTTGTGGATACTTGAACAAGCAAGGAACAAAAGGACCTCTAAAGTCATGGAGAAATAGATGGTAAGCTGTAAATAAATTGATTCTCAATACCCACCACAGGGTTTCATACAGGATTTTGAGTTGGGGGGGGGGGGAAAGCAGGATGGTAGCAGGATGATAGTAGTGTGTGAAAGCATGCTCATGCACGCGTAAGCGTTTGTGCCTACTAGGGGGGTCTGGGGGCATGTACCCCCCCCCCCCCCCCCCCAGGAAAATTTTGAATTTAGATCCTCTCAGATTGCTTCTGACGCAATCTGGGACAAACTTTCCAAACAACATTTTGGTGACACATACTTATGTCCAGTAGCATATAAATAGCTAATATTGATGGCACCACGATAATAACCATACTCAATTTCAAGATTTCTGGGGTGGGAAAATTGTGGCTGGGGGGGGGGAATTCCAGCCCCCCCATCTATGTTGTTAGTACTTGTATGGAAATTATGTCATCACTGATCTCGTAGTGGTTCTTTGTGGGAATGCATTACAAGGTCAACAACAGGATACATGTGACTAGGTAGCCTCATTCCCAAGCTCTCATGTGAAGAGAGCCTATTATACAACTATTTGCACATACGTAAAGTTCTTTTGGTAACCTACATACTAATCCACTATGCTAAACTTACAATCAATTTCATTTACCTGCTGGAAGGCCACGCTGCATGCTCCACTCAGAAGTGATGTAGCTTTGATGATAACGATCAGCAATATTTCATTTAAGACAATTTGTGAACCTAATGGGAAAGATCGCATCATTCATGTCGTAGCATTTAGCTGGAATGCATTGATGACTCCTGCAAGAGAAGAACCAAGCGATTTCGTCGCTTCCTCATTATCGTCTAACCAAGAGCATTGTCGCAAGGTATCTATCACATGGGAGAAGTCAGCTGACTTACAAAAGTTAGTGCAGCAGAGTTTGCAGAAAGTTACAAATTCCCAGAAATCTTGGGGGAACTGACCATGCACATACTAGCCTCATTGTTAGGCTCCCCCTCCCTCCCCTCCGGAATGCGAACATCGCTAGATGTGGAGAGTGTGGTATCTTTTAAATTCTCTCATGAGTATGATGTAATCGGAAAAGGGACAAAAGTTTCATACCAATAATTAAGACAAACATTTTGCATATTGTTTACCTGACTATATGTTCAACAGTTGGTGTGTAGAATATTAATATTTCCCCCCGCTAGCTAGAGTTGTGTAATAAGTTTCCCAGTACCTTCACTCTTTGCTGTTCTGAGCCCACGAGTGTGCTAATGCACATGCAATTAAACTCTTTCTACCCCCTTTCTACCTTTCACACTGCTCACATGAGGTAAACTACCAGGCTCTCCACACCTTCATGATTACCATGGTGAAAAAAGACATTGAGATCCAGCCAGGATTCGAACCTGGGTCCTCTGAATTCCGGTCAGATGCTCTTACCAACTGAGCCACTGGAGCTCTGGCATTGGAGCAGAGTATAGATGACATTTATCCATAGACACTGTTTGATTCTCAGGCTGGATCTTTAGGCTAACTCTAACTCTGCGTGGTTAGTACAAATACATCTCAATGTCTTTTTTCACCATCATTCAACTCTGCAAATAAAATACATCTCCATGTTCATATTTCGGAGCGGAAAGCCTGGGAACAAGGCTATGTGCAAACACTGTGTACCAAGTTCTGTTTTCTCCCCCCCCCCCACCCCATCCATGCATGAGAGCTGAGAACGAGGTTTGGGACTGCATTGCAAGTGGGTGTTATGATTGTTACATACCACCTGCTCACCCACTTCACGTTAGAGTTACCTCTTTTGGTGTTGGTTTGCCATGGTGGTTTGTACTTGTGACTAGTTGCAATTTCAGAGTTTCTGTAGATACATTTCATTACATAATGCCTGTGGGATTTTACCTACCTTCCTTCCCTGCTCACCTCCTTACCTACTCCTTATTAGGTTTGTATTTGACGACCAGCGATGCTGCTTGCACTACTACAACACCAGAACTGAGTTCACCCCACAAGGGTAAGTAATTATTAAGATGACAGTTCCCCTCTCCTCATTAGGATTAGCATGGTGACGCCAGTATGTGTAAGTGTAGCAAATCCCTGGCTTCTCTTTATAGCCAAGGTGTCCGCAGGTGTGACTATGCTGACATTCATGTACATAGCACATTCAGTGGTAGACTAAATGTGAGCAGAGTTTGTTTGTCTTCTGCCAGTAGTGAGTATTACACCATTAGTCTAAGAGTATGGTGGAATATACACAGATCTGGAGCTATTTTGAAGCTGAGTTAATCCAGTTTTGTGAATAGCAAAGGCAGTATAAATTAAAATTGCTCTTGTGACTTCACAAGGAAACAGCGGTAGCCAAGCATCTGCATCCTAGACATGCTTACGCTAAGCATAGTGGAATGGTATTAGTGAGGTCTATACACACTTTATGCAAACAACATGTTAATGGCACCTGCTTACTTTCACATGACTCACTTAAGGCTTATCTATACATGACGATTATGAAACGCAAACTTCATACATGGCACGAGGAGATAGAAACTTTAAACATATATATGGTACCTCTGTGCTGACAGTGCATGGCCATAACAGTAGAATTGGAGGACTAATTGTGTACCTTCAGAGTCAAATACTTACAAATTTGGTGATCTTTGAACCCACATAACTTCCTTACATAATAATGGAGATGGATAGACGTTTGCTTTGCCTTCACAGCCCATTATGACCATTTTGTTGCTTGTCACATGTCATCCTAAGAGTGCCATGTCAATCAACTGAAAAGGTTTTACACTAAATATGGAAGCCATGCAATGAGCAGTAAAGCCTGTTCACTCCCTCACCCAGCTTTTGCACATACTTGTACATGTTGGTGCGAGAGTGAGTGGGTGTAGTGAGTAGCTGAGGTTAGAGTAAAATTAGTATGTCACAAACTTGCCGTTATTACTTCTCCTACAAAATCAGCTACCCAATTCAACTTTCCTGCCTGTAGCACAGCACATGCATACACAGTACAGCAGTGAGTGAGCACATGCTTAGTTTAATAGTGACAGTGCACATGCAAGTAGTGAATATCCACCCCGGCTTGGGCTTGCTCTACATCAGTTAGCTCACTCCATTACACATACAATGCCTATACCAGAACATGCAGAATTTCATCCATTTGTGAGTTTTTACTTGCAAAGCTCCTGAATACTGGCTTTGAGAGTATTTAACTGTCTTTCAGCCACTGTCACTCCATTGTGTGCAAGGTGTTAGCAAAAGTGTTTCATTTAGCCCTGCAGTAAGTTGCTCTGGCTCTGTTTTCGCCATAAACAGTACCTAGTTCCTTCTACTGTCGTGGCAAACTAACACCTGCCGGAGTTTGTACTCGTACTCCCCCGAACATTCGCTTACTCTCTGCACGGCAGGTGTTGGATGTCCTCTGTAATGACTGGTTTGTTGAAATCCAATAGCTCCGTTTGTAGGAGAAGTCATACAGGCAAGTTTGGGACGTACTTTATAAACATGCACTTTATATATTACGCATATAGTAGGAATGTTTGTAATGGATAAGCTTTTTACCCTTCTATTTAGCACCTCTCATGCCCTGTACATGTACTCACTAGGAAAATGCATTGCGGCTACAGTTAGAGGAAACTTGGCTGGTAGTCAATCAACCATATTTCTCTGCAGCAATTCACTCACTGCACTTGCTGTATTTAGTACCTTTGATTGAGGTACAGTTTAGGAGCATGTGTGTTTATGACATCCTAGACTGAATTTATGTGAAAGCATGTACAGTAGCTTTGCCTCATTCAGTTGTAGAGAATGCCTGTAACTAGTACAATCTTAGTGAGAGGATGATATGTTGAAGAGTCTCTCTCATGTGCACCTCAGAACGATTGATGTCTCCAATGCCACCCTGACCTACCAGACAGAGAATCTGCCAAAGAACCAGTTTGAGATCTGCACACCTGGCCGGGTCTTCTCTCTCCAAGCCAGTAGCCGGGAGGCCATGTTCTACTGGCTGGAGGCTCTACAGGTACATGTACATGTATGAAACCTATGAACGCTACATGACATCCCTTAGAAAGCACCCAGGATTTACTGTTGAGCCTGAGCTACGTAGCCTCATTCCAGTCTCCAGGTTTTGATTGCTTCCTGTATGCAAAAACAAAGGGGGGGGCAGGCTGAGGAGTTATTATCACACATTGAAAGGATAAATGCTCCCAGTTATCACGAGTTACATCAATGCCTACAGATGGGTGGAGAGACCCCTGACCGAAAGAACAATTTTCTAACTTTTTTTTGCAACGTCAATCCAAGCCCTGTAGTCCAGAGCTTTTGCAAAGTTGAAATGTTGCCGCTCGTTCAGGACAAAGAATGCGTATGGAAAGCATGCCCTAGGTACATGTGTGGACATTGAAAGGATAAATGCTCCCAAGCTCCCCCCCCCCCCTCTGTTTTTAGATACTGTATAAACAACCAAGAACTGGACAGTGGGGAGGCCTAGGAACAGCCTGCACAATAAAAGTCACCCTGAATTAGTTTACCTTTATCATCGACACATTCATAGTGCAGAGTGGGTAAACATGCCTTCTGCAACCTCCTGATGAAGCTGTGTGATTTCTTATGATCACCTGACACCTCCTGATGAAGCTGTGTGATTTCTTATGATCACCTGACACCTCCTGATGAAGCTGTGTGATTTCTTATGATCACCTGACACCTCCTGATGAAGCTGTGTGATTTCTTATGATCACCTGACGAACAGTTGATGTAGAATAATGTACACTATTTGAGGTAGCAAGAGTTACAGCTAGACTGTAAATCTACGTAGCAGATTTGGTGAGAACTAGAGAAACTTTAATATTTCACATGAGTCTCCTTCACATCAGCTTGATGGATCTGAGCTTGTGGGACAAGTGGTGTGTGGTGCATACATATGTGGTTCAAAAAATGTGCTTAACGTAGCACAAAGGCTTTTGTTGTATACACAATCCTACTCATCGGATGTACTGTACATAGTTGCTACTATGTACTTACAGTGTACCAGTAGCTAGGTAGCTGGTGCTTGTCGTGTGCCAGTCGCTAGGTAGCTGGTGCTTGCCGTGTGCCAGTCGCTAGGTAGCTGGTGCTTACAGTGTACCAGTAGCTAGGTAGCTGGTGCTTGCCGTGTGCCAGTAGCTAGGTAGCTGGTGCTTGCCGTGTGCCAGTAGCACTCGTGTCCAGTGTTGCCTTCAATTGTCCTGGGATGATCCTGGGATGCTCTTGTGTAATGTTGGTGTGTTAAAGACAGTGCAGTGTACCGCAGTTGGCAGCAGTGGCTTGTAGCCAGATGGTTAGGGCCTAGTGTTACAGTTAGGGTTAGGGTTAGGGCTAGGGCCAGGGGATGGGTTTTTTCCCTTCTTTCTTTTTTTTAAGTCAGACGTCTTGGTGTATATGTCAGGTTAGTCAGACATCCTGGGTTATCCTGGGTTGTTCTGTGACATTTGAAGGCAACACTGGACAACCCTCGCCAGTAGCTAGCTAGCTGGTGCTCGCCGTGTGCCAGTCGCTAGCTAGCTGGTGCTTGCCGTGTGCCAGTCGCTAGGTAGCTGGTGCTTGCCGTGTGCCAGTCGCTAGCTAGCTGGTGCTTGCCGTGTGCCAGTCGCTAGGTAGCTGGTGCTTGCCGTGTGCCAGTCGCTAGGTAGCTGGTGCTTGCCGTGTGCCAGTCGCTAGGTAGCTGGTGCTTGCCGTGTGCCAGTAGCTATCTAGCTCTGGTGCTTGCTGTGTTGCCTCTAAATTCTTACATACGTGGGTTATTTCCACTCATTTAAATGCACTGTGATGTGTGACTTCTGGGAGTCATTTAGTGAGCTTTTGTCAGCGGTTGTTTTCATGAATGTGTGCACATGAAACTGCCAACCTCATTCACAGGCCACTGCTCAGGTTTTCGTTGCTCACAGTACAATCTTATGTGAGTCATCCCCTGTCACCACTGACAACCTCAGCTTAGTATAACACAGGCACTGCTGATTTTCCATAGTACATCACCAGCGATGTCATCATTTTTCCGGAAAGCAAGAGCAATGTATTGTTGACCTAATTAATGCACAACATCACGTTGTGCTGAGGGGGGTGTATGGTTGAGACTAATCGAATATTTTGGTAGATCCCCCCTCCCCACTCAGAGTAGTATACAAAAAGGGAGGGCATATTATCGCAAGCTTACAGTACTACATATACAGTACATAGCAGAGGAACTCCCATTGGCAGTTCTAAGAAATGGCAAACACTTCCTCTGTAACCATTCCTATGGTAGATCCATTTCACACTACTACCGTAGTCTCGTGAAAGAGTGCCCACCCTCGAAAGAGCGCCCACCCCCTACTTTTTGGCCCAATTTCCTGTATAGGGTCAAAGTTTACTCGAATGGAACAAGCTTTGCGTGGCTAATGGAGTGTACTTGTGGAGTTTGAGAAGCACAGCCTCGAGCACTATGTATATCTGAGGTATGAAACTTACTTCAACGAAGGTTATTACAATTTAGGCAGCTTTGTGTAGACGGATGTATCTAATGCGGCATGCACCACGAGCTACACCATGCTCACGTTGACTTGGTGCCGTTCAGAGTGTTGTTGTGCCATCAGGCCTTGACCTTGAAGCCACTGGTGGCTCTGTTGTACGTTATTGTTTGTCTAATTATTTGCTTCGAGGGCATCGAGTCGCTGTAAGCATGATATGAACGCTCTTTCGTGGTTAAATGCGGGAACATTCGAAAGAGCACCCACTGCCCTCTTTGACGGACTTGTAAGGTGCTCCGCCCATGGGCACTCTTTTGCAAGACTACGGTAGTCCCATTTAGTTATTGAATTGACAAGTTGACTTTGAGAAATTGACTAATCCACAATATTATTGGAAAGTCATATATTGGGAGTGATACATTGAAACTAAGTGAATACACACACACACATTAATCACTGTGGTATACAATGATAACTATTGAGTGTGTGTGTGTACAGTAACAGAGAAAAGCTAAAAGGATGCAACTGCACTTGCATTGATATTCTACTTTTATTGATAATCATCACCATGGTAACAGGGTTTTTCCCACCTCTTATTATTAGTCTAGGAGCTCTCATTAATCAGTTAACAAGGACAGCAAGTATTTGAGACTTTTTCACATTACATGCTACATGGTTGGTCATTTGTACACAATTTTTATTTTTTGCAATTCACTCCAAATTCAGTTGATGATAAAATACTTAATACTTTGACAATACCTTCACTAATCAATATTTGTTGTTTTTCTAGAAAAAGCGGCACAAATACAGTGTTGGAAGAAAGAAAGCTCAGACTAATGCTGACGTAAGTTAGTTTAGATTGAGCATGTTAGGTGTGTACTACATGGGTGGCTGATATCAGATGGTATTCTGGTGCCTCAGTTTGGCTATGCCCATGAGAGGTATATGGCTAGGAAATCCGTCATTCATGATAATTTTGAAATGTTAACCCCGTTCCAAGGCCTCCTGTGTTTCTTATTCTTCAGTTTGGATTGACACTAGCGCACTGAAATGCATTGTGTACTGCTGCCAGCCTCTGTTGATTGGCACATCATAGCTACCTACCAAAAAAATTAGGGGTACTATGTATGACGTCTATCCAATTACATCATGGTTTTGTTGTAGCAGACCTATCTGCATTATAGCCATTTATAGGTGATACTGTACATAGCATAGCTAGTTAACTGATATCTTTGAGGTTTTCAAAGACACCTTGAATTGTTGTAGCCACACCAAATATGGTAGCCACACCAAATATGGTAGCCACACCAAATATGGTAGCCACAGCATCTGATATAAGAAAATTATTTTGGGTCATTAAAAATGTCTATTAGTACTACTAGTATCCTGCAATTATATGCACGAGAAAAAATGATGTGATTTGCTAAAAAGTGCACCGTTTTGTCCAATTATCATCACCATAGCAACATGGATAATGTTTTAATGGCCTCTCGGTTGGTCCTCATCATCAACAAGAGAGTCCCTGTTATTAACTTAATATTGGCAAACTTCTCCTTGGTGATGACTGAAGCATTAGACTGAAACGTCAGCAAAACTTTGCCAATTGTAACTTGTAACAGAAGACTTTCTTTATTTAGTACTTATTGACCGCACCTCTTCACAAAGGGCTACGTGTCTACATGTGTATTGCACTATAGCACAGCATATACTGATTGCTGTTGTAACTTTCAGAAGCAGACGTCAGAAATGTTCTGTGAAAAATGGTGTGCCCACAAGAGTGCAGACCATTCTGGCGTGCCCGTAACAGACCGCATGCATCACATTTGTTATATTTTCATTGTAGTACACTCATCGTGGTCTGGTTGGACAGTCTAACGACCTCACTGGTGGCAACGAAGTTGATGACTTCCCTCATGAAGGTACATGTATGAATAGCCTCGTACCCAGGCTACGGCCTGGGTATGAGGCTAATGTACACTTTATGAACAATTAATGTACTCCACCTCTTGTTCTTGCACAATAGGTAGTTGATAGAAAGAGCCTGAGCAATTCCTACGTTAACATGTTGAGAAGTGATTTTATTTATTGATGTGTATGTTTGTATACATACACATATTGTACATTGTTGCATATATCTTTAGAACTGTAATTTAGCACAAAAAAACCATGCACTGCATTAGAACAATGTGCAAAATTTTCACTCTGCTATTGTTGATCTAGATGTAGCCAGTGCAAAGCATCAAGTGCTTTCAGTATTAGTAAAAGGCAGTTTTATAGGAGAGGAGCATGTGCATCTACTGTACAAGAGCTGGCAGTTGTGTAGATATACTCACAGAACACAGAAGGAGGCCGAGGCTCCTCTGTAGTTTGGTAAGCAAAGACTGTGCACGACAAACCAGGCTGTGTGTTTGCAGGCAACTGAGGTCGGACAGTCAGGTAGAGTAGCTTCCCAGGCAGGACAAATGGCTCCATTCTGTGGTATCTCTTCATGGAACGATATTCTCTGCAAGATGTTCGTGACCAAAGCTATCTCATTTAACGACTTGTGCCCATGGGTTGCTCACAAACAGTAGATAGCTACAGATACAATACATGTGGGCTGTATGCTGTGACCTGATAGTGCATAGCCTTGTTCCCAGGCTCTCCCCACTGGGAACAAGGCTGGTAATGCACTGGTGAAGTCTTATTAGCCAAACGATGCTGCTCGATCTGCACTGCTCGCTCAGGCTCACCCCACAGTTGTTCTGCATCTCCACTAGAATTAATAGAGTTGCTGTTATATCTGCTTACAAGTTCACAGATGTACTATGAACCGTCTTCTGTACCTACCTACATTGTTAATTTGTGTGTATGTGTGTAGTACCGGCAGGTGTGGAGAACTGGGAGACTGAAGGAGAAAGCAAGCCGGGTGCTGTCTCAAGAAATTTCTCCTCCACACTCCGGCAACGAATGTCGAGCCTATCACAGAAGTTTAGGAGTCCTGCCGGCATCAACGTTTCTCCTGGGCTGCAGAGGAAGTCTAACTTCTTTGTGGAACCACCAATATCAGAGTCAACGTTAGTTTATACCTGTGTGTACACGTAGTAGTCCGGGTTGGACATGTGGCAGTCCTGAGTAGGAATCTAACATTATTTCGTTGCATATTTAGATCGTGTTTCTGCATTTGAAGTGCTGTAGTGCAGAACTTCCATTTATGGCAACACTTATACATGCATGTACTGTGTAGCTACATGAAAAACCTCATGCTTCTTTGCAGCACATGTCAGCTTTCCCCGAAGTTCTGCACTGCAGCACTTTCAACACGGTATTGCAATACACAACAGAAATATGTTTAATTTCCGCCTGGGACTGCCACAACTTATTTGAAAATGAATGAATGAATGAATGTAGTAAATTTTCCTGGAACCTTGACCTTGTGTTTGGATTTCCAGAAAAGTTTAAGTGTAGCTAAATGTACAGTTGTTGACATAAGCTTTCTTTACAATCAATTAACCTTCTAACCCTGTTGATTATGTTCTGCAGTGAGCAATCAAATGAAGTACTGTCTGACCAAGAGAGTCCAGGTGAGCTGTGGGTCGGGGGTGTGAGTGGCAAATCCGCATAGAGTACATATGTTGGAGGACGTTAGAATGTAGTGAGGGAAGGGGGATACATAAACCGGATGATTAAGGCTGTAGTATCATCCACCTAGTGGATCATCTATTGCTTAAAGCCACCTTGTGTTGCTAACCAGACCCATTCAACCCCAGCACAGATCATATGAGTCTGGCTTGTGGGACTAGACAGTTACTAGCCTCATTCCCAGGCTCTCCCCGCTATGGAGGGGGAGAGCCTGGTACAATTTATCACGTGCGTGAGATCAAGGGTGAGCACAACTTAACCACATGGGGGTGAACTACGTAAGCTGGGCATCCACACGTGTTCAAACATGAGCACTTTCAAGACTATTACAGTCTTCTTTTCGGGTAGATATGAATCATGTAAGGTACTTATAATCAAGGGGTAACATACCACAAGGCTGATACCAACTAATCTGCACTTGCAAACAGACCTACTGCCACGTGCTGTCAACCTTCGGCATCGTTGTTGACCGAAAATGGCCGCATGACTAACTGCCAGGAGCGCTACACGCTGCTCGTTGCATGACATCATTGGCATCAGGGCAATTGCCCCGATTGTGCCATTGATGCCCACTTCAGTATTGCTGCTGCTGCTCCTGGAACAGCTATCTGTGTTAGTCTTCGATGAAACTCCGCCCACAGATCACTTGAATTTTAAAGAGCTGATGGATACTAGTATTCATAGGGAACTACTGTTCAGGAAATTGATAGCAAAAGAGTTTTATTTATATTCATGGGGTACTTGTATTTGATGGGTACTTATACTCCTGAGTTTATGGTATGTAGGTTGTTCACATAGAACTAGTAAAGTCATTGTCAATAACTCAGTGAATAATGATGCTAGCCTACAGCTGCACACAACCTATCAAAGAATTTCTTGCCATTCAGCCCGTCAGGTGCCATGTCTACACCAGTCTACCTTGCGATGTACGTCTGCTGTAGCGAATAGTTTTGTGCCATCATAGCTATACGTATCGATCACAAACTCTGAACTACATGGGTGGAGTTCTGTACATGCCCATGTGCAGCTGAGTTGTGTCTACCTCATCTCTACCCTTGACGTCATCCGCATGTAGCCTCGTTCCCAGGCTCTCCCCCTCCGTTTTTATTTTTCGTCGGGGCGAGGGGAGAGCCTGGGAACAAGGCTAATCCGCATGAATATAATGTACCAGGTTCTTCCCTTCCTTAGCGGAGAGGAATGAGGCTAGACGGTCACCACAAGCTACACAGGATGTATAGCAACTGGTAATAGTATGCACAATGAATCACATCTCCCTGAAAGAAGGTAGGTGTAGATGAGGTGTAGATGTTGCATTCACTGCTCAGGACACATTACTTAACTACATTATTAATAAGAGTTGGTAATTCTGTTATGGTGGCTCTCCAACAGCCGGGTTTCTCGTCTGAAGTTTTGCTGAATTAGTTACAGTAGAATATACTAAAAAAAAAACTTCATATATTACACAGCAACGATACAACTTGCAACGTTTCGACCCGATTTGGACCTTCGTCAGGCTCGACTTTGACTATATGTACAACACAGGTAATGTTACAGTTCATAGTTCGACCCGTTTTCCTACATCTCTCCCCACAAGCTTTTGTGTATAGGTGTTCCTTGGATCACTCAACATGAAAGCTGAAGCTTTTCAATAGGTCTTTTGGTTGGGTTACGTTGTTGAAAGGAGCGCCTTGGTGTACCTGTAGCATGTGGGTGTGGAACTTCTTGCTGGTTGTTTTTGGGTATTGATGTTTGAACATGCCTTCTCAGAAAGTGTCGGTTACGTATGACCGCTCTGTGTCTTTATGTAGTAGTGTTGATGTGGGCCAATGTTGGTTACAGTGCCGTATATCTCCCAACACTTGGTTCACCATTCTGACTAGCGACATTTGATCCGATGGGGTAATCTCAGGTAGAATTTGTGCATGTTGGTTGTTGGTTGTTTCCACTTTCTCTCTGTTAGTGAGAGCTTGTTTTTCAGCTTCCTCACCACTACACTTCCTCAGCACTACAGCTGAGTATGCCCTGCAATAGGCTGGGAGGGTATCCTGAATGGGTTTTTCAAATACTGCCTGTGCTGGGGGAGGCCATCTTACCGTGAAGGGAGTGTTTCTGTATTGAAGTAGTGTCCAGGTGAGCTTGTCTTTGTCAAAGAAGCTGCCAGTGCACTATGTTCAGATTAACTTCTTCATGGATTTCACTGTGGCTTCAATCTTACTGTTGCTCTGGAATTCCCACTCTTTGTGAAATCTTGAAGAAATTGCTGGGCTGTAAATTGTGGCCCTTGGTCTGACCAGAAGATATTGGGTACCCCAGTGCGGCAAAAACACTGTCTGAGGGCTACGATTAACTGATGAGTGGTGGTATTGTGTCCCATTGGGATGTCATGCCAGTCTGAGTAACAATCCACCATTACTAGGTGGTACGAACAGAAGTCTCAAAGGCGAACGTTTTCCTGATTTGCATTATTCGAGGCTCTTATTTCTGTCAAGGTTATCTCAGGGTTGTTGTTCAGGTTGTTGTTCAGATCACATGCATCTCATGTGCTTTCGGGTCTAACACTCTTGGAAAAACATCTGGTGCATTGTTGAGGGTTCCTTTGGCCCTTGATTTTGAGGCGCTGGAGTCATGGATTTTCTATCTCGTCAAGGCGGTGATTGTTGAGGATTGGAATGAGTGGGTGATAGTCTGTGATGATGGTGAAATGTTGTAGGCCTGCTGAAAACATTTTACACTTGATGATAGCCCATGATATGACAGCATATCGTGAGTCTGTGTCTGAGACGAATCTGGATCCTGCCTGAATTTTGATAGCTGGTTCACAGAGTCCGGAGGTACTTGAACCTAATGGTGTGATAAAAATAGTGAGTGGTTGACTTTCTTCATCCAGTGGGCATTGGTGGTACCCCTTCATTGCATCTAATTTAGTGAAAACCTTCTCACTGTCTGCAACAATGTTGGTGACGGCCTGAGCTGGATTTTCTGATTGGTATCTGTCTCTCTTGATGAACAGGTCAAGGCACATTTTGATGACATTCATGTCTTTCTTAGAGGGTAACAACAATCAGGATGCACCACTCTGTGGGCTCTGTGGTTGGGGCGGTGATGCCTTGCTTGTGTAGTAAGACAAGCTCTGCTTTGAGCTTGTCTCTGTAAGTGAATGGTATTGCTCAGGTGCATTCACACAAAACAGCTTGGTGTCTTCAGTGTGCAAAACGTGAAGCCCTTTAGCTGCTCTGCATAAAGGAGCACTCCTGTGAGATCTTGCAGTGACTCGATAGTCACTCAAGTTGACCAGCGTAACATAGTTTGCCAGTGTATATTCACCTGGTCACATAGAGCTATCCACAACCCCACACAAGTTGTTTCAAGTAGCAGGTTTTGTGACTGTACTATATAATATACATCGACAACATGTAATAATCACACTTGCTCATATTGTGGCAATGATCTTCAAAGGACAGCTGTACAGAGACACTATGTTCAGGAAACTTCTAGCTGTTGTATGGATAAGGCCAGCCACCTGACCGCATTTTGTACCTGAGATAGCTGTCTCCATCTCCCGGTCACCCCTGCACAGCTGATGAGGCCTGGTATTGGCCGAAACTTGTCCTGCACAATGGGTGACTTTGCATAACATCTAGGCTTACCTTTTTTATTCAGAGAGCTTTAGCCCATTGATTGTTCATACAGTCATGTATTTTATATGATCTGTGTTGATAGCATATGTAGCGTATGTACACTTCTCTTTGCATGTAGATCCTCAAACTCAGAAGGTTCCTAACCGTGGAAACACCAAAAGAAGGTTGGAGTACTGCTTATGTGTATGTATTTGCTAGCATGTAGCCAGGGTTCTGCCCAGAAAATTTTGAGTGGTGGTAAAAACAGGTATGAGATCATGCAACATCTAGGGGGGTCTTGAACTCCTGTGAGACACACTAGACCCGTGTGAGTCTGGCCCGTGAGACTACTGGATTGTTTGACCCTTTACTCACAGTCCTACTTCACCCGCTGTCTGTAAACCACCACTGATTCACTGTCAGTCTAAACTGCTCACAGAGAATATGGTAGTGGGCACGAAGATACGAGTTGTGGTTGGTTAGTACTTAAATACTGGTTGCACCCGACCATCGCCGACCACTGTCGGCATTGTGTGCAAGCTTATGAACTCTAATTATATCTTATACTTCCTGCAGCTTTGACTGGTTTCGTAAGGTAACTCAGCGAACATCCTATCTTTATCCTTCTGATGCAGCACCTTGCTCAAGATGTGCAGAGGTGAGTATCTCTGATGATACGTACAAGTAGGAGGGATGGTGCAACCTTGTATTCTGTTTCCTCTGAAAATGGCAGTGTGTATGTACCGCAAGCTTACGATAATACATCCTCTTTTTTGTACACTACTTTGGGTTTAAAGTGGGAAGGGGGTGTTTACTCATTAGTCTCGACCATACACCCCGTGGTCAATGTGATGTTATGCATGAACTTGACAGTACATTCACAAATATGACTGCCATAGTTTAAGGGATAGAATGACAGCATTGGTGGTCATGTACTATTGGAAATCAGCAATGCCTAAGCCAAGAGACATCAAGATCAATTGCATCATCAGTGGTGACAGGAGATGGTCCGCGTAAGCTCATACATACCACAAGTAACAAAACAAGCGAGGCTAGTGCCCAGTAATAGTTCCCTGTGTACATCTTTATGAAAATGAAAAGTAATAAAAGCTAACTAAAAGCACTCACCCAGAAGACACACACCACAGGACGTTAATTAACAAAGTGAAAATTGCCAATGTAAAAACTTGGGGGATAAGGGGGGCAGGGTATTTACACTAATATGTGCAGTAATACAGTGAGTATGAATGTGGCTATGCACTGTCTTGGGTGCTACTACGTATGCAACAATCCTTTCAGGAAGCTGTCAATCACACAGCAGAGGCTCCTATAGTTGTCAATACAGTGTAAATTGTGCAAACCAAGATGATTTTACACATGGCCAAAGTGGGCCTCAGCAGTGCAGTGAAGTCACTGTTGGGTAACACAAAAGGGCATTGTGCTATCTTTATACTTGAAGTATTTAGGTAGGCAATTTGTAGCATCATGAGTAACCCAGAGATATGTGTGCTGTAGTTATATCCATGACCATCTCCAGTGGGGATGAGAACGGTTGCCACTAGAGTGCTACACCTACACTGTAACTTGTCTCTTTGCTGTTGTCAAGAGCTACAGCTTATACGTATATATTATCTTATATATGTTTATTTTCACATACTATAGATGCAAGCAAGGATTGCTCAACTGGAGTTTGAACTTGAGATGAAGGAAAGGTAATCAAGTGTGTGGGTAGGGTAGCTTCACTCTCCATGTTTGCATACTGCAAGCAATCAAAACTGGAGCCCAGGGAAGGCCTGGGCACAAGGCTACTGAAAAACAGATATCCAGATATCTGCTGGCAAAACTGTCTGCTACTGATACTTAAGTTAAGCTAAGCCTGAGCCTGAGCGACCCCCACACTAGTGAGTCGAACGGTGGATTTTTCATATATATAAGTGGGGCGAGCGTGAGCGAGCCCCACACTAGTGAGTCGAACGGTGGATTTTTCATATATATAAGTGGGGCGAGCGTGAGCGAGCCCCACACTAGTGAGTTGAATCGAGATTTTTCATCGAATATCTGTCGTACGTCGTTCCGTATGTTTTTGACGCTGTAATTTAACGCGATAGCCGCGGGCCGCATGCAGACTGTAAGTAGGATTTTCATACAACTTGGCAGCCAGCTAGCTCCAAGGTGACTTTGAAAGATGACGCTTATGAAAGATGGCCAGGAAAAGCAGCCGGAGCATGTGCACTTATTGAACAAAGATAACCTAGAAGTTGTGTTTGCAACGACATCCAGGATAGGTAGCTGGAGTGTGAGTATCCATACTGTATACAAGGGCTATTCAACAGTTGTGTAGAGAGGCTGAAAGTAGAAAGCGGCAGAGACCCTCCTTCAATCCATGGCTAATGGATGGCGAACCCCATCTGCTACGTATTTCAAGTAAGGACTATGCACGACAAGCCAGGCTGTGTTTAGACTTAGCCTACAGTTAGCCAGAGTAGATGCTTAGTTGCACTAATGGCTGCATTGTATGGTACCACTCCATGAAAAGCTCGTCTCTGCAACCATCTCCCTAAGCTGTTAAGCACTTTTGTAGAGAGTAGAGTGACAAGCTTTGTTCAGCTACATGCCACGCCACCTGTGTGCTGTGATCTGACACTTCACTGAAAAGCCTTTGATATATAATTTCATCTCCCTAAGCTGTTAAGCACTTTTGTAGAGAGTAGAGTGACAAGCTTTGTTCAGCTACATGCCACGCCACCTGTGTGCTGTGATCTGACACTTCACTGAAAAGCCTTTGATATATAATTTAAAGCAACGAATTGCTTGCTCACACTCGCCCCACAATGTTCTACATTCGCCAAGAATATATAATTAGTATCTGTCGCATGTCAGTTTATATAGACTGTAATTTAGGTGGACAATAAGTAACATTTTCGCTCTAGACTACTTCCAGCACGAGCAGTGTGGGCGAAGACAGCAAGGAGAGATGCTTGGGAGAAGTAACTGGAGCATGAACGTTTACAGTACAGGGGTTGCAAGATGTGAAGACAAACCTGGCTACTTGAGAACACAGAAGGAGGCTGATAGTTGAATAGTATTTATCATGCGTAGTGACTTTTTGACTTATTTGTGTAAGAACTATGCATGACGAGCAGTGTGTTCAGGGTCAGTAGAGGTCAGCAGGAGGCCAGACTTAACCCCTGGTAGCTGCAGACATGCATGACCTGTACGCTGTAACCTGGTAATAAAGCTGGTGAAGTGGTAGTTACATGTAGCCAAACGATGCTGCTTTGCGTTGCTCACTCAGGCTCGCCCCACAAAGTTCTACATTTACACTAGTTAACATAGAACACTTCAACAGTGTGCAATACTTAACACAGTAATAGCAAAGTTGCATTAAAGGGGTGTACTCTGGCAGATAGATCACCGTTTCTGTTGAGTGGTTGCACTAGCTCCCCAACAGGATTCTGTATGATCCCAGTTTGTGTAAATTGCTCAGCAAACATCTCCATGTGGGACTTCAACACATCTCCCTATTAGTGCCATGATAATTATGACTGTCATCCTGATAGATTATGACAGGGCTGCCACCCACATATGGACGCACTGTAGGAAGTTTTGAAAGCCTCCATATGCATGAAGACAAATTCATAAATGATGTTTACGGGCAGAAGAGGTTCCCCTGCTAGCTTCCTGTTGGAGTATAATGCTTACCCCATGTTGTATCTTCCTGTTAGACTGCTTCATGGTTTGGCCGGCCTATCTTCCTGTCCTGTTCGGATGTGAAGCTTGTTGTGCTTCCTGTTGGAATGTAATGCTTATCCCATATTCATATTTTAGCTTCCTGTTGCAGTGTAACACTTATCCCATATTTTAGTCTCTCTCATGCCCCCCATCTTGCAGGAAGGTTTGTGGGGGGTGGGGGTGGGGGGGCGGCTGGTACGGTGGTACGGATTCACATATGATATTGCAGCCAGACAACATCATGACAATAATTGCTCAAGTCATGACAGGATCACATAACTACATTATCAAAACTGATAGCTACTGTACTTCTTTTATACTATACTTCTGTGAGTGTTGTCGTGGACACTGGATCTGTGATATCTTGGTATTGTTCAGCAACAACAGTGGAGAATGATATCTGATGTGTAGATAAGACTTCATCTCTTTTAGCCTCGTTCCCAGGTGCGGAGGAGGGGAAAGAGAAAAAGTGCCTGGTTTACACTGTTCACACATGCGCCTAATTATAGCAATAGGTTTACGTGAATAGCATAAACTGACATCAAAATTACCTCAGCTTTTGTTCTAAGGAAATATCACTGCTACATATGCTTTTATACTGTCGGATACAAAGAGAAATGTCTGGTAGGCAGTGGTTGGAATTGACTAACTGAAGTTGGTGGATAACTGCGTAAAGGTAAGTTTCCTCGGTAAGCGCACTCAGTGGAGGCAACCTGTCCTTTTCTCTTGAGGTACCTAGCTACCAGAAGGCATAGAACAGCGTGATATGAAACTCACTTGAACAGAACGCCAACTGGTACATCAACTCGGCGAGTTTATGACTTCACCAGTATACATACGTACACGTATGAACACGGTCGCCACAGAATTCTCGTGGCGATTAAGCGCATCCGCAAACAGTGTATACCAGGCGCTCTTTCTCCCCCCCTCCTCCGCATCTGGGTACGAGGCTATATCTCTTTATGTTCTGTTGAGAATGTAATGAAAAGCTGGTCGGGGGCCTGGGAATGAGGCTAGAGAACTTGTGCATGTACACTTGACAGTATTAATCTGTATCATCTTTATTAGGGAAGTGAAAGATCGCGATGAGATCAATGAATTCTTGAGAAATGAAATCAGATTAGCGGATATGAAAGCAAAAGTCAGGTGTGTTGCAATATATACGTACTTACCTAATAATTGTACTTGCTTTGTATATAGACTTTATGTAGTATAACCATTCACTTGAGAACACTGAACTAACTATAACATCCACAGTAAGCAGCTGCCCTTTCATAGTTGAAGAAGGTAGCTGTGGTTGATCTCTTTGATATACTGTATAGCGAGAATTCTTTGCTTTCATGAAAGCATTCAGCAAGGTATTGCCTAACTCACAGGTGCAAAATTCATCACCCTCATTGTCACCAGCTTGTCTTCAGCCATGGCTGATGGAAATATAACCATTTGCATTTTCTTGGGTTCGGGCCTCTAGCCTTACATGTGCATGCATGTGTAGCAACAGGTTCAGTTTGTAAGTTACCACAAAACTTAGTATGTACCGTAGTCTCGTGAAAGTGCGCTCATGGGCTGAGCATTTACAAGTCTGCCAAAGAAGGGGGTGGGCGCTCTTTCAAATGTTTCTGCATTCAACCATGAAAGAGCACCCATCTCATATTTATAGCAACTCGATGCCCTCAAACACCAACAATAATGTACAACAGAGTCGCCGGCGGCTTTAAAGTTAAGTCCTGAGGGCACACAACACTGAACGACAGCATGTCATCGTGAATGTGATGTAGCTACTGGAGCACAACAGCATTAGCTACGTCCGTCTACGCAAAGTGAGTTTGTAATAACCTTCAGTGAAGTATTACACAAAGTTTCTTACCTCAGATTAGGCATACTGCTTGAGGCTGTGCTTCTCAGACTCCACAAGTGCACGCTGCATTAGTCACGCAAAGCTCGCTCTGGGGTGGGCGCTCATTTGAGTAAACTTTGACCCTATGCAGGAAATTGGGCCAAAAGTAAGGGGTGGGCACTCTTTCGCGAAACTGCGGTACTCATATTTGTAACATTACTGTGTGTTCATTATTGTGTTTAGGGAAGAGTTAATGGATGGTACTGAACTTAGTGAGAAGAAGGTGGAGGTTCTTGTGCAAAGAGAGCAAACAATAGCAGAGGTTAGCCATGGTGTCTTTTCTCATCTGGAGCAGCTGGTACATTATTGTATATTTATTTATCTCTGTCATATTAAATTTTCTCTAGCATGTATATATTACAGCTGGATTTCAAACCTTTGACTGGTTTTTAAACCGTTCAGCCAGATTATAAGCTGGTCGGCCAGATTTAGAACCGGTCCGGTTTACACGAAGTTCCTAGGAGGATGGACAAAGTTAATCAGAGCTCATCTGTACACATTGAGGGCACCAAAAACTGCTGAAACCAGTAGCCCGGCCTCTTGCCTTCTGACCACCTACTAGAGGGCAACTGCTACTGAGTTCAACATCTTGGGTGCCAACCTTAACCCAAATAGGAGAACATACGTAGTCAATGTAGTCCCAGTCACCCCACCTCATACCCAGTAGGCACTATGATTATCTACTTGAGTGCCCCTTCCAAGTGCCACCCCTGTCCCTGTCCCTCTGTCCCTGTCAAGTGCCAAGGGATTATATATTCCACTGGCTGATAAGCACTTCTTAATTACCCAAATATCACATGTGCTCCCTGAGTAGTTTTTCTTCCTGGTGCCGACACCATGCCGTCACTCACACCACAAGTGCACCTGTGTGGACAAAAGCA
This sequence comes from Agelas oroides, assembly GCA_949130485.1. NCBI lineage: Eukaryota > Metazoa > Porifera > Demospongiae > Agelasida > Agelasidae > Agelas > Agelas oroides. The sequence continues at coordinate 6,644,020 of OX422184.1, read as the reverse complement.
TTTTACCTCCCTGGTTTTCTTTCTTGCCCCTAGCTATCCTTGTTTCTGTGCAACGTCTTACCCCTTACTCAGGTTCCACTTCCTGGGGAAGTGGCATTCTCAGATGTCGTTGGGGGCTAACCCTCTTAATGGCTTACTGGGTCATATTTCACACACTTAAGTATCCCTATTCTTAGGTATTCCATCCTGGTTGGTACATCCCATCCACTCTGGATTTCCTAATTCTTGGGCTTCCCTCCCAGTTCCAGGCTCCAAACTGGACTTCTATTTCCTGGGCTGCTGGCCCACTTCCACTCCCACTGGTGGAAGTAAAGTATGTCCTACTAAATGGGACTCCCTATCAGACCTAGCTAGCCTCATTCCCAGGCCTGTTTGAAAAAACAGGGAAAAGAACCTGGTATTCACTGCTTGAGCATGCTATTAATTTCTCAACAGATTATACCATGTTATCTCCATGCACTGTGGCATCAGGTACACATATATTGTTATGCGTTTAATTGTACACTGTTGATAATGGCTACTTGTATGTAAGGCATTGCTTCCACAGTTTTATATGTCTTCTAGTGATTTGGTGGTGAAGCAATGGTTCTCAAATCAGAGCAGAAAACATCTGTGAAGCATTTACATTAGGGTGATCTGCATGTCTACAGGTTTTGGCAAGTCATAATTTGGATTACAAAAGTTATTCCCTTTGTTTTGATGTGAAGATTGTCTTGTGTCAATAGCATAGTTCAAGCAATACGCCCTAGGGTCTAAAGGCCTGAGCAAGAGGCTAGGAAAGCTGTGGCAACCTCATCTTGAGCTGTATAAGCTGTAGTCAGCATTGTTCATGACTACACGATATACACAGTAATTCAACATGAGTTTTGTTCACTAACTAAGCACATGTGCTAGCAGTAGATACCAGGCTCTCTTCTCCAATTTCTTTGAGCAGGCCTAGGAATGAGGCTACAGGCCCAAATGCTCCTGATGAGTCCCTATCACACCATCACCGTAGTGGGCGACTCGTTGCCTACCAGCCCTTGCTGCTGGTGTACTACCACACCTCCCCGGTGGCTCCATGGTTCCTACCTGCTTGGGCCTGGGCTACTAGATATCATTCTCACTGTTGTTGAGTGTGCTCAAAGTTCCCACACTGGAAGTGGATGCACTTTCATAACTTTTGCACCAACACCACAGAATGCCAGCTACTATTGAGGCTCTTGATGCTCCTATGCTATACTGTACGTACTTAGATCCACTCTGACTCCCACCCTACCACGCATTGTGCAAGTCTTGTCCTTTATCTTCATTTCGGGTTAAAGTCCAATTTACCACAACAACCCAAATGCAGGATTATTTTCAGCCTCCATTAATTGAACCATGCACCGTACCATGGCTTTAGATCGTATCACACCCATGATTTTTGTATTGGTGTTACATTGTGTCTCCTATAGTGTTTAGCTTGACCTTTTCAGGCATGATAACTGTTATGATACCCACTACCAGTGTATATATGATATGTGCCTATAACTATGGTTCTGAATGGGCTGTTATAGCTTTATCTCCAAGTATGATGATTGGCATATACTGGTATGACAGTATGTAGCTGATTAAGAACTCAATCAAATAATAATAAGAGTTCCTACCCTGATGTTTTCCTGTTATGTATTTCCAAGTATGATACCTGTTCTGTAAGGCTTAAACTCACAGTTGTATCATATGTGGCAGTCCCATGTAGGAATCGAAGGTTATTCCGTCGCATATTTCAACCGCATTGCTGCGTTCGAAGCGCCGTATCGCTGAACTTCCGTTAAGGGTGGGGCTCATACGTGCTTCGTAGATGCATGAATATCTAATGAATCTACGAAGCGCATATGAGCCCCGCCCTTAACGGAAGTTCACCAATACGGCGCTTCGAACACAGCGATGCAGTCGAAATACGCGACGGAATAACCTTCGATTTCTACACGGGACTGCCACATATGGTGAACTATTTGACTCCCAAAATGTTCAAGATGGTGAGGTATGATACAGTACTGGTGGTGATAATTGTGCACCTTTACGTATGAGCAATTTCATTGCATGGCTTAGAATACACTCATGACTTTGGTAACCAACAAACAACAGCGTTCCATTCACCTATGGTAGTTCCTTCTTAACAACAGCACCCTAGATCAACGGCACTCGTAATTAACGGCATCCTAGGTAGTAGCATCACATTAGCATGCACATTTTCCAATAGTAAATTTTGTAGATTATCCTTCCACAAAATGTGGTGTACTAATATATGGGTACATGGATTAATCCATCAGGAAGTTAACTGGCAAGATGATCTGCAAAATGATATTGTAAGCTGCAACTTTTTTTCTTTGCTGTAGCTGCAAAGGTCGTTGGAGGAGGCTATCGGAGAAAGGGATCTCGCAAAGACTGAGCTTGAGTGAGTGGTATACTGTGACTTGATTACTTGGTGCCATGTTACATACTTACCATGTTAGATGCTGGTAACAGAATGCTTTACTTATGCTTATCCGATTACTTAGTGTCATGTTACATACTTTCTTACCATGTCACATACTTTTGATATTGGTAAACAAAATGTTTATCTGAAAACTGTTATGTCACACTATCTGATGTCGTATCATTACTATGTACATTTAGCAATATTTTTAAAGCATAAACAGAAGAAGGCTAACGTATACTATTGTTGATCACATCCATGTTCTCAAACTATGCGGTCTGTGTGACATAGTATATGTGGAATGGTTACTTTTGACATCTGCCTACTGTGTGCCTCTGTGCTGAAGCTACATACACTGTTTGTTCACATGTGATATGAAGCTAGGCCTCTGACGCTTGTTTTATGATCCCGGCTCAGGCTCAATCTCTTTTGTGCTGGGAGTGCATTGGAATGAGGTAGACACTTTCTATAACGGTTGTCCATGTTCATAAGCCATTTCCCCTTGTGGTTATTCTTTGGCAGAACAAGTTATGGCTCAGAGTGGAAGATGTCAAGTGTACACTATGTTTCACTCACCAATTGGTTAATCTGACTGATGTATAGGTATACCTGTGTTAAGGTATATATACCTACATGTATGCGTGTACATGGTAGCTCTATTTCTGTCCTCCCAGAGCCAAGAGAAAGGAGCTGGCAATGCTTGGTGAGCAGGTCGATCTCTTCAAGGAGGCCGTCAGTGCTAAGGATGAGGTTGTGGTCCAGCTGACCAACAAGGTAACAGACCTTGAGAATCTTCAGTAACATAATGTACTTATATACCGTACTCACTCGAAATTACGCCTCCCCTTTTTGCTGATTAGATTTAGCTACAAGTATGGGGGGGCTTATAATTGAATAATGGTAATTGGTTTATATGCCCCCTTCCTCGCTGTGGAGCGTGTGAGGGGAAACAGCAATGGCAGAATTCTCCGTCACCGTCTCATGCAGCTTGCGATAATGCTCGTAGTGGCTCAGTTCTGCAGGGCAAAGGATCATGAATCAATGAAGGCGCAGAGTGTGTGCGGTCAGAAAATGCGATGCAGTTTTTGCACCACCACCAGCTAGCTACGAGCCTACCGCCGTGCAGCCAATCGCTTTGTCGGTGTATCACTGGCCAGTAGGTAGCTAGACTCTATAGGTGGTACGGTGAGTTCCTTCCTCTCGTTCGTCGGAGTCACAGAGTTCTTCTGTTCTTATTAAATTTTCCATGTATGGTCAAGGGGGTAAATTGGAGATAAATATACCTCCGCAGCAAATTTTTGCAAGTAGTAAGGGGGGGCTTATAATTGAAGGGGGTGTAATTTCGAGTGAGTACGGTACCTGGAACATCCCTTGAAATGTCCAGATAACATACCTTCGGAAATAAAGCTGGAAATGTACGAGTTTTTTAGCCTGTGACACCCACATATTTAAGCAACTATTTGATCGCATGAAGGCCTCTAATGACATGTACCCTAACTCTAATTGAGAACACAAAATTGAATTTGTCTTAGTACATGCAAATTTTACCAGTGCTATAATTTGGAGGGCCCACTTTCATCAGTGATCTAACTATATTTCATGGTTCTGAAGAGTTACTGACATGGGGCAAATATTGGCAGATTTAGTGTCTCTAAGCCTACAACAAAAAAGTTTTCATACTTTTCTCACATGGTAGACTGTGCATGACTTCATTCCCAGGCTTCACACAGCTGGTTTATGCTGTAAGCTGGAAAATGAGGTTAGAAAAAAACAATGAAGTAAGCAAGCCCATGAGTTAGCCCACAATGGTTCTTATGCCTTCATATAGAACATTGAGATATTATAAGTCCTTGTTAATTTTGAGATAGAGCTTATTATTACAACATCTTGTTATCTGTTTCAGCTTTTTCAGATTGAAAACAATGGCCAAATTCCTACTGAGTAAGTGTTATACCCAGCTGTGTCTTCCATATACCTAGTGATTTGGAGGGTATATTGCTTTTGGCAGTCCTTCTAATAGCATAATAGGGCATGGATCAATTAGTATACACAGTACTATTGCCATTCAAACTAACTGGTGTACAGGCGTTTCCTAGGGCGAACTGTGTGCTGCCAAAAAGCTTAGCAAAAGCACTGTGTTTACCTCCACCAAAGCTGTAGTATAGTATTGTAGACTGAAGCAGAAAGGACCTGCATGGTTTCAGACCTTTGTACATGCACTGATTTAAGCATTTGTTTATCAGAGGGAGGGTGCTAATGACGCCTTCAAAGTTACATAGTCGATTATTTGATTTTGTTCGCCATACTTCGAACTAACTTCTTTAGCGTCTAACCCATACACTTACTGATGACTGATGCTGATAACAAGTGTGTGTGTGTGTGTGTGTGTGTGTGTGTGTGCACGGAGGTGAAGAGGTGACTTATAACTCCAATTAGTCGCTTATCAACAACATCTGCTCCTTCAGTGTTGAGTTCATACAGAACTTCACTGATCCTCTCTGCTTATGTTATCTTAACTGTCCACCCGCTCACCATGGAGAGTATTAACATAATAATATATGTGTGGTCTCCTGCAGCCCCAATGATGCTATGCTACCTCCATCATCTCAGGCTATGGAAATGGAATTGGAGAAGTTAAAGGTATACATAAGCCAAACATGAGCCACGCATGTATTAATGGAACTTAAGTCACATATTAGCACAACAATTTTTGAGCACAGCATCAAGTAAATGCCAAGATGTAAAAATTGATGAAATACAGGCAATAATTTGTATGGATGTGTCCTATCAACTGAAGGTAAAAATATACAGGTGTCATTTGTTCATATAGTATGCATATAGACTATAGACAGTTTTCCACACTAATCTCTATAAATTTGCCGACTATAAGCAAACCCTTGATCACAAGATAGCTTCAATTTCAGTTTGACACATTTCCTACCAGGTGGTTGTGTTATTGTAGTGTTTGTTTCAACAAAAAAAGCTACTTAATGATCAATACAAGATTAATACAGGTTAATTTGTAAAGACCTCTAATTAGCCCTTAACCTACATTATAAATATGATCCCAGGAAAACCACTCAGTACTGGATGGTCCTCTAAACACGTTAATCCACTCTAATGACCTCTTCACAGTGGCTCAGAAATACGATCCTGGCAATGGGTACTATAAATAGACATGAAGCCCATGCATTTACACTTGCATAGTTTTGGCATGTGTTAATATGGTTGTGAAGTCCTATAAATATGGCTAGATCTACTCCAGTGTTTTCATACCAAACCTGTTTTTGTCAGTATTCTGTGTATTCATGATGTAACGTGTTTTTCCTACAGCCTTGCTTTACTGGCAACTTGTTCACTACTTCCTCTGTTACAGGAAGCAGTTGAAGCATATAAAAGGCAGAATCAGTTTCTCTCCTGTGAGATACTGGAGATGAATGCAATGAGAGCTGAAGACTTGGAGACATACAAGGTTTTATCAAAGTGAGTGTCAGAACTGTGCTGTGCATGCTGTTACAGGGTAGTCATATTTGACAGTGATCAGGTCCCCTTTCATAGCTGGTAGAAAAAAAAACTGCTGTATTGAGGTAGAGAGTGAAGTGGAGAGTGAAATCTGTGTCTCTACATTCCCTAGCTCTTCTTGCTTACTGTTAGCTTCATTCCCAGGCCTCCAACTCCCTTCACTGTTGGATCACTTAGCCATTATGGAGGCAGCTGAGGCTTGGGAATGAAGCTAGAGCTTTGGATCAACACTGAATCTCTGCAGTATGCACACACTTTATGAGAATGTTTTCTAATCAGTCCCACATGACAGAGGTTCTAACTGTTGTGAGCTCTGTGGTTTGGTAGGACAAGCTCGGTCTAGGCTAATAGCATGGCCACTCTGAAGAATCCATTTCAATAGTTCCACATCAAAACTTGTGGCATAGGTCACTGTAGTATAGAGCTCTAATTTAGAGCACTTACTCATTGTTGTACTGTAGGGTTTAGTGGAGATGCATTAAGGTGTGGTCTATCACTATACGTAACATCTAAGCCTATGTTGTCCTGACACTGTTTACAGTCAAAGAAGCATCAGTTAAAACACTCAGAGTAGAGCTTTATGCACTTTAGAATTAGTGCATGAGGATGATGTTCAATGTTTTATACATCACAAGTCAAAAATGAGTACATTCTGTAACCGAGAGCATTATTGTATCATCTGATCAAACTAGTACTGTCCCAAAGTGAATAACAGATATGGTATCTATCTGTTAAGTGCAAATGACACCTGCTTTAGTGTCTTGATGCCATTCATGTTTACCTGGTTATCACTCTGTGTGTGTGCAAACAACGGCTCCTTTGTTTGCAGTACACTTCCATTTATACCGTTTTGCCTATGCTTCATGCCTTGGTCCCAAAAAGTATGCTTTAATGTACACGTAAACATGACTGACGTCTAGTTACCTAATCGGCTGAAGGTAATGTGCTCACAACTGTTCACTAACTTTTAGTGCACAGTTGAGTGACCTCTTACTTTGTCTCTTGTTTATTTCCTGGATCGTGTAAAATGGCATGTGAAGTAACCTTACACACTCGACTACGTACTTGCTTAACTGAGGTACATGGGAGCGTACGTAGATGAACTTCCATATTCTCTTTACGTTCTTCTAATGATTACATTTCACAGTGACTCCCATAAACATAAACAGGAAAACACTTCATTGTTGTATACACTGTGATAGTATCAACCCGAGTGGTAAATAACAATAATAATAGTCATTCTTTCATACAGTAAACACAGTGAGTTGGAAGCTGAACACTGCCGTATCCAGAGCAAGTTTATGATCCTGCTTCAAGAGTCTCAGGAGCCGAGAATGGGTAGGTCTTAGTAAATATGTTGGTTGCCATTACACTGAAATTTTTAGTCTCCCAAAATTTTACCTATAGCACTCCGAGGAGACCTCTTGAAACTTGTTATTAATTTGATTGAGTTGGACAGCAAAGTATAACTTGTGCTTGATCAACTATAATTAGAAAACTTACCTTCCCAGTATTAGCTCACGTTCTGCATTTTTGTTGTGTTTAAACACCCTGAGGAGATCTTGAAATCTTCCATAGTTTTAAACTACGCTGTTGTATAGGTATTCAAAGAACACCTTGAGGGATAAGTATATCCTGAATTCATAGCCAATCACATAGAGATTCTGAGCTAAAGCCTACATATGTATGTATGCTTACCTGCATTTAGTTCCAAATATATATAAACTTTCCTATTTTCAGTCTAATAGATACAGTTTGGGCCATAGATTCATATCAGACTGTCATATCATTGTTTATCCATGTGAACAGGTTCAGATGTGGGTCCCAACCCTGATCTTGTGAGTCAGATGATAGAGGAGGCAGTGCATGGAGAGGAGTATCCCAAGAACAGAAGCCTGTAAGGACACTGTAGAGCTAGAATGATATCAACTTCACTGTACAAAACAAGAGTCCTTCTTTGAGATTTTGTAGCTATATTTTGTCTAATGCAGACACCATTGAGACCACCACTGCATGTTCGAGGCATTTGTAGATTTGAGGCTTCCAGCTTGTACAGACTAGGAAATATTGGGACTGGAAACACATCTGGAATTTGCTTTTTCTGCAGTTCTTTTGATCAGTATGGATTCAGTGAAACATATGCAGCAATTGATCACGCTCCGGAAAATCCTCTCAAAGTCAAAGCCAAGAAGCTGGATCAACAAGCTCAGAAGCTTGATGTGAGTCATTCGTGTGAATACTTAGTAGCAGTCTTTCTTAGTAAGTCTTTCTTACATAACGGTTCTCCCTTTAAAATATTGCGTCATAGTGCAAGTCTTATGGTTCTCCATCAAAGACAGTCTTTCTGGATTTAAAATATTGCGTCATAGTGCAAGTCTTATGGTTCTCCCTCAAAGGCAGTCTTTCTGGACCTAAAATATTGTGTTAAACGTTAATAATTAGTTCCCCTTGCTATAAACAGTTTACTAGCCTGAGCCAACAGTTGTCACATGTTAGTTTTACCAGCCTTCCCACTGCAAGATGTTTCGTTCACCAGAGATACATGTTTCCTTTGTTGCCTTAGGAGGTAGCTGCCAGTCATAAAGTTCACTGGGATAACTACATTGCAAGCTACAGTGGAGGTCGAGAAATGCAGAGATGTGTAAGTAGAAGAGTTTGTGTTCTTCTCTACAGCTGTTGTGTCTTTTATCTGCAGCTAGTGAGATACATGCACTTGTTGCCTGCTGTTAACATGGAGATGCGGTTCACTGATATGTTCACACGAATTCTTGTGTTTTATCTCAAATGCAGACAGACCTAAAGGAGTTGATTCGTGCTGGAATCCCTTCATCTCATCGTAGTACAGTGTGGAAGTGGTGTGTCAGAGACAGACTTGGAAAGAATTATGTAAGATTTACATGTCTCTTGGAGTCGTGAATAGCAAGCCTCCTTACATGTATACTGGGCAGCATAAGTTATTCACAGGCTTCACAATAGCATACCAAAAAAGGAACGGTGTGTACATGTCACGTACATAGTGTACATTGTGGCATGGCTTCGAGTGTATCCTAGGTTACAAGTGCCAATTGCCTTGCATAGCAGTAGTGTGCAGACATAGCGATTAAAACAAAGCAACAAATATGGTCAACTGCTTTTCTTTTATTGTCTGACATTTAAAGAATGACAACAGTTCAACAGGTTCATTTGTTGCAGTTGGCACATGTGTACATACTGATTGTGATGTGTGCCTTCTCTTTCAATATAGGTGCCAGGACAGTATGAAGCTATTCTTGCACAACATGTACGTAAGCTAGTAGCCACACTGTTGTGTATGTTTTACGGTCAGTGTAAAGTCTTCATCACTACTTACTCGGAAGAAGCCCCGTACATTCTTAGTGCACTCATAGCTTCCATGTACATAATATCTAAGAAGCTCTCAATCTGGTACTGTATATCCAACATAAGCTTTATGCAAATGTTTTTTTCACGCTCAAAGGTCAAAACATTAACACAAGCAGAACCGATTGTGTTTGTGTAAAGCATACCTCCTAGCCAACTATAGATGGTGAAGCAGCTGGTGCTATAGTAAAAAATTTTTGTGCAGTAAAGGGAGAATCCTAGTTTTTCCCCTGCCCTCTTTCCCCATAAAGCCCTGCATATATACTTCATTTATGGCTGTTTCCCAAAGTTTATTACAAGAATGTTGAACCATTCATGTGGGTTTTCTGGTGTCTGCATAGGAGAACTTCCCCCACCATGCAGTACATACATTGCTTGCTTCTGCTGTGGTTTCATTCCTATATACTTGGCATAGGGAAACATGTACTTTCTTGAAATATTGTACATGTATGACTGTGCCTAAACACTCAAAGGTTTTGAAACCTTTCGAATGATCAACTCAGCTACAATCACCACTGACCCTCAGTTCTCACACTGTGCTAGCAAATGTGTATGAGCACATGTGGCTCATGTACATTCTTATCACATTATGTGTCAAGTCGTCATGTGAACTCACATGAACAAGATTCACCAATGTATGTATGATGATACTACTTGTATTGAGGTTTGTATACATCTTACTTTATAACTGTTTCCTTGCTGCTTGTGAAATTATACTTGGTGTTCTCTATGTTACAGGCTGGTCAGAGTTCTGTGGCTGTGAACCAGATTGAGCTGGACCTCCTTAGAACATTACCAACAAACAAGTACTATGATAAACCAGATGCACAAGGGGTATGTATACATTTCGGCATTGTGTTTATACGTTCACTGTATTTCCAATGATCAGTGCCGTCCTACACTGCTTGTGTGTGTGTGATTTACATCAAGATGAGTAGCTAGTCCCATTGCTCACTGACATGCTGTCTCACTCATGTACACACACATGCACACACACACACACACACACACACACGCACGCACACACACACACACACACACGCGCGCACACACACACACACACACACACACACACACACACACACACACACACACACACACACACACACACACACACACACACACACACACACACAAACACACACACACACACACACACAATCAGATTGATAAGCTTCGTCGTGTACTGGTGGGATTCAGCTGGTATGACCAGCAGGTGGGATACTGTCAAGGCCTCAACCGACTGGCAGCAATAGCACTCCTCTTTCTAGATGAAGAAGATGCATTCTGGTGTCTGATCTGTATTGTACACTATCTCCTACCTCCTGACTATTACAGCAGAACACTGCTTGGCTCTCAAACTGACCAGGCATGTGTAACCTATTGTAAATTAAATTTTGAGTTACAGAATGTCTATAGAAGCGATGTCAGAAGAAAATGTGTAGGACAAACTGTATGTGATTATACCACTGATCCCTTTTGTCTCCATGCAGCGAGTTCTCAAGGATCTGCTCTCTGAAAAAGCTTCCAAGCTCAATAATCACTTAGGACTATGCGAGTAAGTCACTGCATTGTTGTAACATCATATGACATATTAACAAACTATACTAAGCACTGTAACCTTTACTAGAATATAATAAGCCCAGTTGCAATCAGGAGCTTAGGAACCTATGCGAAAGGGACGTCCGACTAGCCTACCGATCCTGTGTCAAATCACTCTAAAACATGCGCCTTATATGGATTTTAACTTACTGGTGTTAGCAAGTTTTGAGGTACTACTATGGATTATCAATAGCCCATCTGCTGTAACAATAGTCGTCTGCTGGCTTCTTAACAACGTAGGTGTAAACATTCCACTTCCTTTTATCAGTGAGTTTTGCACCAAATTTGACAGAACATGGTATGGTAGTTAGAAAATTCTAGCTTTGATGTTGAAGTGTTAATGAGGTCTTTCATTTCATGTAGAATACCTCATGCAGGTTTTCTATCTCAAATAGAAACCTGAGTGTATTTTGTGGATTTCACTAACCATTAACTGAGACTAGAAACTGGAAAGCTCTTCCAAGTCCCAACCAAGCCTGATCCACTCCGTTTCGAGTAGCAGTGCTCCAAGAAACTCATCCAACAGCCGAGCGGCTAGTAGTGTAGCTCGCAAGTCAGGTCCACAAGAAACTCGTTCAACAGCCAAGCGGCTAGTAGCGTAGCCCGCAAGTCAGGTCCACAAGAAACTCATTCAACATCCGAGCGGCTAGTAGCGTAGCCCGCAAGTCAGGTCAGCAAGCATCTCGTTCAACAGCTGTGCGGCTAGTAGCGTAGCCCGCAAGTCAGGTCCACAAGAAACTCGTTCAACAGCCGAGCGGCTAGTAGCATTGCTCGCAGGCCAGGTCGACAAGAATCTCGTCCAATAGGCGAGCGGCTAGTAGTAGTAGCATAGCTCGCTGGCCAGGTCAGCAAGAATCTCGTCCAATAGGCGAGCGGCTAGTAGTAGTAGTGTAGCTCACTGGCCAGGTCGGCAAGAATCTCGTCCAATAGGCGAGCGGCTAGTAGTAGTAGCGTAGCTCGCTGGCCAGGTCGGCAAGAATCTCGTCCAACAGGCGAGCGGCTGGTTGCGTAACATCGCAGGCCATGTCCACAACAGTCACGATTGAGAAACTACCCCTAGCGCAGCTGCCATCACAACGAATACGCTTGAACATTGGAACCAACTCGGTACAAAGCAACCACCATTGTTCTTGGCCAAGTAGACAGGCTAGGCAAGTTACAGCAGGTTTCTTTAGACAGCGCTTGGCTTACTACACTCAAACAACGCTTTCATGGCTGTAAAATCCACAGCTCAATCACCACCACAGCCACGGCTAGCTCATTTTTCAAATCTATATATAACCGACAATTATGACATCATTTTGGTGCGGATTATGTACCATTGCACCATTTTCTAAGCCGGTTAGAAACTGCACCCTCGGTTCCTAGGGCTTCTAAAGCCCTAAGAACCTCTGGTTAGGTTTGTAACCTACACTTTTACGCTCCTTCTGCTGCTTCTTCATGGCTCTCGTAAGCTCTTGTTGCAGTTAATGTGCTTCTAAACTTATGACCAGTATTTCCGAGTATATGGTAGTAAATAGAACTATGCATTAGATAGAGTGTACACTAATCTGTCATGTTTTAACTTTTCAGGATCGACTTTGCCCTGATTACATTCAACTGGTTCCATACCATCTACGTAGACAACCTACCCATTCAGGTAATTTTGAGATACTATAGTTTTTTCGCAAACTATATCCTTCAGAATTTAGTTCATGAACTATTCTAATTGCAAAAATATATTTAAGTATATGTATGTGAGTGTGACGAGTGCGTATGTTTATTACTGTGCAGACTATTTAAATTCTAGTAGACAGCGATCAAGAATGACTAGAGACTACGGCTATTAAAACTCGACAGTGAGGGTGAGAACAGAGCATCCGTAGGCATTCACAAGGATACCACATCAAGTGCTCTCCTGCTGCTGCTAGAATGCTGCCAGTACAGATGAGACCTGTGAACAGCCCACTCGAGCATATATAACTTGAGGATGTCATATCAAGAATTATAGTGTAACGTGTAGACTCTAAACTTCATACTTGATCATGCAACCGTTATTAAGGAATAGCTACATGGAATAGCATAGAGACGTGTACACCTATGTACCTATTGCACTCTTACAAATGGAGTACTATTTTACGCTTAGTGGACTCTCTCTCCAGCCCTGTGGAATGTGCATAGTTTTGCAGTGTTTACACACAAGCACGGAAATGCTGATAAGCAGTTGATCAGTTCACATTACAATACCTTCGCAGCAACTTGACCCTTTGTTCCAAAACAGCATCTATGAAAGTTGAAAGTATTTACATCGAAAAAACGTAACTTTCAGTGTCTGTAGACAAAATTCTGTAAGACTGGAGCTGTATACAGACAATGCCTTCCTAGTATCTGTCTTGCTTAAAGCTTATAGCCCTCTGCACACACATACACATGTACAGCCAGCTGGCCAAACATATGTACACCTGGATCACTAGCCTTACACCAATCCTAGAATTGAATACGTGTGTACTTAAGGTGATCCCATGGTCACTATATACTACCACACCTTTTTATGTTGAGCTATTTACCACTGCTGCATTAATTTTCTTGCAGACCATGCTGCGCATCTGGGACACATTTCTATATGAGGGTAGCAAGGTGCTCTTCCGGTTTGCAATAGCCATCTTCAAGTATAACGAAGAGGCTCTCCTCTCTAAGGACAATTCTATTGCCATTTTCAACCATCTCAGAACTATGTGTCAGGATGCTACAGATGTTAACAGACTAGTACAGGTCAGTTGGCAGCAAAGTGTTCTTGCTGTACAAAGTATATCCCACCTACCGTATATCCCACTTACCACAGTCGCTCTAATTTAAGGAACAGCCAAAGAGAATTGTTTTTGCAGTCATTCAGTGTTAATTAGAAAGCATCATCACTTCTTTTCCTGAGGATTTGCAACAGTTTAGCTGTTTTAAGTCGAGATCAAGACAGACGGCATAAGACATCAAAAGACTCAGATATCCATTCCAGCATAGCATGGTTCCTGCTGTGCTTTACCTGTGTCTCACAAGGCCTGAGCTGTTTAGCTTTACTGATCTGCGACTCACACATAAAAAAAAAAAAAAAATTTTTTAAATAAAATTTTGCCATCATGTGAGTTCCTTTGTGAGCTGATTCAGACTAAATTTAGTGGCATTTGTGGTGCTTCTGTTTGTCACACCATTTGGAATCCTTACTGAAATTCAAAAACAACCCCTGCTCTATTAATTTAGTAATTGAAATATTTCATTAGAACATTCCCTAAACTACCATGACTACAATAGCATGCTTTTGCTAGGGCTATTTTTGTATGAATTATGAGCCACATTTTTACTTGTACCCAGCCAGTGGCAGAGAAAATATTGGTGCTTCAACTCTAAGTTAGCTAAGTTACTCTTGCTTGTTTCACAAAAAAGGGAAAGGGTCTGGCAACTTGTGTTAGTGCCGCTTGTAGCACAGGAAGTTTATTTACTGACACTGCATTAGTGCTCGAGTAACTAGAGGTGCTCAGCAGGGCACTTACCCTACCCCATGCATGAAAATTGGTTGTAAATTGATATGCAGTGCACATTCACATAGAGTTGCTCTATTCAAGCAGATCAATAGCAAATAAAATTTTCCATACCAGTTGTGTACTGTCAATTGAAGATCTAGATTCATTCTAGTCCAACTCATCATACCTGAAGTGGGAGTCTGATGATCAAGACACCAGTGAGCCATCATCAACCTTTGCCATACCACCACACAACCACACTTGGGTGGCAGGTTACCCACTAAACAGTCTTGTTTTTGATTAGTTGCCTGGACTGTAGCTAGGTTTTCTTTCCTGCTTTGAAGGTATTTGGCTGCCTGTGTTGGGCTTCTGTTTGCTTTCCAAAGATTTTGAATGGCATTTTGGCCTATAGCTCCTCTCTGACTTTTCTTGCGAGACTCCAACCAGTGTTTTGAGGTGTGGCTTTTCTCTGTCTTATTTTACTCCTCTTTCTTACTTGCACTTTCTTTTAATGATTGGTCTTCAACCTTTGGGTGGAGTTGTGAGTGTGAGTAACAAGGCTCATGTATTGTACTACATTGTTGGTATATAGATGCTACTAAACTACCAATTATGTTTACAAGTGACCTGACTACTTTTGTACCACTTGTGTTCCACAGATTGGATTCAGTGAAATAAATCCCTTTCCAATGAAGAGGATACAATCATTACGTACTAGTCACCGGCAGCTCATCAAGGTAAGAAACGAAGGGCTTTAGATCATTATTTTACACACTTTACAGTGTCATTCCACTTGTTGTCACATCAGCAGTTCCTCCGCCCATTCCTGAACATTGTATACCTCACCTCACTATAACATTGCAAAATGTGTGCTGGCATATTTGCATCACAGTGTACACTTAGTGTGCCCACAAACTTTCTGGTAGAATTTAGCATTGTGTGAGTGAGCATCGAGTCAGTAAGCCACTCCTGCATACAGTGGAACCCCGCTTAACAGACACCCCTCAACAGCAGACACCCAAGATGTAACGGACACTTCCGAAAGTCCCAACTGTGCTTTCATTCACTTCAATACTTAAGAAACCCCTGAACAGCGGATATCCCACTACTCCGTATAACGGACAGTTTTCGCTGTCCCAATTGTACACAAACAGTATTTATGACCCTGATTTAGTGGACACTCATCGATCTTTTCAGCAAGACTATCCACCATCGCTGCTGGAGTTAACAACTTGACACATAGATTAGCGTTGTTACTCATAATACCAGCCTTTGCTTGGCCTTCCCCGCCCGCGTACAGCAAGGGAAAGCTCTGAAAAACGTAGCCACATTGTGCTCAACAGCCCGATTACACATACCTCGCCTACCAGAAATATACCAGAATTGCCTGAGTTAGGGACACCTCGCTATAAGGGACAAATTGTTGGTTCCCTGTTATAGAAGGGTTCCACTGTATTCACACAAATACTGCACACAATTCTCCTGCTGTAGACATACTTACAGTTCTGGACCATGTGCATGTACCTCTTCTATATAGAAGATGATGTTGTCTTCTTTTGTTATCACAGACTGAACTGGCAGAGCTAGATGGACTCCGCACTCAAGCCTCCGTAGTGCCTGTTACACAGCCCAGTAAGGAGATTGACAGTGATGAAGAGCTACTAGTACAGTTATAGAAGTGCAAGAACGTTTGTATTGTACTTTTTCTGTTGCAATTGCTCACTGTACGCACATTGAAAATATTTTATGTACCTGCACATACACATCTGACAACTTACATGTCTCATTTCTTGTCACAGTATGATGTTGAGTGGTTGTATGTCTTTTGTTTTGTGGAAATGATAATCTAGATGTGCATTATAATTGCCTGGTGGTTGAATAAGGAATGTCTGCAGTGAATGTCTTAGTTAGATGAACTTGCGAGCATAAAAGTCGTAAATTAAGATAGTATCAATGTAGCACATGACTGCACATTCACATCATTATTCCCATGACATCACTGCTCATCTTTTCCCACTGTTTACAGTGTTAGATCAACTGCCACCTCACGGCATGCTTGTATCCTGACCTCACAATCAGTAATCGGATGCATACCTTACAAGAAGGGTTTTTATTTTTAAGTTTACTTGGCTTGCCACTCATGTCTTCCCAGCAGTGTCTCACATGCTTGATGTAATTATGGTTTCGTTTGTTGCTCAAATTTCAGTTAAAATGTGTGATAATTATATTATGCAATGAAAGGAAGCCACAGTGACATGGTATGCACAGTACACTTAACTAATAGACTGGTTACAGTTGCATAATACATATTGGAATGCATCTAAAAGTAAAGGTCTATTGAAGAACCCCTGCAGTGTGCATACCATACACCATTTACACTACATTGTTCATGTGCTCAAGCTCACCCCACTGTGCATGTGATGAGCTGATTGTATCACTTTATAAAGTGTAGTCCTCAAGACAATATAGAGTGAGTGTATCTTGCATTGTGTCAAGGATTATTTTCAGATGAAGTTGTTAGACTGTGGACAGAGAGTGTAAGTTAGCTGGTAAGTGATGAAACACTCCATATTGTGAGTTTTACAATGTACAATCGTCTGTTTCTGCAGAAGCATGATGGCTCAGACCATATCATTCATCACTGTTATTGTAGCAGCACTGCTCATCATCACCCTCTCCTACTGCTCGGCTGAGAATCTGTACTGTGTCACACCCACTGCCAGCTCATGCTCATCCTGCCCTTACAATTACTACTACTGCACTACACTCTCTGAGTACGTACAAGATGCAGAGTTGTATTTCACCTCCAACACCACTATGGTGTTCTTGCCAGGTGACCATGCTCTTGATATGAATATCACAGTTGCTAGTGTGACGAGGTTGACCATGCGTGGAGAGTCTTCCTCAGATGAAATTGCTACAATTGTTTGCAAAGGAAGAGTTGGCTTTAGCTTTACAAATATGATGGAGTTCAAAATAAATTCTTTAGCATTTACACATTGCAGCAGGAAATATGGTATTTTTCCAGCTAGTAACTATGCCCTGCTTTTGCAATGTACACAATATGCTGAACTAGTTAACTGCTCCTTTCGTGACAACCTTGGCACTGCACTTGTGGTGAATAACAGCAATGTTACTCTGTCAGGGAATAGTGAGTTTATACATAACCATTGTGAGTCTGACTTCTGTCTGGGTGGAAGTGGTATCACAGCTCTCAGTAGCAACCTGACATTCACTGGGAGTACAACCTTCCTTGAAAATAATGCAACATTTTATGGAATATATGTTTGGCATGGTGGCGGTGGCGCAATCTATGCATCAAGCAATACTGTACTTAGTTACCACTTTATCAACAACTCAGCAGTCGGTGGTGGTGGTGCAGTCTATGCATCAAAAAGTGTTGTATTAAGCTTCAATGGAGCTTGCAATTTCATTAACAACTCAGCAACTTATGGCGGTGCAATATCTGCATCAGGCAATATCCTACTTAGCTTCAATGGAACCAGCAAATTCATCAGCAACTGTGTAGAATCTAATGGTGGTGCAATCTACACATTTGGCAATAATGTGGTTAGTTTCAATGGAACTTACTACTTTATCAACAACTCAGCAACCAGTGGTGTCGCTAGTGGTGGAGCTATTGCTGCATATGCTAACAGCACACTAACATTCAATGGAACCATTTTCTTTACTAACAATGGAGGTAGAAGAGATGCGATGAATGGAGGTGGAGTGTTCATGGGAATAAAATCTATTTTTTCTATTTTGCCTAACACCATTATGTATTGGGAGAACAATCACGCAAATTTAGGAGGAGCAATCTACGTGCAAGATGCCAGCCCCATAAGCTACTGTAATTTATACATACCAAAGGAAGAATGTTTTTTTCAACTCCCTGACCAGAGTCTTCCCAATGCTATTGATGTTCAGCTTTTTTTCAACAACAACTCTGCTGATGCTGCAGGAAGTGTGCTGTATGGTGGTGCAATAGATAACTGCAAATTAACTGGTTTGAACTCACATAACTCTGGTGAAGTATTTGACATGATATTCCACAATAGTGACACTGATTACAAGACAACATCAAACATTTCCTCTGATCCACTTGGTGTGTGTCGGTGTATAAACAAACAGCCAGTCTGCAAAAACTTCATTCAACTTGAAGTGTATCCTGGTGAAACATTTCATGTTTCTGTAATTGCACTTGGACAAAGAGCTGGAACAGTTCCCAGCACACTGAGGAGTATTATAGTGCTTGGCCAAGTTGATCTTCAAGCTTTTCAGTACCTCCAAGAGGCAAACAACACCTGCTCCAACCTCAACTATACTGTATTCTCACTGTCTCAGCATGTGGGCATACAGTTGCATGCAGAAGGTAGCCCGTGTTCAAAATATCAACATGAACTACTGCCATTAATTTATTTGAGCTTAAATCAGACCTGCCCACCTGGATTTATCATTTCTAGGTCTGCAAGATCATGTGTCTGTGAGCCAAGACTCATAAAATATACACATCAATGCAATATAACAAATGGATTAGGACGAGTAACATGTGAATCAAACCAACGCTTTTGGATTGGGTATAGTAATCAATCCCATGGATTAATTCTCCACCCACACTGCCCCTTTGACTACTGTGTTACTGACAAAGTAGTCTTTCCTCTCAACAATACAGGTGTTCAGTGTGCGTATAACAGGTCAGGCCTCTTGTGTGGACGATGTAAGGAAGGTTACAGTCTGGTGCTAGGCACAACTCATTGCAGGAAGTGTACCAATAATAGCTATCTTGTACTTCTCATCCCTTTTGTAGTGATGGGAGTAGCACTAGTCTTCTTGCTCTTTGTCTGTAAACTGACAGTACCTTCAGGAACAGTCAGTGGCCTTGTGTTCTATGCCAACACCATTGGAGCCAATCGTACCATCTTTCTATCAGTAGATTCAACCAATGCTTTCTCAATCTTTATTGCATGGCTAAATCTGGACTTTGGAATTGAAACATGTTTCTACAATGGAATGGATGCCTACAGCAAAACATGGCTGCAGTTTGTGTTTCCTGTATACATTTGGGTGCTAGTAGGACTTGTGATTCTAGTCAGCCATTACTCGCACAGATTTGCAAAGCTGCTTGGCAACAACCCAGTTTCTGTCTTGGCAACACTCATCCTCCTCTCCTATACAAAGATCCTCCGCACATTGATTACTGTAATGTACATTACCTACCTTGAATATCCAACATACAAAAAAACTGTGTGGCTGTATGATTCAAACATTGACTATCTCAGTGGAAAACACATTCCACTTTTCCTAGTGGCAGTGCTTGTCTTCCTCTTCCTCTTTCTTCCTTACACTCTCTTGCTTCTCTTTGGTCAGTGGCTACAGGCCCTATCACACCTGAGGCTCTTCTCGTGGGTTACTAGTGCCAGGCTGAAACCTTTCATGGATTCATATCATGCTCCCTACAAAGCAAAACATCGTTACTGGCCTGGAGTGCTGCTTCTGCTTCGCTTTGTTCTTCTGCTAGTGTTTGCCTTTGAAGTCACTTCTCAGCAAGACAGGGCCAATTCTAACCTGCTAGCAATTCTAGTAGGAACTGGAGTTCTTCAAATGTGGGCCTGGGTCAGTGGTGGTGTCTATGAAAAATGGTATCTAGATGTCCTGGAAGGTTCGTTTGCTTTGAACTTAATCATCCTTGTTGGGGCTACCTACTATGTCAAACTTGCAGAAGGAAATCAGCTTGCAGTTGGATACACCTCTGTCTCCATAGCATTTATAACGTTCTGGGATCCTTGTCTTTCAGCTGGCAAGAGTGATAACAGAAGCAATTAGAAATAGACATTAAGTTGTAGAGGAAGTGGACCGTTGGTCAGATAGTGACTTTCTACAAGACCGGCAAGGAGAGTATGAACCACTGCACACTCCAGAAGAACATGTCACCATTGGCGAGCCAACAGAAGGAGAACCACTAATCAGTAAAGCACAGGAAAGGCTAATTCCAGTATGTACATATGACTCCCCTAACTAAATTTGTCGTAAACCATTTTAATAGTTCGTATGTAAGGAAGGTGGAGATCCCAGCCTTACAGCAAGTAGCTACTTGTGTTGCGTTTGTGATGTTATGTCTATTTAGCCAATCATGTTAGTGCATATACTACATGAATTTCTGAAAACGCTGTCAACAATATTATCAGATCTCTGCCTCTGCACAATGACTGGACTAGAAGCAACCAAGTACATTATGCACATGCATGGTAAAATTCAGTAAAGAAGGTCCACTGTGCATGCCTTGTTCCCAGAACCTTCCCACCTTCAGTTTTAGGTTGTGTACAGTATGCATACTACAAGCAATCAAAAATTAGCATAGTTTAAACCAGTCAAGATGAAGGTCCACAATATGTGAGGTGTGGTCTACCTATATACAAGCTTGATTTTGGGGCCCCACAGGCAATCAAGGACTAGTATACCCCATTCCTCAGTAAGGGAAAGGAGTAACTTGTACTGATTGCTTTGCAGTAGATGAGTTGCCTACATGTCTTACCAATGGGGTCAAATATAGTATGACAGAGATGACCAGGAAGGCTTCTTATTATGTACACTGTGTACAATACTACAGCAAGAGTATTGCAGTATTCATTTTGGCTAGCAGGGGAGGTAGTAGGGCAGTGGAAAGTTTCTACCACCTTACAAGCAAACTCTGGATTTGATTCCCAGTGACTGCCAGCTTTTCCTCATGCTTACCATCAAATGTTCCTTTAAAAAATAAACCATGCTTAAAAATAAATAAAAAAGATTGCAGAGATGATTAAGAGCAGTAGAAGGTCTATAAAAATGTGTCTATTGTTGCTCTAACTGATGTCTGAGGTCTTGTGTCTTGTAACTGCCAGCTTCAACTTTGTGATGATGCTGTGAAGTAGAAATGAATGATTGAAACACAATTACAACTTTGCATGTTATGAAATATGATGGTAAATCGGTATTTAGAATTCCAATCACTGGTATCATTTGTAAGAAACTGAATTCAGCTTTCTGTGTTTATTTAGAAAGAAACCTGAGCACCATCTCTCTACCATAGCCATAACTTGGATTTAAATTCATTCTTTTACAAGTGCATGCAGTGTGTGTACACTTTGTGTGTACAGATAATGATCTATCTCACTTACTTAGGGTAGTCATGCACTTGATGGTGTCACTCCATGGTCCCCACCCTGCAGCATTATGACACCGCACACGAAAGTAGTAAGTAGCACCAGGAACTAGACCAGAATAATGGAAGTTCAGTTTCTCACCACGATAAATTTCTTCAAATGCGTAACCCTTGCAGAATCTGCCCATATTTGTGAATTCATTAACATTACAGTCTACACTGGTGTCTGAATCTGTTGAGCTGCTGTCTGTCCTTTTCAGGTTCTGTCCATCAGAAATCTTATCTTCTTCAACGGTACTCATTCTTGGTGTAGTCGGGGAAGGTGCACACTGCGTGTCCTCTGAGTCCCCAAACACTCCGCTAGTCGTGATACTTACTAGCTCAGTCTCAGAGTCTCTCGATCGCTCAGATTTACCAACGATAAGTGGAGGGAGGTTTAAAACTGTACTGGCATGGTGTGAATGCAAAGTTCTATTTCCCAAAGGTCTGGCTGCTCCAGCAGCATTTTGTACCACGCGAGGAGGTAATTTCACCTCGGTTGTGTTTTCAGTTGGTTTTGGAAGTCGTATTGGTTCTGGAAGTAGTAATGTCTTCTTCCCTGCGGAGGGTTTAAGAACAACAGCTTTCTTTGGGGCAGATTCTTGGTCTGTTGTAGTCGTGCTAGTGGTGGTCATGGTAGTTGTGGTGGTGGTAGTCTTGTATGAAGAATACATGGAGTCATCATGCTTCTGCATGAACTCTTTCGTATCTTCTGGTGCCAACATGGGTTTTTGGCTACTTGGTTTTTGGCCGGATGGAAAAGCCTCACTCTGTTGCCGCGCATCTCCTGATCCTAGTGTCACTAAAGAAATATTCTGACTGCCTAGCAGAGAAGCAGGAAGGGTGGGAAAACTGCTTTTTGACTCACAACCCTCACTCATATCTTCAAAGCCACTTTCAGGTGTTGCAAGCTTTCCAACCCTGAGCAACCTCCTCTTGAAATTCAATTTCCCTTTCATTTTGAAAGGCACATCGGCAAAGCAGTAGAGGGAGAATGTCACAGTTCTGTCTGCGGTGATATCTGAACCCGAATCAGAAACTTCCCATTGCAATGATATGGCATTTCCATTAACCTGAATGTCAACAAACCATGGCTTTGGAGGTAGCTGCAAGATTGCACCATGCTGGTTCAGAGTTTGTGCCAGGTTTGTGGTTATGTCTGGAAGCAGTGAAAGTGGGACGTCAGGTTGGATGGCTGGCTGAGGTGCCATGCCTGTCAGTTTTAAAGCTCTATCAAAGTTTGCATCCATGTGTCGACGTGACAAAAGACCTGTAACTGGGCTGAGTTTGAGAAGCTTGTTCGCTGTAAGGGAAGAATTGATGAAAGGAAAACAAATTTAATTTCACTTTAATTTTCACATCTATCCAGGGTTTAGGCACTAATTTGCTCTTACCATAACCATATAGTGTCACTATGAAAATGTTGAGGCTGGCAGTCCAGAATGAAGAATACACTCTCTGCGTTAATGACCCTTTACTCACTTCCCTCTTTCTCCCTCCCTTCCTCTTTTCCTCCCTAACTCCTCTGCTCCCTCATGACCTTCCCTCCCTTCCTCCTTTCCTCCCCTCCCTCTTCTGCTCCCCTCCTTCTTCTGCTCCCCTCCCTCCTCTGCTCCCTTCCTCCTTTCCTCCCCTCCCTCCTCTGCTCCCTCATCACCTTCCCTCCTTTGTTCCCTCCCTCTTTGCTCCCTCCCTCTTTGATCTCTTCCTCCCTCATCTCTCTCCCTCCTTACTTCCCTCCTTCCCCTTCATACCTTCTTCCTTTGCTGCAAGTACTCTTGCTCTAGCAGCTGCATTTTCCATCCTCATCTCTTCCAGCATCTCTTGCTTTACCTCCACCTGCCGATCCACCAATGTCAACAGCATCGCCTCACGACGTTCCAGTGAGGCCAGGTAAGACTTGCGCATCTCTGGAGAAATGGTACAGCAAAGGACAGTTTTAAACTGTCACCCACTACTCATGTGGGCAAATATCATATGTAGTAACACTTAAGGAAAATGGGAATAGCAATGTGCACTAGTCTCGGTCCCAGACACCAAACCAAACCCAGCGTGGATAGCTTTCAGTATCGCGCACATTATACTGAAAGCGATGTACGCGCTGGATGAGGTCTGGGGACGAGACTATATTTAGACGTTAGCCTTTGGCCATGAAACATACAATCTGATGCAAACAGTCTTTGAGACAATGAACCACATACCAAAAGCCATGCAATTTCAATTGAAAGTTCATAAACACAATCCTTTCTACATTGCAGATTCATAATGATTACACTAAAGTGGGAGTGGGCACGCAACTATGAATTCATATACAGTGTCGATATACATATATGGCAGAACGCTGAGTGCTATCAAGGGAAACATTTGTAGGCACAACTTTTTACCCATTCAAACTCTGTCTGTAGTGGTGTTGTCTTTATTAATTTGTACATCAACCACTAGCCTCGTACACAGGCGAAGTAACTTCACCTGGGTTCGCCTGAACGTGCCTGGGTATGAGGCTAATCGACCACAAATCACCTGGACAGATTACTGCAGCAAATGGGTAATCTGACAAACAATATTCCCTTAAAATCTTACCTGTGAAGTGCTTTTCCAGCCGGTCTTGTGCTTTCCTGGCACTGCTATTAATCTCCTCCACTGACTGTGATAATGCTTGCGCTGCTGCGTCTAAATCTTTCTCCACCTCCTCCAACTTGCTCAACTTTTCAGACACAGAGCTGCAGTACTTTGATGCTACCTTACTGAGAAGTTCACACTTGTGGAAGCGATGCTGCCCATAAAACTTGCACAAGACGCACATAGGCTGTTTTTCAGTTTCACAGTACAACATACAGCTTTGACCTGGATGCTTTCTGCAAGTTGGTTGGGGACGAGGTTTGAGATTGATAGGAACTGGCTTGTGTCTCTTCCTAACATTTGACCCTTCATGAGCACTTCTGCCACAGATATTGCAGTAGGAGGCAACGCAATCGCCACAGTACATAGTAGCTGCTTGGTGCTCACATTCAGCACACATTTCCACATTATCTGCACTTGACATAACAATGTACTCTTTCGAGCAAAGAAGTTCTAAGATGGCTTCATTCGTTGGAAGGGATTCAGGTGTTTGCTGGTCAAGCGGTGTTAGTATGGAGCATACTCCACATTTCAGTGCAGATGGGTAATTCTCACACACTCTCTCCAAACAGCTACTGCAGTAGGAGTGCCCACAGAGAAGGAGCAAAGGAACTCGAATACCAAGAGTTGTAAACTGGTTCCCACAGAACTGGCAGCAAACGGCAGGCTTCACTTGGCACCGATTAGACTCTGAATGTGTAAGATGCGCAACTGTCCCAAGTTCAGAATCAGGCGAAGCTCCTGGTATTGGCATTGTGGTGAACCGTTGAGTTCTAGATCTGAATGATGAATTAAAATCAACTACATTGATGCTTCTCTGTAGGGGCAATCCTTCTGCACCGGTTCGGAATAAAATGCCTTTTACATTCTGTTTTGAAACAGATGAAATCGGCCTAGAAAATGTTCCAGGTTGAGTAAACCTCTTTGCACTTCCTAAGGGCCTTCGGATGCCACCACCAGTTTGCAAACCTGACAGACTGCTTCGTCTTGAAATCTGGCTACCTGGTCTTGAGTGTGATCTCTTTGAGGCATTTTCAGAGCTATGTTTATCCCTCTCTGTTCCAGAGCTGCCAACTCTCATGTTGTCGTCGGTTTGTACAGCTGATGCATTGGGAGCCGGTTGCACTGAGATTTGAGCAGCAAGTGCTGTGTGGAGCAGAAGACAAGATGACAATGTTATCCTGGATGTAGGTATTACGTAATGATAGATAATTCAAGGGAGCAACTAAAATCTGCTTCTCTACACAAGTTTAGTCTTGCATGCTAGATCCGCAAGGCTTGCGAGACTATACAGAAGTTGTACACATCTATACAGCCACAAGTTGTGTTGCACACTCTTTAATACAGAAACACTGACCTGGTTGTACTTTCGACTTCGAGGCCCCAGTCCCCATCTGCACTTTTACATTTCAATCACAGTGACCACGAAAGTTGCAATTAGCTACACATCACAATTAATCAGTCATCGCGGCACACACAACAGGCCACCATAAGTGTCCGATTGCTGATGATGTGGTCTTCGGTGTTTGTTTATCATTTTCTATAGCAACGCGACATGCAGGGCGGGGGGTGGGGCTCGTTGGATGATGCCACTCCCCCAGGAAATGCTTGTTTAACCTGATCACGGCTTCAAGCTACGTAGCTGCAGCAAGGGGCACGCTGTTGCATAGTACTTTGTAACAGTATACAGTCGTCAGTCGTCACAATGCCAGATAAGGGGTCGCTGGAAAAGCAGGAGGCGCGTTCTGGGCAGAATAAGGTTGAAGTGGAGGTGAAGGAGTGCGCGATCCACTCAGTGGTGGTGTACCAGGACCGTGCGGAGGTGCGGAGGGTGGTGCCCGCCAACCTGGCTACTGGGGAGAACGAGGTGATCATCAATGGCCTAGCCGAGTGTGTTGACAAAGACTCCATCAGGTGTGTGTGTGTGTGTGTGTGTGTGTGTGTGTGTGTGTGTGTGTGTGTGTGTGTGTGTGTGTGTGTGTGTGTGTGTGTGTGTGTGTGTGTGTGTGTGTGTGTGTGTGTGTGTGTGTGTGTGTGTCACTTCCACACTTCTATTTCCATACTTTGGTTTCCACAGTTCAGTGTTTTCCACTTGCCCTTTGGTAAAGTAATAGCTGGCTAATGTATAAATCTTGCCATCATAGTACCACAGTCTCGCGAAAGAGTGCCCATTGCTGGAGCACCTTACAAGTCCATCAAAGAGGGGGGTGGGCACTCTTTCAAGTGTTCCTGCATTTAACCACAAAAGAGCGCCAATGTCATGTTTACAGCGACTCAATGCCCTTGAAGCAAATAATTCGACAAACATTAACGTACAACGGAATCACCAGTGGCTTCGAAGTGAAAGACTGACGGCACACAACACTCTGAACGGCACCACGTCACTGTGAGCATTGTGTAGCTCGCAGTGTGCACCGCATTAGCTATCTCGGCCCACGCAAAGCTGCCTTGCAGTAACCTTCACTGAAGTATAACACGATGTTTCTTGCCTCAGATATGCATGTACAGAGTACATGTAGTGGGCATCAATGAAGCTACTCAGTACTGATGGAACCATGACACTGTGGTACATGATTTACACCGTGTCAACTTACCTAGTGTATCACACTCCAAGTGTCTTGATTGACCTTTAATTCAAGTGTGCCCTTTAATAAGAGAGGTTCAACAATCCTATTCATGTATTGCATCCTTCATTTCTACAGGGTGGAGGGCCAAGGAGAGGGACTGGCAGTGATCACAGATGTCACCTACTCCAGCCAGACTACCTCCGAGGAGAAGGAGCCTTCTGGAAGCAAAGAAGAATACCAGAGGATCCAGGTGAGGTACTTATGAGATATACTGATAAAGTAGTGGTTTTAATGTTACCAACAAATACAGCATTTAGTAATGACAAGTATACCCATGTAGACGGTCTTGCCTGTTAAAATTGCTTGCTTAGATTAGCTTACTCTATTTCAGAGCTCTCCAATGTTGTTCCCAGTCTTTTGCTTAGCCTATTTCCAAGGCCCAAAGAGGAGGAGGAGGAGAAAAACCAGGCCTTTTCTCCTACTCCTCCTCTTCGGGCCTGGGAACGAGGCTAGATTTGATACTAAAATGCAAGGAGGCCTGGTAGGGCCACACTGTCTATAACAGGTGGACATATGAAGCAGTGTGAAAATGTACTTGAGCATCACATATATCGACATCTGCTGAAGCTGTAGCATCCTTCTCTTCCTCATGAAGCAAGCTAAGCACTAAACTGTACACAAGTTACATGGCACAACACCTAGGGCTGTCAACATCCCAGGTGGAAGACCACCCGGCAGATACATCAGTACATGTGATGACCTTTACCTATAATTTCTCCCACTTTAGTACTACAAAGAGTGAGGTAAATAGCACCAGTTGTACTCCCCAGTTTTAATATTGTAGTCAGTAACAGGTAAATTGAAAGCCTGGGAGCTAGACTATAATCATGCCCCAGGTAGGGTGATGAATTTCTAATACAGGTGATTTTGCATACTTCTATTTTCAGGTGGAGTTGCGTGAGGCTGAGAAGGAGCTATGCCACCTGGGGTTCAGGGCAGAGGTGCTCAAAAAGGAAAAAGAACTGCTTGCACAGTTTGCAGATCATGTTGCCAAGGTCCACTCTATGAAGGTGAGCTCTCACCAAGTTCAAGTCTTCTCTCAACCAGTGTGTACATGTATATGTGCATGTATGAGCATGTTTGTTTCCGTCTTGGAGTATTAATCCACTGCAGTCCATGGAAAGCAAACCTATATACACATACATAATATGTATGTATTTATATGACCTAATTTAACCTTCCTGCACATTTCAAGACACTTGAAAGTTTAAAAATCTGTGATGTCAACCAAGTGATCCATTATAAAGCTGCACGGCAAGAAATACAGCTGTGTTTTTGCCTTTAAACGTGTACTGAGGTAAACCATGGACAGTATGATGAGGACTAGAAAGTACTTGTGTGAACTGTCTAGCATACATTGTAGATAAAGGCACAATCAGTCTGCCTCTGGCACTATACTGTTCTGTCCTACAAACAGTGCAGGTGAGAGATCTTCTTGTACACATTGGCTAGCTCAGGTACATACTACTACACCAGTTTCCTGCCTCCAAGGGGGTATCGAGTCTCACACACACACACATGCACGCACGCACACATGCACACATGCATGCACGCACACATGCACGCACGCACACATGCACACATGCACGCACGCACACATGCACGCACGCACACATGCACAGGGAGAGGGAGAGTGCCTGGGACACCTAGTGGGCCAGGACACAGTAGCCATGGTGATGGAGTTCTTTGAGAAACACCAGGCCAAGATGGCAGCCTTGGATGACCGTCTCCTTGCAGTTCGGGAGGAGAGGGAGAAGGTGGAGGAGAGGATCAAGGTGCTACGAGCTAATGCTGACAAGATCAACCCAGACAAGAAGGTTGTGTCCAAGGAAACTGTGCGGTATGTCATCTGAGAACATTGATGAATACTGTTATGTGCATAATACTTCTGCACACAACTGGATTGCACCCTGGTCCCACTCCTAATATGCCTACTGCCACAAGTCAGTAAGCAGTATTGATCAATGTGCATAATACTTCTGCACATTGATCAATACTGCTATGTTCATGACCACCTACAGTTGCATATGCACAAATGAATCCTTTAACACCTGAATTTTGTTCTTTTGAGATCATATACCATAGTCTTGCAAAAGAGCGCCCACACTCGAATGAATGCCCACCACCTACTTTTGGCCATCAAATCTTATTCGAATGAGCACCCACTCTGGGGTGAGCTTTGTGTGGTGTACTCATGGAGATTTAGAAACACAGCTTTGAGCGCTATGCCTATCTGAGGTAAGAAACTTTGGGTTATACTTCACCGAAGGTTATTACAAGGCAGCTTTGCATAGACGGACGTAGCTGATGCAGCGTGCACCACAAACTACACATGCTCACAGTGACATGGTGTCGTTCAGAGTGTTGTGTGTCATCAGGACTTGAATTCAAAGTCGCTGGTGGTTCCATTGTATGTTATTATTATTTGCTTCGAGGGCATTGAGTCGCTATAAATATGACATGGGCGCTCTTCAAGGTTAAATGCGGAAACACTCGAAAGAGCACCCACCCCCCTCTTTAATGGACTTCTAAGGTACTCCACCCGTAGGTACTCTTTCGCAAGACTACGGTAGATGCCTTCAATGCACGTTATGTGCCACACAAGCAAGTTAAGGTTCTTTGTGGTATGAACAGTTGTCTTTATGTGTGTGGTGGTCATAGTTTAAGAGGTCAGGAGCATTGGAACAGCACACACTCCCCCATTTCAAAGAAAAAATGAAAGGCACTGAAGTGCCAAACCCTCGGCGCAGTGCATGTGATTGTACTTGTGTGTTGACTAGAATCGATCACTGTCTCGTGAACAATAGAAGCTGTCATGCTTGCCAGATGTGTTTGGTTCTGTTCTTACCTATGCAAAGTCTGCTCACGTGTTTCAGAAGCTCTCTTACTCGTTTTGCGGACTTTGTCTCTCTCTTTCCCCACTAATAACCCTTCCTCAGACAGTAAGGCTTTTCTACGTTTCATTGCGTTCTCAGGCTCCCCAACAGCAGTACACTGTGCTTTCCTTTCTTCGATGCGAAGGCATGGCCACAGCTGATCTCTTCACATGCACCACGGTATTACACTGTGCGCATACCTTTCTCAGACGCATAGACCTATTGCACTCCATTGCATGCACTATGGTATTACACTGTGGGCATATCTTTCTGAACCTCTCATAAAAGAGTCGTAACCGGGATTGGAAACATCTCACGTGATGCGCATATATTCCATAGTTAAACACGTGGACACTCCGCGTTGCAGCTGTGGGTTGCCTTGAGGGAGAAGGAGCGACCGACTGACAAGCAAAAAAGCTTCAGAAGCGAGAAGTGTACTGAAGCTGGTGAGTATTGTGGGGTACTATGCGGTTTGGAAAGGGTTGCGCTACAATTAGAACTAAAATTTGTGTCTGATAGTTGATTCTGGTGTAGTCATTTTAAAGCTACAAGCACCTCTGTTTAGTTAATCTTTTGTGAAGCAGTTGCTCTCAGTGTAGGTTTATGGCATTAGTTTAGAACGTTTCAGAAGAAAGCTCCGAGTCTGATGTATTGCATGGTAATAATTTGTGATGCTAGAAACATTTTTTCCTTCAGTTACAGAAGCTATACTGCCGTATTTAGCCTACGGTAGGTAAAGAAGTTTGTGAAGCAGTTGCTCTCAGTGTAGGTTTATGGCTTTGGTTTAGAACATTTCAGAAGAAAGCTCTGAGTCTGAAGTATTGCATGGTAATATTACACAATGCCATAAACTTTCTTGGGGAGCAGTTTGTGTGGGAGAGATGATGGACATTTCATTTTGATGTAGGCCTAGCTCTTGTCTAGTCTTGTTTCCAGACCACTTTTTTTTTGCCCGCTGAAAAGTAGTCTGGGTACGAGACTAGTGTCGCAAGCCAGACCCACTTCTGCAAAAAAAAGGAAGGGTCTGGTGAACTACATACACAAGCCGTGTCCCACCAGAATGCAATTAGCTGGATGACGTAACCAGATTTCAAGTAATGCACTCTTGAATTACCTGTTGCGGAGTAAGCACGCTCTCTGAGAAGTATAGTCAAAGTGTTTTTACAACTCCTGCAGTAGTGGAAAATATGTCCTAGCTCTCTTTCGCTTGTGTACACAGTTCACCAGACCCTTCCCTTTTTTTTTGCGGAAGTGGGTCTGGCTTGCGAGACTAGTACGAGACTAGCTCTTGTCTTTGTGTAATAGTTATATAGTTTTTTTGGCTACATGTATGCACTCCCTGTACACATTACAGATATGGGTGGGAGAAAATTTCAGTTGGGCATGCATTGGCAAGAGAGAAGAGAGGAAACATGAAGCACGAAACACAATCTTATTCCAGGGAACCGCCAGTCATGATTACCATTCACTGTACCAATTCCATGACAGCTAGTTGATATCTAGCCACCAAGTCTGGTGCAAACTTATCGCTACGCTCCCAGCATTCCAAGCCCATGTTATGTTTTCACTCACCCTCAATGACTGATCCTTCTGATCCAGTGAACTCTGCTTGAATGACCCAATTCTCTGGTTTTCAGTGCCAAAGAGGTTGTGTACATGGCAACTCAACATTCAAGAGTTTGTTAGCAGTTTCTTTGTACAACTGTATAGTGTATTAGTGTGTGTATTTATTAGTGCATTGCCATTGCTATGTGCTCTTGCAACTTCAGTGTACATGCACGAGGAGCCTCTCTAGTTGTGCTCCATCTTTTGTAGCTGTAGTGTAGTTACTCCAGCTGCATGTAAACCACTGCATCTGAGCGTCCAACGCGATAAACACGCACTAGTTTCATGGCTCCGGACCGCCACGCTCACCTTGCCTTATTATGTGTGTTACCGGAAGTATTACTTCCGGTAACGCAGAGTGGCCGCGTTAATTGAGATGTTTCCAATCCCGGTTACGACTCTATTATCTATGGTAAAAGACAGTCACAAACGTTTGACGGAAAACACTATACCGCGTGCTCCAAGTCACGTGATCACACATTACCGCTACGTACGTGTTATGGAGAGGTATACGGAAACATTGCACGTGAAGAAAATGGCTGACTTAGTCGCCGTAAGTTTATAAGTTAACGCTTCTAACTTTTGAACTAAGCAGTTTTAGAGAAAATGGCTTTTTTATTTTACTGCATTTTCCGCGCTGTAGCCGCTGATACCTCTCGTTGAACGCCTAAAAGCGCGAGAAGGCAGAATAGAGAAAACGGACAGACACACAGACACACAGACACACAGGACAACTACCGTAACCCTCGGTGCGCATGCGCGCCGAGGGTTAATAAAAATTGCACATGTAGATATTAGTGCTTATATGCCCACACACCAGCTAGTGTGTGTTTGCACATGCACTGCCATGGTCTACTTTTAAAATGCTTCTGAAGTGGATTTAACATGCATGAATCGGTGCTGCTAATCTCCCAACATCCGTTTTCCCACACACTCCTCTCCACTAGCTCCCTCCAAGTAAGTCTGGAGGCACGCCAGGACATGAGTGTCAGCCTGATTGTGTCCTATGTGGTTTCAAATGCCTCCTGGTCCTCAGCCTATGATGTGAGGGTCTTTACCAAGGACAAAGCAATGAAGGTAAATACTGCCCATCTCACAGCATAGGAATGAGATGTTGTGCATGCATGACCTTGTTCTCAGCTAATTTTGCATGAAACTGACATTACACTAAAATGGCTACATATACATGTGTATACATGTATATCTTCTTTTCCTCTTCCTCTCCTCCTTTCTACCCCCTCCTTCCCTCTCTCTCTCACTCTTGCTCACTTGCCACTTTCTCTCTCCCCTCCCTCTATCTTCTTCCTCTCATGATTCCTACCTTTCCCAGGTACAGTACTATGGCCTCATCAAGCAGGCTACAGGAGAGGACTGGAAGGATGCCAAGATTTCCCTCTCCACTGCCCAGCCCAGCATCGGGGGCTCTGCACCTCCTCTGCCCACACGAATCATCCGCTTTAAGAGGCCTCCACCACGTTTCATGCCTACTCTGGGATTGTCAAGAGGCTTTGGTGGCTATCGTGCTACTCAATTTGATGAATATGATCCGACCATCGAAGACAGCTATGTTCAAGATGAATTTAGTGCTCTTGATCAACTTGAATGTCTGAGTGTTAACTTTCGTTCAGCACCCAAGAAGATGATAAAGGGTCGTTTGAGACGTTCTTCCATTTCTCCTCCTCCCTCCCCTCCTGCACTAAACATCGAGGTTGCTCAGGTAATAGAGGGTTATTGGGGTGTGCTTTTCCACACACAACATCAACAGCACCCATTATGGGTGCTTATTTTGACCGTACTTAATACCTAGCCTCATTCCCAGGCCACTCCCAGATTTTATCTTGCAGCCGTGGAGAAAAACCGGGAGAAGGCCTGGAAGCAATACTACGTCACGGACCGGAAATGGTGGACTTGGTTTCGTAATGATGGCAACATGCCCACGCAATATGCGGCCAATACAGCAAGCGATCGAAGGCCCACTATCCTCAAGGAGGCTCAGAGCCAGGGCTGAACGGCTTAGTAGCCTTGCCATCTGTTTCTCCGTCCTTGAGGATAGTGGCTCGAGTGCAAAGACTTGTTTTGCACGGAGCGACGCGCTTGCCCTCAGCCTGCTGCTTTCCTCAGTCGATGTACACGCATAACGCCTTCCACTTATGTCTATACATCCTTCGTTAGCGACTTGGTACTTGCGAAGTCCGTAGCTGTTGGCAAAACGCCTAGGCAAGCTTTACTATTCGATCGCTTGCTGTATTGGCCACATATTGCGTGGGCATGTTGCCATCATTACGAAACCAAGTCCACATTACGTACTAACCGAGTCCACCATTTCCGGTCCGTGACGTAGTATTGCTCCCAGGCCTTCTCCCGATTTTTCTCCACGGCTATGAGATAAAACCTGGGAGTGGCCTGGGAACGAGGCTACTTAATACCATGACTACTATCACTTTTTGTCATGTGATTTGGTATAGCTTCCATTTAGGTAAAGTGTTATTAATTGAGCATGAGACAAGAATCTGAGTTAAGTACCCTAGAATCAAAATGCATCATGACACCAGGACTTAGCATTGAAGTAGGGTGCACACATCACTTATTCTCATCAAGGACGATAAGGATCAGCCTGAGAAGAGCACAGTTCATCTTGCAGACTACTAGTTAACTGTTTTTGTCTGTTTTAGTTTTAGTACTTCACTTCTTTGGCTATCATGAGGGACAAGGAAGTTCCATGAGTAGGCACTTAAGAGGTGAATTGCATTAGTGAAAGCATTCACAAGTGGCAAGAAATTGTACAAGTAGGCCACAGATGCTGCTCAAAGGTAAATCTGACAGCCATATTTCACTTTCAAAAGTGGACTGGTGTTCATATAGTACACATGCCCACTTCAGTATATATAAGTGGATCATGTAGCCTCGTTCCCAAGCTCTCCCCTCTATGGCCTCGTTCCCAGGCTCTCCCTGCTATGGCCTCGTTCCCAGGCTCTCCCCACTATGGCCCCGTTCCAAGGCTCTCCCTTCTATGGTCTTGTTCCCAGGCTCTCCCCACTATGGCCCCGTTCCCAGGCTCTCCCTGCTATGGCCTCGTTCCCAGGCTCTCCCCACTATGGCCCCGTTCCAAGGCTCTCCCTTCTATGGTCTTGTTCCCAGGCTCTCCCCACTATGGCCCCATTCCCAGGCTCTTCCCACTATAGCCCCATTCCCAGGCTCTCCCCACTATGGCCCCGTTCCAAGGCTCTCCCCTCTATGGTCTCGTTCCCAGGCTCTCCCCCTCCTTAGAGGGGAGAGCCTGGGAACGAAGCTATGGATCATGTACCATAAGTCATGTGACTCACATTCTATTAAAATTGAGGTTTACAGCAATGGAAAGACTTACAGGCTATTGAAGTTGGTTCTTCGCCTACAAATGTGCAGGTATATTACTAACTATTACTCAATGGATGGAGTCACACCCACCTTAATGGCGTGTGATGCTATGAATATCCTTGAACTACTCACATATACAATTTATTATGACAGTTCAGTATTACTGTCAGTGATGGGGAATGAATATACATGTACAATGGAACGAGATGTTGTGGGCAACAATAACCAGTGTAAAGGGTATTTAGTGGACAGGAGGCTAATGAATGATACATCCTATTTCATTATCTCTCACACTCGATAGTGTAAATACATTCTTACCTGTGCAGGTGAGTTCTGGTCTCTTCAACACCACCTATGCCATCCCTAGGGCCACAACCATCCCAGCCGATAGCACAGAACATAAGGTAAGGGGAGCATCTGTGGCAGTCCCGGGTAGAAATCAAACATTATTCTGTTGCGTAATTCGACCGCATTACCACTTTCGAAGCGCTGTAGCGCAAAACTTACGTTAGGGGCGTGGCTCATACGCGCAGCGAAGATACATGAATACCTGATAAGACTACACAGCGTGCGCCCTCAATGGAAGTTCTGCACTACAGCACTTTGAATGTGGTAACGTGGTCGAAATACGCAGTGGAATAATGTTCGATCTCTACCCGGGACTGCCACATCTATATGTATCCATCTTAAATTCTCCATGACTTGTATGCTTTTTATCGTACAGTACAGGAGATACTGTAGGACAAGCATTCTACAATAGCAATCCAAGTAAATCCCTAAAGTATAATGTATTGTACTTTGCATCATGGTATAACTGGTTTTGCTACTCTCTTACGCATAACTCTTCTTCATATTGCAAGCCTCCATGTACTCCAACCACTTCACACATGCACATACACACACACACACACACTCACACACACACACACACACACTGTACAGGTGACAGTGGCACTCATCGACCTCGCACCAGAATTCCACTACATCTCTGTTCCACGACTTTCCCCTCACTCATTTCTACAGGCTAAAGCCAAAAACAGCTCACCTTACACCATGCTAGCTGGACCAGCAAACATCTTCCTGGACAATAACTTCATCACTAAAGTATGTTGAATGCTCCAGCTTCCTGTTTACATGACTAGCAGGTTCCGTCCTCTATTTTATACAATGGTAGAACCACAGAACAACGATTTGAAATGGGAATCATCAACTTACACCAAGCACAACGTTAGTCCCACTTCTTGAATTCAAATGAAGACCAACACATTTATGTAGTGATAGATGAAGGCACAAATAGAATCTGACTGTGTACAACAAATAGGTGTTCTGACTAAAATGATAATACAAAAAGCCTTGTAATAGCTAGCCTCGTACCCAGGCCGTTCGTAGGAATGGCCTGGGCATGAGGCTATGTAATAGCATATCACAACTTGCATTCCACAATTTAAGAACCCTTTGGTACTAGCTCTCTGCATCAGCAAGGTAAGACGAAAAGATAGCAATGACAGCAACAATAAATTATTTCACCAAGCCACCAAAGAATGTTCCACTTGGAAACCCAACCCACAACCACTAAAGGCAACACTGGATGACCAAGAACAGCAAGTGATATTTCCTGAAGTTGCCTGTGGTGAGTGCTCCCCATTTCCTCAAGCTATTAGCGGATGCTCATGGTGTCTTTCGATAAACCATAATGCAGGTGAAAAATGGGTGGTCACCCCAGCACCATCTTACTGCTCCAAGTGCCTGGTAGACAAAGATTTTGCATGTATAGGATAAATCCTTTCATCAGTGTCTATTTTCATTTTCTTCATGCACATGCACACAGTCTGAGTTGTCTGATGTGTCTCCTAATGAGGACTTTACCACCTCTCTTGGAGCAGACCAGTCCATCCGCATAACCTGCCATCCTGTAGCTGTCGTCCATGGTAGCAAGTCTGGAGTGCTCTCCAAGAGCAGTGTGGTCACCTATACCCACCTCTTCCATGTTAAGAACACCCGAGCAGACACTGTCAAGCTCCAGGTCTCAGAGCAGGTGCCGCTCAGCACAGATGATAGAATCAAGGTGAAAAAGTAACCTTCCTGTCAGGCATTCTGCAGATTATTCTACATTTTGTAGTATGTCAATAGCTTTGTTTGGGTGAGCCAGGCAGTACTAAGAAATTTGCGGTATGTAGGTTCATCTGTCTGTAATTTCTGGGTTAACAGACCATGTTAGACTACTCATGTGCATGGTATGACAAGACCACATGCAGTTTGTCCTGAGTGCTCCAATTACCAAAGGTTTCATTGTTTGAGTGTCCAAGTTGAATAGCATTCTCATAGCCATTCTCCGTAACAAATTATTCCCTGGAGGTAGTTCTACACAGTGGAGAAATACGTCCTGATATTACAAAACTCCAACATTACCAAACCTAACTCTACCCCATCACCAGTGAACCTTCAAAATACAAATAAACAACTGCTCTGGCCACAATAATCTGAGGTATAACACTACATTAATTTCAGATGAAAGTTAGTTCTAGACCAGGCCATTGGGGAAGTACTGTAAGCTCCCGAAAAATATGCCGCCCCTTTTGCACACTACTGGTGGGAAAGGGGCATTTGCTCGAATATGCAGTTAGTCTTGAGCATACACTCCCCTTACCCCACCCTTACTCACACACAAGTTTTACAATCATGACGACTGCCACAGCTTTCTGGAAGTATAGCAGCTTCACTATAGGAAATCAGCGGTGCTTGAGTCGAGAAGCATCAAAGCTAATTGCATTGTTAGTGATGACAGTAAGCTTGTACTGCGAGCTGTGGCCAGCAAACAAGGCTGGTGATTTTTTGAGTACGCATTTACAAAACCCAAAAGCTCGCTAAAAGCATACCCAGAAGAGGCTCACTACAGGGCATTTAAATGAGTAAAAATTACCTATATAAGAACTTGGCGTTAAAGAGTGGGGAGGGCATTCGCTCAAAGTAGGTGTATTTTCGGGAGCTTACGATATATTTCATTTGTCCTTAGCGTCACTTACCGTTTGCAACACATACAGTATGCTTTCCTAAGGTAAGGTCTGCGATTATGCAGCATTTGTTTCTTTACAGGTGAACATACAACAGCCGGACCTGAGGAAACAGAATGTTCCCTGCTCCCTTCCTTATGGCCATGCAGTGCTCAATGACAGCAACAACATTGAGTGGCATGCCTCATTGGGCCCTGACACAGAGCTGGAGCTGAAGCTGATGTACTCTGTGGAGTATCCCCTCCAGGATGGCATTGAGGGACTTCCTAAACCTTAAGGACTGTAACTATACCACTGCTGATGTTTGCAGTAACACAACTAGCTAGTAACTAACTGCAACTGTAGTCTAGCTTAGATATGCAGAATGTTACATCTGGATCATGAGTAATTAATTCAGGTGAACCAGAACATGCCCAAATTTGTGATTATATTAACTATATATTGGTCAGTACAGTAGAGCCTCTCTAATGCAACACTGTAGGGACCACCACTGTGTGTCCAGAATGTGGAATCATCTGAAATGATACTTTGCTTATTTCACTATACTCAAGGTCATTTTGGTAGTCTAAGTCATGTCATTTATATGTGCAGCAAAGGATCAAATCTGCTAGTTGATCCAGGTGCACATTAACTCACACATCAACTTAGATTTATTCTGGCGGACTCTGCTAGAGAGATCATTCCAAGTAGGATTGGTATAGATCCAGTTCTGATTTCCCAGGTGATTCCTGCTGTTAAGCGCAATGAACCACATTCAAGAATACACTCTTCACCTTGACTTTGATACAAAATGTTGAATACTAAATCATAGCTGTAATGGCCAGACAAATGGCCTTCGAATATTGCAGGTTCTCAGGCTCAATGCATATATAGGCTCAATATACTTGACTCTACTGCACTGTGCCATGGTTCTACTTGGCTCTACGTGACTCTACTACCAGGTATGCTCAGCTGCCATATTTGGCAACTTCCACCAAGCCTAAAAGATACCATTGCTGGCAAGTTTTAGAATGATATCCAGAATTTACCAGATCTGGACATTCTCTTGTACAGTCTTACGTTGAAGCCTAGAAGATACCATTGCTGGCAAGTTTTGGAATGATATCCAGAATTTACCAGATCTGGACATTCTCTTGTACAGTCTTACGTTGAAGCCTAGAAGATACCATTGCTGGCAAGTTTTGGAATGATATCCAGAATTTACCAGATCTGGACATTCTCTTGTACAAGTTTTGGAATGATATCCAGAATTTACCAGATCTGGACATTCTCTTGTACAGTCTTACGTTGAAGCCTAGAAGATACCATTGCTGGCAAGTTTTGGAATGATATCCAGAATTTACCAGATCTGGACATTCTCTTGTACAGTCTTACGTTGAAGCCTAGAAGATACCATTGCTGGCAAGTTTTGGAATGATGTCCAGAATTTACCAGATCTGGACATTCCCTTAAGTTAGACTGGTGTCCACAAATTGCCACATTTAGGCACTTACACAAATACCTAGCCTCATTCCCAGGCCCCGCCCAGCTTTCCATCGCTTGCAGTACGGTGTGCGGGGAGAGCCTGGAAACGAGGCTAACAAATACCATTTCTGGCTAGTTTGAGAATGATGTCCAGGTTTTGCCAGATTTGGACATCCACCAAATACCAATTGTGGTCATTAACGTAACAACGATTCTGATGCAAACTTTTAGATAACAGTGAAAATTTAATTCAAACGTATACAAGATACATCAAGTTTCTTCCTTGTATCTATGTTTTTCACTGCTAAAAAAAGTGACAGATGAAACATAAAATTGTCCGCAGACATGTATGCTAGTTGTCCCTTGATGTGCTGTAATCCAGCGTTAGCCTGCTCATTCACCTGTGAATTTATCACTCTCACCTCAGCAATAGAGCTATACTTGTCAAGGCTGTAGCCTGCTGAGCAGCCTATATGGCCGCGCCAGTGGAAGCAATCCACAGCAAATTGTGTGTGGCCGAAGAAAGCTGGCTCCCGGTTCAAGCAATATTGGTGAAGCTTGCAAGCATTGTCATAAATAATCAGCTTTGGTGCTACTGTGAACCGTGATCTAAATATTTGAAAGGTGTGGTGTGGGGACTCATGGGTAGCCATCACTTCAAACCCATAGCATGTGCCATGTGGGCAAAAGATAGTGAATATACCAGGGGTAAGCACCGGATGACAACCAGCATACTTGCGGCATTCGTCAGGCTCACGTTTTGAGAGAAGCTTGTCATGTGGTTAATGTACTAACCTTTCCCGCTCATGGAAGCTACACAGTGGCTCAGTGATACATGAGTCTGTGGCAAGAAGTCGCTCCCTCTGTGATAGTGACTGATCACAGGAGCACAGCATGATATTGTTCTCCTGAAGAGGATCACTGGCGGAGTAAAAGGTAGCTCTCTGAATCAGGCAGTAGGTTTGGGAGAGTTGGCCACAAGAGTTGACATCTGCCACAACATAAGCCATTCCGTCTGAGGTTGTTCAGATAGATGGTTTCTGGAGCCAAAGTTCCAATCTAATGGGGTATGTTCATAATTATATGATCACTCTTGACATAAATATTGCCGCTGTGGGTATCTTAATGTGAATTGCCATTACAATCTAATTCTCAAAATTGCCAGTTCTGACATTTCAATTGTTGCCATATTCGGATATAGACAATGTAATACTCAAAATTGCCAGTTCTGACATTTTAATTGTTGCCATATTCGGATATAAAAAGCGAATTCTCAAAATTGCCAGTTCTGACATTTCAATTGTTGCCATATTCAGATATATACAATCTAATTCTCAAAATTGCCACTTCTGACATTTCAATTGTTGCAGTTACCAGTCATCTCGCCAATCCAATCTCCACAGCGAAATCATGGCTTGACACCTTGTCACCAATTACAAGTCATTTCACCGATCAAGTCTCCACTACGAAACCGTGGCTTGGCATCTACCCTTTCCCCTGTAAGGTCCCCACCAACAAAAATAAGACGGAAGAGACACAGGAAGACACAGGGAGGACAAAAGAAGTACCACACTGTACCACACTGTACCACACTGTACCTTGGCTCTACTCAGTTCTACTTGACTACTACAATGTATCATGGTTCTACTTCACTCTACTACACTCAACCATGGCTCTACTTGACTGTACGTGACTCTACTGCAATGTAACATGGCTCAACTTGACTCT
Source organism: Agelas oroides (assembly GCA_949130485.1). NCBI lineage: Eukaryota > Metazoa > Porifera > Demospongiae > Agelasida > Agelasidae > Agelas > Agelas oroides. The sequence continues at coordinate 6,603,123 of OX422184.1, read as the reverse complement.
ACTGCACTGTACCATGGCTCTACTTGCCTCTATTTGACTCTACTGCACTGTGTCTTCGTGACTCTATTGCACTCTACTACACACTCTACCATGGCTCTACTTGGCTCTACTACACTCTACCATGGCTCTGCTACATTCTACCATGGCTCAACATGACCCTACATGACTCTACTACATTCTACCATGGCTTCACTGGACTCCATGTATACTTGACTCTACTACACTCAATCATGACTCTACTTCGTTCTACTTGACTCTACTACATTCTACCATGGCTCTACTTGACTCTACTTGACTCTATACTACACTCTACCATGGCTCTCCTTGACTCTACTTGACTCTACTACCCTCTACCATGGCTCTACCTGACTCTACATGACTCTACTACACTCTACCATGGCTCTACGTGACTCTTCTTGACTCAACTACACTCTACCATCGCTCTACTACATTCTACCATGGCTGTATGCTTGACTCTACATGACCCTACTACACTCTACCATGGCTCTAACTATGCTCTACTCAACTCTACGACACTCTACCATGGTTCTACTACAGTCTACCATGGCTTTACTTTGCTCTGCTACACCCTATACTATGGTACTACTACATTACACCATGGCTCTACTTAAATCTACATCACTCTACTACATTCTACCATGGCTTCACTGGACTCTACTTGACTCTACTTCTTTCTACTTGACTGACTCTGTTTCACTCTATCTTGGCTTTACCTGGCTCTACTTGGCTCTACTACACTCTACCATGGCTCTACTACATTCTACCATGGCTCTACTTGACTCTAGCTACATGACTCTACTACACTCTACCATGGCTTTCCTATGATCTACTCGACTCTACTACACTCTACCATGGTTCTAATTGGTTCTACATGGCTCTATTACACTCTACCATGGATCTACCATGCTCTACTGGACTCTACTACACTCTCGCATGGCTAGAATTGGCTCTACTTGGCTCTACTACACTCTATCATGGCTCTACTAAATTCTACCATGGCTCCACGTCACTCTGCATGACTCTGCTACATTCTACCATGGCTCTACTTGACTCTACTGCACTCTACTATGGCTCTACTTGGCTCTACGTGACTCTACTACATTCTACCATGCCTCTACTTTGATCTACTTGGCTCTACTACACTCTACCATGGCTCTACTAAAGTCTACCATGGCTCTACTGGATTATACATCATCCTACTGCATTCTGCAATATACTATACACTGTGACATGGCTCAACTTGGCCCTACTTGACTCTACTACACTCTCCCACACTCTCCCATGATTCTACGTGACTCTACTTGAATCTACTACACTCTACCATGTATCTACTTGGTTCCACTTGACTCTACTACACTGTACCATTCATCTACGTGATTCTCTTTGACTCTACTACACTCTACTACGCTCTACTACACGGTAACATAGCTTTACTTGGCTCTACTTGACTCTACTACACTATACCATGGCCCTACTTGGCTCTACTTGACTCTACTACACTCTACTACACTCTACTTGGCTCTACTTGACCCAATACTACACTGTGACATGGCTCAACTTGGCTCTACTTGACTCTATACTACACTCTCCCATGATTCTACAAGACTCTACTTGACTCTACTACACTCTACCACACTCTTCCATGACTGTACTTGACTCTACTACCCTCTACCATGGCTCTACTTGGCTCTATGTACTTAACTCTACTACAGTCTACCATGCATCCACTTGGCTCCACTTGACTCTACTACACTCTAGCATGGCTCTATCCTTGGCATTATTTCACTCTACTACATCGCTCTATAGTTGGCTCTACTTGACTCTACTTGACTCTACTACTCTCTACTACAATCTCCCATGGCTCTAATTTCCTCTACTTGACTCTACCACACTGTACCATGGCTCTAATCTGATCTACATGGCTGTATTACACTGTACTAAGGCTATATTTGGCTGTACTTGAATCTACTACACTCTACTACACTCTACCATGAATCTACTTGGTTCTGCTTGACTCTACTACACTGTACCATTAATCTATGTGATTCTGTTTGACTCTACTACACTCTACCATGCCTCTAATTTACTCTACTTGACTATACTACACTGTACCATGGCCTACTTGGCTCTACGTGACTCTGCTATACACTCTACTACCTTCTAACATGGCTCTACTTGACTGTACGTCCTACACTTTACAACGGCTCTACTTGGCTCTACTTGGCTCTTCTTCACTCTACTAAACTCTAACATGGCTCTATACTTGACTCTATTACACTCTACTACAAACTCTACCATGGCTCTACTTCACTCTACTACACTCTACTACTAGCTACACTATACCATTTTGCTCTACTTGGCTCTACTTGACTCTACTGACACTACTACATTCTACAATGGCTCTACATGACTCTACTACACCCTACCATGGCTCTACTTGACTCTACTTGATTCTACTACACTCTACCATAGCTCTACCTGGCTCTACTACATTCTACTTGACTCTACTTGACTCTACATGACTCTACTACATTCCACTCTACTTGACTCTACTTGACTCTACTACACTCTAGCATGGCTCTACTTGGCTCTACCTGACTCTACTACACTATACCATTGCTCTAGCTGGTTCTACTTGTCTCTACTACATTCTACCATGGCTCTACTACATTCTACCATAGCTCTACTTCACTCTATATGACTCTACTAAGTTCTACTATGGCTCTACTTGACTATACTTGGCTCTATTTGACTCTACTACACTCTACCATGGCTCTACTCCATTGTACTTGACACTACATGACTCTACTGCATTCTACCATGGCTCTACGTGACACTACTACACTCTACCATGGCTCTACTACATTCTACCATAGCTCTACTTGACTCTATATGACTCCACTGCATTCTACCATGCCTCTACATGACTCTACTACACTCTACCATGGCTCTACCTGACTCTACTACATTCTACCATGCCTCTACGTGACTCTACATGACTCTACTACATTCCACCATGCCTCTACTTGACTCTACGTGAGTCTACTGCACTCTAGCATGGCTCTACTTGACTCTACTTGGCTCTACTACATTCTACCATAGCTCTCACTACATTCTGCCATAGCTCTACTTCACTCTATATGACTCCACTACATTCTACCATGGCTCTACTTGACTCTACTACACTCTACCATGGCTCTACTCCATTGTACTTGACACTACATGACTCTACTGAATTCTACCATGGCTCTATATGACTCCAGTACACACTTCCATGGCTCTACTTGACTCTCCTTGATTCTACTACACTCTACCATGGCTCTACCTGTCTCTACTACATTGTACCACGCCTCTACTTGACTCTACATGACTCTACTACATTCTACCATGCCTCTACTTGACTCTACTTGACTCTACTGCATTCTACAATGGCTCTACGTGACTCTACTTGACTCTACTACACTCTAGCATGGCTCTACTTGGCTCTACGTGACTCTACTGCACTCTAGCATGGCTCTACTTGGCTCTACTTGACTCTACTACACTTTACCATGGCTCTACTCCATTGTACTATGCCTCTACTTGACACTACATGACTCTACTACATTCTACCATGGCTCTACCTGACTCTACTACGCCCTACCATGGCTCCATAATACAATGGAGTAGAGCCATGGTATAGTGTAGTAGAGTCGTGTAGAGCCAAGTAGTGCGATCCTAGAGTGTAGTAGAGTCAAGTAGAGCCAAGTAGTGCCATGGTATAGTGAAGTAGAGCCAAGGAGAGCCACGTAGAACCATCGTAGAGTGTAGTACAGTCAAGGAGAACCAAGTAGAGTCAACGTAGAACGAAGTAGAGTCAAGCAGAGTCAAGTAGAGGCATGGTAGAATGTAGTAGAGTCATGTAGAGTCAAGTAGAGCCATGGTAGAATGCAGTAGAGCTACGATAGAGTGAAGTAGAGTCAAGTAGAGCCAAGTAGAGTCATGATAGAGTGTAGTAGAGGCAAGGAGACCTACGTACAGCAAGTAGTACGGTCAGGTAGAGCCATGGTAGAGTGTAGTGCTGGAGCAGAAGAATGAGGTGGGAAAGCAGCTGCAGTTGAGGCAGAAAGAGGTAAATATATATCACTGCAAAAACAAGTTGGTTGTTTTAACCACAGAGTGGTTACCATGGTTGCAGACAAACTGGAGAGACATTTAGCGGTTATGAGAGGTTTACTTTAGTATTAGAGACTAATTGCATAAGGCAACCCAAGGGGCAACTGCCAAGTTCATCTTACAACCACAACACACTGAAACCCTCATAACATCTGTGATTCCCTCACCTGAGAGCATGAAAGTTCCTTACTGCAACTTTGTAGTGCATTTGTAATACCTCCTTCACAGATGTTCTGAGGGTTGTCAGTGTATTGTGGTTGTAAGATGAACTGGGCAGCTGCCTATTCGGTTGCAGTATGCAATAAGACTTCAATACCAAAAGGGAACCTCTCATAACCACTGTCTCTGCAGTTTGTCTGCAACCATGATAACCACCCTGTGGTTAAAACAACCAACTTGTTTTTGCAGTGATATATATATAAGTAGAGCCAATTCAAGTAGAACCATGGTAGAGTGCAGTAGAGTCAAGTAGAGCCAAGTAGAGCCATGGTAGAGTGTTGTAGAGTCAAGTAGAGTCAAGTAGAGCCATGGTAGAATGTAGTAGGATCATGTAGAGCCAAGGTAGAATGTAGTAGAGTCATGTAGTGTCACGTAGATCCATGGTAGAGTTTAGCAGAGTCACATAGATCCAAGTAGAGCCATGGTATAGTGTAGCAGAGTCAAGTAGAACCATGGTAGAGTGTAGTAGAGTCAAGTAGAGCCATGGTAGAATGTAGTAGAGTCACATAGAGCCATGGTAGAATGTAGTAGAGTCATGTAGTGTCAAGTAGAGGCATAGTACAATGGAGTAGAGCCATGGTAGAGTGTAGTAGAGTCAAGTAGAGTCAAGTAGAGCCATGGTAGTGTGGAGTAGAGTCAAGTAGAACCATGGTACAATGGAGTAGATCCATGGTAGGGTGTAGTACAGTCTAGTAGAGCCATGTTAGAGTGTAGTAGAGTCAAGTAGAGCCAAATTAACTCTACTACACTCTACCATGATGTTGTAGTTGAATCATGTAGTGTCAAGTAGAGCTAAGGTAAAATATGATCAAAGTACAACCATGGTAGAATGTAGTTGAATCATGTAGTGTCAAGTAGAGCCAAGGTACAATGCAGTAGAGCAATGGTATACGTAGAGGTTAGTAGAGTCAAGTAGAGCCAAGTAGAGCCATGCTAGAGTGTAGTAGTGTCATGTAGTGACAAACAGAAGCATAGTACAATGGATTAGAGTCATGGTAGAGCGTAGTAGAGTCGAGTAGAGCCAAGTAGAGCCATGCTAGAGTGTAGTAGAGTCATGTAGTGACAAATAGAGGCATAGTACAATGGATTAGAGTCATGGTAGAGCATAGTAGAGTCAAGTAGAACAAAGTAGAGCCATGGTAGAGTGAAGTAGAGTCACGTAAAGTCAAGTAGAGGCATGGTAGAATGTAGTAGAGCCAGGTAGAGCCATGGTAGAGTGTAGTAGAGTCACGTAGAGTCAAGTAGAGGCATGCTAGAATTTAGTAGAGCCAGGTAGAGCCATGGTAGAGTGTAGTAGAGTCAAGTAGAGCCAAGTAGAGCCAAGTAGAGCCATGGTAGACTGTAGTAGAGTCAAGTAGCATGATGGTAGAGTGTAGTAGAGTCAAGTAGAGCCAAGTAGAGACATGGTAGAGTGTAGTATGATCAAGTAGAGCCATGGAAGAATGTAGTTGAGTCATGTAGTGTCAAGTAGAGCCATTGTACAATGGAGTAGAGCCATTGTAGAGTGAAGTAGAGTCAAGTAGAGCCAAGTAGAGCCATGGTATAGTGAAGTAGAGGCAAGGACAGCCACGTAGAACCATCGTAGAGTGTAGTGCAGTCAAGGAGAACCAAGTAGAGCCATCGTACAACGAAGTAGAGTCAAGCAGAGTCAAGTAGAGCCATGGAAGAATGTAGTTGAGTCATGTAGTGTCAAGTAGAGCCATTGTACAATGGAGTAGAGCCATTGTAGAGTGAAGTAGAGTCAAGTAGAGCCAAGTAGAGCCATGGTATAGTGAAGTAGAGGCAAGGACAGCCACGTAGAACCATCGTAGAGTGTAGTGCAGTCAAGGAGAACCAAGTAGAGCCATCGTACAACGAAGTAGAGTCAAGCAGAGTCAAGTAGAGCCATGGTAGAATGTAGTAGAGTCATATAGAGTCAAGTAGAGCTATGGTACAATGTAGTAGAGCCATGGTAGAATGTAGTAGAGACAAGTAGAGCCAGGTAGAGCAATGGTATAGTGTAGTGGAGTCAAGTAGAGCCATGGTAGGGTGTAGTAGAGTAAAGTAGAGCCAAGTAGGGCCATGCTACAGTGTAGCAGAGTCAAGTACAGAGCCATGGTAGAGTGCAGTAGAGTCACGTAGAGCCAAGTAGAGGCATGGTAGAATGTAGTAGAGTCATGTAGAGTCAAGTAGAGCCAAGTAGAGCCATGGTAGAGTACAGTAGAGTCACGCAGAGTCAAGTAGAGGCATGGTAGAATGTAGTAGAGCCAAGGTAGATTGTAGTAGAGTCAAGTTGAGCCAAGTAGAGCCATGGTAGAGTGTAGTAGAGCCAAAGAGACCCACGTAGAGCAGTGGTAGTGTGTAGTACAGTCAAGTACAGCCAAGTAGAGCCATGGTGTAATGGAGGAGAGTCAAGGAGAGCCAAGTAGAGCTATGGTACAGTGTAGTAGAGCCAAGTAGAGCCATGGTAGAATGTAGTAGAGTCATGTAGAGTCAAGTAGAGACAAGGTAGAATGTAGTAGAGTCATGTAGTGTCAAGTAGAGCCATTGTACAATGTAGTAGAACCAAGGTAGATTGTAGTAGAGTCAAGTTGAGCCAAGTAGAGCCATGGTAGAGTGTAGTAGAGCCAAAGAGACCCACGTAGAGCAGTGGTAGTGTGTAGTACAGTCAAGTACAGCCAAGTAGAGCCATGGTGTAATGGAGGAGAGTCAAGGAGAGCCAAGTAGAGCTATGGTACAGTGTAGTAGAGTCAAGTAGAGCCATGGTGAAATGTAGTAGAGTCATGTAGAGGCATGGTAGAAGGTAGTAGAGCCAGTCAAGAATGTAGTAGAGTCAAGTAGAGCCAAGTAGAGCCATGGTACAATATAGTAGAGTCATGTAGTGTCATATAGAGCCATGGTACAATGGAGTACGTAGAGCCATGGTAGAGTGTAGTGCTGGAGCGGAAGAATGAGGTGGGAAGGCAGCTGCAGTTGAGGCAGAAAGAGCTAAATGAGTAGAGCCAAGTAAGTAGAGCCATGGTAGAGTGCAGTAGAGTCAATTAGAGCCAAGTAGAGCCATGGTAGAATGTAGTAGGATCATGTAGAGTCAAGTAGCTAAAGGCAAGGTAGAATGTAGTAGAGTCATGTATTGTCAATTAGAGGCATAGAACAATGGGAGTAGAGCCATGGTAAAGTGTAGTAGACATGGTACAATGAAGTAGAGTCATGTAGAGTCAAGTAGAGCCATGGTAGAATGTAGTAGAGTCAAGTAGAGCCATGGTAGAATGTAGTAGAGCCATGGTAGGGTTTAGTAGAGTCACGTAAAGCCAAGTAGAGCCATGGTATAGTGTAGTAGAGTCGAGTAGAGCCAAGTAGAGCGATGCTAGAGTGTAGTAGAGTCAAGTAGAGCCAAGTAGAGCCATGGTATAGTGAAGTAGAGGCAAGGAGAGCCACGTAGAGCCATCGTAGAGTGCAGTACAGTCAAGGAGAACCAAGTAGAGCCATCTTAGAATGAAGTGGAGTTAAGTAGAGTTAAGTAGAGCCATGGTAGAATGTAGTAGAGTCATATTGAGTCAAGTAGAGCTATGGTAGAATGTAGTAGAGCCATGGTAGAATATAGCATGAGATAAGTAGAGGCAGGTAGAGCAATGGTGTAGTGTAGTAGAGTCAAGTAGAGACAAGTAGAGCCAAGTAGAGCCATGGTAGACTGTAGTAGAGTCAAGTAGAGATATGGTAGGATGTAGTAGAATCATGTAGTGTCAAGTAGAGGCATAGTACAATGGAGTAGAGCCATGGTAGAGTGTAGTAGAGTCAACTAGAGCCAAGTAGAGCCATGGTAGAGTGCAGTAGATTCAAGTAGAGTCAAGTAGAGCCATGGTGGAATGTAGCAGAGTTGTGTAGAGTCAAGTAGAGGCATGGTAGAAGGTAGTAGAGCCAGGTAGAGCCATGGTAGAGTGTAGTAGAGTCAAGTAGAGCCAAGTGGAGCCATGGTAGTGTGCAGTAGAGTCAAGTAGGGTGATGGTAGAGTGCAGTAGAGTCACGCAGAGTCAAGTACAGCATGGTAGAATGTAGTACAGCCAGGTAGAGCCATGGTAGAGTGTAGTAGAGTCAAGTAGAGTCAAGTAGAGCCATGGTAGAATGTAGTAGAGACAAGTAGAGCCAGGTAGAGCAACGGTATAGTGTAGTGGAGTCAAGTAGATCCAAGTAGAGCCATGGTAGGGTGTAGTAGACTCAGGTAGAGCCATGGTAGAATGTAGTAGAGTCATGTAGTGTCAAGTAGAGGCATAGTACAATGTAGTAGAGCCAAGGTAGTGTGTAGTAGAGTCAAGTAGAGCCATGGTAGACTGTTAGTAGATCCAAGGAGACCAACATAGAGCAATGGTAGAGTGTAGTACAGCCAAGTAGAGCCAAATAGACCCATGGTAGAATGTAGTAGAGTCAAGTAGAGCCATGGTAGAATGTAGGAGAGTCGATAAAGTCAAGTAGAACTATGGTAGATTGTAGTAGAGCCATGGTAGAAGGGAGTAGACACAAGTAGAACCAAGTAGAGCAATGGTATAGTGTAGTAGAGTCCAGTAGAGCAAGTAGAGCCATGGTACAGTGTAGTAGAGTCAAGTAGAGCCATCGTACAATGTAGTAGAGTCATGTAGTATCAAGTAGAGCCATGCTACAATGGAGTAGAGACATGGTAGACTGTAGTGGAAATCAAGTAGAGCCAAGTAGACCCAAGGTAGAGTGTAGTAGAGTCAAGGAGAGTCAAGTAGAGCCATGGTAGAATGTAGTGGCGTCATATAGAGTCAAGTAGAGCTATGGTAGAATGCAGTAGAGCCATGGTAGAATGTAGTAGAGACAAGTAGCACCAGGTAGAGCAATGGTATAGTGTAGTGGAGTCAAGTAGAGCCAAGTAGAGCCATGGTAGAGTGTAGTAGAGTCAAGTAGAGTTATGTAGTGTCAAGTAGAGCCATGGTACAATGGAGTAGAGACATGGTAGAGTGTAGTGGAATCAAGTAGAGCCAAGTAGAGCCATGGTAGGATGTAGTAGAGTCATGTAGAGTTCAGTAGAGGCATGTACTGTAAAGTAGAGGAATAGTACAATGGAGTGCATCCAAGGTAGAGTGTAGTATAGAGTCAAGTAGAGCCATGTAGAGCCATGCTAGAGTGTAGTAGAGTCATGTAGAGTCAAGTATAGAGCCACGGTAGAATGTAGTAGAGTCATGTAGAGTAAAATAGAGGCATGGTAGAATGTAGTAGAGACAGGTACAGCAATGATAGAGTGTAGTAGAATCAAGTAGAGTCAAGTAGAGCCATGGTAGGGTGTAGTAGAGTCATTTAGAGCCATGGTAGAATGCAGTAGAGTCATGTAGTGTCAAGTACAATGCAGTAGATCCATGGTAGAGTGAAGTAGAGTCAAGTAGAGCCATGCTAGAGTGTAGTAGAGTCAAGTAGAGTCAAGTAGAGCCATTGTAGGATGTAGGAGAGTCATGTAGAGTCAAGTACAGTCAAGTAGAGCCATGGTAGAATGTAGCAGAGTCATGTAGAGTCAAGTAGAGGCATGATAGAATGTAGTAAAGACAGGTAGAGCCATACCATGGTAGAGTGTAGTAGAATCAAGTAGAGCCAAGTAGAGCCATGGTAGTGTGGAGTAGAGTCAGGTAGAGCCACCATGGTAGAATGAAGTAGAGTCATGTAGTGTCAAATAGAGGCATAGTACAATGGAGTAGAGCCATGGTAGAATGTACTAGAGTCACATAGAGCCAAGTAGAGCCGTGCTAGAGTGTAGTATAGTCAAGTAGAGCCACGTAGAGCCATGCTAGAGTGTAGTAGAGTCAAGTAGAGCCATGCTAGTGTGTAGTAGAGCCAAGTAGATCTAAGTAGAGCCATGGCAGAGTGCAGTAGAGACAAGTAGAGCCAATTAGAGCCATCGTAGAGTGCAGTAGACTCACGTAGAGTCAAGTAGAGGCATGGTGTAGTGTAATAGAGTCATGTAGAGTCAAGTAGAGGCATGGCAGAATGTAGTAGAGTGAGGTAGAGCCATGATATTGTGTAGTAGAATTAAGTAGAGTCAAGTAGAGCCATGGTAGAATGTAGTAGAGCCAGGTAGAGCCATGGTATTGTGTAGTAGAATTCAGTAGAGTCAAGTAGAGCCATGATAGAGTGAAGTAGAGTCAAGTAGAGCCATTGTAGAATGTAGTAGAGCCAGGTAGAGCCATGGTAGAGTGTAGTAGAGTCATGTAGAGTCAAGTAGAGCCATGGTAGAATGTAGTAGAGCCATGGTAGGGTTTAGTAGAGTCACGTAAAGCCAAGTAGAGCCATGGTATAGTGTAGTAGAGTCGAGTAGAGCCAAGTAGAGCGATGCTAGAGTGTAGTAGAGTCAAGTAGAGCCAAGTAGAGCCATGGTATAGTGAAGTAGAGGCAAGGAGAGCCACGTAGAGCCATCGTAGAGTGCAGTACAGTCAAGGAGAACCAAGTAGAGCCATCTTAGAATGAAGTGGAGTTAAGTAGAGTTAAGTAGAGCCATGGTAGAATGTAGTAGAGTCATATTGAGTCAAGCAGAACTATGGTAGAATGTAGTAGAGCCATGGTAGAATATAGCATGAGATAAGTAGAGCCAGGTAGAGCAATGGTGTAGTGTAGTAGAGTCAAGTAGAGACAAGTAGAGCCAAGTAGAGCCATGGTAGACTGTAGTAGAGTCAAGTAGAGATATGGTAGGATGTAGTAGAATCATGTAGTGTCAAGTAGAGGCACAGTACAATGGAGTAGAGCCATGGTAGAGTGTAGTAGAGTCAACTAGAGCCAAGTATATAGAGCCATGGTAGAGTGCAGTAGATTCAAGCAGAGTCAAGTAGAGCCATGGTGGAATGTAGCAGAGTTGTGTAGAGTCAAGTAGAGGCATGGTAGAAGGTAGTAGAGCCAGGTAGAGCCATGGTAGAGTGTAGTAGAGTCAAGTAGAGTCAAGTAGAGCCATGGTAGAATGTAGTAGAGCTAAGGTAGAATGAAGGTACAAATTGAAGTAGAGCCAAGTAGAGCCATGGTAGGGTGTAGTAGACTCAGGTAGAGCCATGGTGGAATGTAGCAGAGTTGTGTAGAGTCAAGTAGAGGCATGGTAGAAGGTAGTAGAGCCAGGTAGAGCCATGGTAGAATGTAGTAGTGTCAAGTAGAGGCATAGCACAATGTAGTAGAGCCAAGGTAGTGTGTAGTAGAGTCAAGTAGAGCCAAGTAGAGCCATGGTAGGGTGTAGTAGAGTCAAGTAGAGCCAAGTAGAGCCATGGTAGAGTGTTAGTAGATCCAAGGAGACCAATGCAGAGCCATGGTAGAATGTAGTACAGCCAAGTAGAGCCAAATAGACCCATGGTAGAATGTAGTAGAGCCATGTAGAGCCATGGTAGAATGTAGGAGAGTCGATAAAGTCAAGTAGAACTATTGTAGATTGTAGTAAAGCCATGGTAGAAGGGAGTAGACACAAGTAGAACCAAGTAGAGCAATGGTATAGTGTAGTAGAGTCCAGTAGAGTAAGTAGAGCCATGGTACAGTGTAGTAGAGTCAAGTAGAGCCATCGTAGAATGTAGTAGAGTCATGTAGTATCAAGTAGAGCCATGCTACAATGGAGTAGAGACATGGTAGAGTGTAGTGGAATCAAATAGAGCCAAGTAGACCCAAGGTAGAGTGTAGTAGAGTCAAGGAGAGTCAAGTAGAGCCATGGTAGAATGTAGTGGCGTCATATAGAGTCAAGTAGAGCTATGATAGAATGCAGTAGAGCCATGGTAGAATGTAGTAGAGACAAGTAGCACAAGGTAGAGCAATGGTATAGTGTAGTGGAGTCAAGTAGAGCCAAGTAGAGCCATGGTAGAGTGTAGTAGAGTCAAGTAGAGTTATCTAGTGTAAAGTAGAGGCATAGTTCAATGGAGTAGATGCATGGTAGAGAGTAGTAGAGTCAAGTAGAGTCAAGTAGAGCAATGGTAGAATGTAGTGGCATCATATCGAGTCAAGTAGAGCCATGGTAGAATGTAGTGGCGTCATATAGAGTCAAGTAGAGCTATGGTAGAATGCAGTAGAGCCATGGTAGAATGTAGTAGAGTCATATTGAGTCAAGTAGAGCTATGGTAGAATGAAGTAGAGCCATGGTAGAATATAGCATGAGATAAGTAGAGCCAGGTAGAGCAATGGTGTAGTGTAGTAGAGTCAAGTAGAGACAAATAAAGCTAAGTAGAGCCATGGTAGACTGTAGTAGAGTCAAGTAGAGATATGGTAGGATGTAGTAGAATCATGTAGTGTCAAGTAGAGGCATAGTACAATGGAGTAGAGCCATGGTAGTGTGTAGTAGAGTCAACTAGAGCCAAGTAGAGCCATGGTAGAGTGCAGTAGATTCAAGTAGAGTCAAGTACAGCCATGGTGGAATGTAGCAGAGTTGTGTAGAGTCAAGTAGAGGCATGGTAGAAGGTAGTAGAGCCAGGTAGAGCCATGGTAGAGTGTAGTAGAGTCAAGTAGAGTCAAGTAGAGCCATGGTAGAATGTAGTAGAGCTAAGGTAGAATGTAGTAGAGACAAGTAGAGCCAGGTAGAGCAACGGTATAGTGTAGTGGAGTCAAGTAGAGCTAAGTAGAGCCATGGTAGGGTGTAGTAGACTCAGGTAGAGCCATGGTAGAATGTATTAGATTCATGTAGTGTCAAGTAGAGGCATAGTAGAATGTAGTAGAGCCATGGTAGAGTGTAGTACAGCCAAGTAGAGCCAAATAGACCCATGGTAGAATGTAGTAGAGTCAAGTAGAGCCATGGTAGAATGTAGGAGAGTCGATAAAGTCAAGTAGAACTATGGTAGATTGTAGTAGAGCCATGGTAGAAGGGAGTAGACACAAGTAGAACCAAGTAGAGCAATGGTATAGTGTAGTAGAGTCCAGTAGAGCAAGTAGAGCCATGGTACAGTGTAGTAGAGTCAAGTAGAGCCATCGTACAATGTAGTAGAGTCATGTAGTATCAAGTAGAGCCATGCTACAATGGAGTAGAGACATGGTAGAGTGTAGTGGAATCAAGTACAGCCAAGTAGACCCAAGGTAGAGTGTAGTAGAGTCAAGGAGAGTCAAGTAGAGCCATGGTAGAGTGCAGTAGATTCAATTAGAGCCAAGTAGAGCCATGGTAGAATGTAGTAGGATCATGTAGAGTCAAGTAGCTAGAGGCAAGGTAGAATGTAGTAGAGTCATGTATTGTCAATTAGAGGCATAGAACAATGTGAGTAGAGCCATGGTAAAGTGTAGTAGACATGGTACAAGTAAGAACAGAATTGTCATTTTAACCATCAATTTGTCGTGTTCGTTGCAGATGAGTGAACCAATCTGATGCATGGACACAGTTAATTGCCAAGATGGTATGATAATGCGGAGGAAAGTTGGCTGAGAATGAGGAAAAGATTGTCATGTAGTTCTCCTCCACATAGTAATGAATTGTGTTCACTCATCTGAATCTGAAATAACAAACTGTCAGTCGTTATGACAAATCCTTTTTTACAGTGTATATACAATGTAGTAGAGTCATGTAGAGTCAAGTAGAGCCATGGTAGAATGTAGTAGAGTCATGTAGAGTCAAGTATAGCCATGGTAGAAAGTAGTAGAGCCATGGTAGGGTTTAGTAGAGTCACGTAAAGCCAAGTAGAGCCATGGTATAGTGTAGTAGAGTCGAGTAGAGCCAAGTAGAGCGATGCTAGAGTGTAGTAGAGTCAAGTAGAGCCAAGTAGAGCCATGGTATAGTGAAGTAGAGGCAAGGAGAGCCACGTAGAGCCATCGTAGAGTGCAGTACAGTCAAGGAGAACCAAGTAGAGCCATCTTACAATGAAGTGGAGTTAAGTAGAGTTAAGTAGAGCCATGGTAGAATGTAGTAGAGTCATATTGAGTCAAGTAGAGCTATGGTAGAATGTAGTAGAGCCATGGTAGAATATAGCATGAGATAAGTAGAGCCAGGTAGAGCAATGGTGTAGTGTAGTAGAGTCAAGTAGAGACAAGTAGAGCCAAGTAGAGCCATGGTAGAATGTAGTAGAGTCAAGTAGAGATATGGTAGGATGTAGTAGAATCATGTAGTGTCAAGTAGAGGCATAGTACAATGGAGTAGAGCCATGGTAGAGTGTAGTAGAGTCAACTAGAGCCAAGTAGAGCCATGGTAGAGTGCAGTAGATTCAAGTAGAGTCAAGTAGAGCCATGGTGGAATGTAGCAGAGTTGTGTAGAGTCAAGTAGAGGCATGGTAGAAGGTAGTAGAGCCAGGTAGAGCCATGGTAGAGTGTAGTAAAGTCAAGTAGAGCCAAGTGGAGCCATGGTAGTGTGCAGTAGAGTCAAGTAGGGTGATTGTAGAGTGCAGTAGAGTCACGCAGAGTCAAGTACAGCATGGTAGAATGTAGTACAGCCAGGTAGAGTCATGGTAGAGTGTAGTAGAGTCAAGTAGAGTCAAGTAGAGCCATCGTAGAATGTAGTAGAGCCAAGGTAGAATGTAGTAGAGCCAAGTAGACCCAAGGTAGAGTGTAGTAGAGTCAAGGAGAGTCAAGTAGAGCCATGGTAGAATGTAGTGGCGTCATATAGAGTTAAGTAGAGCTATGGTAGAATGTACTAGAGCCATGGTAGAATGTAGTAGAGACAAGTAGCACAAGGTAGAGCAATGGTATAGTGTAGTGGAGTCAAGTAGAGCCAAGTAGAGCCATGGTAGAGTGTAGTAGAGTCAAGTAGAGTTATGTAGTGTCAAGTAGAGCCATGGTACAATGGAGTAGAGACATGGTAGAGTGTAGTGGAATCAAGTAGAGCCAAGTAGAGCCATGGTAGGATGTAGTAGAGTCATGTAAAGTTCAGTACAGGCATGTACTGCATGTAAAGTAGAGGAATAGTACAATGGAGTGCATCCAAGGTAGAGTGTAGTAGAGTCAAGTAGAGCCATGAAGAGCCATGCTAGAGTGTAGTAGAGTCATGTAGAGTCAAGTATAGAGCCACGGTAGAATGTAGTAGAGTCATGTAGAGTAAAATAGAGGCATGGTAGAATGTAGTAGAGACAGGTATAGAGCAATGATAGAGTGTAGTAGAATCAAGTAGAGTCAAGTAGATCCATGGAAGGGTGTAGTAGAGTCATTTAGAGCCATGGTAGAATGCAGTAGAGTCATGTAGTGTCAAGTACAATGGAGTAGATCCATGGTAGAGTGTAGTAGAGTCAAGTAGAGCCAAGTAGAGCCATGCTAGAGTGTAGTAGAGTCAAGTAGAGCCAAGTAGAGCCATGCTAGAGTGTAGTAGAGTCAAGTAGAGTCAAGTAGAGCCATTGTAGGATGTAGGAGAGTCATGTAGAGTCAAGTACAGTTAAGTAGAGCCATGGTAGAATGTAGTAGAGTCATGTAGAGTCAAGTAGAGGCATGATAGAATGTAGTAAAGACAGGTAGAGCCATACCATGTTAGATTGTAGTAGAATCAAGTAGAGCCAAGTAGAGCCATGGTAGTGTGGAGTAGAGTCAGGTAGAGCCACCATGGTAGAATGAAGTAGAGTCATGTAGTGTCAAGTAGAGGCATAGTACAATGGAGTAGAGCCATGGTAGAATGTAATAGAGTCACATAGAGCCAAGTAGAGCAGTGCTAGAGTGTAGTAGAGTCAAGTAGAGCCACGTAGAGCCATGCTAGAGTGTAGTAGAGTCAAGTAGAGCCATGCTAGTGTGTAGTAGAGCCAAGTAGATCTAAGTAGAGCCATGGTAGAGTGCAGTAGAGACAAGTAGAGCCAAGTAGAGCCATCGTAGAGTGCAGTAGACTCACGTAGAGTCAAGTAGAGGCATGGTGGAGTGTAATAGAGTCATGTAGAGTCAAGTAGAGGCATGGTAGAATGTAGTAGAGTGAGGTAGAGTCATGGTATTGTGTAGTAGAATTAAGTACCGTCAAGTAGAGCCGTGATAGAGTATAGTAGAGTCAAGTAGAGCCATGGTAGAGTGTAGTAGAGCCAAGTACAGCCATGGTAGGGTGCAGTTGAGTCAAGTAGAGTGATGTAGTGTAAAGTAGAGGCATAGTACAATGGAGTAGATCCAGGGTAGAGTACAGTAGAGTCAAGTAGAGCCCTGCTAGAGTGTAGTAGAGTGAAGTAGAGTCAAGTAGAGCCATTACAGAATGTAGTAGAGTCATTTAAAGTCAAGTAGAGTCAAGTAGAGCCATGGTAGAATGTAGTAGAGGCATGTAGAGTCAAGTAGGGGTATGGTAGAATGTAGTAGAGTCATGTAGAGTCAAGTAGAGGCATGGTAGAATGTAGTATAGTCATGTAGAAGCATGGTAGATTGCAGTAGAGTCATGTAGTGTCACGTACAATGGAGTAGAGCCAAGGTAGAGTGTAGTAGAGTCAAGTAGAGCAAAGTAGAGTCAAGTAGACCCTTGGTAGAATGTAGTAGATTCATATAGAGTCAAGTAGAGCTATGGTAGAATGTGGTAGAGTCATGTAGTGTCAAGTAGAGCCATGGTAGAGTGTCGTAGAGTCAAGTAGAGCCAAGTAGAGCCATGCTAGTGTGTAGTAGAGTCAAGTAGAGCCAAGTAGAGCCATGCTAGAGTGTAGTAGAGTCAAGTAGAGCCAAGTAGAGCTATGCTAGTGTGTAGTAGAGTCAAGTAGAGCCAAGTAGAGCCATGCTAGAGTGTAGTAGAGTCAAGTAGATCCAAGTAGAGCCATGCTAGAGTGCAGTAGCCACACGTAGAGTCAAGTAGAGGCATGGTGGAATGTAGTAGAGTCATGTAGAGTCAAGTAGAGTCAAGTAGAGCAATGGTAGAATGTAGTAGTGCCATGGTAGAATGTAGTAGAGACAAGTAGACTAGAGTAAAGTAGAGTCAAGTAGAGCCATGGTAGAATGTAGTAAAGTGCAGTAGAGCCAAGGAGAACCATGGTAGGGTGTAGTAGAGTCAGGTAGAGCCATGGTAGAATGTAGTAGAGTGCAGTAGACTCAAGTAGAAGCATCGTAGAATGTAGTAGAGACAGGTAGAGCCATGCCATGGTAGAGTATAGTAGAATCAAGTAGAGCCAAGTAGAGCCATAGTAGTATGGAGTAGAGTCAGGTAGAGCCATGGTAGAATATAGTAGAGTCATGTAGAGCCATGCCTTTGTAGAGTGTAGTAGAGTCAAGTAGATCCAAGTAGAGCCAGGATAGAGTGCAGTAGACACACGTAGAGTCAAGTAGAGGCATGGTGGAATGTAGTAGAGTCATGTAGAGTAAAGTAGAGTCAAGTAGAGCAATGGTAGAAAGTAGTAGAGCCATGGTAGAATGTAGTAGAGACAAGTAGAGTCAAGTAGAGGCATGGTGGAATGTAGTAGAGTCATGTAGAGTCAAGTAGAGTCAAGTAGAGCAATGGTAGAATGTAGTAGAGCCATGGTAGAATGTAGTAGAGACAAGTAGAGTAGAACCAGGTAGAGCAATGGTATACTGTAGTGGAGTCAAGTAGAGCCAAGGAGAGCCATGGTAGGGTGTAGTAGAGTCAGGTAGAGCCATGGTAGAATATAGTAGAGTCATGTAGAGTCAAGTAGAGGCATGGTAGAATGTAGTAGAGACAGGTAGAGCCATGCCATGGTAGAGTGTAGTAGAATCAAGTAGAGCCAAGTAGAGCCATAGTAGTGTGGAGTAGAGTCAGGTAGAGTCAAGATAGAATATAGTAGAGTCATGTAGTGTCAAGTAGAGGCATAGTACAATGGAGTATACCATGGTAGAGTGTAGTAGAGTCAAGTAGAGCCAAATAGAGACATGCTAGAGTGTAGTAGAGTCAAGTAGATCCAAGTAGAGCCATTCTAGAGTGCAGTAGACACAGTAGAGCCATGGTAGAGTGTAGTAGAGCCAAGTAAAACCGTGGTAGAGTGAAGTTGAGTCAAGTAGAGTCATGTAGTGTAAACTAGAGGCATAGTACAATGGAATAGATCCATGGTAGAGTGTAGTAGAGTCAAGTAGAACCATTCTACAATGTAGTAGAGTCGTGAAAAGTCAAGTAGAGTCAAGTAGCGCCATGGTAGAATGTAGTAGAGGCATGTAGAGTCAAGTAGGGGCATGGTAGAATGTAGTAGAGTCATGTAGAGTCAAGTAGAGGCATGGTGGAATGTAGTAGAGTCATGTAGAGTCAAGTGGAGTCAAGTAGAACAAGGGTAGAATGTAGTAGACCCACGGTCGAATGTAGTAGAGACAAGTAGAGCCAGGTAGAGCAATGGTATAGTGTGGTGGAGTCAAGTAGAGCCAAGCAGAGCCATATTAGGGTGTAGTAGACTCAGGTAGAGCCATGGTTGAATGTAGTAGAGTCATGTAGTGTCAAGTAGAGGCATAGTACAATGGAGTAGAGCCATGGTAGAGTATAGTAATGTCGAGTAGATCCAAGTAGAGCCATGGTAGAGTGTAGTAGACTCACGTAGAGTGAAGTAGAGGTATGTTAGAATGTAGTAGAGCCATGTAGAGTCAAGTAGAGGCATAGTAGAATGTAGGAGAACCAGGTAGAGCCATGGTAGTGTGTAGTAGAGTCAAGTAGAGTCACGTAGAGTGATGGTAGAATGTAGTAGAGCCAAGGTATACGTAGAGTGTAGTACAGTCAAGGAGAGCCAAGTAGAGCCATGGTACAGTGAAGTAGAGCCAAGGAGAGCCACGTAGAGCCATCGTAGAGTTCAGTACAGTCAAGGAGAACCAGGTAGAGCCATCTTAGAATGAAGTGGACTTAAGTACAGTCAAGTAGAGCTATGGCAGAATGTAGTAGAGCCATGGTAGAATATAGCATGAGATAAGTAGAGCCAGATAGAGGAATGGTGTAGTCTAGTAGAGTCAAGTAGAGCAAAGTAGAGTCAAGTAGAGGCATGGTAGAATGTAGTAGAGCCATGTAGAGCCATGGTATTGTGTAGTAGAATTACGTAGAGTCAAGTACAGCCATGGTAGAGTGTAGTTGAGTTAAGTAGAGTCATGTAGTGTAAAGTAGAGGAATAGTACAATGGAATAGATCCATGGTAGAGTGTAGTAGAGTCAAGTAGAGCCAAGTAGAGCCATGCTAGAGTGTAGTAGAGTGAAGTAGAGTCAAGTAGAGCCATTGTAGAATGTAGTAGACCCAGGTAGAGCCATGGTAGAGTGTAGTAGAGTCACATAGAGTCAAGTAGAGGCATGCTAGAATTGAGTAGAGCCAGGTAGAGCCATGGTAGAGTGTAGTAGAGACAGGTACAGCAATGATAGAGTGTAGTAGAATCAAGTAGAGTCAAGTAGAGCCATGGTAGGGTGTAGTAGAGTCATTTAGAGCCATGGTAGAATGCAGTAGAGTCATGCAGTGTCAAGAAAAATGGAGTAGATCCATGGTAGAGTGTAGTAGAGTCAAGTAGAGCCAAGTAGAGCCATGCTAGAGTGTAGTAAAGTCAAGTAGAGTCAAGTAGAGCCATTGTAGGATGTAGGAGAGTCATGTAGAGTCAAGTACAGTTAAGTAGAGCCATGGTAGAATGTAGTAGAGTCATGTAGAGTCAAGTAGAGGCATGATAGAATGTAGTAAAGACAGGTAGAGCCATACCATGGTAGAGTGTAGTAGAATCAAGTAGAGCCAAGTAGAGCCATGGTAGTGTGGAGTAGAGTCAGGTAGAGCCACCATGGTAGAATGAAGTAGAGTCATGTAGTGTCAAGTAGAGGCATAGTACAATGGAGTAGAGCCATGGTAGAATGTAATAGAGTCACGTAGAGCCAAGTAGAGCAGTGCTAGAGTGTAGTAGAGTCAAGTAGAGCCACGTAGAGCCATGCTAGAGTGTAGTAGAGTCAAGTAGAGCCATGCTAGTGTGTAGTAGAGCCAAGTAGATCTAAGTAGAGCCATGGTAGAGTGCAGTAGAGACAAGTAGAGACAAGTAGAGCCATCGTAGAGTGCAGTAGACTCACGTAGAGTCAAGTAGAGGCATGGTGGAGTGTAATAGAGTCATGTAGAGTCAAGTAGAGGCATGGTAGAATGTAGTAGAGTGAGGTAGAGCCATGGTATTGTGTAGTACAATTAAGTAGAGTCAAGTAGAGCCATGGTAGAATGTAGTAGAGCCAGGTAGAGCCATGGTATTGTGTAGTAGAATTAAGTAGAGTCAAGTAGAGCCATGATAGAGTGTAGTAGAGTCAAGTAGAGCCATGGTAGAGTGTAGTTGAGTCAAGTAAAGTCATGTAGTGTAAAGTAGAGGCATAGTACAATGGAGTAGATCCACGGTAGAGTGCAGTGGAGTCAAGTAGAGCCATGCTAGAGTGTAGTAGAGTGAAGTAGAGTCAAGTAGAGCCATTATAGAATGTAGTAGAGTCATATAAAGTCAAGTAGAGTCAAGTTGAGGCATGATGGAATGTAGTAGAGTCAAGTAGAGTCAAGTAGAGGCATGGTAGAATGTAGTAGAGCCAGGTCATGATGGAATGTAGTAGAGTCAAGTAGAGTAAAGTAGAGGCATGGTAGAATGTAGTAGAGCCAAGTAGAGCCATGGTATTGTGTAGTAGAATTACGTAGAGTCAAGTAGAGCCATGGTAGAGTGTAGTGGAGTCATGTAGAGCCATGGTAGAGTGTAGTACAGCCAAGTAGAGCCATGGTAGAGTGAAGTTGAGTCAAGTAGAGTCATGTAGTATAAAGTAGAGGCATAGTACAATGGAATAGATCCATGGTAGAGTGTAGTAGAGTCAAGTAGAGCTAAGTAGAGCCATGCTAGAGTGTAGTAGAGTGAAGTAGAGTCAAGTAGAGCCATTGTAGAATGTAGTAGAGCCAGGTAGAGCCATGGTAGAGTGTAGTAGAGTCACGTAGAGTCAAGTAGAGGCATGCTAGGATTTAGTAGAGCCAGGTAGAGCCATGGTAGAGTGTAGTAGAGTCAAGTAGAGCCAAGTAGAGCCAAGTAGAGCCATGGTAGACTGTAGTAGAGTCAAGTAGCGTGATGGTAGAGTGTAGTAGAGTCAAGTAGAGCCAAGTAGAGACATGGTAGAATGTAGTATGATCAAGTAGAGCCATGGAAGAATGTAGTTGAGTCATGTAGTGTCAAGTAGTGTAAAGTAGAGGCATAGTACAATGGAATAGATCCATGGTAGAGTGTAGTAGAGTGAAGTAGAGCCAAGTAGAGCCATGCTAGAGTGTAGTAGAGTGAAGTAGAGTCAAGTAGAGCCATTGTAGAATGTAGTAGAGTCATTTAAAGTCAAGTAGAGTCAAGTAGAGCCATGGTAGAATGTAGTAGAGGCATGTAGAGTCAAGTAGGGGCCCAGTAGAATGTAGTAGAGTCATGTAGAGTCAAGTAGAGGCATGGTAGAATGTGGTAGAGTCATGTAGAGCAAAGTAGAGTCAAGTAGAGCCATGGTAGAATGTAGTAGATTCATATAGAATCAAGTAGAGCTATGGTAGAATGTGGTAGAGTCATGTAGTGTCAAGTAGAGGCATAGTACAATGGACTAGAGCCATGGTAGAGTGTCGTAGAGTCAAGTAGAGCCAAGTAGAGCCATGCTAGTGTGTAGTAGAGTCAAGTAGAGCCAAGTAGAGCCATGCTAGAGTGTAGTAGAGTCAAGTAGAGCCAAGTAGAGCCAAGTAGAGCCATGCTAGAGTGTAGTAGAGTCAAGTATAGAGCAACGTAAAGCCATGCTAGAGTGTAGTACAGTCAAGTAGATCCAACTAAAGCCATGCTAGAGGGCAGTAGACACACGTAGAGTCAAGTATAGGCATGGTGGAATGTAGTAGAGTCATGTAGAGTCAAGTAGAGTCAAGTAGAGCAATGGTAGATATAGTAGAGACAAGTAGAGCCAGGTAGAGCAATGGTATAGTGTAGTGGAGTCAAGTAGAGCCAAGGAGAGCCATGGTAGGGTGTAGTAGAGTCAGGTAGAGCCATGGTAGAATATAGTAGAGTCATGTAGTGTCAAGTAGAGGCATATAGTACAGTGTATAGTATACCATGGTAGAGTGTAGTAGAGTCAAGTAGAGCCAAGTAGAGCCATGCTAGAGTGTAGTAGAGTCAAGTAGATCCAAGTAGAGCCATGCTAGAGGGCAATAGACACACGTAGAGTCAAGTAGAGGTATGGTGGAATGTAGTAGAGTCATGTAGAGTCAAGTAGAGTCAAGTAGAGCAATGGTAGAATGTAGTAGAGCCACGGTAGAATATAGTAGAGTGCAGTAGAGCCAAGGAGAGCCATGGTAGGGTGTAGTAGAGTCAGGTAGAGCCATGATAGAATGTAGTAGAGTGCAGAAGACTCAAGTAGAAGCATGGTAGAATGTAGTAGAGACAGGTATAGAGCCATGCCATGGTAGAGTGTAGTAGAATCAAGTAGAGTCAAGTAGAGCCATAGTAGTGTGGAGTAGAGTCAGGTAGAGCCATCGTAGAATATAGTAGAGTCATGTAGAGCCATGCCTTTGTAGAGTGTCGTAGAGTCAAGTAGAGCCAAGTAGAGCCTTGCTAGAGTGTAGTAGAGTCAAGTAGATCCAAGTAGAGCCATGCTAGAGTGCAGTAGACACACGTAGAGTCAAGTAGAGGCATGGTGGAATGTAGTAGAGTCATGTAGAGTCAAGTAGAGTCAAGTAGAGCAATGGTAGAATGTAGTAGAGCCATGGTAGAATGTAGTAGAGACAAGTAGAGTCAAGTATAGGCATGGTGCATGGAATGTAGTAGAGTCATGTAGAGTCAAGTAGAGTCAAATAGAGCAATGGTAGAATGCAGTAGAGCCATGGTAGAATGTAGTAGAGAGAAGTAGAGTAGAACCAGGTAGAGCAATGGTATAGTGTAGTGGAGTCAAGTAGAGCCAAGGAGAGCCATGGTAGGGTGTAGTAGAGTCAGGTAGAGCCATGGTAGAATATAGTAGAGTCATGTAGAGTCAAGTAGAGGCATGGTAGAATGTAGTAGAGACAGGTAGAGCCATGCCATGGTAGAGTGTAATAGAATCAAGTAGAGCCAAGTAGAGCCATAGTAGTGTGGAGTAGAGTCAGGTAGAGCCAAGATAGAATACAGTAGAGTGATGTAGTGTCAAGTAGAGCTATAGTACAATGGAGTATACCATGGTAGAGTGTAGTAGAGTCAAGTAGAGCCAAATCGAGCCATGCTAGAGTGTAGTAGAGTCAAGTAGATCCAAGTAGAGCCATGCTAGAGTGCAGTAGACACAGTAGAGCCATGGTAGAGTGTAGTAGAGCCAAGTAAAACCATGGTAGAGTGAAGTTGAGTCAAGTAGAGTCATGTAGTGTAAACTAGAGGCATAGTACAATGGAATAGATCCATGGTAGAGTGTAGTAGAGTGAAGTAGACTCAAGTAGAGCAATTGTAGAATGTAGTAGAGTCGTGTAAAGTCAAGTAGAGTCAAGTAGCTCCATGGTAGAATGTAGTAGACTCATGTAGAGTCAAGCTAGGAGAGGCATGGTGGAATGTAGTAGAGTCATGTAGAGTCAAGTAGAGTCAAGTAGAACAATGGTAGAATGTGGTAGATCCACGGTAGAATGTAGTAGAGACAAGTAGAGCCAGGTAGAGCAATGGTATAGTGTGGTGGAGTCAAGTAGAGCCAAGGAGAGCCATGGTAGGGTGTAGTAGACTCAGGTAGAGCCATGGTTGAATGTAGTAGAGTCATGTAGTGTCAAGTAGAGGCATAGTACAATGGAGTAGAGCCATGGTAAAGTGTAGTAATGTCGAGTAGATCCAAGTAGAGCCATGGTAGAGTGCAGTAGACTCACGTAGAGTGAAGTAGAGGTATGTTAGAATGTAGTAGAGCCATGTAGAGTCAAGTAGAGGCATAGTAGAATGTAGGAGAACCAGGTAGAGCCATGGTAGTGTGTAGTAGAGTCAAGTAGAGTCACGTAGAGTGATGGTAGAATGTAGTAGAGCCAAGGTATACGTAGTGTGTAGTAGAGTCGAGTAGAGCCAAGTAGAGCCATGCTAGAGTGTTAGTACATCCAAGGAGACCGACATAGAGCAATGATAGAGTGTAGTACAGTCAAGGAGAGCCAAGTAGAGCCATGGTACAGTGATGTAGAGCCAAGGAGAGCCACGTAGAGCCATCGTAGAGTGTAGTACAGTCAAGGAGAACCAAGTAGAGCCATCTTAGAATGAAGTGGACTTAAGTAGAGTCAAGTAGAGCTATGGCAGAATGTAGTAGAGTCATGGTAGAATACAGCATGAGATAGGTAGAGCCAGGTAGAGCAATGGTGTAGTGTAGTAGAGTCAAGTAGAGCAAAGTAGAGCCATGTAGAGCCATGGTAGACTGTAGTAGAGTCAAGTAGAGATATGGTAGGATGTATAGTAGAATCATGTAGTGTTAAGTAGATGCATAGTACAATGGAGTAGAGCCATGGTAGAGTGTAGTAGAGTCAACTAGAGCCAAGTAGAGCCATGGTAGAGTGCAGTAGATTGAAGTAGAGTCAAGTAGAGCCATGGTGGAATGTAGTAGAGTCGTGTAGAATCAAGTAGAGGCATGGTAGAGTGTAGTAGAGTCAAGTAGAGCCAAGTGGAGCCATGGTAGTGTGCAGTAGAGTCAAGTAGAGTGATGGTAGAGTGCAGTAGAGTCACGCAGAGTCAAGTAGAGCATGGTAGAATGTACTACAGCCAGGTAGAGCCATGGTAGAGTGTAGTAGAGTCAAGTAGAGTCAAGTAGAGCCATGGTAGAATGTAGTAGAGCTAAGGTACAATGTAGTAGAGACAAGTAGAGCCAGGTAGAACAAAGGTGTAGTGTAGTGGAGTCAAGTAGAGACATGGTAGAATGTAGGAGAGTCGATAAAGTCAAGTAGAACTATGGTAGATTGTAGTAGAGCCATGGTAGAAGGGAGTAGACACAAGTAGAACCAAGTAGAGCAATGGTATAGTGAAGTAGAGTCCAGTAGAGCAAGTAGAGCCATGGTACAGTGTAGTAGAGTCAAGTAGAGCCATCGTTGAATGTAGTAGAGTCATGTAGTATCAAGTAGAGCCATGCTACAATGGAGTAGAGACATGGTAGAGTGTAGTGGAATCAAGTAGAGCCAAGTAGACCCAAGGTAGAGTGTAGTAGAGTCAAGGAGAGTCAAGTAGAGCCATGGTAGAATGTAGTGGCGTCATATAGAGTCAAGTAGGGCTATGGTAGAATGTAGTAGAGCCAAGTAGCACCAGGTAGAGCAATGGTATAGTGTAGTGGAGTCAAGTAGAGCCAAGTAGAGCCGTGGTAGAGTGTAGTAGAGTCAAGTAGAGTTATGTAGTGTCAAGTAGAGCCATGGTACAATGGAGTAGAGACATGGTAGAGTGAAGTGGAATCAAGTAGAGCCAAGTAGAGCCATGGAAGGATGTAGTAGAGTCATGTAGACTTCAGTAGAGGCATGAACTGTAAAGTAGAGGAATAGTACAATGGAGTGCATCCAAGGTAGAGTGTAGTAGAGTCAAGTAGAGCCATGTAGAGCCATGCTAGAGTGTAGTAGAGTCATGTAGAGTCAAGTATAGAGCCACGGTAGAATGTAGTAGAGTCATGTAGAGTAAAATAGAGGCATGGTAGAATGTAGTAGAGACAGGTACAGCAATGATAGAGTGCAATAGAATCAAGTAGACTCAAGTAGAGCCATGGTAGGGTGTAGTAGAGTCATTTAGAGCCATGGTAGAATGTAGTAGAAACAAGTAG
Source organism: Agelas oroides (assembly GCA_949130485.1). Lineage (NCBI taxonomy): Eukaryota > Metazoa > Porifera > Demospongiae > Agelasida > Agelasidae > Agelas > Agelas oroides. Next base: position 6,577,254 of record OX422184.1, on the reverse strand, counting down.
AGCCAGGTAGAGGAATGGTATAGTGTAGTTGAGTCTAGTAGAGCCAAGGAGAGCCATGGTAGGGTGTAGTAGAGTCAGGTAGAGCCATGGTAGAATGTAGTAGAGTTCAGTAGAATCAAGTAGAGGCATGGTAGAAGGTAGTAGAGACAGGTAGAGCCATGCCTTGGTAGAGTGTAGTACAATCAAGTAGAGCAATGTAGAGCCATGCTAGAGTGTAGTACAGTCAAGTATAGAGCAACGTAGAGCCATGCTAGAGTGTAGTAGAGTCAACGAGAGCCATGTAGAGCCATGGTAGAGTGCAATAGACTCACGTAGAGTCAAGTAGAGGCATGTTGGAATGAAGTAGAGTCATGTAGTGTCAAGTAGAGTCATGGTAGAATGTAGTAGAGTCAGGTAGAGCCATGGTATTGTGTAGTAGAATTAAGTCGAGTCAAGTAAAGGCATGGTAGAGTGTAGTGGTATAGCGTAGTGGAGTCAAGGAGAGCCAAGGAGAGCCATGGTAGGGTGTAGTAGAGTCAGGTAGAGCCATGGTAGAATGTAGTAGAGTGCAGTAGAGTCAAGTAGAGGCATGGTAGAATGAAGTAGAGACAGGTAGAGCCATGCCTTTGTAGTGTGTAGTAGAATCAAGTAGAGCCAAGTAGAGTCATGCTAGAGTGTAGTAGAGTCAAGTAGAGCCACGTAGAGCCATTCTAGTGTGTAGTAGACTCACGTAGAGTCAAGTAGAGGCATGATGGAATGTAGTAGACTCATGTAGAGTCAAGTAGAGGCATGGTAGAATGTAGTAGAGCGAGGTAGAGCCATGGTATTGTGTAGTAGAACTAAGTAGAGTCAAGTGAAGGCATGGTAGAGTGTGGTAGAGTCAAGTAGAGCCATGGTAGAGTGTAGTAGAGCCAAGTAGAGCCATGGTAGAGTGTAGTTGAGTCAAGTAGAGTCATGTAGTGTAAAGTAGAGCCATAGTACAATGGAGTACATCCATGGTAGAGTGCAGTGGAGTCAAGTGGAGCCATGCAAGAGTGAAGTAGAGTCAAGTAGAGACATTATAGAATCAAGTAGAGCCATGGTAGAGTGCAGTAGACTCACATAGAGTCAAGCAGAGGCATGGTGGAATGTAGTAGAGTCATGTAGAGTCAAGTAGAATCAAGTAGAACAATGGTAGAATATAGTAGATCCACGGTAGAATGTAGTAGAGACAAGTAGAGCCAGGTAGAGGAATGGTATAGTGTGGTGGAGTCAAGTAGACCCAAGGAGAGCCATGGTAGAGTGTAGTAGAGTCAGGTAGAGCCATGGTACAATATAGTAGAGTCATTTAGTGTCAAGTAGAGGCATAGTACAGTGTAGTATACCATTGTAGAGTGTCGTAGAGTCACGTAGAGCCAAGTAGAGCCTTGCTAGAGTGTAGTAGAGTCAAGTAGATCCACGTAGAGCCATGCTAGAGTGCAGTAGACACACGTAGAGTCAAGTAGAGGCATGGTGGAATGTAGTAGATTCATGTAGAGTCAAGTAGAGTCAAGTAGAGCAATGGTAGAATGTAGTAGAGCCATGGTAGAATGTAGTAGAGACAAGTAGAGCCAGGTAGAGCAATGGTATAATGTGGTGGAGTCAAGTAGAGCCTAGGAGAGCCATGGTAGGGTGTAGTAGAGTCAGGTAGAGCCATGGTAGAATGTAGTAGAGTGCAGTAGAGTCAAGTAGAGGCATGGTAGAATCTAGTAGAGACAGGTAGAGCCATGCCATGGTAGAGTGTAGTACAATCAAGTATAGCCAAGTAGAGCCATGCTAGAGTGTAGTAGAGTCAAGTAGAGCCACGTAGAGCCATGCTAGAGTGTAGTAGAGCCAAGTAGAGTAAACTAGAGCCATGATAGAGTGCAGTAGACTCACGTAGAGTCACGTAGAGGCATGGTGGAATGTAGTAGAGTCATGTAGAGTCAAGTAGAGGCATGGTAGAATGTAGTAGGGCCAGGTAGAGCCATGGTATTGTGTAGTAGAATTAAGTAGAGTCAAGTTAAGGCATGGTAGAGTGTAGTAGAGTCAAGTAGAGGCATGGTAGAGTGTAGAAGAGCCAAGTAGAGCCATGGTAGAATGTAGTAGAGCTAAGGTAGAATGTAGTAGAGACAAGTAGAGCCAGGTAGAGCAACGGTATAGTGTAGTGGAGTCAAGTAGAGCCAAGTAGAGCCATGGTAGGGTGTAGTAGACTCAGGTAGAGCCATGGTAGAATGTAGTAGAGTCATGTAGTGTCAAGTAGAGGCATAGTACAATGTAGTAGAGCCAAGGTAGTGTGTAGTAGAGTCAAGTAGAGCCATGGTAGACTGTTAGTAGATCCAAGGAGACCAACATAGAGCAATGGTAGAGTGTAGTACAGCCAAGTAGAGCCAAATAGACCCATGGTAGAATGTAGTAGAGTCAAGTAGAGCCATGGTAGAATGTAGGACAGTCGATAAAGTCAAGTAGAACTATGGTAGATTGTAGTAGAGCCATGGTAGAAGGGAGTAGACACAAGTAGAACCAAGTAGAGCAATGGTATAGTGTAGTAGAGTCCAGTACAGCAAGTAGAGCTATGGTACAGTGTAGTAGAGTCAAGTAGAGCCATCGTAGAATGTAGTAGAGTCATGTAGTATCAAGTAGAGCCATGCTACAATGGAGTAGAGACATGGTAGAGTGTAGTGGAATCAAGTAGAGCCAAGTAGACCCAAGGTAGAGTGTAGTAGAGTCAAGGAGAGTCAAGTAGAGCCATGGTAGAGTGTAGTAGAGTGAAGTAGAGTTATGTAGTGTCAAGTAGAGCCATGGTACAATGGAGTAGAGACATGGTAGAGTGTAGTGGAATCAAGTAGAGCCAAGTAGAGCCATGGTAGGATGTAGTAGAGTCATTTAGAGTTCAGTAGAGGCATGTACTGTAAAGTAGAGAAATAGTACAATGGAGTGCATCCAAAGTAGAGTATAGTAGAGTCAAGTAGAGCCATGTAGAGCCATGCTAGAGTGTAGTAGAGTCATGTAGAGTCAAGTATAGAGCCACGGTAGAATGTAGTAGAGTCATGTAGAGTAAAATAGAGGCATGGTAGAATGTAGTAGAGACAGGTACAGCAATGATAGAGTGCAGTAGAATCAAGTAGACTCAAGTAGAGCCATGGTAGGGTGTAGTAGAGTCATTTAGAGCCATGGTAGAATGCAGTAGAGTCATGTAGTGTCAAGTACAATGGAGTAGATCCATGGTAGAGTGTAGTAGAGTCACGTAGAGCCAAGTAGAGCCATGCTAGAGTGTAGTAGAGTCAAGTAGAGTCAAGTAGAGCCATTATAGGATGTAGGAGAGTCATGTAGAGTCAAGTACAGTTAAGTAGAGCCATGGTAGAATGTAGTAGAGTCATGTAGAGTCAAGTAGAGGCATGATAGAATGTAGTAAAGACAGGTAGAGCCATACCATGGTAGAGTGTAGTACAATCAAGTAGAGCCAAGTAGAGCCATAGTAGTGGAGTAGAGTCAGGTAGAGCCACCTTGGTAGAATGAAGTAGAGTCATGTAGTGTCAAGTAGAGGCATAGTACAATGGAGTAGAGCCATGGTAGAATGTAATAGAGTCACGTAGAGCCAAGTAGAGCCGTGCTGGAGTGTAGTGGAGTCAAGTAGAGCCACGTAGAGCCATGCTAGAGTGTAGTAGAGTCAGGTAGAGCCATGCTAGTGTGTAGTAGAGCCAAGTAGATCTAAGTAGAGCCATGATAGAGTGCAGCAGAGACAAGTAGAGCCAAGTAGAGCCATCGTAGAGTGCAGTAGACTCACGTAGAGTCAAGTAGAGGCATGGTGGAGTGTAATAGAGTCAAGTAGAGGCATGGTACAATGTAGTAGAGTGAGGTAGAGCCATGGTATTGTGTAGTAGAATTAAGTAGAGTCAAGTAGAGCCATGATAGAGTGTAGTAGAATCAAGTAGAGCCAAGGTAGAGTGTAGTAGAGCCATGGTAGAGTGTAGTAGAGCCAAGTAGAGCCATGGTAGAGTGTAGTTGAGTCAAGTAGAGTCGTGTATAGTGTAAAGTAGAGGCATAGTACAATGGAGTAGATCCATGGTAGAGTGCAGTGCAGTCAAGTAGAGCCATGCTAGAGTGTATTAGAGTGAAGTAGAGTCAAGTAGAGCCATTATAGAATGTAGTAGAGTCATGTAAAGTCAAGTAGAGGCATGGTGGAATGTAGTAGAGACAGGTAGAGCCATGGAAGAGTGTAGTAGAATAAAGTAGGGTCAAGTAGAGCCATGCTAGTGTGTAGTAGAGCCAAGTAGAGTCAAGTAGAGCCATGGTAGAATGTAGTAAATTCGTGTAGAGTCAAGTAGGGGCATGGTAGAATGTAGTAGAGACAGGTAGAGCCATGAAAGAGTGTAGTAGAATCAAGTAGGGTCAAGTAGAGCCATGCTAGAGTGTAGTAGAGCCAAGTAGAGCCAAGTAGAGCCATGGTATAGTGCAGTAGACTCACGTAGAGTCAAGTATAGGCATGCCATGGTAGAGTGTAGTGGAGTCAAGTAGAGCCACGTAGAGCCATGCTAGAGTGTAGTAGAGTCAGGTAGAGCCATGCTAGTGTGTAGTAGAGCCAAGTAGATCTAAGTAGAGCCATGATAGAGTGCAGCAGAGACAAGTAGAGCCAAGTAGAGCCATCGTAGAGTGCAGTAGACTCACGTAGAGTCAAGTAGAGGCATGGTGGAGTGTAATAGAGTCAAGTAGAGGCATGGTACAATGTAGTAGAGTGAGGTAGAGCCATGGTATTGTGTAGTAGAATTAAGTAGAGTCAAGTAGAGCCATGATAGAGTGTAGTAGAATCAAGTAGAGCCAAGGTAGAGTGTAGTAGAGCCATGGTAGAGTGTAGTAGAGCCAAGTAGAGCCATGGTAGAGTGTAGTTGAGTCAAGTAGAGTCGTGTATAGTGTAAAGTAGAGGCATAGTACAATGGAGTAGATCCATGGTAGAGTGCAGTGCAGTCAAGTAGAGCCATGCTAGAGTGTATTAGAGTGAAGTAGAGTCAAGTAGAGCCATTATAGAATGTAGTAGAGTCATGTAAAGTCAAGTAGAGGCATGGTGGAATGTAGTAGAGACAGGTAGAGCCATGGAAGAGTGTAGTAGAATAAAGTAGGGTCGAGTAGAGCCATGCTAGTGTGTAGTAGAGCCAAGTAGAGTCAAGTAGAGCCATGGTAGAATGTAGTAAATTCGTGTAGAGTCAAGTAGGGGCATGGTAGAATGTAGTAGAGACAGGTAGAGCCATGAAAGAGTGTAGTAGAATCAAGTAGGGTCAAGTAGAGCCATGCTAGAGTGTAGTAGAGCCAAGTAGAGCCAAGTAGAGCCATGGTATAGTGCAGTAGACTCACGTAGAGTCAAGTATAGGCATGCCATGGTAGAGTGTAGTAGAATCAAGTAGAGCCAAGTAGAGCCATGGTAGTGTGGAGTAGAGTCAGGTGGGTATGGTAGAATGTAGCAGAGTCATATAGTCTCAAGTAGAGGCATAGTACAATGGAGTAGAGCCATGGTAGAGTGTAGTAGAGTCAAGTAGAGCCAAGTAGAGCCATGGTGCAGTATAGACTCACGTCGAGTCACATAGTGGCATGGTGGAATGTGGTAGGGTCATGTAGAGTCAAGAAGAGACATGGAAGAATGTAGTAGAGCTAGGTAGAGCCATGGTATTGTGTAGTAGAATTACGTAGAGTGAAGTAGAGCCATGGTAGAGTGTAGTGCAGTCAAGTAGAGCCATGGTAGACTGTAGTAGAGCCAAGTAGAGCCATGGTAGAGTGAAGTTGAGTCAAGTAGAGTCATGTAGTGTAAAGTAGAGGCATAGTACAATGGAATAGATCCATGGTAGAGTGTAGTAGAGTCAAGTAGAGCCAAGTAGAGCCATGCTAGAGTGTAGTAGAGTGAAGTAGAGTCAAGTAGAGCCATGGTAGAATGTAGTAGAGGCATGTAGAGTCAAGTAGGGGCACGGTAGAATGTAGTAGAGTCATGTAGAGTCAAGTAGTGGCATGGTAGAATGTAGTAGAGTCATGTAGAAGCATGGTAGAATGCAGTAGAGTCATGTAGTGTCATGTACAATGGAGTAGAGCCATGGTAGACTGTAGTAGAGTCAAGTAGAGCAAAGTAGAGTCAAGAAGAGTCATGGTAGAAAGTAGTAGATTCATCTAGAGTCAAGTAGAGCTATGGTAGAATGTGGTAGAGTCAAGTAGTGTCAAGTAGAGGCATAGTACAATGGAGTAGAGCCATGGTAGAGTGTCGTAGAGTCAAGTAAAGCCAAGTAGAGCCATGGTAGTGTGCAGTAGAGTCAAGTAGAGCCAAGTAGAGCCATGCTAGAGTGTAGTAGAGTCAAGTAGAGCCAAGTAGAGCCATGCTAGTGTGTAGTAGAGTCAAGTAGAGCAAAGTAGAGCCATGCTAGAGTGTAGTAGAGTCAAGTATAGAGCAACGTAGAGCCATGCTAGATTGTAGTACAGTCATGGAGATCCAACTAAAGCCATGCTAGAGTGCAGTAGACACACGTAGAGTCAAGTATAGGCATGGTGGAATGTAGTAGAGTCATGTAGAGTCAAGTAGAGTCAAGTAGAACAATGGTAGAATGTAGTAGATCCACGGTAGAATGTAGTAGAGACAAGTAGAGCCAGGTAGAGCAATGGTATAGTTTGGTGGAGTCAAGTAGAGCCAAGGAGAGCCATGGTAGGGTGTAGTAGAGTCAGGTAGAGCCATGGTAGAATGTAGTAGAGTCATGTAGAGTCAAGTAGAGGCATGGTAGAATGTAGTAGAGACAGGTAGAGCCATGCCATGGTAGAGTGTAGTAGAATCAAGTAGAGCCAAGTAGAGCCATGGTAGTGTGGAGTAGAGTCAAGTAGAGCCACGTAGAGCCATGCTAGTGTGTAGTAGACTCACGTAGAGTCAAGTAGAGGCATGATGAAATGTAGTAGAGTCATGTAGAGTCAAGTAGAGGCATGGTAGAATGTAGTAGAGCCAGGTAGAGCCATGGTATTGTGTAGTAGAATTAAGTAGAGTCAAGTAAAGGCATGCTATAGAGTGTAGTAGAGTCAAGTAGAGCCATGGTAGAGTGTATTAGAGCCAAGTAGAGCCATGGTAGAGTGTAGTTGAGTCAAGTAGAGTCATGTATAGTGTAAAGTAGAGGCACAGTACAATGGAGTAGATCCATGGTAGAGTGCAGTGGAGTCAAGTAGAGCCATGCTAGAGTGTAGTAGAGTGAAGTAGAGTCAAGTAGAGCCATTATAGAATGTAGTAGAGTCATGTAAAGTCAAGTAGAGTCAAGTAGAGGCATGGTGGAATGTAGTAGAGACAGGTGGAGCCATGGAAGAGTGTATTAGAATCAAGTAGGGTCAAGTAGAGCCATGCTAGAGTGTAGTAGAGCCAAGTGGAGTCAAGTAGAGCCATGGTAGAATGTAGTAGAGTCGTGTAGAGTCAAGTAGGGGCATGGTAGAATGTAGTAGAGACAGGTAGAGCCATGGAAGAATGTAGTAGAGACAAGTAGAGCAAGGTAGAGCAATGGTATAGTGTGGTGGAGTCATGTAGAGCCAAGGAGAGCTATGGTAGGGTGTAGTAGAGTCAGGTAGTGCCATGGTAGAATGAAGTAGAGTGAAGTAGAATCAAGTAGAGGCATGGTAGAATGTAGTAGAGACAGGTAGAGCCATGCCATGATAGAGTGTAGTAGAATCAAGTAGAGCCATGGTAGTGTGGAGTAGAGTCAGGTGGATATGGTAGAATGTAGTACAGTCATATAGTCTCAAGTAGAGGCATAGTACAATGGAGTAGAGCCATGGTAGAGTGTAGTAGAGTCAAGTAGAGCCAAGTAGAGCAATGGTAGGGTGTAGTAGACACATGTAGAGGCATGGTAGAATGCAGTAGAGTCATATAGTGTCATGTACAATGGAGTAGAGCCATGGTAGAGTGTAGTAGAGTCAAGTAGAGCAAAGTAGAGTCAAGTAGAGCCATGGTAGAATGTAGTAGATTCATATAGAGTCAAGTAGAGCTATGGTAGAATGTGGTAGAGTCATGTAGTGTCAAGTAGAGGCATAGTACAATGGAGTAGAGCCATGGTAGAGTGTAGTAGAGTCAAATAGAGCCAACTAGAGCCATGCTAGAGTGTAGTAGAGTCAAGTAGATCGAAGTAGAGCCATGCTAGAGTGCAGTAGACACACGTAGAGTCAAGTAGATCCAAGTAGAGCCATGCTAGAGTGCAGTAGACACACGTAGAGTCAAGTAGAGGCATGGTGGAATGTAGTACAATCATGTAGAATCAAGTAGAGTCAAGTAGAGCAATGGTAGAATGTAGTAGAGCCAATGTAGAATGTAGTAGAGACAAGTAGAGCCAGGTAGAGCAATGGTAGGGTGTAGTAGAGTCAGGTAGAGCCATGGTAGAATGTAGTAGAGTGCAGTAGGATCAAGTAGAAGCATGGTAGAATGTAGTAGAGACAGGTAGAGCAATGCCTTGGTAGAGTGTAGTAGAATCAAGTAGAGCCAAGTAGAGCCATGCTAGAGTGTAGCAGAGTCAAGTATAGAGCAACGTAGATCCATGCTAGAGTGTAGTAGAGTCAACTAAAGCCATGTAGAGCCATGGTAGAGTGCAGTAGACTCACGTAGAGTCAAGTAGAGGCATGATGGAATGTAGTAGAGTCATGTAGAGTCAAGTAGAGGCATGGTAGAATGTAGTAGAGCGAGGTAGAGCCATGGTATTGTGTAGTAGAATTATGTAGAGTCAAGTGAAGGCATGGTAGAGTGTGGTAGAGTCAAGTAGAGCCATTGTAGAGTGTAGTAGAGCCAAGTAGAGCCATGGTAGAGTGTAGTTGAGTCAAGTAGAGTCATGTAGTGTAAAGTAGAGCCATAGTACAATGGAGTAGATCCATGGTAGAGTGCAGTGGAGTCAAGTGGAGCCATGCAAGAGTGAAGTAGAGTCAAGTAGAGAGATTATAGAATGTAGTAGAGTCATGTAAAGTCAAGTAGAGTCAAGTAGAGGCATGGTGGAATGTAGTAGAGACAGGTAGAGCCATGGAAGAGTGTAGTAGAATCAAGTAGGGTCAAGTAGAGCCATGCTAGAGTGTAGTAGAGCCAAGTGGAGTCAAGTAGAGCCATGGTACAATGTAGTAGAGTTGTGTAGAGTCAAGTAGGGGCATGGTAGAATGTAGTAGAGACAGGTAGAGTCATGGAAGAGTGTAGTAGAATCAAGTAGGGTCAAGTAGAGCCATGCTAGTGTGTAGTAGAGACAAGTAGAGCCAAGTAGAGCCATGGTAGAGTGCAGTAGAGTCATTTAGAGTCAAGTACAGTCAAGTAGAACAATGGTAGAATGTAGTATATCTACGGTAGAATGTGGTAGAGACAAGTAGAGCCAGGTAGAGCAATGGTAAAGTGTGGTGGAATCAAGTAGAGACAAGGAGAGCCATGGTAGGGTGTAGTAGAGTCAGGTAGAGCCATGGTAGAATGCAGTAGAGTGCAGTAGAATCAAGTAGAAGCATGGTAGAATGTAGTAGAGACAGGTAGAGCCATGCCTTGGTAGAGTGTAGTAGAATCAAGTAGAGCCAAGTAGAGCCATGCTAGAGTGTAGTAGAGTCAAGTATAGAGCAAAGTAGAGCCATGCTAGAGTGTAGTAGAGTCAACTAAAGCCATGTAGAGGTATGGTAGAGTGCAGTAGTCTCACGTAGAGTCAAGTAGAGGCATGATGGAATGTAGTAGAGTCATGTAGAGTCAAGTAGAGGCATGGTAGAATGTAGTAGAGCGAGGTAGAGTCATGGTATTGTGTAGTAGAATTAAGTAGAATCAAGTGAAGGCATGGTAGAGTGTGGTAGAGTCAAGTAGAGCCATGGTAGAGTGTAGTAGAGCCAAGTAGAGCCGTGGTAGAGTGTAGTTGAGTCAAGTAGAGTCATGTAGTGTAAAGTAGAGCCATAGTACAATGGAGTAAATCCATGGTAGAGTGCAGTGGAGTCAAGTGGAGCCATGCAAGAGTGAAGTAGAGTCAAGTAGAGAGATTATAGAATGCAGTAGAGTCATGTAAAGTCAAGTAGAGTCAAGTAGAGGCATGGTGGAATGTAGTAGAGACAGGTAGAGCCATGGAAGAGTGTAGTAGAATCAAGTAGGGTCAAGTAGAGCCATGCTAGAGTGTAGTAGAGCCAAGTGGAGTCAAGTAGAGCCATGGTAGAATATAGTATAGAGTCGTGTAGAGTCAAGAATGTAGTATAGACAGGTAGAGCCATGGAAGAGTGTCATAGAATCAAGTAGGGTCAAGTAGAGCCATGCTAGTGTGTAGTAGAGACAAGTAGAGCCAAGTACAGCCATGGTAGAGTGCAGTAGAGTCATGTAGAGTCAAGTAGAGTCAAGTAGAACAATGGTAGAATGTAGTAGATCCACGGTAGAATGTGGTAGAGACAAGTAGAGCCATGTAGAGGAATGGTAAAGTGTGGTGGAATCAAGTAGAGACAAGGAGAGCCATGGTAGGGTGTAGTAGAGTCAGGTTGAGCCATGGTAGAATGTACTAGAGTGCAGTAGAGTCAAGTAGAGGCATGGTAGAATGTAGTAGAGACAGGTAGAGCCATGCCATGGTAGAGTGTAGTAGAATCAAGTAGAGCCAAGTAGAACCATGGTAGTGTGGAGTAGAGTCAGGTAGAGCCACCATGGTAGAATGAAGTAGAGTCATGTAGAATCAAGTAGAGGCATAGTACAATGGAGTAGAGCCATGGTAGAATGTAATAGATTCACGTAGAGTCAAGTAGAGCCGTACTAGAGTGTAGTGAAGTCAAGTAGAGCCACGTAGAGCCATGCTAGAATGTAGCAGAGTCAAGTAGAGCCATGCTAGTGTGTAGTAGAGCCAAGTAGATCTAAGTAGCGCCATGGTAGAGTGCAGTAGAGACAAGTAGAGCCAAGTAGAGCCATCGTAGAGTGCAGTAGACTCACGTAGAGTCAAGTAGAGGCATGGTGGAGTGTAATAGAGTCAAGTAGAGGCATGGTAGAATGTAGTAGAGTGAGGTAGAGCCATTGTATTGTGTATCAGAATTAAGTAGAGTCAAGTAGAGCCATGATAGAGTGTAGTAGAGACAAGTAGAGCCATGGTAGAGTGTAGTAGAGCCAAGTAGAGCCATGGTAGAGTGTAGTTGAGTCAAGTAGAGTCGTGTATAGTGTAAAGTAGAGGCATAGTACAATGGAGTAGATCCATGGTAGAGTGCAGTGGAGTCAAGTAGAGCCATGCTAGAGTGTAGTAGAGTGAAGTAGGGTCAAGTAGAGCCATTATAGAATGTAGTAGAGTCATGTAAAGTCAAGTAGAGTCAAGTAGAGGCATGGTGGAATGTAGTAGAGACAGGTAGAGCCATTGAAGAGTGTAGTAGAATCAAGTAGGGTCAAGTAGAGCCATGCTAGGGTGTAGTAGAGCCAAGTAGAGTCAAGTAGAGCCATGGTAGAATGTAGTAAATTCGTATAGAGTCAAGTAGGGGCATGGTAGAATGTAGTAGAGACAGGTAGAGCCATGGAAGAGTGTAGTAGAATCAAGTAGGGTCAAGTAGAGCCATGCTAGAGTGTAGTACAGCCAAGTAGAGCCAACTAGAGCCATGGTATAGTGCAGTAGACTCACGTAGAGTCAAGTAGAGGCATGGTGGAATGTAGTAGAGTCATGTAGAGTCAAGTACAGTCAAGTAGAACAATGGTAGAATGTAGTAGATCCACGGTTGAATGTAGTAGAGACAAGTAGAGCCAGGTAGAGCAATGGTATAGTTTGGTGGAGTCAAGTAGAGCCAAGGAGAGCCATGGTAGGGTGTAGTACAGTCAGGTAGAGCCATGGTAGAATGTAGTAGAGTCATGTAGAGTCAAGTAGAGGCATCGTAGAATGTAGTAGAGACAGGTAGAGCCATGCCATGATAGAGTGTAGTAGAATCAAGTAGAGCCAAGTAGAGCCATGGTAGTGTGGAGTAGAGTCAGGTGGATATAGTAGAATGTAGTAGAGTCATATAGTCTCAAGTACAGGCATAGTACAATGGAGTAGAGCAATGGTAGAGTGCAGTAGAGTGAAGTAGAGCCAAGTAGAGCCATGGTGGAGTGCAGTGTAGACTCACGTAGAGTCACATAGAGGCATGGTGGAATATAGTAGGGTCATGTAGAGTCAAGTAGAGGCATGGTAGAATGTAGTAGAGCCAGGTAGAGCAATGGTATTGTGTAGTAGAATTACGTAGAGTCAAGTACAGCCATGGTAGAGTGTAGGGTAGTCAAGTAGAGCCATGGTAGAGTGTAGTAGAGCCAAGTAGAGCCATGGTAGAGTGAAGATGAGTCAAGTAGCGTCATGTAGTGTAAAGTACAGGCATAGTACAATGGAATAGATCCATGGTAGAGTATAGTAGAGTCAAGTAGAGCCAAGTAGAGCCATGCTAGAGTGTAGTAGAGTGAAGTAGAGTCAAGTACAGCAATTGTAGAATGTAGTAGAGTCATTTAAAGTCAAGTAGAGTCAAGTAGAGCCATGGTAGAATGTAGTAGAGGCATGTAGAGTCAAGTAGGGGCTCGGTAGAATGTAGTAGAGTCATGTAGAGTCAAGTACAGGCATGGTAGAATGTAGTAGAGTCATGTAGAAGCATGGTAGAATGCAGTAGAGTCATGTAGTGTAATGTACAATGGAGTAGAGCCATGGTAGACTGTAGTAGAGTCAAGTAGAGCCATGGTAGAAAGTAGTAGATTCATCTAGAGTCAAGTAGAGCTATGGTAGAATGTGATAGAGTGATGTAGTGTCAAGTAGAGGCATAGTACAATGGAGTAGAGCCATGGTAGAGTGTCGTAGAGTCAAGTAGAGCCATGGTAGAATGTGGTAGAGTCATGTAGTGTGAAGTAGAGCCATGATATACAATGGAGTAGAGCCATGCTAGTGTGTAGTAGAGTCAAGTAGAACCAAGTAGAGCCATGCTAGAGTGTAGTATAGTCAAGTAGAGCCAAGTAGAGCCATGCTAGTGTGTAGTAGAGTCAAGTAGAGCCAAGTAGAGCCATGCTAGATTGTAGTACAGACAAGTAGATCCAACTAAAGCCATGCTAGAGTGCAGTAGCCACACGTAGAGTCAAGTATAAGCATGGTGGAATGTAGTAGAGTCATGTAGAGTCAAGTAGAGTCAAGTAGAGCAATGGTAGAATGTAGTAGAGACAAGTAGAGCCAGGTAGAGCAATGGTATAGTGTAGTGGAGTCAAGTAGAGCCAAGGAGAGCCATGGTAGGGTGTAGTAGAGTCAGGTAGAGCCATGGTAGAATATAGTACAGTCATGTAGTGTCAAGTAGAGGCATAGTACAATGGAGTATACCATGGTAGAGTGTCGTAGAGTCAAGTAGAGCCAAGTAGAGCCTTGCTAGAGTGTAGTAGAGTCAAGGAGATCCAAGTAGAGCCATGCTAGAGTGCAGTAGACACACGTAGAGTCAAGTAGAGGCATGGTGGAATGTAGTAGAGTCATCTAGAGTCAAGTAGAGTCAAGTAGAGCAATGGTAGAATGTAGTAGAGCCATGGTAGAATGTAGTAGAGACAAGTACAGTAGAGTCAAGTAGAGTCAAGTAGAGACATGGTAGAATGTAGTAGAGTGCAGTAGAGCCAAGGAGAGCCATGGTAGGGTGTAGTAGAGTCAGGTAGAGCCATGATAGAATGTAGTAGAGTGCAGTAGACTTAAGTAGAAGCATGGTAGAATGTAGCAGAGACAGGTAGAGCCATGCCATGGTAGAGTGTAGTATAGAATCAAGTAGAGCCAAGTAGAGCCATGGTAGTGTGGAGTAGAGTCAGGTAGAACCATGGTAGAATATAGTAGAGTCATGTAGAGCCATGCCTTTGTAGAGTGTCGTAGAGTCAAGTAGAACCAAGTAGAGCCTTGCTAGAGTGTAGTAGAGTCAAGTAGATCCAAGTAGAGCCATGCTAGAGTGCAGTAGACACACGTAGAGTCAAGTAGAGGCATGGTGGAATGTAGTAGAGTCATGTAGAGTCAAGTAGAGTCAAGTAGAGCAATGGTAGAATGTAGTAGAGCCATGGTAGAATGTAGTAGAGACAAGTAGAGCCAGATAGAGCAATGGTATAGCATAGTGGAGTCAAGTAGAGCCAAGGAGAGCCATGGTAGGGTGTAGTAGAGTCAGGTAGAGCCATGGTAGAATGTAGTAGAGTGCATTAGAGTCAAGTAGAGGCATGGTAGAATGTAGTAGAGACAGGTAGAGCCATGCCTTTGTAGAGTGTAGTAGAATCAAGTAGAGCCAAGTAGAGTCATGCTAGAGTGTAGTAGAGTCAAGTAGAGCCACATAGAGCCATGCTAGAGTGTAGTAGAGTCATGTAGAGTCAAGTATAGAGCCACGGTAGAATGTAGTAGAGTCATGTAGAGTAAAATAGAGGCATGGTAGAATGTAGTACAGACAAGTAGCAATGATAGAGTGTAGTAGAATCAAGTAAAGTCAAGGAGAGCCATGGTAGGGTGTAGTAGAGTCATTTAGACCCATGGTAGAATGCAGTAGAGTCATGTAGTGTCAGGAACAATGGAGTAGATCCATGGTAGAGTGTAGTAGAGTCATGTAGAGTCAAGTAGAGGCATGGTAGAATGTAGTAAAGACAGGTAGAGCCATACCATGGTACAGTGTAGTAGAATAAAGTAGAGCCAAGTAGAGCCATGGTAGTGTGGAGTAGAGCCAGTTAGAGCGATGGTAGAATGAAGTAGAGTCATGAAGTGTCAAGTAGAGGCAGAGTACAATGGAGTAGAGGCATAGTACAATGGAGTAGAGCCATGGTAGAATGTAATAGAGTCACGTAGAGCCAAGTAGAGCCGTGTTAGAGTGTAGTAGAGTCAAGTAGAGCCACGTAGAGCCATACTAGAGTGCAGTAGAGTCAAATAGAGCCCAGTACAGCCATTGAAGAGTGCAGTAGACTCACGTAGAGTCAAGTAGAGGCATGATGGAATGTAGTAGAGTCATGTAGAGTCAAGTAGAGGCATGGTAGTATGTAGTAGAGCCAGGTAGAGCCATGTTATTGTGTAGTAGAATTAAGTAGAGTCAAGTAGAGCCATCGTAGAGTGTAGTAGAGTCAAGTAGAGCCATGGTAGAGTGTAGTAGAGCCAAGTAGAGCCATGGTAGAGTGTAGTTGAGTGAAGTAGAGTCATGAAGTGTAAAGTAGAGGCATAGTACAATGGAGTAGATCCATGGTAGAGTGCAGTGGAGTCAAGTAGAGCCATGCTAGAGTGTAGTAGAGTCAAGTAGAGTCAAGTAGAGCCATTATAGAATGTAGTAGAGTCATGTAAAGTCAAGTAGAGTCAAGTAGAGGCATGGTGGAATGTAGTAGAGACAGGTGGAGCCATGGAAGAGTGTATTAGAATCAAGTAGGGTCAAGTAGAGTCGTGCTAGAGTGTAGTAGAGCCAAGTAGAGTCAAGTAGAGCCATGGTAGAATGTAGTAGAGTCGTGTAGAATCAAGTAGGGCCATGGAAGAATGTAGTAGAGACAGGTAGAGCCATGGAAGAGTGTAGTAGAATCAAGTAGGGTCAAGTAGAGCCATGCTACAGTGCAGTAGAGACAAGTAGAGCGAAGTAGAGCCATGGTAGAGTGCAGTAGACTCACGTAGAGTCAAGTAGAGGCATGGTGGAATGTAGTAGAATCATGTAGAGTCAAGTAGAGTCACGTAGAACAATGGTAGAATGTAGTAGATCCACGGTAGAATGTAGTAGAGACAAGTAGAGCAAGGTAGAGGAATGGTATCGTGTGGTGGAGTCATGTAGAGCCAAGGAGAGCCATGGTAGGGTGTAGTAGAGTCAGGTAGTGCCATGGTAGAATGAAGTAGAGTGAAGTAGAGTCAAGTAGAGGCATGGTAGCATGTAGTAGAGACAGGTAGAGCCATTCCATGGTAGAGTGTAGTAGAATCAAGTAGAGCCATGGTAGTGTTGAGTAGAGTCAGGTGGATATGGTAGAATCTAGTAGAGTCATATAGTCTCAAGTAGAGGGATAGTACAATGGAGTAGAGCCATGGTAGAGTGTAGTAGAGTCAAGTAGAGCCAAGTAGAGCAACGGTAGGACGTAGTAGACACATGTAGAGGCATGGTAGAATGCAGTAGAGTCATGTAGTGTCATGTACAATGGAGTAGAGCCATGGTAGAGTGTAGTAGAGTCAAGTAGAGCAAAGTAGAGTCAAGTAGAGCCATGGTAGAATGTAGAAGATTAATATAGAGTCAAGTAGAGCTATGGTAGAATGTGGTAGAGTCATGTAGTGTCAAGTAGAGGCATAGTACAATGAAGTAGAGCCATGGTAGAGTGTAGTACAGTAAAATAGAGCCAAGTAGAGCCATCCTAGAGTGTAGTAGAGTCAAGTAGAGCCAAGTAGAGCCATGCTAGAGTGTAGTAGAGTCAAGTAGATCCAAGTAGAGCCATGCTAGAGTGCAATAGCCACACGTAGAGTCAAGTAAAGGCATGGTGGAATGTAGTAGAGTCATGTAGAGTCAAGTAGAGTCAAGTAGAACAATGGTAGAATGTAGTAGAGCCATGGTAGAATGTAGTAGAGACAAGTAGAGCCAGGTAGAGCAATGGTATAGTGTAGTGGAGTCAAGTAAAGCCAAGCAGAGCCATGGTAGGGTATAGTAGAGTCAGGTAGAGCCATGGTAGAATGTAGTAGAGTGCAGTAGAGTCACGTAGAGGCATGGTAGAATGTAGTAGAGACAGGTAGAGCCATGCCATGGTAGAGTGTAGTAGAATCAAGTAGAGCCAAGTAGAGCCATAGTAGTGTGGAGTAGAGTCAGGTAGAGCCATGATACAATATAGTAGAGTCATGTAGTGTCAAGTAGAGGCATAGTACAATGGAGTATACCATGGTAGAGTGTAGTAGAGTCAAGTAGAGCCAAGTAGAGCCATGCTAGAGTGTAGTAGAGTCAAGTAGATCCAAGTAGAGCCATACTAGAATGCAGTAGACGCACGTAGAGTCAAGTAGAGGCATGGTGGAATGTAGTAGAATCATATAGAATCAAGTAGAGTGAAGTAGAGCAATGGTAGAATGTAGTAGAGCCAATGTAGAATGTAGTAGAGACAAGTAGAGCCAGGTAGAGCAATGGTTTAGTGTAGTGGAGTCTAGTAGAGCCAAGGAGAGCCATGGTAGGGTGTAGTAGAGTCAGGTAGAGCCATGGTAGAATGTAGTAGAGTGCAGTAGAATCAAGTAGAAGCATGGTAGAATGTAGTAGAGACAGGAAGAGCCATGCCTTCGTAGAGTGTAGTAGAATCAAGTAGAGCCAAGTAGAGCCATGCTAGAGTGTAGTAGAGTCAAGTATAGAGCAACGTAGAGCCATGCTAGAGTGTAGTAGAGTCAACTAAAGCCATGTAGATCCATGGTAGAGTGCAGTAGACTCACGTAGAGTCAAGTAGAGGCATGATGGAATGTAGTAGAGTCATGCAGAGTCAAGTAGAGGCATGGTAGAATGTAGTAGAGCGAGGTAGATCCATGGTATTGTGTAGTAGAATTAAGTAGAGTCAAGTGAAGGCATGGTAGAGTGTAGTACAGTCAAGTAGAGCCATGGTAGAGTGTAGTAGAGCCAAGTAGAGCCATGGTAGTGTGTAGTTGAGTCAAGTAGAGTCATGTAGTGTAAAGTAGAGCCATAGTACAATGGAGTAGATCCATGGTAGAGTGCAGTGGAGTCAAGTGGAGCCATGCAAGAGTGAAGTAGAGTCAAGTAGAGAGATTATAGAATGCAGTAGAGTCATGTAAAGTCAAGTAGAGTCAAGTAGAGGCATGGTGGAATGTAGTAGAGACAGGTAGAGCCATGGAAGAGTGTAGTAGAATCAAGTAGGGTCAAGTACAGCCATGCTAGAGTGTAGTAGAGCCAAGTGGAGTCAAGTAGAGCCATGGTAGAATGTAGTAGAGTCGTGTAGAGTCAAGTAGGGGCATGGTAGAATGTATTATAGACAGGTAGAGCCATGGAAGAGTGTAGTAGAATCAAGTAGGGTGAAGTAGAGCCATGCAAGAGTGTAGTAGAGCCAAGTGGAGTCAAGTAGAGCCATGGTAGAATGTAGTAGAGTCGTGTAGAGTCAAGTAGGGGCATGGTAGAATGTAGTATAGACAGGTAGAGCCATGGAAGAGTGTAGTAGAATCAAGTAGGGTCAAGTAGAGCCATGCTAGTGTGTAGTAGAGACAAGTAGAGCCAAGTAGAGCCATGGTAGAGTGCAGTAGAGTCCTGTAGACTCAAGTAGAGTCAAGTAGAACAATGGTAGAATGTAGTAGATCCACGGTAGAATGTGGTAGAGACAAGTAGAGCCAGGTAGAGCAATGGTAAAGTGTGGTGGAATCAAGTAGAGACAAGGTGAGCCATGGTAGGGTGTAGTAGAGTCAGGTAGAGCCATGGTAGAATGTAGTAGAGTGCAGTAGAGTCAAGTAGAGGCATGGTAGAATGTAGTAGAGACAGGTAGAGCCATGCCATGGTAGAGTGTAGGAGAAACAAGTAGAGCCAAGTTGAGCCATGCTAGAGTGTAGTAGAGTAAGGTCGTAGAATGTAGTAGAGTCATATAGTCTCAAGTAGAGGCATAGTACAATGGAGAAGACCCATGGTAGAGTGTAGTAGAGTCAAGTAGAGACAAGTAGAGCCATGGTGGAGTACAGTATAGACTCATGTAGAGTCACATAGAGGCATGGTGGAATGTAGTAGGGTCATGTAGAGTCAAGTAGAGGCATGGTAGAATGTAGTAGAGCCAGGTAGAACCATGGTATTGTGTAGTAGAATTATGTAGAGTCAAGTAGAGCCATGGTAGAGTGTAGTAGTGTCAAGTAGAGCCATGGTAGAGTGTAGTAGAGCCAAGTAGAGCCATGGTAGTGTGAAGTTGAGTCAAGTAGAGTCATGTGGTGTAATGTAGAGGCATAGTACAATGGAATAGATCCATGGTAGAGTGTAGTAGAGTCAAGTAGAGCCAAGTAGAGCCATGCTAGAGTGTAGTAGAGTGAAGTAGAGTCAAGTAGAGCCATTGTAGAATGTAGTAGAGGCATGTAGAGTCAAGTAGGGGCACGGTAGAATGTAGTAGAGTCATGTACAGTCAAGTAGAGGCATAGTAGAATGTAGTATAGACAGGTAGAGCCATGGTAGAGTGTAGTAGAGTTAAGTATAGCCAAGTAGAGCCATGCTACAGTGTAGTAGAGTCAAGTAGAGTCAAGTATAGTCATGTAAAGTGAAGTAGAGTCAAGTAGAGCAATCGTAGAATGTAGTAGAGCCATGGTAGAATGTAGTAAAGACAAGTAGTGCAGATAGAGCAATGGTATAGCGTAGTGGAGTCAAGTAGAGCCAAGGAGAGCCATGGTAGGGTGTAGTAGAGTCAGGTAGAGCCATGGTAGAATGTAGTAGAGTGCAGTAGACTCAAGTAGAGGCATGGTAGAATGAAGTAGAGACAGGTAGACCCATGCCTTTGTAGAGTGTAGTAGAATCAAGTAGAGCCAAGTAGAGTCATGCTACAGTGTAGTAGAGTCAAGTAGAGCCACGTAGAGCCATGCTAGTGTGTAGTAGACTCACGTAGAGTCAAGTAGAGGCATGATGGAATGTAGTAGAGTCATGTAGAGTCAAGTAGAGGCATGGTAGTATGTAGTAAAGCCAGGTAGAGCCATGGTATTGTGTAGTAGAATTAAGTAGAGTCAAGTAAAGGCATGGTAGACTGTAGTACAGTCAAGTAGAGCCATGGTAGAGTGTAGTAGAGCCAAGTAGAGCCATGGTAGAGTGTAATTGAGTCAAGTAGACTCATGTAGTGTAAAGTAGAGGCATAGTACAATGGAGTAGATCCATGGTAGAGTGCAGTGGAGTCAAGTAGAGCCATGCTACAGTGTAGTAGAGTCAAGTAGAGTCAAGTAGAGCCATTATAGAATGTTATAGACTCATGTAAAGTCAAGTAGAGTCAAGTAGAGGCATGGTGGTATGTAGTAGAGACAGGTAGAGCCATGGAAGAGTGTAGTAGAATCAAGTAGGGTCAAGTAGAGTCATGCTAGAGTGTAGTAGAGCCAAGTGGAGTCAAGTAGAGCCATAGTAGAATGTAGTAGAGTCGTGTAGAGTCAAGTAGGTGCATGGTAGAATGTAGTAGAGACAGGTAGAGCCATGGAAGAGTGTAGTAGAATCAAGTAGGGTCAAGTAGAGCCATGCTAGTGTGTAGTAGAGCCACGTAGAGCCAAGTAGAGCCATGGTACAGTGCAGTAGACTCACGTAGAGTCAAGTAGAGGCATGGTGGAATGTAGTAGAGTCATGTAGAGTCAAGTAGAGTCAAGTAGAACAATGGTAGAATGTAGTAGATCCACGGTTGAATGTAGTAGAGACAAGTAGAGCCAGGTAGAGGAATGGTATAGTTTGGTGGAGTCAAGTAGAGCCAAGGAGAGCCATGGTAGGGTGTAGTAGAGTCAAGTAGAGGCATGGTAGAATGTAGTAGAGACAGGTAGAGCCATGCCATGGTAGAGTGTAGTAGAATCAAGTAGAGTCAAGTATAGCCATATGGTAGTGTGGAGTAGAGTTAGGTGGATATGGTAGAATGTAGTAGAGTCATATAGTGTCAAGTAGAGGCATAGTACAATGGAGTAGAGCCATGGTAGAGTGTAGTAGAGTCAAGTAGAGCCAAGTAGAGCCATGGTGGAGTGCAGTATAGACTCATGTAGAGTCACATAGAGGTATGGTGGAGTGTAGTAGGGTCATGTAGAGTCAGGTAGAGCCATGGTACAATGTAGTAGAGTGCAGTAGAATCAAGTAGAAGCATGGTAGAATGTAGTAGAGACAGGTAGAGCCATGCCTTGGTAGAGTGTAGTAGAATCAAGTAGAGCCAAGTAGAGCCATGCTAGAGTGTAGTAGACTCAAGTATAGAGCAACGTAGAGCCATGCTAGAGTGTAGTAGAGTCAACTAAAGCCATGTAGAGCCATGGTACAGTGCAGTAGACTGACGTAGAGTCAAGTAGAGGCATGATGGAATGTAGTAGAGTCATCTAGAGTCAAGTAGAGGCATGGTAGAATGTAGTAGAGCGAGTTAGAGCCATGGTATTGTGTAGTAGAAGTAAGTAGAGTCAAGTGAAGGCATGGTAGAGTGTGGTAGAGTCAAGTAGAGCCATGGTAGAGTGTAGTAGACCCAAGTAGATCCATGGTAGAGTGTAGTTGAGTCAAGTAGAGTCATGTAGTGTAAAGTAGAGCCATAGTACAATGGAGTAGATCCATGGTAGAGTGTAGTGGAGTCAAGTGGAGCCATGCAAGAGTGAAGTAGAGTCAAGTAGAGAGATTATAGAATGCAGTAGAGTCATGTAAAGTCAAGTAGAGTCAAGTAGAGGCATGGTGGAATGTAGTAGAGGCAGGTAGAGCCATGGAAGAGTGTAGTAGAATCAAGTAGGGTCAAGTAGAGCCATGCTAGAGTGTAGTAGAGCCAAGTGAAGTCAAGTAGAGCCATGGTAGAATGTAGTAGAGCCGTGTAGAGTCAAGCAGGGGCATGGTAGAATGTAGTATAGACAGGTAGAGCCAGGGAAGAGTGTAGTAGAATCAAGTAGGGTCAAGTAGAGCCATGCTAGAGTGTAGTAGAGCCAAGTGGAGTCAAGTAGAGCCATGGTAGAATGTAGTAGAGCCGTGTAGAGTCAAGCAGGGGCATGGTAGAATGTAGTATAGACAGGTAGAGCCATGGAAGAGTGTACTAGAATCAAGTAGGGTCAAGTAGAGCCATGCTAGTGTGTAGTAGAGACATGGAGAGCCAAGTACAGCCATGGTAGAGTGCAGTAGAGTCATGTAGAGTCAAGTAGAGTCTAGTAGAACAATGGTAGAATGTAGTAGATCGACGGTAGAATGTGGTAGAGACAAGTAGAGCCAGGTAGAGCAATGTTAAAGTGTGGTGGAATCAAGTAGAGACAAGGAGAGCCATGGTAGGGTGTAGTAGAGTCAGGTAGAGCCATGGTAGAATGTAGTAGAGTGAAGTAGAGTCAAGTAGAGGCATGGTAGAATGTAGTAGAGACAGGTAGAGCCATGCCATGGTATAGTGTGGTGGAATCAAGTAGAGACAAGGAGAGCCATGGTAGGGTGTAGTAGAGTCAGCTAGAGCCATGGTATAATGTAGTAGAGTGCAGTAGAGTCAAGTAGAGGCATGGTAGAATGTAGTAGAGTCGTGTAGAGTCAAGTAGGGGCATGGTAGAATGTAGTAGAGACAGGTAGAGCCATGGAAGAATGTAGTAGAGCCAAGTAGAGCCATGGTATAGTGCAGTAGACTCACGTAGAGTCAAGTAGAGGCATGGTGGAATGTAGTAGAGTCATGTTGAGTCAAGTAGAGTCAAGTAGAACAATGGTAGAATGTAGTATATCCACGGTAGAATGTGGTAGAGACAAGTACAGCCAGGTAGAGCAAAGGTATAGTGTGTTGGAGTCAAGTAGAGCCAAGGAAAGCCATGGTAGGGTGTAGTAGAGTCAGGTAGAGCCATGGTAGAATGTAGTAGAGTGCAGTAGAGTCAAGTAGAGGCATGGTAGAACGTAGCAGAGACAGCTAGAGCCATGCCTTGGTAGAGTGTAGTAGAATCAAGTAGAGCCAAGTAGAGTCATGCTAGAGTGTAGTAGAGTCAAGTAGAGCCACGTAGAGCCATGCTAGAGTGTAGTAGAGTCAACTAGAGCCATGTAGAGCCATGGTAGAGTGCAGTAGACTCACGTAGAGTCAAGTAGAGGCATGTTGGAATGAAGTAGAGTCATGTAGTGTCAAGTAGAGTCATGGTAGAATGTAGTAGAGTCAGGTAGAGCCATGGTATTGTGTAGTAGAATTAAGTCGAGTCAAGTAAAGGCATGGTAGAGTGTAGTAGAGTCAGGTAGAGCCATGGTAGAGTGTAGTAGAGCCAAGTAGAGCCATGGTAGAGTGTAGTTGAGTCAAGTAGAGTCATGTAGTGCAAAGTAGAGGCATAGTACAATGGAGCAGATCCATGGTAGAGTGCAGTGGAGTCAAGTAGAGCCATGCTAGAGTAAAGCAGAGTGAAGTAGAGTCAAGTAGAGTCATTATAGAATGTAGTAGAGTCGTGTAGAGTCAAGTAGGGGCATGGTAGAATGTAGTAGAGACAGGTAGAGCCATGGAAGAGTGTAGTAGAATCAAGTAGGGTCAAGTAGAGCCAAGCTAGTGTGTAGTAGAGCCAAGTAGAGCCAAGTAGAGCCATGGTAGAGTGCAGTAGACTCACGTAGAGTCAAGTAGAGGCATGGTGGAATGTAGTAGAGTCATGTAGAGTCAAGTAGAGTCAAGTAGAACAATGGTAGAATGTAGTAGATCCACGGTTGAATGTAGTAGAGACAAGTAGAGCCAGGTAGAGGAATGGTATAGTTTGGTGGAGTCAAGTAGAGCCAAGGAGAGCCATGGTAGGGTGTAGTACAGTCAGGTAGAGCCATAGTAGAATGTAGTAGAGTCATGTAGAGTCAAGTAGAGGCATGGTAGAATGTAGTAGAGACAGGTAGAGCCATGCCATGGTAGAGTGTAGTAGAATCAAGTAGAGTCAAGTAGAGCCATATGGTAGTGTGGAGTAGAGTCAGGTGGATATGGTAGAATGTAGTAGAGTCATATAGTGTCAAGTAGAGGCATAGTACAATGGAGTAGAACCATGGTAGAGTGTAGTAGAGTCAAGTACAGCCAAGTAGAGCCATGGTGGAGTGCAGTATAGACTCATGTAGAGTCACATAGAGGTATGGTGGAGTGTAGTAGGGTCATGTAGATTCAAGTAGAGGCATGGTGGAATGTAGTAGTGCCAGGTAGAGCCATAGTATTGTGTAGTAGAATTACATAGAGTAAAGTAGAGCCATGGTAGAGTGTAGTAGAGTGAAGTAGAGCCATGGTAGAGTGTAGTAGAGTGAAGTAGAGCCATGGTAGAGTGTAGTAGAGCCAAGTAGAGCCATGGTAGAGTGAAGTTGAGTGAAGTAGAGTCATATAGTGTAAAGTAGAGGCATAGTACAATGGAATAGATCCATGGTAGAGTGTAGTAGAGTCAAGTAGAGCCATGCTAGAGTGTAGCAGAGTGAAGTAGAGTCAAGTAGAGCTATGGTAGAATGTAGTAGAGGCATGTAGAGTCAAGTAGGCGCACGGTAGAATATAGTAGAGTCATGTACAGTCAAGTAGAGGCATAATAGAATGTAGTAGGGACAGGTAGAGCCATGGTAGAGTGCAGTAGAATCAAGTAGAGTCAAGTAGAGCAATGGTAGGATGTAGTAGAGTCATGTAGAGGCATGGTAGAATTCAGTAGAGTCATGTAGTGTCATGTACAATGGAGTAGAGCCATGGTAGATTGTAGTAGAGTCAAGTAGAGCAAAGTAGTGTCAAGTAGAGCCATGGTAGAATGTAGTAGATTCATATAGAGTCAAGTAGAGCTATGGTAGAATGTGGTAGAGTCATGTAGTGTCAAGTAGAGGCATAGTACAATGGAGTAGAGCCATGGTAGAGTGTAGTAGAGTCAAGTAGAGCCAAGTAGAGCCATGCTAGAGTGTAGTACAGTCAAGTAGATCCAACTAAAGCCATGCTAGGGTGCAGTAGACTCACGTAGAGTCAAGTATAGTCATGTAGAGTCAAGTAGAGTCAAGTAGAGCAATGGTAGAATGTAGTAGAGCCATGGTAGAATGTAGTAGAGACAAGTAGAGCCAGGTAGAGCAATTGTATAGTGTAGTGGAGTCAAGTAGAGCCAAGGAGAGCCATGGTAGGGTGTAGTAGAGTCAGGTAGAGCCATGGTAGAATGTAGTGGAGCCATGGTAGAATGTAGTAGAGCCATGGTAGAATGTAGTAGAGACAAGTAGAGCCAGGTAGAGCAATGGTATAGTGTAGTGGAGTCAAGTAGAGCCAAGGAGAGCCATGGTAGGGTGTAGTAGAGTCGTGTAGAGTCAAGTAGGGGCATGGTAGAATGTAGTAGAGACAGGTAGAGCCATGGAAGAGTGTAGTAGAGTCAAGTAGGGTTAAGTAGAGCCATGCTAGTGTGTAGTAGAGCCAAGTAGAGCCAAATAGAGCCATTGTAGAGTGCAGTAGAGTCATGTAGAGTCAAGTACAGTCAAGTAGAACAATGGTAGAATGTAGTAGATCCACGGTAGAATGTAGTAGAGACAAGTACAGCCAGGTAGAGGAATGGTATAGTTTGGTGGAGTCAAGTAGAGCCAAGGAGAGCCATGGTAGGGTGTAGTAGAGTCAGGTAGAGCCATGGTAGAATGTAGTAGAGCCATGTAGAGTCAAGTAGAGGCATGGTAGAATGTAGTAGAGACAGGTAGAGCCATGCCATGGTAGAATGTCAAGTAGAGCCATATGATAGTGTGGAGTAGAGTCAGGTGGATATGGTAGAATGTAGTAGAGTCATATAGTGTCAAGTAGAGGCATAGTACAATGGAGTAGAGCCATGGTAGAGTGTAGTAGAGTCAAGTAGAGCCAAGTAGAGCCATGGTGGAGTGCAGTATAGACTCACGTAGAGTCACATAGAGGTATGGTGGAGTGTAGTAGGGTCCTGTAGAGTCAAGTAGAGGCATGGTGGAATGTAGTAGAGCCAGGTAGAGCCATGGTATTGTGTAGAAGAATTACGTAGAGTAAAGTAGAGCCATGGTAGAGTGTAGTAGAGTGAAGTAGAGCCATGGTAGAGTGTAGTAGAGCCAAGTAGAGCCATGGTAGAGCGAAGTTGAGCGAAATAGAGTCATGTAGTGTAAAGTATAGAGGCATAGTACAATGGAATAGATCCATGGTAGAGTGTAGTAGAGTCAAGTAGAGCCATGCTAGAGTGTAGTAGAGTGAAGTAGAGTGAAGTAGAGTCAAGTAGAGCCATGGTAGTATGTAGTAGAGGCATGTAGAGTCAAGTAGGGGCACGGTAGAATGTAGTAGAGTCATGTAGAGTCAAGTAGAGCCATGGTAGAGTGTAGTAGAGCCAAGTAGAGCCAAGGTAAAGTGAAGTTGAGTCAAGTAGAGTCATGTAGTGTAAAGTAGAGGCATAGTACAATGGAATAGATCCATGGTAGAGTGTAGTAGAGTCAAGTAGAGCCATGCTAGAGTGTAGTAGAGTCAAGTAGAGTCAAGTAGAGCCATGGTAGAATATAGTAGAGTCATGTACAGTCAAGTAGAGGCATAATAGAATGTAGTAGAGACAGGTAGAGCAATGGTAGAGTGCAGTAGAATCAAGTAGAGTCAAGTAGAGCAATGGTAGGATGTAGTAGAGTCATGTAGAGGCATGGTAGAATGCAGTAGAGTCATGTAGTGTCATGTACAATTGAGTAGAGCCATGGTAGAGTGTAGTAGAGACAAGTAGAGCAAAGAAGTGTCAAGTAGAGCCATGGTAGAATGTAGTAGATTCATATAGAGTCAAGTAGAGCTATGGTAGAATGTGGTTGAGTCATGTAGTGTCAAGTAGAGGCATAGTACAATGGAGTAGAGCCATGGTAGAGTGTAGTAGAGTCAAGTAGAGCCAAGTAGAGCCATGCTAGAGTGTAGTACAGTCAAGTAGATCCAACTAAAGCCATGCTAGGGTGCAGTAGACTCACGTAGAGTCAAGTATAGTCATATAGAGTCAAGTAGAGTCAAGTAGAGCAATGGTAGAATGTAGTAGAGCCATGGTAGAATGTAGTAGAGACAAGTAGAGCCAGGTAGAGCAATTGTATAGTGTAGTGGAGTCA
Organism: Agelas oroides; assembly: GCA_949130485.1. Classification (NCBI taxonomy): domain Eukaryota; kingdom Metazoa; phylum Porifera; class Demospongiae; order Agelasida; family Agelasidae; genus Agelas; species Agelas oroides. Next base: position 6,550,749 of record OX422184.1, on the reverse strand, counting down.
AGTAGAGCCAAGGAGAGCCATGGTAGTGTGTAGTAGAGTCAGGTAGAGCCATGGTAGAATGTAGTAGAGCCATGGTAGAATGTAGTAGAGACAAGTAGAGCCAGGTAGAGCAATGGTATAGTGTAGCGGAGTCAAGTAGATCCAAGGAGAGCCATGGTAGGGTGTAGTAGAGTCGTGTAGAGTCAAGTACGGGCATGGTAGAATGTAGTAGAGACAGGTAGAGCCATGGAAGAGTGTATTAGAATCAAGTAGGGTCAAGTAGAGCTATTCTAGTGTGTAGTAGAGCCAAGTAGAGCCAAGTAGAGCCATGGTAGAGTGCAGTAGAGTCATGTAGAGTCAAGTAGAGTCAAGTAGAACAATGGTAGAATGTAGTAGATCCACGGTAGAATGTAGTAGAGACAAGTAGAGCAAGGTCTAGCAATGGTATAGTGTGGTGGAATCAAGTAGAGCCAAGTAGAGCCATGGTAGGGTGTAGTAGAGTCAGGTAGAGCCATGGTAGAATGTAGTAGAGTCATGTAGAGTCTTGTAGAGGCATGGTAGAATGTAGTAGAGACAGGTAGAGCCATGCCATGGTAGAGTGTAGGAGAATCAAGTAGAGCCAAGTAGAGCCATGGTAGTATGGAGTAGAGGAAAGTGGATATGGTAGAATATAGTAGAGTCATATAGTCTCAAGTACAGGCATAGTACAATGGAGAAGAGCCATGGTAGAGTGTAGTAGAGTCAAGTAGAGTCAAGTAGAGCCATGGTGGAGTACAGTATAGACTCATGTAGAGTCACATAGAGGCATGGTGGAATGTAGTAGGGTCATGTAGAGTCAAGTAGAGGCATGGTAGAATGTAGTAGAACCAGGTAGAACCATGGTATTGTGTAGTAGAATTACGTAGAGTCAAGTAGAGCCATGGTAGAGTGTAGTAGAGTCAAGTAGAGCCATGGTAGAGTGCAGTAGAGCCAAGTAGAGCCATGGTAGAGTGAAGTTGAGTCAAGTAGAGTCATGTGGTGTAAAGTAGAGGCATAGTACAATGGAATAGATCCATGGTAGAGTGTAGTAGAGTCAAGTAGAGCCAAGTAGAGCCATTCTAGAGTGTAGTAGAGTGAAGTAGAGTCAAGTACAGCCATTGTAGAATGTAGTAGAGGCATGTAGAGTCAAGTAGGGGCACGGTAGAATGTAGTAGAGTCATGTACAGTCAAGTAGAGGCATAGTAGAATGTAGTAGACACAGGTAGAGCCATGGTAGAGTGCAGTAGAATCAAGTAGAGTCAAGTAGAGCAATGGCAGGATGTAGTAGAGTCATATAGTGTCATGTACAATGGAGTAGAGCCATGGTAGAGTGTAATAGAGTTAAGTAGAGCCAAGTAGAGCCATGCTACAGTGTAGTAGAGTCAAGTAGAGTCAAGTATAGTCATGTAGAGTCAAGTAGAGTCATGTAGAGCAATGATAGAATGTAGTAGAGCCATGGTAGAATGTAGTAGAGACAAGTAGAGCCAGATAGAGCAATGGTATAGCGTAGTGGAGTCAAGGAGAGCCAAGGAGAGCCATGGTAGGGTGTAGTAGAGTCAGGTAGAGCCATGGTAGAATGTAGTAGAGGCATGGTAGAATGAAGTAGAGACAGGTAGAGCCATGCCTTTGTAGAGTGTAGTACAATCAAGTAGAGCCAAGTAGAGTCATGCTAGAGTGTAGTAGAGTCAAGTAGAGCCACGTAGAGCCATTCTAGTGTGTAGTAAACTCACGTAGAGTCAAGTAGAGGAATGATGGAATGTAGTAGAGTCATGTAGAGTCAAGTAGAGGCATGGTAGAATGTAGTAGAGCCAGGTAGAGCCATGGTATTGTGTAGTAGAATTAAGTAGAGTCAAGTGAAGGCATGGTAGAGTGTAGTAGAGTCAAGTAGAGCCATGGTAGAGTGTAGAAGAGCCAAGTAGAGCCATGGTAGAGTGTAGTTGAGTCAAGTAGAGTCATATAGTGTAAAGATGAGGTATAGTACAATGGAGTACATCGATAGTAGAGTGCAGTGGAGTCAAGTAGAGCCAAGCTAGAGTGTAGTAGAGTGAAGTAGAGTCAAGTAGAGCCATTATAGAATGAAGTAGAGTCATGTAAAGTCAAGTAGAGTCAAGTAGAGGCATGGTGGAATGTAGTAGAGACAGGTAGAGCTATGGAAGAGTGTAGTAGAATCAAGTAGGGTCAAGTAGAGCCATGCTAGAGTGTAGTAGAGCCAAGTGGAGTCAAGTAGAGCCATGGTAGAATGTAGTAGAGTCGTGTAGAGTCAAGTAGGGGCATGGTAGAATGTAGTAGAGACAGGTAGAGCCATGGAAGAATGTAGTAGAGCCAAGTAGAGCCAAGTAGAGCCATGGTATAGTGCAGTAGACTCATGTAGAGTCAATTAGAGTCAAGTAGAACAATGGTAGAATGTATAGATCCACGGTAGAATGTAGTAGAGACAAGTAGAGCCAGGTAGAGCAATGGTATAGTGTTGTGGAGTCAAGTAGAGCCAAGGAAAGCCATGGTAGGGTGTAGTAGAGTCAGTTAGAGCCATGGTAGAATGTAGTAGAGTGCAATAGAGTCAAGTAGAGGCATGGTAGAATGTAGTAGAGACAGGTAGATCCATGCCTTGGTAGAGTGTAGTAGAATCAAGTAGAGCCAAGTAGAGCCATGCTAGAGTGTAGTAGAGTCAAGTAGAGCCACGTAGAGCCATGCTAGAGTGTAGTAGACTCAACTATAGCCATGTAGAGCCATGGTAGAGTGCAGTAGACTCACGTACAGTCAAGTAGAGGCATGTTGGAATGAAGTAGAGTCATGTAGTGTCAAGTAGATTCATGGTAGAATGTAGTAGAGCCAGGTAAAGCCATGGTATTGTGTAGTAGAATTAAGTCGAGTCAAGTAAAGGCATGGTAGAGTGTAGTAGAGTCAGGTAGAGCCATGGTAGAGTGTAGTAGAGCCAAGTAGAGCCAAGGAGAGCCATGGTATAGGGTGTAGTAGAGTCAGGTAGAGCCATGGTAGAATGTAGTAGAGTGCAGTAGAGTCAAGTAGAGGCATGATAGAATGTAGTAGAGACAGGTAGAGCCATGCAATGGTAGAGTGTAGTAGAATCAAGCAGAACCAAGTAGAGCCATAGTAGTGTGGAGTAGAGTCAGGTAGAGCCATGGTAGAATATAGTACAGTCATGTAGTGTCAAGTAGAGGCATAGTACAATGGAGTATACCATGGTAGAGTGTAGTAGAGTCAAGTAGAGCCAAGTAGAGCCATGCTAGAGTGTAGTACAGTCAAGTAGATCCAACTAAAGCCATGCTAGGGTGCAGTAGACTCACGTAGAGTCAAGTATAGTCATGTAGAGTCAAGTAGAGTCAAGTAGAGCAATGGTAGAATGTAGTAGAGCCATGGTAGAATGTAGTAGAGACAAGTAGAGCCAGGTAGAGCAATTGTATAGTGTAGTGGAGTCAAGTAGAGACAAGGAGAGCCATGGTAGGGTGTAGTAGAGTCAGGTAGAGCCATGGTAGAATGTAGTAGAGCCATGGTAGAATGTAGTAGAGACAAGTAGAGCCAGGTAGAGCAATGGTATAGTGTAGTGGAGTCAAGTAGAGCCAAGGAGAGCCATGGTAGGGTGTAGTAGAGTCGTGTAGAGTCAAGTAGGGGCATGGTAGATTGTAGTAGATACAGGTAGAGCCATGGAAGAGTGTAGTAGAATCAAGTAGGGTCAAGTAGAGCCATGCTAGTGTGTAGTAGAGACAAGTAGAGCCATGGTAGAGTGCAGTAGAGTCATGTAGGGTCAAGTACAGTCAAGTAGAACAATGGTAGAATGTAGTAGATCCACGGTAGAATGTAGTAGAGACAAGTAGAGCCAGGTCTAGCAATGGTATAGTGTGGTGGAATCAAGTAGAGCCAAGTAGAGCCATGGTAGGGTGTAGTAGAGTCAGGTAGAGCCATGGTAGAATGTAGTAGAGTCATGTAGAGTCAAGTAGAGGCATGGTAGAATGTAGTAGAGACAGGTAGAGCCATGCCATGGTAGAGTGTAGGAGAATCAAGTAGAGCCAAGTAGAGCCATGGTAGTATGGAGTAGAGGAAGGTGGATATGGTAGAATGTAGTAGAGTCATAGAGTCTCAAGTACAGGCATAGTACAATGCAGAAGAGCCATGGTAGAGTGCAGAATAGAGTCAAGTAGAGTCAAGTAGAGCCATGGTGGAGTACAGTATAGACTCATGTAGAGTCACATAGAGGCATGGTGGAATGTAGTAGGGTCATGTAGAGTCAAGTAGAGGCATGGTAGAATGTAGTAGAACCAGGTAGAACCATGGTATTGTGTAGTAGAATTACGTAGAGTCAAGTAGAGCCATGGTAGAGTGTAGTAGAGTCAAGTAGAGCCATGGTAGAGTGTAGTAGAGTCAAGTAGAGCCATGGTAGAGTGTAGTAGAGCCAAGTAGAGCCATGGTAGAGTGAAGTTGAGTCAAGTAGAGTCATGTGGTGTAAAGTAGAGGCATAGTACAATGGAATAGATCCATGGTAGAGTGTAGTAAAGTCAAGTAGAGCAAAGTAGAGCCATGCTAGAGTGTAGTAGAGTGAAGTAGAGTCAAGTACAGCCATTGTAGAATGTAGTAGAGGCATGTAGAGTGAAGTAGGGGCACGGTAGAATGTAGTAGAGTCATGTACAGTCAAGTAGAGGCATAGTAGAATGTAGTAGAGACAGGTAGAGCCATGGTAGAGTGCAGTAGAATCAAGTAGAGTCAAGTAGAGCAATGGTAGGGTATAGTAGAGTCATGTAGTGTCATGTACAATGGAGTAGAGCCATGGTAGAGTGTAATAGAGTTATGTAGAGCCAAGTAGAGCCAAGTAGAGCCAAGTAGAGCCATGGTATAGTGCAGTAGACTCATGTAGAGTCAAGTAGAGTCAAGTAGAACAATGGTAGAATGTAGTAGATCCATGGTAGAATGTAGTAGAGACAAGTAGAGCCAGGTAGAGGAATGGTATAGTGTGGTGGAGTCAAGTAGAGCCAAGTAAAGCCATGGTAGGGTGTAGTAGAGTCAGGTAGAGCCATGGTAGAATGTAGTAGAGTGCAGTAGAGTCAAGTAGAGGTATCGTAGAATGTAGTAGAGACAGGTAGAGCCATGCCTTGGTAGAGTGTAGTAGAATCAAGTAGAGCCAAGTAGAGCGATGCTAGAGTGTAGTAGAGTCAAGTAGAGCCACGTAGAGCCATGCTAGAGTGTAGTAGAGTCAACTAGAGCCATGTAGAGCCATGGTACAGTGCAGTAGACTCACGTAGAGTCAAGTAGAGGCATGTTGGAATGAAGTAGAGTCATGTAGTGTCAAGTAGAGTCATGGTAGAATGTAGTAGAGCCAGGTAAAACCATGGTATTGTGTAGTAGAATTAAGTCGAGTCAAGTAAAGGCATGGTAGAGTGTAGTAGAGTCAGGTTGAGCCATGGTAGAGTGTAGTAGAGTCAAGTAGAGCCAAGGAAAGCCATGGTAGGGTGTAGTAGAGTCAGGTAGAGCCATGGTAGAATGTAGTAGAGTGCAGTAGAGTCAAGTAGAGGTATCGTAGAATGTAGTAGAGACAGGTAGAGCCATGCCTTGGTAGAGTGTAGTAGAATCAAGTAGAGCCAAGTAGAGCGATGCTAGAGTGTAGTAGAGTCAAGTAGAGCCAAGTAGAGCCATGCTAGAGTGTAGTAGAGTCAACTAGAGCCATGTAGAGCCATGGTACAGTGCAGTAGACTCACGTAGAGTCAAGTAGAGGCATGTTGGAATGAAGTAGAGTCATGTAGTGTCAAGTAGAGTCATGGTAGAATGTAGTAGAGCCAGGTAAAGCCATGGTATTGTGTAGTAGAATTAAGTCGAGTCAAGTAAAGGCATGGTAGAGTGTAGTAGAGTCAGGTTGAGCCATGGTAGAGTGTAGTAGAGCCAAGTAGAGCCAAGGAGAGCCATGGTAGGGTGTAGTAGAGTCAGGTAGAGCCATGGTAGAATGTAGTAGAGTGCAGTAGAGTCAAGTAGAGGCATGATAGAATGTAGTAGAGACAGGTAGAGCCATGCCATGGTAGAGTGCAGTAGAATCAAGTAGAGTCAAGTAGAGCAATGGTAGGGTATAGTAGAGTCATGTAGTGTCATGTACAATGGAGTAGAGCCATGGTAGAGTGTAATAGAGTTATGTAGAGCCAAGTAGAGCCAAGTAGAGCCAAGTAGAGCCATGGTATAGTGCAGTAGACTCATGTAGAGTCAAGTAGAGTCAAGTAGAACAATGGTAGAATGTAGTAGATCCATGGTAGAATGTAGTAGAGACAAGTAGAGCCAGGTAGAGGAATGGTATAGTGTGGTGGAGTCAAGTAGAGCCAAGGAAAGCCATGGTAGGGTGTAGTAGAGTCAGGTAGAGCCATGGTAGAATGTAGTAGAGTGCAGTAGAGTCAAGTAGAGGTATCGTAGAATGTAGTAGAGACAGGTAGAGCCATGCCTTGGTAGAGTGTAGTAGAATCAAGTAGAGCCAAGTAGAGCGATGCTAGAGTGTAGTAGAGTCAAGTAGAGCCACGTAGAGCCATGCTAGAGTGTAGTAGAGTCAACTAGAGCCATGTAGAGCCATGGTACAGTGCAGTAGACTCACGTAGAGTCAAGTAGAGGCATGTTGGAATGAAGTAGAGTCATGTAGTGTCAAGTAGAGTCATGGTAGAATGTAGTAGAGCCAGGTAAAACCATGGTATTGTGTAGTAGAATTAAGTCGAGTCAAGTAAAGGCATGGTAGAGTGTAGTAGAGTCAGGTTGATCCATGGTAGAGTGTAGTAGAGTCAAGTAGAGCCAAGGAAAGCCATGGTAGGGTGTAGTAGAGTCAGGTAGAGCCATGGTAGAATGTAGTAGAGTGCAGTAGAGTCAAGTAGAGGTATCGTAGAATGTAGTAGAGACAGGTAGAGCCATGCCTTGGTAGAGTGTAGTAGAATCAAGTAGAGCCAAGTAGAGCGATGCTAGAGTGTAGTAGAGTCAAGTAGAGCCACGTAGAGCCATGCTAGAGTGTAGTAGAGTCAACTAGAGCCATGTAGAGCCATGGTACAGTGCAGTAGACTCACGTAGAGTCAAGTAGAGGCATGTTGGAATGAAGTAGAGTCATGTAGTGTCAAGTAGAGTCATGGTAGAATGTAGTAGAGCCAGGTAAAGCCATGGTATTGTGTAGTAGAATTAAGTCGAGTCAAGTAAAGGCATGGTAGAGTGTAGTAGAGTCAGGTTGAGCCATGGTAGAGTGTAGTAGAGCCAAGTATAGCCAAGGAGAGCCATGGTAGGGTGTAGTAGAGTCAGGTAGAGCCATGGTAGAATGTAGTAGAGTGCAGTAGAGTCAAGTAGAGGCATGATAGAATGTAGTAGAGACAGGTAGAGCCATGCCATGGTAGAGTGTAGTAGAATCAAGCTGAGCCAAGTAGAGCCATAGTAGTGTGGAGTAGAGTCAGGTAGAGCCATGGTAGAATATAGTACAGTCATGTAGTGTCAAGTAGAGGCATAGTACAATGGAGTATACCATGGTAGAGTGCAGTAGAGTCAAGTAGAGCCAAGTAGAGCAATGCTAGAGTGTAGTAGAATCAAGTAGATCCAAGTAGAGCCATGCTAGAGTGCAGTAGACACACGTAGAATCAAGTAGAGGCATGGTGGAATGTAGTAGAGTCATGTAGAGTCAAGTAGAGCAATGGTAGAATGTAGTAGAGACAAGTAGAGCCAGGGAGAGGAATGGTATAGTGTAATGGAGTCAAGTAGAGCCAAGGAGAGCCATGGTAGGGTGTAGTAGAGTCAGGTAGAGCCATGGTAGAATGTAGTAGAGACAGGTAGAGCCATGCCATGGAAGAGTGTAGTAGAATCAAGTAGAGCCAAGTAGAGCCATAGTAGTGTGGAGTAGAGTCAGGTAGAGCCATGGTAGAATATAGTAGAGTAATGTAGTGTCAAGTAGAGGCATAGTACAATGGAGTATACCATGGTAGAGTGTAGTAGAGTCAAGTAGATCTAAGTAGAGCCATGCTAGAGTGTAGTAGAGTCAAGTAGATCCAAGTAGAGGCATGCTAGAGTGCAGTAGACACACGTACAGTCAAGTAGAGGCATGGTGGAATGTAGTAGAGTCATGTAGAGTCAAGTAGAGTCAAGTAGAGCAATGGTAGAATGTAGTAGAGCCATGGTAGAATGTAGTAGAGACAAGTAGAGGCAGGTAGAGCAATGGTATAGTCTAGTGGAGTCAAGTAGAACCTAGGAGAGCCATAATAGGGTGTAGTAGAGTCAGGTAGAGCCATGGTAGAATGTAGTAGAGTGCAGTAGAGTCAAGTAGAGGCATGGTAGAATTTAGTAGAGACAGGTAGAGACATGCCTTGGTAGAGTGTAGTAGAATGAAGTAGAGCCACGTAGAGCCATGCTAGAGTGTAGTAGAGCCAAGTAGAGCCATGGTAGAGTGTAGTTGAGTCAAGTAGAGTCATGTAGTGTCAAGTAGAGGCATAGTACAATGGAGTAGAGCCATGGTAGAGTGTAGTATAGAGTCAAGTAGAGCCAAGTAGAGCCATGGTGGAGTGCAGTATAGACTCACGTAGAGTCACATAGCGGTATGGTGGAGTGTAGTAGGGTCATGTAGAGTCAAGTAGAGGCATGGTAGAATGTAGTAGAGCCAGGTAGAGCCATGGTATTGTGTAGTAGAATTACGTAGAGTAAAGTAGAGCCATGGTAGAGTGTAGTAGAGTGAAGTAGAGCCATGGTAGAGTGTAGTAGAGCCAAGTAGAGCCAGGGTAGAGTGAAGTTGAGTCAAGTAGAGTCATGTAGTGTAAAGTAGAGGCATAGTACAATGGAATAGATCCATGGTAGAGTGTAGTAGAGTCAAGTAGAGCCATGCTAGAGTGTAGTAGAGTGAAGTAGAGTGAAGTAGAGTCAAGTAGAGCCATGGTAGAATGTAGTAGAGGCATGTAGAGTCAAGTAGGCGCACGGTAGAATGTAGTAGAGTCATGTAGAGTCAAGTAGAGGCATGGTAGAATGTAGTAGAGATAGGTAGAGCCATGGTAGAGTGCAGTAGAATCAAGTAGAGTCAAGTAGAGCAATGGTAGGATGTAGTAGAGTCATGTAGAGGCATGGTAGAATGCAGTAGAGTCATGTAGTGTCATGTACAATGGAGTAGAGCCATGGTAGAGTGTAGTAGATTCATAAAGAGTCAAGTATAGTTATGGTAGAATGTGGTAGAGTCACGTAGTATCAAGTAGAGGCATGATACAATGGAGTAGAGCCATGCTAGAGTGTAGTAGAGTCAAGTAGAGCCAAGTAGAGCCATGCTAGAGTGTAGTACCGTCAAGTAGATCCAACTAAAGCCATGCTAGAGTGCAGTAGACTCAAGTAGAGTGAAGTATAGTCATGTAGAGTCAAGTATAGAGTCAAGTAGAGCAATGGTAGAATGTAGTAGAGCCATGGTAGAATGTAGTAGAGAGAAGTAGAGCCAGGTAGAGCAATGGTATAGTGTAGAGGAGTCAAGTAGAGCCAAGGAGAGCCATGGTAGGGTGTAGTAGAGTCGTGTAGAGTCAAGTAGGGGCATGGTAGAATGCAGTAGAGACAGGTAGAGCAATGGAAGAGTGTAGTAGAATCAAGTAGGGTCAAGTATAGCCATGCTAGTGTGTAGTAGAGACAAGTAGAGCCAAGTAGAGCCATGGTAGAGTGCAGTAGAGTCATGTAGAGTCAAGTACAGTCAAGTAGAACAATGGTAGAATGTAGTAGAGACAAGTAGAGCCAGGTCTAGCAATGGTATAGTGTGGTGGAATCAAGTAGAGCCAAGTAGAGCCATGGTAGGGTGTAGTAGAGTCAGGTAGAGCCATAGTAGAATATAGTAGAGTCATGTAGAGTAAAGTAGAGGCATGGTAGAATGTAGTAGAGACAGGTAGAGCCATGCCATGGTAGAGTGTAGGAGAATCAAGTAGAGCCAAGTAGAGCCATGGTAGTATGGATTAGAGGAAGGTGGATATGGTAGAATGTAGTAGAGTCATATAGTCTCAAGTAGAGGCATAGTACAATGGAGAAGAGCCATGGTAGAGTGTAGTAGAGTCAAGTAGAGTCAAGTAGAGCCATGGTGGAGTACAGTATAAACTCATGTAGAGTCACATAGAGGCATGGTGGAATGTAGTAGGGTCATGTAGAGTGAAGTAGAGGCATGGTAGAATGTAGTAGAACCAGGTAGAACCATTGTATTGTGTAGTAGAATGACGTAGAGTCAAGTAGAGCCATGGTAGAGTGTAGTAGAGTCAAGTAGAGCCATGGTAGAGTGTAGTAGAGCCAAGTAGATCCATGGTAGAGTGTAGTAGAGTCAAGTAGAGCCAAGTAGAGTCATGCTAGAGTGTAGTAGAGTGAAGCAGAGTCAATTACAGCCATTGTAGAATGTAGTAGAGGCATGTAGAGTCAAGTAGGGGCACGGTAGAATGTAGTAGAGTCATGTACAGTCAAGTAGAGGCATAGTAGAATGTAGTAGAGACAGGTAGAGCCATGGTATAGTGCAGTAGAATCAAGTAGAGTCAAGTAGAGCAATGGTAGGATGTAGTAGAGTCATGTAGAAGCATGGTAGAATGCAGTAGAGTCATGTAGTGTCATGTACAATGGAGTAGAGCCATGGTAGAGTGTAGTAGAGTTAAGTAGAGCCAAGTAGAGCCATGCTACAGTGTAGTAGAGTCAAGTAGAGTCAAGTATAGTCATGTAGAATCAAGTAGAGTCAAGTAGAGCAATGGTAAAATGTAGTAGAGCCATGGTAGAATGTAGTAGAGACAAGTAGAGCCAGATAGAGCAATGGTATAGCGTAGTGGAGTCAAGGAGAGCCAAGGAGAGCCATGGTAGGGTGTAGTAGAGTCAGGTAGAGCCATGGTAGAATGTAGTAGAGTGCAGTAGAGTCAAGTAGAGGCATGGTAGAATGAAGTAGAGACAGGTAGAGCCATGCCTTTGTAGAGTGTAGTAGAATGAAGTAGAGCCAAGTAGAGTCATGCTAGAGTGTAGTAGAGTCAAGTAGAGCCACGTAGAGCCAAGCTAGTGTGTAGTAGACTCACGTAGATTCAAGTAAAGGCATGATGGAATGTAGTAGAGTCATGTAGAGTCAAGTAGAGGCATGGTAGAATGTTGTAGAGCCAGGTAGAGCCAAGGTATTGTGTAGTAGAATTACGTAGAGCAAAGTAGAGCCATGGCAGAGTGTAGTAGAGTGAAGTAGAGCCATGGTAGAGTGTAGTAGAGCCAAGTAGAGCCAGGGTAGAGTGAAGTTGAGTCAAGTAGAGTCATGTACTGTAAAGTAGAGGCATAGTACAATGGAATAGATCCATGGTAGAGTGTAGTAGAGTCAAGTATACAGCCATGCTAGAGTGTAGTAGAGTGAAGTAGAGTGAAGTAGAGTCAAGTAGAGCCATGGTAGAATGTAGTAGAGGCATGTAGAGTCAAGTAGGCACACGGTAGAATGTAGTAGAGTCATGTAGAGTCAAGTAGAGGCATGGTAGAATGTAGTAGAGATAGGTAGAGCCATGGTAGAGTGCAGTAGAATCAAGTAGAGTCAAGTAGAGCAATGGTAGGATGGAGTAGAGTCATGTAGAGGCATGGTAGAATGCAGTAGAGTCATGTAGTGTCATGTACAATGGAGTAGAGCCATGGTAGAGTGTACTAGATTCATAAAGAGTCAAGTATAGCTATGGTAGAATGTGGTAGAGTCACGTAGTATCAAGTATAGGCATAATACAATGGAGTAGAGCTATGGTAGAGTGTTGTAGAGTCATATAGAGCCAAGTAGAGCTATGCTAGTGTGTAGTACAGTCAAGTAGATCCAACTAAAGCCATGCTAGAGTGCAGTAGAGTCACGTAGAGTCAAGTATAAACATGTAGAGTCAAGAAGATTCTAGTAGAGCAATGGTAGAATGTAGTAGAGCCATGGTAGAATGTAGTAGAGACAAGTAGAGCCAGGTAGAGCAATGGTATAGTGTAGTGGAGTCAAGTAGAGCCAAGGAGAGCCATGGTAGGGTGTAGTAGAGTCGTGTAGAGTCAAGTAGGGGCATGGTAGAATGTAGTAGAGACAGGTAGAGCCATGGAAGAGTGTAGTAGAATCAAGTAGGGTCAAGTAGAGCCATGCTAGTGTGTAGTAGAGACAAGTAGAGCCAAGTAGAGCCATGGTAGAGTGCAGTAGAGCCATGTAGAGTCAAGTACAGTCAAGTAGAACAATGGTAGAATGTAGTAGATCAACGGTAGAATGTAGTAGAGACATGTAGAGCCAGGTCTAGCAATGGTATGGTGTGGTGGAATCAAGTAGAGCCAAGAAGAGCCATGGTAGGGTGTAGTAGAGTCAGGTATAGCCATAGTAGAATGTAGTAGAGTCATGTAGAGTAAAGTAGAGGCATGGGAGAATGTAGTAGAGACAGGTAGAGCCATGCCATGGTAGAGTGTAGGAGAATCAAGTAGAGCCAAGTAGAGCCATGGTAGTATGGAGTAGAGGAAGGTGGATATGGTAGAATGTAGTAGAGTCATATAGTCTCAAGTAGAGACATAGTACAATGGAGAAGAGCCATGGTAGAGTGTAGTAGAGTCAAGTAGAGTCAAGTAGAGCCATGGTGGAGTACAGTATAGACTCATGTAGAGTCACATAGAGGCATGGTGGAATGTAGTAAGGTCATGTAGAGTCAAGTAGAGGCATGGTAGAATGTAGTAGAACCAGGTAGAACCATGGTATTGTGTAGTAGAATTACGTAGAGTCAAGTAGAGCCATGGTAGAGTGTAGTAGAGTCAAGCAGAACCATGGTAGAGTGAAGTTGAGTCAAGTAGAGTCATGTGGTGTAAAGTAGAGGCATAGTACAATGGAATAGATCCATGGTAGAGTGTAGTAGAGTCAAGTAGAGCCAAGTAGAGCCATGCTAGAGTGTAGTAGAGTGAAGTAGAGTCAAGTACAGCCATTGTAGAATGTAGTAGAGGCATGTAGAGTCAAGTAGGGGCACGGTAGAATGTAGTAGAGTCATGTTCAGTCAAGTAGAGGCATAGTAGAATGTAGTAGAGACAGGTAGAGCCATGGTAGAGTGCAGTAGAATCAAGTAGAGTCAAGTAGAGCAATGGTAGGATGTAGTAGAGTCATGTAGAGGCATGGTAGAATGCAGTAGAGTCATGCAGTGTCATGTACAACGAAGTAGAGCCATGGTAGAGTGTAGTAGAGTTAAGTAGAGCCAAGTAGAGCCATGCTACAGTGTAGTAGACTCAAGTACAGAGTCAAGTATAGTCATGTAGAGTCAAGTAGAGTCAAGTAGAGCAATGGTAGAATGTAGTAGAGCCATGGTAGAAAGTAGTAGAGACAAGTAGAGCCAGATAGAGCAATGGTATAGCGTATTGGAGTCAAGGAGAGCCAAGGAGAGCCATGGTAGGGTGTAGTAGAGTCAGGTAGAGCCATGGTAGAATGTAGTAGAGTGCAGTAGAGTCAAGTAGAGCCATGGTAGAATGAAGTAGAGACAGGTAGAGCCATGGCTTTGTAGAGTGTAGTAGAATCAAGTAGAGCCAAGTAGAGTCATGCTAGAGTGTAGTAGAGTCAAGTAGAGCCACGTAGAGCCATGCTAGTGTGTAGTAGACTCACGTAGAGTCAAGTAGAGGCATGATGGAATGTAGTATAGAGTCAAGTAGAGCCATGGTAGAGTGTAGAAGAGCCAAGTAGAGCCATGGTAGAGTGTAGTTGAGTCAAGTAGAGTCATATAGTGTAAAGTAGAGGCATAGTATAAATGGAGTACATCGATGGTAGAGTGCAGTGGAGTCAAGTAGAGCCAAGCTAGAGTGTAGTAGAGTGAAGTAGAGTCAAGTAGAGCCATTATAGAATGTATTAGAGTCATGTAAAGTCAAGTAGAGTCAAGTAGAGGCATGGTGGAATGTAGTAGAGACAGGTAGAGCCATGGAAGAGTGTAGTAGAATCAAGTAGGGTCATGTATAGCCATGCTAGAGTGTAGTAGAGCCAAGTGGAGTCAAGTAGAGCCATGGTAGAATGTTGTAGAGTCGTGTAGAGTCAAGTAGGGGCATGGTAGAATGTAGTAGAGACAGGTAGAGCCATGGAAGAATGTAGTAGAGCCAAGTAGAGCCAAGTAGAGCCATGGTATAGTGCAGTAGACTCATGTTGAGTCAAGTAGAGTCAAGTAGAACAATGGTAGAATGTAGTAGATCCACGGTAGAATGTAGTAGAGACAAGTAGAGCCAGGTAGAGCAATGGTATAGTGTGGTGGAGTCAAGTAGAGCCAAGGAAAGCCATGGTAGGGTGTAGTAGAGTCAGGTAGAGCCATGGTAGAATGTAGTAGAGTGCAGTAGAGTCAAGTAGAGGCATGGAAGAATGTAGTAGAGACAGGTAGAGCCATGCCTTGGTAGAGTGTAGTAGAATCAAGTAGAGCTAAGTAGAGCCATGCTAGAGTGTAGTAGAGTCAAGTAGAGCCAAGTAGAGCCATGCTAGAGTGTAGTAGAGTCAACTAGAGCCATGTAGAGCCATGGTAGAGAGCAGTAGACTCACGTAGACTCAAGTAGAGGCATGTGGGAATGAAGTAGAGTCATGTAGTGTCAAGTAGAGTCATGGTAGAATGTAGTAGAGCCAGGTAAAGCCATGGTATTGTGTAGTAGAATTAAGTCGAGTCAAGTAAAGGCATGGTAGAGTGTAGTAGAGTCAGGTAGAGCCATGGTAGAGTGTAGTAGAGCCAAGTAGAGCCAAGGAGAGCCATGGTAGGGTGTAGTAGAGTCAGGTAGAGCCATGGTAGAATGTAGTAGAGTGCAGTAGAGTCAAGTAGAGGCATGATAGAATGTAGTAGAGACAGGTAGAGCCATGCCATGGTAGAGTGTAGTAGAATCAAGCTGAGCCAAGTAGAGCCATAGTAGTGTGGAGTAGAGTCAGGTAGAGCCATGGTAGAATATAGTACAGTCATGTAGAGTCAAGTAGAGGCATAGTACAATGGAGTATCCCATGGTAGAGTGTAGTAGAGTCAAGTAGAGCCAAGTAGAGCCATGCTAGAGTGTAGTAGAATCAAGTAGATCCAAGTAGAGCCATGCTAGAGTGCAATAGACACACGTAGAGTCAAGTAGAGGCATGGTGGAATGTAGTAGAGTCATGTAGAGTCAAGTAGAGCAATGGTAGAATGTAGTAGAGACAAGTAGAACCAGGTAGAGGAATGGTATAGTGTAATGGAGTCAAGTAGAGCCAAGGAGAGCCATGGTAGGGTGTAGTAGAGTCAGGTAGAGCCATGGTAGAATGTAGTAGAGACAGGTAGAGCCATGCCATGGAAGAGTGTAGTAGAATCAAGTAGAGCCAAGTAGAGTCAAGTACAGTCAAGTAGAACAATGGTAGAATGTAGTAGATCAACGGTAGAATGTAGTAGAGACATGTAGAGCCAGGTCTAGCAATGGTATGGTGTGGTGGAATCAAGTAGAGCCAAGAAGAGCCATGGTAGGGTGTAGTAGAGTCAGGTATAGCCATAGTAGAATGTAGTAGAGTCATGTAGAGTAAAGTAGAGGCATGGGAGAATGTAGTAGAGACAGGTAGAGCCATGCCATGGTAGAGTGTAGGAGAATCAAGTAGAGCCAAGTAGAGCCATGGTAGTATGGAGTAGAGGAAGGTGGATATGGTAGAATGTAGTAGAGTCATATAGTCTCAAGTAGAGACATAGTACAATGGAGAAGAGCCATGGTAGAGTGTAGTAGAGTCAAGTAGAGTCAAGTAGAGCCATGGTGGAGTACAGTATAGACTCATGTAGAGTCACATAGAGGCATGGTGGAATGTAGTAAGGTCATGTAGAGTCAAGTAGAGGCATGGTAGAATGTAGTAGAACCAGGTAGAACCATGGTATTGTGTAGTAGAATTACGTAGAGTCAAGTAGAGCCATGGTAGAGTGTAGTAGAGTCAAGCAGAACCATGGTAGAGTGAAGTTGAGTCAAGTAGAGTCATGTGGTGTAAAGTAGAGGCATAGTACAATGGAATAGATCCATGGTAGAGTGTAGTAGAGTCAAGTAGAGCCAAGTAGAGCCATGCTAGAGTGTAGTAGAGTGAAGTAGAGTCAAGTACAGCCATTGTAGAATGTAGTAGAGGCATGTAGAGTCAAGTAGGGGCACGGTAGAATGTAGTAGAGTCATGTTCAGTCAAGTAGAGGCATAGTAGAATGTAGTAGAGACAGGTAGAGCCATGGTAGAGTGCAGTAGAATCAAGTA